>OY756402.1:1445462-2793061 GCA_963576865.1 Anania hortulata | reverse complement strand
TATCGCATACTAAAAAAAAGTTCAGAGTACTGTCAATAGATTGAAAGGGTTTGTTTGATCTGTGCGCGTAAGGTCTGTTTAATCTGTGCGTGCAAAGTTCACCATATGATTCTGACATTGCGTGCGTGGGTGCGTGTTGTTAAATAATTTTGTTTGATCAATGTTTAAGTGAAAATACATTAGAATAGTGCTTAAATCGATAAAGTGGGTGTTTTTAGATGGATTTGCAGCATTAGTTTGCGTAATGGAATGATATTTCAAGGTAAATTTTATAAAATGTAAACAAATATTTTGGCGGCCGCCATTGCTCGAGATTTTTGGTTATAAAAATATTAATTCGATAAATTCATATCAAATAAAGGTTTGATAAATCTATTTATAGAGTCAGCAACGTAATTAATTAAATAGATTTGTTTTAATAAGCCATAATTACTTACAATATTGAAATATTTAGCGCGACGGCACTTGACAACAAAAATGTATGATTTTGTTGGTCATTTTTAGAATATCAAAGTTTAATCCTTATCCTTTATTTTATGATAAATCTAAAATAAATTTGATAAGCTTTATGAATACATATTTACTTTTTAGGAAAAATATATGAGTTTTGTTCTACACACCATTTGTTCGAGGTGCCTACCGATTTTAGGGTGATTTTACAGCGGTATTTTCATTTACCTTAATTATGTATTAATTATTTACTTTTCTCACATTATTATTTCAAGAATAACAATATTATGAATCATTCTTTGTAATTCAGTCGTTTTTTTGAGGCTAATTGGCCAACTTAATGTTTTGCAAAAATTTATTTTCCCGTGTTGGCAGGTGGTCTACAAGACTTTTGCCAAAAAGAGCCATTATTTAGCAAAATTTTTATGGAGTTGACTTTTTGTTTGTTTGAGCTTAAAATCCATTGTAAATTCGTATTGATGAAAAATGAAATAAATGAAAGGCAATCTCTCGATAGAATATTGTTTATTTGGTAGATAATTACATTTTTTTGCAAAAATTGGGGAAATTTGAAGTCAGCTGGATTCATGTCGCTAATAAATCGCGTAGTTAACTCGAATTGCATAATTTAATACATAATAAAATAGGTTGTTTCCTAAGGATTCCAAAGGTATACAATACAACCCCCTTATGTACCGGCTAAGCCACCATATGTTAGTTTGACCCAAAACGCGTCTTTATCTGCGTCATGCGCTGTTAACCTGTGCCAATTGTAAGGTGAAAGGAATTTATTACCGTGCCAAAGACAGGGATAATAGAAATACGAGAACGAGTCAAATAAATAATTCGCATCTATTTAATAAAAAAAAAAAACACGTTTTAGTTAGATACTATTATTAATTCATTGCAATAATTCATCCAGATTTATATTTGTTTACTATTACAATACACTAATGTCGTTTGTATTTCTTGCCATTTATTATGCCAATTTTGTTTATTACTTAGATAATTTTAAACTACGAATTTTTATTCGATTTCGACTTTGCAATTCAATTTTTGATTAAATATTTTTAAAAAAAGTTTGAGATAGTATTTTATGGGTTAAATACGCATAATTTACAATTTAGGCCTTACCTAACAAAATACTGCATTTTGTTTGCTGTAGCAAGTTGTTTTTTTTTTTAAAGTGCTACATTATTTAAGTAATTGCTATTTTTATTATTTACTAAGTAAAAAAATAAACTTTTCGAGTTTATAAATTTTTACCTGATACAAAACCAATAATCAGTAATTGACAAGTCAAAATTAAGTTATAATTTTTATTTTATCTTTATTACGTAGTATTTAGTTTTGGAAATTTTACTATTTACATAACTAAAGTAATAAAAATTGTGAAAACAAGTGCTTATTATTTTACGACAGGTGATATTATTATAAAGCTCATTTAAATGTTTTAGCTATTTTAGTTCCGAACGCAATAAATAAAACTTATTAATTGATATTTATTATTGAGAACAACAACAATGACCAAGTTATTTTTAAACCGTGATTAAGACTAAAAATATTTTAAAAAAAACCTTTATTAAGTACATAAAGGTTTAGTATTAGTTCAGTTCAGTTATATGTTTGTTAAACCAATTTTATTTTATTAAAGTAAAAAGCAGTAATGGTAACTCCCATTATTCATCATCTCAAAAGTCTGTTACCAACCGATCAGGTATGTATTTAAACACCCAACCCAACACTTCATAGTTTGCAATAGCATCCTAGCTTTTTTATGGAAAACGAGTCGGTTCAATGAAATCAAGCATTACTTACTTTATTATAACTAATGCTGACTACCCACGCTTACAGAAAAAGGACATTCAGAGCAGTTTTTGGGACTGTCTCGCGGCTTAAATAGTGCGACATCAAGGCAGTTTTTGGGACTGACCCGAATAGCAAATGCCTTAAAGGGTTTAATTTGCGCATAGCCTGAGTTGTGAATCTCTTCACCCAACATCAGTCTTTTGACACTTGTACAACGAATTGGTGCACCTTTGATAAACCCTGAAGCAACTCACGGACATTTCTCGCATTTTGTGCGATGTTCAACACTCAGAGTCCGTCACAAGACGGAATTTTGCTGCCATCTCTATTGAACAAGAACTTAGAGATCACCCTTTTTGCACTTAGACTGATAAACCCTCTCTGGTAAGAATTTAGCCGAGACACTGATATCTGCAAAGACAAAAACTGTACCAAAACTGAAACCTTGTATTTTGCAACGATGCGAAACCGTCATCGCAACCTGGAGAACATTTGCCCACCGACAATGGCGCCGGACTATACAGCAGCAATATACTTACTCGCAATCAGACGCACGCCAACTCGTCAAAGACATCGCAGCTATCCAAATTTTATTATCAATGGTCACTTATTACATATTATACTGGATCAATGGTTATAAGCTCAGCTTTTTAGTCCCGTCAGCAAAAGTTGTCAATCATTCAGACACAGAGAGATTCCATTTTCACCAAGCACTTTAACAGCTACTTAAAACAGGGACTGTTTCTGAATGTACTCCCTGCGAAGAGCAGTTTTTATCCAATATTTACATGCACCCCAAATCGAACGATAAAATGCGTCTTATATTGAATCTAAAAAATCTCAATTTTACAGATAAAAATCTTTTCAAGTTAGAAGATTTTCGCACAGCAACTAAACTTGTTCTAAGGATGTTTTTATGGCAAATACTTACCTTAAATTTAATGAACGCTTACCTTTTACTTAAGATTCCCGAGGCTTCTAGAAAGTATTTGAGGTTTATGCGGGAAGGCGTAACTTACGAGTCTTGCCGTTCGGTTTGAATACGGCACCATATATTTTACAAAAATTTTGAAGCCCATTGCCAAATTACTTAGAACATTTGGATATTTATCCTCAATTTATTTCGATGACTAACATTTGATTGACCAGTTTATAAAAAATATTTAGATAATATTAACATCACCACAAAACTTCTTGAAAGCATAGGCTTCATCATAAACCAAGGGAAAAGTTGTTGCGTGTTCAGAAGTCAAAGGCAGAATGATTTGATATGTGTTTATTTCGTAAAATGATTTCCTTATATACTATTTCTAATTAATTTATCCGGTTAATCCGGGTAGTGCCATATTAGTAAACCTCAAATTCGGCTACAGTTTTAGAGCTAGTAACTCGTCGTCCTTTTCTTGTTCAGTTGCTAGCTTGGCATAGTCGATGAAAGTTGGGCATTGGATTTCTTCTATTCGCGATAAGGCGTCGGCCACAGGGTTGTCCTTTCCGTGCACGTATTCAATTGCGGTGCAAAACTGGCTAATAAAATGTAGTTGCCTCTCACGCCGTGGTGTATCGCTATTGCTTGGTAGTTGAGTAGCGCTTGAGTCAGGGGCTTGTGATCAGTGAATACGATGACGTCACTGCCTTCAATTAGACGGCAAAAATGCTTTACAGACATGTAAATCGCTAAGAGTTCGCGATCGTACACACTGTAGCGACGCTGCGTTGGACTTAACGCTTTGGAGAAGAACGATAAGGGCTGCCAGGTGCCGTTCACTAGTTGGTGAAGGACTGCTCCGGCGCTGTGGTCAGACGCGTCGCTCATGATGCTTAGCTTTGTGCCAGGAACAGGATGTGTTAGCGTGGTGGCTTCCAATATGCTTTGTCTGCATTTTTCGAAAGCTTTATCTGCTTCGCTTGTCCACTTGATTGCTGTCTTATCGTTTTTTCTTGCATTGTGTATGTATGAGTTGAGATGCACTTGCAGCTTTGCTTGATGCGGTAGACAGTCGCGATAAAAATTAATCATACCCAGGAATCTTCTTAGCTCCGTGACGTTTTTAGGTTTTGGGTAGTTCGAGATTGTTTCCATTCTTTGTTTTGTAGGCGAGATTCCTTCACTTGATACTTCGTAGCCGAGGAAGTTCATGCTTGTCTTGCCAAACTCGAATTTTTCTACGTTTAAGGTAACTCCGTACTTGTCGAGGCGTTGTAAAACTTCATGAAGTAGTGCAGTGTGGCTTTTCTCATTTTCCGTGTACAAAAGTATATCGTCAACGAAGCAGTAGCAGCCGTTGATTCCTCTTAGCACCTCATGCATGAACCGTTGAAATGTTTGGCTTGCATTTCGAAGTCCGAAAATCATACATTTGAACTCGAAAAGGCCAAACGGTGTTGTAATCGCCGTTTTCTGTGCGTCTTTTTTTGAGATAGGGATCCAGTAGTATGCCATTTTCAGGTCCAGCTTAGAGAATATCTTCATATTGTGCAATTAGTAGGTAAAATCTTGTACGCGAGGTATTGGATATCTATCTGGTTGCGTCACGGCGTTCAGTCGGCGGTAGTCTCCACAAACGCGCAATCCGCCGTCTTTTTTCTTCACAACATGCAGTGGGCTCGCCCAGGTGCTTTTTGAAGATTGACAAATGCCCATCTGTATCATTCGTTCAAACTCTTCTTTCGCCGCTTTATATTTATCTGGTGGTAGTGGGCGTGGCCGAGCAAAGAGAGGAGGGCCAGTCGTCTCAATGTGATGAGTCACGTCGTGTTTTGCTGGGCTCTTCAGTGACATTGGGCGAAGGACGTCTGGATGTTCTTTAAAAATGTTGTAGTATATCTGGTCGCTGCTTATCATGTTGACGGTTTCTATCTCGCAGGTTACTTCGATAGAGTTTACAGTTAGGTTTGTAATTTCATCTTTCAGCTTCTTATGGTGTAAGTCAACCAGCAGTTTGTAGCGGCGTAGAAAGTCAGCGCCCAATATGGATGTTTTCACGTCTGCTACGACAAATGTCCATTCAAAGTTGCGCCGTAGTCCCAGGTTCAGTCGTATAGTGCGCTCGCCGTAGGTACGTATAGGTGTGTTGTTCGCTGCATATAGTGTGTAGGTGCTCGGAGTTAGTTTTTGCTAGTTTTTCGCAGACAAAACTGATATCTCCGCGCCGGTGTCGACAAGGAAGCATTCTCGAGTCTCTGTATCGTAGATGCATAGGCGGTTATGTGAAGTAGGTACACCGACGCCCGCCACTAACGGTGCATGTATTAGTTTTCCTGGTTGTTTTTCTTTCTTGCGCAAGGTGACTCGCATCTCCTTGCCTTATCACCGAATCTGTAGTGATAACGGCATTCCCAGTCGGTATCTCCAGGTTTCCTTGATTTTCCTTGTTTCGATTTAGAGCGGGAGCGCGATCTTGCAAATGTGCGAAAGGGACCACATATGTCTGTCTCCCTCGACGTAACTCGGCGATCTCAATTGACAGGTGCTCGATTTGTTATGATAGTAAATCAAACGGGCTCTGGGATGCGCCCGCGCCGGTTGTGTCCGTCTGTCGAGTGGTTGCAGTATTAGAGATCGATGCAATCGTAACGGGATCGTGTTGTTTCATCATCTGGTCGGCCATGGCTGCTAAAGTGGATAGTGTAGCTTCTTTGTTGATAGACAGGGCCCCGATTGCGCTAATAAAATCGAATCATTACCACACCACATCCACACCACTTCGTTACGTTTGAGACATTTGGTATCGCGCTAAAAAAGTTCGTACCATTTCCAAACCACTACCCAACCGTTACCACTGTCAGATGTCTATGAATGAAAGGTTTGAAAAAAGCAACTTTTTATCAACCAAAGTTCAAACGTTTGAGTAAATTTACCTAATTCTGATCAAAAAAACACCTCATTCACGTCCATTTTTGGAAATATTTGACTAATTAGACGTGTATATGCCTTACAAACTGCATAAACTAGTGTAAATAAAAAGTGTAATGTTGTGTTGTGTGTGACGCCGATAACACTCCCATGGGATTCTTGGAAAACTCTTTCACCACCTTTGAAGTGGTCTCACTCAAGAAAATAGTGTTCACCCAGTGATTACAGTGATAAACATTGTAAATAAACAGTAAATATTAGATAATTTAAGAATACAATAATCAGTTGTTTTTATTCCAAAATATTTCTTCTTAACATATCTTAAAATCTAAATCCCAAGCTATCTACTCAGAAAACTGGAATACATCTATAACACCAAAAATATTTACAAGATATAGTCATTTAAAGATGTAAATACCTATGTAATTATCCTAAAATAGTTATTTTAGAAAGTTTTCCGTTCCCTTATTCACCACTCTTAACTAGGTACCTATTTTAGTTCCAACAGAATAATCAAAAGTAGCTTTATTTCTGTAATGTTAATGTAAAATTAATTAGAACCACCGGTCATCAATGAGGTTTTTGTTGTGATGAAAAGCTGAGATGATTATAACTTTTTTCTGTGAAATTATAGAGACAGTCATGTATTATGTAGTGTTAATATTATATTAATTAATGATGTAATATCTCAATGAAATACATACTACTAATGAAGAATTCAGTAATATATCTAGCTGCGGCAGGAATGTTAAACAATTATTAAGATTTCAGATGTGTAGTTGTATTAATGCAATAAATTGTTGAGAAATATAGATAGATGCCAATACAGGTTATACTAAATGGAAGATACAATGAAAAGAGTCACTCTTGAAGTTTGTTAACTAGTGTACGCTGAAACTGGTTTGTCATTTGGGATTTTGTGTTATGTATCTTATTAATTTAATTTTTTACTAATACTATGTAGTAATAATAGATAATACTTATTTAATCTACTAGTCGAAAATATGCAGTAAAAATAATGTTTTAAAATGTCAATCAAAAAGTTTTAGTTTATTCGGCACACTAAAATTAAACATGCTTGTAAAACAAAAAACCTATAATATCTAGATAGAGTTAAGACTAGAGTTGAAATAGCATTCAATATAAAGCTTATAACTTGTTATGCTTACTTACTATTATAGCATCATTAAAAAGTTGGGGAATTACACCTACAATTACAATGATTTAAAATTAAAATAGGCAAGTAAACTGAGAACATAAGGAAATAAACAGTATAGATGTATAAATAATTTCATTTCAAGTTTCTATGGAAAACAAAGAACTTTATTATACCTATGCTTTATTCATAAGTTAACTTTTATAAACTAACCAAAGATTAAAGCTTCTTTGCTCTGTGTGCTCACACTAAGTAGGTACACTATGTGACACATTTTTACTTCTTGAATTAAGGGAGTCTCCAGAGTATGAGTTTTCTTCAGATAAGTAAGGTTTTTTTAGTATAGCAATAGAAGCTAAATCCTTTTATTATTGTTCTTCTACTTTTCTTAAGGGGCGATAAACATATTATGTTTTACCGCCGGGGTAACACTGTCCGACCAGTATCTTGTGAGCAGCATTTGCATTTGCAAGTTGTAAATAATGTAACCTAAAATAGTTATTTTAGAAAGTCTTCTGTTACCTCACTACTACCCATCTTAACTACCTGTTTTAGTTCCTACAGAATAGTCAAAAGTAGCTCGGTTCCTGTAATGTTAATGTAAAATGTTCAATTAGAACCACCGGTAAATACTTATATTATATTAATTAGTGATGTAATATCTTCCTTAAATGCATACTAGCATTGAAGAATTCAGAAATTTATCGGCACACTAAAATTAAACTTGCTTGTAAAATAAAAAACCTGAATTATCTAGATAGAGAGACTTTAGAGTTGAAATAGCATTCAAGATAAAGATTGTAACTTGTTATGATTACATAGTTCATAGCATCATTAAATAGTTTGGGAATAACTCCTACAAAAACAATGATTTAAAATTAAAATAGGCAAGTAAAATGAGAACATAAGGAAATAAACAGTACAGATATATAAATAATAACAAGTTTCTATGGAAAACAAAGAGCTTTATTTTATTAAACCTATGCTTTACACATAATTTAACTTTCTTAAATTAACCAAAGATTAAAGCATCTTTGCTCTGTTTGCTCACACTAAGTAGGTACACTATTACACATTTTTACTTCTTGAATTAAGGGAGTCTCCTGAGTCCTGCTGGCTGATGAGTTTTCTTCAGATAAGTAAGGTTTTTTTATTATAGCTAGGTCAGCAATGGAAGCTAAATCCAAATTATTGTTCTACTTTTCTTAGTTGCTTCTATTCTCTTGACGAATATTTTGACACATAATTGACTACTCTGCTGACTTGCAATTACTGTATTGTTTATTTTTTCATTGTATTGGTATTAATAATTAAATTAATCCGGTAATAATTTAAATGTACTGTTGATTTATTCAAATTCATTGTTGTTGACATTATCATGATAAATTCAATTAAATTCAATTCTTAATGTCCTGCCAGTATCTCGTGAGCAGCATTTGCATCATGTTTAATGTTTTAATTAATGTTTAATACTATAATAAAACAAACAGCTGACTGAAAGCTGCACAGATTATGTATTTCCTCTTTGCGACAGAGTATGTCCAAGGAAAGCTGTCATTAAATGACATTTAGTTTTTTTTGCGTCACAAGACTAGTGCGGCTAGTAACAAATTGCTTAATCGAGTGTCGATTATACACAAATCACAGATATTACTCAAAAATACTAGGTGTGCCGTCCCTACAGAAACAAAGTTTTATCGAATGGTAACGATTCAACTAATGACATTTAGCCACAATACGGATTTTGCTTCCAGCTGCATTGTTATTGAATTGTAGTCATGTTCGAATTGGATACGTTTCACGTTTGAACCCCTTACGTAAAAATTAGTGCGATCGGGGCCCTGGACGGTTCTAACGTAAGTGGGTAGTTGGTTCATCCACATTACTTTAAGTGCATCGTCAGGTACCAAGCTCCCAGCGAGTTCTCGCATCCGTCGTAGTAATTGAGTAGGTTTCTGGTCTCCGAGTTCCAGGCCGCTGATCAACTTTTGGAATTGTTTCGTTTCTGATTCTTGATACACAGAAAGCAGGCGTTCCTTCAGTGCGTCGTATTTTCGATGTGCGGGTGGGTTCAGTAGTATGTCGCTTATTTGCTGTATCTCCGATGTTTGTAGTACTCCCAGGACGTATCAAAATTTTTGCTCATCAGCCATTTTTATCGGGTTAATCAGCGCCTCGAACTGAGCGAACCAAAGACGTGGGTGATCCCGCTAGAAAGGTAGTATTCGCGACTTGATTGAAATGCCCGCCAAGTCGAATTTTACTTCCGAACTTTGTTCGGCATTGTAGAATTGCGGATCTGCGCTTTCGGTAGCAGGTGCGTTTGCAGTGACGTCAGCCTCTCTGTTGTTGCTCATGTTGATTCGTCGATAGGTCACCAGCTGTTGCGTGTTCAGAAGTCAAAGGCAGAATGATTTGATATGTGTGTTTATTTCGTAAAATGACTTCCTTATATACTATTTCTACGTTACAAGTAAATTACAATTACCCTATATTTAATTAACACAAAATGATACAGATGCATGACAGAGACAACACAATACACCTAACCTACTCGCACGCGAAAGTTAATACGGCCGCGCGCTTGACTGCCGCTTCAGTGAGCCTGCGATGCAGCGGCGTTCGGATGTATGTCTCCATAGCACTCCCCCTCAAGCAAAACGCACGGACGGTTTCGATACACGACCGGATCTTGTCACGTAGGCTGAGTTTGTGGTTCCAGTGCCGTCTTTTTCTTCCTGTGTATTCGCTGTGATCGCGGTCGTAGTGTCTTGATCTTGCAGTGTAAAGGCGGGTTTTTATTGTGATAACGGCAGTGCGGTTTGGTAACTGTATCTTGAAGTACTTGTCTTGTATAACTGGATAAAACAATGAAACATAACATATTATATCAGAATCTTTTTACTATTCGTGAGACTTTGGCCTCGGCTTGTCCGGCTATCGAGCACGGTATGTTACATACAAAAGAGTTTGAGCGTTGTAAATTCAGAATAATGGTTCTATTTGCCAGACTCACTACAAGCTGATTTTAAATGGTGGTCCCAAGCTATTGAAACTTCTGTTCGAATCGTAAAAACTAACGATAATTAGGTAGACATTTTCACCAACGCCTCCACCACTGGAAGTGGCACTGGTTGTAAAAATAAAACGGCCAACGGGAAATGGTCGCAAAATGAGTTTAATAAATATATAACTATAATAAATTGTTTTCACAATCACATCAATTATCTGGCAATAAACTAAGCAAACCTTGTACTAGGTATAGCGAGTAAATGACTTATAAAAATATTTAAATGCTTTTATGAACATCCATGACTTGAGTGCGGGTGCTCGTGCTCATCACAAAAATGTTTGCTCCTTGGAGTGGCTCGCAGCATATTTCGGTCAAAATATCCACTAAAGATCTGCCACTACTGCCAGATACTTAAATGCGTAATAGACAATTCCACAGCTGTTGCATATATTAACCATAATGGGTGGGACTCAGTTTCCACACCTTACAAAAATTACAAAAGACATCTGGCAGTGCTGCGAAAGCCGGTACCTATTTATTTTTGCCTCATATACAAAATCGTCGGATAATACAAATAGCAGATGCCGAGATTCACCTCGTACACCCTGATACAGAGTGGAAATTACAGGAAACAATTTGTCAGACTATCACTGAAAGATACGACCAACTGCAAATATACATATTGGCCACTCCTATCAATGCCAAATCCTAGACGAATGTATCCTGGCATCATATTAAAAAAAAATAAGAAAATTTTCTCTGACAAGAGCCAAGGTTTCATTGTTGTGCCTAAATGGCCGACACAATCGTGGTATGGTATCCAATATTACTAAGACTTCTTGTCTCAAATATCACAGTTCTCAGACCTAATGAAAGTGTTGTTGCATCTAATTTTAGCAATCCGAACATTCACGGGAATTTTACTCCGGTGGCCGGAGTATCGTGCGCTACTGCGCCATAGAATTACACCGTCCGCAATGGACATCATGATGGTATCCCTCGCAAATAATTCATTTAAACAATATGATGTTGCGCTCTAGAAAATGTTTTTGTATTCCAAACAAAATTTTGTTAATATGTATAAGGCGTCCGTTTCGACTGTCTATCAGTTCTTTACCAAATCATATAACAACGGAATTCAATACGGCACTCTAAACTTATGGTATTGATTATTAATCGCATTAGCCCCAATATTAGGCCCATATACAGGGTGTAACGAAAAGGTGAAATAAAACTTTAAGGGGTGTCGCGTTTGGGGTTATTTAGAAGAAATAAGAAGCCCACAGCGTACACAGATAAAAGAAATTTAATAAAAAAAAGAAATAGGTACAATGCCGGCGGGCGTGGGTAGGTAGGCCCGACTGGTGGTTTGCTCCCGTGGTCCAGACTCCCCTGATGGTGGCCAAAGGTGGATGGTGGCCGTTGACGGTGGACGAGCAGCAGCTGGTGGTACGAGTGGCGTACGCGGCGAAGCGGACCGGGTGCGTAGAACGACGCTCAAGCCCGGCCGACGTTCAGCCAACGTAAGGAACCCGTGCAGTGTTCCCTGGGGATTAATATTCTAGCTTAAGCTACGTCGTCTTTTGCTGTTGATCGCGATCAACACCTCGGCCAAGCAAGGAAGCTGGTTATTACGTAACATAGATGGTGAGTGGCGGTGATCGCAACCAGTACGGAGCGTAGGCAAAGAGAAAAAACAATAAAATAAGCTAAATAGGTATTTACGCCAAATGCAATTTAATGTACATTTTGTAAATTAAAATATTACGCCAATAGTGGTGAATGATTAAAGAAATAGGTAGTGCAAAAAAAACATCTGATTAATTAATTACGTTAATTAATCAGATGAGTGAATAATAGGTATTCAGAGGTTAACAGGAAACAGAAAATTAGTAACTACAGTGAAAGTACTAGAAGAAGGTTCATAATGACTTTGCAAAAAAGCTCTTGTTTACGAACTACCTACTTACTAACTAAAGCGTAAAGATAGAAACATTGGTTCATCACTTACCCTGTCGGGGAGTAAATTATGCACTGCACAAGATTAATATTAACTTCAGAAAGACCTAGTCGTCTAGGTTTACGAATATATTTGACGAATTAGTAGGCACTGATTGAACTTAACGAGATAGGTACGTGCTCGTACTTCTATGGTCAAGTAATGTCTCTCGCTGGCTATCGCGGCGGCGCGCGAGCGCCGGGGCGCAGCTCAGGTCCCGCCCACAAGAATCATACGATGTCGCGAACCAAGGACTGAATAGACACCGGTTCAGGGTACCGCGCGCCATGAGGGCGAACCATTTGCTATTATGTTTTATGTTATTCAATAATTATTATATTTTTTGTAAGTATTAAATGACTTGTTTATTTTACTACATTTATTTATTTAGCGTAATATTTTTAATTTTATACATTTTGTTATTATTTGATTAATAAAAAGTATGCATGTAACGTATAACGTTACATTACCCCCCCGCGTTTCCAAGGGTTTTATTACCTATATAAGTAATAAAATCCGCGCTTATATAAACAGAATATAAATTCATTTTCTTTTAAATTGTCAGCCGAAAAAAATGAATTTACGCAAATTAGGTGGTATAAAATGGTTTTGCTATACAAGTATTGATAATATTATTTGTTTAGACCAATTAATTTTAAATCTTTAATGTGCCAAGTGCCTAAATCTTTACCTGACATGTCTTCTAGAACATATACCAGAGGTGATTTTTTATGAGTTACCCGACATTTGATGAATTTCGGTGCTAACTTTTTACTGAAGTATTTGTCTTTATCACTTAAAACGTAAGCGCGTTTCATTACAATATCTCCGACATTAAACTCGGCTGGCTTACGACGCAAATTATAGAGTGCTGTGTTTTTTTCGTGTGCGTGCCATAGTTTTGCCTGAACGTCATTGAATATATTAGAAAGACACCCCAAGTTTTCGGCATATATGTCACGAGGAAGGAATAGGACCTCTTCGCCTAGATCAGTGTCAGTGTAGTGAGTGCCGCAAGTGACTAGTTCCCTGCCGTAGACTAAAAAGGATGGCGTGAAACCAGTAGCCTCGTTTACCGAGTTATTTATTGCGAACTGCACCTTTGGTATGAAAACGTCCCAAGTTCTGTGGTCATTATCGACAAACATTGATATGCATGTTATTATTGTTCTATTGTAACGTTCTACGGTATTGACCTGTGGCGTGTATTTTGGTGAAAAAAATATATTTGGGATGTTATATTTTTTAAATAGTGCATCTGTATCACGGCTAATGAATTGAGTTCCATTGTCCAGAAACACTGTTTGAGGAACTCCATGAACAAGAAATACCGAGTCCTCTAAAATTTTGATAATAACATTTGATGTTGCTTTTTTAATGGGATAAATGAGACAAAATTTTGAAAAACAGCATGTGATGACCAATATGTAGCAATTTTGTTTACGGGTAACAGGCAAGGGGCCCATAAGGTCGATTGACACCATTTGAAAAGGTCGAGAGCACTGTTTAGGACGACCCATAACACCTAGCGTTTGATGGTTGGGAGTTTTATATTCAAGACATTTTTGGCACGAACCAACAAAGTTCACTACATCCTTGTGCATGCCTGGCCAAAAATAACGCAATAGTAGGCGGTTATACGTTTTAAATATCCCCAAATGAGCTGCGGTTGGTTCGCAATGATTTTCAGAAATGACGTTTTCACGTAACTCAGAAGGAACTACGATCTTCCAAGAAAATTCATTGGTTAAGGTACATTTACTTTTAGTTAGTCTGAATAAAACGTTATCTTTAATGAGATAATTGGGAAATTCTTGAGGTCTACTAAGGCAGCCGTTAAAAATAGTTTTGTACCACTCGTCTTTAGTGTCCAAAGTATTGGAAGAACTAATGGCACTAACTAGAACAGATCGTGAGAGAGCGTCAGGAATTACATTATCAACGCCACGACGGTGTTTGATTTCAAAGTCAAAGGAAGACAACCGTACTCCCCAGCGAGCTAAGCGACCAGTCGGGTTACTTAGAGTGAGAAACCATTTTAGGGCACTATGGTCTGTATAGACAGTGAATGTCTTCCCATTCTCTAAGTAACAACGCCAATGCTCTAGGGCAGTGAGCACAGCCAGAGTTTCGCGTTCTGTGATGCTGTAATTCCTTTCAGCAGCTGACAAGGACCTGCTCATATAGGCTATTGGATGTTCCTTTCCGTCCTTAGTTTGAGTGAGCATAGCACCAACCCCGTAATTGCTTGCATCCGTGTGTACCTCGAACGGCTGATCATATTCAGGACATGTCAGCACGGGTGCACAAACCAATAATTCTTTTAACTTCTGGAATGAAGCATCGGCCTCCGAAGTCCACTCAAACGGAGGTAAGCCCTTTTTATTTGAGGTCAGTTTATTGAGAGGAGCAGCTATTGTGCTGAAATTGGGAACGAAACGACGAAACCACGTTGCCGTTCCTAGAAAACGTTTCACGTCTTTACGACAAGTAGGTGTCGGGTAGTTTAAAATAGCCTCAACTTTCTCGGGGTCGGTGCGTAGTCCACGACTATCGACAACGTACCCGAGGTATTTTAGTTGGCCACGAAAAAACTTGCACTTTTCTAAGTTGACTGTCAAGTTGGCGTGTTTTAGTTTCCGGAGGACTTTAGTCAGGAGGGTCACGTGACTGGTATAGTCTCTCGAAATGATGATGACGTCATCAAGATAAGCAAAGACATTAGGTCCAAACTCTCCAAATAAAAGGTCTACCAAACGCTGTTGGGTTGCAGGAGCATTGGTCAAACCAAACGCAGTTCTTTTGAACCTGAATGTCCCTCTACCTGGGACGTAAAAAGCAGTCTTGTCACGGTGTTCGGGCGCGATATCAATTTGCCAAAACGATTTAGACAGGTCGATGCTGCTGAGATAACGAGCGTCACGAAGATTGTCAAGAATCTCGGACATGTACGGCAAGTTATAAGCATCTCGTTTGGTGACAGAGTTCAGTTTGCGACTATCGAGACAAAATCTCGGCTGACCGTTCTTCTTCGTTACAAGCAGAGCTGGCGAAGACCAGGCGCTCTCACAAGGCTCCACTACATCGAGAGCTAGCATTTCGTCCACCTGCTCAATAAGGATTCGTTGCTTCACAGGTGAGATTCGGTAGTACCGCTGGCGAATTGGTTGAGCGTCGCCGGTGTCGATACGATGTGTTATCAACGTAGTTCGACCTAAACCTCTTTGTTCAAACGAAATGTCTTTAAACTGCTCAATGATATTATCCGCAATAGCTCTTTGAGAATCATCGAGGTTTTCATAACCATGAATGAGGGTCTCCCTATTTAACTCTGCACTAGCGGAGCTGAGAGAAATGCTACCTAAGTACTTAGGACAAATTTGAAATTTACGCCAAAAGTCTACGCCTAATATAAGAGGCGTTTCAATCTGCGGTACTACTACAGCTTCAATGATGTGAAACTGGTTGTCAAAGTGTACAGGAATGTTAATGTAACCTATACTCCTTAAGGATTGACCACCTGCAGCAGTTACGAGAATACGACGATCATCAAATAGTTTGAAGCCCTGATTTTCTAATAAACTGTGAGAATTATTTCCCAAAATGGTGACCGCGGAACCGGAGTCTAAAAAACCAGCAAAGGAAATATTGTTAATTTTAATTGTAACGTAAGGTCTGGTATCATTATCTGGTTTTTTATGAATTGTGGCAGTTTTATATGAACTAAAAAATATTTGGATAGTATGAAGCCAATTTTCCCAATCAGTTTTATTAAAATTATTGTTTTTGCTGCCACAATTCAACCGAGTTAGTTTTTTGAAGCAGAAGGCTCGTTGTTACTACAGTTGGGACATTGTGGGGTCTTGACATTCTCACGACCACACTTGAAGCAATATATTTTATCCCTATCCTCAGTACATTGCCTCAAATTATGAGTGTTAACACGACACCTAGGGCAATAACGAGCTTTAGTAGCTTCAATTGCATGTATGTTATAATTTTGATTTGAGTTTGATTTGTTAGCAATGTTACTTGAATCATTTTTATTTTGATTGTAATTAGAATAGTTGTTATTATTGTAATTAAGTTTATTAGAATTTAGTTTATTGTTTTTATTGCTATTGTACGCGAACTCTGGAGCTAAGGTATTAGATGTCGCAGCAGTAGGTTCATGAAAATTAGCAAGACGTGACTGAATATTTTCATAGTTGCGACATAACGATTGCAAATAACCTAGGGACTTTATTTCGCTCGCCGATGCCAGAGTGCTAGCGTAACATGGCCTAATGTTGTGGAGGATAATCTCTAATCGATCCTCTTCTGAAACAATTTTTGATAAGCGAGAAAATAATCCAGACATAATTGAGAGGTATATGGTAATATTTTCTGACTCACCCTGAGTTCGCGAACGAATCTCAGCAAGCAATTTGTAGTCAAAATCGGGCTGATCAAAATCCTGTTTCAGCAAGACTAACAGTTCGGTCCAGGTAGATACTCGATCCTTTACACTTCTGTACCAATGAAGAGCGTCTCCAGTGAAAATCTCGGTAGCTTGAGACAAAGCTTTAGAACTGGAAATATTCCTAGCGTCGCAAAACTCATTGATACGTTGTGCAAAAGCTCGAACGCATGTCTTCCCGTCGTATTTAATCTTGCCGAATTCAATCGATCCTACGTGATCGCAAGTCACAGTAACATTTAAGGGTGAAGCCGTAGGAGGAGTAGAAGACTCACTGTTACTAGCAGACATAAAATGGTCTGTGTTCCTATCTTGAAGAACTTTAAGTTTGTCAATAAAAGATTTAATTTGCTTAAAACAGACATCGTATTGAGCCTTTATATCGTCATTGCTAATGATTCGATTAATACGGTGGTATAAATGATTGAGACAATTTTGAATGCGCAATAAGGCGTTTTTATCTAAGTCAGAATCTAAATTATTTTTTATTTTATTAAGGGTATCAACAACGCCTTTTAAATCTTCTGCAGGTTCAAAAGAACTTTCTAAAATATCCTCCGAAGGAAACAATGGCCCTAGTTTAGCGATCTGCTTGCGCAATTCTTGTACAGTAGCACCAGGAGACGAGCCTCTTATTGAGACCTCGTATTCCAATTCGGATTTTTGCAATGATAAAAATTTTATGGGAAAAGACATTGTTAAAATTTAACGTTTGTATGCGGAACCTTCAAAAATAATAAAAAAATATATGAGAGACCGTCGAATATATAAATTAAAATATACGGAACCAAAAAAAATTAAATTATGAAAAATGAGGTAAGGTGATGAACCAATACTTCGTAAATTATTCTAACAGAAGCTCCGCCTGTTACAAATAAGTAATAAATACTAAATGAAGTGTTATATAAAGAGCAAACTACAGGAGTTGCAACAAAAAAGGTAAAAGCAAAAAAAAACAGGAAAATTAAACACAAAAGAAGAAAAAAACAAGCACACAACACACAACTACTTACTGCGAAAGCAAACCATCAGCCCATAAAATACCAAGTTGTGGCGCCAGTGTCGCGTTTGGGGTTATTTAGAAGAAATAAGAAGCCCACAGCGTACACAGATAAAAGAAATTTAATAAAAAAAAGAAATAGGTACAATGCCGGCGGGCGTGGGTAGGTAGGCCCGACTGGTGGTTTGCTCCCGTGGTACAGACTCCCCTGATGGTGGCCAAAGGTGGATGGTGGCCGTTGACGGTGGACGAGCAGCAGCTGGTGGTACGAGTGGCGTACGTGGCGAAGCGGACCGGGTGCGTAGAACGACGCTCAAGCCCGGCCGACGTTCAGCCAACGTAAGGAACCCGTGCAGTGTTCCCTGGGGATTAATATTCCAGCTTAAGCTACGTCGTCTTTTGCTGTTGATCGCGATCAACACCTCGGCCAAGCAAGGAAGCTGGTTATTACGTAACGTAGATGGTGAGTGGCGGTGATCGCAACCAGTACGGAGCGTAGGCAAAGAGAAAAAACAATAAAATAAGCTAAATAGGTATTTACGCCAAATGCAATTTAATGTACATTTTGTAAATTAAAATATTACGCCAATAGCGGTGAATGATTAAAGAAATAGGTAGTGCAAAAAAAACATCTGATTAATTAATTACGTTAATTAATCAGATGAGTGAATAATAGGTATTCAGAGGTTAACAGGAAACAGAAAATTAGTAACTACAGTGAAAGTACTAGAAGAAGGTTCATAATGACTTTGCAAAAAAGCTCTTGTTTACGAACTACCTACTTACTAACTAAAGCGTAAAGATAGAAACATTGGTTCATCACTTACCCTGTCGGGGAGTAAATTATGCACTGCACAAGATTAATATTAACTTCAGAAAGACCTAGTCGTCTAGGTTTACGAATATATTTGACGAATTAGTAGGCACTGATTGAACTTAACGAGATAGGTACGTGCTCGTACTTCTATGGTCAAGTAATGTCTCTCGCTGGCTATCGCGGCGGCCCGCGAGCGCCGGGGCGCAGCTCAGGTCCCGCCCACAAGAATCATACGATGTCGCGAACAAAGGACTGAATAGACACCGGTTCAGGGTACCGCGCGCCATGTGGGCGAACCATTTGCTATTATGTTTTATGTTATTCAATAATTATTATATTTTTTGTAAGTATTAAATGACTTGTTTATTTTACTACATTTATTTATTTAGCGTAATATTTTTAATTTTATACATTTTGTTATTATTTGATTAATAAAAAGTATGCATGTAACGTATAACGTTACAGGGGTTATTCTACGGCTTAATTACATAAACTTTTTCTATGGGACCAACTTAGTTGCCCTAGCAACTGCTCATAGTGTTCAAACACTCGCGAAGATCATGAACATTGAAGTTCTGTCATTTTAAATAACAATAAAAATATCAGACCTCATAAAAACTTCTAAAGTCGGTGTCAAACTGCCGGTACTTGTCTTACCATTCCTTGAAAAGCCAGAAATAATGCCCTTCTAAAACTGTACTTTCTTATTATGAGATAGCGAATGCTACCCGTAAGGATACAATCTTTTTTATTGGTTACAAAAAGCCACATAATTAATGATTAAACGAACTTACCTGTATGTGAAGTTCTATCATAATTATGCGAAGTGCATCGTCCGAATAGATTCTGCAAATAATTATTAATTATTATAACAAATATGTAGTTACACGCAAGTGACTCCACTCAATTCACTGAATATTATAGATATTCAAATTAAAATAAAATAATTTTTCCTTTTTATCGTATGGTATCATTTCCTTACTGGTCACCCCGTCGTCGAGGCAACGTCTTATGTTTGGAGGCACACACACACACTGCTAAAGACTGTTGTTGGCATTTCGGTGGCATACCTTGGGATCCTAAGGGAGGGAGGGTTATTAATCTATTCGGACGATGCACTTCGCATAATTATGATAGAACTTCACATACAGGTAAGTTCGTTTAATCATTAATTATGCTTGTGCATCGTCCGAATAGATTCTGCAAATAATTATTAATTATTATAACAAATATGTAGATTTTTAGAGCTGCCTAAGAAATGCCAATAAGCACCAGATAATTCTTACTCATAAATTGTATTATTACAAACAAGATTGTAAAAGTTAATACAATTGATGTTAACGAGTAATAAACATAACAATTACTACATTAAGTCAATCTTATCTTGAGAAATACTCGATACTATTGAAGATAGGTGGCAGGATTCATTTAACTCTGTAACTCTTAATTTAAAAACAACATAGCGATTTTAACATGATTGTAATATTAAATTTTAATCATTTTTTAATTCAACAGTGCCTATTGACGTTTTATTATTAACGTCAGTAACTATAGGATTATAATATCTACCAAAGGCAGAAGAACTGCCGCTCCAGCCAGTAGCTTTACAAGTTATAAGTATTTATAAGTTTTAGAGGAGGCGGTATGGCGCGCACTGTGAGCAGTGAAGATTGAGGTATCAATACCACTGTCCTTCAAAGTGTTTTTAATCAAGCGGCTTAAGGATTGACATGTTACATGATTATGTGGATTTTTGTAACCAATAAAAAAGATTGTATCCTTACGGGTAGCATTCGCTATCGCTCGAAAGTACAGTTTTAGAAGGGCATTATTTCTGGCTTTTCAAGGAATGGTAAGACGAGTACCGGCAGTTTGACACCGACTTTAGAAGTTTTTATGAGGTCTGATATTTTTATTGTTATTTATAATGACAGAACTTCAATGTTCATGATCTTCGCGAGTGTTTGAACACTATGAGCAGTTGCTAGGGCAACTAACGTGACACAATTTTCGTTAGTGGCAGACTTTCATTTGGAAATTGGATGGATAATAAATTTAAGATTAAGAAAGTAGCCCACGTGATATTATACTTCGACTGCGGAGATCGTAGTCCAAATACGCCTTTTAAAAATCTTGAAATCCTTTTATTTTTTGACATATATATGTGGGCCTAATATTGGGGCTAATGCGATTAATAATCAATACCATAACTTTAGAGTGCCGTATTGAATTCCATTGTTATATGATTTGGTAAAGAACTTGTAACGAGGATCCGGCGGCGAGACATCCCTAACACGCGAACCGATGTTCGACAACCCTACGCGCCCGCAAGCGCTCGCGCACCAATATATAAGGCGTGGCGGGAGGCAGCTCCGGGACAGTCGTCCGAGTTCAGTCCGTAGCCCTGGCAAGACGTCTTCGCGCGCGCACGTCACCCATTTCCATTGCCTTGGCACAGCGGAACTCTGACGGTTTTTTTTTTTTTTTTTTACGGACCTATCGCTGAGTGCCTTTGAGGAAGACATTCGCCAGCTTAACCCGGGCAGTTGTGGCGTGCGCTGAAGGCGCACGGCCTAGGTCCGCCCCGCTAGCGGTCGAGTCGAGTCCCATACTAGCAGGCGTGATCGGGCCAATGTGGAGTGCAAAAGGCACCCTACCAAGCGGCGAACCCGCTAGTGGTGGCGCCGACGGGACCGGAACTGCCGAAACAGGCCGGACCGCTGCCGGGCTCCTTTCTAGCGGGCCCGATCTGGGGGTGAGTCGGACTCTGGCCTCAAGGGCGCCTCTATAGGCTCGGACCTCGGCTTGGGCCGTCGTCCGTAGGGTGGGCAGGGGAAAAACGGCCAGGCACATGTCTGTGTCGGCCGAAATGAAATACGGGACCTCGCACCCTTCGGCGGGTGCGGTGATGCGAACTAAAATGTTGTGCAGTACTTGAAGTGCTTAAGGCGGTGTTGGCTGTTGTTCTACAGTACGCGGTGTAGGAATCGTCAGGGTCGTCCAAAACGTGCCGAGGCCGACGGAGTCGGGCAGCGACATCCTCCTGGGGCGTGTACGTGGCGGCTTTGACTATGAGCGGATTGGAGTGGTTTTTTGCCTTATCAAAGAAGCGTCAGACGCTTCTTTCATATATTGGGCTACTGAGGGCATGTCGAAATCTTTATGGAGATTCTTGCGGCGTACGAACCACGGTTGACCCGAGGCTCTCAGCAAGAAATTGTTTTGGAAACTTTGCATTTTCTTAATGCTGTTAGAAGAAGCGTGAGCAAACACCGGACTGGCGTATGTCATCACGGGGCGGATGCAAGTTTTGTAAATTGTCAACTTATTTCTAAGCGACATTTTACTCTTGCTACCGACAAGGTGGTATAGTCGGTGGGCATAGAACTTCGCTCGATTGAGAACGCGCGTAATGTGGGGTACAAACGATAACCGATGGTCGAGAGTGACACCTAGATATTTGACCTCCCTCACCCAGGGGATCGGTCGGCCAAATAAGGTGACGTTAAAACGGACTTTCTTGCAGCGGGGTTGTTTGGAAGGCCGCGTTTTGAAGCGACCTCGAGTAAAGTACACGGCTGCATTTTTCTCGGGGTTTACCTCCACACGCCACTTCCTGAACCACTCGCCGAGAGCATCAGCGGCGCGCTGTAGCGCTATCGTGATGTAACGACGGTTGTATCCTGAGCGATAGAGAGCGGTATCATCCGCGAATAGGGCTAACTCCGCGTCCGGCGTCTTAGGTATGTCGTTGACATAGATCGAAAATAGTAACGGCGATAACACCGATCCCTGCGGGACGCCGGCGCGGACGGGGCGGGGGGACGAGCGGGTGCCATCGACGCGGTAGCGGAAGGTACGATTCGATAAGAAGTCTCGCAAGATGAGTACGAGCCTATCTGGCACACCGAGTTGGTATAGCTTGTAAATCAAGCCATTGTGCCAGACTTTATCGAACGCTTTCGCCACGTCGAAGAATAGCGCTCCCGTCTCTATAGAGTTGTTGAGTCCGTCCAGAATGTGTTCCGTTAAGCGGTGCACCTGGTGGACGCAAGAGTGAGTGGCTCTGAAGCCAAACTGCTCATTAATTAAAAGATTATTAGAGAAAATATAATCTTTTAGTCGGGAAACTAATACTCGTTCGTATAACTTGCCCATGGTCTTTAGGAGACTGATGGGCCTGTAACTGGTGGGGTCTGACCGGTTTTTACCCGGTTTAGGGATGCCTATGACCTCTGCCTCCTTCCACGCAGCGGGAAAGATGCAGTGCGCCATGGCGGTGTTGATGATAGACACCAACAGACAGAGAAGCTGTGCGGGGAGGGCGCGTAAAACTCTGTTAGAGATACGGTCCGGGCCAGGGGCCTTGTTGGGACGGAACCCTTTAATTATCGCCTGTACCTCGTCCACACTAGTAGGGGAGAGAGGGGGGGCGGTGGGTGGGAGTGACGAGCGGTGGTCGACCTCGGCGTCCACCGTATGGAGGTGGACGGGGTCTACGGGGAGAGTACTAGGGGCGCACTGCGCCTCGAAACTGTCAGCCATACATTCGGCTTTGTCGTCGTCGTCAAACGCTAAGGATTGATCGGGACGAGTCAGGGGGGGCATAGACGCTGTTTCATCCGACTTAAAGGACCTCGCTAACTTCCAATAAGCTTGGTGAGATGGCGAGATCTCTTTTAGCAGATCGTCCCACCGATTATTTCGGAGCTCCGCAATACGCTTCTTGACAGCGCGCTGCAAGCTGCGTAAGCTTCTCCGATTTTCCTCAGTGGGATAAGCGTCGTAGGCTCTAGTAGCCGCGTTCTTAGCTCTCAGTAGTTCTCGCGCGTCGTCAGGCAGCCTGAAACGATGGTCACCCATCGCAGGCACCTGCCTAGACGAATCGCCTATGGCGACCGAGATGTGGCTAGTGAGTGCGTCGATCGCATGAATAGCCTCGTTAGGCGAGGTTATGTCATCGGGGATCGAGGACAGCTGGGGACTGTCACAGTTCTCAAGTTTGCACTTGAGTTTGTTCCAGTCTACCACTGTTCTCATTTCAGGGGAGGACTCAGGAGAGCCGAGTTGGACCACCACCGGGCGGTGATCGGATGTGAGGGCGTGAAAGACTTCTATCGAGCATAGACTTAAGCCTACGTTCTTTAGAATAGCCATATCGAGAATGTCGGGGCGGTGGTTGACGTTATACGGGTAGTGTGTCGGAGACAGGGGCGGTATAACGTCAAAATCGAGTTCCTCAGCGAGCGTGCTCAAGTCCGTCCCGTTTCGGGTAGTACATAAGCAGCCCCACTGAGTGTTTTTGCTATTAAAGTCGCCGCCCAAAATGACGGCGTCGTTCATAGCGAAGAGTGCCTCGAAGTCGCTCCTTAGGGGAGCTTTGAGGGGTGAGATATACACCGAAGCGATGAGTATAGATTGATGACCGGTCATGCCAAGCCTACAAAGCGAGACTTCCATGTCGGTCAGGGGCGGAGGATCAACGGGGGCGCAGTGCAGAGAGCGCTTATAATAAATAAGCGTTCCGCCGCCACGTGTGGGTCTGTCGTTTCTAACGAGATTGTAATTCGCAATCCGAGGACTGCGAATTGAAGGTTTTAAAAGGGACTCTTGCACCAGGAGGATGTCGACCTGGTGTTCGGTAAGGAAGAGGGCAACCTCATCCCTCTGCGATTTGAGGCCGTCCGCATTGAAAAATGCTACGGAAATCGACCGTGGTTTCTTCCTAGAAGTTGTGATATCCATTTAAGATGGAACGGAGTAAGTAATGGACGCGCAGAACTCTGAGTGCTCTGCGAGGACGGCCATCCTCAGAATGAAGTTGCCGTTAGAGGCGCGGAGTTTCTCCGCGACGACGCTTAGCTCGTCGAAGTCGATACCCCCCATAAAGGAGGCGACAGCGGCGAGATCGGCTGCACGTTTGTGCACGCCGTCGGGGGTCGGGGCCGTAGGGGCCTTAGGGGCGGCAGTTTTTGGGGCGATCGCCTTAGGGGCGGACGCCTTGGGGACAGTCGCCTTAGGGGCGGTTGCCTTAGTGGCAGGGGATGCGCGCGGGACGGCCCCCGACTGGGGGGGCGGTGACGCGGGTGCGGGGGGCGTTGCCTTGGGGGAGCCCAAGGGCTTGGCCCATGCATTAGGCCTGCATGGGCGGAGTTCGGGGAACTCCAAAGGCGCTACAAACGCACGCGTAGAAGACGCGTGCGCCGTCCTAGGGGCGACAGGGGCGGAGGCGCGTGGCTGGACGCGCGGGGCCCTGGGGCATCCGCGATAGTTCGCGGGGTGTCCCAGACCGCCGCACAATACGCAGCCGGGAGGGGTGGTGGCCGTCGCCTTGTCACGGACACAGTCGGCTGTGCCGTGATCCCCGAGGCACTTGACGCACCTCGGGCGGGCGTGGCAATTACGGGCGGAATGCCCGTAGAGTTGGCAGCGGTGACACTGCCCGGGAGCCCCTCGCTTACGCGGGGGTTCGACCTTTAGGCCGGACATAAAGCATACCGTCTTCACATTGAAGACGGCCTTGGCTTCTGAAGAATGGTCCAGGACCACCTGGACCATGTCGTAGGCCTCGCGAGAGCGGGCCTTGTACAGGCGGTGCACCTGTTTGGCGGGGTACCCCTGCGCCTGGAGGTCAAGGAGGATGGACCCGGTGTCCATTTCCTTAGGGAGACCGCGGATTACTACCCGCAGTTCCCTTTCCTCTTGGAGAGGGTAAGTGTGGAAGCCGATCTTCTCGGCGTCCAAGAATTTTGTAAGGGCGCGGTGGTCCATCGGAGATGGTACCACGACCTTGATGCCAACGGCACAGGCCCTGGCGTGGGAAAATTCGCAGATTTTCCGCTCCTTTAGAGCGGAAGATACGGTATTCCAGGACGACTTGTCCTGGATGAATACCGGCGGTACTTTGCCGGAAGGGCGGGGAGGGGCGGGAGTCCCAAAGGACTGGGACTGCGCCGGTTTGGCCGCGCCTGCATTGATCTTAACGACCTTTGCAGGGGGCGGGGGCGACGGGGACTTGCGCGATTTGCGCGGGCGCTTCGCCTTTTTTGTCACGGTGACGAAGTCGTCACCGGACTCGGCGGATTCGGGGGCGGACGTGTAGTCCATGACGTCTTCGGCTGGAGGCCGAGAGACGGGCGCGGGCGAGAGCGAGACGGACGAACCGTCTCTAGGCCGCGAGAGCGGGAGGGGGGAGCGCGAACGAGAGCGCGAATTAGAGCGAGACCGAGAATCGGTCTCACGGGTCGGGCAGGAACCCTCCTCAGACGGAGGAGGGTCGGGGGAGAGGGGGCTGTCCCGTGAGCGGGACGCCCGGAGGGCGTTAAAGCGCTCGAAAGCGTCGGGGTACGCGGTTTGGAGGAACTCCAGGAGTTCCTCCAAGACCGACATTGTGTAAACGTGAATTTACTCCCGGTTCGATAGTCGCACCTCCGAGAAGAGCCGGGAAGAAACTCGTGAGGTGTAGCGGTGTGTAGATCCCTCCCTGTTAGTAAACAGGTCGGGGTGAGTCGAGAAGTGAGCCCTAACCAATGTATAAGGGTGTGTAGCCTACTCCTATCTGACCTTCGGGAGGTACCGGGCGGACCCGGGATACGCTCCCTAAGGGATGGAATACGGGGATGGGAAGGGGGGTCAACCCCGGCAGTGGCAGGCAGCCGGACCTAGTGCCTCAAGGGCGAGGAGGAACGCCTCACCCTCTCGAGCGTGCCCTCCAGGGGGCCAAGGTCCGTTTACCGACGTACCGGCGGAGGGGGGAGTGCTTCAGCGCCTTGAAAAAGGCACTGTCCGACGCTCCCCAACGAGCGGAACCGCCTTGACAAAGGCGTTAAACTCAACTGGGTTGGTTGTCACCGTAAGGTATCCCCCAGTGAGCCGCGGGCAAACCACGTGATCGTCACTCGAGCGAAAACAGACTCTCGAGACTCGAGGCAGAGCGGAACGGGGTGAGCGTCCGAACTGTTGTTGACCCGTGTTCCCTACTAACTTAGTTAAGTTACCCGATCCACCTCCCAAACCTTTACTCCCTAACCTTGACCGCGCTCCTGCGGTGAACCCATCCCCGGCCCGGATGCTCTTGCGGCTTAGTGTCGCATACGACTCCGCATGCCAGCCTTCATTTCCCGTAGTGAGAACGTAGATACAGACTAACCAAACACCCGCCACGCTCCGCGTCGATATACCTACCGCGTAGGACGCGATCTCGTTACCGCTCCAGAATCCGTCCCGTAGGGAACCGCGTAGATCCTCGTCGCCCTATCTCGCCGTCCAGCCGTGACGGCAGTCAGACAGCAGTCATAGCCTAGGCTTAGGTTAAGTGTTAGGAGTGCATTAACATTAAGTAACTATTGTGGAACTGTTAAATATATAGTGTGAAAACGTCACGTTGGTTTCTCTGGTCAATCCCTGGTAGGTTACCCCAAATTAGGTACACATCCCCTCACCGCACGCACGGCGGGCTGGGGCCAGTACATATGCTGACGAGGAACTCAGGCTGAGCTAGCTGAAAGGGTTCTTCGTCACAAACTGATAGACAGTGGAAACGGACGCCTCATACACATTAACAAAATTTTGTTTGGAATACAAAAACAATTTCTAGAGCGCACATCATCTTGTTTAAATGAATTATTTGCGAGGGATGCCATCATGATGTCTATTGCGGACGGTGGAATTCTATGGCGCAGTAGCGCACGATACTCCGGCCACCGGAGTAAAATTCCCGTGAATGTACGGATTGCTGAAATTAGATGCAACAACACTTTCATTAGGTCTGAGAACTGTGATCTTTGAGACAAGAAGTCTTAGTAATATTGGATACCACGATTGTGTCGGCCATTTAGGCACAACAATGACACCTTGGCTCCTCTTTGATTAATTATCCTTAATTTTTTTTTTTTTTTTTTTTTTTTTTTTAATATGATGATAGGATACATTCGTCTAGGATTTGGCATTGATAGGAGTGGCCAATATGTATATTTGCAGTTGGTCGTATCTTTCAGTGATAGTCTGACAATTTAAGTTGTTTCCTGAATTTCCACTCTGTATCAGGGTGTACGCGGTGAGTCTCGGCATCTGCTATTGTATTATCCGACGATTTTGTATATAAGGCAAAAATAAATAGGTACCGGCTCTCGCAGCAGTGCCAGATGTCTTTTGTAATTTTTGTAAGGTGTGTAAACTGAGTCCCACCCATTATGGTTAACTCATCAGGCATGCGTAAACGAGACACAATATAAATTCTATTGTTATGTGGTTTCATGAGACCGCTTAGATGTTAAAGAGGTTAATATATGCAACAGCTGTGGAATTGGCTATTACGCATTTAAGTATCTTTAGTGGATATTTTGACCGAAATATGCTGCGAGCCACTCCAAGTAGTTAATATGCTTTTTAAACGCATGTTTAAAAAGGAGCAAACATTTTTGTGATGAGCACGAGCACCCGCACCCAAGTCATGGATGTTCATAAAAGCATTTAAATATTTTTATAAGTCGCCATACCTAGTACAAGGTTTGCTTAGTTTATGGCCAGAAAATTGATGTGATTGTGAAAACAATGTATTATTGTTATATTATTATATTTATTAAACTCATTTTGCGACCATTTCCCGTTGGCCGTTTTATTTTTACAATCAGTGCCACTTCCAGTGGTGGAGGCATTGGTGAAAATGTCTACCTAATTATCGTTAGTTTTTACGATTCGAACAGAAATTTCAATAGCTTTGGACCACCATTTGAAATCAGCTTGTAGTGAGTCTGGCAAATAGATACATTATTCTGAATTTACAACGCTCAAACTATTTAGTATGTAACATACCGTGCTCGATAGCCGGACAAGCCGAGGCCAAAGTCTTACGAATGGTAAAAAGATTCTGATATAATATGTTATGTTTCATTGTTTTATCCAGTTATATATATTTAACAAGTTTATATTGTTCGCTCGCGCGTTGAAATTTGTAATTTTAATATTGTTTAATTTATGTTCTCATGTAAGTGAAATGTATGATTTCAATTGATAACTTAACTTGTAAGTTTTTTGTATCTACGATTAGGCCAAGAAACTTGCGTAACTTTTACGGTGATAAGTTACTTTTCCCTTGGTTTATGATGAAGCCTATACTTTCAAGAAGTTTTGTGGTGATGTTAATATTATGTAAATATTTTTTATAAAACTGGTCAATCAAATGTTAGTCATCGAAATAAATTGAGGATAAATATCCAAATGTTCTAAGTAATTTAGCAATGAGCTTCAAAATTTCTGTAAAATATATGGTTCCGTATTCAAACCGAACGGCAAGACTCGTAAGTTACGCCTTCCCGCATAAACCTCAAATACTTTCTAGAAGCCTCGGGAATCTTAAGTAAAAGGTAAGCGTTCATTAAATTTAAGGTAAGTATTTACCATAAAACCATCCTTAGAACAAGCTTAGTTACTGTGCGAAAATTTTCTAACTTGAAAAGATTTTTATTTGTAAAATTGAGATTTTTTAGATTCAATATAAGACGCATTTTATCGTTCGATTTGGGGTGCATGTAAATATTGGATAAAAACTGCCGTTCGCAGGGAGTACATTCAGAAACAGCCCCTGTTTTAAGTAGCTGTTAAAATGCTTGGTTAAAATGGAATCTCTCTGAGTCTGAATGCTTGACAACTTTTGCTGACGGGACTAAAAAGCTGAGCTTATAACCGTCGATCCAGTATAATATGTAATAAGTGACCGCAATTCGCATTCGCAAAAACCTGCATCTTTTCCCTAAGAAAAGTGTCAAACATAATTTTAATACCCGGAATAAAGATAAACTTGCGGTTTCAAATTTCAGACTGCATAAAGTGAGTAATTCGTTCATGGGGAAATGTATTCGCTTTTTTAACAAATTACCACAGTCTATTATTGAACTACCCATGTTTGAGTTTAAACCGCATGTTAAGATTATTTTGATGAAAAAGGGTTATTATATTGTTAATGACTATTTAAATGACAAAAATGTCTGGAATTAAATACTGCCCTGCTCGCACAGGTATACATTATTTTCTTTTCCTTTTTTTTTGTGGCAGCTAGTGGTGACTGAGTTTGTTCCGGCGTTTCTTCTCAGCACTTGCCAGATTGTCTGTGTCTTGTCTCGAAGCGCTAGTAGGGCCCAAAAAATAAGGAGACATGTTCTGCCCCATATGGGCCAATAATGTTATTGACGTTCATAAGTGGCAGTTTTCTGCCCTAAACTGAATAAATGATTTTTGACTTTGACTTTTTGACAGGTTCTTCGCGAAGAAACGGCAAACGATGACATTTTGGCTTTAGTTATAGAATACGTTCTAAACGGCTGGCCCAGTAAAGTTAAAGACGCAAAGTTAGTGCCTTATTATTTGTGCCGGACACAACTAGCATTTGAAAACGGTTGTTTGATGAGAGGCCATAAAGTAGTTATACCTGTGAAACTCCAGGAATCAGTGATTAAAGAGCTACATAGTTCACACTTAGGGATAGTTAAAACTAAAGCAGAAGCAAGGGCCCGATTCTGGTTCCCGGGAGTAGATGCAGCATTGGAAAATATGGTAAGCTCTTGTGATGTTTGTTTACAACTGCGGCCGACGCCGCCGCGAGCCCCTCTCGCGCCATGGAAATATCCATCAAAACCATTTTATAGGCTACATATAGATTTCTTGGGACCAGTTAACGGTCGCACGTTTTTAGTAGTCGTGGATGCACATACAAAATGGTTAGAGGTCTACGACATGGGTAACGTCACAACTTCTTTATCAGTAGTGGAAAAGTTGTATGACTTTATGTCAAGGTTCGGATTACCGCACACCATAGTTAGTGACAATGGCACAGCTTTCACTTCCCAGGAATTTAGAAAATGTTGTTTGCTAAATGGTATTATATACATGACTTCACCGGCATACCATCCAGCTAGTAACGGCCAAGCCGAAAGCTTTGTTAAAATAGTAAAAAGAGGTTTAAAGTCAAGTCGGCGCAACCACTAGCGGGTTTGCCGCTTGGTAGGGTGCCTTTTGCACTCCACATTGGCCCGATCACGCCTGCTAGTATGGGACTCGACACGTACGAGTCTGAGGCTTCGCGCAGCGAAGCCTCACACTCGGCCGGGTCGCGGCGACCGCTAGCAGGGCGGACCTAGGCTGTGGCGCCTTCAGCGCACGCCACAACTGCCCGGGTTAAGCTGACGAATGTCTTCCTCAAAGGCACTCAGCGATAGGTCCGTCCATAAAAAAAAAAAAATTAAAAAAAGATACACGACCGGATTTTGTCCCGTAAGCTGAGTGTGTGAGTTGTGGTTCCAGTGCCGTCTTTTCTTTTTTATTTTATTTTTATTTTCTTTATTAAGGAAACAAACAGCTATCAATATTACATTTGGCTTAAAAATTATGGATAGTACTTAAGCACTAAAGTTTCCACTGCTAGGTAATACAAGTAATTGTTGAAAAGACAAAATGCGGAACAAAAAAAAAGGGATACAAGAATATTAGTTACATAGAAATAGATGTACTATTCACTAGCTAAGCTAAGCTAAGCTAAAACCAATCAGGCGGCCTTCTTTAACAAGCATCGAAAGTGTGCCATTCTTTCATGGAATATGTCGATGTGATTATACGTACTGTTATACTTTTTGCAAGCTCTAATAATAAAACCATTACCTCCATACTTGGTCGAACAGGAAGGTGTAACAAAAGTACTTAGGTGCCGTGCACTTAGTCTAGGGCATTTTAAATGTAATTTATTTAACAAATAAGGGGAATCTACATCATTATTAATAATTTTATATAGCAAGACCTGGTCTCTGTGCTCTCTACGATTAACTAAAGACTCGATATTACTAGTGTCATAGTTTTTAAATCTGTACTGTAGGCGTTTAATAAACTTATTCTGAATATTTTCTAACTGGCTGATATATTTTTGATAGATAGGGTTCCAAACCGTGGACGCGTATTCCAATTGAGACCTAACGTAAGCATTATAAAGTAAGATGAGTGTGTTGACATTTTTGAAATCTGTGCTCTGACGGAATATAAAACCAAGCAATTTATATGCCTTGGCTGTTATTTTATTTATGTGAGAATCAAAATAGAGTCCACTATCCAACTGTACTCCCAGATCCCTAACCTCATCGACTCGTTTTAACTCCTTGTCGTAAAGCTTGTATTTAAATTTGATTGGATGTTTTTTACGTGTAAATGTAATCGTATAACATTTATCAACATTTAATTGCAACTTATTCAGAGTACAATAACTACCCAGTCGATTTAAGTCCCTTTGCAAAGCAATACAATCATTTTCTGATTTAATGATAGTGAATATTTTAGTGTCATCGGCGTACAATAGCAACTTTGAGTTCTGAAAACATTCAACAACGTCGTTAATGAAAATGTTAAACAACAAGGGTCCTAGGTGCGAGCCCTGGGGCACGCCTGAAGTGATGGGAATAAAGCTAGACGTGAAACCCTTAACCGTGACTGCCTGTGTTCGGTTTTCAAGGTACGATGTTAACCACCGAAGCAGATCACCGTGTACACCAACAGCTCTGAGCTTAGAAACAAGTAAGGCATGTGAAATTTTATCAAAACATTTTGAGTAATCGGTGTACACGGCGTCCACCTGAAACCCCTTGTCCATAGAATCCAGGACTATATCCAAAAACTCGCAAATATTTGTTTCAGTATAGCGCTTAGCAACGAAACCGTGCTGATGTACTGTCAGTAAAGGACTTATTACCGGGTAAATTGAGTCATAAATAATTTTTTCGAAGATTTTAGGTAAAACTGAGAGTTTAGAGATACCGCGGTAATTACGTATGTCGTGCTTATCACCACTCTTGTGAATCGGGACTACAAATGTTTTTTTCCAAAAGGTGGGCATGGTCCCGCTCGATAGTGACAGTTTAAAAATGTGTGTAACTGGGTATGCTAGTTCCTTACAACACTCCTTCAAAAATAGCGGATGAAGACCATCCGGTCCACCGCCCTTAGCAGGATTAATGTTTGACAAGTACTTCTCAACGATTTCTTGTGTTATGTGGATGCTACTAATTAATGTGCTATTGGACTCTTTTAAGTCGAAGTTAGCAGACAGAGCTATGTTCTCGTCAAATACTGAGCGGAAGAACCTGGAAAACATATTAGAAATAATCTGACCGTCATTTCCTATTTCCAGATCGAGTTTCAGAGTATCAGGAATACTATTAACATTTTTTTTTGATTTTATAAACGACCAGAAATGTTTTGAACAATATCTGATATTTTCCTCCGATCTAGTTATAAATAAATTGTAACATTCTACTTCCAACTTTTTAACTAATCGCCGCGAATCAGAATAATTTTCATAGTCAGAAATCCTACCGTAGTTTTTCCATTTTTTATGTAACTTAGCTTTTTTCTTTAACATTTTAATTAATTTAAATGAAAACCAGATCGGATATTGTACATGGTCTTTTACTACTTTTAAGGGTATGTGATTAACTATAATTTTATTAACAATAAGGTAAAAATTATCTAACGCGCTAACAATATTAGAACTACATAAATGTTGCTCCCAGTTTACCTGCTCCAGCTCGGATCTAATGATATCATAATTAGCCGCGTGAAAACGGCGGACCGTCCTCGGCGGCTCGCGCAGGCAGGCGTCCTTAGCGTTCACATTCGCGGTAACAACCGACAACGACGGGTGGTGATTATCCTCCGGCAAGGACAAAGGTTCGGTGCGAGCAACGCAACACGGAAAACTAGAAAATATGAGATCAAGACATCTGTTATTACCATTAGGAACACCGTTTCGCTGGCACCATCCAGTGAAGTTCATAAAAGTAAATATCTGCGAAGTTAACAGATCCTTAGACGGATTTAACAAGACAAAACTATTACCAAATGAGCTATCCTGTGACCACATAGCATTCCTGATATTAAAATCTCCTATAACAAGGAATTCATCACAAGGCCTATCAACACTCATTTCAGATATTGATTCTAACAATGATAACTGCGATGATTCCTGGTCTTTAGTCTCCGGAAAGTAGCAACAATATAAGTGCAGACGTTTATAATCTGGGCCCCGAGACAATTGAATGGCTACGTGAGTCACCTCAGCGTCGGGGAATACGGGTGATATCGAGGATTGTGGGTCCACCATAAGTTCGCGTTTGACCGCGATCAGGGTGCCCCCGCCCTTGGATAACCCTCGCCGCGCATAATCTCGGTCAGTACGGTATACATTGTAACGCGAGTCAAAAAGTTCAGCGTCGAAAATTCCCGGCAAAAGCCAAGTCTCGCTTAAAAATATTATGTCATAATTGCTATTAAGAACCTTTTTAAAAAAAGTTTTAGTTTTAGTTCGTAGTCCACGGACATTTTGGTAAAAACAGTTAAAATTTTTATTCAGCTCTGCTACGATAATAATATAATTTAATCTTATGAATAATTCGGAATTCATTCAAAAATATAATATGCTTTTGCAAAATAGTTTGTAAAATTATCTGTAAAATAATCATTGCCATCATTATGTATTTCTTAAAAAATGAATAATAACGTTTAAAAGTAAAAGTTGCATCTAAATAATCCAGCGCAATAACACCATACATCACTACAACACGAAAACATACAATAATTCCAAAGACACAGATCACTATACCATTACTCGTACATAACTCCAAACACCCGTACGCATTTGAAAAAACACCCAAGATTGTATTATCCATACCAAACGGGCTGACAGAATATTGCATTTCATCGTGCCCGTGTGGCCGCTCATCCAAACATTTCACTAATACCGCCCGAGATACAATAAACAACGATTCAACGCACTTAGAAAACATTTTATAATGTAAAATATTGATACCAAACAAAGCTCTGCCAATTGCTAACCGTGCAAAGCAATAAGATGCATTACGCATCGTCGCGCGCGTTCCATGTGACTGAGCTATGCTGAGACTATACTCTGCAATGGATGACAGGCGCAGCGATACTTCATGCATATTCCGATAGTGATAATACGCGGACTGCAACAATAGCACAAGTACTAGTACGGTGGTTACGGCAGGTGTTCCAAACCTTACGCAAAGAGGTATCGCAAAATAACAATTGTAAAAACTGTAAGAACCACATCGACACATCCCAGATAAATAATAAAAACAATATAAAATAAAGATAAAAATAATACTTATGTAATTTTGTTTAACGATTCTTCAGAAGTTATGTGTATAACGGGTGACTTATCAGACTTGCGGACCATTATAGTGCAATTACGGACCCAGCAAAAATCGTAACCTCTCTCTTTAGCCTTGAGTTTAGCCTTTTGAAATAAATATTTATTGTGCGCAGAAAGATGGTCATTGAAATAAATGCGGCTATCCGTACCTAAGAAACCGATATCACTTGCTTTGATGTTTTTCATTTTCCGGAAAGTTGCCAGGAAGTCGTCTTTTTTATAACGTGACTGCAACTTTAATATGACAGGCTTAGTCTTCTTACTGTCACCATCATTTTTAACCGCTACTCTCGTCACAAAATCAATGTCGGTCTCAGTATTAAGAGGGTAGCCACTGCGGTCCGCTAAACTTTTAATGATTTTTATCAAATTTTCTCCAGCCTTTTCGGGGATGCCGTTTATTTGAATATTAGAACGGCGTACCCATTGATCGTTTTTGAGGCGTTCACTCATAATATCATTGACTTGCGATTTGAGCTTCTTAACGTCATCTTCTAAACGCTCGACAGCCGAGACCCTTGCGTCAATGGCATCTATGCGGCCATTAAGATGTTCCAACTTAGTACTGAAAGTGGTTTTAAGTTCCGAAACGTCAGTTTTGACCTGTTGCAGATCTTGTTGCATTATATGAATGGTGGACAACTGGGCCTGCATGTGGGATATCCTAGACAATATGTCATTCAATAATGCCAAGTGTGGTTGCTCCTTGATATCATCTAAATTCATTGGCTGCTTAGGAGTCGATGAAGAAGGGAGCCCCCGTTCCAAGGCTAGCCCCGATGAAAACTTTGAACTGCCGGGTGTGTTGAGCTGTACATCCTCCGACCTGGATTCCTCTAGTGTAGGTTGCGATGTCTCCCTACAAATGGTACACATCCAAGACGCTCTGCCGCTACCAAGTCTTGCGAAACCGCGCTCAGTAATACCTCCACAGGAAAAATGATATTTCTTCTTACATATGGAGCAGTCCGGACCGTCTCCCACTGACTGAGTACAACTTGCACATTTGGTTGTAAACATGTTGACCACCCCTGACTTTTTGGTTCGCACAAAGAATACGTGTCTCGTCAACAAGTGCTCGCACGCTACTGACTACTACTCCTGTGTATTCGCTGTGATCGCGGTCGTAGTGTCTTGATCTTGCAGTGTAAAGGCGGGTTTTAATCTTTTTATTGTGATAACGGCAGTGCGGTTTGGTAACTGTATCTTGAAGTACTTGTCTTGTATAACTGGATAAAACAATGAAACATAACATATTATATCAGAATCTTTTTACCATTCGTGAGACTTTGGCCTCGGCTTGTCCGGTTATCGAGCACGGTATGTTACATACAAAAGAGTTTGAGCGTTGTAAATTCAGAATAATGTATCTATTTGCCAGACTCACTACAAGCTGATTTTAAATGGTGGTCCCAAGCTATTGAAACTTCTGTTCGAATCGTAAAAACTAACGATAATTAGGTAGACATTTTCACCAACGCCTCCACCACTGGAAGTGGCACTGGTTGTAAAAATAAAACGGCCAACGGGAAATGGTCGCAAAATGGGTTTAATAAATATATAACTATAATAGATTGTTTTCACAATCACATCAATTATCTGGCAATAAACTAAGCAAACCTTGTACTAGGTATAGCGAGTAAATGACTTATAAAAATATTTAAATGCTTTTATGAACATCCATGACTTGAGTGCGGGTGCTCGTGCTCATCACAAAAATTTTTGCTTCTTGGAGTAGCTCGCAGCATATTTCGGTCAAAATATCCACTAAAGATCTGCCACTACTGCCAGATACTTAAATGCGTAATAGATATTTCCACAGCTGTTGCATATATTAACCATAATGGGTGGGACTCAGTTTCCACACCTTACAAAAATTACAAAAGACATCTGGCAGTGCTGCGAGAGCCGGTACCTATTTATTTTTGCCTCATATACAAAATCGTCGGATAATACAAATAGCAGATGCCGAGACTCACCGCGTACACCCTGATACAGAGTGGAAATTACAGGAAACAACTTGTCAGACTATAACTGAAAGATACGACCAACTGCAAATATACATATTGGCCACTCCTATCAATGCCAAATCCTAGACGAATGTATCCTGGTATCATATTTAAAAAAATAAGGAAAATTTTCTCTGACAAGAGCCAAGGTGTCATTGTTGTGCTTAAATGGCCGACACAATCGTGGTATCCAATATTACTAAGACTTCTTGTCTCAAATATTACAGTTCTCAGACCTAATGAAAGTGTTGTTGCATCTAATTTTAGCAATCCGAACATTCACGGGAATTTTACTCCGGTGGCCGGAGTATCGTGCGCTACTGCACCATAGAATTATACCGTCCGCAATGGACATTATGATGGCATCCCTCGCAAATAATTCATTTAAACAATATGTTGTTGCGCTCTAGAAAATGTTTTTGTATTCCAAACAAAATTTTGTTAATATGTATGAGGCGTCCGTTTCCACTGTCTATCAGTTCTTTACCAAATCATATAACAACGGAATTCAATACGGCACTCTAAACTTATGGTATTGATTATTAATCGCATTAGCCCCAATATTAGGCCCATATACAGGGTGTAACGAAAAGGTGAAATAAAACTTTAAGGGGTTATTCTACGGCTAAATTACATCAACTTTTTCTATGGGACCAACTTAGTTGCCCTAGCAACTGCTCATAGTGTTCAAACACTCGCGAAGATCATGAACATTGAAGTTCTGTCATTTTAAATAACAATAAAAATATCAGACCTCATAAAAACTTCTAAAGTCGGTGTCAAACTGCCGGTACTTATCTTACCATTCCTTGAAAAGCCAGAAATAATGCCCTTCTAAAACTGTACTTTCTTATTATGAGATAGCGAATGCTACCCGTAAGGATACAATCTTTTTTATTGGTTACAAAAAGCCACATAATCATGTAACATGTCAATCCTTGAGCCGCTGGATTAAAAACACTTTGAAGGACAGTGGTATTGATACCTCAATCTTCACTGCTCACAGTGCGCGCCATACCGCCTCCTCTAAAACTTATAAATACTTATAACTTGTAAAGCTGCTGGCTGGAGCAACAGTTCTTCTGCCTTTGGTAGATATTATAATCCTATAGTTACTGACGTTAATAATGAAACGTCAATGGCCACTATTGAATTAAAAAGTGATTAAAATTTAATATTACAATCATGTTAAAATCGTTATGTTGTTTTTAAATTAAGAGTTACAGAGTTAAATGAATCCTGCCACCTATCTTCAATAGTATCGAGTATTTCTCAAGATAAGATTGACTTAATGTAGTAATTGTTATGTTTATTACTTGTTAACATCAATTGTATTAACTTTTACAATCTTGTTTGTAATAATACAATTTATGAGTAAGAATTATCTGGTGCTTATTGGCATTTCTTAGGCAGCTCTAAAAATTTACATATTTGCTATAATAATTAATCATTATTTTGCAGAATCTATTCGGACGATGCACAAGCATAATTAATGATTTAACGAACTTACCTGTATGTGAAGTTCTATCATAATTATGCGAAGTGCATCGTCCGAATAGATTTATAACCCTCCCTCTCTTAGGATCCCAAGGTATGCCACCGAAATGCCAACAACAGTCTTTAGCAGTGTGTGTGTGTGTGTGCCTCTAAACATAATTATGACGTTGCCTCGACGACGGGGTGACCAGTAAGGAAATGATACCATACGACAAAAAGGAAAAGTTATTTTATTTTAATTTAAATCTCTAAAATATTTAGTGAATTGAGTAGAGTGACTTGCGTGTAACTACATATTTATTATAATAATTAATAATTATTTTGCAGAATCTATTCGGACGATACACTTCGCATAATTATGATAGAACTTCACATACAGGTAAGTTCATTTAATCATTAAGTATATCGTTCGTAATTTCTTTTGTGTTGGACCGGAAGTATTATTTATTATTGAATCTATTTTCAAAAGTTTAAAAATTGCATTGTTCTTATTTATTGTTGCCAGGTAGTTCATTGTCATATTCATTTCACCATAATATAGATCGCAAGTTCACGACACGTGTTAACGCATCAGCATATTTGGTTACCGACAAGTCTCATAAAGTGATTTGAAACGATTCTTATTAGGTAAACGTACAATAACAACTATTGGAGTTCTAGAATCGTATGTTCGATGTTTTGCGTATCAACATTTTCTATGTTCTTTGATATTGATATTAGATATGATAGGTTTTTGAAATGCCTAATATGTAGATGATTTGTTTAATTTAACAGTGAGGTATCTAATAAGCAAATACTTAGTAATTTTGTGATTAATTACTTATTAAGACTGGGAAAAGGATAAAATAGGAGTTGCAATTATTAACTTCTTAAAATTAAATTACAGATGAATAGTTTGTGATTGAAACACATTACTGTTTCACGTGATTTTAGCAATGTATTAAATAGCTTTTGTACCAATAGAGTGCATTAGTTACATTCCAAAAGAATCATTAATGATAAGGATAGTTGGAAATATTATATAGGAAAAGAGATGGATTTACGAATGTGTTTAAAGGATAGTTTGGAATGGTTGTCACGAATAATTTTTAGAAGCAGGAATACTTTAGTAAAAATGTTTTGTCACGCGATTGGACTGATCACCCAAGAGTAAACAAAATCATTTATGCTGAAGAATTCATATAGGTAGTAATGTTTTAATGTAGGTTTGGAATTTACGAGTACGTTTGAATGTTGTGCATGAAAGATGAAATGAAATATACATATAATAAAGGTAGGGCATGAAAGGGGTACGAAACGGTATCGAATCCTTCAGATTGATTATGGTGTAAACGATATTTCTCTGTGTGAACCGTTGGAGATCAAAAAGATCTTAAAAGATGGTCCGTTTAATAGTAAAAAAAAAAAATGGTACAAGATACAGTCTAGGGTACAAATCCTTTATTTGATCATGGTGTAGACGAGCTTCTCTCCGTGAAAATAGTCGGAGATCAAAATAAATTACGATCTTAAAACATGCCCCTAGTTAATTAATAAGTCTATGCATAGCAAAAGTCGACTATAAAATACTGTACCAAATAAATAAATAATAATGAAATAAAAATGGGGCCGGCCCAAGATATTCATTGAGTACCAAGGAATATTAAGTGTATTACCCAAAGAGGTAAAAAGTACTTAGACGCTGTGTCGGATAAAGACTAGCTAAAAAAAAAAGTGCCTACCTATGAATGATGATTGACGAAATAAATATTGAAATGATGCAACGCATGAAATTTTTTATTTTTATTGAGATAAATGGATTTATATGTAATCGTGCCAGGAAAGTCTAAGATAAGAAAATGTATCTTTGTTTTTTTTTTAAATTAGACAATTGGAAAGTTTTTTTTTTTTTTCTCATACTGAGTTAGACATTTTACATTATTGAATTTTATTATGTTGTAAACACAACCTGTTAGATTCCCACTACTCACTTTTACCCATTTATAACTTTAAATACCTCTTAGTTAATTTAATTTGACGGTTTCTTTGATAAAAATCCGAAAAGTTAACTTTGATAATCCAAAAACTAAGATCTGTGTATATAAAACACATTAGAACTATTATGTTTGGTTTGGTGGTTTTATCACTAGAAAAAAAATACCATTTTAGTAATTACTAAAAAACGTCAGTGTGTTTACCGTGAATATTATACATTGATTAATTCGATATTTCAATTAAAAAAAAAATACAAATGACTTTTTGTTTGATTTTTCCTTTCAGTTTGAAATACTGAACTTCACGCAAAAAATATATATAAAAAATTAAAAGAAAGTTTTACTCGTCTCGTTTGTTAGAAATATTAATTTTGTTAGTGTCTTATTTGGAACATAAGTAAGATTAACAAACAATATTATAATAGTTAAAACTAATGTAACTAACAGACAATGTTAGCGTGAAGTTATAATGAACTTTTTAAGTTGTGTTCGGTTATTAAATATTTTAATACTTTATTGTTTAAATATTTTCGATCTTAATCTATGTTTTATTTTGAAATAAAATTGTTAACAGCTAGTTTAATAATCTGATTGAACATTAAAATTATGTAATAAATGACATCTATTAAATATTTTGTTGGTCTTAATATAATTGTTTAGTTGATTTATCAATGTCATAAAATTTAGTTTAAATTGTTAACTTAAATACTTTAACCAATGTGGTTCTTGCAATGTTATAAAAGTTATTACGTGTTGATTTCATTGTACAGCATTTTTTTTTGTCCTAAATTTATATAATATTTGATGGTGTTTATAAAAAAAAATATCTTATGTAATTGCCTATTGTAAAATTTTACGTAATTAAAACTTTTGTTTTCTTAAAAAAAAAACGGGGGAGGTGTAGTGTGTAGCTCCCTTCACCCTAATAACATCTAGTATATAAGTGTATGTTATCCTAATTATGACGCATTATATTGGAATTAGTATGGAGATCAACTGTGTTTCCTTTGCGCAACGGTCCCAACCTTACAGTTAAAAAAATAATTTTATTTAAATAATAATTTTACAAACTAATGCTCCCGATGAGCAGACCTACAGCTAAGCGGAGATTCGAAGTGTGAAAGACACCATGCCTTCGCTCACATTGCCTTTTATACCCATGACTTGTTGTGGCTAAGACGTGAGGCGTCTACCAGGAACTGACCGGATGCTGATTAGGCAAAACAAGCCTTTTGTTCCATAGTGCAAACTAAGGGTTTCTTTCTGAGAAGTCATAAGTAAAAGTAAATAAGCGAAAGTGCTGACTAAGGGGTTTGTAACGGTTCGTTACACTCTTCACAAAGGAAAATAAATAAATTGAATCTTATAACTAAATAGAAACTAAGTTAAAGTATATACAACTTGAATCTTATCTTTAAAAAAGTATAAATAATAACAACTACAAAAACTTTTTATTTTATTTATTTATTTATTTCCTTACTGGTCACCCCGTCGTCGAGGCAACGTCATATGTTTGGAGGCACACACACACACTGCTAAAGACTGTTGTTGGCATTTCGGTGGCATATCTTGGGATCCTAAGGGAGGGAGGGTTATTAATCTATTCGGACGATGCACTTCGCATAATTATGATAGAACTTCACATACAGGTAAGTTCGTTTAATCATTAATTATGCTTGTGCATCGTCCGAATAGATTCTGCAGATAATTATTAATTATTATAACAAATATGTAGATTTTTAGAGCTGCCTAAGAAATGCCAATAAGCACCAGATAATTCTTACTCATAAATTGTATTTTTAATTTTAATAATAATTTTGTTTATTTTCTCAACACAAACACCAAAGGTATAGGATACAGTATTGTTGTATTGTATTGTTACAAACATGATTGTAAAAGTTAATACAATTGATGTTAACGAGTAATAAACATAACAATTACTACATTAAGTCAATCTTATCTTGAGAAATACTCGATACTATTGAATATAGGTGGCAGGATTCATTTAACTCTGTAACTCTTAATTTAAAAACAACATAGCGATTTTAACATGATTATAATATTAAATTTTAATCATTTTTTAATTTAACTGGCTATTGACGTTTCATTATTAACGTCAGTAACCATAGGATTATAATATCTACCAAAGGCAGAAGAACTGCTGCTCCAGCCAGCAGCTTTACAAGTTATAAGTATTTATAAGTTTTAGAGGAGGCGGTATGGCGCGCACTGTGAGCAGTGAAGATTGAGGTATCAATACCACTGTCCTTCAAAGTGTTTTTAATCCAGCTGCTCAAGGATTGACATGTTACATGATTATGTGGCTTTTTGTAACCAATAAAAAAGAATGTATCCTTACGGGTAGCATTCGCTATCTCATAATAAGAAAGTACAGTTTTAGAAGGGCATTATTTCTGGCTTTTCAAGGAATGGTAAGACAAGTACCGGCAATTTGACACCGACTTTAGAAGTTTTTTTGAGGTCTGATATTTTTATTGTTATTTATAATGACAGAACTTCAATGTTCATGATCTTCGCGAGTGTTTGAACACTATGAGCAGTTGCTAGGGCAACTAACGTGACACAATTTTCGTAAGTGGCAGACTTCCATTTGGAAATTGGATGGATAATAAATTTAAGATTAAGAAAGTAGCCCACGTGATATTATACTTCGTTCGTACAATCCGAACATTCACGGGAATTTTACTCCGGTGGCCGGAGTATCGTGCGCTACTGCGCCATAGAATTACACCGTCCGCAATAGACATCATGATGGCATCCCTCGCAAATAATTCATTTAAACAATATGATGTTGCGCTCTAGAAATTGTTTTTGTATTCCAAACAAAATTTTATTAATGTATGAGGCGTCTGTTTCCACTGTCTATGAGTTCTTTACTAAATCATATAACAATGGAATTCAATACGGCACTCTAAACTTATGGTATTGATTATTAATCGCATTAGCCCCATTATTAGGCCCACAGATATATGTCAAAAGATAAAAGGATTTCAAGATTTTTAAAAGGCGTATTTGGACTACGATCTCCGCAGTCGAAGTATAATATCACGTGGGCTACTTTCTTAATCTTAAATTTATTATCCATCCAATTTCCAAATGGAAATCTGCCACTTACGAAAATTGTGTCACGTTAGTTGCCCTAGCAACTGCTCATAGTGTTCAAACACTCGCGAAGATCATGAACATTGAAGTTCTGTCATTATAAATAACAATAAAAATATCAGACCTCATAAAAACTTCTGAAGTCGGTGTCAAACTGCCGGTACTTGTCTTACCATTCCTTGAAAAGCCAGAGATAATGCCCTTCTAAAACTGTACTTTCTTATTATGAGATAGCGAATGCTACCCGTAAGGATACATTCTTTTTTATTGGTAGACTAGGTAGTAGACTTAGTCATGTCATGTCACGGGGACTCATCCGGAACAAAGTGAGAATTGTTCTAAAATTTTATACAAGATGGCGTTAAAGGTATCTAATTCTTATTGATATTTGTGTAAAATAAAATAAAAACAAAGAACTGATCCTGATAAAAATAGAATATAAACCAGAATAAAAAACAAAATACGGAAAATGGGATAATCCCTTAAAGATTCAAAGATTCAAAGATATTTATTCACAGAGACAAGGTAGTACATAAGTGATGTTCAAAATATAAAGAGCAACTTATCTCACCAGCGCAGCTAGTGTGTGATTTTTAGTGTAATGTCGATACAGATATTAATAAAAAATAACAAAATTAATCATATTTAGGCCCAAAAAACAAAAACAAATATGTATATCAATAATAACATGCACCATACAAACTTTCAAGATACCTAATTATTACAAAATGACATCAAATTACATGTTAATTTATTAGTACCCAATGTCAACAATAAATCACATTAAAATGTCAATTAAATATTAAATAATGTCATGTCATGTCAATGTATTAGTACTAAAATTTCTATGTCAAATAGTCCTTGATTGAATAAAAAAAAATTTCAATAAGTAAATTAATTAATTTTCTATTAAACAAATTACCATTTAGCTCTCTTAGGTCCGATGGCAATTTATTGAGAACAACTGTGGCCATAACATAGCAGTTGCGACTGTTAAAAGCAGATTTAGCTCCAGGGTGCGCTAGTTTATTTTTATGTCTGCCGCTAAATTTATACACATCTTTAAACTTCAAAAATAGATCAGGATATAAAAAATGCCTGTGATAGGTGACAACGCTCTTACTTAGCTGTACGTGTTTACATGCTACTTATGCTATTATTTCGAAATAATTGACTTATACATAGAAGTAGAAATCATTAACAGTCGATAACAGAATCTTATAGTTACAGTAGTACATCTTGCCGTGTGTATAGTTTGTGTATTATAAATGTGTAGTTTTTGTGCTTAGATGTGTATTATAAATAGTTTGTGTATTAATATTATGAATGTAAATACCTATGTAGTTATTTGTAATAAAGTTTCCGTTTCCTCATAATTTAATAGTAGTAGAGTATCAGTGACCAACTTTTTACACTCTCGTGATGTTTTACTGTAAATGTCTATTTTGTTGTTTATTTTCTTGTATAGGATGGCGGAACGTTTGTTATACTGTTTACAAGCAAATGCAGTTCTTGTTTTATTATGATTAGCTAAGTATTGTCTTCTCTTATATTTTATACTTGGGTCGTAGGTTATAGATTTATGTTTCTTTAAGACCGTGTAGAGTACATAAAGCTTTCTAATAGAAAGCACATTATCAATAGAGTATAATTTGGTCGTCGGGAATGTTCTCTTTTTAAAATACATTACTTTTAACAAAGCGAGCTGTGCTCACTTTAAGTTTAACATTTTGGTTTTAGCTAAACCTCCCCAGGTTGGGATGCAGTAAATTAGAACTGACTGTGCCAACGCCACATAGATTTCCTTAAGAATATTCCTAGAGGAGACAGGTCCCTGAGACTGCCCTCCAGGCAGCACATGTCTTAATGTCTTGAATATCCAGATCAGTTTCCTAACTCTTGCTGTGACTTGATCAAGATGTGGATACCAGGACAGGCGATGGTCGACTATCACACCCAAGTACCTTATTTGGTCAGTTTTCTCTATAGCAGGGCAATCACAGACGACTTCATTGCAGGAGTGGACTTTAAGGCTATAGTCAGGAGTGGGTTGAGTCTTATTGTTTATACTAAAGCAAACGAAATTGGTTTTGGCGGTGTTTAAAGTTAGTAAATTGTTCTTTAACCATTTAGCCACCAAAGCTATGCCTTGTTCTGCGTCACTCTTAATAGCATCCCAGTCCTTACCACTAAAGACAATAGCTGTGTCGTCGGCGTAAGAGAATATGTTGGCATTATTGATTTTCATATCGCATAGGTCGTTAATATATAATAAAAAAGTGTGGGGCCCAACACGCTACCCTGTGGAACACCATATGACACCTCAGTGTCCTCGCTAGTGTTGTGATTCAACCTTACACATTGCATCCTCTCAGAGAGATAACTTTTGAAAAGAGACAGCGCAGTAGCTCTAATTCCTATTTTCTCCATTTTGTGTAGAAGGATGGGGACAGAGACGGTGTCGAATGCTTTTTTGAGGTCAAGAAACACGGATAAGCATTTGAACCCACTCACACATTTTCAACACACAACACATAACACATTTCGTTACAAGTTCGCTAAGGCTAGTGATTGCATCTTCTGTCGAGATTGGCCTTGCCTAAAACCAAATTGTGAAGTGGATAATAAATTATACTTATTAAGAAACTGCATTAATCTGAGATTTAGAAGTTTTTCCAAAATTTTTGAAATTGCAGGCAGCACAGAAATTGGCCTGTAGTTTCCGACATCGCCTCTGTCCCCACTCTTGTACACAGGGGTAATGATAGATTTTTTTAGTGGGGCCGGAAATATACCTTGCAGAAAGCAGAGGTTAGCAAGGTGAGTTATTATGGGAACAAGTTCACTCTTTGAAAGTTTCAAAAAGCTAACAGGAATATTGTCCCAACCAGGGGCACTATTTGATCTTAAATTCATTAGAGTTTTTTCCACTTCATATGAATTAGTTTCTAAAAGAACGAATGAGTTCAACTGGGACGGTATACAATCAGTTGCAAACTTTACATCCACAGCAGTATCTTGTTGGATACATTGGGCAAGATGACGAACTATATTTGCAAAGTAACTGTTGATGAAATTAGCAGAATCCTTAGGGTTACTTTTAATGTTAATAAGCTCTACCTTATCATCATATGGTTTGGTACAGTAAGTTATGTATTTTATATTTTTCCACAGCTGTTTGCTATTTTTGACAGACCTAGCAAGCAGATCTCTTTCATATTTTCGTTTAAGTTTTTTGATGAGACCGTTGCAGTAGTTCCCATAGCGAATGTAGGTTATTCTTAAAACATCATTTTGGCTATCTTTCCGTAAGTTTTTTTTAAGTTTATTCCGGTGTTTAATACAACGTAAGATCCCGGGTGTAATCCAGGGTTTTATCGTTCGTTGACTTCTGGGAATTGTAATAGTTTTAGTGTTCGATTTTAAGGATTCATCAAGTTCAGTTATGAGATGGAGTGTTACGGTAGTGGGATCATTGCAGAGTAATAGTTCATGTAGATTTCTATCTTGGAGATTTTCTAAGGCTTTGGTATAGTCTACAACAGTTTTAGATTTGGTTTCTGGCAGTTTAGGTTTGCATTTAGATAACGTAAGAAGAGTGGTAGAGTGGTCTGTAATAGTAGTTTGCAATACTGCAATAAATGCCGAAAAATTATTGTTGATTTTGATATTTTGTCTAGTGGGAAGGGTATGTCCTGCGAGAATACCATATTCAGAGAGTCTGTGTGAGTAAATTGTTCTATTGTTGTATTCATATGTCGTCTCGGTAGATTTGAGAGCAATATTTATGTTGATATCACTTGCTATTACAATATTGTTTTGCATATTTAGACTGTCTAGATATAGGCAAAGCGAATCTATAAAACCTTCAGCATTTGCGTTAGATGGGGATCGATAAATACATATTATTGAGGTATTAAGTAAATCTACTTGTAGACAGGATGCATGAGTGAGTTTAATTTCTTTAACTTTATGTTGTAGAGATTTTCTTACGTAGGCAACCACCCCATCATTTTGGTTTAACTGACAGGTGGTAAAGAACAAGTTATAATTATTGTTGAGTTGTGGAATAGACTTGTTAGAGCTAAGTCTACATTCAGTCAGTACTATAACATCAGCGTCAAAGGAAAGACTAGACAATGTCACCAAAAAATCATCAAAGTTACAGTAAATACTACGTATATTATGGGATATAACTATCAAGTCGCCCTCTCCAATTGACATATGAGACGACAGTTCGCTAGGGTCACATTCTATTGCTTGCGCAATTTCAATACCGTCTATCATTTTCAAGTTTTGAAGAGTATTAGTCATTCAGTGAGAAAATGTAATAATAAGTCATCATAGGAAAGTATACGTAACATTTTATATATTTTAGCTTTAAGTGTTTTATATAGTTATATGATATGTGTAATTGTAATGACAGTAAAGAGAGATGTGAGGTTATATTGGTTAAGGTGTACAAATATCTAACAATTTTATAAGCAATTAGCCATAGGACCGAAGAAAAATAGTACGATAGCGATGTTCTAAGCAAGTTCGAGAAGATACACAATAAAAATAGGATCGGTAGATATACAGTAGGGATAACTTCTTGTAGTCAAATTGCATGCGGGCCCAGTTGCTGTGCACTAAAAAGTTTCTGGACTTGAGTTTCACTTTTTATCATAATGATTGGAGACTGTTCATTTTCCCTTACATATACTTTTCCGTAGGCGGTCCAGCAGAATTTGTAGTTCTTCGATTTGGCGAGGTCACGAGCCAAGAAGTACAGACGCGCTCCCTTAAGTGTTAAATGTTGGGAAAGGTAAATAGGGGTATCCTCTAGCGTCTTGAAGCCAAGATGTTTGGCACATAGTTTATTCTTGTGTTTGACGTTAAATGATTTTCCCGATTTTAAAACTTCATTTTTTAACAATGTAGAATTCATTTCCACTACGATTGGGAAGTTTTTATTAGAGGGATTCTTTGGCCGTATTCTGTAGATGTCGTTGATATCTGATTTGGCAAGATTGCAGTCAATAGACTTGGAGAGGCAAATTGCCATTTCAATAAGGTCATCTTTGTTTTCATTGACTTTTTTTGGGACATTTTTAATTTCTAAACTGGCCTTGCGGCTTCCCACTTGCATTTCCTCTATTTGGTTTTCTAAAATGGTAATATAATTTCTGTCTTGCCTTGCTTGTGTTTCTAATTCTTCTATTCTCTGCTTAAACTCTTCATTTTGCGATGCTAGATAATGCTCATTAGCTTGAGAAGCTGCGAAAGAAGTCATGAGTCTGCGCATTTCTTCCTTGAAGTCATCCATTTGACTGGGAATTTTTTCCTCCACCTGGGTCTTAGGTCTCTTAGCCCGCTGGGAGACAGCTTTGAGGGGGAGTACGCAGCAAGTCTGAATCTGAGGCCGTTCTGTTCAGTACTGTATCCATGTGTACTTGAAAGTCAGAAATGCAATAAGGCGGGTTAGCTAATGTTGGCTGCGCGGTGGGCGTGATTTCAGGACGACTGGCCATATTTGCACGGTTTCGTTATCACGGTTAGTCAAATTGTGGTTACTTTTTAATAGGCGTTACCAGTGTGTCGTAGCACTAGGCGACTTTGTTCGTAGCGTGCTCCGTAGCTCCGTAGCATACACGTAGATATTCGTAGCACTAGTATACTGTACTTGAATTTCGTACCTGCCGCTCACCTACCTCTTGGTGTAGTAGCCACAGACGCAGGTCGCAACGCAGCTTGCCGCGGTTCGGATCCAACGCGTTCGAGAAGCGAGGGCGGTCCAAAGTCACGGGGCGCAGCGCCAGAGGCGAACGACTCGAAGCAAAGGCTCCGGGGCGCAACTCGAATATATTAAATATTTATTTGAACGCAACAACGACACGTCCGTACTGTTTCAACGCTGAGAGCAAAGAGCTATGACTTTACAAACTTGCACAATTCAAAAATGTACAAACAAGATAGAGTAAGAAGCTTGTATTCCCTAAATATTGGAGCACAAGGCATCCATGGAGGCACATTGAAAATTGCACGTAAACATTTTTTTTGTGCAATGAATACACTATTTGCTTTAACACCATTGCCCCACAGTATAAGTCCGTATCGAAGCAGAGAAGAAACATAACCATGATAAGCCAAAAGGGCAGTTTTCACATTCATAAATTTCCACATCTTGTAAAAATATCAATGCTGTTCTCACACTCCTACCGGCAATTATTTGTACTAAGCCTTAGTAAATAAACTTACAATTGATGGCGCTTTATGAGTAATTTTAGTAGCTGTCCGAAAATAATTTGAATGTTTTGTGAATTTGCGACGTTTGAACCGTCTACAAGTCACAACCAATTAAGAATTTGGTAGTTTTTCCCCATGTAAGGATAGCCGATTGAACAATATGCTAGACTTGTGTTTCGTGAGATGCGAGTTCAAGCCTAGCTTTCAACATCTCTTTGTTTTTTAATTTTTCCAGATTATTGTTTATCTCTTTGTTTTTAAATTTTTCTAGATTATTGTTTTATAACGTTTTTTTTTATATACTTATTCCAATATAGTATTTATTTGATTTTGCTTAATTTAATTTATTGCTGTTAATTTAATTTAAATTTTATTATTGATTGTATCACAAATTAAATGGTATTAAGTTTGCATGCTATCATTATGTAGCAAAACATGAGCACACATGACCTTTTGTCAACTTTTACTACTATGTTTTAAGCAAATAAATTATTCATTCTAAATTCTAATTCTAATTCTAAATTCTAAAAATAATATTCCTATTAAAATTAAATACAGTTTTGTGAATTTTGGAATCAATTATACAATTATAATTTTTGTATAGTTTATTGTTAATGGGCTAGTTTCCTGAAAAAATATAATTTGTCTGTCAGTTGGATTACAGAAAATATTGGATACGTATTTTTTCTTTTCTCAATTAAACAAAAAATTATGAAAATATAGCCCGTCACGCCTTGCGACACATTTCGGCAAGGCTTGACGTCACGTGCTTACTTTGATGCGCTTTATCTTCGTCATTTTTTGTTTGATTGACAAAAGACAAAATATGGGTCCAATATTTTTTGATAATCTAACTGACGGACTAAATAGAATAATCTTTTGTTGACCCACGAAACTAGCCTGATACTCTGATTTTCTTTTTTCCGATTTATCATTCGTTCGTATCGTCATAAAATAAGAATAAAATAAAAATACAGCGAAAGAACTTAATCATTATTTATTTTTCCTTTTTCTTCTTCTTCTTGTTTCCCATTTACTTACTAGACTTTATTATTTATTAAACGACCAATTTTTTATTATTCCTTCTGGGACCTTATCTATATATATAAAAGAAGAAACTGACTGACTGACTGACTGACTGACTGACTGACTGACTGACTGACTGACATATCAACGCACAGCCCAAACTGCTGGTGCTAGAGATTCCAAATTTGGCATGTAGGTTTCTTATAAGGTCTAGGGGTGCACTAAGAAAGGGTTTTTCAAAATTCACCCTCTAAAGGGGTGAAATAGGGGCCCAAAGTTAGTATGGGAAAACAAGATTAGTTAGACTATTTTATTCGAAACTTTCCAGGAGTATTCCTAACAATAAATTATTAAACACGTTGGTTGCGCGTTTCGTTCGTCTGACTCTGTACTCTGGAGACCGGTGGACTGTATCTAAATAAAAACGGGACGGGCAAAGAACTTCAAAGACGCGAGCTGGTCTGCAGTGAGAAAATTTCAAAGGTGATGACGGAAGGGGCGGTCGGTATACACACGTACAAAAATGCAAGAAGAACCAGGCTGGGTGGAAAATGACAATAAGGACACAACCTGGTGGAAGAAGAAAGGAATGCACGTACCTTTAGCTCCTGGCAGCTGCAGATGGGGTTGCAGGTGTCTTTCTTGGACACACCACGTGATAGCACGTGGTCGAGCACGAGGGCGGCCAGGTTTCTTCTCTCAACACGCACAACGAACGTAATAGCACAATGCTGATAACACAACACTATAGCATAGAATTTGGTATACCGAGACACAACACAATTAACTTATCGCGAGAACAATTATTAAGCGATCACTTGCGAGGCGGCGCGGAGCGGACTTTTCTTGTCTACGATTTCAACACAACTGTCGCGCGAACGCAGCGACATCTTCAAGCACCGCGAAGATTTCTTCCGCGGTTCCATATGTTCGTACTCTTCTTACGGTACGTGCGGGAAAAGGATAGGAAGAAGGAAGTGCATTTTGTACGCGCATAGACCAACTAAATTTAACAAATTACAAACTACTAAGGGCGCGAGAAAAATGGCGGAATGAAATCAGTCCGTAAATTCGGCGCAACCATTTCCCCCCCGCTTGAAGGGTCACCTTCAAAATAACAAATATTCCAATGAGGTATCTAATCTAACAACTAAACTAAAATCCTAACCTAACGAGAATAGTCCACACAATAATGGCTTACTGATTAGGCAAGGGACAGAGACGTATAACCGGGCGCAAATATGATCCGGTTGTCGTTCTGATGCGGACAATGCGAATTACCCCATTAGAACCTGGGTAAACTTCCTCAACTATCCCCAAAGGCCAATGAAGCGGTGGCGCGTTCTCAGTGGTAAGAACCACAACAGTCCCGACAGTGATAGGATTAGCAGGTGTGTTCCACTTCTGTCGTGACTGCAAAGTATGCAAATAATCACGTTTCCAACGTTTCCAAAACGATTGGACCAACTTATCCAATAACGAGTGTCGCGAAAGAAGGTGTAATCTATCCTCATCAATATCAATAGCTGGCAAATACTTTAACGGGGTCAAAGTAAGAAAATGCGCAGGAGTCAAGGCCAAAGGCTCCGAAGGGTCGCTAGAGAGCGTCCTACAAAGCGGTCTACTATTCATTACAGCTTCTACTTGAGCGAGCACAGTACTTAACTCTTCGAAGCTTAAAATCTGCTCACCGATAACGCGATACAAGTGGGACTTTAAACTCTTAATATTAGTCTCCCAGTTTCCTCCAAAATGGCTAGATGCGGGCGTATTTAATGTCCAACTAATGCGATTCTCAGACAAAATATGAGCAAACTCCGAACGAAAGTACTTTGAGCTTAAAAACGTATGCAACTCCGATAACATTCTTTTAGCTCCTACATAATTCGTCCCGTTGTCTGAATAAATGTGACTCACAGGACCACGGCGAGAAAGAAAGCGTTTAAAAGCACCTAAAAAACTAGCGGTACTCAGATCTCCTACTAGTTCCACATGAACTGCGCGGGTTGTCATACAGACAAACAAACAAACATAAGCCTTCGTGGCGCGGATTCCACGGCCACGAGATACAGTGACCTTGAATGGTCCAGCGTAATCTGTACCTGTGTGTACAAAAGGTTTAGCGGTTTCCAACACACGACATGAGCGATGATCAGCCATCATCGGAAAAGTTGGCTTAGGACGCAAGCGAAAACAAGGTTGGCACTTATGTACCCTATTGCGAATAAGACTGCGCGCAGACAATATCCAATATTTCTGGCGCAAGAGCGACATCAATAGATCAGGACCAGCGTGACAATTAACTTTATGATGATAATCGATTAACAATTCAACAATATGACCCTTACGGGGAAGAATAATAGGGTGCTTCTGGTGAAACTCCAGCTGTGAGTTGCTTAGACGACCACCTACTCTAATCAAACCGTCACTTAAAAACGGGTTTAAGCGTTGAAATGAGCGATTGCAAGTCCTTCCTGCTTGCAGGTCCGCCAACTCGTTAGCAAAATCAAGACGCTGGACTTCTTTCCAAATAAACAATTCAGCGTACTCTAAATCAGATGCGGAAATATGGTCACGCGGTGGCAACATTTTGGCAAATCTACAAACATATATCACGCTACGCAGAAGCTTAGACCAAGATGATATGCGTTTGGCTAAATCAATAATGATAGAATCCTCGGACGAAGTTGAAGACACAAACGAGTGTTTCTTTTCCTCTGGAGGTTCTTCAAGCGTTGTAGGGTTGAAAACTGAAACTGGCCATTCAGAGGGGCGAGAATGAGCCCATGATGGACCACTAAACCAAAGCGGATGATCAACAATTTGAGCTGGTGTGAGACCACGCGACAAACAATCAGCGGGATTTTCACGGCCTGAAACGTGAAACAAATCTTGCGGGGATAACTCATCCTGAATTTTGGCTACCCTATTAGCCACAAACGTATCCCATCTATGGGGTGAGGAGTGAGCCCAACAAAGCGCGACTGTGGAGTCCAAAAAGGCGAATATTCTATTGATTTGAATACGATGCTTACAAGATACAACTACAAAATTAATTACTTTTGCAAGAACTAATAATGCACAAAGCTCAAGACGAGCGAGAGACTGAACTTTACGTGGGGCGACCTTGGACTTAGCACAACAAAGACTGAGTGTTATTCTGTTTGAATTTTCTACGTGAAAATAAACAACCCCTCCGTATGCCTTCTCACTAGCGTCGGCGAAGCCTAGTAGGGTAAACACACTACCACTGGTGATGCCCACATGGCGCGGAATCTTGATTTGCTCAAGTAGAGGAAGCTCATTCCTAAAGCGAGTCCACAATCTTACTATATCATCTGGAGGGTTATCATCCCAATCACAATCACACAACCACAGTTGCTTGACAATCAACTTTGCGTACAAAACTACAGGCGCGACAAATCCAATTAGATCCCAAATTCTAGCAATACAAGAAAGTATAGTGCGTTTTGTGCAAGCTTCGCTAGGCTTGCCAATCTTCAAACTAAACAAATCAGTTGCTGGGGACCAACACAACCCCAGAACCTTATGCGAATCAGAATCATCAAATTCCTTGACAGATGAAAGGCGATGCGAGTGCGGAATGTGCTCTAAAACCTTTTGCGAGTTACTAGTCCACTTGACTAGGTCGAACTGACCAGCCTTCATGAGGCCTATTACTTCGTCAGCGGTGGAGATAGCATCCTCCTCCGTGTCTACGGAGTGGACGTAGTCATCCATGTACAACCCTGTCTCAATAGTTTCCCTAGCCTTGGGAAAAGAGTCGCCTTCATCGACTGCCAACTGTTTGACAGTACGCAATGCGTGAAATGGACTAGACTTGAGCCCAAAACAAACTCTATTAAACTGATAAACCTGCAATGGTTCGTCAGGCGAAAAACGGTACAAAATGCGTTGAAATCTACGATCACAAGAGCGAATACCAATGCACAAAAACATCTGACGAATGTCAGCCGAAAGGGCGATGCGAAATAAGCGAAAATTAACAATTATACTAAACAAATTACCTTGCAGATTTTGACCACTATACAAAAGGTCATTTAGCGAGACAGAAGTACTAGTTTTAGCACTACCATCGAGGACTATGCGGAGTTTCGAAGTAAGCTTGTCTTCTCTAATAACTCCATGGTGCGGTATTATATAAGACGGCGGCATATCTACCAAGTCCTCCACATCTGAAGGTGCGAGCGAGAGATAACCTTTATCTAGGTATTCTCTAACGACAGCGTCATAAGCTTCTCTTAACTTAGAGGAAGCCTCTAACTTGCGTTCTAAACAAAGAAAGCGATTTTCAGCTATCCGCCTTGAGTCGCCGAGAGACGTAATATCGCCTTTGAAAGGGAGCGCAACAATATACCTACCGCTCTCATCACGGGTGGTTGTGCGTGTATAAATGTCCTCACAGACCTTATCATCTGGACTAAGTATAGGAGGTACGCTAACCTCTTCCAGTTCCCAGAACTTACGGACGACAGACTCAAGAGGCGCAACTGAACAACAACAAGAGACCGTAGTGTTTGACTCAACACTGACGGGCGCGGGACCAATAATAACAAAACCAAGCACTGTCTCTAATGCGTGGGGTGCGGGTGCGGCAGTATGATTGGAGAGGCCTCTTACCTTGCTAGGTAACAAAAGGTGCGGGAAAATCGATGCTCCAATCAACATATCTATAGTACCAGGAACGGCATAATTATCATCAGCGAGCGGCAAGCCATCAAAGCTTGATAACAAATACACATCAACTTCAACAGAGGGCAAGCGGTCGGTCACTTTGTCAACAATCAAAGTGTCCGCATCAAAATAAACGATGCGATTAAATCGTGAGTAGAATTTAATCGTAGCGGTGTGCTGGACGGTCTTACTAGAACCTCCTATTCCCTTTACAACAGTGCGTGTAGAATTATTATTTAAAGGCAAATCTAAACGTTGACAACATTCTCGAGTTACAAAATTACTTTGTGAAGCGCTATCTAACAAAACACGAATAAAATGTTCCCTTCCATGCGAATCAATAACAATAACACGTGCCGTAGCAAGTAGCACAGTGGTAGGCGCGGGCGCGAGCAGTTTGTTCGTTATCAAACTACTAGAACAAAGCGCAGCGCTCGTCGGCGCGAGCGCGGGCGTACATATACCTACTGTCTCCGGGCGAGCCGGGGCGGGCGTAACATTTTGCGCGGGAACATTTTTAACAGTATTATCAAAATGAAGCATCGAATGATGTTTACCAGCACATTGGCGACATCTACTATTCGAGTTACAATTAATTGCACGATGTTTATTACTCAGACAGTTATAACAATAACCATTTATCTTAACAAAATCAAAACGTTCCTTACAAGACCAATTTTTAAACGTAGAACATTGATACAAATGGTCGTGTTTGTTAGTACACAAACTGCAAGTATTATCATTTTGCGGAGATGCAACCAAATAGCTATGCGTTGACCTTGAAGGTCTCGAGGGCGGATTGCCTCGCTTATTGTTCTCCAGATGACTTGAACTATTTTGCAGAATCCTTACATGATCGCGAATGAATTCAACAAAACCAGCGAACGTAGGTATTTCCGTACCTCTCTTATCTAATTCGAACGACCGGACGGTTTCTGAGTCCATTCTTTTCAAAGCGATAGACAAAAACAAATAATCTAGCGGGTCGACCAAATTCAAATTCTTTAGCGCGGCGACAGATGAAGCGAAGTTATCTAAGAAATATTCCAAGTTACTACAATTAGCGTTAGAAATAGCTTTAAAGTCCAAAATCTGATCCAAATAAGTATTTGCTAATAAGCGTTTATCTTCATATTTCTTTTTAAGCGTTTCTAGTATCAACAAATAGTTATCAGCGCACGGCGTAATGCCGGTGCACACTGATTGCGCTTTTCCAACAAGTTTACCTATGAGATAGTACAACTTATCCGAATCGGATAATGAAGGATTATTGTGTACTGTGTTAGTAAAACTAGAATAAAACAGAGGCCATTTTCTAATGTCACCATTAAATTCCGGTAGCTCAATAGCCGGCAGTTTAGGCTTAATAATTTGAGGTTTAATATCTAACTGCGGTGGAGCTTGAGGTTTATCCATCAATCCTCTAGCTATTCGCTTAACGCGACAAAACAAGTCTTCGAATGCAAAAAGCGCTTGATAAGAGATAACGTACTTTGGAGTCAATTCTAATTCCAAAGCGTTTATTTTGTCTAACAAATTTTCGAAATCGGAGCGTAAATTATCAACAGTTTCCATCTCATACAAGAATGAATTCTTAATCGTTTCATTAGCAACATTATTCGCGTGATCGCTAATATTTTGCATACGTGAAAATATCGCTTCTCTTTTAGCGTGCAAAATCTTTAACTGCTGAGCGACAATATCTATAGGTACTTTATCCGTTGCCATTGTAAACGGAATGCGATGCGTTTTATTCTATGATCCGACAAACAAACTTAGAAGCGGGAACAGACGTCACCTGCCAACGGTACCACTGGCGGTGCGGGTTATATGAAACTACCTACTTATAACAACAAAACAAATCGGATGATACCTGCGCGGTCAACGCCCTGTTCTTATCAATAACTAGCGATGCAAATCTATAAACAAATTAGATACTTATATGAACTATTGCGGGGGCTACAATAAAATTAAATAGCTATATAAGTACCCAGTAGACTTAATAATTGCGGGTTTGACTAATAAATAATAATCATTACGTTGCGCGGCGCGGGAAAGCTAAACAAAACAAACCAAAATCCTCAACAATTAAAACAAAATCCGTCTCGAAACGGACCAAAATAATGGTTGCGCGTTTCGTTCGTCTGACTCTGTACTCTGGAGACCGGTGGACTGTATCTAAATAAAAACGGGACGGGCAAAGAACTTCAAAGACGCGAGCTGGTCTGCAGTGAGAAAATTTCAAAGGTGATGACGGAAGGGGCGGTCGGTATACACACGTACAAAAATGCAAGAAGAACCAGGCTGGGCGGAAAATGACAATAAGGACACAACCTGGTGGAAGAAGAAAGGAATGCACGTACCTTTAGCTCCTGGCAGCTGCAGATGGGGTTGCAGGTGTCTTTCTTGGACACACCACGTGATAGCACGTGGTCGAGCACGAGGGCGGCCAGGTTTCTTCTCTCAACACGCACAACGAACGTAATAGCACAATGCTGATAACACAACACTATAGCATAGAATTTGGTATACCGAGACACAACACAATTAACTTATCGCGAGAACAATTATTAAGCGATCACTTGCGAGGCGGCGCGGAGCGGACTTTTCTTGTCTACGATTTCAACACAACTGTCGCGCGAACGCAGCGACATCTTCAAGCACCGCGAAGATTTCTTCCGCGGTTCCATATGTTCGTACTCTTCTTACGGTACGTGCGGGAAAAGGATAGGAAGAAGGAAGTGCATTTTGTACGCGCATAGACCAACTAAATTTAACAAATTACAAACTACTAAGGGCGCGAGAAAAATGGCGGAATGAAATCAGTCCGTAAATTCGGCGCAACCACACGTGTTTCAGGTTTTTTGCGAAATCCACCCCTAAAGGGGGTAAAAGGGGTGACAAAGTCTGAAAATCAACATGGATATTGTTTCTATGGTTTATCGGGTCGCTGATTACGAAAACAACAACAATTTTAAAATACAACGTTGCGAACGTGAAATATCATCCCCCTGTTGGGGTGCGATGGGGTTGAAATGTCTAAATATCAATATGGGTGTCGATTTTATGGTTTTTTGGGATGTTAATTACGAAAATGACATCGATTTAGAAATGTAATATTGTGGACATAAAAAATTCTTGAATTCAACCCTTAAGTAGGTGAAAAGGGGAAAGAAACTTTGTATTTCAGTTATCTATTTATATAAAATGGTAAACTGACTAATTGTTGATATATCAACGCACAGCCTTACCTTATACAGTGTAGACATCCATTAAGAAAGGGTTTTTTGGAAATTATAGCCCTAACGGGGTTAAATAGGGGATGAAAATTTAATGAAAGCATATCAGTTTCAAATAATAATTTTAAAATTTTGTATCTAAGGTGACGATTGAAAATAAATTTATGTATTACAGCGTTCTTGATTATTCAACCCCTGAAGGGGTGAAAATGGATATTAAGTTGTGTCTTGAAAGTCCTTCATTTTTAAAGTTATAATCACTAAACTTATGTTAATAGTAAACTTACTCAACTTAAATAGGGTGTTAGAATTTCAAAAGGGATAAAATTTTGTAATTGTCGAATTAATAATCACCAAATATATTATCTCGGCTTATGGTTGCAAACTAACCCAACACACATTGTTATTTTCACTCGGCTGCCGTAGGAGGGTTATGTTTTTCGAGAGCATGTATGTGTGTTTATAATTTTTTGGCACGCTCTACAGCCTAAGCCGTTACAAATGTATTTCATCATATGAAATTCTTCTCAGTTGTGGAAGTGACATAAAGTATATCGTTTTCCAGAATTCCCATAGGACATAGGAATTACGCGGGGAACTCTGATCTCTAATGTTACTTACCTGATTTCAATCCTCGATGAAGGTCTGCTTTAGGTTTTTTTAACTCCTGTTGAATAAAAAAACAAGCACTTTCGTAATTCACTTTTGATTACTTAATTTTAACTTTCATATTGTTACTTCCTAAATTTTGTTAGAATTTATTGGGTTTGTTTCATCAATCATCAACAGCCCGTTATAGTCCACTGCTGGACTTTGAACCTCCTCCACATTAGTGGAGGGTTTTGCCATTATCTCCACGCTTGGCAGGCGGGTTGGAGATCGCAGTTTAAAAGTTGATGTTTAACAGAGAGCGCTGCTGCTCGTCCTCTGTTGAATGTATAGTCCCTAAGCGGGATGAGTAGGAGTGGTGACATATGTATTCTATTCTACCGTCACCACACGGCCGACTGGGTTTGTTTACTTTATTGTAATACAAACGAGATTTATTGATGTTTAGAATATTATATAAAGTTAGATTGATAGTTTCATAAGTAACTAATCAATAAAATTATTACTAACTTCTAATGAAAAGTATAAAATTTTAATAGAAACTTATACTTAAGTAGATACCTATTTGAACATTTGAAACATGTGGTCTATTTACCACATGACGTTAAGTAAATAAATTTTATTATATATGTCAATGAGAGACCAATGTTTTCGTTTGCACCGATTCCAAAAGTAACTGATTAGGTACTTAAGTGTAAAGATTATTTTTAGCGTTTTAGTTTTTTGAAGTCGGTTTTTTTTTTTTTTTATTATAAAAGTTAGAATAAACACGCTATTTTACAAACTTTATTTCCATGTGTAAACTATGGTAAATTTTAGTTGCGTTAAAAATGACATACGGAACATAAATAAATATTTTTATTACGAACTTGAGTGCGATGCGTGACGTAGCTGTCGAATTCGGGGATCCAGTCCTGGGAGACCAGGAAGCCCCATCCAGCTTAAGTTGTATTATCTACGGGTATATTCTGTTTCTCTACTTTGAAACGAAGTGTAAGCGCAAGTTGTACGATTTTATTCAGGGATCCAGTCCTGGGAGGCCAGGAAGCCCCAACCAGTTTAAAATCTGTATTTATATTTGTGCTGCACTGCGTTAAAAAGTAAAAAATGTTTTATGAGTTTCAGTGATACTGATTTACATCTTTTTGATGTGCAACTTATTCGGGGATCCAGTTATGGGAGGCCAGGAAGCCCCATCCAGCTTAAGTTATATTATCTTATGGATGTACTATTCGGTTTTACTTACTTTGAAACGAAGTGTAAGCACATCAGGATCCAGTCCTGGCAGGCCAGGAAGCCTCAACCAGTTTAAAATCTGTATTTATATTTGTACTGCACTACGTTAAAAAGTTAAAAATGTTTTTATGAGTTTCAGTAATATCGATTTACATCATTTAGATGTGCAACTTATTCGGGGATCCAGTCCTGGGAGGCCAGGAAGCCCCATCCAGCTTAAGTTGTATTATCTTATCGTGTTCTATTCGGTTTTACTTATTTTGAAATAAAGTCTAAGCACAGTTTTGCGATTTTATTCGGGGATCCAGTCCTGGCAGGCCAGGAAGCCCTAACCAGTTTAAAATCTGTATTTATATTAGTACTGCACTACGATAAAAACTTAAAAATATTTATATGAGTTTCATTGACACTGATTTACATCTTTTTGATGTGCAACTTACTCGAGGATCCAGTCCTGGGAGGCCAGGAAGCCCCATCCAGCTTAAGTTGTATTATCTTATGGGTGTACGAGTACTATTCGGTTTTACCTACTTTAAAACGAAGTGTAAGCGCAAGTTGTAAGATTTTATTCGAGGGTCCAGTCCTGGGAGGCCAGGAAGCCTCAACCAGTTTAAAATCTATATTTATATTTGTACTGCATAACGCTAAAAAGTTCCAAACGTAGGTTGATCGGCAGTGAGATTTACGAAACTATCAACATAATTCGCTTTTGCGAAGGGATTAACTGACGTGAATTAAGACAATCAGGCTCAATCTGGCTGAGTAGAGTAGTCATCTCCTCAAACATGAGCGTTGAGTCACCAATTACTCGTTTTAAATGGAATTTGGTGGACTTAATTCCAGCTTCCCACAGCCCTCCAAAATTAGGTGCCCGGGGAGTTATAAAATGCCAAGTAACACTGTTGTTGTTCAGCCAACTCTTTATCTGAAATGAAATGTTTGAAATGAAATGTTTATTGGCATAAAATAGTGTTACAAATATCCTCCTAAGTATACATGTTTGTTAATAAGTATCACAAGAAAAAAATAACACTTAAGAGGTTAACGTTGACAGCTGTACTAGTATGAACTGTGACACAGCTGTCAGCGTCTCTCACCCGCCCTGGTACAACAAATATCCTTATTAAAAACTTAAGCACTAAGTAATGAATACCACAAAGTAAATGTATTGTTTGTGTGTGTGTGTGTGTGTGTGTATTTCTGTTGTTTGTGTTTATTTAGATAAGAGTCTTTCTGCTTCCTTGTAGTTTAAATGTAGTAGCCATTGGTGTATTACTTGCTTACATTGGTACAGCGACAATGACACAACATCATTGGCACTATTAGCTAAATTGTATAAATGAGAGCTACAAACATAGAATTGTCGTTTAGCAATGGTGGTTTTGTGTGATGGTACAGGACAGATCCTCTTATTCTTGCGCTTTGGTACACTGTCAGCGTCTATAGTTTTGTGTTTTCTTAAAACTACGTTCTTAACGAAAAGTTTCCTTACTGATAGGACTGGACATTCAGTATATAGTAGGTTTGTGCTGTATCTCCTCGGTTTTCCAAGCATTACTTTAAGAATGGCCCTTTGTGCGCGTTCTAAGGGAAGCAACGTCGTAACACCAATGCAGTAATACAATACTGGATCAGACTTTGAGCCAGAGCAAAGTAGACGCATAACAGTGTTTCTTGGTCAGCTGAGTTTCTTAATTTTCGGAAAATTGGTATTAGTTTTCTTATACGCTTTGTTAGGTTGTTAATTTGTACTGACCAATTCAATAGTTAGACCCAAGTATTGTATATAAGGGATTCTAGCAATGTCAGGACACGTGCACTTTTCATCTTGACTGCATGAGTGAGCCCTGATGCGAAAACTATCTGGTGGTTGTGTAACAGAACGAGGTGAAAAAGCAATACACTTCGTCTTATCTGTATTTAGCGTCAGCAAACTACAGTTTAACCATTGCATTACTTCTCGCAGAACTATTTCAGTCCGGTCTTGAGCCTCATTTCAACTTTTGCCGTGAACTATCAAAGCTGTGTCATCAGCGTAGGTGACCATTTTGCAAAAGGGTAGGTTTTTTTACATAAGCTGTTAATGTACACCAAAAAGAGGGTAGGCCCCAGTACACTGCCTTGTGGTACGCCGAATTGCAGGTCTATATCCTTGCTAGTGTATTCTCCAATCTTGACACATTGAATGCGATTTGAAAGGTAGCTACCAAAGATTTTCAGTGCAAGCCCCCGTATCCCAATCATCTCCATACGGGAGAGCAGAAGAGGGATCGGGACAGTGTCGAAAGCTTTAGATAAATCAAGAAACACACCAATGACCTTCGATTTGCTGTCAAAATGTCGAGCAATCGTTTCCGTAAGAAGCAGAGTAGCATCTTCTGTGGACCTGCCCCTCACAAAACCGAATTGATTACTTGCAATTATGTTTTTGCACTCAAGGTAACTTTTAAGTCTATTGTTTAAAACTTTCTCCAATATTTTAGATATTACTGTCAAAACTGATATCGGTCTGTAGTTTCCGACTATGTCTCGATCCCCACCTTTGTAAATAGGATGTACCAGAGCTTTTTTTAAAATATCAGGAAAGACACCAGTTCCTAGGCTTAAGTTTATAAGGTAAGTGAGAGGAGGGACCAGAGCATTTTTAGCAGTCTTGATAACTCGCGTTGGTATATCATCAAATCCCACTGCTGAATCAGTTTTCAGATTCATAATGATGGTTTCAATCTCCGAAAAGTCCGCGTCGATCAATGCCATAGTCTTTTTGTAGATCAGTTCCTGCACCTACCGCTGAAGAAGCAGTGACAGTCCAACATTTTGTTTAGATAGAATCTCGTGAGCCAGTCTAGAACCCACTCCAGCAAAGTAGTCATTAACCATATCTACAGACTGATGAGGGTCACTATTTAATTTAAGCAATTCAAGAGGAGGCGGAGTAAATTGTTTTAAGTTAGCAATTTTGTTTATAGTACTCCACATGCCTTTTGGATTTCGTTTATTTTGTAGTAAAGCAGATTTCTCGTATTCTGTTTTTAATCTTTTAAGGAGGTTATTACAGTAGTTGCAATATCTCGAGTAGGTGACCTGAAGTATTCCGTTGCTAGGTTGTTATTTAGCTTTTAAGTGGAGTTTATCGCGGTTTCTAATACAGCGTACTAGACCTGGCGTCATCCATGGCTTAATGACACGGTGACGATGCACAACTTTTATTTGTTTCGAGTGAGCCCGTATAGCTTCAGTGATTGTGTTAGTAAGAGCCACTGCGGTACTATTAGCGTTGTTAAGTGTATAAATATTACTAAAATCTAAGCTCATGAGCCTGTCAAGCAAAGCCAGATGATCAATTTTTGTAAATGTGTGTTGCATTTGTTCCTTGAAATATTGCAATACATACAGAAGACTACGGGTGCTTGATCAGATATAAGCGAGTCTAGAACAAGAGTCAGTGCACGTTTATCCGTTCTGAGCATAACATGGTCCAGACAACTTGTTTTACTGGTTGGAATGACATGTGCCGCCAAGAGACCATGGTGTGCCAAGAAGTCTAAGTATTGGTTGCAGTTTGGATCCCCACTGTCAGATGCAATATTTATATTAATATCGCCTATAAGGATTAATGATTATCTAAACTATTACAAAAATTATGAATGTTAGTAACTGATGGCGTACAATATATAGCTATGATTGCATATTCAATACCACATTGCAAGACAAGACAGCTAGCATCAAGTATATTGGCAGAAGTAACATTATGTTTAATATCGGAGTGAACATAGATAACAACACCGTCATTCTGATTTGTGTATTCAGACGAATAAGACCTATATCCAGGAATTTCAGGTATCACTGCCACTTTACTTAACCAGCACTCAGTGAGAACGAGTATATCACATTGTACACAAATTCTATTCAACAATACGTCAAAAGCATCAAAGTTACATGTTATACTCCGTATGTTAGTATGCACAATTTTTAGGGAATTGTGAGTCGTGTCAATATGATCCTTAACACTCTCCGGGGTACAAACCAACGACTCGGATACCTCCACAGCATCAATATCATTTGCTATGTTGTCAAGATTGAATTTTGCTGCGAATGACACATGGCGCATGCACAAGTTCGCAAATATAGATTCTGCTTATAAATGACTAATTTAGAAACAGAAGTTTTCACTTTATATATTTTATTTATATGCATTCGTACTGGTGGAGTTCTAGTCGTTTTATATGTATTGGTGTGTGAATTTGTGTTTTGACTTTTGAGGTCATCTCAAGTGCTACAGAGGATGTTTCAAGGGCAACTAAAGTATGTAGCTCTTTGGCTGCGCCAACAAAATTTGTACCATTATCGCTCCATATTTCACGACAATGTCCTCTCCTTGCTACAAACCTTTTGAACCTTGCAATAAAACCCTCAGAAGTTAAATCACTTATAGCTTCTATGTGAATGGCTCGTGTAACCATACGAACAAAGAGACACACATATCCTTTATATGACTTGTTGCCTCTGCCTTTAGACGTCCTGATATTGATCGGTCCAGAAAAATCAACACCGCTCTTTAAAAACGCTTTAGCCGGTGTTATTCGATAGGATGGTAACTGACCCATGATTTGGTTTTTTGTTACTGCAGCGTGTTGCACACATGTAACGTATTCCGCACATAAGCCTTTGTCGTATTCTTTCCGGATATGATCCAGTATTTTGAGCGTAAATAATTAAGCATCACTGATGGCTCACCATGAAACGTTTTCTTATGTGCGTCATCTACAAGTAAATGTGTGAAATGGTTGTTATGCGGGATGATGATCGGTTTTTTTTATGTCATCACCCAATTGAGCATTTGTAATCCGCCCACTGACTCGCAAGATGTCATTTTTATCCAATACTGGACATAAACATTTTAACTTACTTTTATTCTTCACGTTTCCCGTTCTTCTAATATCTTCTATTTCCTCTATAAATTCCTTTTGTTGACATTGCCTTATGCATATCTTTAAAGCTTCTAATATCTCTTCGCTTGTTAGATAAGACTTTCTTTCATTCTCGTAATTTATCTTTCTTGTTAAGTTTACGAACCTTTTACAATAAGCTATGACACGAACCAACTTATGTAACGACGAAAATTTAGTCTACACCTTGTCCTCTGGAGGACTGTCAGTAACCAAATGTGATTTAAGTGCTCTTTGTTCCATGTTAGTACTTATTGATTTTGGCCGTGTGTATGTAATGGTTTCTTCTTGAAGCCACGACGGTCCCAAAATTCACAACTCATTGCTATGAAGCTCTTGCGGAGTCAACCCCCTGCAAGCAATATCGGCTGGGTTCTGTGATGACGTCATATGAGCCCAGTGGGTGTTGTCAAACAGCGTGAGGATATGAGAAACTCTATTGCCTGCGAAGGTTGTCCAACAACTGGGGTGACCACTTAGCCATGCAAGAACCACTGTCGAGTCTGTCCAACTGTGTACATTCGATTTTGGAATGTTCATTACCTCTGCAACCTCAGTGATTAGCTCAGCCAACAAGGCCGCTCCCATTAGCTCTAGACTAGGGACAGATTGCTGCTTTACTGGTGCAACCTTAGTTCTGGATGTGACCAAGCTTACCTTGATAACACCTTGTGCGTTTATGACTCTGACGTACACCACAGCTGCATATGCAGCATGCTATTACATTATCGATATGTTGTGTTTCAACCCATCTTGGAATTTGTCACTTATTTATGTGTTCTAGATTGCGTCTATAAGCTTGCCATTCGTTCAACAATTCAGATGACAGTTCTTCATCCCATTAAATTCCAGAAAGCCAAAGCTTTTGAATAAATATTTTGGAGATGATGACGCACGCTGACACCCAACCCAAAGGATCATTCAAACGAGATATGTCTGAAATCACTCTTCACTTTGTGATCGGTGTTTGCTGTGGAGGCAGCTGCACTGAATATTCAAAGGTATCCGATTCTCGATCCCAGAAGAGCCCTAAAATTTTAATAACGTCATCTATCTTGATATCCTTTCCCTTTTGAGCTTCCTTGTTTTTTTGATCTTCCGAAACTTGTTGATTTAGTTCCTGATTGTTACTAACCCACTTTTGCAATTGAAACACCCCCTTTTATTAAGTAACTCTGTGATATGTTTCTTTATCATAAGTCCCTGTTCTATTGATTGACACCCTGACATTAAATCATCTACATAAAAATCTCTCCTTACTCTAACTACTACTAAGTTCACTCATTTCCAGATAATTTTAACTGTCATCCTCTGCTAATTGCTGCAGTGTTTTTACTGCCAGATAAGGAGCTGATGCTGTACCGAATGTGACACGCAACAATCGATATTCTTCCAAGTCAGACTCAGGATTGTCTCGCCAAACTATTCGCTGAAAATCACTGTGTTCATCTAAGACTTTGACCTGTCGATACATTTTAATGATATCAGCACAAATAATTATGGGGTGCATTCTCCATCTCGTAATAGTATGACGTAGAGGCGGCTGTAACGTAGGGCCAACCAACAAGTCGTCATTAAGAGACACTCCGTTCAGGCCTTTTATTGATGCGTCAAATACTATCTGGACCTTTGTTGTGGACTTGTCTTCACGTATGACAGCATGGTGGGGCAAATAAACTGCAGTATCCCTTTTAGAATCAGTACTGCTATCTATACGTTGCATGTGACCCAGGTCCAGGTATTCGTGAATTACTTCGGAGTAACGTTCCTTGATTTGAGGTTGCCTTTTAAACTCATTTTCAAGTTGTAAAAATCTTCTAATTGCAAGTTCTTTAGAACTCCCAAATTGGGAAAGTGGGTCCTCATTACGAAACGGGAGATTGACAATGTATCGCCCGCTCTGGTCTCTGCCAGTAGTAGCTCTATATATTTCTTTGCAACGCAAGATGAACATCTTCGGACAGAATCTTAGGAATGATTGATTCAATTTCCCAAAATTGTCTCAGTAATTCATTATCATCTGCCTGATCATTCGTACAGCTTACGACATGATGACAATGAATGCTGTCATTCTTAGAGCCAGTTTGGCCCGATAGAATCCAGCCCAATACCGTATTTTGAGCGATAGGTGCCCCTAAAGGCCCCTTGATTAAACCTTCTCTCAGTACTGAGCCATAAATTTATGCACCAAGTAACGTGTCCACTTTACTTCGCGTATGGAACTCTGAATCAGCCAAGGTGACAGTCTGAAATTCTGGCCACTGACGTTGGTGTAACTTCTCTGACGGCAGAAGAGAAGTTATTGTGCTTAACACATAAGCTCTAACTTGGAAACTAAAATTGTGATCTAAACGGGAATGAATCGTTATCATAACGACAAACCTAGAAGCTAAGGAGCTCTGATCAGCGCCTATACCTGATATAACTGACTTAGCAGGAATCTTCTTCAGTCCCAGTAACTGTACTGCTGATTTGGTTATGAATGATGCCTGCGATCCTTGATCCAATAACACCCTCAACAGTTGATTATAGCCGCTACTTGTCTTTGCTTCGACAAAAGCCGTCGCTAACAAAACTTGAATAGGTACTGACATGGATTCCTTAGAAAAGTGAGTGACTACGTTGGAAGTGGTTGGTTCGCCTTCCGTCAGCTGCGCCGAAACTGTAGACACTGCTGCACTAACTTCAACTGCTGTATTCGATTTCTTTGCGGTCGCAGTGAAGTTTGAATTAGATTTGGGATGTAGTAGTGAACTATTGGTTAGTAGGTAGGTACAGTAAGAAGCAATGAAACGACCGTTTGGGTATCGAGCTCGTTTATTACTGCTGATGTTCGTTCCGCATCGGGGATGGTCGGTAACATACACGTCAATCCCTTCCACACTATTTTGAAGCTCTGTTAACAATATTTAACAAATTAAAAGAATTGCTTAAAATCTATTTTCTTTCTAGGCCTTAATGTAGGACCTGCTTGTCTCCCTACCGCCTCATCAATATTTGAACTATCATTAGCTGTACAAGTTTTGAGAGGTGAGACAGCAGGTTGGATAGTCACACCATCTTCTAGGCTTACATCCTCAACGGGCTCATCATTTGCCTCCGTCCACACTTCATCGTCACCGCACGCTTCATTCTCAACCTGCCCACACATACCTTCGCGGGGTGATGTAACAAGCGTAATTGAAGTGTCGGGTGTTATGGGTGGCAATGGTTGTTCCTGCTGTGGCAGTGGCGATGACAACTGGGACGCTCTGTCGCCCGTTTCAATATCTGTATTAGTGGCCTTAACATTATTATTAGTGCGGTTATACATTTTTACAATCTGATCTAAGTGTCTTTTACATAAAGAATTATAATTTTTAAAATATACTTCAAACAATATTCGACCAATTTTCTCTTAATTATTGCAGGTGACCATACGGATTTCCTAGCGATGAACCATTTTGCCATTACCGTCTCATTTACTTCAAAACATCTGTTTTTATTTAAACATGTTTCATCGCTGGAACTGTCATCCTTGTTAATTATTGAAGGCAGTACTGAATCTAGCCGACCGCGCAAGTGCCGGCCCATCATTAGTTTTGCCGGTGTAACACCTGTGGAACAATGTATTGTGTTACGATAGTCAAACAGAAAACCGGTTAATTTTTCTTGGACTTTATTAATTGGTAATTTATTTTCCAACAAAATGCATTTAATCATTTTTTTACAGGTTTTAACCGAGTTTTCTGCCTGGCCATTACTAGCCGGGTGATACACCGAAGAAGTCAAGTATCTAATACCGTTACATTTACAAAATGCCTCAAATTCTATAGAACAAATCTTAACATCATTATCTGACACTATAACATTCGGTATGCCAAATCTTGAAAAAAATATTTTTAATTTCGATATAAGTGCACCAGTGGAGGTACCGCAATTCATATGAATGCATTCTAACCATTTGCTGAAGGAATCCACGACAATTAAATAAATGCATTGTCCTATAGACATATAATCTATATGTATACGGTACCAGGGCGCCGGAATCCTCGGCCAGGGCGCGGGCGGCGCGCGCGGCGGCGCTGAGCGCAGCCCGGCGCACACGCCGCACGCCCCCACCCATGACTCGATGTCATTGTCGATTCCTGGCCACCACATTCTACTTCGCGCACTAGATTTAGTTTTAACAACGCCGAAATGTGACGAATGTAATTCCTCCAACATTTTATTACGAATAACTGGGGTTATTACGATTCTATGTCCCCTAAACAGACATCTGTCCTTTATTTCCAAATCACATTTACAGTGGAAATACGGCAAAACATCATTGCATCTTATTTTCTTTGGCCAGCCATCATTCATATACCTAACTACGGTTTGCAAGGTCCTATCGCGCTCGGTCGCCTGCCGAATCTGGCCGAACGAAACAGGTTGTACAGTCGCGTCTAGAAAGAGAAAGTGTCGTCCGTCCTCATCACTGTTTACCGGCGGACTATTATCAATAGATAACGGTAATGGCGCTCGAGAAAAGAAATCTGCAACTAGATTATTTTTACTGCTATATATTGTACATTGTAGTTATATGCTGATAAAATTATCGCGTACCGTTGCAAACGTAGGGCGGCCGTAACTGATATACCATTTTTCTTACCGAATATCGATAATAGAGGACGATGGTCTGTTTTTAGAATAAAAAGGTCCTGTCGGCCATATAAATACTGATGAAAATGTTTAACTCCAAATATTATAGCCGTCGCCTCTTTCTGTATTTGGCTATAATTCTTTTCACTCGCCGACAGAGCTCGCGAGGCAAATGCTATCGGGCGCTCGCGGCCGTCGGCACCGACGTGCGCCAGCACCGCGCCCAGGCCGGCGGTCCCCGCGTCCACGCTCAGCACGAGCGGCGCCGCCGCCTCGAAGTGCGCCAGCACCCGCTCCGATGACAACTCCCGTTTTACATTATCAAGCGCTGCCTGCTCCCTCTCTGTCCAGCACCACGGCGCACCCTCCCTTAATAATCTATGTAATGGATGCATCACTGCCGAAGCGTTAGGTATGAAATTACGGTAATAATTCACGACACCGAGGAAACGTTTTACCTCTGTGACGTTGCTAGGAATAGGAGCATCTAAAATTGCTGAAACTTTATTAGGACAGGTCCGCAGGCCATCCTCATCGATAACGAAGCCTAAATATGTAACACTCGGTTGGAAAAAGGAACACTTGTCTCTTTGTAGCCTCAGTCTTGCGTCCTGAAGTCTCCTAAGTACTTCCGTTAACCTAGCCATGTGAACTTCCGGTGTTGGACCAGTGCAGCAAACGTCATCGAACCAGCAGCTTACGCCTTCTATGCCCGACAACAATGTCTCCATCGTTCGCTGAAAAATTGCCGGTGCGTTTGCGAGTCCGTAAACAAGACGTGTGTATTTAAATAACCCTTTTGGCGTATTAATCGTAGTTAAGCATTGCGATGAGTCTTTTAATTTAAATTGATTGTATGCGTTGCTTAAATCAAGTTTAGAATAGAATTCACCTCCGCCATTTTTTGCAAATACTTCTTCTATACGGGGTAATGGGTATTTATCTATTTTTAACACTTTATTTAATGTGCATGAAAAGTCTCCAGCAATTTTAATTTTACCATTATCTTTAAGCATGGGCACTATAGGTGTCGCAAATTCAGAAAAGCTTACAGGCACTAAAATTCCTAATTTAACTAGTCTATCCAATTCTAAACTAACCTTTTCTTTGAGGGCAAATGGAATAGTACGTGGTTTAAAGAACTTAGGCTTTGCATCGTTTTTTAAATGTAACTCAACCTCGAATTTGTTAAAACAACCCAATTCATCTTTCCACACATCGGAGAATGCATTCAGTAATTGCTGTACCTCATATTGATTTTGACCAGTGATTTTGTTATTACAAAATGTAAAACAAATGTTAAATTTTGACATAAAATCACGTCCCAATAGTCCTGGACCTCCGTTTTTAATAACGTAAAATTTAATACTGTCACATTGATTATAATAAAACACTTTACAAATAAAATAACCAACAGGTGTAATTTTATGGCCGTTATATAAACACATATTTAAATCACTAGGTTGTAATTTAAAATTTGAGAACATTTTTGAATATAAGTTTTCTGAGATAACACTGGATCCTGAACCTGAATCTAGCTCCATCGTTAAACTATTATTATTAGCTACAATCGACAACTTAATAGGCTCATATTTTACGTACCTCAAATTAAACAATTGGCATTCCTAACAATTATGCTCATCATCACTGACCTGCTCTGGTTCCGCACCTATATTTTTTATCGCGCCGCTTCCACACGTTCCACTTTACACACTTTCTTTAAATGCCCTTTTACACCACACACTATACACGTATAGTTCTTATAACGGCACTTTGTTGCATTGTGATTTTTAAGTCCACACACCGAGCACCTCGGACCGTCGTTGTTACCGGCGTGAGCTGATCCCCGTCGTGGCTGGAACCCTCGGCGCTCGCTCACGCGGTACACCGGCTCCTCCTTGATTTTTGGCACCGCTCCGACCGCAGCCCCTGCAACGCTGCTGCGCGCGCGCCGTGCGCACTCGGCTTGCTGAGCGATCTCCAGCGCCCTTGCCAGCGTTAACGTAGCAGAGTCTTGTTCGAAAAGACGGTCGCGAACCACTCCCGCACCCAGGCCTAATACAAAGCGGTCTCGTAATAAGGTATCCAGCGCCGATCCAAACTCGCAATAGACAGCGAGTCCTCTGAGACGCGCCGCCCAGTCCTCGATACTCTCATTGTCATATTTCGCTGCTTCGTAAAACATTGCCCTATCGGCAAATGTCGACCTCTTCGGTGTGAAATGATCTCCGAGCGCTTTAACAAAGTCTTCAAATGATAACTTTTCCAGCTCTTTCGGATGTACTAAATCCCGCGCCAAACGGTATGACTCGTCGGATAGGTGTGTCAACAATACCGCACTCTTATTTTCGTCCGTGATGTTGTTTAACTTAATAAACTGGGACAAACGACTATGAAATATTGACCACTCATTATTTTTATGATCAAAAATGTTGATATTTCCGATTAAATTCGACATCGTCACTTTTTTTTTTTTTTAAACTTGTGGTACCCGTCGCCAGTGAACTATTGGTTAGTAGGTAGGTACGGTAAGAAGCAATGAAACGACCGTTTGGCTATCGAGCTCGTTTATTACTGCTGATGTTCGTTCCGCATCGGGGATGGTCGGTAACATACACGTCAAGTAGTGAATGATGTTTTTTGTTGCATATACGACAAGTGGAATTGTGACGGCAGTATTTAATCGAATGGTTACCTCCCAGACAATGAAAGCAAAGCCCATTGTTTTGGACGAAACTATGACGTGAATCGTAAATCTCCATTGCAAATTGTTTACAATTAGCAATTTTATGACTATCTTTACAATATGGACAAGAAAATTCCTCTTTCGTCTCGGACACCGTTGAGAGAAGACGTGTTGCAGTTTTTTTAATTATTTCTCAAATATTTGTGCACTCAATAAATTTTATTTAAAAAAATAAAACCGACTTCAAAACACTAAAATGCTAAAAATAATCCTAACACTTAAGTACCTAATCAGTTACTTTTGGAGTCGGTGCAAACAAATCATTGAATCTCTTATCGGCTGGTACTTTTATCACATCTTTGAAGTATAGCTATTCAATAAAATAAAAATCATCAAAATCGGCTCATATTTGTTGAAGATAGGTAACAAGAACCACAACCAAAATATTATCTGGGTATATACGAGGGCTGCAGTAAAAGTATCGGGAATGGAATATTTCCACTGTTCCTGTTATATTAAAATCTTTTTAATTGCAAACTCCTTGGTTTTAAAAATCGAATACCATTTATTTATTTTTAAAAAAGATTCTCGGTCTTATCACAAGGTCTTGTCAACCTTGTTTAGTCGTTGAGAAAATGGAATTGACTCGAGAAAATTCAAGAGCGATGATTTATTATGACTTTCGAAGTGGTTTAACACAAAAACAGTGTGTTGACCGGATGATTTCTGCATTTGGTAATGAAGCCCCATCTAAAACCACAATTTATTGCTGGTTTGCTGAATTTCAACGTGGACGTGTCAAGCTCAGTGATGATCCCCGTCAAGGTCGTCCAAAAACTGCAGTCACCCAAGAAAACGTTGATGCTGTGCCTAAGCTGATTGAGGAAGATCGACATGTGATATATCGCGAAATTCAGGCAACTTTAGACATTGGCATGAGTCAAATACAAATAATCTTGCATGAACAATTAGGTCTAAAAGAGTTGTTTTCCCGATGGATTCGCTCTGTGAAGAGCAAAAAGCGGCTCGCGTTACTTGGTGCGTCAGAACTCTCGAAAGATTCCACGCAGGATCCTCAAATGCTGTATACAACATCGTATCAGGTGACGAATCCTGGATATACGCGTACGAACCCGAAATAAAAAACCATTCACCAGTTTAGGTGTTCGAAAATGAGTTAAAGCCAACAAAAATTGTTCGTTCACGGAGTGTTGCAAAAAAAATGGTGGCCACGTTTGTCTCCAAAACAGGCCATGTTGCGACTATTCCTCTTGAGGGACAAAGAACGGTTAATGCAGAATGGTATGCTCGCATTTGTTTGCCACAGGTCGTTTCTGAACTTCGTAAAAAGAACTGCAACCGCCGCATCATCGTTCATCAAGACAATGCGAGTTCTCACACCGCGCACAGAACAAAAGAGTTTTTAGAGCAAGAAAACATAGAATTATTAGACCATCCGCCGTACAGCCCCGACCTAAGCCCTAATGATTTCTATACTTTCCCTAAAATAAAGAATAAATTGCGTGGTCAGAGATTTTCATCACCTGAAGATGCTGTGCGTCCACAAACATCCTACAAAACGGCCATTTTGGAGACCCAAACTTCCGAATGGAATGGTTGCTTCAATGATTGGTTCCGTCGTATGGAAAAATGTGTCAAATTTCGCGGAGAATACTTTGAAAAGCAATAAATACATTTTTAAATAGTAATGTTGTGTCACTTCCTTGATTCCCGAAATTTTCAGTGCCGCCCTCGTATTTGTTGATTTTCTCAAAAAGTTCTAAATCAATTCCGATAAAATTTATATGGGACCACCTCTGAAGCAGGGATCGGAAACCGATTATTTTACTATGGAACCTTAACCGAAATAATAAAGGTTTTCGCTAAATTAACTATCACATTCTCCAAATACCGACTTAAAACCTATGGCAAATTTAGTTTTATGGTCAAATCTTTACAACTACTATCAAATATTAGAATTGGGTCTTATACGTTCTGATATAAATATTAACCGGTTTCGATCCTTGCTCTGAAGTATAATCTACCAAACAAAAAAAAAAGAATCATTAAAATCGATTCATAATTTGCGGAGTAATCGCGTAACATACATACAAAAAAAAAAAAAAAAAAACATACAGTCGAATTGAGAACCTCCTTTTTTGAAGTCGGTTAAAAAAGTACAGTAATTACTAAGATATTAGGTGCAATCTCCCTCCGTAGATACCGATATTATTCCATCGGCCAACGCTTAGCCGAACTACGGCTGCTTCCTCACCTCCCTCAGTCCTCAAGTGTGAATACAACAGTTGCCATTTTTTGACTTGCTCTGCTGATGCGCGCCCGCAGCCGAGTCATCATGATTTGTAACGAACTGCTACGACGCTACGAGGACAGGCAGCGTGCTAACGACTACGGACTACGAACTATCTACGAATAATCTGTACCGTGCTACGCAGCGGTGTTTCTGTTACAGCTTGTTATCTGCCTTGTTTCTAAAATCGCGCCACAATAATGAGTGATAAGGACTTACAACTTAACAGATCGTTCTCAGTAACGGACATAGACCGGCTGGAGCCACAACAGCTGGAACTCTCACATTCTCTGCAGCATGGTTTTGTCTCGATGAGACGAAAAAGAAGAAGAGAGGACGAAATCGCCGAGCTTAGAGACGACATGAAGAACATGTGTGCTACATTTTTGGCTGCCCAGGAGAGTGAATTTAAGAAAAACTCTGCTTTATTACAAGGAATACAGAAAACAACCACTAACATTGAGAGTTCTATTTCCTTCTCCTTCTTGATGGCACAGAACGACGAATTCCAGCAAAGGATCGAGATGCTGGAAAATAAAATAAAGGACGACCACAAATATATTATAACATTAGAGGACAAGCTCGAAAATATGCAGCAGGACAGCAGGAAGGCTAAATCCAAGATAAAAAATGTGCCAAAGAGGCCAAGTGAAACAAAGAACGATCTAATAAAAATGGTTGTTGAGCTGTTGAACTCATTGGGGTTCTCGATACAGAAGTCGGATATACGAGATATCTACTGAATTCGCGGTAAAAAAAACACTAACTAACACGCCGATTGTTGTAGAAACAGGCTCAACACTGCTGAAGAATGACTTGCTTAAATCCTGCAAAACGTTCAACATACGACAAAGGACTAAATTAACGGCAAAGTATCTGGGATTTCGAACATCCGAGTACTGACCAGTTTTCGTCAACGAGCAACTTACCGCTAAGGCGGCACGACTTCACTTCCTTGCGCGTGACCTTGCAAAAAATAATGCGTTTAAGTTCTGTTGGACTGCGTATGGAAAAGTGTACGTTAGAAAGGACGAAAACTCACCGGTGATATCTATAAATATTGTATCGCAAGTACAACATCTCCTTAATATTTTTATTATTTTTTATTTATTTATTTATAAAACAATATTTAAAAACATATAAAATTTACACGATATGACATAAGCTGTTGGGCTTTACCGCATACCGGTGCCGTTGTATATAGATTAAAAATAGCAGCGTTTTACCTGAAATAAAACGCATATTAAAATACTTACCTAATTCGAGGCTTATAAATTGAGATAGGCACATCCGTTTCCCGTAGACCTTTACCATTTTAGTACACTTTTTTACCTATAGAGGGCGTGTTTCCGGAGTCTCAATAGGCAGTGGCGCCATCTGAAGTTTTATAAGCTTGTGTCGCGCCATTTTAACTCATTGGCTCTTATTAATTCACCAGGCAGAGTTACAAACTAAGCCTCGAATTAGGTAAGTATTTTAATATGCGTTTTATTTCAGGTAAAACGCTGCTATTAAAAGTACTTGACCGTAATTCGAGGCTTATAAATTGAGAAGTGTCTGTTATCGCCTGGTGAGACAAGGAAACACCGAAATTATACGCCAATGTGACAAAGTTTGACTTTAAATTAAAATATATTTTCATGTATGTATTCATTTATTAAAAGTATGTACATACTATTACCATAATAAATTGAAGACGTAAGTAATAAAGATAATTACCAATCATGAATATAATACAGGTTATGATTAAAATCAGTATGTTATACAAATGATTAATTAGCCAAATTCAGAAGGCCATAATAATAAGTATGGTAAATTTTTATAACTTATTAAATACACCTTTCACTAACTAATGTATCGATTTATAGAAATCATGTTTTTATCATTTACACAATAGATTATTAATATAAAAAAAAATTAATTTATAGGACGAAATAATCGAGTTACTTGCTGTGTATTAGTACAGTCACTGTTAGGCATAACTTCGCGCCTATAATACTTTTGGAAAGTGTTTTCGGACCTCCAGTTTCCGCGTGCTAGAACTTCATCTAGAGGATAATTTAACCAATTTTTCGATGCCACTGCTGACCTTACACTACCAGGGCTAAACTGAATATTTGCATCTTTAAATAATTGGCTTATCCAGCCTGCTATAACAGTACGAGACGCCTCTTTGGCAGGGCCCCTAACTGTTACAAACAAATTACTGCTCCCAGCTGAATCTCGTCTATCTTGTAACAATGTTATAGTATTTTCAATCCAGAAAACAGGGTTAACTTGAACGTTGTCGTTATTAGCCATAAGATTCCAGCCCGATTGCCTATAATCACTCTTATCGGTTTTCGATCCAAATTCTGGCCAAAATATTATATTATCGTTGGATTTTATACAATGATCCGGATCGACCTTGAGTAAGGTTAAATCATGGATCCGGCGCCCTGAACATAACAACAAAAGAATAGCCGTATGTCGGGAAGATTGATAAGTGTTTCTTCTATCTATTGTGCAACTAGCTAAGTATTGAACTAAAATATCGATATCCCAGATAGGGGATCTAATCGGTTTTGGATTTTTTATTGATATTGATTTTAAAATATGCTTGACTAAGACATGGGAGCTTAACTTGCTAGACATATCGGCGTTACAAAGAGTGGAAACAACCGACTTATGTAAAAGAATGGTATTGTACGACAGACGATGAATTAAATGCAAATCGGCCAAGAATTGCGCAAGATTAGACCCCGTGGGCTTTTGAGCATCTACTTTTTTCGATCTTGCCCATAATACCCAGCGCGCCCATGCTATTTTATATGTTTTAAGCGTAGATTTTCTCCACGAGTTTTTTAGTAGGGATATTTGACTACTATTCCAATCAGTTATCTCCTCAGACCACCCCCACATTTCCAAATTTCGAGAGTCAGATCCTCTACGTTCGGGGGTGGAAGACCAGTTGACGTGTCTATTAGGTTCGACTTCAAGTTCCTCAGAACATATGGAGCTGCTAGGGCTTTTGCCTTGAGGTCCGCCCGCCAAAATACTTTCTGCCACCGGGGCACAACTATTAAAAACACCCCTGTCGATTGGTTCAGATGCGACAAAACTTTGGGTACTAGAAATGGCGGGGGAAAGATCCATGCTAGGGGATAATTCCACGACACGCTGAACGCATCGTAGAATAGAGCGTTCGGATCTTTCTGGTCTAGGGTTACATAATTGTAAACTATATGTGCTCTCTCCGAGGCAAACAAGTCTATCATCGGAGTCCCCCATTTTGCGAACACTGTTTTTAGGCATTTCGGTAGTAGGTGCCATTCTGGTGGACGCCGGTGTCTCGACAGGTGATCGGCATGGTTGTTGTATCTGCCCGGGATGTAGTGGATGGTAAAGATTATTTGATGCCTGTCTAACAATGTCATTAATTTGTGGGTTATTTCTAACATCGCTAACGATTTCGTCCCCCCTTCCTTTCGAAGATGAGCTACTACCGTCCTGTTGTCGCACTGAATTAAAAGTGAGCTGTGACTCAGTTTGTGTGCATACAGTTGGATGACGTGTAATATAGCCAACATTTCTTTTTGGTTGCAATGGAGACTTTGTTCCTCTGGTGACCACGAGCCTGTCAGGGGTATATTGTCTAATTGGGCACCCCACGCGAGATCCGACGCATCGGTTGTGATGAAGTGTGTCGGGGGAGGGAAGTGTAGCAATGTCGAGGTGTGGCAGTTCTGCGCCCACCACTTTAACTCGGTTTGTACTGCTTGAGGAAGTACAATTCTGTCTGCTGGCTGTTTTAGCAAGGCATTCATGAATCTGACGAGGTGACGATGATGTAATCGGCCTCGCGGTACTACAAAGCTGGCGAAGTTTAACAGCCCTACGAGACTCTGTACCTCGTTTAGCATCACCTGTCCTTGATTTAAGACCTGATGTATCTTTTTTACGAGTGTATCGATCTTTTCTTTTGGTAACGACTTTTGGTTGTCCCAGGTTTTCCATAACACACCTAGGTATGTTATGCTCTTTTGAGGGATCGTTATCGACTTCTCGAGATTGACACACCACCCGAGAGTATGTAAGACAGCCAGAGTCATTTGTACGTGTTTGCGGAGCATGAAAGGACTTTGATGAACGATCAGAAAATCGTCTAAATAGACTAAAATTCGTACGTTCTGCTGACGTAACGTTTGAGCCATCCAATTGGTGAGCATGGAGAAAGTTTTTGGGGCCGTGCTTAGACCGAACGGAAGGCAGGTCATTTCTAGCAGTTCCCCGTTGTAAATTAGTCTGAGAAAGCGTTGATGCGCTTCCGAGATTTTCAGATGAAAGTAGGCTTGGCTTAGGTCTATCTTGCATAACCAGTCGCCTGGCTGAAGGAATTCGGGAACTCGATACATATTTATGAGTCGGAATGGTTCTGCTCTCACAAATTTGTTTAGGGCCTTTAGATTGAAAATCGGGCGTTGAGACCCGTCTGCCTTGGGTATTAGAAAAAGGTTCGAAATGAAACTTGGGGACATAATCTGCACTGGTTTTAGAATATCCTGAGCTTTCATTTTTTGTATAATGGTTGTCATTTCGTCTGACATTTGTGTGCGAGACAGATTTCTTGCATTTGGAACAGATAGAGGAGGTTTTGAAACAAACGGAATTCGATAACCTTTTATTAACTTTAATATTATATCTGGGGCCCCCATTTCCATCCAATTTTCGAAATAGTGGATTAATTGTCCGGCCTGAAATGACCTCGAGTCATTGTTCACTGCGTTTGTTAGAACCTCTAGAGGCATGAGATGATGCTCGTCCCCTTCCACCTCTTTGTGAACCACGAGGCTTTGAGCCTCGGTATTGAAAGGAACCCCTGATATTTTCGCAAGTTACGTTATTATACCAGCCATGCTGGTTCGTATTTGAATTGTTGTATACACCCTTCGAGGGTGGTAAGGAGTTGTGTGAATGACCAGAAAAGCCAGAACCACAGCATGGAATTTGGACACCATTCGATGGTGCTGTAAATTTTCGAGTGCCAGTTCCCATCGAAAGTCGGCGATTAGCCTTGTTAATTCCTCTTTGGGAGTGTCCAGACTTAACAGGCCAAAAGACTTTGCGAACCCCACCGGCTTTCTCTAATGCGGATGAGAAGGCTTCGGCCTCAAATATGTGCGTGTTTGAGGGTGGTATCTTATTAAGTGACATTTTAACAACAGGATCTTTAACGTGCTTTAGAATTGCGTCTCTCTTAACTTCTATAGTTTCTGACCTGTGCCCACAGACTAGTTGCATTAGATCAGTTGAAACTTTATGTAGTTCTCCCTTTAAAAACAACTCTTCAATCTTTGTATCAAGGTCATTTAAACTACTTAAATCAGATTTAGCCCACTTTAACAAACTACGTATATTTTCTTGCAGACATTCTTTTTGCTTCAGAACGCAAAAAGTAATTGCCGCATATGCTTTATCATCTTTCGCCAAATGTGTAAGAGAATCATAAGGTTGTACCTCTCCATTAGTTTCAAGATTCACAAAACCGGGGGCATGATTGTAAAGCTTTTGTGTGTCCGCATACCTTACTTCAGACCAGGATGAATTACCAAAACGTTGAATATCGGCTAACATTTTAACATAATTATCTGGGGTCTTGGGAACCGAAGGTTCTTTTAACTTTGTTTCTATGTCAAAAGTAAAGGCTAAAGTATTAGCAGTATCCGTAACTCCATTACTATCTACCTCATCGTCGTAAAGATCCCCACTGACCCTCGAATAAATAGACATTTGATCATCGAAATCACAATTGTTATTTTCAGGAGGTGTAGGCTTTGAAATGAGATTGCGTAGTTCACTAATTTCTTTCGTTAAAATATGCCATTTAGAACGTTTACTTTTATTTTTCTTATGGCAGTGCCGCCGTGATCGCTTACGTTTATCTGCGGACGACGAACTAGAGCTGGAGCTGCTGGATGAGCTTGTACTGTCAGCGCTACTGCTTCGAGTTCTTTTTCTGTGCACACCACTTGGTCCAGGCCTCGGCTCTTCAACAGGCGGTGCATTTATTTCACTCATTCTGAAAATAACTATGTGTTACAAACGTTCTTACGAATGAAGGTAGAACTGCTTCGAAGTGCATATTTACTTACAAGTATGGAACGGAAAAACCGTTAAATTTATAAATTTTAAAAATCTAGGTAATCTAAATTTATTCCATCTATTCAAATAACAATTTTTTATCGTTATAACCGTAACTAGGTCAGTTCACTTTACTAAAGAAAATTATTTCACTTTGAGGGTAGAAAATAATAATGTTATTTCTTAACCGTTAAAATTATAACTATCCAGAGTAGTCTAATGTGTGCAATATTGCCAAACACAATGGTATTTGTACTTACTTTTATTCCTGATTCACAATTTCACTAAGATTAATTACTGATTTTCTCAACAGAGACGTTTTGTAAGCTTTAAGCGAATAACCTTTTGCTACGGGAACAAGAACGCCAATGAGTTAAAATGGCGCGACACAAGCTTATAAAACTTCAGATGGCGCCACTGCCTATTGAGACTCCGGAAACACGCCCTCTATAGGTAAAAAAGTGTACTAAAATGGTAAAGGTCTACGGGAAACGGATGTGCCTATCTCAATTTATAAGCCTCGAATTACGGTCAAGTACTTTTAATAATGATAGCTATACTTACATAAGACATAATAAGAACTTGAAAAATGGACATGACAATACACAAAATATTGTGATACTTTGCACGATCACGCCTCCCACGCATGCACGCCGAGCGGCCGCCGAGAACCGCGCCCGACCAGTTCCGAGCACTTACATACAGGGCGCTGCCATTATGTGCTTGGTTAGTTTTATATTTATAAGTTAGCGTTGTATTTATATTTAAATGCTTTTTAAGAAGTGAATTTCGATCGAGTGATTTCGGGATCATGTATTCCAAGGTACGTTTGCCATTAAGGTTTGTATATGAAGGTAAGGCCAGTTTCGGATTTATTGCTTTGCGGGAATTAACCCATATGATCCGAGAGTATTAAAATCACAAAAACTAAATCTTTTTTTTATTCATACGTGAAGAGTGTCTCCTTAAACCGACAAAAATGATTTTTCTGTTTTTTTTAACTTTGTGGATTCTGAATTTCAGGACCGCACCTAAAATGGGGCGTTGGGATTATATGCCAACGGGTTTTGTATGGAGGAGTAATGAATTAGATTTTTGTTTATAGACTATTTTATTGTGAAATATAATAGGAAAAAGTATTAAAATAGTGGAAAACTAAGCAATTAAAAAAATATGTGATTAAAAATTAATATACTGCTATCCAAACATTATTTTGACGTATGAAAAGTTTGAGAACAATGTTGATGTAATCCAACCCTACATTTGCTGCATTTGAACTTAGTATTTTTATGGCACTGACGGCATCGAATTTGAGTTTCGTTTTTTATAATACAATGTCCCTTTTCATCTAGTCTGATAGAATCGGGCAGGTTTTTCTTGGTAGTCATCGGCAACTTTGAATCGACTTGTTTTGAAAGAGAAGATGATGCCTTTCCGAGTATCAGGTATGTTTGTCCAATGTATTTTGTGAAAGATAAAAAGTCGTGACTATCCTTAGCCTGCCCTTCAGGTGAAAGTCGATACAACTGAAAAGCGTTGTTTACACATACGTTTAGTGAAAACATCATCATTTGCCAATACCATCTCTTTAGCCTTATAGCAATTCTATACTTTCCAACGTTTTGGTCAAGTCTGTCCACGCCTCCCATGAACTTGTTGTATAATTGATAACAATGAGGTTGATCGACTTCCACTCGTTTGTTATTGCACCATCTTTTTACTTTTCCTAGGGGCTGAACGCCAATTTCAGTTGAGGCTACCGTCACAATGTTGTTATCATTGTAGCGCACCAAGATCACGTTGGAATTCAAATCTGTGATCTGATGGTCAGATACCCTTGCTGGCTTTTTCATCTCCTTTGTATCTCTTAACGGCGCACCTTCTATTCTATTCGCACGTAAGGTCTCAGTAGCATCGTGACCTTTATTCCGAACTTCGTCTAGCAACCGCAAAGAAGTAAAGAAGTTATCTATATAAAAGCTGTAACTTTCACCTTCTGGCAGCTTTGAAATCAAATTCATCCCAACAGAACCACCTACATAGTAAATCCAAGTTCATGGTCCTTGGATCTAAGCATCAGGTATCAAAGATTATGAGTGATGACCCTAAAGTGTTCGTCATGGGCACCAACATTGAACATGTCACTGAAGCGAGAAACTTGGGAGTGGTATTTGATAGTGGGTTGCGTTTTGAGAGGCACGTGTTGGGTCTTGCAAGAAGTTGCTTTTATCGGCTGGGAATACTATAGGTATATAATACGTAATTTTCTCAGTGAGAAATCACGAATTAAACTGTGCGAGTCCCTCATTCTGTCTAGGCTTAATTACGGTGACCTCGTCTGCTTTCTGGGACGCAGCACATCATACAACGCATACAAAACGCATGTTGCCGTTTCTGTTTTAATATACCACCGCGTGCACACGTATCACCATATTTTAGCAGCGCATCTATACTTGATATGGAATCACGTAGACGCTTACATCTCGCGTCACTCATGTTTGATGTTATCAATCTGGAAAAGCCCGAGTACCTGTTTGCTAAATTAAAGTTCAGAAATTTTCATGAAAAGTACGGCGATGGTGTTCCAAGAGAGGTCCGAGTTCTGTTGGCTGCATATAAACATAAAACTGTAGCCTTCACTGGTAGTTTCCGCTACCAAGCAACTAAATGTTGGAACAATTTGCCCCCTCCATTAAGACGTATCAAATGCAAATCAACTTTTAAGATTAAATATAAATCGACATTGCTGGATACGCAAAAACAACTTATCGATATTATTTATAAGAAAAAATTTTATTAAAAAAAATAAAACCGACTTCAAAACACTGAAATGCTAAAAATAATCCTAACACTTAAGTACCTAATCAGATACTTTTGGAGTCGGTGCCAGCCGATGAGAGATTCAATGTTTTTGTTTGCACCGACTCCAAAAGTAACTGATTAGGTACTTAAGTGTTAGGATTATTTTTAGCATTTCAGTGTTTTGAAGTCGGTTTTATTTTTTTTAATAAAATTTACTTATTTCATCTATTTTTAGTGATAAATCCTAATCTAACTGCTAAACACCGATTTCATCCCCTATTTTCCTACCCTTAGGGGTGATTTTTATTTTTCAAACTTTTATCATAGCATCTTTGAAGTATAAGCTATTCAATAAAACAAAAATCATCAAAATCGGCTCATATTTTTCGAAGATAGGTAACAAGAACCACAACCAAAATATTATTTGGGTATATATTTGTTGATTTTCTCAAAAAGCTCTAAATCAATTTCGATAAAATTTATATGGGACCACCTCTGAAGTATGATCTACCAAACAAAAAAAGAATCATTAAAATCGATTCATAATTGGCGGAGTAATCGCGTAACAAACATACAAAAAAAAAAAAAACATACAGTCGAATTAAGAACCTCCTCCTTTTTTGAAGTCGGTTGAAAATCTCGTCTGGATGGCGGACTTAAACCACACTAAAGTATAAGCTGCACCATATTTTTGTACATTATGTAAACCACTAGATATTGTTTTCCCTGTCACACTTTTGATCTATTTTTTTATTTATTTGATATTTTATATTGTGTATTGTGAAACGTTCACTTCTCAGATTATAATTTATTAATAGCAAAACACTCGTTAAAAACTATTAAATCGTATTTTATTCACAGAAACACTACACGAACACGTACTTCTACACATACTATTCACTACTTCTGCGTCGTCTCTCAGGTGGTAGCAGAATACCGGTATCTTTGCTCCAAGAGCAATTTTTAACTGAGCTACCGCTCCCTTTCGTAATGCAGCGGTACACACACTACCGTAGTGTATCGGTTAATTTAGGAATGTTTTTGACAATGTTTGTTTTTTTTTCGTGTTTTAGTTGTTGTTATTCTATATTTTATTATTTTCTGTCTTGTTTTTGTGTGTATTTGTCTGTTTTACGAAATAAAATTTCTATCTATCTATCTACACCAAGATTAGGGTTTGTGTTGCCAGTCTTAGTCGAGGAACATTCTACTATTTACGACACCTTGAAAGAGATGTATGATCCTTGTTTACAGATATTTGAAACCTAAGTAATTTTCTTTAAAACACTTAGACCGAGTTTACATGGTGCTAGTCTGCAACACTAATAACGTTGGTTATTAAAATATCTCTGTATTTTATTAACAAGTAAATCGGTTTTATCTCCTTATTGTTAATTCCAAATTTTTGTAAAATTATAAGCTATATTTCTAGAAAGCAGATAAGACCACGGAACGTTTTTGATATAGAGTACTTATAGCACAATATATATAAATCAGAAAGAGATGTAGAAGTATTTTTCCCTCAGATACAAGGAATGTTATGCCATCTAACAAAACACCCTTCTAGTAAAAAAGATAATTCTAGCAGGCGACACAAATATAGACGAAACAAAAAAAAACAAATACAAAAATGACACGGAAATTTACGGTAACGTATTGAAATCCTTATTATTATCATGGATTACAATGTTTTTTAAAATAACCTACACGGAAGACGTAAAAGCTCATCATTCATATGTAGTGTGTGCGTCACCTCACTCCACATTAGTGAGTAAGTTAGTATATAAGCTTAGGTTATTGTCTTTTATTGCTCTTAATAAACCTACAGTGCGCGCAACTACATCTTTTTATTCGTCTCCCGTCGTCCCACATTACATGGCGACCCTGCCAGTGCTGCCTTTGGGCAGTGCTGAGCATTCATAAGTGGTTTAAGTACTTGTGATTATTTTGATTTATGACTATTTGAAAAAAAAAAGCGAAAAGAGTTTGCGAGTGCGACGGTTTTTTTTTTTTTTTTTGGTGGAAAAATTACTAAAATGGACTAAATAAGTGAAAAATAGCGGATGTGCTGGCTGCCGGGTGAAAACATGGAGCCAGATGAAGGATAAAGTTTGCTGGCAGCCGGGTGATGATGGTGTCGGAGGTTGTGTTTGCTGGCTGCTGGGAGAGTACGTGGCGTAGTGATGGAAATGGAATTGACAAAAATGATGGGTGCCGGGAGAAGTTCGCGTCAGGTGATGCCGACTATATTCAAAGCGTGGACCGACGGAACTTAAAATGTATTTACTAATTAATGTTTTCTTTTTTATATAGGTTATAATGTAAGTGGCCACTGCATTAAATAGAGCTCAATATAGGTATGTAACTAGACGGGTTAAATTTACAAGCATTTAATACATTTTAGAACTTTGAATTTATTTTGCCGTAACTTACGTAAATTTTGTTTTACTTGCCAATTTGTCGTTGATTTTTTTTTGACGTATAAGTTATAGGTAATAATAAATTAATTCGTCATATTTTATCTTTAAATTTTACCCTCTAACTGATTCATGTTTTAGATTGCTTGTAAAATTTGATGTCAACTTTTTTTTTTTTTTTAAAAGACATTTAAAATAACATTTTAATAAATATACATTTTCTTGCCCTTTTTTGCGATTATAATGTCATTATTTTTTATCTTTAAAAGAAAGAATAACATTTCTACTTATTTAAAACTCCGAATTCTTTAAATAGAAAACACCATACACGACTTATTTAGGTATGTTGGTCAATTCTGAAATTTTATGTAACTTTATGTGGTATTGTCGTTATGTTTAGTAGTATTTTAATTTTTCTGATTTGCAGAATGTAATTTCCGAAATTAACTAAATGAAAATCAAATTTTTTTTTTTGTAATTAAGTCCAATTTTATTGTTTTATTTAAATGTGCGTTCAGAATTTTGCAATTATTACTTTATTTGCTATTATAAATTATTTTTCTATTATTTTTGGTAAATGTGACAACCATATTTTTTAATTTTAACATTGATGGGCTCTAGATTAAATTTTTGATATAAATATAAATTAATTTAAACAATAAAAAACAATTCTAGTTAAAGCTTGGTCCTAAAAAAAAAAAAGATCATTTTTTTTATATTTGTACACAAGACGTACTAACTACTTATTTTTTTAAATCGAAAGTTAATGTTATTATTACAAAAGTATTATCTGCGTAGTTCAAAATATATATATATATCTAAAATGAAATCAATTACTTTGTGCAGGTATTTCAGACGGTGCTTATTTAAGCCTTTCTAATTTGTTGGATGATTTTTGTTTATTTAATTTCTTATTATTTTTGTCGTTGACTGATATGACAATTAAACAATTTCATACTATACTTAGTTTACTGGTAATGCGTAACAGTTGTTACCAAGTTTGTTTTTGCAGTAGTTACTACTTGATCGATAGATCTCAATATTACCGATTTACAATTTGTTAAAAAATTCTTCATAATTAGTAATTAAAATATTTGTTAATATGAGTACTTAATTTGAACATTTATTATTTTTTCGTTTTTTTTTGGCGACTTTTTAATTCAATTAGGGAAACATTTCAAATCATAAATTTGTGCAAAGTTAATATTTATACATATACATTAGTCTACTGGTAGAAAAGGCATTAAGCCAACAATTGTTTTAAAAGTAGGTACGTAACTTGGAACAAATACATTCAATGAATATTTATTTAATCATTAAAATTAATTATTGTTTCGAGTATTAGTAATAAATCCATACCTACAAGTACATTTCTACATTTAATTAAGGTCGATAGGTATTCGATTTCATTATAAAGATTACTTTTGCTTCATATTAGGAACGGAATTTTGCCAGCGTATCGCATCGTGTTCAGCAACATGTCGTGTCATACATCAGCAATAGTTTGTTTTTCAAGTTTTTTGTTGCGAAATGGTACACGATTCCATATTAGTCGGAACCCGAAGTATCGAATTAGCGGTAATGTTGTAGAATGAATTTAATATTATACACGTACTTACATCATGTTTTAGGTATGCCATTGTTTAGCAGATTCGATTTAGTAGAATCGCAAAGGAATAATAAGGAGTTATTTAATTCACTTAAAGCTATCCTGAATAGGTAGTTAATTATTTTATAGTTATTTTGTTTTTTGTTATCAGATTTAATTAATAGTCAGCTGGATGTAAAATTAGATGTAAAAGATAAGCGAATTGAGAAATAGAAAGAGAATTTCGTTTATTAGGAAAGCTTTTGGATTGATTATAGTAGGAATGTATTAAATATCTTTTGTTACCAGATAACATTAGTAACATTTCCGAAGTAAATGAAAACATTGCGAAAAGAGTGTATGAATGCAAGTTTATGATGAGAATAAGCAGTAAAAGGTTTTTGTATGTTGTAATGATTCTATTTAGTTGGGAATACTTCAGTAAAAATATTTTGTTAACCAATTGGACTGATCACCCAAAAGGAAATAAAACTATTAGTGCTGAAGTATTCAATTTGAAAGTGAAGTTTAGTTTAAAATTTGTTTTGTTTTGAAACGTGCAGTTTAGATGTTCATAAAAGACGAAGAATACACGGTAGGGCACACAAAGTATGAGAGCAGGTACAGGTTCACATCCTTCAGCTTGATCATGGTGCAAACAAGGTTTCTCTGTGAAAGCAGTTGGAGATCATAAAGAATCTTAAAAGATGAACCGTACGGAGGTATTTAAAAATGGTACAAGGTACAGTTATAGGGTACAGATCCTTCAATTTGATCATGGTGCAGACGAGCTTCTCTCTGTGAAAATCGTTGGACATCAAAAAGATGTTAAAACATGTACCTATTAAAAAATTATGCTGTGCACAGCTATAAGACTAAATGTCTATAAAAATTAAAAAGTCGACAAATATATTATAAACTGTACCTAAATAAATAATTAAATATTGTAAAAAAGGGACCGGCCGGCCCAAATAAGAAATACGCAAGGCGTAAAAGTACCATTACTATGAGTCCAATATATGACCATAGTCTAGTTAAGTGTGTGTGACGTCTCTACCGTTAGATAAAAAGGATTTGACTTATGATTGTAAGGTACCAGAACGAATTAATATTATGATGAAGTAATAAAAGAGATTACAGGAATAGATTAATTCATTGTATGAGGATATAAGAAAAAAGTAAGAAGAGTATATAGATAAAAAGACAGAGAGAATACTTAGTTACATTTAAATTGTTCTTAAATTATAATATAAACAAAATGCTGTGCCATTTCTTTTTTATAAAAGTAATAACTGTCATCAAACATGGCATACCTACCTATTACTAAAAAAATAATAATAAGATATATTTACATGATTCGATTAAAACGAAAATAAACTGATAATTATTTTTGTGCTTTTTAATTGTAGAAACTGAATATTTTTGTTTTTTATTATTATTTGAGTAGTTTTTTCTTAGTGATGACTTGTGTATTTGATAAGAAATCAGTCAATAATTTTGCAGTTACATTTTTGAACATTATTTATGTAATAACCCGTCTAGCTAAAATAAAACTATAATATTGATTATTTTAATAAGTATAAAACTATTATCTATAATTTACTAAATGTTAAACATTTTTCTAAAACACAGATTTTGCTAGATAATGTTAATGTCTTTATTTCTCTAATTGTATTACGTATGTCTTCTTTTAAAAGTATCTGCGTAGAAATAGGTAGTTTGATTTATTATAAAAAGTTTAAAAGCCCGTTTATTTAGTTCCTTTTATAAACAATACTTTGTAAAATTAATTTTATTATAAAATACACGCAATAGTTGCCATGCCACTAATGTTAAGGTACCTACTGTTTATGTTCAAATAACTTTTAGTTTGAGTTCGTCTTATGCCTAAAGTGAAATTATTGTTTATTTTTGTAAACGTAAATTGTAATAAATAAAAAATATGTAATAAAAAGAACCTACTACACTAAATTCTGTTAAATTAGTAGTTAAGATATATAAGTTATACTCGTATGTATTTTAAATATGTTTGTGTCCATAACTTTATTTTATGTTTGCTATAACTTCATGACGTGTATTTTGCCATAGTTTATCTGTAAGATATTGATTGAAAACATTAAAATTTTAAAGACATTGATTTTGTTCGTAAAGTTCTTACATAATTGTACTATTTGGCTCTTTTGTAACATTATGCATGTTAAAAAACCATTGAAATTTTATCTTCCCTTAATTTAAAATAAATATTACAGCGTCTTTTGTCTCTTAACAATTATTTCAAATTAAACTTGGTTTTTAAATATTTTTTATTGAAATTAAAATCTTTATGCTTTAATTTTTCAAAAAAAATACGGGGGAGGTGTAGTGTGTGCGTCACCTCACTCCACATTAGTGAGTAAGTTAGTATATAAGCTTAGGTTATTGTCTTTTATTGCTCTTAATAAACCTACAGTGCGCGCAACTACATCTTTTTATTCGTCTCCCGTCGTCCCACATTACACATAGACCAGTTCATAATAACCGCTAACGTAAATAGAAAAGCAAGGCTATTTAATCGATTTTTGAAATAAGATGGACATTCTCGGAAATGTCTTAATGAAACATTTTTATTTTAATTTTTAAAGCTATTGAATAACTCTAAAAATCTATTACCAACTACGTTTTAAACAAGTTAAAAAAAAAAAAAAAAAACGCAGGCGACTGTGCCGTGACGCACCGTTTAATGACGTCAGAATACAGCTAAATTAATATCCATTGAGTTATAAAGTACTAGAAGAGTCAAATCAAAATATCTTCTGTTTGAGCACCGGAAGCTGGACATTATCATATGCAGATGCAATGTCCAGAAATACGCCTACAAGGTAATCTCCCTTTGTAAATGCAGTACGAATGTCTGTCGTTAGAATGCCTAAACTATCCATTGTACCTCTAGACTTGCGGAAACCAAATTGTGTTGATGCAAGAATACCTTTATTTTCCACCAACCACTTTAAACGATTCTTGATTAAAGTTCTAAAACTTTGCATAGTGTAGAAGAGAGAGCGATAGGTCTGTATGAGGAGGCATCAGATGGGTTTTTCCCCGGCTTCAGTAGGGGAATGACGATCTGGGATTTCCAAGACTCCGGAATATGACCGGTCATAAATATGGAATTAATTAGTTCCAGATAAAAAGATTCCCCCGCTGAACCGAGATTGGTTAAGAAGGAATATGGGATGCCGTCCTCACGTGGAGAAGTGTCTCGGAGACCATACAGAGCGCAATGGAGTTCATCTAGTGAGAAAGGTTGGTCGTACCTATCGGTACTCTGGATTTCGGGATAGGAAAATGGTAAACAATCTTGAGTAGGAATAGTAGGGGGAGATAACTTATCTGCAAATTCATTTAACCATATAGAGGAGTCATTTGAAGAGGGAGAAGGGCCAACTAGAGAGCCGCGAAACCGTCTAATATTCTTCCAGACCATTGAAAGAGACGACCTAGGAGATAGATCTTCGCAAAACTTGACCCAAACCTTTTTCTTTTTGCTAGAAAGAATACGTCTAGTACGCGCAGCAACCTGTTTATATTTAAGAAAGTTCTCTGTACTCATGCATGAACCATAATCTTTTTCAGCTTGCTTGCGGAGAGCTACGGCTGACGAGCAGTCAGCATCCCACCAAGGTGGAAGAGCCAATTTTTTACGGTTAGGACTCTTCAGGGGAATGCTTGAATCTGCCGCCGATGACAATGTTTCCATGAATACAGAAATCCTCTCATCAAGACTGGAGTAAGGTATATTTAAAAATCTCTGAAGGCTTAGTTCAATTTCTTTTGTAAATTTAGTCCAATCAGCGAGCTGAATCTTGTATTTAAGAAGGGGTGGAGGGGAAGAAACTGGAAACACAGAAAGCGGCTTGGAAACAATAATCGGAAAATGATCACTTCCATGTGTCTGAGGTAGGACTCGCCATGAGCAAAGAGACGCGAGACCAGGAGAACAAATTGTAAGGTCTACTGCCGAACGCGGGTCTTGGGACGGTGTAACGCGTCTTGTCGGAGATCTATCGTTAAGGACACACAGATTAAAGTCATCAAATAAAACGATAAGTTGACATGCAAAAGAGTCGCAGGAGTGTGAACCCCATGACACATGGTGAGCGTTAAAATCACCGAGCAAAATGATGGGAGTAGGTACAGGCGATAGAATATTACGTAATTCCGGAATTATTAAGTTTGATCGGTATGGAATATAAAGAGATAAAAATGAAATATCAATTCAGACGTGCAGACTGAAACCATAAATAAATGTCTAAGTGAACAGGATTGGTCATTTGTAACAACCGAAGAAGACATTCAAGTCATGATCAGACAGTTTTACTTAGTTTTGAATACTCTCATCCAAAACTATGTTCCCCAAGTTTACTGCTCTCGTAAATACTCGTATCCTATTTGGTATAGTGGATCTCTTATTCAACTTATCAAAGAGAAGTCAAAATTACATAAAAATTGGAAAAAGCATAAAAATCCTAATGGCTATGCCGACTTTTCTGAGTTAAGAGAGCGGCATAAGGTATTACAGACCGAATGCTATCGTAAATATCTAAACTGTGCCCAAGAAAACATTAAGTCTGACCCCAGATATTTCTGGACGTACATAAAATCTAAAAGAAAAAAGCACTCTAACTATCCACAGCAGATGTCTTACGGTGATACAACTCTAAACAGCCAGGACGATATTTGTACCGCATTTAACGATTTCTTTAATAAAAATTTCAATAAACCTTTAGATAGATATTCCTTTTCTCAATTCAATTCTACCTCTACTTCTCAAAATTTAAATCACACTATAAAAGTCACTGATAAAGAAACACTTTAGTTACTTCAAAAACTCGATATTGTCAAAGGTGCAGGTCATGATAACATACCACCGGTATTTTTTGTTAGGTGTGCAGAAGCCTTGTCGGGACCTATTTCATTAATATATTTAACAGATAGCTGCTGGAAGGATATTTTCCAGCAGATTGAAAGAAAGCGCATATAGTACCTATCTACAAAAAAGGTCCAAGAACTGCGGTCGAGAACTACCGCCCCATCTCTATACTCAATGTTTTGAGCAAAGTCATGGAAAGAGTGGTCCATAATCAGGTTTACCCTAGCGTTATTGCCTCAATTCCCTCGGAACAGCACGGCTTTGTAAAGTGACCCTCTACGTCAACGGACTTGGGAGTCTTTGTAGACTATGTGGCTAATAGTATGGATGGTGGCTTTCAGGTTGATGTGATCTATACTGATTTCGAAAAAGCCTTCGATCGCGTAGATCACATCATACTTTTACATAAGCTGTATTTACTAGGTATACGTGGTAACTTGCTGCGATGGATGGACTCATATCTAAAGAAACGTTCTCAGGCAGTCACAGAGGGCGGTTTCTGTTCCGATTTTACAGAGATTCCCTCAGGTGTTCCCCAAGGTTCTATTTTAGGACCTCTGTTATACGCCGCCTATTTCAATGACGTAGGCAGGTGTTTCCGTTATGCCAGATTTCTCATGTATGCCGACGACACTAAAATATTTATGAAAATTCGAAGCACTACTGATTGTATTAATCTCCAAACCGATTTAAATAGATTGAGTAATTATTATGCAGCCAATCGTATAGGTATCAATATCAGTAAGTGTCAACTTATCTCATTCACCCGAAAAAAGAAACCTCTTCATTTCAGCTACAATATTAATAGCATCATAATAACTAAATTAGACTTGGCTAGAGACCTGGGTGTCCTTATGGATGCGAAACTTTCATTTTCAGATCACATTGCAAGTATAGTCAATAAAGCATTTAAAAACCTTGGTTTTATATTGCGCGTGATTCGTGGTTTCACTGATGTTGGTTGTTCAAAGATATTATACTATTCATATGTGAGAAGTGTACTTGAGTATTGTAGTGTTATCTGGAACCCGCATTACATTACTTATTCCCAGGAACTAGAACGCATCCAAGCTAAATTTGTAAAAACCTTGAACTTTCGCAGTTTTCGCGCAAGGGGTGACTATGTAGACTCTTGTCATCATTTTCATCTATCAACATTGGAGATAACAATAAATATAAAAAAAAACCATTACTCTAGCAGCCACGGCATTAAAATACGGGCTGTGAGGGAGAATGTTTAGAAGGGAGTAAGTAGAACAATTTTTAATAAGAAGGCAGCAACCACCGTAGCCATCATCTCTGTCATCCCTGAGACAAGCATAAAGAGAGACTCAGGCCTCAGCCATGTCTCAGAGATGGCAGAGACCGCCACAGAGAATTTATTACATAAATATATTAAGTCCTAACCATAAAAAATTGGCTCCTCCACCTTGGTGGGATGCTGACTGCTCGTCAGCCGTAGCTCTCCGCAAGCAAGCTGAAAAAGATTATGGTTCATGCATGAGTACAGAGAACTTTCTTAAATATAAACAGGTTGCTACTACTACTTGCGTACTAGACGTACTTTTCTAGCAAAAAGAAAAAGGGTTGGGTCAAGTTTTGCGAAGATCTATCTCCTAGGTCGTCTCCTTCAATGGTCTGGAAGAATACTAGACGGTTTCGCAGCTCTCTAGTTGGCCCTTCTTTTACAAAAAAATATCAGTAGTGAAAACTTTGTGGATGACTTCGATGAAAGATGCTGAAAGCTTTTACATAATAATAATAAGAAAACGTAGTAGATGGCATCCATGGGTTTTCTAGAGAAGTACATTTTGTTTCAGATGGATGTAGAAGGTGAGAACATGAATGCAGAACGATTAAAACATAAGAAAAATAAATTCCATCAATTTTATTTTATTAAGAACATTTCCTTCATTCAGGCTTTTTTAACGACTTTTTTGATGAAAATAATGCAATAATAAAAGTAATGTGATAAACTAGACAACTGAATATAAATTGCAATCGGGAACCAACCCACATTTATGGTATTTTTGCAATAAAGAACCACGCGTAATTTCAACTTAAAATGTACTAAATTTTAAAAAAAAATTACTTCTATGGGACAAATGCAAAAAAATTGTACATATAACAAATAGGAAACAAAGATGAAAATAAATTAATGTTACAAAAAAATAACAAAGATAAACTATAATGACTAGTTCATGTTGTGCATTCTATTTGAAAGGTAAATTTGTAATTGAGTAAAAAACAGTATTTTGATTGATTATTTTAATAAACAGAATGGTAGCAAGTTTAGTTTGTATTACTTTCGACTTAGTTACTTAACATTTATTTTTGCAAATCAACATAAAAATTAACTGTGATCATAATATTTAAACTTTAGTAATCCAAGTCATATTAATATCAATTTAAAAAATTACATTAGAAAGTTCAGTTCTTATAAAAATCAGGTAGTTTGTATTATTTTAGAAAAAGAATTTACTACTTATATATTTTGTTGGTAAATTAACCCAGATAACAATTTAATTGTCAATATAATTATTATTTTATGTATGTGAGCATACCGTTTTGATATCTATGTATTTTTTGTATGTATGTATTCATCTAGTCTGTGTTTGTGTTGCTAGATTTTTTTCTAACACTAATTACTGTTTTGTTGCACCGCCTGTACCATCTCTGTCTAGCCCCATGGTTGACTGGTAGAGAATGCTTTTGGCATTAAGTCCGCCATTTGTACCTGTTAGGACCTTCGGTGGTGGGAGATGTTGATTATAGTAAAAAGCGGACTGTATAATAAAAAGAGTATAATCCAAGACTGATTGCAGGAAGATACAGTGACCGCACACTTGAAAGGCTATGAAGGGAGTATTCGACCGAGCATCAATGTTCGCTCGCGAGCCGAACGTTGCTCGCTGTCGTTCGCCGCCGTTCGCCGATTCTCGTTCACAAGCCCCCCTCGTCTGTAGCACTATGCCTGTGCGTGGACATGCTCCCCGGGTTGAAGTGGGAACTTCAAAGAATTGGCTTTTTTTTTTTTTTTTTATGGACGGACCTATCGCTGAGTGCCTTTGAGGAAGACATTCGTCAGCTTAACCCGGGCAGTTGTGGCGTGCGCTGAAGGCGCACAGCCTAGGTCCGCCCCGCTGGCGGTCGCCGCGACCCGGCCGAGTGTGAGGCTTCGCGCAGCGAAGCCTCAGACTCGTACGTGTCGAGCCCCATACTAGCAGGCGTGATCGGGCCAATTCAAAGAATTGGCAGCGGGCAGATGTTGTTAAAGCCGCGTCGAATGGTCCCCTTCTTGGTCTTCAGTTCGGCTACCCTCACGACGCCGTCGGAACCTGGGTAGACCTGCACGACGCGACCCAAGTATGGAATTGTACCTTCTATATTATCTTCCGCTCGCCCGAGCGTCCTCGGGCGAACTCCAGAGGATATACAAGCGTCCAATTCCATACTACAATCAACATTCAACAGCATAAGGTGACCTTACGTTATGAAGATGTTTGATACTCATTAGAGATCGACTTATACTGGTATCAAGTATCACTCACCACTTCAAGTATCAGAACAAAGTTGTTAAACCTTATTATATTTTTTAATCGGTTAACACAAAATTATTTATCATTATAATAGGTTGTTTGAAGTTATTGTGTTAAACAATGCACCGGGTGGGTTTCGCAATATGAGAGCGTTACTAACGTCATAATCTGTACCTACTCGTGCCAATTGATCAATGAATAACTATCGTTGAATAAAATATGATACTCCGTGACGTACAGCCAGCATCAAAAACATGTTTTCACTTTAGCGTTTCATCAACCTTATTTTATAGTTAAAAGTGTATACATATGTATAAGGCTGACTGTATCACTAGAACACCTGCTTACGCGACTATCCTATTGAAAAATATCATTTATTATTTGTTAATTAAATTATGATAGTTTTGCATCGTAGACACATTCTTGTTGACAGAGCGAGCCGCATTACTTGCGTCAGCGCACAGGCGGATATGGTAATAAGATACCGTTGTAACTTCTTACTCGTTATTGAAAATAATTAATAAATGAATGAAATATTATGTATGACTAATGACTCGCCCCGGCTTTGCATGTGTAATTCTAAGTCTATCTTAAATGATTTTTATTTACTTACAAACAAACCTTCTACGTAGGTAAATCAGACTATGTATTTATCAGTATATACTTCATCGTATTCCTTTGACGGTTTCGCTTGAATACAGAAAAATGCTCTGACAATTATTATTATTAATTTGTTATAAATATGTTATAGTAACACTTAATTAATTAATTAAAACTTTATTTCAATTATTATTAATGTCGCAATTCACAGTTTCATAGGTCAAACTCTACCACTGATTTAGCTGACTGCATTTCCTATATGTCGAGATTACCCTATGGCATTAAGCCCATCATTTGTACTTTCAGTGCATTAAAGTTAAATAAAATAAAAAAATGCTTTAAATAAATTAACAGTTTATAAATCTTAAAAGCATTCAAATCCATTTTTGTAAGTATTACTTACAATGTTCAATGTCATATTTTATCCAAAACCACTCTTTAAACATACCAATAAAATTCAAAAGCGTCTCCTGTTAGGTTTTTTCATTGTAATAACATTAGAACATAATTTTTTTTTTTTAATACCTAATTCAAATGCCTTATTATGTATTGTTAGCAAATGCAACTATCAAAAAGGTTTGCATTTAAAATTTGTTCAGGGAATCTATTTTTATGGTGGCAAGAACTTTTAATGTTTTTTGTGGCTAGACTTAAATTTGCTTGGGTCTGTAATATACCTAAGTAAATATTACAGGAAGCAATAAAGTATAATTGGAGTAATTATAATGAAATCGTTAATAAGGTCGTCTCATTTTCCTAAATTAAATTTAGCACAGTTAATAAATCTTAAATGCGTTTTAATCTATTTATTGTTAGTATTACACGGTTCAATGTTATATTTTATTGAAATCTACTCTTTTCACATACGAATAATTTTCAAAAAGCGTCTCTCCGTTGTGTTTTTTTCGTTGTGGTAACAATAGAACTTTAATTTTTTACTTAATTCAAATGCCTTATCATATATTGTTAGCAAATACAACCATCAAAAAAGGTTTGCATTTATAATTTCGGTTTCGGTTCGGGATGAGCCGAAACAAATATGATAAATGATAAATCTGGTTATGATAAAACTGACTTATATTTGGAGAATAAAAACTTGGTACAAAAATGAACTTTGTTAAAATAAGTGAGTACGCGCGGCTCTCTTGATGGCTAAATGCGAACTGATTTGTTAGAGTGAAATATTAATTATTGGTAAATGAGGTCAAAGTGTAAAATGATGATTTTACTAAAATGTACGTTGCTTGCTCGTACATATTGCCGGGCGAGAAAAAGTGAGGCTGTTAGTAGAAATGTTGATAAGCATGATCTTATCTAATGTTGAAGAGATAAGGTTGTTTTTTGAACTTTAGGCAGTGGATTTAATATGGAGGCACATAATGCCATTGCGTTCCATCAGCTGCAGGGGTACCAACTAGATCACCTGGCAGTTCGAAGTTAGCTACTTTCCATGCAGCTGCTAGTTCTTTGCCTGCTCCGATGAAATTACGTCCTTGGTCGCTCCATAAATGAGTGCATCTTCCTCTTCTGGCAACGAATCTTTGAAAAGCACCAATCAATGATTCTGTAGTAAGGTCACCGACCAACTCTAGATGTATGGCCTTGACAGCCATACAAACGAATATGGCGATGTATGCCTTGTTAGACCTTGCACCTCTGCCCTTTGACATTAAAACTTGCAAAGGGCCGGCAAAGTCAACTCCGCTGTGAAGAAATGGACGAGCTTCAGTTACGCGTTGCTTAGGGAGATCGCCCATAATTTGAGTGCGGCTAACCACCTTTTGTCTTGCACATATGATGCACTTACGTATGTGCATTTTTACTGCATTCTTTGCTCTGATGATCCAATATTTTGTTCTGAGATAAGATAGCGTAAGTTGAATACCACCGTGCAATGTTTTTCTATGAGCTTGAGATATAATCAATGAAATTAATTTATTTCTTGTCCCGATTATGGTTAGGTGTTTAGAATGGTTATCTAGATCTGCATTCCTCAATCTTCCGCCCACCTTGAGGATATTCTTATCTTCCAGGTAGGGGTCAAGAGATTTTAGGCATCTATTTTTTGTCACATTCCTTTTCATATTCAGACTTTCTATCTCTTTTGAATATTCTTGTCTTTGTACTATTCTAATACATTTCAGTAAAGCTTCTTCTAGGTTGGCTGTTGATATTTGTGTTCCTATTCTTTCACGATCTTTTTTGTAATTTAAAAATCTTATGCTGTATACTACAACTCTTTGTAACTCTTCCAACGTATCCATATTGTCAAACAAATCAGTTTCTTCATTCTGTATCTTCACATTTACTTCTATATTTTTCTTTCTTTCTATATCAGTTGGTATTACGTTTGGTCTTGTAAATTTAATTTTATTCTCCTTTAGCCAAGTTGGTCCTTCCCACCATAGCCTTTGATTTTCGACTAACTGGGGCAAGTATTGTCCCCTGGAACCGATATCTGCTGGATTTTCGTTGGATATAATATGAAACCATTATGTGTTGTGCAAATTGTCTAGAATTTCTACAACTCTGTTGCTGACAAATGGTTTCCATCGATTAGGGTTTCTAAACAACCACGACAGTACTACTGATGAATCAGTCCAAGCGTAGACTTGGTTGATGGGAATTCTCATTGCTTTACAAACTTGTGTTAATAGCCTGGCCAGGAGCACAGCACCACATAGCTCGAGTCTCGGCAGTGTTACAGGCTTGACTGGTGCCACTCGTGTTTTAGAAGCAACAATACCGGTTTCTATATCTCCATTTTTGGTAACCACTCTGTAGTAGACCACGGCATAATAGGCCTTGTTGGATGCATCACAGAAGCCATGGAGAGAGAACAGATGCATGTCATCGCTGTCTATCTTAATCCTTCTATCGATATGGACCTTGTCAAGGTGTTCATAGCTCAGTTTTAACTTTAACCATTCCTCCTTTAGGGAACCAGTAACTTCCTCATCCCAGTCGAGATTTTCTACCCACAGCTGTTGAATTATTGCAGCTCCAAGCCAACCTAGTGGATCAAAAAGTCGTTGAATGTCAAGTATATTTCTTTTAGTGACGATCTGGGATTGAGATGGTAGGTTAAAGTGGTAGTGAAATGAATCTGTTCCCATATTCCATGTGATACCAATAGTTTTCTTATCACATTGGTTTTTTAATTCCTTTTTTGTACTTATACTGCGTCGTGCAGGTTGTATCTCATCCATGAACTCATTATCATTTGAGGCCCATTTCTTAAGAATAAATCCACCTTTCTCTAATATTTCTGTGATATGGTTGCTCAGCTCAACTGTTTTCTTTACTGAATCTTGAACGCAACCACTCATGCAATCATCCACAAAGAAATCTTCCTTGATAACCTTAGCTGCTGCTGGACAGTTCCTTCCCTCTTCCTCTGCCAGTTGAATCAACGTTTTCACTGCAAGATAAGGCGCTGATGATATTCCAAACGTGACTCGTAGAAGACGATACTCTTTTATTACATCTGAAGTGTGACCAAGTGAACAGTGTAAGATGGGCTGATGCAATGTCGATTTCGTATCGGCTTCAATGCGGAGTGAGGCAGGGAGGTCTGACCTCACCTACACTGTTTAATTTATACATGGACGCACTGATCGGGGAGCTCAGCGGGCATCATATAGGATGCTATATTGATGATGTATGTGTAAATAATCTAAGATGCAGATGATATGGTGCTCCTAAGTGCCTCGGTCTGTGGACTTAGACAACTCATAAAAATCTGCGAGGGATATGCTAGTGAGCACGGTCTTAAGTACAATGTGTTAAAAAGTCAGTACATGGTTTTTGAGGCCGGTGGTGCTAAATGTCCTCATAAAGTACCACCTGTGTGTTTGAATGGTGTTCCCCTAGCGAGAGTGGATCAATTTAAATACCTAGGGCACATAGTCGCCGCCGACCTCGGGGACCGTGCCGACATTGAGCGTGAACGGAGAGCTCTGTCGATAAGAGCGAATAGTCTAGGCCGCAGGTTTGCCCGATGCTCAAGCGAGGTAAAAATAACGTTATTTCGGGCCTACTGCACATCATTGTACACCTGCAGCTTGTGGATAGACTACACGCAGCAAGCATACAACTCCCTTCGCGTTCAATACAATAACGCTTTCCGGGCGGTGTTGGGGCTGCCTCGCTTCTGCAGCGCCTCGGGAATGTTTGCGGCGGCCCGTACGGATTGTCCGCAAGCGGTGCGCGTCGCTGGTGCGCAGGGTGCGGGCCAGCTCCAACGCCGTCCTGACAATGATTGCACACCGGTTTGACTGCCCCTATATGTGGCATTGCTGCAGTAGGCATATCACGGCAGCCCGGGTTTTATTTTAATTTGATTTAATTTTTAATTTCATTTGATTTAATTTTAATGTCTAATTTATTATTATTATTTTTTATTTGTGTTGCAAAATATTTAATTTTAGTTTAATTCATTTTTAAATCGTAAACAAAATAATTTTAATTATTATTTAATGGTAATGATTTGACTTGAGTATTTTGATAATGTATCTATTTATTGTAATGGTTGAGAATATGGGACTATGTCCTGAAATAAATTATTTTATTTTATTTTTATTTTATTATTTATAATAACCCACATATTTCTAACCATGTTATCTACATCCAGGTGAATGGGCATTGCTATGGTATCTTCTTCGGGTTGCTGATCATTTATGCTGCCGAATAATATCCAACCCAGGTTGGTTTCTTGCGCGCATGGTGTGCCTGGTGAACCTTTGATAAGATTGTTCTTGAGAATTTCTGTGTAGACATCAACACCTAACAGAAGATCTATCTTACCTGGCATAAAATAATCAGGATCTGCTAATATAAGCCCGTCTAAATGTGACCATTTCATTGGTTTGATGGACTTGCATGGCAACTTGGTAGTCAGCTGTGTTGATAATACATACGCCTTAACATTGAGGCTGAAATTATCTTCATATCGTGACAGGACCTCTAGTTGGACCACATGACTGACTGACTTTTTGCTAGAACCTACTCCAGTTACCGTACCATTAACTGAAGTTTTGCAAAGCCTAAGTGTTTGAGCCGCTCTCTCGCTCACAAAGGATGCTTGAGAACCGGAATCGATTAAAGCTCTTAACAAACTAACCTACCCAGATGCACTTCGGATAGGTACCAAAGCCGTAGCTAAAAGTGCCATTTTATGTTGAGAAACAAAGTGCGAGGCAATTATCACATCTTGTCCGTCTTCTTGATTTTCTTCCACATTTGTGTGCATTGATGACAGCCCTGGTGATTGCTTCTTCTCGTCGGTGCCCAGTGACTCTTCTCGCTTCTTATAAGAATGTAGAAGTGAATGGTGACGTTTACCGCAGATCCTGCATGAAGTTTTTGTTTACAGTGTAATACAGGATGCCCGGCAGCAAGACAGTTGTAGCAAAGTCGTTGTTGTTTGGTGAATTCGCTTCTTTTATCCGGATCTAACTTTCCAAATTCCTTGCAATGACAAAGCAAGTGGTCTTCCTTACACATGATGCAAGTACGATGTACCGAGGTGGTGGCGTGAAATGATTTTTCTTTAACTTTATCTTTCAATGTAGTTGTTGGTGAAGTTAATTCCAAAGTACAGATACGGCTTTCTTAAAATGTGGTGAAGTTGGGAAATGTAGGCATTTCTTCGAAATATTCTCCACTGACGTACGATTCCCATGCTCTGTGTGATTCTTGGTCCAATTTCTGAATAACCAGAAATATGATTATTGGATCCCAAGTACCGGTGTAAATATTTAATGCGTTTAGGCTAGTCAAACATTCTTTAGTATTGTCAATTAAAGCTTTTAATTGTGTAGGTTACTGTACATTAATCTTTTTGAGATTAAAAAGCCTTTTCAAAATAGCATTAACAATAAGCCGTTTGTGACTGTACCGGTTTTTTAGGTTGTCCCATGCAGGTTTGTAATTCTTCTCCGTAATTTGAAAATGCTTGGTTGTGTTCTTCGCTTCACCAATAACACATGATTTCAGATAATGTAACTTCTGCACATCACTAAGTCCTTTATTCGAGTGTATAAGTGACATAAATGTATCCTCAAACGATTGCCATTCCTCATACGCGCCGGAAAAGGTTGGTAAGTTGATTTGTGGTAGCTTGACATCAGGAGTATTCTTCTCCACTCGATCACTCGACGTACTCGTGTTCAATACTGACGACTCGTCTTTTGTGGTACGTATCGACAATAAGCAATCAGTTAGATCGGCCCTTAAGCACGTGTAAAGTTCTTCACATTCTCCGTGCTTATTATTCACAAAATATCCCAAAGTATCTCGATCACTTTTCGTAGTTAACTTGAATAACCTTTGGTCCGCCGATCGGAACGTAGCCCAATACTCATCAATGCATTGAATTTTTTATTGTAAATAACCATTAGTTTTTCTAGCCGTTGGGCATTTTTTAAAGTTAATTTGTGCTTTATTTATTAGCTCAAATATGTATTCTAGTTCTTCAATAGCCGTTTCTTGTTCTGTCATGATGAACTAAGCACGTTAACTTGATAAAATAACGCCGTAATTTCAATGCAACAAAATGACGTATTATTGTTGAGTAAATGCAGTTGTTTACGTGAGAATGCGGCTGTAGGTACGCCGTAGGTGCGTATCACAAAAGCGAACCGGTCCGGCCCAACTAATAACGCCTGTCCTCCGATGCGAAATCTTGAAGATTATTCGGCTCGATTCTGACCACTATGTTGAAGAGATAAGGTTGTTTTTTTAACTTTAGGCAGTGGATTTAATAAAAGACACCTTGCTTGCTACGAGATGTATTTGCGACTAAATAATAATTAATTGAAAGGCATATTTTAAATGATCACAGACGCGTAGCTATATAGGGTCGCTAATCGCGCACATCTAATAACAAGGTGATAGAACAATATTTTTAAAACTAACATGCAATTAATCATATTTATTAGTACCCAAATGATTTACAAGGTGCTGTCAACAATTCATTTATGCTCTAATCACTTGAGTCTGGAATTGTAAACACAGAACGAAGCACAGGCGTTGTGCTTTTATTTTGCTTTAACACACGCGCACTTTCTTTTGGAAACTCACTTAGTTCCGTTACACTACACTGCACTGCACTAGCATGGGCGGAAGGCTGCGGAGCTGCGGCCGCCGCTGCGCTGCACGCGAGGGCTGCGACGCCCCCCGCCACTACCGCAAACAGGACATATATTGCCACATAATGATGGACATCATGATAGGAAACGCTTTCTGATACGGGTTCACTGCGTTTCATGAGGTCTAACTGCTGTCTGATCTCCTGTAGTTGAAGATCATGGGTCACTTTATCAGGTTCATTGTTCGATATAACTTGATTTGGTAGAGATATATTGAAAATACGGTTTATAGGCGAGATCTCTGGTGCTTGTATTTTGGAGCTGATACTCATTTTGCTTGCCTCTTGCTTATGTGAGTATACAAAGAAGTCAGCTGACTTAATAATGCAACCTTGATCGACATTAAATAGGCCAGCGGCGGTCAATTGCACTACGGTAACTTGATCTTCGCATAGCAACTTCAGCTGACACCGATCGCAACAATAATAAAAATATGTATTTATTTTCTGTAATTCCGTCCATTTGTTGAAACAAGGACTGCTAATTGTTTGGCAGTTTCTTGAATTCGGCAATCTCTTACATAGGCTATGATCATCTTGAATGTGATAGATAGGCTTTTTAAGATGATATAGAATTATTATAGAATTTCGATTTAAACATGAGTCGAAATCCTTTTCGGAAAGGGGCACGAACGCATCTTTCTTAAGGCTTATAGCGACATACTCAGCTATTGAAATTATAGTTTTTTGATTAAGGTTGTCTGCGAAATGAGGTATCGGTATGGGTCTTATAACTTCGTATATGTCTCGACTGATAAGCGGGATCTTGATCTCGAAAATGATATAACTATATGACACTCGAGTCCGCACTTGTAACAAATTGTAAATGTTTTTTTTTATTTATTTATTTATTAAGGAACACAAACAGTGAAATGTACAAACGTTGCTTAATCTCTAATATCATTTGTTTTGTTCTATTACATAACACAAATAATATGTGTCCACAACACTAGCCATAAAATATTCTAAATGCAAAACTACTTACATAGCAAGAATATAACCTTAAGATAACTTAATATAATGTAATGTAATTTATATATTTACTACGTATAAATTTGTTTCTTAGTTTTACTTATACATAGCTTACATAATTTGCTTAATCAAAAGAAACATTTGTTCAAATTAGTTTTGAATTGCGCTGTTTTTTTACAGAATATGTCTAAGCTGTTAAAATTCTTTGTGTTCAAATAATTGTACGTACCACATAATCTGTTCAAAGGGGAATTCCTACCAAGATTGGTACGAATAAATGTTCGAAAAGTCATAATTATCTTCTGGTAGAGATAAGTCTTTTGGGAGTTGACCTGCTATAACATTTAGCTCTTGTCTGATCTGGTCTGGAGTTAACAGGTGGAAATTAAATTTGCCATTGTATATATTTGTTATCGTATATAGTAACGTCTGTTGGATATTTTTAAGGTTGCTTAAGAGATTGTTGGCCATCATGGCCGTCCCAAAAAAATCAGTACGGAAAAAATGGTTTTGAAATGCAATATTTGCTTGATTTATTGCATTTTCTAACTGGAGAATTCTTTTATTTATGATTTTGTGGTTGTTTCCATGATGCCTTCAGTTCGTTTTAATAGGTTAAATTCCGCCTCAACGACAGAAGTCAGATTTTTCCACAAAGAAGCTAAATGCTTCTGATTCTCCTTGATGAGATTGATATCTTGCTCATATTTCTCGGCGAAGCGTTCATCTAAAACGCCGAAAAGGCTATTTGTAATATACCCGACGCCGTCTATGAGACCGCGGCGGCGGCGCGAGCGAATTACGGAATTGAGCCGTCGGGTAGGATTTTTAAAAAGTACAAAATTTAAGTAAAATGTATTTAATTGATTAATTATGGAAAATTACATAAAATAACTAGTTACTAATTGATCACGATGATCAGACGTCCAGATGCTTCCCCGGTTGGAGCAATAAGGCGCCGGGCGCACGTTAAGATCACATAAGTCGATGAGAATGTCCAGTCAGCTCTTCTGGTGTCAGGAATTCGGGATTGCTCAATCGGGCCGAAGAACAATGGGAAAACATATGACTCAGTCGTATGATGTGAGAGGCTTGCCCTCGTAACACCTCCCCTCTTAGACGAGCAACTATTTGCGAAGATGGAGAGCAAATGTTGCGGCTTTTCTATCTTCCGTTGATGCTGAAGAACTTGCGGAAGTTAACTCGATCTCTTGACTCGGAGTTTCAATCACTAGGTTACGCTGGCAGCGTTTGAGATAGTATGCAAGAGTAACCAGTGCAGATGTACTTAATATCACGATGATGTATGTAGGTATAGTGGTGTGATAAATACTTGATAAGCCCGTTGTGTCGACTTTCGCAGGTAGGTCCATAAGTACTTGATGTTGGATATTGTGTAAATTATTTAGATCAATTGTCGTCAGATTGTAATGTGGCAATTGTTTCTCAAAATCTGCTGACAACGGCGGTGAACGTGGAACCGTCATAATTTCGACAGCTTGTCCACGGAATTTGTCATCTAGATTGACGATTGTAAATTCGGGCGTTCTTATGCTGCAATTTCTGGGAATTGTGGCTAAGTAGCTGCCTTCCAGGAAATGATGTTGTTCTTGTGCGCAGGTTATTTGTACTTTTATTTTATTAGGTAGTGATAGAATATAATGCTGGCTATCGAGTTCCAAGAGTGCTTCTTTCTGTAGTGAGATAGAAGTAGGAGTGCATTCTGTTGCGTCTTGATTGTGGATGAGGTTGAAGATGCAGTCCTTTTCAGTACGAGTTTGATGACTGAGCTGCTGTTTGCAAATGTGCCAGGTGTCAATCTTCGGGCATTCAGCCTCCAAGTACGCAAATTCCTGGGAGTTGGATGCCATATATGGGAATGGGGGAAGAATAATATTCGAATTTTTATTAGGGACGGAACAAAGTCTATATAGATCATAGATCTCATGGGACATGATGGGAAACTTAAGAACGATTACTATTTTCTTGTCAACATAATATGATCCTAACGTAATTAGATCATAATAGTATCTAATATCTAAATTTAATAACGCATCTTGGCTATAAAGGTCCTTTAATTTGCGTAACATGTTGTTTAAATCATTAATACCTAAAATAGAGTGGTGCATTACATTTGTGCGACTAAAAGCTACAATGTTTTCTAATCTACTTATTTCAGATGAAAGATCCTGAATATTTTCGGTTACTATACTAAATAATTGAGAAAGCTGAGTAAGATGATATATCTGATTTCTACCAGCAATAGATACGTTGTTAATCATATTGATAGTTTTCTCTAATTTTCTTTGGTTAATCGTAATGTTATCTAAAATTTGAGTTTGCTGGAGAGTCATCTGCTTGTACAAACTAATATGCTTGTTCATAGAAACAGATAGTTCGCGGTCATTTTCTTGTAAAATTTTAAGGGCATTTTCGAATCTCAAGGCGTCCTCGTTATCTAGGTTCCCCGATATGCTTTTAATAAAAGTTCCTAATGGATTAAAAAGGCCTCTTTTAACGCGCTTCGGCTCGAAAGTCTGTAATTGCAATGATGTTTTGTTAAGTTTACCGAATAAATGAACTAACTGATATTTGAATAGAATAAAATTTTGGTTAGGCAATTGGTTAGCAATGTCATTCAATTGAGTTTTCAATAAGTCAATCTGTAACTGAGTCTTTTCAAGGTCGATTTCCTGAAGGAATGTATGATCATGAGATATTATTTTGGTAGAACCAAGTTTAAAGGGAAGAATTCCAGGGCCATTCGACAAATCATCAAGTCGGATCGTGTCTAGCGTCAGCATCCCGGCTTGTACTGGGTCTGGGTTCACCGCTATTGTTAGGGCCCTGTAACAATGTGACATTGTTAGTTTTCTTAGTCCGTTTTAGCCGAGTTTTGGCAATTGGACCTCGTTTCCTAGACGTATAAATGTGAATAGGTAAATTGGAGACTACTGTGTCTTGCGTATAACGAGCTTCGGTTTTTTGTCGCGTAGCGATGGGATTTTTAACGTAAACTCGTTGTTCTTGGTTATATTGAGTTGCGGGTTCACGTTCAAGGTTACGGCGTTCCATTATAGCATCGCGTTCTGCGAATGATGTGTCGTATGATATTGTAAACCGTTTCCATTTTATTGCGGTGCTCTTGTAGGTATTGTTGATAGAGTCGTTCTGATAAATCTAAGTCGGTCGGGTTTCGCGGGTCAAAATGCCCTGAAATGAGGTCAAGTGGTCTGCATTTAGTTAAACTATGAATTGAGCTGTTATAGGCTATAATAGCATATGGCAAAAGGTTTTGTGACGGTTCATTTCTGTGTTGTAGTTTTAAAAGTCGGATGTGTTCTAACAGGGTGCTATGAAAACGTTCAATCATACCATTTTCGTTTGGGGCATGAGCAGCTATTTTGTGATGTTGTATTTTGTGCAATTTTAGAAATTCGCTTACTACTTGGTTTGTGAATTCCGTTCCCTGATCTGTTACTAAATACATAGGGAATCCGTGATGAGTGGAAAAAGTTAGAAGGGCTCTAACGATGTTCGGGGCAGTGCAATCTGGTAGTCGGTATGCTTGTGCATACTTTGAAAATGAATCGATTATTGTAAGATATTTTTCTTGTTCCATAGTCAGAACGTCTGCATGTGCTGTTTGGAATGGTTTTGCTGGAGGAGGTACAATTTGAAACTTTGGTCGAACGGGGTCTCGGTCGTATTTAGAACGATTACATATGTCACACTCATTTATGAATTTAGTTATACTGTTTTTTAATTTTGGCCAAAAGTAGTGCTGTGATAGTGCAAGGAACGTTTCATTTATGCCTCTGTGATTCGTTTTACCTTCATGATATTTTAATATAATATCTTGTTGGTTAAGGAAGTCGCTAATATCTTGAATTTCGTGTTTTACAAGCAATAAATTCATGGCTGAATTTTTGTAAGTTTTTTGTAAGATAGGTACGATTTCGTACATTTTACTGAGTGGTTGTATTAAAATAGCTGTTCGTATCTTTGGGTCGATATGGTTTTTAACAAAAGATAATATATCTTATTCAAGGTTAGTTTCCGAAATTTGAATAGTTGTTTTTCTGAATGTTTCGAATGGAATTGTGGTTTTAGGTTTTGCGCCACAGGGATTGGAGTTGACTTTCACAATGAGTTGTCTTTTAAATTTATTTAATGGTTCTTCTGTTATAGGTAACTTCTGTTCAAGATGGGGTGTTCTACGCTAGTGTGAGCCGTACTAGTTTCTTGATGTTCCATGAAGGGTGAGTGGTCTCGTGAAAAAGGTAAGTAATCTTCGGGAATCGGTAAATTATCTACAGGATTAGGTAGGACGTCATCCACTTGGGCAGGTAAGTCATTTGGGTAGGGAAAATTTTGGGGTGAAGGGCTACTGAGAGGTCTCAGACTAGGTGCAGTATCAGTTGAGGATTGACTTATAATAGCTCTATCGTCGGGAGCGGTCACTGTAGATGATGAAGAGTCGCTGATGTTAACTATCACTGAGTCAAGTTCTTCGTTATGAATTTCAACGCGAGACAATGCGTCTGCGTTGGTGTTCATTTTCCCTTTCTTATAAATGATAGTGAAATCATACTCTGCTAATTTAAGACGCCAACGCGTGAGGCGTGAGTTTGGTTCTCTTAAGTTTAAAAGCCACTGTAACGGCTTGTGGTCCGTTAAAATTTTGAATTTTCGGCCAAATAGGTAGGGTCTGAAATATTTTGTAGCCCAGACGATTGCAAGAAGTTCTTTTTCGATGGTAGAGTAGTTGATTTCGCTATCATTCAAAGTTCTGGATGCGTAGGCTACTGGTCTATCAGAGCCTACGGAACCCTGTGATAGGATAGCTCCTATTGCTATGTTAGAGGCGTCCGTGGTTAAAATGAAATCTTTAGAAAGGTCAGGGTATTGCAATATGGGGTCGTTAGTCAGTAAGGTCTTACAGTGTTCAAAACATTGTACATAGTCAGGGGTTAACGCTATTTTTGCTCCTTTTTTTAAACAAGTTGTAAGGGGCTTTGTCAAACGAGCAAAGTCAGGAATAAATCGCCTGTAATATCCCATAAGTCCAAGAAAACTTTTTATTTGTTTAGGTGTTTTAGGGATGGGATATTTCAAAATCGCCGAAATTTTATCAGGGTTAGGTTTAACGCCTTCTGGTGTAATAACATGGCCTAGATATGGAGTTTCATGTTTTAAAAATTCAGATTTGTCCATTTGGACCTTGAAATTTGATTCTCTGAGCCTATCGAATACTTTGCGCAAGTTAATCATGTGTTCCTGGAGCGATGTGGAGAAAATTAAAATATCATCCAGGTAAACTACACAAATAACGTTCTGTAAGCCCCGCAGTACGTTGTACATGACGCGCTGGAAAGTAGATGGACTATTTTTAAGTCCCATCGGCATTCGTGTAAATTCAAAGTGTCCCTGGCCGTCTGCAACGCTAAAACCTGTCTTGTGAATATCATCAGGGTGCATTTCCACCTGGTAAAATCCGCTTGTGAGGTCGAGGGTACTGAAATATTGGCATTTACCTAATTTGTCTAGTATGTCTGTCAGGTTAGGTATGGGGTATTTATCGTCTACTGTTTTTTCATTAAGTTTTCTGAAGTCTACAACCAATCTCCACTTGATTTTACCCGAAGCGTCTGCTTTCTTCGGAACAAGCCATATTGGCGCACTCCAGGCTGATGTTGAAGGTCTAATGATACCCTGGTCGAGCATTTTTTTATTTGGGATTTCACTTCTTCTCTGTGTACGTATGGATAACGGTAAGTTTTACTGTGTACGGGAATTTCATCAGTGGTTTTAATTCTATGTTTAATTTTATTTGTAAATGTCAATGGTTCATCCTCTAGGTAAAATATGTCAGGGTACTCTCTACAAAGTGCAAGCAAATTTGCTTTTTCTTCCGCGTTCATATGGTCGGTGCGCAAACGCGGCAAAATTTCTTGGAAGCGCTCGGGACATGTGTCGAATCCGTGAGTCACGCGATGCATTGTTTGAGATAATTCGGAGAATTCGTGGAATATTTGAACTTGAAGTGGTTCTGATAAACTAAAAATAATATCATTTTGTGTCGGATTTAAGATCTCAATATATGCTTGACCATTTTGCACTGTCGAAAAACAGTCAGAAATATTGCAACCGCAAATAGTTTGTGATTCTACGCAGATTTCGCCTTCAGAAATATTAGTTGGAACTCTGATAATCTGAGTCGATTGCGCGGGAATAACTTTTTCGAGTAGATTGACTGTACCGGATTTGTACATATGTATGGGGTTTTCTGCGAATTCGGTTCTTAAAACATGAGTACTAAGGTCAATTTTTGATTGCCACTGCTCCAAAAGGTCCAAACCCATTAAGCCATCAAAATATTCGTGAAATCGGTAGATAAAAAGTTTAATGGGGTTTTGATCATTTAACTCTGAAAAACATGGGACAGTGATGGAGAAGTCATTTTTAGTAGTTGCGTGGATATTCGTTACAACAAAGGGGTCATAGTCTAATGGAAAGTTGGAAAAAAAAAATTCTACGGCTTCTGGGCTTATAAAGGACTGATTTGCCCCGGTATCGACGAGAAGTTTCAAAGGTGGGTTAGAAATTTGTATAAAAGGTAATTGCCTTTTATTTTGGAGGTGCAATTCTATTCTGGGGGGTTGTCCTGCTGAACTTTGGTAAAATCCTGGTCATTACAATTGCTGTCAGGGATGTCGTCGGGTGTAAAATAATTTTCAGGGTCTTCAGAGTATGTGTATGAGTATTGTTGGTCATCGTTATGGTCAGTATATGAATAGTGGTAGACATTGTCTAGGTTACAATCATTAATGTTAATTTGCTGACGCGTGTTCTGGGGAATAGGTGGTAATACGCGAGCCACGGGATGACTCACACCGCTCATAGGCCTAGGGTAGTTTTGATAGCCCTGTGTAGGACCACGGGGTGGAATTCTAAAGCCTGTAGACCAGTTAGATCGCGGCAAGGCTCGCATCATTTGTTGGGTCCTTGACGGTCCTTGATGGTTATTATTATAGTTATTATTATGTGTGGGTGGCAGATTAGTGGGCCTAAAACCTTGATTAAATTGTTGATAATTTGGCTGGTAATTAGGTTGATAATTAAATGGTTTAAATTGGCGTGTGCCTGGCATAGCAAAATTAAATTGCCTAGAAGGCTCAAAGGGCACGTTAAAGGGGTTAAAATTGCTGTTATTAGATTTTTTAGAAATTTGAGGATTTCCTACTTTGTTTTGGAGATAAAGAACGTTAAGCTCTTTTTGTGCATATTCCAAAGCTTTTTGTAAAGTTTCAGGTCGCATACATCTTACACGTGAGCCAAGAGGCTCAGCTAGGCCTCTAGTGTAGGTCTGAAGGGCCAACTTTTTATAGAGGTCGCGCTTTGCTTGTATTGTAGTTTCTAAAGTTTCATGTAACTCTACGTAAGTGATAATAATAGAGAGTAAATTTTGAACACGTTCGTAGAAAATTTGAGGAGTATCGGAACCTTGAGTTAACATGGACATGTCTGTATAAAGGGCGGACTCATCCCTGTGATCCGAAAAGCTGTTTATGAGTGCATTTCTTATACCGTTCCAGTCCCGGGGAATACCGTTTGTGGCTAACGTTTTAGCGGCTTGGCCAGTGATTTTGTTAAGGATGCCATTAATTAGTGCCGCATTGTTTAATTCATTTCCCGGAGCTGGGTTGGCGTAAGTTACAATCAATTGGTCACATAAATTTAAAAAACGAATTAATACATTTGAGTTTCCATCAAACTCTGGTACTAGTCTCAGCGCCTTCCAGATGGTGTCGGTCAGGTCAGGTGCTTGAGCTATTGCTGGCGCGTTTTGGTCTAAATGTTGTTGGGCCATTTCCTCTTCTTCGATACTAACTAAACTATTTAAATCTATATTTCTATGAAACCTAAATTCGCTAGAATGCGGGGGAAAGATATCACGCCGCGTATTGGGCCTAATATCCCTGTCTCTCCTTGGGAAAAAAATTTTGATTACTTAACTCTCGCTTTTATTTAAAAGAAAATCTTAACTACTCTACACCTTCTATTGGGAACAGGAAAGGGACCGCTGGCATCCAATAGGAAAGCGTATCTCATAAAAATATTCAAACTTACAGGAGCAGCATACTCAGCTGGATTTGGGCCATCGATTTTTTGATTGCGCCTGCTGGGTCTTCTTTACCTTCCGACGGCTGCTTCGTAGATTCGGGATACTCTATCTGTGACGCTCGTACGATCTCGGAAATCTTCCTAGACGTAACGCGAACGCGACCGCGAGTATCCTACCGACTGCGCCAATTACGGAATTGAGCCGTCGGGTAGGATTTTTAAAAAGTACAAAATTTAAGTAAAATGTATTTAATTGATTAATTATGGAAAATTACATAAAATAACTAGTTACTAATTGATCACGATGATCAGACGTCCAGATGCTTCCCCGGTTGGAGCAATAAGGCGCCGGGCGCACGTTAAGATCACATAAGTCGATGAGAATGTCCAGTCAGCTCTTCTGGTGTCAGGAATTCGGGATTGCTCAATCGGGCCGAAGAACAATGGGAAAACATATGACTCAGTCGTATGATGTGAGAGGCTTGCCCTCGTAACAAGCGCGTATCTGATTTCTAATGCATTAAAATGTTATTATAATATTGCAGTTCCGCGAACTCGTGCTGCACTTGAGACATAATTTCGCGGCAATGTGATTGTTCTTTTATATTCGAGCACAGGTGGTTGAGATACTGTATGACGGTCATTCTCACGATAAGGTGTTCTTTGTATAATTTCCGTCACGATTTTTATTTCGCAAGAAATTCGTTTAATTGGCAATTAAATTAAGAAAAGACGATAAACTAAACAGAATTATGTATTTGGCACTTCAATGTGCCGACTGGTTATGGAGTTATGAGGTGACAAAGTTTTGGGTGTGACGGAAATTAGAAAATAGCTTACTTAAATTTATATTGTATTGAAATAAAACTCAAATAGAAAATAAACAGAATTTAATGAAAAGTAAACCTCACAAGTTATTGTACAGTCTACAAATAACAAAAAAACCTCTTTAATAAAACAAAAAATTTGCTCGGTAGCCTACCGATAACTGATAATTTAAAAAAATCTAACAATGTATATAATTATATTATATGTAAATGAACCATTTTGGCTGTCTATTTATTAGAAACTCGAACGATAAACAATTCATTATCACCAAATCCCCTTTTACGGCGTCTTTTTATGAAACTTACATATTATAATTCAGTCTTCTTTTAACATGGCACAGTGGCTTTTTAAGAAAATCACTTTGGGCTTACCTACTTATTATATTATAACATAAATATACCAAATATTTTAACCAAATATTCTTCATTCATGATCAAGAATAACAATTAGAAACGAACTTATAAAATCAACTAGAAAACGTAATCAATCTATACTTTATCCTTAAAAATAATCTCACTTTGTAGGAACATTAAATTAACTCAAAAAATATTATAATCGCTTTCATCAGATTCATAATCCTTATTGTTAGTAGTAGGTGAACGTGCAGATAATGTTGTGATACTTAATTGAACCGGCGAAACTGGTACCCAAAAACTATCATTGCTTGGCAAATCTAAATCACTGTCAATAATTGTATTTTCAGGTAGAGGTTTTTCTATAGAGTCTGGTTTGCAAGGAGTTTTAAAGGAGTTTCCTACATTATCAGCTGATCGTACTAAAACATTTGTTAAAATTTTCAGTCTTTGTGAAGTAGCTTGGCCGATACCCTGAGTGTTTTCTTTTTCATCGGTTATCTGCGTTGTTGAAGCGGTTACAAGGGCATGCGATGTCTTATAAAAGCCAATATGTTGCCCGTGTGTACACTGTACAGGTTTGACACAGTCGTTTAAGTCGCAACTTAAGTTGCGCATCGCCAAAGTATTTGGTTGTTCACAACTCCAAAGCACTTGATGCACCTTCATGGTGCCTTTAAATTCACGTAACTTTTCCAGAAACAAAAGGTCTTTTTGGAGAATGTTAGATTCATTGACGACATGTAGAAGTACTCCTCGTACGTTGGTCTTTAGGTGGTTCATGAGCGTCTGCATATCAACTATATCATTTCCTTGTGCTACCAGCCTATCCGCAGTTCGTTTAATAACCGTACCTACCCCATCGGGTGCTTCCTTCCCATGACCGCTTTCAGTGTAGTTCCAACTCACCAATTTTAAGTTAGGGTAATCTCTATGTAATTTTGTTATTACAAAGAACATCTTCTTATTGCGGTATTGGCCCGAAGGGGAATCGGAAATAAAATGTATCACGCGAACATGGGGTACTTCTGCTTCAATGTGTCTTAAAATTGGCATAAGATGCTCCCACACTGCAACGGCAGCATGCCTCAAAGATTCGCTAACTGTGCAAAGCGACTGCGTCTCTAATTTGCCATTCTTTTTACAGTACATAACCACGGTATGAAGTGTTATCCGTTGCCTGCTGCCAGCAAAATGAAAAGACTAAATTTCGGTAGCATATTTTGTGTTATAGTTTTCGCTGTAATCAACATGTATTATTACTTCGTCTTCTTTTAAGTTGGCCTTGAGTCGTTTTATGAAACTACTTTGGGAAATGACATTGGCACAGTGATTCATATAAGGCTGCAACATTTCATGGCACTTAGCAATGACATCTTTTGGCGAAGTTACAATCTTTTCTTTGATTATTTTATTCGAAGTTCTTTCATTGCCGTCTTTCACAAATGTTTGTTTCTTTGAAATCCAATGCATATAGTACATTTCTTGAATATTTTCAAACTCTTTGAAATATAGTTTTTTGTTAATACACTGTGGGCATCTTCTTGTTAAACATTCGACATTTGTAGGATCGCAGCATATCGAACATAAAATTTTATAAGCAGAGTTCTCATTTATAAGATTAAATCTTTTAAGAGCAGTCGCCATTAGATCCATATTCGAATGGGTTTTACACATGCAAGTTTCCCGAGACTTCACATCAGGAACTAAGACCCAGAATGGTCGCATTTTGCAAAATGTCGAGTAACTAATTTTGTATGAAATATGATTTATGAACTTTTCATGCAAAGTTTGTAATGTCTCTGTTATGAATCGTTTTTGTTTTTTTATTTTGTTTTTGGTTATATATTCTTTTTTACCAGGGCCCCGATCGCACTAATTTTTGCGGAAGCGGTTCGAACGTAAAACGTATCTAATTCGAACATGGCTACGATTCAATAACAATGCAGCTGGAAGCAAAATCCGTATTGCGCTAAATGTCATTAGTTCAACCATAGTTGAATCGTTACCATTCGATAGAACTTTGTTTCTGTAGGGACGGCACACCTAGTATTTTTTAGTAATATCTGTGATTTGTGCATAATGGACACTCGATTAAGCAATTTGTTAATAGCCGCACTAGTCTTGTGACGCAAAAAATGTCATTTAATGACAGCTTTCCTTGGACATACTCTGTCGTCTAATCTGTGCAGTTTTCAGTCAGCTGTTTGTTTTATAGTTTTTATCATTATATAAAGTAATATTAATTAAAACATAAAACATGATGCAAACGCTGCTCACGAGATACTGGCAGGACAGTGTTACCACGGCGGTAAAACATATGTTTATCGCCCCATAAGAAAAGTAGAAGAACAATAATAAAAGGATTTAGCTTCCATTGCTGACCTAGCTATACTAAAAAACCTTACTTATCTGAAGAAAACTCATCAGCAGGACCTAAGAGACTCCCTTAATTTAAGAAGTAAAAATGTGTAATGGTGTACCTACTTAGTGTGAGCAAACAGAGCAAATAAGCTTTAATCTTTGGTTAGTTTATGAAACATTGATTTAAACAAAGTTATGAAACTTAATTTTTTTTTTTTTTTAAATTTATTGGAAAACACAACAGACATCAGTTATACAAGAAACGGTATAAATGTATAAAGGTATTGGACTAAACTAATATCCTAAAGGTGTTTACACTGCTGCTTAAATCAATTCGTTAACAAATAATAATTTTATAATATAAAAATACTAATTATAAATATCTTAAATTATTTTCCACTTAAGATTAACGAACACCATTGTGTTCGTCAAAAATGGACCTTGCTGCCGTTTTGAACCTCGCAAACCCTGAGTGAAATTATGTCCAACTTGGAGTCACTTTGCAAGAGATTATATTTACGACACATTCTGGCGATAGGATTGTGGCGCGACACGTTGTTCTTATATGTAGGAAGTACAAAGGTAGGTAAGGAGCGCCTCTTGTTCACCTTGCAGTTTATTTTTAGGGAAGAGGTAAGTTCGGAAGAGTCGATCATGTGGTGCAGAATTTTAAACATGATTGATAGATCAAGTTGTTGTCGCCGAACACTTAAGCGTGTCATATTGAACCTCTTTAGCCTGTCATTGTAGGAAACCAAGGCCCGTCCCAGGCCGCGACGAAAACAGAGCATTCTCAGGAATTTTTTCTGTACACTTTCAATGTGCTTTGAGTGAATCTCGTAATGCGGTGACAATATAACTGATCCGTACTCCAGTTTGCTACGAACCAAGGAGTTAAACAGGGTAATCAGACTCTGTGACTTTTTAAAGTCTCTGGTGACTCTGCCAAGAAACCCTAGTGTTTGTAGTGAGCTGTTAACTATGTGCTGATAGTGTGACCTAAACAAGAGTTCCTCGTCAAATACTATACCAAGATCTCTGACTTCAGTTTTACGATTAAGTATGTGACCCTCAAGCTCGTAGTTAAAGCAAGTTTTATGGCGTTTTTTCGTAAAAGATATTATTAAGCACTTATCAATATTTAACGACATTCTATTAATTCTACACCAAACTGCTATTCTTGAGAGATCCTCCTGCAATTCAAAACAGTCGCTCACCGAGGTAATTTTTGTAAATATTTTAAGGTCATCGGCATACAAGAGACACGGGCACACCAAATTATCGACGAGATCGTTAATGAAAATCAAGAAGAATAATGGGCCAAGATACGATCCTTGTGGGACACCAGATTTAAATACAGCAGGTTCGGATGTAAAGCTCTTGACACATACCAGTTGGCTTCTGTTAGTAAGGTAAGATTCTACCCAGCGGAGCAGTGATCCATGAATCCCAAACCCGTCCATCTTACGACAAAGAATGTGGTGGTCAACCATATCGAATGCCTTCCTGAAGTCTGTGTATAAAAATTATGTATAAAGCATAGGTTTAATAAAATAAAGTTCTTTGTTTTTCATAGAAACTTGTTATTATTTATATATCTATACTGTTTATTTCCTGATGTTCTCATTTTACTTGCCTATTTTAATTTTAAATCATTCATTCATTCATTTCAATCATCATTGTTATTGTAGGTGTATTTCCCCAACTTTTTAATGATGCTATAATAGTAAGTAAGCATAACAAGTTATAAGCTTTATCTTGAATGCTATTTCAACTCTAGTCTTAACTCTATCTAGATATTATAGGTTTTTTTGTTTTACAAGCAAGTTTAATTTTAGTGTGCCGAATAAACAAACTTTTTGATTAACATTTTAAAACATTATTTTTACTGCATATTTTCGACTAGTAGATTAAATAGGTATTATCTATTGTTATTTCATAGTATTAGTGAAAAATAAATTAATAAGATACATGACACAACACAAAATCCCAAATAACAAGCCAGTTTTAGCGTACACTAGTTAACAAACTTCAATAGTGACTCATTATAATTATCATGATAATTTCACAGAAAAAAGTTATCATCATCTCATCTTTTCAACCGACTTCAAAAAAGGAGGAGGTTCTCAATTCGTCGGTATCTTTTTTTTTTTTTTTTTTTTTTTTATGTAAGTAGTGTATTATTGGGCATTCTGGCCCCCAGTCGTCCGCTTTGCTTCCGACCGTTCGCTGCGCTCACTCGGTTGACAGAATGCCCAATAATACACTACGAATGGAGTGTTGAATAAATCTAAAAAAGTATCTTGATCAAAACATTCGGTTGAAGACCCGTGGTAAGTATCTTCAGAGAGACCCGTGGTAAGATTCTCTCACCGAACGCCCTGCCTAATATGACACAGACCACTCAGGACCCATGGTAAGATTCCTTTGCTGAATGTATCACCTAACACGTTCGGTTAAACACCCGTGGTAAGTATCTTCAGAGAGACCCGTGGTAAGATTCTCTCACCGAACGTCCTGCCTAATATGACACAGACCACTCAGGACCCATGGTAAGATTCCTTTGTTGAATGTATCACCTAACACGTTCGGTTGAAGACCCGTGGTAAGTATCTTCAGAGAGACCCGTGGTAAGATTCTCTTACCGAACGTCCTGCCTAATATGACACAGACCACTCAGGACCCATGGTAAGATTCCTTTGGTGAATGTATCGCCTAACACATTCGGTTGAAGACCCGTGGTAAGTATCTTCAGAGAGACCCGTGGTAAGATTCTCTCACCGAACGTCCTGCCTAATATGACACAGACCACTCAGGACCCATGGTAAGATTCCTTTGTTGAATGTATCACCTAACACGTTCGGTTGAAGACCCGTGGTAAGTATCTTCAGAGAGACCCGTGGTAAGATTCTCTTACCGAACGTCCTGCCTAATATGACACAGACAACTCAGGACCCATGGTAAGATTCCTTTGCTGAATGTACCGCCTAACACATTCGGTTGAAGACCCGTGGTAAGTATCTTCAGAGAGACCTATGGTAAGATTCTCTCACCGAACGTCCTGCCTAATATGACACAGACAACTCAGGACCCATGGTAAGATTCCTTTGCTGAATGTATCGCCTAACACATTCGGTTGAAGACCCGTGGTAAGTATCTTCAGAGAGACCTATGGTAAGATTCTCTCACCGGACGTCCTGCCTAATATGACACAGACAACTCAGGACCCCTGGTAAGATTCCTTTGCTGAATGTATCGCCTAACACATTCGGTTGAAGACCCGTGGTAAGTATCTTCAGAGAGACCCGTGGTAAGATTCTCACACCGAACGTCCTGCCTAATATGACACAGACAACTCAGGACCCATGGTAAGATTCCTTTGCTGAATGTATCGCCTAACACGTTCGGTTGAAGACCCGTGGTAAGTATCTTCAGAGAGACCCATGGTAAGATTCTCTTACCGAACGTCCTGCCTAATATGACACAGACAACTCAGGACCCATGGTAAGATTCCTTTGCTGAATGTATCGCCTAACACATTCGGTTGAAGACCCGTGATAAGTAACTTCAGAGAGACCTATGGTAAGATTCTCTCACCGAACGTCCTGCCTAATATGACACAGACAACTCAGGACCCATGGTAAGATTCCTTTGCTGAATGTATCGCCTAACACATTCGGTTGAAGACCCGTGGTAAGTATCTTCAGAGAGACCCGTGGTAAGATTCTCTCACCGAACGTCCTGCCTAATATGACACAGACAACTCAGGACCCATGGTAAGATTCCTTTGCTGAATGTATCGCCTAACACATTCAGTTGAAGACCCGTGGTAAGTATCTTCAGAGAGACCCATGGTAAGATTCTCTCACCGTCTGTTCTGACTAACACATTCAGCTCAAGACCCATGGTAAGATTCTCTTACTGAATGTCCTTCCTAACACAAACGGTTGAAGACCCTAGGTAAGTATCTTCTGAGAGACCCATGGTAAGATTCTCTCACCGTCTGTTCTGCCTAACACATTCAGCTCAAGACCCATGGTAAGATTCTCTTACTGAATGTCCTTCCTAACACAAACGGTTGAAGACCCGAGGTAAGTATCTTCTGAGAGACCCATGGTAAGATTCTCTCGCCGTCTGTTCTGCCTAACACATTCAGCTCAAGACCCATGGTAAGATTCTCTTACTGAATGTCCTTCCTAACACAAACGGTTGAAGACCCGAGGTAAGTATCTTCAGAGAGACCCATGGTAAGATTCTCTCACCGTCTGTTCTGCCTAACACATTCAGCTCAAGACCCATGGTAAGATTCTCTTACTGAATGTCCTGCCTAACATATTCAGCTGAAGACCTATAGCAAAATTCTATCTCTAAATGTCCTTCCTTAATTAATTACTATTACCTTTACTTACTGTTTACCGTTACTTACCTTTTTACCTTTACCATTTTTAGCATAACCATACATTTACCTTTATGTAAAACTATACCTTGAGATTTTTTATTCAAATAAAACAACCACAACAACCATAATTTATTATAAATTGAAATAAATGGAGACCTTTTTTACTACGATTATTTATAAAATAAATCAATTCTTCTACTCGTCGAAGTTTCATGGTCACGGTGCAAATAGTTTATTTATTAAATCATGTCGTGGGGATCTGAAAAAAATAAAATAAAACATTAAATAAAATTGTGGAAAATTAAAATACAGAACCGAAACTTTTAAAAATACAACAAAATAATAAATAAATAAAAAGGTTACCTGTTTTAACCAAGATTCGTAACAATGTGTTCTGCATATTATTGTAGATATTTAATTGCCTTGATGAGCAGTAGGTACTCCTGAAATAAAAAACACATATGTGTTATTCATCAATAAAATTTGTAATAAACATTAGCAAACAATTATCTATTGTTTTTTGGTAGCTAAAGGATTTTTATTTGTGATATATTTCATATTTCGAGTAACACTATAATCAAAGCAAAAAAAGTCAACTTTTTAAGTTATCAATGAAAAAATGATTTATTATTTATTATTCAACCAAAACACGTATAGAAAAGAAAAAGGCTTGATAATCTTATATATTAGATATCTATAGTTGTATGAAAGAAGAAAAAATACTGCACTGACCCCAGACAGCCTGGAAACAGCAAGCATGTTAAGAAGTATCAAAAATAATAATCTCTCTCGGAAGATTAACGAAAATAATAATCTGTAAGTTATCCTTTACACATAAAATATTTTCTGTTTCAGACAAAAAGTATATTTATATATAATTACACTTACATTTTTTGGAAATACTGCACTGGTTTCACAGAGTTTTTTAAATGTTCACCATAATTTTCAATTATTACGAACTTATTGAATAACTTGTAGGTGTTCGATGAAATCCTATGTCACACTGTATGTTGCATCGCGTGGATCGTGGGAATGTGCGAGCTGCAATTTATAGTCCAAGAGAAGGATCGGTACTTGTTTCGGACTACTATTTTAGGTATTTTTATGTAAACCTGTTTATTTTTAAATGGTTTAAAACTTTGTTTTGTATCGAGTTTTTGACATTGTCATACTATTTAAATTAAAAAAAATGTCATATTATAAATACAATTATTCATTAAAATTAAAATATTCCTTCAGACTATAAAAACAATTACCTACTCAACAACCAATTATTTAACATTTTTCTGAAATACATTTTCTTGAAGCACTTCAAGTCTTTTGAGTAATTTATTATATATTGCTATCGACATATTATAAATATTTTTCTTATATATAAGTATCCTTGTGACATCGAGGTTGATTGATATTATGATAACGTTGATTTAAACATCTCGGCTCCTGGTCTAACACAGCTTACTTGCAGATTAAGCATTAAATGCTTTGAATGAGTGTGTACGACGTGTAACTTTAGATTTTTATTGTTTACTTCATGTTGCATTGCAAGTTGGAACTGATAATTATTTTTATCTTTCTAATTGACCTGAATGCTGGCTGATAGAGACTGCTTCTATCGTTAAGTCCGCTTTTATAAAAGTATGTGCAATAAAGTTTTTTTAATCTTGTGACAAAAATTTATAAAATCGATAAGTAAATTAATTTTTAGTTGAAGGTAGACTCAAATCAATGTAGTAATAATTATCAATTTTACTCTTTACAAATGGAATAATGGAAATTTGCTACTTGGAAGACCTCATAATTAGTATTTGACTAGCCATTTAAGATATTAACTTATATGCATTACATACTGATTTCACTTGTACCGCAACACAGTGTAATACAATCATATTTCCTTTGAACGTTACATCAAAGTATCTGTCATATTCTAATTCAAAAGGTAATAAGTTATTTACTTGCTACTGAAGTTTTTTTTCTGTGCTTATCAAACATAAATAATACGGTCTAAATTTGTATATCTTTTTATTGTAACTTTGGTTACAACAAATTAGCTTTATTTTTGCTGACAATTTATTATTGATCACATAAATACGGATTTTCACTGCAAAAAAATCAATTACTTTGTGAGATTCTTTGTGAATATCAAGAAACAAGCTCCCCATTGTGCAAAATGTAAGTAAGTACTAATATACATTTATTTTATAGTCAGTTTGTTTCAGCAAATAATTTAAAGTAACGTTTTCTTTATTGTTGTATTTGTGTAGAGATCCGCGAAGTGTTCTGTTAAGCTAATTGATCAATGAATTGAGTGGTCGCGGGTTCAAATCCCGCAACCATCAATGTATGTAGCTAGCGTAGTAAGTACGTATGTTTGTACCTATTTGTAGTGTATTTAAATGTGTCATTACCATACCTAGACATTACAGAACACTGTGCACTTAGTTTTCCTTTCCTTAGTTAGATAGTGGTTATGATTATTGAGAAGATAAACTAATTATGATTATTATTTTATAGGTCGGACTCTGAGTACGCATCCAGCATTGAAGACGTGGCTCCATTAGAGGTGGTGCTACCTCGCCCGAGCAAGAGCAAGCCCAAAACCAGCGCGTCGTCGACCTCAACCGCTTCTACGCCTGCGCCTGCGCCTAAGCCGAGGAAGCGAAAGCCTACCATCAACCCAGTTGTGAACGTTGAAGCCCTAACTAGGTAAATTTCCTCCTTTTATAATAATATTTACCAAACTCACTCGCAATTATTGTACTAGCACTTAATTGTAATATTTGATAAAAGGTAAATTTTTAATAATTTACAATGAGTATTTACGAGTACAAGTAAAATAGTAAATGATCGAAGTACAACAAAACTAACAAAAAAAAAAAAAAAGATTTATCGATAAAAATATATGTTACTCAAATAAATATGTTTATTGTTCACAGACCAAAGAAAAAAACGAAGAGTTTGTTTGCAATCATCAATAAAGACGAGCAGGCAAGTACGAAGGAGACAACTCGTAGCATTGCATCGAGCTTCACGTCGCGGGTGTCTTCGGGCCAGTGTCGTCGCACTGCAGTCACCAGCGGCGACTTCTACATAGATTTGAAAATCTACCACACCGACGATGTCAAGAATGTTCCAGCCGAGGAACGCTATAAGAAAGCGCTTGCAGCGGTAAAACTCCAATGCGGTGAACAATCCCAGGAGTGGGAGGCTCTACAAGGGTTTATAAGTAGGGCTTATGTAATTTTTGAAGAGTGCGAACCAACTTATTATAGCAATAAAATAAACATAAAATAATTTGTAATTTTATACTTGTAAATATACATGTTATACAGTTTTTATTTTTTTACATTTCAATTATTCGTCATTATTTCTAGTAGATTACGAGTCTTTATTGTTTTTTAACTAATTCTTGGTTCTAAAATGCCTTTCTGCACTATTTGTAACGTGTCCATAGGTTCTACCTCTTGGGTAGGTCACTTGCGGAGTCGCTTGCACAAGCAAAATAACTCCACCCAGCCACACAGTGATGGTGTGGAAATCGTAGCATCTGCATTTCGCTCTCGTATCATTTCTTACCGATTAGTTGCAATTGAACTTGATCAAACTTCTATAGATATTTTCTTTAATTCTATTCATAACAAAATAAAATCACTTTTAGATGAAGCTTTAAGAGTACATACTTGCATTAAAGTGAATTTTGAATTATTTAGCATTTTCCTGTTATTCAAAAATAATATGCAGGAAATCAAATCCTTTGTTACAAAGAATTTTATACTTTACCACAACTATGATTATGATAATTTATTTTCTAAACTAGTGAGTATATTGAAAAAGAAAATGGAAGAATTTGAGGAAAGCGATAGTGGTTGGGCATTTTTGAGTAATTCACATTTAGAAATAAATGTAAATAAGTACCAGCCATTAGGTGGGTCATCTTATTTAAAATTACCTAAATTTATTCAAAGTAAGAAAGCGTGTATAAATATTCAAAACAAAGACCAGTGTTGCTTTTTATGGAGCATAACAGCAGCTCTTTACCCGGCTCGAAATCATCCTGAACGAGTCTCGTCTTATCCTAATTTTAAAGATGTTCTTAATGTCAATGGGGTATCTTATCCTGTCACATTCTCAGATATTAAGATTTTTGAAAAAAACAATCCCAAGTTAAGTTTTATCATTTACGGTCTAAAAAATTCTAAAAACATTATTGGCCCCGTATATAAATCTGAAAATACGAAAAACAAAAAAACTATTCATTTGCTATTGTTAGAAAACAACGCGACGTCACATTATTGTCTTATCAAGGACTTGTCGCGGCTTCTCAGAAATCAAATAACAGCACATCATGGTAAAATTTATTTCTGTGATACATGTTTAGTGTTTTTTACTACTTGTGAGGAACTAGAAAATCATATATGTAGCGGGATCGTCACTGTATTACCTGAAAAGGGGTCCGTCATAAAATTTAAAAATTATGATCGTAAACAAAACGTTCCATTTGTAATTTATGCAGATTTTGAGACAATTTTAGAAGTGCACGAGGACAAGTCTGATTCTGATACTCAAAATACAAAAACGCTGCAGCACCATATACCCTCAGCGTTTGCGTACAATATAGTCTGTACTGTAAACACTAGCTATAATCGCTTTGTATCATATCTAGGTTCTGACTGTGTTTCTAAATTTATAGAATCTCTTTATCGCGATGTTCGTGAAATTCATGCTATCTTATCCAAACATTTGCCTATGATTTTTACCGAAAAAGATGCATCCGAATTTTCGCAAGCCACTCGCTGTCATATATGTGATCACTTCTTATTTTCAGACAAAGTGCGAGATCACTGCCACATAACAGGATTATATCGTGGTGCAGCACACAGATATTGTAATTTACAATACAAAACACCTAAGTTTATTCCTGTCTTTTTTCACAATTTGGCAGGTTATGACTGCCATTTATTCATAAAACAATTAGGTGAAATGCCTGGAAATATTAAGATTATACCTAAAACTAAAGAAAATTATGTGTCATTTACAAAATTTGTCCCGATTTCCGATCAAGAATTTATGCAATTGCGCTTCGTAGATTCATTTAAATTTCTTGGCACTAGCTTGGATAAATTAGCAAAAACTATTAAAAAAGAAGAGTTTGAACATTTACGCATGCATTTTCCAATACCTACCCAATTTAATTTACTTACTCGCAAAGGTATATATCCCTACGAATACATGGATAACTGGGATCGCTTTAAAGAGCGATGTCTACCAGAAAAAGAAGAGTTTTACAGTTCCCTTACAAATGAGCATATTACAGATGAAGAGTATGAACATGCTCAATTAGTTTGGTCGCAATTTAACATTAAAAATCTGGGTCAATACACTAAATTGTATTTAAAAACAGACGTTCTCTTGTTGACTGATATTTTTGAAAAGTTTAGAAAAACTTGTAAATTTCATTATCAATTAGATCCTGCTTTCTATGTAACCGCTCCTAGTTTATCATTTGATGCAATGCTTTATAAAACTGGAGTCGAGTTGGAGCTCATAGATGACCTTGCCATAGTGCGTATGATTCAATCAGGCATCAGAGGAGGTGTATGCACGTGTTCGCACAGGCATGCCAACGCCAATAACAAATACATGAACGAATACGATCCCTTAAAACCAGATACCTTTATAGTTTACATAGATTGCAATAACTTATACGGATTCAGTATGTGTCAATCTCTACCACTATCGAATTTTAGATTTTTAAACCAGGTAGAAATTGAATGTCTTGATATTGCTAATGTTCCTGCTGATGCTGACTATGGTTTTATTCTTGAGGTTGACTTAAGCTATCCAAAAAAGTTGCATGACGGACACAATGATTTGCCATTTTGTCCTGAGAAATGCATTCCACCCGGGGGTAAGACTTTTAAGCTCGTGCCTAATCTTTACGACAAGTACTTCTACGTTATCCACTATGTTCACTTAAAAACATGTTTAAAACATGGGCTGGTATTTAAAAAAATACACCGTGTCATAACGTTTCAACAAAGTCCTTACTTAAAACAATATATCGATCTAAATACGAGTTTAAGACAACAGGCTCAATCTACATTTGAACAAGACTTTTTTAAGTTGCTCAATAACAGCATTTTTGGGAAAACCTTAGAAAACAACGAAAAAAGAGTGAATGTACATTTAGTTAACGAATGGAGTGACCACAATAATATAACAAAAAAGAAAATAACTGCTAATAAATTAATTTCAAGTTCTAGTTTTCACAGTGCTTCAATTTTCACTGAAAATTTAGTTGCGATACAAATAGGGCATGTAATATCGGAAGGTTTTCAATTCCGATATTGAATTCCGATATTGGATCTCAATATCGGAATTCCGATATTAATATCGGAATTGAATTTATGTGCTATAAATTGTATATTTGGTTATATTCGTAACAATTCTGCATTGTATACAATAAAAAATGGTTTTAATCAAATTCTTAAATTTGGTACAAAACAGCACTTCTTAAAATATAAAAATTTGCAGGCAAAATTAACTATCAGGTACAACAATTTTTCAAAATTATAACAGTCATCAGTGTTTATTAGATTAAATCACAACTTTCTATGCTATATACTATTTAAAATGACTAGGAATCAACATTAATATAACTTCTTAATATTATATACTTAAAATGTGCAGCAAAATCAACAACTGGGAACAACAATTATTTAAAATAGGGACTAGGAATGTTTACTTTTTGAATGCGCGTTTTTCTTGGTAATATGTTCTCAAGAACAATAAAGCGTCAAGCATTTTGTCGGACAGTGAACTAGGTACGTATTTTATTACAAAAATATCCGGCTGACGAAAAAAAACATTATCGCAATAGTATTAATTGGCGTTTTAGGTAAGTCGTATCCATTTTTTTTTGAAGAGATGGCAGAAATCTTCACTCTTAGAAAATAATTTAAAACATGCACCACACCATTTAAAGCAGTCATTCGAGAAACAATAGCTTCCATTGAATCTGAAGACCTAAAGTAATCAGTCATTAGTTTATGTTTCTTGAGTTTTGTCATTTGTGTTGGTGATGTTTATGATGTGCTTGGAGTGACGCTATTTGCTGATGAAGGGGGCTCAACTGTGGTGTCGTTAACAGCAGTGATGTTTGAGTGCATAGTTCGTAAATGTTCGTAAATTGGCAGGATGTTTGTTTGTGTGAATGAATGAAAAAGACTTACACCGCGCATTAAAAGTGAGAGAGAGAACACTATAATAGCTCTTGTATCACATGCATAGCAGGGAGGGCACACTCAGCGAGCTGGCAACAGGAATAGGATTAAATTCAAAATTCAAAATATTTATTTGCTATTAAATAGGGTGGGTACAAATAAATGTTGATGGTAAAATTAAATAACATAGTAACCATATTTAGCCATATACAAATAGCATGCAAATGAGTTACATTAAAATTATAAAAATAGACAACACTAAAAAAGTACTTAATGTCAAATTAATATGTATGTATCGATTATTTTATTATTCTTCTTAAATGTTCTTGTTTTCTAAAAATTCTTCTACAGAATAAAATGTTTTTTCCAAAAGCCATCGACGCAACGATTTGTTAAACTTTGGGGGTGATAGTAGCTTAATAGGTTTTGGAATTTTATTATAAATAGCCGTGCACATAGCAGAACAATTTTTCAAGAAGCGTTTCGTTTTAGGCACTGTCAAGTATAAGTCGGTTAGGGTTTCTGAGATTTCTATCCGTAGTTTTATTTAATTGTAGGAATAGGTGACTATTTTGTTTAACAAATTTTGCTATCTCGAGTATATACAGACAAGGTAATGGTAGTATATTTAGGCTTCTGAATAGGGGAACCACGATATATCAGATGGTATGCCACATATAGCGCGTATACATCTTTTCTGAGCATCAAAAACTTTTTCTATGTTAGTGCTATTCCCCCAGATTATGAGCCCATACCTCAACACCGACTCAACATATGCAAAGTCGCAGTGACGGCAGTACTTTTTTTTTTGTAACTCTTGTAAGCTTATACAGTGCAAACGCGAACCTATTGACCTTGTCGCAAACTTTTTCTATCTGTTCTTTCCAATCTAATTTAGAATTCATGACTAAACCTAAAAAAGTCACCTTTTCAGCATTACACAAGATTTTGTCATTAAAGTTAATACATATTGAACAATTATTAATTTTTTTAAAGTTTTGTATACTAGTTTTACTTAAATTTATTTGTAGATTATTTTTATTAAGCCATTGAATTATTTTTATTAGAGTCATTTTTATGTTGTTAGAAACTGAATTTTTTATTAGTCGTAACAGTTATTGAAACATCATCAGCAAATAGCGTCGTCTTATGATCAAGTATATCTGGCAAATCATTTATGTAAACCAAGAACAGCAATGGACCGAGAATGCTACCCTGCGGCACGCCAAGGTTATTTTGACGAAATTCTGATCTGTATACCAGATCTGATCTGCTCTCATTAACTTGTGTTACCTCGACACATTGCTGCCGATTCCCTAGCTAAGACTTTAGCCAGCCTAACGCGGGACCTCTAATCCCATAGTGCTCGAGTTTGCTTAGCAAAAGTTTGTGTGAAACGAGATCAAAAGCTTTTGTCATATCCAGGAACATCACTGTAGTATAATTAAGTTTGTTTACACTTTGTAAGATTTCAGTAACTAAGTTAAAAGCTGCATGTACGGTAGACTTGCGTTTTTGAAAACCATGCTGATTCTGATTTATTATGTAATGTTAATAAAAAAAAGAAGCCAGTTTCTCATACATAACTTTACAAATATTTTTGAAAAAATTGAATATAATGCTATTGGACGATAATTTTTGATATCAAACTTATTTCCTTTTTTGTGTAGAGGCTTCAGTACAGATATCTTCAACTCATTTGGGAAAGTCCCAGTTTCCAGCGATAGATTGATCCGGAATGTTAATACTGGACCAAGTTCGTCCCTAGTCTTTAACTACCTGGGTACATATGTGGTCGTAACCTTCCGATTTTGTGTTATTGAGAGTCCCTATTATCTTCTTAAGGTCTGCTACGTCAACTGGTTTGAGAAAATTTTAATTTTGTAAATAATTTTTAGATGTATTTTCTAAATTGTCATTAGTTTGATCAGTATTATAGATAAAATAATTATTAAATGTTATGGCAATTTCTGTAGGTTTTGTTGTTTCCTTACCTCCACAAACTATTTTGTTTATACAATGTCTAGTGCGTGCACCCCTGTTTCATATTTTATAACCACCCATGTCCATTCGCAGTAAGCACACCAACGAAATGCACAGGGCGAGAGCGAAAATATAGGTACCTAATATTTAATTTTGGGCTTTGTGGCAGGTTGTGGCGCGTTTAAACGCTTTGTTTAAAATCTCAATTAAAACCTTTATCTGATTCCGATATTACGATATTGGGTCGCTCAATATCGGAATTGTAATATCGGATCTCGCATTCCGAGATTCCGATATTACGAGATTCCGAGATTCCGATATTCATGCCTTAGATACAAACAAAACCTGAACAAGTGATTTTGGATAAGCCAATATACATAGGGTTTACGGTGTTAGAGTTATCTAAAAGCCACATGTATGACTTTCATTATTCAGTTTTTGAACCATCGTATAAAAACAAATTACAAATGTGTTACACGGATACGGATAGTTTCGTGTACCAAATTGAAACCGAAGACTTTTACAAAGATTTAAAGGAAACTTTCCTTCATTATTTTGATACAAGCAATTTTTTCAAGGAAAATTTATATGGCTTACCCCTTCTAAATAAAAAGATTCCTGGACTTTTCAAGGACTAAATGGGAGGAAACATTATAACAGAGTTTGTCGGATTACGTTCAAAATTGTATTGTATAAAGACCAATAATACTACAATTAAAAAAGCAAAGGGAGTAAAGATGAGTGTTGTTCGCGATATACAAATATCAGACTACAAAAAAACCTTGTATCATGGCAATATAGTGCGAAAAACGAATGTTTTATTTAAGTCTATCAAACACGACATTTTGACTCGTAGTCTTAACAAAGTAGCGCTATCCAGTAATGATGACAAGCGTTTTGTTTCGGGTGACAAGGTATCAACGAGAGCTTGGGGGCACACATCCATTCTAAACATTTAGATAAGCATAACATTGAACCAAGAATTAGGTAATTACAATTAAATTATAATACTTTCCTTAGATGTAAGATTTTCTTTATTATAATAGATAAACAACCTAATTAAGTTAATATTAAGTTTCAAATATGTAAATTAATTATTTAGGTACGTTGTTTTATTTTGTAATAGAAATAAATGATGACAAATAATTTACTTGGGTTTTATTTCTTATACGTAAAGACGTTCACATTAACTCAATACATCATGTTTAGACATGTTTTAAAATGTGATGGTAATCATCGCGTAGAAACGGTGAAATCCTATGACATCGGTCACACGTTGGGAATCAATTTACTACATTTAGGTATTTTGCAACGCAGATAAAACTTTACAGGTTTGGACATGAAGTTAATTAATAGCACGTGGCATAGCCGGCTCGTCTCATATTACCTATTTGATATAAGCAATCAGTAGATTTTATTTAGTTATCAATTCGACTTCGTTGCGTTCAAACTTGTTTCGGTTAAAAGTTAAGATGGCTCAACGTAGTCACAGTCACCTTCTCACCTCACCACAAGCCAGCTACGTTCTTTCAATCAATAGTAGAGTACCCAAGCACATAATTAAAATTGAGATCATGGAAGCAGTGGAAGTGTCAAACGATGAAGTGGACATTCAAAGTCGTGCAAAAACTCAATACATTGTGTACGAAAATTGCGATGATGTGTATTTTAGCACGCTACAGCTGATGTCACACATCAGTTCCAAGTTGCGAGACCGCAACGAAAGACCTACCTTGTGAGTGGGAAACAATTAATTTTCAATCAGGTATGTAGTATTTTAATATTTTTATTTTATTTTGTGTGATGAACTATTTACATACTTGTTCTAGGAACTATTACAATTTATTCACTTTATTCTATAGATAAAATCGACAGATTTCATTGTTTTTTTTCTTTTACAGAGAATGACTGACGTATATGATGATTTTCCTCAATACGCTCAAGACCCGTTACAAGACTTCACTCAGCAATACAAAGATTTATTTGGTGTGCAATCGTCGGAAATTAAACAAAAACGTAAAAAACGAGTTCCTCCAAAAAATAATAAGCGGAAAACTCCGAAATCTTTTGTGGTATGTAACGAACAGGAAGGCCTCAAGATGATCCAGATAAAAGTGGTGGACCTGGTCTACGAGCATGACCGAGTGAACTCGATCTCATCGTCAACGACGTCGGATGCTGACAGCGAGTGCGTGTTGCTTAGTGCACAATATGTGGTTCATGACACAATGGATGAAATTATGGACATGACTGAATGTGTAATTAAAAAGATTTCAAAAAAGTTATGTGGTTGTAGCTTCTAGTTTATTTAATATTTTATAAGATTTTGTTATCGAAATATAATAAAATAAATAATATTGAAATCAGTGCATGCTTTTTATTTCCATTTGGGGATATTTCGTGTCAAAGTAAAGAAAACACTTAATTAAATAATACAACTTTTATTTAATTAAAACAGAATTAATAAAATAAATTATTTTCTAAACACCATTTTTTTATACTTAAAACATTGCGTAATGCACAATATTTCTTATGATTAAAACAATTAAATAACAATATATCTTTACAATAGAGTTCGTTAAGATTTTTTAGATTAGGAGCACCCTTACAAGTAATATCTGAAACACTATTATGATCACACAACTCTCGCATCCATTTTACTTTTTCTTCCCCTTTCACAATTATATTTTTATCCTTAAAAAAGGTTTTGATCATTCTTTGAAATTCTCTGTAGTCTATATAGCCCTCGCTCCATTGGTAACCTCTGTTTCTTTCTATCCAACGAACACATTTTTTTTCTTCATCACTCAGTGCAGAGAACGGATATGGAGGTTTTATTAAAAATACATGGGTGTACTTTGAAGTGGCTACTGCCATTTCCTTAACCAAAAATTCATTATTGACGTTTTTGAATCCTTGTAAATCAATGATTATTGTATTATAAATATTCATGATATTTTCTTTACTATGTTACTCAAAGGTTTGTATTCGAATAAACAATCATTTAAAATCAAGCAATAAGCAGCTGTTTGATCAGGTATTTCTTGATCTGTTTCAATTTCGACTCTCACGTCAATAGATCCTTTCAGCGTTTCGTGTTGTCGTGAACAGTCAATAACGAATAAAGGGGCAACGTCTCTAAATTCTTTTAAACTCAGCAACGGCTCTGCACGACGTCCGTGGTACGACTGCTGAAATCTTGTATATTGTTCGTATAATAAAGTAAACTTGTCATCTGAGAAACTGACGTTCAATCCTTCATATGGATAATATGATGAATTTAAAAAGACTCTTATATCACGTACGTGACAATGATCAAACTCTGCCATTGACAATTGACTGTTGTGTTTGCGGTTGGTTTGTAAGGCAATTACAACAAATCGCGGTTTCTCTGTTTGGGATGAAGTTTTGATAGACCAAGTATGCTTACGTGTTTTAGGAAGTAATGGGTATTCATACAGATCCCAATTACGAAATGCTAGTGGAATAGCGCGATCTTTCTCTAAATGCTTTAGTAAATTTATTCTTTCACGATCTGACACTTTAATATGTGGCACTCTCCAAATAATTTTACTAATTATAATGTCATCTACAGTTTCTCCTGTATTTAATTTAATAGAATTAAGATTCGTATTGCTTCTAAGTAACACTAACTCGTGTTTACAGTTCATGATTATTTTTTCATAGTCTTCTGCAAATCCCAATATCTTGTTTAACGGAATGGACATGGAAAACGCTCCACCTCCAGTATTGTTTGTTCCCATAGTTGACCAACCCCAAACTCGTGCATATTTTGATTCATTTTCATTTAGAGATAGATAAGATTTTATTTTTGTAGTTATACCTGCATTTTTTATTTTATCTATTTCTACTCCATTTAATTCATACCGAATATCTTGAAATAGAAACAATGCAGGATTATTAATAAAATGTACATCCGATATTTTTGCTTTAGTTGTGGTGTTATATACATTCACCTTCCCCTCGATATACAAACTACTAAGTGAGGGCAGTACGTATAGATCTTGTTGATTAATAGGAATTCTTATTTCATCATTCTTGTTGAAACTTGTCACGTATGGTTTGTATGAATGATATTCGAAACTTTCGATACTGTTGTCGTATGATGTTTGTTGAGATATATTTAGAATATTCATTTTATCAACCCGATTAGCCTTAGGAATTCTTTATTGGTCTTGGTTAGCTTCTTTTTTAGCAGAAGCGGTGTGCCTTTGGGAGATGATCTTTTAGGACTGGCTCGGGTATACGATTGAGAAGGGTTTTTATTAAAATTTATCATTTTTTTCTAAAATGTAAATACAGCTGGACTTCTTCACCTCGCAAATTAACCTCTTTATTATCTGCGTCCAAAAGTCTTATGTTAATAGCGCTTATTGAAGATTGATTAACGGGAAAATAAATCAAGTTTTTAGGTATTTCAATTATTCTATAACCAGGTGGCACATTCGGTACAAATTCATAAATTATATGGCTAGCTTTCCCGTTTACAAAAGAACCACTAACTACATCGCATTCGATTCGCACGATGGTCGTTGATAGAATGCTGACAGGATACTGGGAATCAGTACTTATATTAGCATCGATTGTTTTCATCCCAAAACCTAAAATTTTAGCTAATGATTCACTTTTATTAAAATGAACATCTTTAGAACAAAAAATATTGGTTTTCAATGCATTATTATTACAAGTTAGTTTTAATATTGTGTTCTTTATGTTGATTTTTAAATAATCACTAATATCTTGAAACTCGTAAGATCCTTCAGGAATTTCAATGATTTCATTTTCACCATAGTAAAACTTATTGTTGCGTTCATCTATATTAGGAATAGAGTTGAAAGTTGAAAAGTACAAAAGACTACATTCGTAGTCTCCTCGAAGATCCAACGTAGGCGAATAATTTGTTGTTATGGAGGCGCCTCTCCCAGTTATTGACACAGTGAAAGACATTTTTATACTGACACATTTATTTATCTCGTTTGTTATATAAATGCTTCTTCCAATAATTTCTTAAAAATTTTAGACACAAATGGCCACAATTTGTAGTGCCGAATGCTTGATGTCTCACATAGTTATATTTTATCGGCAAGTCGTTCATATATTTAACTAATTCTAACGGTGGTTTTAAATTACCAAAACTATCATAATATTCTACGTATCCATTTTGCTTCACAAAAGCTACCCAATGCGTGCCTGGATTTATGTTGCTATCCAAATTCAATATTCCACATTCTAGTTTTCTTGGTTTCAAAGGTAACGTATCTCTCATGTAAACACCTCGAAAGTAAGGAATATCATTCGCATGTTCTAATATATCTAGGTTTGTGAGTGCACGTCTGGGTAGCCGCTTATTTAGTTTTTTGATGGGCTCAGATATAAACCTGCTCCTTTCTTATGAGGTTTAATATATACCCCTTTTCCAAGAGCCACCGCTTCTATCATTCTGTTGTGTCTTTCAGCTTCTTGAAGATTTTTTTGTGCAGCTTTAGAATCATTAACAGCTTTTGCTATCCCTGCTGCTCCTCCAGCCAGTGAACCTAAAGCCGACAACCCCGCAAATATCGGAATAAGTGGCAAAAGTCCACCACTTTTAGGAAGAGGGATACAACGTGGCACACGTATTCCTTTCTTATTTCCAAATAGTTTCTTCGCGGCTACATAAGCATATTTTATAGCAGAGTGGTGATCTTTGGATTTAATTTTTTTAACTCCTTTTTGAAATGATTTGATGTCACCGCCAGCTTTTATTTTTGCCTTCATAGCATTTTTTACTATCCACGACGCAATTTTTTCTCCTTTGCCAGCATCTTTAGATTTCAATCGTCTTTTAGCCATATTCAAAAGTTCTAAATCAGCCTTACGTCGAGCTCCTGAATCTTTATCAATGTATGCAATATCGTGGTGCATGCAAGCTTCATCCAATTTATTTACTCCTCGATCACCTTTTAGTATTCGTTTTTGAAGTTTTGTACCAGGACCACAAAATTGGTACCCTGGTAAATGTAACTCAAACGGTAAACGATCTATCAATTTATTAATTATACCACTGCCTTTCTTCATCGATAAACAGTAAATGCGATGAAGGAGTGATTATGTGTTATTTATATACCTATCTACTACATCACTAATTCAGTTTTGTCTACCCAACTGTTCTCTTCATCACATAACCCTAACCATTTTACAAATAGTTTGTTTCCCTTTCTCTTTATAACTTTTTCAATTAGGTAAAGGTCTGGAAATTTTGTTTTCTGTAACTCATATCCGTAAAAAGAACCAAGGATAATTTGATTGTGTTTGTCTTCTATTTGATACGTTTGAGGATTGGTTTGTCCAATTTTCACAATGCGAAATATTTCGGAGGACCAATTAGGGGTATAACCTTTATAAAAATCTCCTTTAAATTTACTTATACGAACAAAATCGCCAACCCTAAAAGTTGCCCCTTGACGTACTACCTTTGCTTGCTGCGTTTTAATAATGTTAGACCTAACTAAAATCTCATTGGAACGATTAACAGTGATTGGTTTTAATTTTGTAATGCTGTGGGTAGTATTGTTATAGTGATGTACAACAGAGTTTAAATTACTTTGAACCCATGCATATCGTCCACATAAACTAAATTCTTTGTAAAGTTGAGATTTTATAGTTCTAATTACGCGTTCTACTATGGAGGCTTTTTTAATAGAATATGTAGAATAATGGTTTATGTTGTAATTTTTCATTAACTTTTTAAAAGAATCATTATAAAACTCTTTACCTAGATCTGTTTGTAAATTTTTTGGCTTTCGTTTTGTTTCAGATAATATACTATGCATTGCATTCGTAACAGATGTTTTAGTTTTTGCCTTCAAAGGTCTAACCCATACAAATTTAGATAAAGCATCAATTACTACTAAAACATATTTATATCCTTTATTGACAGATGCAAATTTTTGAAAATCCATAAGATCAGCTTGCCACAAATCATCAATTCCTTTTATGATAGTATGCCACCGAATGAAATTTCTTCTTGCTGGCTTGTGAAGTTCGTTTACTATGTCTTGTTTACTCATTATTAGCAAGTTTTGATGGTAACATAAGATCTATTTCTTTTTTTGTATAATACAATTTAGTGATATTGGCAGTAGTTAATTTTTCTAAATTGTTGAGATATTTTTTTATGTTACTTTGAATTGTTTTCATTTCATTTTTTAGTTCTTCAATACATTTATCCACGTATTCTTTATTCACAGCCTCGTCGTTCTTTTCCGGAATTTTTAATCCTTTTAATCTTGATGATTTTAAATCAAATTCACCTACGTCTGATCTCACTAATGTATCGCTAAGAATGTTTGTAAACTCAGATAGTCGTAAACGTTTATGAACATAATGACCAAATTTGTCAATATTTGTCATTGCCGTCTTGTTGGTTTCCGTAGTTTAATGATACTGCCCAATCCTCCTGATGGTAGCTTTATATATTTAATGTGTTTTATGATTTCAGCTTCATGCAGTTCTTCTAATATTGCATAAATTTCATTATATACCCCAGTGTTACCAGCTGCCCATGATCCAAGTAATAATTTTAACCTTTCCACTAATTCATTGGGATCATCCCAATAAACTAAATCGGTATACTGCTTAACTTCTTTTAAAATATCGATACCTTCACCTCGTGGGAGACTTTCCACACTACTTGTATGACTTCTAGAGAACTTAAACAATGGTTTAATCACGTTCATATATTTGAATCCTTTGTTACTGTTTATTGGTTTAGATGGATCAAAGTTACGTCTGTGTGCATTGGTATCTATAAGTAGTAACTTATAATTTTGTAAATCCTCCTCTGTAATAATTTCAAAATTTGGTGTCTTTTTATACAATAATTCTTTTAAGCCTGGAGTTTTTTTCAGGCTCCGGTTTCCAATTTTCAAAATGAGGCCATCGTCATGAACACGCGTATTGCCGAGCATTAGTTTTCCTTTTATATTTCTAACACCATAAGGTATATCTTCTTTCATTACTTCAGATGACACAGACCATGATAAAGAATCATTTGCAATACTTGGTGATGACTGAAGAGATTTAAAGGAATTCTCATGCACTGTATCATGATCCTCACAGGGTAATGTGGTGAGGGTTTTGTTAGGTGTTTTACAATCTTCATTTCCTGAGTTTTGATCATCATCATCATAACTTTTGAAGTAATCAAAATCTTCATCTGAAATATTTGATGACTCGCTTTCGGGGCGTTTAGTTCTTTTAACTAAATGAGTTTTGTCTGTTTCTTCTTCTTTGTAGCGTTTGTCGTCAGGTCTACTAGTTAATAGTTTAAGGGGGTTCACAATAGGTTTAAATATTGTTTCCAAAGCCATGTCATTTTGCTTTTTTGAATCTTTTATCATTTCTACCTTTCTTTTCACAGCTGACGCTGACTTTACAATTTGTTCTTTGAGGTTCCGCTCCATTGTTAAGGATTCCACTCTGTTTGACTCCTCAATTTAAACTGGTTCTATGAAATGTAAGTATTAGTTACTTATATAGTAAATAAACAGTTTAATCCACTATAATGAATGTATCAAACTTCATTCTGTAACAGCCTTTGTTTCGTTCACAGTCCTTATTGATGACGACATAACTGTATGGTTTACTCCACACGGTTGAGCACATCTCACGGAACTGAGACCACATCATGTCAGACCCTACGTGCTCATCGTAAATGTGTCTTAGATTAATGTCGTCTTGTTTAAATAATATGATGAGGTTGGCATTATCTCTTACTAGTTGTTTGGGTATTTTCGTGTAGGTTTGATTAATGTAAAAACAGTCAATGTTTTTATGACGCCCCATGGCAAAATAATCGCGTATATTGTTTTGATTTTCACATGCAACATCATCAAATACGAATATTGCGTCAGACAAAGCTTCGTGTGGACTTAAAATTTGTTTATTATCATTATACTTGTAGTAAGATATGTCTGCAACTTCTCCAATACTTTCTCCAAAAACACGTACTTAGGTTGATACAAAGACTTTGAATACACATATAGGTTCCGAAAACGGGGTCCATCCTGGTGTAGCAACAGACTAATTACTAAGTTGGTCTTTCCACAGTTTGAGGGGCCACAAACAATGCTCCGAATAGTATTGGGCAATAAATTCCCATGACGTTTAAGCTCATTTGAGGATACTGGACAAATACATTGCAATTTAAGGGATTCTTTTTGTTTCAAAAATCTCATTACAGTTGTTATTTTTTTTTTTGTTTTTACTAACCGCTCTTTTTGATGGCTTTTAACGGAATGATGGAAACATTGTCGAGTTATTAAATTTAAAGGTTTCTTAAAACATAAAGATACTTAATGCAGCTCATCAACCAAATTTTTGATTAACATATTATTCACTTGTATTTAACACCATCCATTCGTAGTGTATTATTGGGCATTCTGTCAACCGAGTGAGCGCAGCGAACGGTCGGAAGCGAAGCGGACGACTGGGGGCCAGAATGCCCAATAATACACTACTTATGTATGTTCAGCGATCATTCGTTACTGCGTTGACCGATTTCGATAATTATTTTTTTGTTTGAAAGGTAATACTTTCAGAATGGTCCCATATAAATTTGGTTAAATTCTGATGATGAGATCTATAAGAAAATCATCAAACATTGCATAAACTCCGTACCACGCCAACTGATTTTAGTATCTGTCTTACCTATATCTCTGCCAAATGTGGACTGATTTTAATAATTCTTTTTTTAATGAATAGCTTATACTTCAAAGATACTATAATAAAACATTTTTGGAAAAAATTTCACCCCTAAGGGTGGAAAAATAGGAAATGAAATCGGTGTTCAGCAGTTAAATTATGTTTGCACTCGTAAGATTTGTTTTGATTAGGATTTATCACTAAAATGGATGAAATAAGTTAATTTTATAAAAAAAATAAAAACCGACTTCAAAAAACTAAAACGCTAAAAATAATCTTAACACTTAAGTACCTAATCAGTTACTTTTGGAGTTGGTGCCAGTCAATGAGAGACCAATGTTTTCGTTTGCACCGACTCCAAAAGTAACTGATTAGGTACTTAAGTGTTAAGATTATTTTTAGCGTTTTCATCACAACAAAAACCTCATTGTTGACCGGTGGTTCTAATTAAACATTTTACATTAACATTACAGAAACAGAGCTACTTTTGACTATTCTGTAGGAACTAAAATAGGTAGTTAATAGTGGTGAATAATTAGGCGTAGGCATAATTTACATCTTTAAATGACTATTATCTTGTAGATATTTTTGATATTATAGATTATGATGTATTCCAGTATTTTGAGTAGATAGCTTGGGATTTGGATTTTAAGATATGTTAAGAAGAAATTTGGAAAAAAAACAACTGATTATTGTATTCTTAAATTATCTAATATTTACTGTTTGTTTACAATTTTTTATCACTGTAATCACTGGGTGAACACTATTTTCTTGAGTGAGATCACTTCAAAGTAAAAAGGTGGTGAAAAAGTTTTTCAAGAATCCCATGGGAGTGTTATCGGCGTCACACACAACACAACATTACACTTTTTATTTACACTGGTTTATGCAGTTTGTAAGGCATATAAACGTCTAATTAGTCAAATGTTTCCAAAAACTGACGTAAATGAGGTATTTTTTTGATCAGAATAGGTAAATTTACTCAAACGTTTGAACTTTGGTTGATAAAAAGTTGCTTTTTTCAAACCTTTCATTCATTGACATCTGACAGCGGTAACGGTTGGGAAGTGGTTTGGAAATGGCACGAACTTTTTTAGCGCGATACCAAATGTGACAAACGTAACGGAAGCGGTGTGGATGTGGTGTGGTAATGGTTCGATTTTATTAGCGCGATCGGGGCCCAGGACAGATACGACTGTTTTTATCTTGTTCCAAAAACATTTCTACGTCTTTTTTTACATTTTTAGCTGTCTCTTCGGTTAAACAATCTAGTTCTGTTTGTTTCTGCTTTACAACTTCTCTCGCTTTATCGTATTCATTTATCTGGTTAACGTTTTTTTGCAATCTATGTATTTGCTTTCGATATCTTTCATTCAGTCTCTTCAAATTGTGTATCTTAGTATGTAAAGTTTGAATCTGTTTACTACTTTTGTATCTCAGTCGTCTGATAGCTAATTTAGTAGGAGACTTTACTTTTTGTTTAGGCACTGAAATTGAGCTCTCTGACCCCAATGCAGCGAATGAACTTTCTGAACTACTGTTCTGAAGAGGATGGTGGGATGAAGATGGTGATGAATATATGGAGGACAAGCCATCACTCACGTCTCCTTTGCAAACCTCAAGTACATCACGTGTTGGAGTCGATGATATTGGTCTAACCAGTTTAGTATTCTTTCCTGTTTGATTAGAATTGAAGGTAGATGTGGAGCTAGATGGCTGAGGTAGATTTTCAGTGACTACTTGGGCACTGTCAATCACTGTCTTTTGACTGTCAGATAATAATCCAGTGACCGTGTGTATTTGATTTTGATTATTCCGAAGGGATCGAAGACCGTACCTTGATTTAATAGTCGCTGGAGACAAAAAAAGCGGATCAGCAGTTATTGTCGGTGATAAATCAACATGTACATCCGGTTCTGTTTCATTGAAACTGACTTCTTCTATGGTTTCCAAAGCTTTTTTCTGCTGCCGTCGCCTAGAATAAGCCTTAAAGTTTTCCCTGTTACGCTTTCTTATTTGTTTTTTACGTGCAGGAGTTTCTAGGATAATTGGCAATATTTTACCTTCGCTCCTCTTTTTATGGTACCTTTGGCGGTCTATTTCTTTATACACAGCGTATAGATCGGGATCATTCTTGATTCTTTCTCTTCTTCGTTGCTGTCTAAGCCTTTGTTGCTCCAAAATCTCCTCTCGACTTCGTTTTGGCTTACCCATGTTTTCTGTAAAATAAGAATACACATTATGGTATATGCTATGTATACCTACCAAAAAACTTTAAGTTTTAAGGTAAAAACATAAAGAAAACAAATGTTGTCAGGTATTATATAATTTCCGTCACGTTTAGCGTGACGGAATAGGGTGATGGAAATTAGGAACACGACGTTATTTATGAGATATTAATTAAATGGTAAACAATACAGTATATTGCTACAAGTATGAGGTAGCCAACGAATGCCTGCATATATAATATTATCACAGACCAGTTTGTATCCATTTTAAAATATTAATTAAAAGAGCGAACGGAAATTAGAAAAGAGGTGAACCAAGCGAATAGAAATTAGGTACTTACGGTCGTAGTTCGCCAACGGAGCAAGTGACACGGGACCGCTTCGGTTGCCTGCCGCGGCGCAACTGATCAAACACGACGTTGCGCTAGGGATGGGAATTACTTACTCTGCGAGCAAGATATTCGCTACTTTTATATTAGTGACTGAAATTAGGCATGATGAAAGGACAAACATATTTTTCGTTTTGTCTAAGAAAATACACAAGTTAAACAGAATATTTTTAGTGAATAATAATACTTAATTTATTAATCTTAAAATTGTATACACTGAAATGTACCAATCGTAACTTATTTTGACACTGTTGAAGGTTTTGTACTTGAATCTGGGTTCTGGACAGCGAACGGAACTTAGGAGAACGACCTAAGACAAAATAATTAAGTGCTTTTTTACAAGACAATGTGTCTCAAATTCAAATTCCTAAAAGATAAATGCTAGATCTAGTTCCTAAAAAATTGACAGCTTCAAAATATATCAAACTAGTCAGATATTTGCACGGACGCACCAAAACCAGGCCTGCTGAGAATGACCGATGTATTTACTTAGTGTTGTGTTACCGTCTTGATAAGGACGGGTGTCGTAGTAGACAACTAGGTGCCAGTCATCTCGAATTAAATGCATGTTTGTAATGCTATCGAAGTAAAGGCTATTGTTTTTTAATGGTGTTATGGGAGCTCATTAATCATTATCATCGCAGTGATAACAACGGAGTGCCGAGCGCGCGAGCTGCGCGCCGGTTATATTTACGTCCTCCGCGCGACACGCACAGATACGCCGTCTCGCTCTACAAATCCGCGACTCACGTGAGAGGGCCAAGACCTCTCGCTCGCTGTGTCAGCATTCTACAAAACTTTCTTGCTAGTTTCCTATTGGTCATAATTTGTACAGTCTGATTTGTCAGTTATATTTTTAGCCAGTAAGATTTTACCTAATTTTTGTTTAAATAGTTATGTTAGTTTACCTAGTAAATCAAGGCAAAAAACCACTCCAATCCGCTTATAGTCAAAGCCGCCACGTACACGCCCCAGGAGGATGTCGCTGCCCGACTCCGTCGGCCTCGGCACGTTCTGGATGACCCTGACGATTCCTACACCGCGTACTATAGAACAACAGCCAACACCGCCTTAAGCACTTCAAGTACTGCACAACATCGTAGTTCGCATCACCGCACCCGCCGAAGGGTGCGAGGTCCCGTCTTTCATTTCGGCCGACACAGACATGTGCCTGGCCGTTTTTCCCCTGCCCATCCTACGGACGACGGCCAAAGCCGAGGTCCGAGCCTACAGAGGCGCCCTTAAGGCCAGAGTCCGACTCACCCCCAGATCGGGCCCGCTAGAAAGGAGCCCGACAACGGTCCGACCTGTTTCGGCAGTTCCGGTCCCGTCGGCGCCACCACTAGCGGGTTCGCCGCTTAGTAGGGTACCTTTTGCACTCCACATTGGCCCGATCACGCCTGCTAGTATGGGGTCGACACGTACGAGTCTAAGGCGCTACCATTCTGGCGGGAAATACCTCGGGCGTGGTTCATTCAATTTGAAGCTGTTGTCGAGCCACTACATACATCAGACGACCAGAAGTGCCGCTACGTCCTACAACAACTACAAGCAACTGACCTGCGACACCTCACCGACATCCTCTACAACCCACCCGAGACAAAGAAATATGAAGCTATCAAGAACCGCCTACTCGCTGTCTACGACAAATCCAAAGTCAAGAATTTTCAACAACTCATCAGCGGCTTAGAACTCGGCGACCAGAAGCCCTCCCAGCTGTTACGCCGAATGCGGGAACTCGGAGGCGGCATGATCACGGACAAAATCGAATGGCTCAATCAACTGCCCGCCCAAATACGTGTCGTTTTGTCCATCAACAAAGAGTCATCGCTAGAAACACTCGCAGCCATGGCAGATCAGATGGCAGAGTACTCCACTCCGAGCAGGCACTCCACGCTCAGGCTAAACTTCGCTCTGCGTCGCAGTTTTGTTTGGACATTTATCGTTGCCGACGTCAAGACATTAATAATTGGAGCCGATTTTCTTCGTCATTTTCAATTGCTGGTTGACTTACACAAGAAAAGATTAGTCGACAAAGTAACCGAGTTATCAATAAACGCCATTGAAGTCTCTACGCACGCCGAATCTGTCTACATAATTAGCTCCGATCAAGACTACTATGAAATATTGAAGCAATATCCAGACGTACTGCGACCTATGTCTCTGAAACAACCTGCAAAACATGAAGTCGTCCATCACATAGAAACAACCGGACCGCCATTGTACGCACGCGCGCGCCCTCTGCCGCCCGACAAGTATAAAGCGGCCAAAGAAGAATTCGACCGTCTGATAGAGATGGGAATATGCAAACCGTCAATGAGCGCGTGGACAAGTCCATTGCACGTAGTTAAGAAGAAAGATGGAAGTTTACGAGTTTGCGGAGACTATAGACGCCTCAATGCGGTCACTCAACCCGACCGATATCCGATACCACGCATACAAGACTTCACATATCAACTAAAAAACAAGAAAATATTCTACAAACTCGACATGAAAATGGCGTATTATTCTATACCAATAAAGGAAGACGCGAAGAAAACTGCCATAATCACACCGTTTGATCTCTTTGAATTCAACTGCATGACGTTTGGACTTCGAAATGCCAGCCAGATCTTCCAGAGATTCATGCATCAAGTCCTAAAAGGCATAAACGGATGTTTTTGCTACATCGACGACATCCTCTTATTCTCCGAAGACGAAGCCGAACATAAGAAACTACTACACGAAGTACTACAGCCCCTTGACAAGTACGGCGTTACACTCAACATCGATAAATGCGAATTCAGTAAAGACAAGATCAACTTCCTCGGCTACGAAGTTTAAACCAACTGAAGAACGTACGGAAGCCATATCTACCTACCCAAAACCCTAACCACATCACCCTGAGGATTATGATGTCCGCGAGAGTTCGTTTAAATCGATTCCATCTTCACCAAGTATAGCTAATGAATCTTTGTCATGGTCTGTGTCATCGGAAGTAATGAAAAACATACCTTACGAGGAATGAACGAGGAAAACTTTTTCTTGGCAAAACTCGTGTTTATGATGATGCTCGTACTCTGCGAATTGGGAATCTTAGTCTAGAAAAAACACCTGGGATAAAAGAATTGTTATATAAAAAGACACCACATTTAGAGCATGTAACAGAGGAAGATTTACGAAATTACAAATTAGTATTAATAGATACTAATGCTCATAGACGTAATTTTGATCCTGCAAAACCGATTAAAAGTAATAAAGGCTTTAAATATATGCATGTGATTAAACCATTGTTTAAATTCGCAAGAGATATAACAAGTAGCGTGGAAAATCTTTCTCAGGGAGAGGGTATGAACTTATTAAAAAAGGTAAAGAAGGATACAGATTTAGTTTATTGGGACGATCCAAACGAGTTAGTAGAACGATTGAAGTTACTACTTGCATCATGGGCTGCTGGCAACACCGGAGTAAATAATGAAATTAGTGCTATAATTGAGGAGCTGTACGAAGCTGGTATTATAAATTTGAAATATAAAAAGCACCTGTCGGGAAAATTGAGCAGTTTCATTACAGTAAACAAAGCATAAGGACTGCAATGAATATAGACAAATTCGGTCACCACGTACATAAACGTTTGCGGTTAGCTGAATTCATTGATGCTCTGGACAATACACTGGTAAAATCAGACACAGGGGACTTCGATTTAAAATCGTCAAGGTTAAAAGGTTTGCAATCTCCTGAAAAAAACGACGAGGCAGTGAATAAATCATACGTGGATAAATGTGTTCAAGAACTAAAAAATGAAATGCAAACAATTAATAATAAAGTAAAAAAGTATTTAAACAATTTAGAAAAATTTACTACTAGCAATATGAGTACACAGTTTTACACAAAAAAAGAAATCGACCTCATGTTTAAAGTAAAACCTACTAAAAATGAGTAAACAAGACATTGTCAAGGAGCTTCACAAAGCAGCAAGAAGAAATTTTTATCGACGGCACACAATCATCAAATAAAAGGAATGGATGATTTATGACAAGCTGACCTTATGGATTTTCAAAAATATTCATCATATAATAGGGGTTATAAATACATTCTAATAGTAATTGATGCTCTATCAAAGTATGTATGGGTTAAACCATTAAAATCAAAATCGAAGGATTGTTTTTTTTTTTTTTTTTTAATTTATTTGGGTAAAAAAACAGCGTTGAATACAGAGTTGAAAACAATGTTAATATTAAGATAGGACTATTTTCAACACCAGCACCATTTACCACAGCTCAGTTTATAACAAAACGTGAGTTGAGAGAGTGAGCACCAGCTTAAACCACTTATCAGAAGAATAACACTATTCATTTAATAAAACTAAGTTACATTTAATTTGGCGTTAGGTTGGTGTCAGTATAGTTCTAAGTTGCTTACTTATTGTTATACTAATTTAAATTCTTATTCTATTTAAAAAAGTAGCAAAGATTGTCTGCAGTAGGCAAATTGGTACCTATTGCAAACACTCTCTGCTATCAAGTGATTTAACATTTTCAACATTAAATTAAAAATTATAAAATAACATTTACCCGATTGCTCCAATCAGGCAAATGTAATTGTTCCTAAGTATATATTGATTTATAGACACAAAATTTCAAAATCGATAAATACCGGACTAGTCACAACTGCGCAGTGTTTCAAGTATTAATTTTTTGAAAGTACTAGGTCCCGTTGCCAGGATATCAATTGCATTAAAATATTTATTATATGAATGTACAAGTCGGAATAGTGGTGAACGTTTTCCAGCATTAGTGCGGCATCGGGAAGTGGCAAACAATTGGCTATACTTACGGCAGTGACTTCTAGTAGGGACTCTATAACACAATTTATTTATAATGGGTATGCAATCGTATCTGTTATGGCAAAGGTCATACAATAACATCGCCTCCAGTTGCTTACGTCTTTGTTTGAGATTTAAGAGTTTATAGTGTTTAAGAGGTAGTGCATAGGACAAGCGGCCGCGAAAGCATCTGAAGTGCATGGCGCGCAAAAATTTTTTTTTAAACTTTTTCTAGAGCCTCCATATACCCCGCAATAGAAAGGATTCCAGATGGGCACAGCATATTCCAGTTGAGATCTAATCAAGGTGTTATAAAGACATAAAAAAGTAGTGGGTTGTGTGAATTTTGTACTTGAACGCATGACGAAACCGTACATTTTAAAAGCTTTGTTTATTATGTTATCCACATGTAGATCAAGATGCAATTTACTGTCTAATGTTACTCCTAGATCTCTAATCGACTTAACAGGCTTAAGATTTGTACCATTTAGATTGTAGGTATAACTGCTAATTTGTAGTTTTTTGGTAAAAGTAATTAATTTGCATTTGTTTATGCTAAGGTTAAGTTTGTTATTAGCACAGTAGTCAGAAAAGCGATCAAGATCAGATTGGAATTTAACGTGGTCATCATTTTTATCTATAATACGAAATATTTTCAGGTCGTCTGCGTATAAGAGAAATTTACAAGATTCAAAGCATTGATTTATGTCATTGATGAATAAGGTAAAATTGAGCCCTGCGGAACGCCAGAACTTATCGCAACAAAATTGGATTCATAGCCACTCATCACAAATTTTTGAGTGCGGTTTGTTATGTACGATTTGAACCAGCGCCACAGATTCCCACGGATTCCGTTAAAAGCTATTTTGTCTAGAAGTATTTTATGGTCCACGCTGTCAAAAGCCTTTCGAAAGTCTGTGTACACACTATCAATTTGTTTGCCACTATCAATACCTTCGAAAAGGTATAAGGTATATAATAATAGATTAGTAGTAGTAGACCGGCGTTTTATAAAACCGTGTTGTTGTGGTATAATAACGTTATGCATAAATGGATATATACTGCTGTGAACTAACCTTTCGAAAAGCTTCGACAACGCGGACAGAATGGATATGGGGCGATAGTTTTCAACATTAGATCTACTTCCACTTTTAAAGACTGGGACTATACGTGCGGTTTTCCAGATTGTTGGGAAAACACCTTCTTGCAGACAAAGATTGAATATGTAGTGTACTGGTTGGCAGATTGTCAGGGCAGTTGATCTGAGAAAGACCGGCGGCAAGTTGTCTGTTCCTGGGCCCTTTGAAGTGTCAAGAATACGGAGCTCTTTTATCACAAGTTCTTTTGGAATTGATATATTACTGACAACAAGGTCCGATGTGTGATTGCTGTCATGAATGTAATCTATGTCATAGTTGTCAGGGACACACGATGGCTCAAATACGGATTTAAAATACAAGGAAAACAGGTGACATACGTCATTTGGATTATTAGCAGTTAAGTCACCATATGTCACCTTGGTAGGGGTATCAGCAGTCATTTTCCTATTTTTTATGTACCTCCAAAAGTGTTTTACATTGTCATGGATACTATCTTCAACAGATTTTATGTAATTGTTGTAACATATATGTGACTCTTTCTTGAACCTAGTTCTGTATAAGGCAAAAGTCTCATAATCAGACAGGTTTTGGTAATTCTTCCACTTAATCCACGTGTTATTTTTATTTTTGAAAATATGTACCAAGGCTGGCGAAAACCAAATCGGAAAACTTGACGACTGTATAGTAGGGATGTGTTTTTTTATTATATCATATATTTTTTCATAGAAGAGTGAGACTGCGGTTTCTGCCTTTATATCCGAGAGTAAACCATTCCAGTCGATGCTTGAGATTTCGTTATTTATGATGTCATAATCGGCTTTGTTAAAATTAAATTGTACACTAGGTTTCTTAGAGATGTATAATTTATTATAATTATTTATTTGTACTAAACCATAGAAAGACGGGTGATGTTCGTCGGGTTGCACCAAGGGCAGAGGAGCGATCACCGTAGTGGAATCAATAATATTAGTTATAAATAAATCCAGTATTCTATTTTTTGAGTTTCTAAAACGGTTTATCTGATAGCCGTTCAAAGTAGACATTAAGTTGATTAAGTATTTATTAGATTGTGTTATGAATGCAATGCTAAGTATATTATCTAAAACAACACGAACACCTAAACATTTGCAAACAGATCGAGGGACAGAGTTTTTTAATGAAGCTTTTAAGCAACTCATGAATAAGTATAAATAAACCATTATTTCACATATTCTGTCAAAAAAGCATCTATAGTGGAACGAGTAATAAGAACGATAAAATCTCGCTTGTATAAACTTTTTAGTCTGTGTGGACGATATCAATGGTACCAAAATAATTTAGATTCTGTTGTTCAGCACTATAATAATACTAAACATAGAATAACAAAATTTAAACCAACTGATGTTAATAAATCTAATGAGATTTTAGTCATGTCTAATATTGTTAAAACCCAAAAACCAATGGTACGTAATGAACTATCATTTCGAGTTGGTGATTATGTTCGTATAAGTAAATTTAAAGGAGATTTTTATAAAGGTATAACATTTTATAACCCCAAATTGGTCTACGGAAATATTTCGCGTTGCGGTTGTTAACCAAACAAATCCCCAAACGTATCAAATAGAAGACAAACACCGTCAAAAAATTCTTGGTTCATTTTACGGATACGAATTACAAAAAACTAAATTTCCAACCCTGTATCTTATTGACAAAGTTATAAAGAGGAAAGGAAACAAACTTTTTGTGAAATGGTTAGGTTTAAGCGAAGATGAAAACAGCTGGATCGATAAGAGTGAATTAGTGATATAAATAACGCATTATTCTTCTTTGTTTCATTTTATGACTATCGATGAAGGAAGGTGGTGGTATTAATAATAGCTTAATTAATAATTTACCGTTTGAGTTACATTTACCTGGGTATCAATTTTGCGGACCGGGGACAAAACTTCAGAAACGTTTACTAAAGGGAGACCGTGGCATAAACAAATTGGATGAAGCTTGCATGTATCACGATATTGCTTACAATAATAACGACTTGGGTGTTCAACGGTCGACGTAAAGCTGATTTAGAACTTTTAAACATGGCCAAAAGGAGATTAAAATCAAAAGATAGTAGAAAAGGAGAAAAAGTTGCCTCATGGATAGTTAAAAATGCTATGAAGGCTAAAATCAGAGCAGGAGCGGGTGCAAAAAAATTTATGACAGGCGTAAAAAACATACGATCACAATTAAAAAAACTAAAGTCCAAAGGCATAGACTCAGCTATCAAATATGCATATGCAGCCGCAAAAAAAATATTCACAAATAAAAAGGGAATAACTTTACCGCGCTGTATACCTATACCGAAATGTGGTGGATTATTACCGTTGATTCCAATCTGTGCGGGATTGTCAGCTTTGGGTTCATTGGCTGGAGGAGCTGCAGGTATAGCAAAAGCTGTCAATGATTCAAAGGCAGCTCAAAAAAGTCTTCAGGAGTCCGAACGTCATAATAAGATGATGGAAGCAGTGGCTCTTGGAAAAGGATTATATATTTAACCCCATAAAAAATGTGCAGGTTTATATGTAAACCCTCCAAAAAACTAAATAAGCAGCTACCCAGGCGTGCACTTACTAATTTTGATATATTAGAGCATGTTAATAATAACAACATTCCATTTTTTCGCGGTGTTTACATGAGAGATTCGTTGCCCTCCAAACCGAGAAAGATAGAATGTGGAATATTGAATTTAGACAGTTCTGAAAATCCTGGAACATATTGGGTAGCCTATATCAAACATAACAACTACGCTGAATACTTTGATAGTTTCGGTAACTTAAAACCACCGTTAGAGTTGATTAAATATTTGAAAAAGTTTTCAATTAATTATAACAATATGCCATATCAAACGTTTGGCACTTCAAATTGTGGTCATCTTTGTTTAAAGTTTTTTAAAAATGTATTGGATAAATATAAATAAGAAATGAAATAAAATTCTATGCCAGTACCAACATGTCTTTCACTGTGTCTATAACTGGGAAAGGAGCTTTTTTGACAACAAACTACTCTCTAACATTGGAATTACGTGGTGACTACGAATGTGGTCTTTTGTATATTTCGTCTTTCAATTCTATTCTTAATATAGATGAAAGAAATAATAAATTTTATTATGGTGAAAATGAAGTCATCGAAATTCCTGAAGGATCTTATGAACTACAGGATATTTGCAATTATTTAAAAAGTTACATTAAAAACACTTCATTAAAATTGACTTGTAACAACAATACATTAAAGACAAGCATTTTTTGTTCGAAAAATGTTCACTTCGATAAAAGTGATTCACTTGGTAAAATTTTAGGTTTTGGTATGGAAACAATAAATGCAAATATAAATACTGAATCACAGTATCCTGTCAGCATTTTATCAACAACCATCGTGCGGGTTGAATGCGATGTCGTAAGCGGTTCATTTGTAAACGGGAAAGCAAGTCATATAATTTACGAGTTTGTGCCTAATGTACCACCCGGTTATCGAATTATTGAAATACCAAAAAATTTAATATATTCTTCAGTAAACCAGAGTTCAATAAGCGCTATTAATATAAGGTTATTGGATGCTGAAAATAAGCAGATCAATTTACGAGGTGAAGAAGTACAACTGTATTTACATTTTAGAAAAAAATGGTAAATTTCAATAAAAACCCTTCATCGTCTGGTGTTCAAGTCAGTTCTAGAAGAACAACTCATAAGAGCACACCACTTCAGCTTAAAAAGAAACTTACCAAGACCAATAAGGAATTCCTTAGGCAAATAGGCTTGTTAAAATGAATATTTTAAATATATCTCAACAAACAACATACGATAACAGCATTGAAAGTTTTGAATACCACTCATACAAACCTTATGTGACAAGTTTCAACAAGAATGATGAAATACGAATACCTATTAATCAACAAGACCTGTACGTGTTGCCCTCCCTCAGTAGTTTATGTATAGAAGGAAAAGTAAATGTTTATAACAGCACTACCAAGGAAAAAATATCAAACGTACATTTCGTAAATAGTCCAGCATTATTTCTGTTTCAAGACATAAAATTAGAAATGCAGGTGTTACGACAACAATGAAATCTTATTTTTCCTTAAATGAGAACGAATCTAAGTGTGCTAAAGTATGGGGTTCGTCAACTACAGGAACAACTAATGTTAGTGATGGGTTATTTTCCGCTTCGATACCATTAAACAAGATGTTGGGGTTTGCAGAAGATTATGAAAAAATCGTTATTAACTGTAAACACGAGTTAGTGTTACTAAGAAGCAATAATAATCTTAATGCTGTTAAATTAAAAACAGGCGAAATTGTAGATGATATTATAATCAATAAAATTGTTTGGCGAGTCCCACATATCAAGGTATCAGATCGTGAAAGAATTAACTTATTAAAACATTTAGAGAAAGATCGAGCTATTACTGTAGCGTTTCGTAATTGGGATCTATATGAATATCCATTACTACCCAAAACACGTAAACATACTTGGACCATAAAGACTTCTTCGCAAATAGAAAAACATGACAATGATTACATATTTTTGCAGTTAACTGTGCCTATATCTAACTTATAAAAGTAGTAAAACAGAAGGTGAAAAATATGTATGTCTGTAGCACTACCACTAGAGTAGCAAACAATTTTTTTTAAATGTTGAGATTTTAAACTTTGATCTTGTGAACTATTGACTTACTAAGCTGCTGATATTCTGAAGTGTTGAGATTTTGAATCGTTGGTCTTAAGGTGTTGATGTTTTAAATGTCGATATTATAACTGTTGATATTCAGTATCAAACCCCACCATCATTAATTTTTTCCTTAAATCTGTCAATTCTATTGATGGTAACTGGCCTACAAACAACATCTACAATGTTCGAGACATGATGGTGTTCAAATGATGCCTTTTGTCCACTATGGTCCGAGCTTAGACAATTTAAAATAGATTTATCAATTACATCGCTATTACAAAAAATATTGTCTAAGCAAGTAGCCGATGTGGGGGTCACCCTTGTAGGTTCATTAAAAATATTTATTAAATTATACGACTTAAAAAGATTAAGAAAACGGATTGATGTCTGCGTGTTTACCAATATATCAATGTTAAAATCTCCACATACAACTATTTTCTTCTTTGATTTACAGACTTTTTTTAAGACATCATCCATCGTGGATTCAAAAGTGTGGTAATTCGCAGAGGGGGGCCTATATACGCTAATTATTACATACTGCTCCAGCTCAGCACACGCTAGCTCAATAGTTTGTTCAACTAAGAGTGCTACTATATCTTTGCGTTCTTTACATTTTAATTGACTATAAGTATAAGTGACCCTCCTCTAATAGCAGACTCCCTTGTCAACGAACTACCGACTTTGTAATTATCAATATTTACTAATAATTCATATTTTTTAAACCAATGTTCCGTTAAACAAATCACATCAACGTTAAAGTCTAGTAAAAATAACCCCAATCCTAACTCCTTGCCAGGCCTTGCATGTTTTGATGAACAATATTAAAAAACTCAATAGTACTAATATGATCATTGCAAATGTCAGTATTGTATTTTAAATTAATACACTTAATATTATATGCTAACAAAGTAGCTACTCGTTTTTTTAGTTTATAAGGTGTAAAGAGCTGCTAGTCAATTGAAAGCTATTGTTAATAAATTTATTTGTGTCAAAAAACACAAACTTGTCATTATGACGTTTATTTTAAGAATAAGTCTTTCAGCGAATGAGTCCAAAGTACAATAGGGTATTTTGCGAATAGGGCATTTTTAGAATGAGGGATTTCGCGAATAAGCCCAAAAACGACTGCAGGTCATTTTGCGAATAGGTCCAATATCTACTAAACCTGCCAAAGCTTCCTTTTCAGTTTGGCAATACCGACGTTCACAATCACTGAGAGTTTTGTTTCCAAACCCAATAATGCGTGGGCCACTTTAATTTGTCTGTACTAAGATTGCTCCGAGTCCGACAGGGCTCGCATCTGCAAATACCATCGTTTTATCGTCCACGTTGTAATACCCCAAATTTGGTATGTCACTCAATGCAGCCTTTAGAGCACAAAAGGCTGTTTGTTGACTTTTCCCCCAAGAATCCCTAATATCAGCATTTCTGGCTGATTTTTGACGAAGCAATTGCTTCAATGGTTCTGTAAGGGTGGCCATATTAGGAATCCATTTTCCAATATAGTTAATGTTTCTAATACTTCTTGTAACCGTTTGTCATGTTCTTGCTTGTCCTTTCCATATACCAAAATGTCGTCGATAAAATTAACTACCCCTTCACATTCAATTAACACCCTTTCGAGTGTTTTCTGAAACATTTCCGGTGCGCCGGTGATTCCAAACATTAGCCTCTTAAAACGATATAATCCTTTACCAGATATGAACTTGTAATATGTCTTGATTCGGGTACAAGCTCCAATTGATGAAACGCGTCCTTTATATCTAATTTACTAATTCAAATTCAAATTCAAATTCTGTATTGCGTAACTTAAGTCTATATACATTATATAGTGGTTGGAGCTTCCTTTTAAGCAAATGATTTGCTTGTGCTAGGAAGCACCGCTCTTCCATGACAGTATTATATTTAAAGACTAAAGAATAACCTTTAAAACGTTACATTTGGTACTAACTCAAGTAGTGCAGTGTCGTGTTTGTGTGTATGTGCGTGTGTGTGTGTGTGTGTGTGTGTGTGTGTGTGTGTGTGTGTGTGTGTGTGTGTGTGTGTGTGTGTGTGTGTGTGTGTGTGTGTGTGTGTGTGTGTGTGTGTGTGTGTGTGTGTGTGTGTGTGTGTGGGTGGGTGGGTGGGTGTGGGTGTGTGTGAGTAATGTATGATTAGGTCTATGGCAACTCTGTCTATACTTGGGAGTGATTAATGATATTTTCAATTTCATGGTAATTTTTTGTCATGAGCCAATTGATCAGAGTTCTTTTACACTTAACAAATGTCAGTGGATAAATGTTCAGATCTTTGTTTAATTTGTTATATAAATAGGCAGACTGCCTAGTGTATTGCCTCTTAGAAAAAACAGAATTTACACGTGGTTGTGGAACGACGTTACCTATCCTTCTGCGTTTGCACTTTTCTGGGTTGTAGAAAAGAGATTTATGCTTTCTTAGAACAACATGAAGCAGGTACAGTTTTCTTACTGATAAGATGTCGTTTTCCGAGTATAAACTATCAGTGGGATATCTAAATGGCTTAAAAAACATAACCTTAAGAAGAGCCCTCTGTGCTCTCTCCAAGTTCAAAAATCTAGTTTTAGTAGCACCACCCCAAACGGTGACACAGTATGTTATGACTGATTGGGCTAGCGAGATGTAAATTTTGTGTAGAATAGAACCTTCAGCTATATGCCGCAGTGTCTTGAATGACCATGTGAGTTTTCTAACTCTATTCATAATTAACTCTGTGTGATGATGCCACGATAGACGCTGATCGATCAACACCCCAAGGTACTTTGTATTCATTGCTTTTTTTAATTCGGGACAGGAGCAGTTCAATAAAGGGCTATTAATACAGTTATGTAGTTTCACTGCAAAATCAGATTTGGGCTGGGTGTTATTATATTTGGTAAAGCAGATGTAGTTACTTTTAGAGATGTTTAGAGTTAAAAGATTTGTGTTTAACCAAGATGCTATTTTTGCTAGGCCTATTTCGGCTCGCGATCTAAGCTGTTCCCAGTTTTTTGCATGAAAAACAATAGCCGTGTCATCTGCATATGAGAATATGTCACCCCCATCTATTTGCATACCACAAAGTTTATTAATATAGGCCAGGAATAACGTAGGTCCTAGTACACTGCCTTGCGGCACGCCATAATTTACGGTAGATTCTAAGCTAGTGATTGTTCCAATTTTAACACTTGTTTTTCGGTTACTAAGGTAATCATTGAGCAGTTTAAGTGGTATTCCTCTGATGCCGATGTCATGTAGTTCTTCGATCAGTATAGGAACAGACACTGTGTCGAAGGCCTTTTTTAGGTCTAGGAACACTGCTAAACATTTATTTCCGGAATCAACATGGGACGATATAAGAGAAGTTAGTGCCAAAATCGCGTCTTCTGTTGATAAATTTTGTCGGAATCCATATTGGGACTGTGATAGTATGTTAAATTTGGAAAAGAATTTTATCAATCGCGAGTTTATTAATTTTTCTAGGATCTTTGCAATTACAGGGAGAACAGAAATCGGCCTATAGTTAGACGGATCAGACTTGTCACCGCTTTTATATACAGGTGTAATGATAGCCTGTTTTAAGACTGACGGGAAAACCCCATGTTCAAAACAGAGGTTAGCCAAGTGGACAAGAATTGGAACAACCTCTTTATGAGCGCTTTTTAAGAAATGAGTTGGTACATTATCATAACCAGGAGCACTATCAGATTTCATAGACAGGAGCAGGTTGTAAATTTCTTTATGGTCAGTTTCGAGCAGAACAAAAGAGGAAGCTGGCGGTTTTGACAATCTGTGTGAGCCATCGGTATATTTTACATTAGTATTCGCAATGATATCCTCAGCCAGCTGTTGCCCTACTGTAGCAAAGTAAGTGTTTACTGTATCTGCAGATTTTTGGGGGCATGATGTTAGTTTAAGAAGATCTAGGCTTTGCACTTTGGCTGGTTTACGCTGAGTTATGTTGTTTATTGTATTCCATAGTTTTTTTGGGTTTTTAATAGCTTGTTCTAGTTGTTTTCTGTCATAGTTGCGTTTAAGTTTTTTAATTAAGCAGTTACAAACATTACGGTAACGTTTGTACGTGATCTTAAGAATTTGGTCATCTGGATTTAATTTTGCTTTTCTCTGCATGTTATTCCTATTTTTGATGCATCGTAGAATTCCCTCGGTAATCCAAGGTTTAATGATTCTGTTTTTTCTTGGAACCAAAATTTGTGTCGTATTTGATGATAGGCAGTGCTTTAATATATTAATAAGGTGGTCAACGATAGTATTAGGGTCTTGTAATGTTAATAAATTTGACAATTCTTTAGTTTTGAGACACTTTAGAGCTTTCTCGTAGTTAGTAATTACTTTAGTTTTTTTAATATTATTTAATTTTAGGTTTGATATTTTTAGTAGGATAGTGGAATGATCTGTGATACTAGATTTAATAATTGCAATAGACGCCGTTTTATTTCATTACTCAGTTTCAATATAAAGTGGTCCAGGCAGTTTTCACCTCTCGTTGGTAGAAGGTGTCCTGGGAGCATTCCATGCATAGCAAGCATATTTAAATAGTTAGTTCTATTTGAGCGTTCGTAAGTTGTTTCTTCTAATTTATATATCAAATTTATATTTATGTCGCCCGTAATAATAACATTTTTACAATTTCCTATGGTATTTAGATGAGAATTTAATGAGTTTATGAAGTCATCAGCATTTTTAATTGATGGTGAGCGATAAATGCCAATAATAGTGAGATCATTTATAATAATTTGTAAACAGGAAGCGTGGGTAAGATTTATTTCTGTTACTCTAGCGTCATGTATATTTCTGAGAAAGGCAACTACACCGTCAGCTTTGTTTAAATGTTTACTTGTATTAAATGATGTAAATCCACTAATTTGAGGAATATTTTTATTCGGGTTTAGTCTGCATTCACTGAGGACAACCAAATCTATATTTAATTTAAAGTCATACAAATTTAGTTGGAAGTCATCTAAATTTGCATAAATACTACGTATGTTCTGCGATACGACTGTGAAGTCTGATTTATGAACTGGTAGCAAAGTCGATAGCTCGTTAGTTTGACATTCAAAAGATAAGGCTATGTCTGTATCGTCTATTTCATTTATATTATTAATGACATTATTACTCATTATTTGTAATGTTGAGTAAAGGCTGCTTTAACTGGTAAGTTGTTATAAGTTGTAATAGTGCTATATGATTATTGTTGTTCCTAATGTATTTGTAATTGTAAGTTATCATGTAGATGTGCTTGTTTATGAGTGCCATTATGGTATGTGTGTGATGTATAATATTATTTATTAGTAGGTATATATGTGTGTTCTTTGTGAGTAGTGTAGCAAATTTTAGGCCTGCGTTTTTTCTTATCACTAAAGATAACATAATTAGAGGTTCAGATACCGACAAGTTAACAAAGACACAAGTTAGTCATTTTGGTAATTTCAAATTTTGTACCTGGGATTCGCTTCTTACAATAATTATGGATGAGCTCTCATCTTTTCTTAGGTACACTCGTCCAAAGGCGGTCCAGCAGAATTTGTATCCTTGAGATTTTGCGAAGTCACGGGCCACGAAATGCAGTCGGGCACCCTTTGCGGTCAATTGTTCGGATACAAAAATGTGAGTTTCCTCATTTCTAGTGGCCCCTAAGTGCTTCGCTCGTAGCTTTTCTTTGTTCCTGATGTTAAATAGTTTGCTCATCTTTAGGAGATCAGTTTTTAGTAACGTTGATGAGAGCTCAACCACGATGGGCGCGCTTTTGTCAGCATTTTTCCCTCCTCGTATTCTATATATATCCTTGATGTCTTCTTTCTGAACGTTACAATTGATGCTTTTTGAGAGGCACGTTACCATTTTTGAGAGATCTTCTTTTGATTCTCTAGGAAGTAGAGGGACGTTCTTTATTTCTATGTTAGATTTACGACTTACACGCTGCAGGTCCTCGATTTTGTCTTCCAGTATGATAATGTAGTCTTTGTCTTTTTTTGATTGTATTTGGAGCTGTTCGATTTTCTTTTTAAGCTTATCATTCTGCGCAGTGAGGAAGCCAAGACAGTCTTCTATATTGGTGTTAGTCTGTTTGATTTCCATTTGAGTGTCCACAATTTTTTTCAGTTCTTCTTGTTGCGCTGTAAGTAGTGATGTCATCATGTTCTTTATTTATTCCTTGAACGAGTCAAGTTCATCTTCAAGAACGCGGCCTCTGTCTCTTTTTCAACCGACTTCAAAAAAGGAGGAGGTTCTCAATTCGTCGGTATCTTTTTTTTTTTTTTTTTTTTTTTTTTATGTATGTTCAGCGATCATTCGTTACTGCGTTGACCGATTTCGATAATATTTTTTTTGTTTGAAAGGTAATACTTTCAGAATGGTCCCATATAAATTTGGTTAAATTCTGATGATGAGATCTATAAGAAAATCATCAAACATTGCATAAACTCCGTACCACGCCAACTGATTTTAGTATCTATCTTACCTATATCTCTGCCAAATGTGGACCGATTTTGATGATTCTTTTTTTAATAAATAGCTTATACTTCAAAGATACTATAGTAAAACATTTTTGGAAAAAAATTCACCCCTAAGGGTGGAAAAATAGGATATGAAACAGGTATTCAGCAGTTAAATTATGTTTGCACTCGTAAGATTTGTTTTGATTAGGATTTATCACTAAAATGGATGAAATAAGTTAATTTTATAAAAAAAATAAAAACCGACTTCAAAAAACTAAAACGCTGAAAATAATCTTAACACTTACGTACCTAATCAGTTACTTTTGGAGTCGGTGCCAGTCGATGAGAGATTCTATGTTTTCGTTTGCACCGACTCCAAAAGTAACTGATTAGGTACGTAAGTGTTAAGATTATTTTCAGCGTTTTAGTTTTTTGAAGTCGGTTTTTATTTTTTTAATAAAATTATTGTCTTTGGTACACATAGTTTGGTGGCGTCGTTTCGCCGACCTTTTCGGAAATGTTCGAGTCAGACAACGATTTATTCATCATGCTTTGTACAATGCTACCAGGACACTATGAAACCAGGGAAGGTGAAGCGAGATTAACTCGGTGGCGTTCTGTGCTAAGTTTTTCGAGCGTAAAACTGGTCAATAGTACCAGGGCGACAGTAGCACGTGGAGATTTCTTACCGTAGCATATGACGTAGTTTTGAGGCGGGTGCACTCGTAGCGGCGCCCGTAGCGTGCTACGGCCGGCGTATCGACAGTGCGCTACGGCTAGGTAGTGGGCGGAGCTTGGTGCACGGAACAGCAACAGTCGTAGCAGAGTACCAGGCGCACGCAACGCTTACCTCCCGTCACTTATGCACTCCTAATTTCTCGAACGATTTTATTTAGTTATAATTTATTATTTTTTTTACTTTCATAAATAATAAAACTGACAGTGCACGCTTGCACTCCGTGAGCGGTCCGGGAGGGAAGAGGTACTAAACATTTTAGCATTTTGTATCTTTGGTAGAAGTTGGTCCATCGTTGGCAGCGGGTGATTTTCTCGCTTGATGGCCAAATTTACACGCCTCATATCAATACAGAGACGGACATCGGCACTACTGGCGATATCCATTCAGCCGGTCCTTCTACTTTTTCTATTATATCTTTTTGAAGTAGTTCATCTATTTTCGAATTTATTTTTTCTTTCAGTGGTATCGGTATTCGTCTGTAAGGTTGTGCAATCGGTTTGACACCACTATTAATTGGTATTTGTATTTGAATGTTTTTAAATTTAGGAAAAGGTGTTGTCTCGACTTGGTTTATGTCTAATCCGAGTTTTAGTACGCCTAATGCAATTGCCGTCGTTTTACCTAGTAAATTACGTGTCCCTCTGTCTATTACGTAAAAGGTGGCGTTTTGTGTTTTTGATCCCACACAAATATCTGCATTAAAAGACGTAATCAACCTGAGAGGGACTTCACTTCTATAAGCAACAAATGTTTTTCCTGGATTTTTCACTTCTTTTCTTGTTTTCAGAATCGTTTTCAGAATCGTTTTCTTAATCTCTAGCCATGTCTTGTCTGTTATAAGGTTGTGTTGACAACCGGAATCAATCAGCATCTCTATTTGAGTTGCACCTACTAAACAAGAGACTGTATCATTTTGGAGAACATTAAAAACGAAATAAATTTTATTTTCTATCGCATTCGCCTGCTTTATATCTTCAATTCTTTGACTCGACTTCTTTAATCTTTTCGCATCTTCGCTCCTTTCTGCTTTACTATCTTCATTGCTTCGTTTTAGGCCTGTTCCCTTGCACTGAACTTGAAAATGTCCCACCTTCTTGCATTTGTTACATATTTTTCCTTCAGCTGGGCACTTCGCATCATAAGCCAGATGATTCCAGCTACCACATCGGAAACACGTCTTTTTACTTTTATTTAGGAATGTCTTTTCCTTCACTTGTGTATCAATTTTATTGACAGTTTGATCTTTTCTTTTCTGACTGAATTCACCTAATTGACGTTCCACCACTTTTAGAGTATTTGCTTCGGTTATCACTTCAGATAAGGTAATTTTTTCACCTGCACGAAGTTCTTTTTTCCTGAGTTCTTCTGATGAACACTTTTCAATTATCTGATCAATCAAACTGTCGTCCACATCCGTAAATTGACATTTTAATGCTTGTTATCTTAGTCGAACTAATTATTTTTCAAACTTCTCGTTTTCTTCCTGTTTCATTTGTCTAAATATGTGTCTCTCATACCGTTTGTTTTGCTTAGGTGCGAAATATTCATCTAACTTCTTTATTGCTACTTCGAATACATCTATGTCGCGGTCATCTCCTTCTGTCACCGTAACGTAGCCACCCGGTATATTAAACAGTATTTCTTGGAGTTCTTGTCCTCCCCAATGCAACAAACTTGCGCGTTTTTTTTAACTAGTATTAACATCAGCAGCTTCCAGGTAAATATATAAACTCCTTTTCCAACGTTCCCATCTAGCTTCAACAGATCCTACTTTACCATCGCACTCGAATTTTTCAAAATTAAGAATTGACATCATTTAATCTGTGGACAAGGAAACAAATAAAGAATGTCTAAGTTAGGTCACCAAATGAGCATCATTCTTTTAACAACCTGACACATTCATTATTTATTCCTTACAGCGTTCATTCAATCGCAAAAGTTCAATTTTAAACTAACAATGTTGTACGAATTGTCTTCAAATTTCAGTAAACGGGCGTTACCCGTACCTATACAAAACTTCATATTACGGGCGTCACCTGTATAAAACATCATGTTTCACACTTTGACATACCTAAGTACGTCGCATCGCATCATGTACTTACAGGCATTACCTGTACTTAATTACATTACGAAGTCCTTGCAGGCGTCACCTGTTTGCGGACTACCAGGCATCATCTGGTAACTTCACAATTCACAGCTTAACACCGACATCACGTCTTGTTCGTGTCCAACTCACCTACTTATTTTGTACATCAATAACCATCACCTGGCATCACCTGTGATTTAGTCTATACATGAGGAGACTCATGTTCTCCTTTGTACGAGCATCGTTACATGATACAATAATAAACAATCTCCTTTGTACGAGCATCGTTACATGATACAATAATAAACAATCTTAATATTGGTCTAGTTTAGTATTAGATAACGAAGTAGATCATGCCACAGTGTACGCATTTTGTATAAATATTTGTAATCTAAAACACATACTCAATTTTCAGCCGACCGGGAATAGAACCCGGGTGCTCGTAGTTCAGAGGCGAGAATTTTAAATATAACTTGTAAATGTATTATTTAATCGTATGAATATATGAAGATAATGATGGTCATAAATGAATCAAAGACAAACAAGTAGGCACTCATAGCAATAAGAAATGTAAACAAACGTCTCGCTTGAAAATAACAACCTACAGCATCTGCAAAACAAAATGCGGTCGACTCGCATCATATGTAACTAACTAGGTAAGTATAACTAGACGAACAGAATGTTTGCTTCACCGCAATTTGCACTGTAAATGCTTTAAGCATTCTTTAGTCTCAAAACACCAAACACTATTTCTTTCCCCCTTTTTTTTGATGCAATGTTATTATAATAAATTACTCACGGTGGTCTTGTTTGTCCTCGTCGTCAAAATGTGGTATTATAACAGGTTCGTTATTAATAAAAGAGTTCGTGTGATAGAAACTGTTTACTAGATCCGAACTTGAAGACATATGACAAAACAGTGTACAAAAGAATTAACTTAAAACAAAAGCGGTAGGAAATAAGACGCGGCGGAGATAATACGAGCGGCGCGCGTGCATCTACCGTTAGCGTAGTGACTCGACTCTCTCGCGGGAGCCGTTCTCGCTCGGTGCGCTCGCGTCCCGGGGGGCGCGCGGTGTAAGCGCTTACTACAACCAACAGCCGAGCGAGGGGCACCCGAAGATTCTAGAAGGCGCATAGGCGCGCGGAGTGGCAATGCTAGGTACATATATATAGGGTCGCGCTATAGTATATCCTTTACTATTAATTATCGGCTCTTAGACGCGCGTGCCCTCTCACTCTTCGCTCACAGCCGACTGAGCTGTATTACGACCACACGTGCGCTAGAGATGACATAATGCTTCCTTCTCTTTCACTCACATACACTACAATGGTTTTAGTAGGCTTATCAGCCTACAATAATTGTTGTCTGTGAAATGGAAAGAGGTTGAAAACGTGGATGTTCGATTCAAGGATATCAGAGTTTGTTGGTGAACGTATTTGAGGAATTTAGAATAGTGGGGGCGTTGTTTAGTAAAAATGTTTAGTAAAAATATCACAATCATAGTAAGGGAGTACAGAGCATAAAACGAATAGTTTAAATCAATGAAAATAGATTCATTCATAGGTCCTCTTTATTTTACGGCACAGTTAAAGTTGAGATTTAGAAAAAAATAAAAAATTAGTATAGGTTACAGATTCGATTTAGCTTTCAAAGCATAATTTGATATTAAATTTAATTAGGTTCCGTACGTGTTGCGAAAGTAATGGGGGCGATATTGGATAGTTAAATGTATAAACATGTTCTTACGTAGGTCGTTTAGGAAATTACAATTAATTTAATTTTGTGCGACTATTCTTAAATTATAAATTTAAAAAAAAAATTATATAAGTCTATAGGATATTATTTATGTGATTTTTGATTACGTCGTTTACGTAAACTAAGCGAACAAAGGGCACAAATTACTTTCATAAAACAACACACCAAATACTACCAGGTAAAGCTATTTTTAGAATAGTCAGGGCCCAAGAAAGCGTTTTGTATACAACAGAGGTTCTGTAGCGTGGGAACTTATTATTTTCAAAAATTTTATATTTTGTTTTGGTGAATTTAATTAACAATAATATACAATATTGTTTTTTTTTTAATTATAATAAGGTAAAAAGAGGGATAAGCTGGCCGTGGGTACGTTGACCTAGTTCAATGGCGGAAGGTTGGATTGCCGTACAGAGCGGTACTGTCCTGGAGGTTGAGAATGAAGAATGGAGCTTCGGCAGGCCAGCGGTGCGGCGTAGGACGCACTCTTGAAGTAGACCGTACAGTGGACCCTATAAACAATCAAACCCGATTAGGACTGTTATGTTTTGAAAGGGACGTTCAATGAAACAGACGACTAGGCAATGACTACTCATTTATTTTAAACATGCGGGTGATGATACATTATAAATAATATTAAACTACCTGACATCATCCTTCCAACAAAACAAGATGGTTAAGTACTTAAGTTTATTTTTACTATCGTTACAGAAATACATATGTCCTCAGATAGCTTTATTTCAATTCAATATTATTAATTGCGTTTTATAACGCAACGCATATGTTAGACGGGTGTTACAAAGAGGTACATTAAACAGATCATTATAGACTCTTGATTGAATTATCCATAAACAAGATTTTAAATTAATTATTTGTATTTTTTAAATAATTTACTTATTTTACACTAAGTAAAAGAAAAGTAAAAATAAATTTAGATTTTATTGTATGAAATAATATGTGAAGATGAACATAGATTATTATTCTAGAAAATAATATAGCTTTTGTTTAATTTAGGTACAAACACAAATATAAATACAAGTACAAATCTTGGGCACAAGATATTAACAATCATAATATTATAATATTTTTATTTTTCATTAATAACATTATTTATTTGAAGTTTAACATTTTGTGTAAGTATGAATTAACATTAATATATTCCTTTTCAAATCACTTTTCCAATTCTTTATTAAATTGTACATATTATATGTAATAAAATAACATCAATTAAATTGTAATTAAAATTATAATTAAAATATTAATACATTCATAATTCTGACCTCCAATGAATAAGTATGTTTTTAGTTTATTCTGTGTGGACTAACCGTTACATAATACTAATATTAATTAATTCGATCTTTTGACAATTTAATATCAACTCAACTTATTTTCTTTGATGTACATTGATATTTTGGACATGCAGATCGTGTTGTATTCACGTCGTAAAACCCCATCTATTCGGTTGCCTCACTGTCCTGCCAAAACGAGTAACATATTGGTTAGGTACATTTCTATTGTTTGTATCTGTGTGGGAGTCGGAGGAGCAGTTTATAGATATGTCATCATAATCAAACCTATATTTACTATTTTGTGACGAGTCATGTCGATTCCGCGAGTCTAATCTAATATGTCTACGATTTCTTTTTGTAATGCGCCCATTCGAATGTGTTATTTCATATGACCGATCGCTTAGTATACGTGAAATTGTTCCTGAAATCCATTGTTTTTTAATAACATCTAGAAAATATACTTTTTGTCCAATGATTAACTTTGATAAGTTCTTAAAACTTTTATCATAATAAATCTTTTGGTCAATTTGTCGTTTCAGTAAATTATCCCTGACATTTTTTTGTAATTTAGGTTTTAATAGTTTCTGATTAACAGGAATGACGCCTCGCAACTTCCTACTTTGCAGTAACTCCGCGGGGGAAGCTAAATCACTACCTAGTGGAGTGTTCAAGCACTCCAGTAATGCTAATCTGTAATCTGTGCCATCCTCACTAGTCTTGATCATTATGTTTTTTATTGTCTGTATTGTCCGCTCAACTTGTCCATTGGACTGAGGATAATACAGAGAAGAAGTAATATGAGAAAACTGCCATTGCTTTGCAAATTCTTTAAACTTTATGGATGAGAATTGCGGACCACAATCAGACATCACTACGTTAGGTATCCCCTGGCGACTAAATATGTTTTTTAAAGACTTAATGATATGGTCTGCTGTGGTGTACTGTAACTCGACAATTTCGAAAAATTTGCTATAATAGTCCACCAATAACAAATAATCTAGCCCTTTCAACTGAAATAAATCAACACCTACCTTTGCCCACGCCCTTTCAGGTATTTCATGTGGCTGTAATTCCTCTTTTTGGTTAATTTTCTTATGTAATAAACATATGTCACAGGTTGATATGAGGTTGTTCAAATCTTTATTTATAAGAGGCCAAAATACTGCTTCCCTTGCTCGAAGCTTGCATTTTTCTAATCCCATATGACCTAAGTGTATTTTATTTAACATTTCTTTTCGTAATGACCTAGGAATTACGACTCGATTGTTATTCCAAACTAACCCATACGCTACTGACAGGCTTTCCTTGTATGTCCAGTACGGTCTGGTTATTGCTAGCACCTTGTTTCTGTCTACAGGCCACCCCTGCAATATATACTTTTTTAATTGAACTAACGTCACTAAACCTAGAAATCTCTCTACATCTTTTTTATTTTTGGGATTTGGCATGTTTGTAATTGCTGTAAGATGCGAATCATCTGGGTATAAGCCGTTTTTTGAAATTCGATGTCCTAAATATTTAATTTCTTCTAATCCAAATTTACATTTATCTTTGTTTAATTTTAAGTTTATTTTTCGGCACCTTTCTAAAACATTTTTCAGCCGTTCATCATGTTCAACCCTTGTATTTCCAAAAACTAATAAATCATCAATATACATACATACACCTTCTAGATCATCAAAGTTTTCATAAATCTTTTTATGAAACACTTCTGAGGCTGAACAAATGCCGTAGGGCATCCTTAAAAATTTGTACCGGCCAAAAGGCGTGTTAAAAGTGCATAATGAACTACTATCATCCAAAGCCACTTGCCAAAATCCTGAGTAGGCATCGAGGATACTAAAGTACTTTGCACCAGATAAATTACTTACTATCTCATCAAGTGAAGGCAGCCTAAAGTGTTCGCGTTTAATTGCGTTATTAAGTTCCTTAGGGTCCAGACATATCCGCAAGTCGCCGTTTGCTTTTTTAACTACTGTGATGCTACTTACCCATTCCGAGGGTCCTTCTACTTTTTCAATAATGTTTTGAGATTCCATTTCTAGCAACTTTCTCCTAACATCGTCTCTGATTGCAAACGGTAACTTTCTTGGTGCGTGTATTACGGGTTCCGCGTTTTCCTTTAAGTTAATACTATAAGGTCCCGGCAAACACCCTATTCCTTTGAACACATCTTCGTATAGGTTGAGAAACGCTGGCAAGTTACTTGGACTGGGTGTACTGATCGACATGACACGTCGTAACAAATCTAGTTCAAGACAACTATATTTACTTAAAATTGGGCAAGACTCAACGTCAGCTACTTTGAACTCTAGTACATACATTTTTTGTTTATAGTACACTCTTAGATATATTTTACCTACTACTTTTATTGTTTCGCCTGAGTAGGAACTTAACCTTGTCTTGCTCTCAAGTAGTTGACTTTTTGATACCCCTATTTGAGATAAATACTTTAACGGCAACACATTTACATCAGCCCCTGAATCTAATTTAAAACACAATAGATTATTATTAATTTTTAAATAAACATTCCAATAATCTACATTTCTACTATTATGTAAATTAATTACCTGTTCCTCAGACTCCTGAACACAATACACACTAGACCGATTGCCACAGACACGAGCAAAATGATTCATTTTCAGGCAACGTAAGCATTGTTTTCCGAACGCGGGACAATTACGCTGTTCGTGTACACTACCACATCGCGTGCAATTCACTTTGTCTCGGAATTCATAACGCCGTGCCACTTGTGCAGGCCTGTGCGATGCGGACGGGCCAGCCAACCCTCGCGTCGCTCGTTAATACGGGCGGCCGCGGCCTCGGTTCCCGCGTCGCGAGACCAATGTACCAACCACCTCTTGTATATCGTCGGGATGCTCGCGTTCCTTAATTGATGTCATTGTCCTGCCGTTATTATCTTTATATTTCATTTTAATTTCGTGAACAAATTCTTGTTGTATATTCTCCGAGTACATTTTGGACACAATTGCTATTCTACAAATCTCCTGTGCCTTTTCTAGGGTTAATTTTTCCTCCCGTAATAGCCTTTTCCTAATTCCAGCATCATTCACGCCGCATACTAATCTATCTTTTACAAAATCTTCCATAAAATTATTAAATTCGCACGACTGAGCCAACTTTTTTAGTTCATAAATATATTGATCTATCGATTCGTTTTCAAATTGTCCTCTTGTAAAAAACTTGTGTCTTTCTACCGTCACATTTTTCTTTACTTTGAAGTGCTCGTCCAATATGTCGATGACTTGCTGTTTCGTAGTAAATGGTTTTTTAGCTTGATCCACGACTTCGCGACACTGCTCACCAATAATATGCAAAAATATGTTAATTTGTATCTCCGGAGATTTTTCTTTGAGTTGACATGCTTTGAAGTATATTTCAAATCCTTTTTTCCATCGCGTCCAATCCGCATTTCTTCCCGAAGTATCTACGGAATTTTCGTCGTATTTAAACGGCAACGGAGGGGTTAGCACTGTTTCCATGATAACAATGTATAGTAATACGAAATGATCAGCCAATATCACGTTTTAGCTTCAATTTTCCGACTGCGCCATGTTATGTTTTGAAAGGGACGTTCAATGAAACAGACGACTAGGCAATGACTACTCATTTATTTTAAACATGCGGGTGATGATACATTATAAATAATATTAAACTACCTGACAAGGACACATGAAAACATGAAAATGAAAATGAAAATGAAAATGAAAATGAAATGAAATGAAAATGAAAATGAAAATGAAAATGAAAATGAAAATGAAAATTATTTATTTGCTTAAAACATGGTGATACAAAGATGTTATTTTAGTGCATGTTCTCATGTTTAACAATATTGTCATGCAAATATTTATATAAATTAAAATGTCATTATTTGAATTCAATTGAAAGATAATTAATCGCAGTCACAATTATATTAGTCTTATAATTTTAATATAGTAAAAATGAATAACATGTCAAAAATAATTACATAATGTCACAAAATTCAATTCAAAATTATTTTGCATCTAGGTATTCCTGAATAGAGTAAAAACATTCTGTCAGTAGCCAATTATGTATATGCCTTTTAAACATTAGTAAAGGCAGGTTTTTAAAACTTTCAGGCAACTTATTATAAATTTGTATAGCCATGCAATAGGCACTGTTTTTAAAAAGTTTCAGCCTTGTATTGGGTATCATGAGTCTACCTTGATGTCTTGTTGACTTATTTTTATGTTCCCCTCTTGTGACAAAATATTTAGGGTATTGTCGGACAAATATGCATATCTGTTTTATGTATAGGCACGGCAATGGTAGAATTTTAAGCTTTTTAAATAAAGGTTTACAAGATTCAAGGAAATGAACTCGGCAAATGGCCCTAATACACTTTTTTTGTACTATAAAAGCCCTTTTTGCATCTACAGAATTACCCCATAACAAAATACCATAGCTAAGCAACGACGAAACATAACCATGATATGCAGATGTTGCAGTTTCAATAGATGATATGTTACTCAGTCGTCTAAGTGCATAAACAAATCTATTTATTCTTGTACACATATTTTCAATGTGAGCCTTCCAATTACAGTGCTTGTCAAGAGTAAATCCTAAGAAAATTGTTTTATCTACTATTTCAATAATATTATTATCATACTTGACTAACACATCCACTGGTCTTGCGTTGTAAGTTGAGAATTGAATACATTTTGTTTTATTTATGTTCACTTTAAGATTGTTCAAGTTTAGCCATTCTATAATACTTTTTATTGTTTTGTTTATATCATCATTAAAGTTATTTAAATTATCACATTTTATCACAACTGTGGTATCGTCTGCAAATAAGAAGCACTTGTGTTGTATAATGTTCGGTAAGTCATTGATAAATAGCAAAAATAATAAAGGTCCCAGAACACTTCCTTGTGGAACTCCACATGGAATTATACGATATTTAGATCGGAAAGTGCAACTTTTAGACTCAATTACTTTAGTTATTTCAGTACATTGCTGTCTATTTGATAAGTAACTTCTTAACCAGTTTTGCGCATTACCTCTTATACCATATCTTTCCAATTTGTCTAGTAATCTTTTATGTGGGACAAAATCAAAGGCTTTACTCATGTCTAGAAAAAGAGCCATGAGTGGTATCCTGTCATTAATGCTTTTTGTAATTAAGTGCATCAGATTATAGCAAGCCAAAGTAGTAGAACTGCCTGTGCGAAAACCATATTGCTCATCTTTTAGTAAATTATTTGATGTAACAAAATTGTATATACGTTTATAGATGACTTTCTCATATATTTTAGAAAATATAGAGATAAGTGTAATAGGTCTGTAATTATCAATTTTAGCTTTATCATCCTTTTTAAATAGTGGCTTTACAATACAAAATTTGAGAACATCAGGAAAATATCCTTGCTGCATTGACAAATTTATTACGTAGGCAAGAGGTTGGCTTAGATACTTAGCGCATGATTTTATAATATGAGTGCTTATGCCATCATGACCTACTGCGTTACTATTCTTAAGAGACATGATAATTGATGATATCTCAGTATCATTTGTGGGTATTAAGAATATTGAATTTTTGTGAAATGGAATATTAATTGATTGATTACTATTTAATTGATCGTCCTTTGAGTTCGTCATATCTATAAAATAATCATTAAAAAGTTCACAAATTACATTAGGATCACTATAAAGTACGTCATTATTACCTATTACGTCAATTGTATTATTTGTAGCGTCATTGTTTAAATTATCATTTATAATATGCCATGCTGCTTTGCACTTGTTAGAAGCATTATTTATGAATTTCTGATTTTCCAGCTTTTGGGCGTTATAAATACATTTTTTGAGAATTTTGTTGTATTTTTTATAAGTATATTTTTTTATAGTCCTTTGATTGTTTTTACTTCTTGTATACTGGATATACAGATCTCTTTTTTTTCTGCAAGCTCGTTTAATCCCTTTGCTTAACCATTTTTGATATTTAAACTTATTGCGGTTTTTTACGAAAATTTTTGGAAAACAAAGTTTACTAAATAGTTCAATTAAGCTATGTAATTCATTGAACGCTTCATTAGCATTATCATTATTAAAAACTTCTATAAATGATAGTGCAGATATGCATGCGATAAATTTAACAATGTTTTCCTTGCTGTAGTCAATTTTCTCTATGGTAAATTCTTTTGTGAGAATGTTTAATTTAAATGATAATGTCTGAGCTGTTTCATGATCCGACAGACCAAGGACATGAATATCTGATTTGACCCTGTAAATGTTACTAGCTATTTGGTCTAAACATGCCTTTTTGCGGGTCGGAACGTTTATATGCATTCTTAAATTAAAGTTTTTAAAAATGTCTGTCAAATCCTTTGTTGTATTATTGATCTTCAATATATCTATATTCCAATCACCAGTCAAGACTATTTTATGCTTGAATTTATTCTTGTTAAGCTGATGAAGAAGTTCTTGAAGTTTTGTTAAAAACAAGTTAACATTAGAATCTGGAGTTCGATAAATATTGACGATTATCAATTTATACTGGGGAATTTCTATGCCGCAACATTCAAAACTGTTGCATACAGACAGCTCTTTACATACGTTAAGAATTTTAAAGTCAAAGTCTTTTTGAACTAATATCATAGAACCGCCTCGTTTTTGTGTATTTCGTGAGAAATACGCACCTATTTTATGATTGGGTAGTTTTAGGTTCGCTTCGTCACCGCTTTGAATAAATGTTTCACATAAGCACAGTACATGTATAACCAGCTTTTTATCTATTAAATCTTCTAATACTGCTTTTAGGTGGTCTACTTTATTAAGCGCTCCGGCTATATTTTGGTGCATTATAGTAAAATTATAATTCACGAAAAAACTGCGTATCCTTATTAGATTTTAGTGTTTGTGGCGATTTTTGTGAAGCCGCGTCTACTTCAGAGTTGTCAATTAGTTTTTTTGGCGTACTAAATACTAAGTTATGGTCAATATTTATGGAATGATTAAGAGAGACTTTACTATTACGTTCGCCATTGACACAAGATTTTTTCGTTATTCCAACATCGATGTAGTCCTTTTTATAGGTCAAGAAGTCTATTTCTATATTTATTTTAAATGTCAGCCTTTGCAAGTATGATCTAAAATCCATGTATGCCAACTGGATAGTCCGACCTACGGTTACAATAAAATACAATAACTATGGTTTGTCTGTGGCGGCATACAAGGACCGGAACGGAGGTTGAAGATGTGAAAATGTTAAAAGCTAAAGACAACTAATTTAGGTACCTAAATATTAGATACGGTATCTGTACAAGCGCTTTCTAACTCTAAAATACATAAGCGCAGATACGATAGTGCAAGAATAATATATATAGAAAAATCGAATATTATGCTTGTGCATCGTCCGAATAGATTCTGCAAAATAATTATTAATTATTATAACAAATATGTAGTTACACGCAAGTGACTCCACTCAATTCACTGAATATTTTTTCCTTTTTGACGTATGGTATCATTTTCTTACTGGTCACCCCGTCGTCGAGGCAACGCCATTCACGTTTTAGTGCTAATCCACTCAACACGTTTTTAATTCGTATCTTAGCATCAAATATTGTTTTTCTTCGACTTTTTTCATTAAACCATGCTTAAATAATGTCGCATAGGCGAATTTGAGCCTATCAACTAAAAAATTGAATACTCGAAACGCAAGCTGATACGTGCTCAATATCGAAACCGGAAAAGCAGTAATGGTAACTCCCATTATTCATCATCTCAAAAGTCTGTTACCAACCGCTCAGGTATGTACTTAAACACCCAACCTTCATAGTTTGCAATAGCGTCTTAGCTTTTATATGGAAAACGAGTCGGTTCAATGAAATCAAGCATTACTTACTTTATTATAACTAATGCTGACTACCCGCACTTACACAAAATGGCCATTCAGAGCAGTTTTTGGGACTGCGTTGCGGCTCAAATAGTACGACATCAGGGCAGTTTATGGGACTGACTCGCGCTTACACAAAATAGCCATTCAGAGCAGTTTTTGGGACTGTGTCGCGGCTAAAATAGTACGACATCAGGGCAGTTTATGGGACTTATCCGCGCTTACAGAAAAAGGACATTCAGAGCAGTTTTTGGGACTGTCTCGCGGCTCAAATAGTGCGACATTAAGACAGTTTTTGGGACTGACCCGAATAGCAAATGCCTTAAAGGGTTTAATTTGCGCATAGCCTGAGTTGTGAATCTCTTCACCCAACATCAGTCTTTTGACACTTGTACGACGAATTGGTGTACCTTTGATAAACCCTGAAGCAACTTATGGACATTTCTCGCATTTTGTGCGATGTTCAACACTCAGAGTCCGTCACAAGACGGAATTTTGCTGCCATCTCTATTGAACAGGAGCTTAGAGATCACCCTTTTTGCACTTAGACTGACAAACCCTCACTGGTGAGAATTTAGCCGAGACGCTGATATCTGCAAAGACAAAAACTGTACCAAAACCGAAACCTTGTATTTTGCAACGATGCAAAACCGTCATCGCAACCTGGAGAACATTTGCCCACCGACAATGGCGCCGGGCTATACAGCAGCAATATACTCGCAATCAGACGCGCGTCAACTCGTCAAAGACATCGCAGCTATCCAAATTTTATTATCAATGGTCACTTATTACATATTATACTGGATCGACGGTTATAAGCTCAGCTTTTTAGTCCCGTCAGCAAAAGTTGTCAAGCATTCAGACTCAGAGAGATTCCATTTTCACCAAGCATTTTAACAGCTACTTAAAACAGGGGCTGTTTCTGAAAACTGCCTGCGAAAGGCAGTTTTTATCCAATATTTACATGCACCCCAAATCGAACGATAAAATGCGTCTTATTTGAATCAAATCTCAATTTTAGATAAGATATATAAGAGATAAGATATAAGATAGATAAGTTAGAAGATTTTCGCACAGCAACTAAGCTTATTCTAAGGATGTTTTTATGGCAAATACTTACCTTAAATTTGATGAACGCTTACCTTTTACTTAAGATTCCCGAGGCTTGTAGAAAGTATTTGAGGTTTATGCGGGAAGGCGTAACTTACGAGTCTTGCCGTTCGGTTTGAATACCATATATTTTACAAAAATTTTGAAGCCCATTGCTAAATTACTTAGAACATTTGGATATTTATCCTTAATTTATTTCGATGGCTAACATTTGGTTGACCAGTTTTATAAAAAATATTTAGATAATATTAACATCACCACAAAACTTCTTGAAAGCATAGGCTTCATCATAAACCAAGGGAGAAGTAACTTATCACCGTCAAAGTTACGCAAGTTTCTTGGCCTAATCGTAGATACAAAAAACAAGTTTATATAACTGGATAAAACAATGAAACATAACATATTATATCAGAATCTTTTTACCATTCGTAAGACTTTGGCCTCGGCTTGTCCGGCTATCGAGCACGGTATGTTACATACAAAAGAGTTTGAGCGTTGTAAATTCAGAATAATGTATCTATTTGCCAGACTCACTACAAGCTGATTTCAAATGGCACTCCCAAGCAATTGAAACTTCTGTTTGAATCGTATTTCCGCCCTGTTTGATTGTATAAAACTAATAATGTTTAACATAGGTTTCGTAGGATAGCTCAACACTTTACTTACTTATTTGTGAAAACAAAACCATATCGAAAGCAAAAGGAAGAGACCGCAATATAATGTAGAATAAATTAAATATGAATGTTTTTCCACGACTTTTGACAGGAGTGTCACGTGACTGCTGAAATTTCTATTTACGATTATTATATCGTCCAAGTACGCAAAGACATTACTTCCGAACTCCCCAAACAATAAATCTACTAAACGTTGTTGGGTCGCTGGAGCATTGGTCAGACCAAAGGCAGTACGCTTAAATCGAAGTGTGCCCTTACCCGGAACGTAAAAAGCAGTTTTGTCACGATCTTCAGGTGCGATGTCAATTTGCCAGAAAGCCTTCGATAAGTCGATACTACTCAAATAACGAGCGTCCCGTAGGTTATCAAGGATTTCAGATATGTATGGCAAGTTATAAGAATCTCGTTTGGTTACAGAATTTAACTTGCGACTATCGAGGCAAAGTCTTGGTTTGCCATTATTCTTTGACACCAATAAGACTGGCGAAGACCAAGCACTTTCGCAAGGCTCGACCACATCGAGAGCTAACATTTCCTCTACCTGTTCACCCAGTATCCTTTGTTTTTCAGTGACATACGATAATACCGTTGCCGGATTGGTTGAGCATCTCCGGTATCAATTCGATGAGTAATTAAGGTAGTTTGTCCTAAGCCTTTACGTTCAAATGAAATTTCTTTGAATTGCTCAATAATGTTGTCTGCAATAACCTTCTGAGATTCATTAAATTTATCATAACTATGGACAAAAGTCTCATTGTTTGGCTTACCTTCAGCATGTTTCGCACTTAAGGAAATGCTACCTAAATATTTAGGACATATTTTAAATTTTTGCCAAAAGTCTACACCTAAAATAAGAGGTGTTTCTATCTGTGGCACAACTACAGCTTCATTGATATGAAATTGCTTTTCAAAGTGCAAAGGGATATTAATGTATCCTATGCTTTGCAAAGACTGACCACCGGCAGCTGTGACGAATACACAACGGTCACTTAAAAGTTTAAGACCGTGATTTTGTAATAATAAGTGAGAACTATTTCCCAGAATGGTTAGCGCAGAACCTGAATCAAGAAGACCAATAAAAGACTGATCATTAATTTTAACAGTGACGTAAGGTCTATTATCATTTAATGGTTTACTACGAATTGTGGCGGTTTTGTATGAAGAAAAAAATATATTAATAGTTTGAAGCCAATTTTCCCAATCAGCTTTGTCAAAGTGACTAATTGAGCTACCACAATTCGGTTTAATTCGTTTTTTGAAGTGAGAAGATTATCTTTGTTACAATCCGGACATTGTGGGGTCTTAACGTCCGGACATTTAAAACAAAAAATATGGTCTTTATTTTCCGTGCATTGCCTAAAATTATGAGTGTCTACTCGGCATCTAGGACAGTAACGAGCTTCAATTGCATGTGCATAGTTATGTGTCTGATTTGAATTTGTTTTATTTGTGCAATTATTTGAATAGTTATGATTATTGTTACTTTTAGTATTAAATTTTGAATGGTTATTAGGGTTAAAGTTTTGTTTATAAGGGTTTATTTTATTCCCGAAACGATTTTTGTTTCCATTATAAGCGAACTCGGGAGCTAAGGTATTAGGTGTCGCAGCAGTAGGTTCGTGAAAATTTGCAAGACGTGATTGAATAGTTTCGTAGTTACGACACAACGCCTGTAGTGAATCAAGGGTCTTGATTTCATTAGCTGATGCCAGAGTGCTTGCACAACAAGGTCTAATGTTATGAAGGATAATCTCTAATTTATCATCGTCAGTTAGTGTTTTTGCTAAGCGTGAAAATAGTCCAGACATAATTGATAGATAAATAGTGATATTTTCTGATTCACCCTGTGTTCTAGCTCTAATTTCTGAAAGTAGTCTATAATCATAATCCGACTGGTCGAAATCCTGTCGCAGCAAATTAATGAGTTCACTCCAGTTGGAAATCTTATCTCTCACACTCCTGCACCAATGAAGAGCATCTCCGGTAAAGGTTTCAGTAGCATAGGACAAGGCTTTTGCTTCTGAGATACTCCTAGCATCACAAAATTCATTCATTCTTTGAATAAATGATCGGACGTACGACTTTCCGTCATATTTTAGTCTGCCTAAATCAATGGAACCACCGCGATCGCAAGTTACAGTGATATTCATGGGCGACGCAGATGAAGTGGGTTCCAGGCTACCTGGCGAAATTAACAGATCTATTGCTTTATCTTTAACAGATTTTAAAAGTTCAGAATAATTTCTAAATTGTGAAATGCAATTATCTAGTTGTTTTGTAGTGTCATCATCGCTAACAATTCTGTTAATGCGATGGTATAACTGATTAAAATAGTTTTCTGTACGCAATACGGCGTTCCGATCCAAGTCTGACTCTAAATAGGTTTTTATTTTATTAAGTGTCTCAGCAACGCCTTTTAAATCTTCCGCAGGTTCAAAAGAACTTTCTAAAATATTCTCCGAAGGAAACTAAGGCCCTAGTTTAGCGATCTGCTTGCGCAATTCTTGTACAGTAGCACCAGGAGACGAGCCTCTTATTGAGACCTCGAATTCCAATTCGGATTTTTGCAATGATAAAAATTTTATGGGAAAAGACATTGTTAAAATTTTACGTTTGTATACGGAACCTTCAAAAATGATAAAAAAATATATGAGAGACCGTCGAATATAAAAATTAAAATATACGGAACCAAAAAAATTTAATTATGAAAAATGAGGTAAGGTGATGAACCAATACTTCGTAAATTATTCTAATAGAAGCTCCGCCTGTTACAAAAAAGTAATAAATACTAAATGAAGTGTTATATAAAGAGCAAACTACAGAAGTTGCAACAAAAAAAGGTAAATGCAAAAAAAACAGGAAAATAAAACACAAAAGAAGAAAAAAACAAGCACACAACACACAACTACTTACTGCGAAAGCAAACCATCAGCCCATAAAATACCAAGTTGTGGCGTCAGTGTCGCGTTTGGGGTTATTTAGAAGAAATAAGAAGCCCACAGCGTACACAGATAAAAGAAATTTAATTTAAAAATAAATAGGTACAATGCCGGCGGGCGTGGGTAGGTAGGACCGACTGGTGGTTTGCTCCCGTGGTCCAGACTCCCCTGATGGTGGCCAAAGGTGGATGGTGGCCGTAGACGGTGGACGAGCAGCAGCTGGAAGTACGAGTGGCGTACGTGGCGAAGCGGACCGGGTGCGTAGAACGACGCTCAAGCCCGGCCGACGTTCAGCCAACGTAAGGAACCCGTGCATTGTTCCCTGGGGATTAATATTCCAGCTTAAGCTACGTCGTCTTTTGCTGTTGATTGCGATCAACACCTCGGCCAAGCAAGGAAGCTGGTTATTACGTAACGTAGATGGTGAGTGGCGGTGATCGCAATCAGTACGGAGCGTAGGCAAAGAGAAAAAACAATAAAATAAGCTAAATAGGTATTTACGCCAAATGCAATTCACTCAAGCATGTGTGAACGAGACACAATAGAAATTACATTGTTATGCGACCGCCGGCGGTCTTATAATCCTCAACGGGTGTACATTTTGTAAATTAAAATATTACGCCAATAGCGGTAAATGATTAAAGAAATAGGTAGTGCAATAAAACATCTGATTAATTAATTACGTTAATTAATCAGATGAGTGAATAATAGGCATTCAGAGGTTAACAAGAAACAGAAAATTAGTAACTACAGTGAAAGTACTAGAAGAAGGTTCATAATGACTTTGCAAAAAGCTTTAATTTACGAACTACCTACTTACAAACTAAAGCGCAAAGATAGAAACATTGGTTCATCACTTACCCTGTCGGGGAGTAAATTATGCACTGCACAAGATTAATATTAACATAAGAAAGACCTAGTCGTCTAGGTTTACGAATATATTTGACGATTAAGTAGGCACTGATTGAACTTAACGAGATACGTGCTCGTACTTCTATGGTCAAGTAATGTGTGTGTCGCTGGCTATCGTGGCCCGCGAGCGCCGGGGCGCAGCTCAAGTCCCGCTCACAAGAATCATACGATGTCGCGAACAAAGGACTGAATAGAAACCGGTTAGGAGGGTACCGCGCGCCATGTGGGCGAACCATTTGCTATTATGTTTTATGTTATTCAATAAACTACTAAATCCTGTTTTATGTTATTATTGTAAATACATATTTGTTTCATTTATTTTCATGTAAATAGTTATAAGTTAGATTATTAATATGATTAATTTATAAGTTTTGATGGTTCTTTTAAATCTTTAGTATTTGTATTATGCAAACGAGAACCAACCCGCTTGGTTCTTTTATCACATGAAAAAAAGGCAAAAGGTACTCTTTTTATTTTTGGAAGGAACTATGTTGGTTGGTTCTAATTTGCATATCAAGTAAGTACTATTAATTCTAGGAAACCAAGATGCTTAGTTCTTTTTAGTTACTCATATTTTACCAACATAGTACCTAAACAAGAAGTAAGTAGTTAAACAAATAACGATAACAACTCTCAAAGTAAACGAAAAAATTACTGGATAATTATTTTAAAATAAAAACTTTGCAGTGTTGTGTGTAGAATTGAGGGTAATAAAAAGAAACTAAGTATAGAAGAATGTTAGATTTTTCGTAGTTTAAGTAGGTACATTTTTAGTTAAATTTACGCCTGGTTATTATTCTTTGGTTGGTTCTTCATTGTAATTTGAATTTAGATTACCCATTTATCGCAATGATGATACGATTGCATTATTTTAATTTTTATTAAAACAGCGTGATTATGAAATAAAATTGCTTCTTGTTCATTTTAGCTACTTTTTCATTTATATTTCCTTGTTAATGCAACAAAATAGTTTTTTTTTCTCATTTTTAATCATTCTGCATTCATGTTTTCGCCCTCTACATCCATCTCAAAATCTATTTCACGAGAAAACCTATCGATGTCATCCACTACGTTTTCACTCCATTACATCTTTTTGTAAAACCATAATTTGAGCATCTTCTGGTTAGTTAGTGCTGTTTCTACACATAGCCTCTTGATTGGGCCATTGTGCGCGCTACCAGTTATTTCTTACTCCAACCAACACAGGTCATCCCAGAAGGTCAGCAGCCTTTTCAGACTGCAGGCTTACGGGAACTTGAATTTGAGAATCCGTGCCTGTTGATCAGCCACGTTCCTGAATTCTGCATTAATGCATTTGAATTTTAACTAACAATATCCTTGTAACACTGTAACTTTTTAAATTTGTATGGACACTGTCTGAAATAAATAGATTTTATTTTTATTTATTTCATAAACACGTGCTGTGGTGTTTCTTCGGCCTCCATTCATCCTTTGCATGTATGCATGGGGTTGTCTGTCATATCTATGTTAAACACTTGTTCAAGCACTTGCTTGTTTAGATGAAAACTACCGGTTATAACACCTATAACCTTGACCAGATTTTGTAACTTGCTAGTCTGATGAGGTTGTAGACAAGCATATTTGATGCCACCCGAATTGCATTTTTTATTTGCCTGCATACCTTACTGTTTCTCCAAGTTGTTAGATGAGTTTCTTTAGTTCTTTGGCGCAATCATGATTTTATTTGCACCTGAGGTACAGGCAGTTGTGGTTCCGATCCGTGAACTGATGCCTTCGATCCTCTTTTGGCCAATTCGTCTGCTGCATCATTATCCAGTAAGTTGCTGTATCCTTTGATCCATTGCAGAGTTACTCTGTTCGTATTTGCAATGGAATGGAGTGCGTTGTAGCATTCCAGTATAAAGATAGAAGTTATAATAATGTTTTGTAGGCCTACGGCACTGAAGGATATAATTTTGAGCATCTTTCGGTATGAGATGCCATAAAAAATAAAATAAGGCCAAAAATAGTACATTATTTTCATGGTTAATAAACGCGCAGTGTTGTTTCGCATGTTTAAAATTTACTTCTACATAGTCACTGTCTAGATTACTTCGAAAGTCGAATACAAATCTTCTTCGGCGAGTATACCTGCATTGAGTGGAGCTGCTCAGCACACGTGAAACAGGCGGATACAGCACTTATCAATACTTTCCGCATAATTACGGGCTGCTTGAATCCGACTCTGGTAAGCATGCAGTATTCTCTGTCTGGAAACGCACCACCCAGACGTCCGTAGCAAAGTAGCTAGCTCCGTGAAAAGAACCTAGGCGAAATATGATTCCCACCACCCAATGTTCCGGTGTTACATAGTGCCACCAAATAAGAGTCTTCAAGCTTCATGGCAAATACTTGCTCCATCACCAATTGTACGCGCAGCTATAATAAACGAGAAATGAGACGCGGGGCGCGTGAGGAACTGGCTGGGCTACGCGACCGCTGCCGGCCAACATTGGCAATTGCGATACCTACATTCGCGCGCAACTATTGTATTCATCCTACATCAAAAATCTGTATTTGTTACGAAATATACCATTTCAAGCCTTATCGGAGTTTAATATAATAACATCAAGAAATCCCTGACAATCACTAACAATAGATTTTGGTACATCTTTTCGATGTCACCAACCAGAATGTATTTGTACTGGCGAAATCTCATGAATATAGAAATTAAATCACTTTGTATGACCGGTCCAATCAATTGTATGTCATTCAATGAGTTACCCGATTTGGTTTTCGAAGAAGCATTCAATTCAAATTCATTACAAAAACCGTCCTCAACTTGGTCGTTTCACTTTTTTCCTTAATTATAGCATGATGCGGCATATAATATTCAAAAACTAGACGATCGACTGTGCTCAAATGACCTAAATCAGCATATTCGTTTAAGAATTCTTCATATTTTTGTTTCAATGAAGGATACCTGTCAAGTTTCTTGAGTAAATTATCAAGACACCCTTTTGCCACATAAAATTTGTCTTTTAGTGCTTGCTCAGGTGTTTCTTTCATAGGCATTTGAACACTAAATCTACCACTAGGTAAACGAGCTACTGTATCGACAAAGTGAGACTCGCAAAGTCGTTCTTCCAATGAATGTGTTTTAGATTGAGTCGGGACGTCGTCAATATGCCAAAACTTCTCCAGTGAATCACGAATTTCTTGTGTAAAATTACAATAAATCTGTTGATGGCTAGTGGACCAGCTACCAACCAACCCAACTTTGAGTTCTGCAAAACAGGCTTATTTATTCCTAGTTTTATAGTTTTTGTCTCAATGATTAGCCAATAAACATCAGCACCTAACAAAATATCAATCTCCGCGGGAGCATAAAAATATGGGTCTGCTAATTTGATATTGTGAGGTAATTGTATGTTACTAACATCAACCTCGGAGTTAGGAAGCATTCCAGTAATCTGTGGAACTACTAAAAACTTTGTACTAAAATCAAACAAATTTACTCGTGATTTTATTGTAAGGAAACAACTCTCAGTTACTTTGCAACTTACATTATTTATGCCACAAATATTCATAGGATTAGTACATATACCAGCAGAAAGTCCCAATCGCTTTATAAGATTTTTGGTTACAAACGACGATTGGCTTCCTGTGTCTAGTAATGCTCGAGCAGTGTAGGTATTGTTTTTAACGCGACCTCAACGACCGCCGTACATAACAAAACTTGCCCCGTAGACACTGCAGATAATGACACCGGTAATGATGATGTAGATGGAACAACAGGATCACTTGTGTGTTGACTAGATATTGTAGGTATAGTTTATGTAACAATGTGTTGTGTTTTTTCTTACATGTGCGACAACCACCCTTGAGTTGACACAAATAGGAATTATGACCCTTAAGTTAACAATTTTTACATAATTTCCTTTTATTTACTTCGGTAATTCGGTCGTCTACACTCATATTTTTAAACTTAGGACACTCATGTAAGCGGTGATCTTCTTCACATAAAACACACAACTTCGACTCCTTGTCATAGGAAACAACAAAACTTTTAGCTTGGATATTAGGCCTTTGATTATTGTGTTTAAAACCAAATCGATTATTATCCTTTTCTGAACGATTGTAGGCAGTTTCTAGCACATCAGCACGACTTCGCAGAAACGTATAAAAGTCATCTGAAGTAGGTAAGTCAGAAAGATTACTTTTTAACTCCTCCCACCTTCTACTCGTGTTGAGGTCTAATTTGCCTGATACCATAAATATAATAAGTGTATCCCATTTGTCAGTTGGTTGACCCAAATTGTCAAGTGCCCGCAAATGCTTTGAAACATGATCGACAATAAAACGCAATGACTGATATGATTCTTTGTGAAGCACTTCCAGGCCAAAAAGAGACTTTAAGTGGTTATTAATTAATATATTTTTGTTATTAAAGCGTTTACAAAGAAGCTCCCAGGCCATTTTGTATTTTGTGCGCTAAATACTATAGATTTAATAACAACCGAGGCACTTCCCTGTAACGATGACCTTAAATAATGGTATTTATTTATGTCTGGAATATCACCATTGCTATTTATCATCGACTCAAAAGTATCTCGAAACTCGAGCCATTGCAAATAATTACCATCGAAAGTAGGTAACTGAATTGTAGATAATTTAATAGCATTATTGTGTTGGTTAGATTGACAACTAAACAAAGAAGCATTATCTGGCTGAGAATCTATTTTTTTGCAAAACGGTGACGATTCTAATCGTACTCGTGTTTCGGCCAAAATAGTGAGAAACAAATTCTCCATAGTATCTCGTTCGACAATTTGTTCCTCAATACTTTGATGTAAAAGTTCAATTTTCCCCTGGACCTCATCAAAATAAGATAACAATTATCTTGTATTTTACTAACCTTTAATTCTAGTTTTTTGTAAGACAAGCTTGTAAATTCAGATCGAAGTAATTCCTCTATATAACTACTATATTTAGTCAAAAGACCCTTAATAACTCCACGCTGTCTTATTAATTTTGCTAGTTCAGTCTTCTCCTCAGACGTTAAAGACTGATTTTCTTCTTTGTCAGACATTTTAAAGGTGGTAACAATATAACAATGAACTTAAAAAAGTATTAAGTAAAATATTTATACCAAGTATTTTATACTTAAGTTAATCCTTCTTTAATTAGGTCCAGCCTCATTTGCTCGTGCTGAGCATCCACGCACGGCTCAATGTCTTAAGCAGTCAGCTTGCTTGGTACTCACAGCGAAACGTTTCACTAGCTGGCTTTACCGTGTTCGCATAAAAATACGGCGTACCTATGCTGAAAAAACGTAACTTTGTTAACAACTACGCAGGAACAGGAATTTAGCAGATTATTTATTTGTAATTACGTAAAACATGGGTAGTAGATTTCGCCAGTACAAATACATTCTGGTTGGTGACATCGAAAAGATATACCGGCAAATTGAAATAGATCAGTCTCAGCGTCATTTGCAACTAATATTGTGGCGTGAAGAAAGAGATCAGCCAATTCAGATTTTGCAGCACAATACCGTCACGTACGGTACTGCGTCTGCACCGTTCTTAAGTACTCGTTGTCTCCTTCAGTTAGCGTTAGAGTGTTCTGATAGTATTGTTGCCAATGTTATCCAAAACGATTTTTATATGGATGACCTAAATACGGGCTCCGATACTGTGGAAGAATTGAAACACATTGTTGATTGTTGAGTAGTTCAAGTTTTGAATTCTGCTTGTTTGCCGTTGCGTAAATTCCGCACGAATTGTTCTGACTTGTTCAGCAGCGAGAACAAAACATCTGATTCCCTTGATCTTTATAAAGAATCTAGTATCCTAGGCCTAAATTATTCACCAAAATTTGACAAATTGCAATTTTCTACTGATCTTGAACTAAATTCTACAATCACTAAGAGATCCGTTATATCCACTGCATGTAAAATATTTGACCCATTGGGTCTATTGAGTCCTTGTGTAATAATAGCAAAAATCTTACTCCAGCGATTGTGGAGCGCTAAACTGGATTGGGATGATCCAGTTCCAGAATCTTTTACAAAAAATTGGTCTAAGCTTATCGATGAGTTTTCAATCTTATTCAACATTCAAGTTCCACGACACGTTTTATGTGACAAACCGTTAGTTATTGAACTACATTGTTTTGTTGACGCGTCTCAGCAAGCCTATTCTGCTTGTATCTATTTGCGTTCTGAAAATATTGAAAACAAAATTATTGTTAAATTGTTATGTGCTAAAGCCCGCGTGGCACCGATTAAACCTTTAACTATACCACGATTAGAGCTGTGTGGTGCGTTATTAGGTGCACGCTTGTCCTCAAAGGTCTTGCAGGCCTTAAGATGCGATATCGAACGTAAGTATCTATGGACTGACTCGACAGTAGTGTTGGGTTGGTTGAGGGCGCAAACTGGGGACTTAAAGGCTTTTGTGTGCAATCGCGTTAACGAAATTCACGAGCTGGCATCAAATTTTACATTTAATGACATATCTACTCACGAAAACCCCGCAGACATGGCTTCTAGAGGTATAGACCCTAAGTCATTACAATGGTCTCTTCTTTGGTGGGAAGCACCCACGTTCCTTAAATCGAAGCCACACGAATGGCCTAAACAATTACACAATCAATTACCCGCTGAATTACCTGAATTGAAAAATAAAAATACTAATGTACTCCAGTGCCATGTAGGCACTAACCCTGACTTTAAACACATCATACAATTTGAGAGATTTTCAAATTATAATCAATTAAAAAGAATGTATGCCTATGTTTTGCGTTTTGTAAACAATACTAAAATGAATAACCCTAAATTGACTGGCTCATTACAAGTTGAAGAATTAAATAACTCTTTGCATCTTTTAGTTAAATTAAGTCAATCCCAGTCATTTACCGCCGAAATTAGTGCGTTAATTAATAAAAGATCTTTGCACCGGAACTCAAAGTTGTTATCACTTAATCCATTTATTGATTCAAATGGTATTTTGAGAGTGGGAGGGAGAATTGAAAATTCTCAGTTTAGTTACGACAAGAAGCATCCAATGATCTTAAATGCTAAGCATCATTTGACAAGGTTGATTATGACTCACGAACATATGCGCCTGTTCCATGCAGTACCTCAGTTACTTTTAGCGTCAGTCAGAGAACAATTTTGGCCGATAGGTGGCAGGTATCTGGCACGCAGCATTACTAAGCAATGCGTGGTTTGCACTAGGTTCCGTGGAAAAACGCTACAACTATTAATGAGTAACTTACCTACTGCTAGGACTACCTCCACATTCCCTTTCTATTCGTGCGGTGTCGACATGGCTGGACCCTTTTTGATATCTAGCCGGAAGGGCAGAGGAAGTCGTTCTACTAAATGCTACCTCTGCTTGTTCGTTTGTCTTTCATCAAAAGCGGTACATCTCGAACTCGTTAGTGACCTAAGCACTGAAGCATTTATTCTGTCTTTGAGGAGGTTTGTTTCCAGAAGAGGCAAACCTGCGATTGTTTACTGTGATAACGGAACAAATTTTAAAGGTGCTAACAATGAACTAGGTAGGCTTTTGAGGTCCAGCCGTCAGTCAGTATATGATTTTGCTAATGATGAGGGCATCAAATTTATGTTCAGCCCCGCATATTCGCCTCATTTTGGAGGTATTTGGGAGGCAGGAGTCAAATCTGCTAAACACCACCTCAGGCAAGTTGCTGCTAATGCATCCCTGACATTTGAAGAGTTAGCTACACTGTTCACACAAATTGAGGCGATACTTAACTCACGTCCACTTACACCTCTCTCGTCGGATCCTTCTGACCCATCTCCCTTGACTCCGGGCCATTTCCTAATCAGAAGACCTCTCACATCCATACAATGCTTACCAGTCACAGTCAAGAATCCTAATAGATATGAACGCATCGAGCAGCTACGACAACATTTTTGGGACCGCTGGCGCCAAGAATTCATCTCTGAATTGCAGCAGAGGACTAAATGGAAAACACGACAACAAGACCTACGGATTGGAGACCTTGTCATACTCAAGGAAGACAGCTTACCTCCACTTCAATGGCGATTGGCACGTATCAGTCGCCTTTATCCTGGACCAGATGGTATTAGCAGAGTTGCAGATGTCCTCACAAACAAGGGCACCATAAAAAGAGCCATAAATAAGATGTGCATAATTCCTGCTATTGAAGAGAACAAAGACGTCACACCTCCAACTACATCGCCCGGAATTATACATACACCCATCGTAAAATGACGCCTTGAGATCATCATACCAGCTATAAATATCACAAGCTATAAATTATCTAATGCTAAATTGAAAGATATACCTTTCAACACCCCCGAAGATGTACGCGCAGCTATAATAAACGAGAAATGAGACGCAGGGCGCGGGAGGAACTGGCTGGGCTACGCGACCGCGGCCGGCCGACATTGGCAATTCCGATACCTACATTCGCGCGCAACTATTGTATTCTTCCTACATCAAAAATCTGTATTTGTTACGAAATATACCATTTCAAGCCTTATCGGAGTTTAATATAATAACATCAAGAAATCCCTGACAATCACTAACACCAATAATGCTCCCCAATTCAGGGTCACAAGGTGAAAGGAAAATCCACGCTGTTGCTCCCACCGTCAGAGAGCATCTCACCAGGCAAAGACCTTCCGTTGCCAATCTAGAAAGCCTTGTACAGACTGCAAACATTGGTAAAGAAAAACCAATAAAGTGGAACTACATTGACACCATCAGCAAGTATGTTTGCGGTGCTTCCTCACAAACCCCTGGCCTCCTTCTGTTATGACCCACGTGTCTGGTTAGCTGCACATTCCAAGACCTGTTACGTGCCACCGATAGTGCGGTTCGTGTGGCGGAATACTGGTCACCAAAAATTTGACAGAATTGCCATCGACACAAGAAAAAGTTGAAAAACCTTTATCTAAAGCAAAATTTAACGACCACAAAAGTTTATGTACGTCGATGAAAGATGCTCAAAGTTTTTACAAAATAATAATAAGAAAACGTAGTGGATGACATCCATGGGTTTCCTGAAGTACATTTTGAGATGGATGTAGACGGCGAAAACATGAATGCAGAATGATTAAAACGTTAGAAAAATAAATTCTATCAATTTTATTTTATAAGAATATTTCCTTCATTAATGGATAGCTGAAAGAAATAAGAAGCAATTTTATTTCTTAAACACGGTGTTTTAACGAACTTTTCTATAAAAATTATGCAATTCTTTCATTAATGTGATAAACTAGACAACTAAATACAAATTGCAATCAGGAACCAACCCACAATTATGGTATTTTTGCAATAAAGAACCACGCGTAATTTCAACAAAAAATGTACTAAAACTAAGAAAAATATTACTTGTATAGTTTCTTTAAATTATCCTTAATTCTATACACAACACTGTGAAGTTTTTATTTTAAAATAAATTGTGCAGTGGTTTTTGCATCCATTTAAGTTAAAAACTTAAATATCTCAAAACTAACATGATGTGGGTTGGTTCTAGTTTGCGTAACCATGTCCATTTGTACTTGGACTTAGCGTAGCCAATCTCTCAGTTCTTGTTCCGAGTTGCATTCTTGAACATAAACGATTTCTTTAAAGTAACCCCACACAAAAAAAAAAATATTTCATTTATTTATTTTTCTTCCTAGTTAGATTTTTGAAAAAATCGTAACTTTTTTTCTGGTTCGTTAACATGAGACTTTTTTTTGACAATTGAAAGAACATAAGTTGTCACAGTTTTAAAAAATCATGAGTGCTTTGAACCGCTTTTTTCATTTTTAATTGGAGTTTACGAAAAATCAGTCGATTTCAAGGAAAGTAATTATTCTTGCATTGATATCTTCAAATTTGCAGATCAGTCTGAATTTTTCTGAGAGAGTGCAATGTCTAAGTAAGCACCTAAAATAAAAAATAAATAGAATTTTTCATTTTAAAAGTAAATAAAAAAATATTAAAACATTAAAAGTGGTGATATTTCTAAAATAAAAATAAAAAACATATCTTGTAAGCGGCTGGTCGGAGGGCGCCACCACGCAACGTAAGCATTGGTAGCGGCATTAAGTGTATCAAAAATAAAAACAAAGTTGAGATTCCTTTTATATTTAATATATTTCTGAAGTCCTACAACCAACTAAAGTGTATAAGTGTTTTCGTGACAAAAACTGCAGTGCATACAAAATAAACAGAGTAGTCGGGTGGTGAAGTCCGGAGAGGAAGGGGTACGTGTTGACGTCGCCGCCAAGACAAAACAAGATGTTCGGTTCCCGTAGGTAGAATGTATTGTGAAGGTAACGAGTCTACACAATATTGGACCCAGCAACGCGTCTCACCAGCATGAAACCGCGATCTTAGTGCCTCAATACAAAAAAAGGATGTGAATTGGAGTCGTTACGAATGCCCAAGGAGGTCTCAACAGCTTGAGAGCCCTTGAGAGCCAATAAGGTGCAAATCGCATTCCAAATGTAGGATAACGAAATAACATGTACCAGGGGTTCTTATACAAAGGAGAAAAGTAAATGTCCGCGCGATGCAACTGAAACTCAGCGCCATCTATTGATTATTTTCGGTAACATTATGGGGAGTTCTTAGGCATCCGGGAAAACGATTTACTTGCGCGATGCAAGGTACGCCATCTGTTTATATTATAGGGAACTAACTGTTGATTGAAAATTATGGTTATTAGTCTCCCCCTCTGTCTCCGATAGTCGTCCCAACGAAAAAGACAGGATAAGCTTAGGAAGCGTTCTTTTTAGGACGGCCACGTCCACGTTTTTGTTGCGTTCCTACACTGGCCTGAGCAACTATCTTCTTTGGACGTCCCCTTCTTTTAAGAGGTTGTACTGGGTCAGTTTGGTTGTACTGGGTTGTGATAGACTCCAATAGGTATATCAGGATTCTGTGGGTTAGCAATCTCGTATGAGGAGGGTCCATGTCTTCTTTTTACTACATAGGGTCCATACCGACGAGGTGCAAATTTTGCACTTATACCGCGGGCAGCTTTGCTCACTGGATGTAACGTTATCATGACGAGGTCACTAAGGCTATAACCAGGGTCGCTCCGTCTGTGTTGATCCACATATTGATTTCTCTTTTCTTCTCTCATTTCCTGAACTTTCCTTGCCCTTTCCATAGTTGTAGCCAATTGCAACAGCTTTGGCGTTATCTCAGGAATGAAGTTTTCTGATACTATTATCTCTCTAAAGTTATGCCAATTATCGTCTATTGTTTTCAATTCCCTTCCAAAAGTTAAAAAGGCCGGAGTGTAGCTTGTCGAAATGCATTGGGCTGAGTTCATGGCAAATCGTATACACGGTAATTGATCAGGCCAGTCACGATGATTGTCTCCTAAGATGATTGCTAACTGTATCTTGAGGTCTCAGTTTCTTCGCTCAACAGGATTCGTTTCCGGGTGGTATACCGGGGTAAAAACATGTTTAATCTTCATACAGAAAGCGACTTGCTGCATTACTGCACTTACAAACTGTGTGCCATTGTCGCTAATCATACGCCTCTGGAATCCAAATCTTAGGAAAATCTCATTTACCAGTGTTAGAGCACACCTTTCAGAGGTAGCTACTTCTAGGGGAAAGAGTTCCACCCATCTCGATGCCAAGTCCTCAACTATGAATATCCAAGTCACACCGTCAGCCGAGGCAGGCAGAGGGCCGAATAGGTCAAAGGCCAGAACTTCAAAACGCTGATTCATAACTGAAGTCTGTAACAGCCCCGCAGGCTTCTGGTTAGATATTTTGTATCGCTGACAATCTACGCAATTTTTACTTAAGCCTCAATGTATTTACGCATTCCGCACCAAAAATAGCGCTTTGAAATAGCTTCACGCGTTTTATCACTACCATAATGTCCTGCTAATGGACTGTCATGGTATGCTGCGAGCACATTTGCCCATTCATGTTCAGGTACCACTAACAGAGCATCGTCGTTCTCAATGTTAGGATTATTTCTATACAGAAGTCCATTGTTGAGAAAATATCCTTTGTTACTCCAATAGTAGGCATTCTCAGTATTCTTAACGTCCTCTAGGGAGCGTATGATCTTTTTAATTCGATCATCTTCCAGTTGTTCTTTCCTGACATCGCCTTTATTCCTCAATGGCATATCTACTACGACACTACATATGCTACAATGTTCATTGGTTTCTTCAGTACATGGTGGTCTTGAGAGCGTATCTGCTACTAAATTCGTCCGACCGGCCATATATTGTATGGTAATATCAAATCCCTGGAGCTGTAAAGCCCATCTTGCTAACTTGCTTGTAGGGGACTTCAATGACAATAGCCATTTTAAAGCTTGATGATCGGTTATAACCGTAGTTGGCAAACCATCAATGTATCCAGCAAATTTATTTACAGCCCAGACTACGGCAAGTGCTTCTTTCTCTGTCGTGCTATAATTGCGCTCCGCTGGAGATAGCAGACGACTGGCATACTCTACAGGATGTTCATCCTCTCCCTCCCCCTGTACTAAAACTACTCCAAGAGCATAGTTGCTTGCATCTGTTTTCACAATGAAGGGTTTTGATGAATCAGCCTGTCTTAACACAGGTGCAGTAGTAAGCAACTTTTTTCATTCATTATAAGCTAAGTTTTGTTTCTCAGACCACACCCATTTAGCATTTTTCTTAGTAAGTCGTGTCAGAGGTTTAACGGTCTGTGAGAAATTTTTGATAAAACGACGGTACCAGGAACAAGTTTGTAGAAACGTTACCAAGTGCTTCAGGTTACATGGTACTGCTAAGTTACAAATAGCAGTAGTCTTTTCAGAGTCCATTTGAGTAGTGTATTATTGGGCATTCTGGCCCCCAGTCGTCCGCTTCGCTTCCGACCGTTCGCTGCGCTCACTCGGTTGACAGAATGCCCAATAATACACTACGAATGGAGTGTTGAATAAATCTAAAAAAGTATCTTGATCAAAACATTCGGTTGAAGACCCGTGGTAAGTATCTTCAGAGAGACCCGTGGTAAGATTCTCTCACCGAACGCCCTGCCTAATATGACACAGACCACTCAGGACCCATGGTAAGATTCCTTTGCTGAATGTATCACCTAACACGTTCGGTTGAAGACCCGTGGTAAGTATCTTCAGAGAGACCCGTGGTAAGATTCTCTCACCGAACGTCCTGCCTAATATGACACAGACCACTCAGGACCCATGGTAAGATTCCTTTGTTGAATGTATCACCTAACACGTTCGGTTGAAGACCCGTGGTAAGTATCTTCAGAGAGACCCGTGGTAAGATTCTCTTACCGAACGTCCTGCCTAATATGACACAGACAACTCAGGACCCATGGTAAGATTCCTTTGGTGAATGTATCGCCTAACACATTCGGTTGAAGACCCGTGGTAAGTATCTTCAGAGAGACCCGTGGTAAGATTCTCTCACCGAACGTCCTGCCTAATATGACACAGACCACTCAGGACCCATGGTAAGATTCCTTTGTTGAATGTATCACCTAACACGTTCGGTTGAAGACCCGTGGTAAGTATCTTCAGAGAGACCCGTGGTAAGATTCTCTTACCGAACGTCCTGCCTAATATGACACAGACAACTCAGGACCCATGGTAAGATTCCTTTGCTGAATGTATCGCCTAACACATTCGGTTGAAGACCCGTGGTAAATATCTTCAGAGAGACCCGTGGTAAGATTCTCTCACCGAACGTCCTGCCTAATATGACACAGACAACTCAGGACCCATGGTAAGATTCCTTTGCTGAATGTATCGCCTAACACATTCGGTTGAAGACCCGTGGTAAGTATCTTCAGAGAGACCCATGGTAAGATTCTCTCACCGTCTGTTCTGACTAACACATTCAGCTCAAGACCCATGGTAAGATTCTCTTACTGAATGTCCTTCCTAACACAAACGGTTGAAGACCGTAGGTAAGTATCTTCTGAGAGACCCATGGTAAGATTCTCTCACCGTCTGTTCTGCCTAACACATTCAGCTCAAGACCCATGGTAAGATTCTCTTACTGAATGTCCTTCCTAACACAAACGGTTGAAGACCCGAGGTAAGTATCTTCTGAGAGACCCATGGTAAGATTCTCTCGCCGTCTGTTCTGCCTAACACATTCAGCTCAAGACCCATGGTAAGATTCTCTTACTGAATGTCCTTCCTAACACAAACGGTTGAAGACCCGAGGTAAGTATCTTCAGAGAGACCCATGGTAAGATTCTCTCACCGTCTGTTCTGCCTAACACATTCAGCTCAAGACCCATGGTAAGATTCTCTTACTGAATGTCCTGCCTAACATATTCAGCTGAAGACCTATAGCAAAATTCTATCTCTAAATGTCCTTCCTTAATTAATTACTATTACCTTTACTTACTGTTTACCGTTACTTACCTTTTTACCTTTACCATTTTTAGCATAACCATACATTTACCTTTAGGTAAAACTATACCTTGAGATTTTTTATTCAAATAAAACAACCACAACAACCATAATTTATTATAAATTGAAATAAATGGAGACCTTTTTTACTACGATTATTTATAAAATAAATCAATTCTTCTACTCGTCGAAGTTTCATGGTCACGGTGCAAATACATAGTTTATTTATTAAATCATGTCGTGGGGATCTGAAAAAAATAAAATAAAACATTAAATAAAATTGTGGAAAATTAAAATACAGAACCGAAACTTTTAAAAATACAACAAAATAATAAATAAATAAAAAGGTTACCTGTTTTAACCAAGATTCGTAACAATGTGTTCTGCATATTATTGTAGATATTTAATTGCCTTGATGAGCAGTAGGTACTCCTGAAATAAAAAACACATATGTGTTATTCATCAATAAAATTTGTAATAAACATTAGCAAACAATTATCTATTGTTTTTTGGTAGCTAAAGGATTTTTATTTGTGATATATTTCATATTTCGAGTAACACTATAATCAAAGCAAAAAAAGTCAACTTTTTAAGTTATCAATGAAAAAATGATTTATTATTTATTATTCAACCAAAACACGTATAGAAAAGAAAAAGGCTTGATAATCTTATATATTAGATATCTATAGTTGTATGAAAGAAGAAAAAATACTGCACTGACCCCAGACAGCCTGGAAACAGCAAGCATGTTAAGAAGTATCAAAAATAATAATCTCTCTCGGAAGATTAACGAAAATAATAATCCGTAAGTTATCCTTTACACATAAAATATTTTCTGTTTCAGACAAAAAGTATATTTATATATAATTACACTTACATTTTTTGGAAATACTGCACTGGTTTCACAGAGTTTTTTTAAATGTTCACCATAATTTTCAATTATTACGAACTTATTGAATAACTTGTAGGTGTTCGATGAAATCCTATGTCACACTGTATGTTGCATCGCGTGGATCGTGGGAATGTGCGAGCTGCAATTTATAGTCCAAGAGAAGGATCGGTACTTGTTTCGGACTACTATTTTAGGTATTTTTATGTAAACCTGTTTATTTTTAAATGGTTTAAAACTTTGTTTTGTATCGAGTTTTTGACATTGTCATACTATTTAAATTTAAAAAAATGTCATATTATAAATACAATTATTCATTAAAATTAAAATATTCCTTCAGACTATAAAAACAATTACCTACTCAACAACCAATTATTTAACATTTTTCTGAAATACATTTTCTTGAAGCACTTCAAGTCTTTTGAGTAATTTATTATATATTGCTATCGACATATATAAATATTTTTCTTATATATAAGTATCCTTGTGACATCGAGGTTGATTGATATTATGATAACGTTGATTTAAACATCTCGGCTCCTGGTCTAACACAGCTTACTTGCAGATTAAGCATTAAATGCTTTGAATGAGTGTGTACGACATGTAACTTTAGATTTTTATTGTTTACTTCATGTTGCATTGCAAGTTGGAACTGATAATTATTTTTATCTTTCTAATTGACCTGAATGCTGGCTGATATAGACTGCTTCTATCGTTAAGTCCGCTTTTATAAAAGTATGTGCAATAAAGTTTTTTTAATCTTGTGACAAAAATTTATAAAATCGATAAGTAAATTAATTTTTAGTTGAAGGTAGACTCAAATCAATGTAGTAATAATTATCAATTTTACTCTTTACAAATGGAATAATGAAAATTTGCTACTTGGAAGACCTCATAATTAGTATTTGACTAGCCATTTAAGATATTAACTTATATGCATTACATACTGATTTCACTTGTACCGCAACACAGTGTAATACAATCATATTTCCTTTGAACGTTACATCAAAGTATCTGTCATATTCTAATTCAAAAGGTAATAAGTTATTTACTTGCTACTGAAGTTTTTTTTCTGTGCTTATCAAACATAAATAATACGGTCTAAATTTGTATATCTTTTTATTGTAACTTTGGTTACAACAAATTAGCTTTATTTTTGCTGACAATTTATTATTGATCACATAAATACGGATTTTCACCGCAAAAAAATCAATTACTGTCGTGGGTATACCAATAAAATGTATGTAGGTAGTTACTTATTACGTATGGAATAAACCAGTTGTTGTCCAGCACTCGGCGTGTTTTATTGAAATACTACATGGTGACAGCGGTTTAGTGGATTAAAGTGTTGTATCCGAGATATTGTAGTAATTTAAGTGACGAATTACGCTGGCATATATCCGCGTAATTCTTGGTGCACATTACTTAAAGTGAGGAATAGATAGGTACAACGCATTGCAATGGAGCACGCACGCCCACCCGCGGAATTGAACATGGACGGAGGACCGGTCAGCCGGGCTGACGCTTGGAAGCGGTGGAGACAACAATTCACACTATTTATCAAAGCATCGGGAGTGCAGTCGGAATCTACCAGTGTTAAAGCGAGTTTATTAGTGAATTTGATCGGCCCTGATGGTTTTGACGTGTATCAAACGTTCAATTTCGAGAAAGACACCGATCGTGACAACGTAGATGTCTTGTTACAAAAGTTCGATTCTTACTTCGGAACGAAGGTAAACTTAACCCTTATGAGGTACAGGTTCTTTACGCGTAACCAGGAAGACGGTGAATCTATTCAACAATATGTGACAGCATTGAGACTGTTGAGTAAAAATTGTGAATTCGCTAATTTAGAAGAGGAGTTAATCAAGGACCGCATCGTTTGTGGTCTCCGGGACAGTAGAGTCAGAGACAGACTGCTGCGTTGCGACGACCTGAACTTGGACAAGGCCATAAAGCTGTGTCAAGCGGAAGAAGTGTCGCAGGAGAGCGAGAGGCAGCTGAGTGCCAGCGGAATAAGGAGTAGTGCGGCACACGTAGACAGTGTGGCGCTCGGGCCGCGCAGCGCTGGGCAGCGTTGGCGCGAGCGCTCGGCGCCCGCTGCGGAGGGCACGCGCGGCGCGGCGCGGCAGGCGGGGCGCGCCGGGCTCGGCTCCGGCGGCGCGCGCCCCCGAGCGGCGCCCGGCGCGTGTCGCGGCTGCGGCGGCTTGCGCTGCCCCGCCGGCCGGTGTCCGGCGGCGCGCGTTACCTGCTACGTTTGTGGTAATATGGGACATTTCGCAAGGGTATGTAAATCTAACGTTTTTAATAGCAGCAATGTGAAGAAAGTGCATGAAATCGGGCGTCAGGAGAGTGATGCTAGTTCGGATGAGTGTGAATCTTTTTATATATCTACGATTAATGGCGCGAAAAGCTCGGCGGATTGGTGTGAAATAATAAAATGTGGAAACGGGCTCGAAAAATTTAAACTAGACACTGGTGCAGACATTAATGTGTTATCGTATTGTAGATTTAAGCAATTGGGTTTCGACGATAATATATTAAAAAAGAAAAAGATTTGTTTACAATCTTATACGGGTAATATTATACCAGTTACAGGCTTATGTAATTTATACTGCAGTTATAAGGATATTAATTATAACCTTGAATTTGCAATAGCAGATATGAGTTGTGAAAGCGTGTTGGGACGAAAATCGTGCGCGGAAATGGGTCTTGTGAAGCGAGTGAATTCCATTGAGTTTTCTAAATATGAAGACTTATTTTCGGGCGTAGGCTGTTTGCCGGGCAAATACCACATCGTGGTGGATGATTCGGTTAGACCGGTGATATGTGCATCTAGAAAAATTCCTTTGGGCTTGCGGGACAGATTGATAGATGAGTTAAAAAAGATGGAGAATATGAACATTATTAGAAAGGTCACATACCCCACCCAATGGGTGCATCCATTAGTACTAGCGGCCAAAAAAGATAACGGTATTCGCGTGTGCCTCGACCCACGCGAGCTGAACCGCGCGGTGCAGCGCGCGCACTTTCAGCTGCCCACGGTGGCGGAGCTGGCGGCGCGGCTGCACGGCGCGCGCTTCTTCTCCGTGCTCGACGCCAATTCCGGCTTCTGGGCTGTCCAGCTGGATGAGGATAGCGCCGATCTTTGTACATTTGCAACCCCATTCGGCCGTTACCAATTTTTGCGTTTACCGTTCGGTATAAATTGCGCTTCCGAGGTTTTTCATGGAAAAATGCGACAATTACTCGAGGACTTGGAAGGTACTGATAGCTTCGTTGATGATATAATAGTATGGGGAAAATCAAAGTCAGAGCATGACGAGCGACTGATAGCTTTACTTGAGCGGGCGCGTCAAATTAATTTAAAATTCAATAAGAAAAAATGCAAAATAGGTGTACAAGAAGTTACGTATCTCGGACATGTGTTCGATGCTGATGGGATGAGACCTGACTATAATAAAGTAAAAGCCATAATGGAAATTAAACAGCCGAAGGATAGGAAAGACTTAGAACGATTCTTGGGTGCCATAAATTACCTATCAAAATTTATCCCAAACTATTCCGAGCACGCCATCCCACTGACCAACCTCTTAAAAAAGGACAATATTTGGCGTTGGGAAAATAGTGAACAATGTGCTTTTGACAAACTAAAACAATGTGTGAGCATCGCGCCCTGCCTGGCGCTGTACGACGTGTCGCGGGCCGTGGTGCTGTCCGTGGATGCGGCCAGCGACGCGCTCGGCGCCGTGCTGCTGCAGGACGGCCGCCCCGTGGAGTACGCCTCGCGCACGCTCACGGACACACAGCGCAGGTACGCTCAGGTCGAGAAGGAGTTGCTAGCTATTGTGTTTGCATGTGAGAGATTCCATCAATATATATTTGGAAAAACTGACATACTCGTGGAGTCTGACCACAAGCCATTGGAAAGTATATTTAAAAAACCATTAATGTCGGTCCCGGCACGCTTGCAACGAATGCTTCTGAGAATTCAAGGTTACGACCTTAAAGTTAGATATAAACCAGGGAAGTTAATGTACATACCTGACACTTTGTCTCGCGCACCGTTGGCCGAGACTTACAGCGAAGAACTTGAGAAGAATGTCCTTTACCAAGTAGAATTAATAGTTAATAATTTACCAATGTCTAATAAACGTTTAACACAGATTAAAAATGAGACTCAAAAAGATGATACTTATAATAAATTAATAAGATACATAAAACAAGGTTGGCCATCAAATAAATACGAAGTAGACGAAAATCTGAGAAAGTATTGGTCATTGAAGGACGAGTTATATGTCGTGGATAGTGTAGTATTTAAAGAAAATACTGTTTTAATTCCTCATTCGCTGCGTGCAGAGATGTTACGTATAGTCCATGAGGGACATCAAGGAATAGACCGCTGCAAACGGCGCGCGAGACAAGTCATATTCTGGCCAAACATGGCGAAAGATATCGAAATGTATGTGAGGCGCTGTACTGTCTGTCAGGAGAGTAGCCATGCTCCAGCACGCGAACCCATGATACCTGTGCCAATACCTAGCTTGCCGTGGCAAAAAGTCGGATCGGATATATTCGAGTATGGTAAAAAATATTATTTAGTACTGGTAGACTACTTTTCAAACTTTGTTGAAGTATGTAAATTAATTAATATTTCATCTAAAATAGTAATTGATCATATGAAAGAAGTATTTGCACGGCATGGCATTCCCGAGGTTGTCGTGAGTGATAATGGCACACAGTACAGTAGCCGCGAGTTTGGGCAGTTTGCGGATGACTGGGGCTTTCAGCACGTGACTTCATCCCCAAATTACCCACAATCCAACGGCAAGAGTGAGCGGGCAGTTCAGACCGTTAAACAACTGTTAATAAAAGCAATCAAAAGTGGTAGTGACTTTCAAATTGCTCTGCTAAATTATAGGAATACGCCGAGAGACGGTCTTAGCTCACCCTCACAAATGCTTATGAGTCGAAGGTTGCGTTGTAAGTTACCTAACCATTTAGATTTACTACAGCCAAAACTAATTGAATCTAATGAATACCTAACAATGTTGGAAAAGCAAAATTTAAATAAAGTAAACTATGACAAATGTACGAAGCCTGCAACCGAGTTAAATAATGGCGACACAGTAATCCTTATAGATGGCAAAAATAGGTATCGGAGTAAAGTAGTAAACAAAGCAAATACGCCGCGTTCTTACATAGTAGAAAACAAAGCAGGTAATAGGTACAGACGCAACCGTCGACACTTAATTAAGTGCGAGCAAAATAATTCAAATTCCGCAGAAGACTATGCCTTAGACAATAAGCTCCAAAAAGACAAATCGGGGGAGTTGAGTCTCAGTTCAGGCGCTAAGAAAATAACATCTTCTGAGCAAACCGACTCACATGCAACTATTGAACCTGAGACTGGGATTCAACCAGATCAGCCACAACGCCCATGGACTCGTAGCTGGGCGAAAAAAATGTTAGAACTAGACTAATTAATTCTTTTATTTTTATATAAACTACCTAGCATATATTAAGTTAATTACAACTAAAAAAAAAAAAAAAAAAAGTTTAATATAAATATGTACTAAGCTTATACTAAGATTATTTAGGACTTGAGTGGCAAGACGAAGTACTGTAAAAAATATTAAATATATATAAAATCATCTGAGCTGAGTATTTTACAGTATTTAATCTTATTAATAACTGTCCAAACTCAAGTCAGTATATCATAAGTAGTAATAAGTAGTAAGTATCATGATAATATTACTAGTTTTATAAAGAGAAAATCGTATTTTTTAATGCATATCAAAAATAACTAAAAGGGGGGAATAGGAGATTATAAAGTTATGTTAGAATTTTGTAGGGGAGATGTCGTGGGTATACCAATAAAATGTATGTAGGTAGTTACTTATTACGTATGGAATAAACCAGTTGTTGTCCAGCACTCGGCGTGTTTTATTGAAATACTACAATTACTTTGTGAGATTCTTTGTGAATATCAAGAAACAAGCTCCCCATTGTGCAAAATGTAAGTAAGTACTAATATACATTTATTTTATAGTCAGTTTGTTTCAGCAAATAATTTTAAAGTAACGTTTTCTTTATTGTTGTATTTGTGTAGAGATCCGCGAAGTGTTCTGTTAAGCTAATTGATCAATGAATTGAGTGGTCGCGGGTTCAAATCCCGCAACCATCAATGTATGTAGCTAGCGTAGTAAGTACGTATGTTTGTACCTATTTGTAATGTATTTAAATGTGTCATTACCGTACCTAGACATTACAGAACACTGTGCACTTAGTTTTCCTTTCCTTAGTTAGATAGTGGTTATGATTATTGAGAAGATAAACTAATTATGATTATTATTTTATAGGTCGGACTCTGAGTACGCATCCAGCATTGAAGACGTGGCTCCATTAGAGGTGGTGCTACCTCGCCCGAGCAAGAGCAAGCCCAAAACCAGCGCGTCGTCGACCTCAACCGCTTCTACGCCTGCGCCTGCGCCTAAGCCGAGGAAGCGAAAGCCTACCATCAACCCAGTTGTGAACGTTGAAGCCCTAACTAGGTAAATTTCCTCCTTTTATAATAATATTTACCAAACTCACTCGCAATTATTGTACTAGCACTTAATTGTAATATTTGATAAAAGGTAATTTTTTAATAATTTACAATGAGTATTTACGAGTACAAGTAAAATAGTAAATGATCGAAGTACAACAAAACTAACAAAAAAAAAAAGATTTATCGATAAAAATATATGTTACTCAAATAAATATGTTTATTATTCACAGACCAAAGAAAAAAACGAAGAGTTTGTTTGCAATCATCAATAAAGACGAGCAGGCAAGTACGAAGGAGACAACTCGTAGCATTGCATCGAGCTTCACGTCGCGGGTGTCTTCGGGCCAGTGTCGTCGCACTGCAGTCACCAGCGGCGAGTTCTACATAGATTTGAAAATCTACCACACCGACGATGTTAAGAATGTTCCAGCCGAGGAACGCTATAAGAAAGCGCTTGCAGCGGTAAAACTCCAATGCGGTGAACAATCCCAGGAGTGGGAGGCTCTACAAGGGTTTATAAGTAGGGCTTATGTAATTTTTGAAGAGTGCGAACCAACTTATTATAGCAATAAAATAAACATAAAATAATTTGTAATTTTATACTTGTAAATATACATGTTATACAGTTTTTATTTTTTTACATTTCAATTATTCGTCATTATTTCTAGTAGATTACGAGTCTTTATTGTTTTTTAACTAATTCTTGGTTCTAAAATGCCTTTCTGCACTATTTGTAACGTGTCCATAGGTTCTACCTCTTGGGTAGGTCACTTGCGGAGTCGCTTGCACAAGCAAAATAACTCCACCTAGCCACACAGTGATGGTGTGGAAATCGTAGCATCTGCATTTCGCTCTCGTATCATTTCTTACCGATTAGTTGCAATTGAACTTGATCAAACTTCTATAGATATTTTCTTTAATTCTATTCATAACAAAATAAAATCACTTTTAGATGAAGCTTTAAGAGTACATACTTGCATTAAAGTGAATTTTGAATTATTTAGCATTTTCCTGTTATTCAAAAATAATATGCAGGAAATCAAATCCTTTGTTACAAAGAATTTTATACTTTACCACAACTATGATTATGATAATTTATTTTCTAAACTAGTGAGTATATTGAAAAAGAAAATGGAAGAATTTGAGGAAAGCGATAGTGGTTGGGCATTTTTGAGTAATTCACATTTAGTAATAAATGTAAATAAGTACCAGCCATTAGGTGGGTCATCTTATTTAAAATTACCTAAATTTATTCAAAGTAAGAAAGCGTGTATAAATATTCAAAATAAAGACCAGTGTTGCTTTTTATGGAGCGTAACAGCAGCTCTTTACCCGGCTCGAAATCATCCTGAACGAGTCTCGTCTTATCCCAATTTTAAAGATGTTCTTAATGTCAATGGGATATCTTATCCTGTCACATTCTCAGATATTAAGATTTTTGAAAAAAACAATCCCAAGTTAAGTTTTATCATTTACGATCTAAAAAATTCTAAAAACATTATTGGCCCCGTATATAAATCTGAAAATACGAAAAACAAAAAAACTATTCATTTGCTATTGTTAGAAAACAACGCGACGTCACATTATTGTCTTATCAAGGACTTGTCGCGGCTTCTCAGAAATCAAATAACAGCACATCATGGTAAATTTTATTTCTGTGATACATGTTTAGTGTTTTTTACTACTTGTGAGGAACTAGAAAATCATATATGTAGCGGGATCGTCACTGTATTACCTGAAAAGGGGTCCGTCATAAAATTTAAAAATTATGATCGTAAACAAAACGTTCCATTTGTAATTTATGCAGATTTTGAGACAATTTTAGAAGTGCACGAGGACAAGTCTGATTCTGATACTCAAAATACAAAAACGCTGCAGCACCATATACCCTCAGCGTTTGCGTACAATATAGTCTGTACTGTAAACACTAGCTATAATCGCTTTGTATCATATCTAGGTTCTGACTGTGTTTCTAAATTTATAGAATCTCTTTATCGCGATGTTCGTGAAATTCATGCTATCTTATCCAAACATTTGCCTATGATTTTTACCGAAAAAGATGCATCCGAATTTTCGCAAGCCACTCGCTGTCATATATGTGATCACTTCTTATTTTCAGACAAAGTGCGAGATCACTGCCACATAACAGGATTATATCGTGGTGCAGCACACAGATATTGTAATTTACAATACAAAACACCTAAGTTTATTCCTGTCTTTTTTCACAATTTGGCAGGTTATGACTGCCATTTATTCATAAAACAATTAGGTGAAATGCCTGGAAATATTAAGATTATACCTAAAACTAAAGAAAATTATGTGTCATTTACAAAATTTGTCCCGATTTCCGATCAAGAATTTATGCAATTGCGCTTCGTAGATTCATTTAAATTTCTTGGCACTAGCTTGGATAAATTAGCAAAAACTATTAAAAAAGAAGAGTTTGAACATTTACGCATGCATTTTCCAATACCTACCCAATTTAATTTACTTACTCGCAAAGGTATATATCCCTACGAATACATGGATAACTGGGATCGCTTTAAAGAGCGATGTCTACCAGAAAAAGAAGAGTTTTACAGTTCCCTTACAAATGAGCATATTAAAGATGAAGAGTATGAACATGCTCAATTAGTTTGGTCGCAATTTAACATTAAAAATCTGGGTCAATACACTAAATTGTATTTAAAAACAGACGTTCTCTTGTTGACTGATATTTTTGAAAAGTTTAGAAAAACTTGTAAATTTCATTATCAATTAGATCCTGCTTTCTATGTAACCGCTCCTAGTTTATCATTTGATGCAATGCTTTATAAAACTGGAGTCGAGTTGGAGCTCATAGATGACCTTGCCATAGTGCGTATGATTCAATCAGGCATCAGAGGAGGTGTATGCACGTGTTCGCACAGGCATGCCAACGCCAATAACAAATACATGAACGAATACGATCCCTTAAAACCAGATACCTTTATAGTTTACATAGATTGCAATAACTTATACGGATTCAGTATGTGTCAATCTCTACCACTATCGAATTTTAGATTTTTAAACCAGGTAGAAATTGAATGTCTTGATATTGCTAATGTTCCTGCTGATGCTGACTATGGTTTTATTCTTGAGGTTGACTTAAGCTATCCAAAAAAGTTGCATGACGGACACAATGATTTGCCATTTTGTCCTGAGAAATGCATTCCACCCGGGGGTAAGACTTTTAAGCTCGTGCCTAATCTTTACGACAAGTACTTCTACGTTATCCACTATGTTCACTTAAAAACATGTTTAAAACATGGGCTGGTATTAAAAAAAATACACCGTGTCATAACGTTTCAACAAAGTCCTTACTTAAAACAATATATCGATCTAAATACGAGTTTAAGACAACAGGCTCAATCTACATTTGAACAAGACTTTTTTAAGTTGCTCAATAACAGCATTTTTGGGAAAACCTTAGAAAACAACGAAAAAAGAGTGAATGTACATTTAGTTAACGAATGGAGTGACCACAATAATATAACAAAAAAGAAAATAACTGCTAATAAATTAATTTCAAGTTCTAGTTTTCACAGTGCTTCAATTTTCACTGAAAATTTAGTTGCGATACAAACAAAACCTGAACAAGTGATTTTGGATAAGCCAATATACATAGGGTTTACGGTGTTAGAGTTATCTAAAAGCCACATGTATGACTTTCATTATTCAGTTTTTGAACCATCGTATAAAAACAAATTACAAATGTGTTACACGGATACGGATAGTTTCGTGTACCAAATTGAAACCGAAGACTTTTACAAAGATTTAAAGGAAACTTTCCTTCATTATTTTGATACAAGCAATTTTTTCAAGGAAAATTTATATGGCTTACCCCTTCTAAATAAAAAGATTCCTGGACTTTTCAAGGACTAAATGGGAGGAAACATTATAACAGAGTTTGTCGGATTACGTTCAAAATTGTATTGTATAAAGACCAATAATACTACAATTAAAAAAGCAAAGGGAGTAAAGATGAGTGTTGTTCGCGATATACAAATATCAGACTACAAAAAAACCTTGTATCATGGCAATATAGTGCGAAAAACGAATGTTTTATTTAAGTCTATCAAACACGACATTTTGACTCGTAGTCTTAACAAAGTAGCGCTATCCAGTAATGATGACAAGCGTTTTGTTTCGGGTGACAAGGTATCAACGAGAGCTTGGGGGCACACATCCATTCTAAACATTTAGATAAGCATAACATTGAACCAAGAATTAGGTAATTACAATTAAATTATAATACTTTCCTTAGATGTAAGATTTTCTTTATTATAATAGATAAACAACCTAATTAAGTTAATATTAAGTTTCAAATATGTAAATTAATTATTTAGGTACGTTGTTTTATTTTGTAATAGAAATAAATGATGACAAATAATTTACTTGGGTTTTATTTCTTATACGTAAAGACGTTCACATTAACTCAATACATCATGTTTAGACATGTTTTAAAATGTGATGGTAATCATCGCGTAGAAACGGTGAAATCCTATGACATCGGTCACACGTTGGGAATCAATTTACTACATTTAGGTATTTTGCAACGCAGATAAAACTTTACAGGTTTGGACATGAAGTTAATTAATAGCACGTGGCATAGCCGGCTCGTCTCATATTACCTATTTGATATAAGCAATCAGTAGATTTTATTTAGTTATCAATTCGACTTCGTTGCGTTCAAACTTGTTTCGGTTAAAAGTTAAGATGGCTCAACGTAGTCACAGTCACCTTCTCACCTCACCACAAGCCAGCTACGTTCTTTCAATCAATAGTAGAGTACCCAAGCACGTAATTAAAATTGAGATCATGGAAGCAGTGGAATTGTCAAACGATGAAGTGGACATTCAAAGTCGTGCAAAAACTCAATACATTGTGTACGAAAATTGCGATGATGTGTATTTTAGCACGCTACAGCTGATGTCACACATCAGTTCCAAGTTGCGAGACCGCAACGAAAGACCTACCTTGTGAGTGGGAAACAATTAATTTTCAATCAGGTATGTAGTATTTTAATATTTTTATTTTATTTTGTGTGATGAACTATTTACATACTTGTTCTAGGAACTATTACAATTTATTCACTTTATTCTATAGATAAAATCGACAGATTTCATTGTTTTTTTTCTTTTACAGAGAATGACTGACGTATATGATGATTTTCCTCAATACGCTCAAGACCCGTTACAAGACTTCACTCAGCAATACAAAGATTTATTTGGTGTGCAATCGTCGGAAATTAAACAAAAACGTAAAAAACGAGTTCCTCCAAAAAATAATAAGCGGAAAACTCCGAAATCTTTTGTGGTATGTAACGAACAGGAAGGCCTCAAGATGATCCAGATAAAAGTGGTGGACCTGGTCTACGAGCATGACCGAGTGAACTCGATCTCATCGTCAACGACGTCGGATGCTGACAGCGAGTGCGTGTTGCTTAGTGCACAATATGTGGTTCATGACACAATGGATGAAATTATGGACATGACTGAATGTGTAATTAAAAAGATTTCAAAAAAGTTATGTGGTTGTAGCTTCTAGTTTATTTAATATTTTATAAGATTTTGTTATCGAAATATAATAAAATAAATAATATTGAAATCAGTGCATGCTTTTTATTTCCATTTGGGGATATTTCGTGTCAAAGTAAAGAAAACACTTAATTAAATAATACAACTTTTATTTAATTAAAACAGAATTAATAAAATAAATTATTTTCTAAACACCATTTTTTTATACTTAAAACATTGCGTAATGCACAATATTTCTTATGATTAAAACAATTAAATAACAATATATCTTTACAATAGAGTTCGTTAAGATTTTTTAGATTAGGAGCACCCTTACAAGTAATATCTGAAACACTATTATGATCACACAACTCTCGCATCCATTTTACTTTTTCTTCCCCTTTCACAATTATATTTTTATCCTTAAAAAAGGTTTTGATCATTCTTTGAAATTCTCTGTAGTCTATATAGCCCTCGCTCCATTGGTAACCTCTGTTTCTTTCTATCCAACGAACACATTTTTTTTCTTCATCACTCAGTGCAGAGAACGGATATGGAGGTTTTATTAAAAATACATGGGTGTACTTTGAAGTGGCTACTGCCATTTCCTTAACCAAAAATTCATTATTGACGTTTTTGAATCCTTGTAAATCAATGATTATTGTATTATAAATATTCATGATATTTTCTTTACTATGTTACTCAAAGGTTTGTATTCGAATAAACAATCATTTAAAATCAAGCAATAAGCAGCTGTTTGATCAGGTATTTCTTGATCTGTTTCAATTTCGACTCTCACGTCAATAGATCCTTTCAGCGTTTCGTGTTGTCGTGAACAGTCAATAACGAATAAAGGGGCAACGTCTCTAAATTCTTTTAAACTCAGCAACGGCTCTGCACGACGTCCGTGGTACGACTGCTGAAATCTTGTATATTGTTCGTATAATAAAGTAAACTTGTCATCTGAGAAACTGACGTTCAATCCTTCATATGGATAATATGATGAATTTAAAAAGACTCTTATATCACGTACGTGACAATGATCAAACTCTGCCATTGACAATTGACTGTTGTGTTTGCGGTTGGTTTGTAAGGCAATTACAACAAATCGCGGTTTCTCTGTTTGGGATGAAGTTTTGATAGACCAAGTATGCTTACGTGTTTTAGGAAGTAATGGGTATTCATACAGATCCCAATTACGAAATGCTAGTGGAATAGCGCGATCTTTCTCTAAATGCTTTAGTAAATTTATTCTTTCACGATCTGACACTTTAATATGTGGCACTCTCCAAATAATTTTACTAATTATAATGTCATCTACAGTTTCTCCTGTATTTAATTTAATAGAATTAAGATTCGTATTGCTTCTAAGTAACACTAACTCGTGTTTACAGTTCATGATTATTTTTTCATAGTCTTCTGCAAATCCCAATATCTTGTTTAACGGAATGGACATGGAAAACGCTCCACCTCCAGTATTGTTTGTTCCCATAGTTGACCAACCCCAAACTCGTGCATATTTTGATTCATTTTCATTTAGAGATAGATAAGATTTTATTTTTGTAGTTATACCTGCATTTTTTATTTTATCTATTTCTACTCCATTTAATTCATACCGAATATCTTGAAATAGAAACAATGCAGGATTATTAATAAAATGTACATCCGATATTTTTGCTTTAGTTGTGGTGTTATATACATTCACCTTCCCCTCGATATACAAACTACTAAGTGAGGGCAGTACGTATAGATCTTGTTGATTAATAGGAATTCTTATTTCATCATTCTTGTTGAAACTTGTCACGTATGGTTTGTATGAATGATATTCGAAACTTTCGATACTGTTGTCGTATGATGTTTGTTGAGATATATTTAGAATATTCATTTTATCAACCCGATTAGCCTTAGGAATTCTTTATTGGTCTTGGTTAGCTTCTTTTTTAGCAGAAGCGGTGTGCCTTTGGGAGATGATCTTTTAGGACTGGCTCGGGTATACGATTGAGAAGGGTTTTTATTAAAATTTATCATTTTTTTCTAAAATGTAAATACAGCTGGACTTCTTCACCTCGCAAATTAACCTCTTTATTATCTGCGTCCAAAAGTCTTATGTTAATAGCGCTTATTGAAGATTGATTAACGGGAAAATAAATCAAGTTTTTAGGTATTTCAATTATTCTATAACCAGGTGGCACATTCGGTACAAATTCATAAATTATATGGCTAGCTTTCCCGTTTACAAAAGAACCACTAACTACATCGCATTCGATTCGCACGATGGTCGTTGATAGAATGCTGACAGGATACTGGGAATCAGTACTTATATTAGCATCGATTGTTTTCATCCCAAAACCTAAAATTTTAGCTAATGATTCACTTTTATTAAAATGAACATCTTTAGAACAAAAAATATTGGTTTTCAATGCATTATTATTACAAGTTAGTTTTAATATTGTGTTCTTTATGTTGATTTTTAAATAATCACTAATATCTTGAAACTCGTAAGATCCTTCAGGAATTTCAATGATTTCATTTTCACCATAGTAAAACTTATTGTTGCGTTCATCTATATTAGGAATAGAGTTGAAAGTTGAAAAGTACAAAAGACTACATTCGTAGTCTCCTCGAAGATCCAACGTAGGCGAATAATTTGTTGTTATGGAGGCGCCTCTCCCAGTTATTGACACAGTGAAAGACATTTTTATACTGACACATTTATTTATCTCGTTTGTTATATAAATGCTTCTGCCAATAATTTCTTAAAAATTTTAGACACAAATGGCCACAATTTGTAGTGCCGAATGCTTGATGTCTCACATAGTTATAGTTTATCGGCAAGTCGTTCATATATTTAACTAATTCTAACGGTGGTTTTAAATTACCAAAACTATCATAATATTCTACGTATCCATTTTGCTTCACAAAAGCTACCCAATGCGTGCCTGAATTTATGTTGCTATCCAAATTCAATATTCCACATTCTAGTTTTCTTGGTTTCAAAGGTAACGTATCTCTCATGTAAACACCTCGAAAGTAAGGAATATCATTCGCATGTTCTAATATATCTAGGTTTGTGAGTGCACGTCTGGGTAGCCGCTTATTTAGTTTTTTGATGGGCTCAGATATAAACCTGCTCCTTTTTTATGAGGTTTAATATATACCCCTTTTCCAAGAGCCACCGCTTCCATCATTCTGTTGTGTCTTTCAGCTTCTTGAAGATTTTTTTGTGCAGCTTTAGAATCATTAACAGCTTTTGCTATCCCTGCTGCTCCTCCAGCCAGTGAACCTAAAGCCGACAACCCCGCAAATATCGGAATAAGTGGCAAAAGTCCACCACTTTTAGGAAGAGGGATACAACGTGGCACACGTATTCCTTTCTTATTTCCAAATAGTTTCTTCGCGGCTACATAAGCATATTTTATAGCAGAGTGGTGATCTTTGGATTTAATTTTTTTTAAATAGGTTTTAATTTTTTTAACTCCTTTTTGAAATGATTTGATGTCACCGCCAGCTTTTATTTTTGCCTTCATAGCATTTTTTACTATCCACGACGCAATTTTTTCTCCTTTGCCAGCATCTTTAGATTTCAATCGTCTTTTAGCCATATTCAAAAGTTCTAAATCAGCCTTACGTCGAGCTCCTGAATCTTGTCTAAAAAGTGATTTTCATCAATATAATACTCGAAATAAAAATAATCTTGCCGTGCCGAGCTTCAGACTACACAAAGTTGGTGATTCATTCTTGGGGAAATGTATTAAATTTTTCAATAAAGTACCACGTACTCTTGTTGAATTACCTGTACATGAATTCAAAATTCACATTAAAAAAATCCTTATGAAAAAAGGATATTATAAAATAGACAATTATTTAAACGACAAGAGTGCATGGACTTAACCTGCTTGGCTCACACTTACTACATGTCTTGTAAACTGTATTTCATGTAAAATAAGGCTGACAAAGGTGACTGAGTTTGTTGCGCCGTTTCTTCTCATCACCAGCCAATATGTAGTCCCGAAGCGGTGGTAGGACTAAGCTATACTTTTGGGACGTGTATAAGTGCCCGGAAGAGGGCCTATGTACAAAATAAATGAGTATTATTATTGAGTATTATCAATGTATGCAATATCGTGGTGCATGCAAGCTTCATCCAATTTATTTACTCCTCGATCACCTTTTAGTATTCGTTTTTGAAGTTTTGTACCAGGACCACAAAATTGGTACCCTGGTAAATGTAACTCAAACGGTAAACGATCTATCAATTTATTAATTATACCACTGCCTTTCTTCATCGATAAACAGTGAATGTGATGAAGGAGTGATTATGTGTTATTTATATACTTATCTACTACATCACTAATTCAGTTTTGTCTACCCAACTGTTCTCTTCATCACATAACCCTAACCATTTTACAAATAGTTTGTTTCCCTTTCTCTTTATAACTTTTTCAATTAGGTAAAGGTCTGGAAATTTTGTTTTCTGTAACTCATATCCGTAAAAAGAACCAAGGATAATTTGATTGTGTTTGTCTTCTATTTGATACGTTTGAGGATTGGTTTGTCCAATTTTCACAATGCGAAATATTTCGGTGGACCAATTAGGGGTATAACCTTTATAAAAATCTCCTTTAAATTTACTTATACGAACAAAATCGCCAACCCTAAAAGTTGCCCCTTGACGTACTACCTTTGCTTGCTGCGTTTTAATAATGTTAGACCTAACTAAAATCTCATTGGAACGATTAACAGTGATTGGTTTTAATTTTGTAATGCTGTGGGTAGTATTGTTATAGTGATGTACAACAGAGTTTAAATTGCTTTGAACCCATGCATATCGTCCACATAAACTAAATTCTTTGTAAAGTTGAGATTTTATAGTTCTAATTACGCGTTCTACTATGGAGGCTTTTTTAATAGAATATGTAGAATAATGGTTTATGTTGTAATTTTTCATTAACTTTTTAAAAGAATCATTATAAAACTCTTTACCTAGATCTGTTTGTAAATTTTTTGGCTTTCGTTTTGTTTCAGATAATATACTATGCATTGCATTCGTAACAGATGTTTTAGTTTTTGCCTTCAACGGTCTAACCCATACAAATTTAGATAAAGCATCAATTACTACTAAAACATATTTATATCCTTTATTGACAGATGCATATTTTTGAAAATCCATAAGATCAGCTTGCCACAAATCATCAATTCCTTTTATGATAGTATGCCACCGAATGAAATTTCTTCTTGCTGGCTTGTGAAGTTCGTTTACTGGTTGCGCGTTTCGTTCGTCTGACTCTGTACTCTGGAGACCGGTGGACTGTATCTAAATAAAAACGGGACGGGCAAAGAACTTCAAAGACGCGAGCTGGTCTGCAGTGAGAAAATTTCAAAGGTGATGACGGAAGGGGCGGTCGGTATACACACGTACAAAAATGCAAGAAGAACCAGGCTGGGCGGAAAATGACAATAAGGACACAACCTGGTGGAAGAAGAAAGGAATGCACGTACCTTTAGCTCCTGGCAGCTGCAGATGGGGTTGCAGGTGTCTTTCTTGGACACACCACGTGATAGCACGTGGTCGAGCACGAGGGCGGCCAGGTTTCTTCTCTCAACACGCACAACGAACGTAATAGCACAATGCTGATAACACAACACTATAGCATAGAATTTGGTATACCGAGACACAACACAATTAACTTATCGCGAGAACAATTATTAAGCGATCACTTGCGAGGCGGCGCGAAGCGGACTTTTCTTGTCTACGATTTCAACACAACTGTCGCGCGAACGCAGCGACATCTTCAAGCACCGCGAAGATTTCTTCCGCGGTTCCATATGTTCGTACTCTTCTTACGGTACGTGCGGGAAAAGGATAGGAAGAAGGAAGTGCATTTTGTACGCGCATAGACCAACTAAATTTAACAAATTACAAACTACTAAGGGCGCGAGAAAAATGGCGGAATGAAATCAGTCCGTAAATTCGGCGCAACCATTTACTATGTCTTGTTTACTCATTATTAGCAAGTTTTGATGGTAACATAAGATCTATTTCTTTTTTTGTATAATACAATTTACTGATATTGGCAGTAGTTAATTTTTCTAAATTGTTGAGATATTTTTTTATGTTACTTTGAATTGTTTTCATTTCATTTTTTAGTTCTTCAATACATTTATCCACGTATTCTTTATTCACAGCCTCGTCGTTCTTTTCCGGAATTTTTAATCCTTTTAATCTTGATGATTTTAAATCAAATTTACCTACGTCTGATCTCACTAATGTATCGCTAAGAATGTTTGTAAACTCAGATAGTCGTAAACGTTTATGAACATAATGACCAAATTTGTCAATATTTGTCATTGCCGTCTTGTTGGTTTCCGTAGTTTAATGATACTGCCCAATCCTCCTGATGGTAGCTTTATATATTTAATGTGTTTTATGATTTCAGCTTCATGCAGTTCTTCTAATATTGCATAAATTTTATTATATACCCCAGTGTTACCAGCTGCCCATGATCCAAGTAATAATTTTAACCTTTCCACTAATTCATTGGGATCATCCCAATAAACTAAATCGGTATACTGCTTAACTTCTTTTAAAATATCGATACCTTCACCTCGTGGGAGACTTTCCACACTACTTGTATGACTTCTAGAGAACTTAAACAATGGTTTAATCACGTTCATATATTTGAATCCTTTGTTACTGTTTATTGGTTTAGATGGATCAAAGTTACGTCTGTGTGCATTGGTATCTATAAGTAGTAACTTATAATTTTGTAAATCCTCCTCTGTAATAATTTCAAAATTTGGTGTCTTTTTATACAATAATTCTTTTAAGCCTAGAGTTTTTTTCAGGCTCCGGTTTCCAATTTTCAATATGAGGCCATCGTCATGAACACGCGTATTGCCGAGCATTAGTTTTCCTTTTATATTTCTAACACCATAAGGTATATCTTCTTTCATTACTTCAGATGACACAGACCATGATAAAGAATCATTTGCAATACTTGGTGATGACTGAAGAGATTTAAAGGAATTCTCATGCACTGTATCATGATCCTCACAGGGTAATGTGGTGAGGGTTTTGTTAGGTGTTTTACAATCTTCATTTCCCGAGTTTTGATCATCATCATCATAACTTTTGAAGTAATCAAAATCTTCATCTGAAATATTTGATGACTCGCTTTCGGGGCGTTTAGTTCTTTTAACTGAATGAGTTTTGTCTGTTTCTTCTTCTTTGTAGCGTTTGTCGTCAGGTCTACTAGTTAATAGTTTAAGGGGGTTCACAATAGGTTTAAATATTGTTTCCAAAGCCATGTCATTTTGCTTTTTTGAATCTTTTATCATTTCTACCTTTCTTTTCACAGCTGACGCTGACTTTACAATTTGTTCTTTGAGGTTCCGCTCCATTGTTAAGGATTCCACTCTGTTTGACTCCTCAATTTAAACTGGTTCTATGAAATGTAAGTATTAGTTACTTATATAGTAAATAAACAGTTTAATCCACTATAATGAATGTATCAAACTTCATTCTGTAACAGCCTTTGTTTCGTTCACAGTCCTTATTGATGACGACATAACTGTATGGTTTACTCCACACGGTTGAGCACATCTCACGGAACTGAGACCACGTCATGTCAGACCCTACGTGCTCATCGTAAATGTGTCTTAGATTAATGTCGTCTTGTTTAAATAATATGATGAGGTTGGCATTATCTCTTACTAGTTGTTTGGGTATTTTCGTGTAGGTTTGATTAATGTAAAAACAGTCAATGTTTTTATGACGCCCCATGGCAAAATAATCGCGTATATTGTTTTGATTTTCACATGCAACATCATCAAATACGAATATTGCGTCAGACAAAGCTTCGTGTGGACTTAAAATTTGTTTATTATCATTATACTTGTAGTAAGATATGTCTGCAACTTTTTCCAATACTTTCTCCAAAAACACGTACTTAGGTTGATACAAAGACTTTGAATACACATATAGGTTCCGAAAACGGGGTCCATCCTGGTGTAGCAACAGACTAATTACTAAGTTGGTCTTTCCACAGTTTGAGGGGCCACAAACAATGCTCCGAATAGTATTGGGCAATAAATTCCCATGACGTTTCAGCTCATTTGAGGACACTGGACAAATACATTGCAATTTAAGGGATTCTTTTTGTTTCAAAAATCTCATTACAGTTGTTTTTTTTTTTTTTTTTTTACTCAACCGCTCTTTTTGATGGCTTTTAACGGAATGATGGAAACATTGTCGAGTTATTAAATTAAAAGGTTTCTTAAAACATAAAGATACTTAATGCAGCTCATCAACCAAATTTTTGATTAACATATTATTCACTTGTATTTAACACCATCCATTCGTAGTGTATTATTGGGCATTCTGTCAACCGAGTGAGCGCAGCGAACGGTCGGAAGCGAAGCGGACGACTGGGGGCCAGAATGCCCAATAATACACTACTCATTTGCAACCCATTCGGAGTTATCAGGTGCCCCAAGTATTTTACAGAGGAACAACAGAAGCGACACTTTTCTTTACTTGCAGTTAAGTTTAATTCTCTCATTTTCAAGAAGATTGATTTAAGGTCAGATAAATGGTGGTTGAATCCTGAAGAGAAGACAATTATATCATCTAAAAAAGCTAGTAGCTTACCATGATCTAGACTGATGCGAAATCTATCTATTAACCTTTGGAATGTGGCAGGGGCATTGCGCAATCCAAACGGCATTCTCGTGAATTTATAAATACCAAAAGGCGTAATAAATACAGTTTTCTCCTGATCCTCGTCTCGGACCTTAACTTGCCAGTATCCAGCCTTTAAATCTAGTGCAGACATAAACGGAGTAGGCTTAGCATCATGAAGCAGATCATCGATTCTAGGTAATGGATATGTGTCTGGTATGGTTATTGAATTCAATCTCCTATAGTCGATGCACACACGAACTGTGCCATTTGATTTTGGTACCATTACCACAGGAGCAGCCCATGGTGAGGAACAAGGTTGAATAATGCCATCATGTAACATTTTATCTAGTTCAAATTTAAGTGTCTCTTTGCGTGGTAGCGAAAGCCTATAAGGAGGCATAGAGATATTACCGTTTGAAATAAAAACATCATTATACTCTTGAACCAAATTATCTAATTGGACATACTGATCATCACTTAATTGTGTTTCTATATTAACGGAATTAAGGCTAACGTGTGTGATAGGGTCAGGAAACAAATCATTGGAAAAAGGGGACAAATTATTATTCTCCATGTTGACATTTGTAACGGCGTCTTCCATCATATCAACCAGTGCCGGTTTGGATGTTGGTATCGGCATGGCAGGGATCAATGACCTCTGTGCCATTGGAGCATTCAGCGCTTTTAATGATCTTGGTGCAACTGGGGATACGGCAGCCAGAGTGATAGTCTCAAGTGGAGCGTTCACCTTTGAGTCATTGAAGATAACGAAATCTTCAGTGTAAAGCTCGTATTCCTGCATCGGATCGTTGACAAAGCTCCAGGTAAACTGAGCAAGATTTAACAATATGCCAGCCTGTTTTAAGGATCCCACACCCAACAAAGTCCAATTATCTTCAGAGTGAGGAATCACAATAAAGTTGGTGCGAATTTTGCGTCCACTGAGTTCAAAATCTGCATCAAATGTGAGGACTTTCTCGTGTCGTGGGACTCCATCTGCCAGTGATATGGACGTCCTGTTGGTTAAAGATGCGTCCACGTTTTCAAAGTGCCTCATATAAATAAAACGAGGCTACGCTGGCTTTAGCACATGTGTCAATAAATGCTGTGCCTTCCATACCATAATTTTTTATGAATACTGTTGGTCGAGCGTGCGTGGCTACTTCGACACTGACAGCGCAAAAGCTTGGCTTCTTGTCTGGCACCGACTTATTACCATTGCATGTTGGACAGCTGCTACGGTGTGCAGAATACTGTATCTTGCTGCACAAATATGAATTAGATAGGTCGCTAGTTCCTATTATTCAAACAATTAAATTGCGGAGCACACATTTATTGTATCACATAAATTGCGAGAGAGGGAGACAGCAGTCAAGTTGCCAAGAACAAAAAATCAATGTCTTGATTAATTATAATGTTGCCAACATAGTTGGGGGCCTCAAGAATCGAGAACCAAAAAATTTCAATTTTATAAGTTACGACATTTTTGCTCAAAGTAGACTAACTTATTATTGTTTTATGAACAGTTCCAAATAGAAACATCTAAACAACTCTACACAATTAAAATAAAGTATTATTAACATTTTTAAATCATTGAACACAAAATTTTACTGAAAATACAAATAATAATAACATGTTTAACATTGTTCAATAACATAAATGACTTAGTAATAGGTATAAATAAAATCAATTAAATATGAACTTAAACAAACCAATACATTTGATGTTCACACTTATAATAAAATAACTAAGGTACTGAAGGTACCAGAGTAAATAATTTGTTACACAATATCATAAGTACTTCATAGATAGGTTGCAGTAAAAAAAAACAGGTAAGAACATCTTTAATAAGTGTAAGTATTGCATATTTATTTATTTATTTATTTATACTTTATTGCACATTTAAAAATAATTGTACAAATGGCGGACTTAATGCCAAGAAGCATTCTCTATCAGTCAACCAGTGATCAAACAGAGAAATACAGGCGGTGCAGCAAGAAAAAAAAAACATATATATATATATATATATATATATACACACCAACATTACATACTTAATAAATAGGTATAAATATATATGATTATCAATTATCTACATATACATACACATACATAATATAGTACACAGAGCAAATGAAAGATAAATTATTAGGTCAGCGATTTTTGATGTAAATGCGTAGAGCTTTCTTAAAAGTAAATTTGGACTTAGATTTCCTAATGTTGGTGGGAAGTCGATTCCAGAGTCGTATAGCTGTGACAAGTATTTACAAGGTAAGTATTAATATATATTTTTTTATTAATAAACATTCAAATTTCTTATACATCAATAATAATAATAATAATAAATAATAAATAATATTTATTTCATAATAATGGGTACATTATATTATATTAGTGACCGTAGCCCCCTTTTAAGCTATTGAGCCTGTATCAGGGAGCAGCGCTCTTCCATTAATTTAGGTCGTTTTTAGAAGAATGTACAGTTTATTAGTTTAAAGTTAATTACATGATTTGAAAAGTTACATTTTTAGCGTGAATGTGTGTGTGTGTGTGTGTGTGTGTGTGTGTTTCCCGTTACTATTTAATTTTAATGAGTAATGCCTCAAGATCATCATAAGTTTTATCTTCTAGACATATCTGTAAATAGGTAAAACGCAAAATTTTTGTTATGGATCTGGTATGCGTATGGCCATTAGCGGTACGAACTTCTAAAGCGCGAACTCTATCGTCCTTTCCAGGAAAAAGCTTGGTTACGCGAGCCATGGGCCACTCAAGAGGAGATGTATTGTCGCTACGCAATATTACCAAACTACCAACCTTCACGTCAGGCAATACTGAACGCCATTTAGGCCTGTTTTGAAGCATGTTTAGGTAATGTTTACTCCAATACTTCCAAAAGGATTGTTTCATACTCACCAAAATAGACCAAAATTTAAGTAGATCTGTGGGAGTACTACTGACGTCTCGTTCTAGGTAAGCGTTGAGCGGTGCGCCTGTTAGAAAATGACCTGGAGAAATCTATGAAAGATCATTTGAATCAGCCGTCACTGCTGTGAGCGGACGCGAATTGAGAACACCCTCTATTTCAACCAGCACGGAATTAAGCTGTTCGTACGTGAGTAGCGCCTTGCCAACAACACGTTTTAAATGGTATTTAGCGCTTTTAACCCCACTTTCCCATAACCCTCCAAAGGTAGGACTATAACTTGGGATGAAGTGGAAATTGATACCTCTGTGTGATGCGTATGTTTGAATGTCATGCTGATGGCTTTGAGAAGAAAATAAGCTGTAGAACTCATCTAATTTGTTCCTTGCCCCTTTGAACGTTGAGCCATTGTCGCAATAGACATCGCTGGGTAGGTTTCTTCTTGAAATGAAGCGCTTGAAGCATGCGAGAAAACACTCGGTTGTCAAGTCTGAGCAAAGCTCGAGATGGATTGCCTTCGTGACGAAGCATACAAATAGTGCTATGTAACCTTTGACAATGATGGGTTTTCTGATGCGGCTGTTTTTTACGGATACCGGCCCAGCAAAGTCTATCCCGACCTTCTCAAACGGGCGGCACGCGTTGACTCGTGCTGAGGGCAAGGAACCCATCAGCTGAGATACTGCAGCGGCTTTCAACCTGTGACAGATAACACATTTATGAATTAATTTCTTTACGGTACGCAATCCATCTACGATCCAAAATCGTTGCTTGATTGAAGACAAAACCAGCTTTTGCCCTGCATGTAAAAGTTTAATATGCTCATTTCTTACAATCAAGTCGGTAACAATAGAATTTTTGGGTAATATAGCAGGGTGCTGATTAACATAGGGAATTGATGCATTTTGCAGTCGACCACCGACCCTAAGGACACCGTCGCTGTCTATAAACGGCGCGAGCGGCGTCAAGTTACCTGTGACCTGTTTATGATATTGCAGAGACTTCATCTCATCTGGGAAAAAATTATCTTGTTCATGCTTTACTATTGATAACAAAGCTTTATTCATTTCTAACGTTGTAATGAACCCTTTTTGTTTTTGAGAATTGGGCTTTACATTGTTGCAAAATCTAACAATATATGCAAGAACTCTAATCATCTTGTTGATACTAGAAAACTTTTTGAGCTTTTCAAGAATATTGCAATCAGTGACCACAGTCGTAGAGCACACAATTTTCTCATCAAACACTTTTAATTCTGGTAGCTGTATATTTATCCGAGGCACTGGTTGGAAAGCATAATTTTTGTCTAATAAAAATGACGGACCGTGCCGCCAAGAAAGATTATTTTGAAGCTCGTGTGACTGAAGACCTCCACTAAGGCAATCTGAAGGATTTTCCTCAGTGTTCACGTAATGCCAATGACAGTTATGCGTAAGCTCTCATATCAACTTGACTCTATTTGCGACGTAAGTTTGTAATTTTGCAACGTCGGTTTTTAACCAGGCCAATACGATTTGCGAATCGGAGAAAAAATGAATGTCGCTGATGTTCATCTTCGCAGTCAGAGTATCGTTAACTTTTTTAGCTAGACTTGCCAATAGGACAGCGGCGTTCAGTTCGAGTTTAGGCGTAGTAAGCTTCTTTCTGCAAGGATTTATCCTTGACTTTGAACAAAGTAAAGAAACATGGATGTTACCTTGGTCATCAATAGGACATGGTTACGCAAACTAGAACCAACCCACATCATGTTAGTTTTGAGATATTTAAGTTTTTAACTTAAATGGATGCAAAAACAACTGCACAATTTATTTTAAAATAAAAACTTTACAGTGTGGTAAAGAGAATTAAGGCCAATTTATAGAATCTATACAAGTATATTTTTTTTTAGTTTTAGTACATTTAAAGTTGAAATTACGCGTGGTTCCTTATTGCAAAAATACCATAATTGTGGGTTGGTTCCCGATTGCAATTTGTATTTAGTTGTCTAGTTTATCACATTGATGAAAGAATTTCATTATTTTCATCGAAAAAATTTGTTGAAACAGCGTGTTTATGAAATAAAATTGCTTCTTGTTTCTTTCAGCTATCCATTAGTGAAGGAAATATTCTTAATAAAATAAAATTGATGGAATTTATTTTAATCATTCTGCATTCATGTTCTTGCCGTCTACCTCAAAATGTACTTTTCTAGAAAACCCATAGATGTCATCCACTACGTTTTCATATTATTATTTTGTAAAAGCCATCAGCATCTTTCATCGAAGTCATCCGCTATGTTTTCACTACTGATATTTTTTTAGAAAGCTTTGATCATCTTTCATCGATGTCATTTACTACGTTTTCACTACTGCCAATTTTTGGTGAAAACTGAGTATCTTTCATCGATGTCATCCACTACGTTTTCACTACCTTTTATTTTTTGTAAAAGCTTTGAGCATCTTCCAGTATGAGATGCAATACACTTTTGAGGTAGTTAAATTTTGCTTAAGTTAAAGGTTTTTTAACTTTTTCTTGTATCGATGGCAATTCTGACAAATTTTTGGTGACCAGTATTCCGCCACACGAACCGCACTATCGGTGGTGCGTAACAGGTCTTGGCATCTGCAGCTGACCAGACACGTGGGTCATAGCAGAAGGTGGCCCGGGGTTTGTGGGAAAGCACCGCAAACATACTTGCTGATGGCGTCCATGTAGCTCCACTTTATTGGTTTTTCTTTACTAGTGTTCGCAGTCTGTACAAGAATTTCCAGATTGGCCACGGGAGGTCTTTGCCTGGTTGGATACTCACTGACGGTGGGAGCAACAGTGCGGATTTTCCATTCATCTTGTGACCCTACATTGGGGAGCATTCTTGGTGATACAGCAAGTGTTTGCCATGAAGCTCCGACGCTCTTAAGTCTTGGTGGCACTATGTAATACCAGATCATTGAGTGGTGGGAACCATATTTTGCCTAGGTTATTTCCACGGAGCTAGCTACTTCTCTACGGACATCTGGGTGTTGCTTTTCCAGACAGAGAATACTGCATGCTTACCAGTCGGATTCAAGCAGCCCATAGTTATCAGGCAAGTATTGAGAAGTGATGCCGCCTGTTTTACGTGTGCTGAGCAGCTCCACACAATGCAGGCATACTCCCCGACCAGGGAGCAGAAGAAGATTTGTATTCGACTTTCGACGTAATTTGGACAGTGACTATGTAGAAGTAAATTTTAAAAAAACATGCGAAGCAACACTGCGTGTTTATTAACCATGAAATTAATAAATTTAATTGCAAATACGAACAGAGTAACTCTGCAATGGATCAAAGGATGGAAAGAAAAGAAAGGAGCAAAGGAGAAGGGACGAATTGGCTAAAAGAGGATCGAAGGCATTAGTTCACAGATCGGAACCACAACTGCCCGTACCTCAGGCCCAAATAAAATCATGGTTGCGCCAAAAAATTAAAGAAACTCATCTAACAACATGGATATAATTTCAATAATCATGTCCGAATCTCAAAAGTGGGGTTGCTGCCTAGACGATGATGACGCCCCGGAAGAAAATATTGTTAAGTGTAATAAATGCTGTACGGCATTTCACTGCGAATGCATGGCAATTCCTGCTAATCTCAAGGATTCCGAAGCTACATCGAACTGGAACTGTCCAAACTGTTTGGTTCAAGCACCCAGAAGATCTAAAGATGACAACACACTGCTGCGCAATGTTTCTGATGTACAATAGTTTGGTGCGTAGTACTTTAGAGTATTGTAGTGTAGTGTGGAGACCGCACTATGCTACACACACCCTGCGCCTGGAGCGTTTGCAGAAACGTTTCTTGTGGCATCTCTCTTTTTCTGCGGGAAAGGCCAAGTTACTTAAATCCTACAATTCTAGGCTGCGGTACTTTAAGATAAATCCCTTGTCTATGATTAGAGAAATCAAAGATATGCTTTTCGTGTACAAGCTATTGAGAGGTAAAATAGATTGCCCCAGGCTGCTTGGTAGTTTCTGTTTTCGCGCGCCATCTAGGATTCCTCGTAAGAGTATTGCACCTCTAACTCCGCCTCTGCGAAGAACAGTTTTAGGTTCAAACTCCCCCGTGCCCCGGCTAAGTAAAACTCTTAACTCATGTAGTGATTTGGTTGACGTACAGTTTGACTCATATGGAAAGTTCTATAAGACTGCTTTAAATTTTTTAAGATTAAAATATAATCAATAATAGTAACAACATAATATATTAGAAAGTAAGTAAGTAAGCTTAGTATGCATGTGGAGCTAACCTATTAAGTATTTGTTGCATTTAGTTATTAAGTTATCAAATGTATATGCATTATTTTAAGCAGATGTTGGTTGGTCTAAATAAATAAAAAAATAAAAAATATGTTGTTTATTGAATAGACTTTGAAAGTTTTGGAAAAATATTTTAAAACCTTGTTCTGTGGTTTCGAAAGGAATTGTTACTGTCTCTAATATATTGTTTTTTTTTCTCGTAGTGTTGTGAATTCTTGTCTCGTTGGTTGTGGTCTATGCGGTTTGGGGAGGAAGTAGTAAAATCTTTAGTAGTGTTTTGTCCCGAATAGTCAAATGGTTGTCCTTCCACTTATAGTTGGCTGTTACGGATTACAGCGTGTAAACCCTTTTTGCGGGCTGTAAACATTTGGTCTCGTAGTTTTTTTCTTTCCATTATTCCAGTTTTGTCTAAAAATTCTGTAACTGATAGCCCTGTTCCTTGGAAGTAATTATTATTGTTTAGTATATATTTGGTCATTCTCTTACTAATTAATTCTATTATAATCGGGCGGTTTACACTTCGGTTTCTTCTGATTCGGTAAGAATCTTCGATATATCCGACCAAGTCAATATTCATGATATCTCGGAATACAGTAATTATTCTGTTGTGTAATTCGCCTTCCGATTCCCTGAAATGTTCTGATAACCCGTGAAAAACAATCTTTTTACTGTTATCTTCCAAATAATTGTATTGTGGTGTAGTAGAAGTAATTTTTGACTGTAACTCACTCATTTCCTTTCGTAAAGTTTCGTTTTCCTGTTCTATGTTTTGAATTTTATTTTTTATTGTTTTAATTTCTGTGTTTCTTAATTTATCTTGTTTTTTTATAAAGCTTGTTTCTTGAAAGAGTTCATTTGGTTTATTACTTTGCTTATTTCTGTTTGGATTGTTGTTTGAATTTGAGATATAATGTTATGGTTATTTTCTTTTAATTTTTGTGCAATTATTTCACTTATATTTTGTATGGTTAACGTCTCAGTGTACTTATTTTCCCTTTCCAAACTATCTTCAATAACAGTATCGTATGTATGTATCGACGGTTTTATTAGGTCTTCTAAATATTACGTTTTCAGGGGAGGGAGACGGTTCGCGGATAGCGTCACAGTCTTTGGGACGTATTGGTGTATTTTTGTTTCCGACTTTAGGCGTTTTACAGTGGCATTCCTGACATTTCCAGTTTTTCTTATGATCCGGGGTCATGGTATTGTAGAATCTCTTGCTAGGGACGTTTGAACAGTCCAAATCATATGCACTTTGCACAAGTGAGATATTCCCTGTTCGGTATATCTTTTAAACATCCCGCACAAGACGTCATTTTTTAATTTGCTTTTCGACCTCTATGTTTAGTACAGTACTAATACCTACTATGGTTCAGTCTATAAATCTGATAGCCGATTTTATAGCACTGTTTAATTTGTTCGGCTGTAGGAACTTTCTTCTGACATCAATAGATGGCGCTGTCAGCCTATATGTGTTTTATTGTGTTTTTAAAATAGTTACTACAATAATATTGTTTAAAAACTGACACTTTAAATGTTTGTATGATTAAACTAACTTTTATCAGGTTGGTTACACACGAAGTTTATAGCACGTAGATTTTTACCAATACGTATTTATTTGCGGGTATAAAACATACAAGAATCGTCTTTTTGGGAGTCGTGACACAAATTCACTGTTGTAATAACCATAATTTTCAATCAACAGTTAGTTTCCTATAATATCAACAGATGGCGCTGCATGTACCTTGCATCGCGCAAGTAAATCGTTTTCCCGGATGCCTAAGAACTCCCCATAATGTTACCGTTATTATGTAAAACAGTTATTAGTTATTGTAACAGTTATTATATAGCGCTGAGTGTCAGTTGCATCGCGCGGACATTTACTTTTCTCCTTTGTATAAGAACCCCTGGTACATGTTATTTCGTTATCCTACAATTAGAATGCGATTTGCACCTTATTGGCTCTCAAGCGTTGAGACCTCCTTGGGCATTTGTAACGACTCCAATTCACATCCTTTTTTGTATTGAGGCACTAAGATCGCGCTTTCACGCTGGTGAAACGCGTTGCTGGGTCCAATATTGTGTAGACTCGTACCTTCACAATACATTCTACCTACGGGAACCGAACATCTTGTTTTGTCTTGGCGGCGACGTCAACACGTACCCCTTCCTCTCCGGACTTTACCACCCGACTACAATCTGGCGACCAACGGGGCCCGACACGACCCGAAATACGTAGTAACAAAGTACGGACGGAAGACTTCGTACGTAGACAAAACCACTTCGAAGAAACAGAACAAGATGAGTGTTAACTTTTCCCACGAACAACTTGAAAAACTCATCACGTCTGTTGGCAAACGACGCGGCACCCTCACCTCATGTACAGCATCTTATCATGGTCTCAAGAGCTCCGAGGCAGTGAAGGCTTTTCTTTCTGCTGTTCGAGTTTTCAAGAAATTAGAAGACATACCGGATTATGACGTGTTAGATGGACTTCCGTTGCTGCTGCACGACGAAGCTGCGATTTAGTGGCAAGGAGTCAAAGAAAACGTCACTTCCTGGGAACAATTTGAGCAACAACTTCGTGACAACTTTGCTCCCAAGAAGCCTGTGTACTTGATATACCACGAAATGATTACTGAGAGGCAGAGTAAACAAGAAGACACTTCTACCTTCATTGCAAAGAAGAGAATGCTTTTCTCACAAATACCAAAGGCGGAACAATTGAAGGAGAAGCAACAAATGGACCTTGTCTACAGCCTGCTCAACCTGACGATTCGCGACAAGGTACCTCGTGGTAGAGTACAGTGTTTTGAGGACCTACTGCGTGACGATAGAAGTGTAGAACAGGTACTTCGAGAAATAGGCGAACCTATTCCAACGCGCGCAAGTTTACTAGCAACAAACCTAAATGCAACTATTGCAAAAACTATGGTCACGCCTACGAACAATGCCGTAAAAGACAACCCAGCACTTCAAACGAACCCACCAAACCACAATCAGAAGTTGCTGCTGGTTCTAGCAAACAGGAAGCGGTAGTAGTGAATAAGCTTACGTGCTATGGTTGTGGAGCACCCGGTGTTTACCGTATGTTGGCAACATTATAATTAATCAAGACATTGATTTTTTGTTCTTGGCAACTTGACTGCTGTCTCCCTCTCTCGCAATTTATGTGATACAATAAATGTGTGCTCCGCAATTTAATTGTTTGAATAATAGGAACTAGCGACCTATCCAATTCATATTTGTGCAGCAAGATACAGTATTCTGCACATGGTCCTTCGAAAGGTAAATTTTATCGTATTTTTCGTGCCTGCGATCCCTATCACGCAGATAGAAGACGCAATCATAAAACAATTCGGACGCCATTTTTTTTCACGAGAGCAGCACATTGAAATTTGTTCATTCAGCGCATCTGTCACGCAATTAATGACAACTTGGACCTACTGTTCGCTCGGCTCGATTCGTTAGCTGACGACACCAGCCGATGCCCGATCCTGCCATTCAAGCTGTTTGGTTGGCATTTGCTGTCAGAGTCAACAGTCAATAATTCAAGTTCAACATTTCGTTTCGTGATTGTTTTTGTGTGAAAATTTTTCAGTATGGATACTAAATATTAATATTATTGTTTGGAATTTGTCTTGTGTAAAATTGTGATTTGTTTAAAGCCAGTTGTAGTGTACCAATATTATAATGTCGGATCTTAAGGTAAACGTGGTCAATAGAGGTTACGCAAAAGGTTCGATTACGCGTTTAAAAAACAGTTTCGACAAATAACTGTTACTCCTGCTACCTGTTGAAATGGTGCAGGCAAATAATTTTATAAAAAAAATAAAAACCGACTTCAAAAAACTAAAACGCTAAAAATAATCTTAACACTTAAGTACCTAATCAGTTACTTTTGGAGTCGGTGCAAACGAAAACATTGGTCTCTCAATGACTGGCACCGACTCCAAAAGTAACTGATTAGGTACTTAAGTGTTAAGATTATTTTTAGCGTTTTAGTTTTTTGAAGTCGGTTTTTATTTTTTTTATAAAATTAACTTATTTCATCCATTTTAGTGATAAATCCTAATCAAAACAAATCTTACGAGTGCAAACATAATTTAACTGCTGAACACCGATTTCATTTCCTATTTTTCCACCCTTAGGGGTGAAATTTTTTCCAAAAAATTGTATTATAGTATCTTTGAAGTATAAGCTATTCATTAAAAAAAGAATCATCAAAATCGGTCTACATTTGGCAGAGATATAGGTAAGATAGATACTAAAATCAGTTGGCGTGGTACGGAGTTTATGCAATGTTAGATGATTTTCTTATAGATCCTATCATCAGAATTTAACCAAATTTATATGGGACCATTCTGAAAGTATTACCTTTCAAACAAAAAAATTATTATCGAAATCGGTCAACGCAGTAACGAATGATCGCTGAACATACATAAAAAAAAAAAAAAAAAAAAAAAAAAAAAAAAAAAAAAAATACCGACGAATTGAGAACCTCCTCCTTTTTTGAAGTCGGTTGAAAAGACACGCCTGATCGAAGTTTTTCAAGAGTATGAGCGTTTTTGTATTCGTATCGCCGTACTCGATCCTGAGGACACTGAGGACGTAGGAGTAGTTGAGGAAACTTATCTTAACTTATTAGGTGGCTTAGATGCCATTATTAATCAGCTGTCTCAAGCCTCCCAGGTTCAGAATAAACCCTGCCACGAGCCTAAGATTTCCAACATCCGACTACCTAATGTAATGATACCAACTTTCACGGGTAAGTACACTGTACGAGCTAGCACGTACAGATTGCAATATCAGCTTTAGCCTAAATGCACTATTTCGTAAGCTCGCGGCGCATCAGCATTTTTACTCCACATTCATAATTTAGTCAGTTCGTGTACGGCTATCATCGACTCTGTTCGCGTTCTCATTATCATTCTATCGTTTAGTCGTAAGACCTGTTTCTATCAATATATCAAACAATTTCTATCAAGGACTTTCATTCCGCTCTTCTATCAATTCTATCATCTATCACTAAAGCGTGTACAGACCGTACATCTTTATTCGAGCCGGATATATCGAAGGACCTCGCGTGTGACTCAGTGACTACGTGGACTATTAAAGAAGTGACTCTGTTTTACAAGTGAGGTGAACTAGCATAGAGTATCAAGGATTACAGTGCTTCTGCAGCAGTTTATTGGACTATCGAGGAGGTCGTAAGCAGATTTGTTTACGATCACAATATCAATTTCCAGGAGAATCCAAGTAAGATCTTTCCAATTTACTTTCTCTCATCTCCTTTTATATCACTATGGCTACTATCGAAGACCTATTGCAAAACCAGGAACAAACCTCTGGAGCTATAGAACAATTGTACAACAATTTTAAAAAAGACAGTGCCGATAGGAAAACGGCGGATTACATCAAACGTCGCTTAGCTACTCTAGACGGTTACTGGCAAGAATATCAATCAAATCATATTCAACTGTGTGGATTCGGTGATAAATCTCACGTATACTTTACATCGAATCAGTACGAAATTATCAAGGAAAGGTTCTCTAATATTAGGACTACTATACAAAATTATGAGCCCCCAAAAAGGGAACAAAAAGAGACGTTAATCAGACCTGCTACGCCATTAGGTATATCACCAGGCCAACAAGGCCAACAACCTACCTTTTCTATCAACCAGTCTCATCAAGGGTCGCCTAGCAAGACAGATGAGATGCTTAGAAAACAAACAAGCAATTTTAAAGCCTTTGAACATACCATTACTAACATAGTTTTAGACACAATATCGGAGAAATGGGAGTTCGATCATGTATTACGTGTTATCAATACTCGTTGGTCAGCCATCGACTCTCTTCATTGGGAGCTGGACAGCATACTAGGAGGCAGGGACACTAGTTACGAAGCTGCGTTCTTTAAGTATGAAAGAACATATAACAATGCAATCAAGTCTATCAATCAAAAGATGTGGTCAATCTCTCATCGCGATAAGTCAACCCCGCAAATAGAAATACCCACTTTTTATGGTAGCTATCATCAGTGGACATCCTTCAAAGACTTATTTACAGAAACTATTCATAGCAACCCGTCACTTTCCAGCGCCCAAAAAATGCAGTTCTTAAAAGCAAAGGTCAAAGGTGAAGCGGAGAGGCTTATACAACATTTACCAATTGCATCAGATAACTACTCAATCTGTTGGGACATACTTAACCACAGATTTGATAATAAAAAACTAATTTTAAATTCTCTAATTGAGATTATGCTCAACATCCCTGTATCACAGCAATCATCATATAATCATATCAAAAAGATCCACGACGCCATTCTCGAAAGCCTAAACGCAATCAAAAACCTAGGCATTGATGTCGATTCGTGGGATCCACTTCTCATTTATCTAATGTGTCAAAAGTTAGATGCTGACACCCATAAAGAATATGTCTCATCGGTAAAGAGCCCGAGAGATGTACCTAATATAAAAGAATTTCTATCATTTTTGGAGAGCAAGTTCACGACCATGGAATCATCTCGTCGTAAGAAAGAGCCTCATTCTATCAAACCAAGTCCACGTGGTATTCTAAATAATCAGTCGTATTCGGGACCTAAATTTTATAACTCAAATAAAGTTATTACAAAACAACAATGCCAATCAACCGGACGAGCAATTTCGCAACAAATACCTAACAGAAACGTCTATGCCACAAAATTTTTCAAGTGCCCCATTTGCCAAACTGATGATCACGGAGTTTTTTACTGTCAACAATTTATTGAAATGTCGCCATCGTTAAAACGTACCACCGTTGCGAAACACAAATTGTGCCAAAATTGCCTTTATTTCCATTACGGAAAAGCATGTATTTCAGACAAAAGGTGCCGTGAATGCAATCAGGCACATAATACTTTATTACACGGAGCTTTCGAGCACGCTTCCGGCGCGAACTCAGGCGCGCGCGGTGTTTCGAAACCCGAGCCTGCTCAGGGCATGCGGACTAACTCGCACGTGTCATTGCAACGCGATGTACCTGAAATACTTTTAGCTACAGCATTGATTAAAGTTCAAAAGGCAGATGGGACCTACATAAAAATAAGAGCACTATTAGATCAAGGTTCTCAAACATCACTTATCACTGAAAAGGCGGCGCAGTTGTTAGGGCTGCCTAGACAGAGATGTCATGGTGTAATTTCCGGAGTAGGTATAAAGGAGAGCAACTGTAAGGGAACCATACACATAAATTGTTCATCAATCAATAGCAACTTTGACTTTGAAACAGATGCCCTAATCATGCAAAATCTTATCAAGAATTTACCTAGTAATTCCTTTATCAAACCAAGTTGGTCTTATCTAGAAAACATATCATTAGCAGATCCTGAATTTAACCTTAGCAATCCGGTGGACCTATTATTAGGCGCCGACATTTATTCATTAATTCTTTTAGAAGGAATTTGTAGATCAGATCAAAACTCGCCTATTGCGCAAAACACACGTCTGGGCTGGATTTTAAGCGGAAATGTTAAAACATTACATTGTAATGTAGTGATCACTGATTTAGAAGAAATACACAAATTTTGGGAAATAGAAGATATCATAGATGAGTCAACCCTATCAACAGAAGACGAGCAATGCATTAAATATTACAAAGAGACGACCACTCGACGAGAAGACGGACGGTACGAGGTTCGACTCCCCTTAAAAATCAATTTCGAAGAAAAATTAGGTAACTCAAAAACTAAAGCAATCGCTCAGTTTCGATCTTTAGAAAGAAAGTTCTGTAAAAATGAAGTAATGGAGAAAGAATATAAATCATTTATGGCAGAGTACCAATCGCTAGGTCACATGACACCCGTCACTAGTAATTCTACCCCTGATTGTTATCTCACTCATCATGGCGTAGAACGAGCAGAATCAACTAGCACAAAGTTCAGAGTCGTCTTTAACGCATCCGCAAAAACAACTTCCGGGTGTAGCTTAAATGACGTCATGGCGAGTGGACCTAATCTACAACAAGACTTGCAGTCTCTGATTATTAAATGGAGACAGTTTCAATTCGCGTTCACTGCGGACATTGAGAAAATGTTTCGGCAGATTTGGATGAATGCAGTCGATCAAAAATATCAAAAAATAGTTTGGCGTGACAATACCAACGAACCTACCAAAGAATATCAATTAGCTACAGTAACTTATGGCACCAAAGCTGCCCCTTTTCTTGCGATGATGACCCTGAAGCAGTTGGCTTCAGACAAAAGAGAAAACTACAAAAACAGCTCCGCAGCAGACGTCCTTGAAAAGTCATTTTATATGGATGACCTTGTATACGGTCAACATAATATCAATACATCAAAACAATTATGCAATGATCTTATCAATTTATTAAGAGCTGGTGGTTTTAACCTCAGGAAATGGAGATCAAATATTCCCGAGCTAAATGACCCCAATTTGATTAAACAAGAAAACTTCAGTTTCAAGCAATCTGAACAGACTAAAACACTTGGCCTCTGTTGGGACCCAAAACATGACACTCTATCATTTGATACAAAATTTGACCAACCTTCGAAACTAGACACAAAAAGATCTTTGATATCTGCTATTTCAAAATTATTTGACCCTTTAGGCTTGCTTGCACCGCTGTCTACCAAGTTAAAGATAATCTTTCAAAACGTATGGCTAGCAGAAATTAAATGGGATGACCAACTACCAGAAGATATTCAAACAGAATGGATAAAGATCAAGGTCGATCTGTGTAACATAAATAAAATAAAAACTAATCGATGGATAAAAACAAAGGCAGGTGACAGTATAGAATTGCATGGATTTTGTGACGCGTCGACAAAAGCGTACGCGTGCGTCATATATTGCAAAATCACGAGAAGCGGACAATCAGATGTTTCACTGTTTGTAGGAAAAGCCAAGTTAGTGCCCGCTAAATCAAAAATATCACTTCCAAAACTGGAATTAAGCGGAGCACTTTTACTATCAAAACTTATGTTAAAGGTCAAGCAATGTTTGGACGACTACGATATCAAAATATACGGCTGGTGTGATTCCATGATATGTCTCGGTTGGCTAAATGGTGACCCAGCGAGATGGAAAACTTTTGTTTCAAACAGAGTAAAACAAATAACTGACGTCATGCCTGCTAAATGCTGGCGCTATGTGAAATCGGAGGAAAACCCCGCAGACTGCGCTAGTCGAGGTTTGACCGCTACTCAGTTGATCGATCATCCCTTGTGGTGGAAAGGACCTTCTTGGCTCCCAAACTTCACGGACAAAGAGGCTCCACCCCAATATTCCACAGACCAAGAATTAAAACAAATAAAACAAGTAAACGTTGCAACAGAAAATGATTTAAACAATGATGTCATTTATCAATTATTATCAAAACACAGTTCATTTATAAAAATTGTCAGAATAATAGCATGGATTTTAAGATTCAAGTCTAAAGAAAAGACAAACAAACAAGACTATCTATCAATATCAGAATTAAACAAAGCAAAAAAGATAATTATCAAATATATACAAATACAAGAATTTACTAAAGAAATAACTAGCCTAAAAGAAAACAACATTATCTCAACAAAAAGTAAATTGTGCCAATTGAACCCGTTCCTAGACAAAGACGGCATACTTAGAGTCGGAGGACGGCTTAGGAATGCTCCAATTGGCCCGGAGATGAAACACCCTATAATCATCCCTAACAACTGTCGTCTAGCTGAACTTATCATTGATCAATCACATAAGTTTGTCTTTCACGGTGGAGCCCGCCTAACATCAGCTTACATAAGACAAAAATACTGGATAATAGGAGGAAATAGAGCTATTAAAAAACAGCTGCGACGATGCGTCAAGTGTCGGCGTCACGATCCTGTAACACACAATCAAATCATGGGAGACTTACCAGCCGCACGCATAACGCCATCCAGACCGTTTTCACACACCGGTGTGGACCTGACGGGTTTCGTGGATGTTAAATCCAGCAAGGGTCGAGGCATAAAAACCACAAAAGGCTATGTCGCCGTATTCGTGTGTATGGTAACAAAAGCCGTACACCTCGAACTAGTATCAGATCTAACATCATCAACTTTCTTGGCTGCTTTACGTAGGTTTTCGGCAAGGCGAGGAGCTCCGCTTCACATCTATAGCGACAACGGAACAAACTTTGTAGGTGCGAGCAGAGTACTTAATCAAGAGTTCGTAGATTTACAGACTACGCTAGATGATCATTTCTTTACAGCTATCACCGATATGGACATTCAATGGCACTTCATAGCTCCAACTTGGCCCAATGCCGGGGGACTTTGGGAGAGTGCCGTAAAAAGTCTCAAATATCATTTAAAGAGAGTAACTGGAGAACAAAAATTAACCTATGAGGAATACGCCACTCTTTTATCACAACTAGAAGCTTGTCTTAATGCCAGGCCGCTATGCGCATTGACAGAAGATTGTGAAGACTTAGACTTTTTAACGCCGTCACATTTTCTGGCTAGTGGCCCCACTTTAACAATCGTAGAAACAGAAAAAGATCACAGAACAAGATGGCAATTAACACAAAAAATATTCGATGATGTGTGGCGAAGGTGGCAAAACGAGTATCTAGGTCAATTATCAGCCCGAGGTAAATGGCGTCAACCGAAAGAAAACGTCAAAATTGACGATATCGTAATTATCAATGACGCCAACTTACCTCCAGGCAAGTGGGCACTTGGAAGAATAGTGGCACTACACCCCGGCAATGACGGATATCTTTGCGAAACATACTATGGCGCGAGTTAAAAGATGATCACATAAAGTGCATTCAATTAAACACTATTACTTATGGTCTTAAGTCATCGTCATACTTGGCCACGCGTTGTCTCATCGATCTTGCCGAAAAATATAAGGATATTATTCCACTAGCATCATTTATTTTAAAAAACAATACGTATGTCGATGATGTGCTTCCAACTAGCTGTACTGAGGAGAAATTGATGCAAATGCAGTCATAATTGGTAGATCTTCTTGCTCTGGGAGGGTTTCAACTCCACAAGTGGGCTTCCAACTGCAACTCAATTTTAGACAAAGTACCAAAAGAAAAACATCAGCCTGTAGAGCACAACTTACAAAAACATGACTCTCATGTCAAAACATTAGGCATTCAATTTAACATAGGGGAGGACATATTTGGGTGCTCATGTCCTGAACCTTACGAAAGTTCTCACGACACAAAACGTGACATATTGAGCTATATTAGCAAATTTTATGACCCTTTGGGACTGATAGGCCCAATATTTGTTCACGCAAAAGTAATTATGTAACTGTTGTGGGCTTCTGATTCAGACTGGGACTTCACACCTCCAGATAACATTCGTCAGATGTGGATTGAGTTTGTTAAAAACCTCTCCCTGATGGCACCATTTAAAATTGCATGCTGTGTTAAGCCAGCAAATGCAGTAAAGGTTCAACTAATTGGGTTTGCAGATGCTTCTTAAGTAGCATATGGCTGCTGCTTATATCTTCGATCTAGAACGTAGTTACGCAAACCAGAACCAACCCACACCTTGGTCGAAAATGAGTTACGTACACAGTCGATATCCTCAATTTTTTTTTTATGTGCTCAAAAAATATCATAGACCTACACCAACTCCAAGTAATAAAAAAAAACATGTCACCTTGGGTACCAACCCACAATGACTCCAATTAATAAAAACAAACAAGAACCATGCTGCTAAGTTCCAGATTTACTGCAGTTTCGATACGTAAAATGGAACCATAACGCATGGTTCTTTTAAATCTTTAGTATTTGTTTTACGCAAACGAGAACCATCCCGCTTGGTTCTTGTTATCACAAGAAAAATAGGCAAAGGGTACTCTTTTTATTTTTGGAAGGAACTATGTTGGTTGGTTCTAATTTGCATATCAAGTAACAACTATTAATTCTAGGAAACCAAGATGTTCTTGTTAGTTACTCATATTTTACCAACATAGTACTTGAACAAGAAGTGAGTAGTTAAACAATAACGATAACAACTCTCAAAGTAAACAAAAAATGTCTGGATAATTATTTTAAAATAAAAACTTAGCAGTGTTGTGTGTAGAAGAAACTAAATACAGAAGAATGTTAGATTTTTCGTAGTTTAAGTAGGTACTTTTTTAGTTGAATTAACGCGTGGTTATTATTGTTTCGTTGGTTCTTCATAGCAATTTGAATTTAGATTTCCCATTTATCGCAATAATGATACGATTGCATTAAGTTTAAGAAATAAAATTGCTTCTTGTTTATTTCAGCTACTTATCCATTAATGTAGGAACTATTGTTAAAACAATAAAATTGAAATATTTATTTTCTTATTTTTAATCATTCTGCATTCATGTTCTCGCCTTCTACATCCATCTCAAAATCTATTTCACCAGAAAACCCATCGATGTCATCCATTACGTTTTCACTCCATAATAGTTATTGCTGTTTCTGCACTTAGCCTCTTGATTGCGTGTCACCAGTTATTTCTTACTCCAACCAACACAGGTCATCCCAGTAGGTCAGCAGCCTTTTCAGACTCCTGCAGGCTTACGGGAACAATCCTGGTGATTGGAAAATCCGTGCCTGTTGATCCATGCCATGTTCCTGCATTCTGCATGAATTATGAATTTTAATTTGAACTGACTATATCTTTGTAAAACTGTTACTTTTTTAATTTGTATGGACACTGTCTAAAATAAATGTATTTTATTTTTATTTATTCCTTAAGCATGTGCTGTGCTCCATTCATCCTTTGCATGTATGCATGGGGCTGTTTGTCATATCTATGTTAAGCAAGTGATTGTTCAGATGAAAATGGCTGGTTATAACATCTATAACCTTGCAGATTTTGCCCCTTGTTAGCTGATGAGGTTGTGGACAAGCATATTTGATGCCACCCGAATTGCATTTTTTATTTGCCTGCATACCACACTGTTTATCCATGTTGTTAGATGAGTTTCTTTAATTTTTTGGCGCAACCATGATTTTATTTGGGCCTGAGGTACGGGCAGTTGTGGTTCCGATCTGTGAACTAATGCCTTCGATCCTCTTTTAGCCAATTCGTCCCTTCTCCTTTGCTCCTTTCTTTTCTTTCCATCCTTTGATCCATTGCAGAGTTACTCTGTTCGTATTTGCAATTAAATTTATTAATTTCATGGTTAATAAACACGCAGTGTTGCTTCGCATGTTTTTTTAAAATTTACTTCTACATAGTCACTGTCCAAATTACGTCGAAAGTCGAATACAAATCTTCTTCTGCTCCCTGGTCGGGGAGTATGCCTGCATTGTGTGGAGCTGCTCAGCACACGTAAAACAGGCGGCATCACTTCTCAATACTTGCCTGATAACTATGGGCTGCTTGAATCCGACTGGTAAGCATGCAGTATTCTCTGTCTGGAAAAGCAACACCCAGATGTCCGTAGAGAAGTAGCTAGCTCCGTGGAAATAACCTAGGCAAAATATGGTTCCCACCACTCAATGATCTGGTATTACATAGTGCCACCAAGACTTAAGAGCGTCGGAGCTTCATGGCAAACACTTGCTGTATCACCAAGAATGCTCCCCAATATAGGGTCACAAGATGAATGGAAAATCCGCACTGTTGCTCCCACCGTCAGTGAGTATCCAACCAGGCAAAGACCTCCCGTGGCCAATCTGGAAATTCTTGTACAGACTGCGAACACTAGTAAAGAAAAACCAATAAAGTGGAGCTACATGGACGCCATCAGCAAGTATGTTTGCGGTGCTTTCCCACAAACCCCGGGCCACCTTCTGCTATGACCCACGTGTCTGGTCAGCTGCAGATGCCAAGACCTGTTACGCACCACCGATAGTGCGGTTCGTGTGGCGGAATACTGGTCACCAAAAATTTGTCAGAATTGCCATCGATACAAGAAAAAGTTAAAAAACCTTTAACTTAAGCAAAATTTAACTACCTCAAAAGTGTATTGCATCTCATACTGGAAGATGCTCAAAGCTTTTACAAAAAATAAAAGGTAGTGAAAACGTAGTGGATGACATCGATGAAAGATACTCAGTTTTCACCAAAAATTGGCAGTAGTGAAAACGTAGTAAATGACATCGATGAAAGATGATCAAAGCTTTCTAAAAAAATATCAGTAGTGAAAACATAGCGGATGACTTCGATGAAAGATGCTGATGGCTTTTACAAAATAATAATATGAAAACGTAGTGGATGACATCTATGGGTTTTCTAGAAAAGTACATTTTGAGGTAGACGGCAAGAACATGAATGCAGAATGATTAAAATAAATTCCATCAATTTTATTTTATTAAGAATATTTCCTTCACTAATGGATAGCTGAAAGAAACAAGAAGCAATTTTATTTCATAAACACGCTGTTTCAACAAATTTTTTCGATGAAAATAATGAAATTCTTTCATCAATGTGATAAACTAGACAACTAAATACAAATTGCAATCGGGAACCAACCCACAATTATGGTATTTTTGCAATAAGGAACCACGCGTAATTTCAACTTTAAATGTACTAAAACTAAAAAAAAATATACTTGTATAGATTCTATAAATTGGCCTTAATTCTCTTTACCACACTGTAAAGTTTTTATTTTAAAATAAATTGTGCAGTTGTTTTTGCATCCATTTAAGTTAAAAACTTAAATATCTCAAAACTAACATGATGTGGGTTGGTTCTAGTTTGCGTAACCATGTCCTATTGATGACCAAGGTAACATCCATGTTTCTTTACTTTGTTCAAAGTCAAGGATAAATCCTTGCAGAAAGAAGCTTACTACGCCTAAACTCGAACTGAACGCCGCTGTCCTATTGGCAAGTCTAGCTAAAAAAGTTAACGATACTCTGACTGCGAAGATGAACATCAGCGACATTCATTTTTTCTCCGATTCGCAAATCGTATTGGCCTGGTTAAAAACCGACGTTGCAAAATTACAAACTTACGTCGCAAATAGAGTCAAGTTGATATGAGAGCTTACGCATAACTGTCATTGGCATTACGTGAACACTGAGGAAAATCCTTCAGATTGCCTTAGTGGAGGTCTTCAGTCACACGAGCTTCAAAATAATCTTTCTTGGCGGCACGGTCCGTCATTTTTATTAGACAAAAATTATGCTTTCCAACCAGTGCCTCGGATAAATATACAGCTACCAGAATTAAAAGTGTTTGATGAGAAAATTGTGTGCTCTACGACTGTGGTCACTGATTGCAATATTCTTGAAAAGCTCAAAAAGTTTTCTAGTATCAACAAGATGATTAGAGTTCTTGCATATATTGTTAGATTTTGCAACAATGTAAAGCCCAATTCTCAAAAACAAAAAGGGTTCATTACAACGTTAGAAATGAATAAAGCTTTGTTATCAATAGTAAAGCATGAACAAGATAATTTTTTCCCAGATGAGATGAAGTCTCTGCAATATCATAAACAGGTCACAGGTAACTTGACGCCGCTCGCGCCGTTTATAGACAGCGACGGTGTCCTTAGGGTCGGTGGTCGACTGCAAAATGCATCAATTCCCTATGTTAATCAGCACCCTGCTATATTACCCAAAAATTCTATTGTTACCGACTTGATTGTAAGAAATGAGCATATTAAACTTTTACATGCAGGGCAAAAGCTGGTTTTGTCTTCAATCAAGCAACGATTTTGGATCGTAGATGGATTGCGTACCGTAAAGAAATTAATTCATAAATGTGTTATCTGTCACAGGTTGAAAGCCGCTGCAGTATCTCAGCTGATGGGTTCCTTGCCCTCAGCACGAGTCAACGCGTGCCGCCCGTTTGAGAAGGTCGGGATAGACTTTGCTGGGCCGGTATCCGTAAAAAACAGCCGCATCAGAAAACCCATCATTGTCAAAGGTTACATAGCACTATTTGTATGCTTCGTCACGAAGGCAATCCATCTCGAGCTTTGCTCAGACTTGACAACCGAGTGTTTTCTCGCATGCTTCAAGCGCTTCATTTCAAGAAGAAACCTACCCAGCGATGTCTATTGCGACAATGGCTCAACGTTCAAAGGGGCAAGGAACAAATTAGATGAGTTCTACAGCTTATTTTCTTCTCAAAGCCATCAGCATGACATTCAAACATACGCATCACACAGAGGTATCAATTTCCACTTCATCCCAAGTTATAGTCCTACCTTTGGAGGGTTATGGGAAAGTGGGGTTAAAAGCGCTAAATACCATTTAAAACGTGTTGTTGGCAAGGCGCTACTCACGTACGAACAGCTTAATTCCGTGCTGGTTGAAATAGAGGGTGTTCTCAATTCGCGTCCGCTCACAGCAGTGACGGCTGATTCAAATGATCTTTCATAGATTTCTCCAGGTCATTTTCTAACAGGCGCACCGCTCAACGCTTACCTAGAACGAGACGTCAGTAGTACTCCCACAGATCTACTTAAATTTTGGTCTATTTTGGTGAGTATGAAACAATCCTTTTGGAAGTATTGGAGTAAACATTACCTAAACATGCTTCAAAACAGGCCTAAATGGCGTTCAGTATTGCCTGACGTGAAGGTTGGTAGTTTGGTAATATTGCGTAGCGACAATACATCTCCTCTTGAGTGGCCCATGGCTCGCGTAACCAAGCTTTTTCCTGGAAAGGACGATAGAGTTCGCGCTTTAGAAGTTCGTACCGCTAATGGCCATACGCATACCAGATCCATAACAAAAATTTTGCGTTTTACCTATTTACAGATATGTCTAGAAGATAAAACTTATGATGATCTTGAGGCATTACTCATTAAAATTAAATAGTAACGGGAAACACACACACACACACACACACACACACACATTCACGCTAAAAATGTAACTTTTCAAATCATGTAATTAACTTTAAACTAATAAACTGTACATTCTTCTAAAAACGACCTAAATTAATGGAAGAGCGCTGCTCCCTGATACAGGCTCAATAGCTTAAAAGGGGGCTACGGTCACTAATATAATATAATGTACCCATTATTATGAAATAAATATTATTTATTATTTATTATTATTATTATTATTGATGTATAAGAAATTTGAATGTTTATTAATAAAAAAATATATATTAATACTTACCTTGTAAATACTTGTCACAGCTATACGACTCTGGAATCGACTTCCCACCAACATTAGGAAATCTAAGTCCAAATTTACTTTTAAGAAAGCTCTACGCATTTACATCAAAAATCGCTGACCTAATAATTTATCTTTCATTTGCTCTGTGTACTATATTATGTATGTGTATGTATATGTAGATAATTGATAATCATATATATTTATACCTATTTATTAAGTATGTAATGTTGGTGTGTATATATATATATATATATATATATGTTTTTTTTTTCTTGCTGCACCGCCTGTATTTCTCTGTTTGATCACTGGTTGACTGATAGAGAATGCTTCTTGGCATTAAGTCCGCCATTTGTACAATTATTTTTAAATGTGCAATAAAGTATAAATAAATAAATAAATAAATATGCAATACTTACACTTATTAAAGATGTTCTTACCTGTTTTTTTTTACTGCAACCTATCTATGAAGTACTTATGATATTGTGTAACAAATTATTTACTCTGGTACCTTCAGTACCTTAGTTATTTTATTATAAGTGTGAACATCAAATGTATTGGTTTGTTTAAGTTCATATTTAATTGATTTTATTTATACCTATTACTAAGTCATTTATGTTATTGAACAATGTTAAACATGTTATTATTATTTGTATTTTCAGTAAAATTTTGTGTTCAATGATTTAAAAATGTTAATAATACTTTATTTTAATTGTGTAGAGTTGTTTAGATGTTTCTATTTGGAACTGTTCATAAAACAATAATAAGTTAGTCTACTTTGAGCAAAAATGTCGTAACTTATAAAATTGAAATTTTTTGGTTCTCGATTCTTGAGGCCCCCAACTATGTTGGCAACATTATAATTAATCAAGACATTGATTTTTTGTTCTTGGCAACTTGACTGCTGTCTCCCTCTCTCGCAATTTATGTGATACAATAAATGTGTGCTCCGCAATTTAATTGTTTGAATAATAGGAACTAGCGACCTATCTAATTCATATTTGTGCAGCAAGATACAGTATTCTGCACACCGTAGCAGCTGTCCAACATGCAATGGTAATAAGTCGGTGCCAGACAAGAAGCCAAGCTTTTGCGCTGTCAGTGTCGAAGTAGCCACGCACGCTCGACCAACAGTATTCATAAAAAATTATGGTATGGAAGGCACAGCATTTATTGACACATGTGCTAAAGCCAGCGTAGCCTCGTTTTATTTATATGAGGCACTTTGAAAACGTGGACGCATCTTTAACCAACAGGACGTCCATATCACTGGCAGATGGAGTCCCACGACACGAGAAAGTCCTCACATTTGATGCAGATTTTGAACTCAGTGGACGCAAAATTCGCACCAACTTTATTGTGATTCCTCACTCTGAAGATAATTGGACTTTGTTGGGTGTGGGATCCTTAAAACAGGCTGGCATATTGTTAAATCTTGCTCAGTTTACCTGGAGCTTTGTCAACGATCCGATGCAGGAATACGAGCTTTACACTGAAGATTTCGTTATCTTCAATGACTCAAAGGTGAACGCTCCACTTGAGACTATCACTCTGGCTGCCGTATCCCCAGTTGCACCAAGATCATTAAAAGCGCTGAATGCTCCAATGGCACAGAGGTCATTGATCCCTGCCATGCCGATACCAACATCCAAACCGGCACTGGTTGATATGATGGAAGACGCCGTTACAAATGTCAACATGGAGAATAATAATTTGTCCCCTTTTTCCAATGATTTGTTTCCTGACCCTATCACACACGTTAGCCTTAATTCCGTTAATATAGAAACACAATTAAGTGATGATCAGTATGTCCAATTAGATAATTTGGTTCAAGAGTATAATGATGTTTTTATTTCAAACGGTAATATCTCTATGCCTCCTTATAGGCTTTCGCTACCACGCAAAGAGACACTTAAATTTGAACTAGATAAAATGTTACATGATGGCATTATTCAACCTTGTTCCTCACCATGGGCTGCTCCTGTGGTAATGGTACCAAAATCAAATGGCACAGTTCGTGTGTGCATCGACTATAGGAGATTGAATTCAATAACCATACCAGACACATATCCATTACCTAGAATCGATGATCTGCTTCATGATGCTAAGCCTACTCCGTTTATGTCTGCACTAGATTTAAAGGCTGGATACTGGCAAGTTAAGGTCCGAGACGAGGATCAGGAGAAAACTGCATTTATTACGCCTTTTGGTATTTATAAATTCACGAGAATGCCGTTTGGATTGCGCAATGCCCCTGCCACATTCCAAAGGTTAATAGATAGATTTCGCATCAGTCTAGATCATGGTAAGCTACTAGCTTTTTTAGATGATATAATTGTCTTCTCTTCAGGATTCAACCACCATTTATCTGACCTTAAATCAATCTTCTTGAAAATGAGAGAATTAAACTTAACTGCAAGTAAAGAAAAGTGTCGCTTCTGTTGTTCCTCTGTAAAATACTTGGGGCACCTGATAACTCCGAATGGGTTGCAAATGAGTAGTGTATTATTGGGCATTCTGGCCCCCAGTCGTCCGCTTCGCTTCCGACCGTTCGCTGCGCTCACTCGGTTGACAGAATGCCCAATAATACACTACGAATGGATGGTGTTAAATACAAGTGAATAATATGTTAATCAAAAATTTGGTTGATGAGCTGCATTAAGTGTCTTTATGTTTTAAGAAACCTTTTAATTTAATAACTCGACAATGTTTCCATCATTCCGTTAAAAGCCATCAAAAAGAGCGGTTGAGTAAAAAAAAAAAAAAAATAACAACTGTAATGAGATTTTTGAAACAAAAAGAATCCCTTAAATTGCAATGTATTTGTCCAGTGTCCTCAAATGAGCTGAAACGTCATGGGAATTTATTGCCCAATACTATTCGGAGCATTGTTTGTGGCCCCTCAAACTGTGGAAAGACCAACTTAGTAATTAGTCTGTTGCTACACCAGGATGGACCCCGTTTTCGGAACCTATATGTGTATTCAAAGTCTTTGTATCAACCTAAGTACGTGTTTTTGGAGAAAGTATTGGAAAAAGTTGCAGACATATCTTACTACAAGTATAATGATAATAAACAAATTTTAAGTCCACACGAAGCTTTGTCTGACGCAATATTCGTATTTGATGATGTTGCATGTGAAAATCAAAACAATATACGCGATTATTTTGCCATGGGGCGTCATAAAAACATTGACTGTTTTTACATTAATCAAACCTACACGAAAATACCCAAACAACTAGTAAGAGATAATGCCAACCTCATCATATTATTTAAACAAGACGACATTAATCTAAGACACATTTACGATGAGCACGTAGGGTCTGACATGACGTGGTCTCAGTTCCGTGAGATGTGCTCAACCGTGTGGAGTAAACCATACAGTTATGTCGTCATCAATAAGGACTGTGAACGAAACAAAGGCTGTTACAGAATGAAGTTTGATACATTCATTATAGTGGATTAAACTGTTTATTTACTATATAAGTAACTAATACTTACATTTCATAGAACCAGTTTAAATTGAGGAGTCAAACAGAGTGGAATCCTTAACAATGGAGCGGAACCTCAAAGAACAAATTGTAAAGTCAGCGTCAGCTGTGAAAAGAAAGGTAGAAATGATAAAAGATTCAAAAAAGCAAAATGACATGGCTTTGGAAACAATATTTAAACCTATTGTGAACCCCCTTAAACTATTAACTAGTAGACCTGACGACAAACGCTACAAAGAAGAAGAAACAGACAAAACTCATTCAGTTAAAAGAACTAAACGCCCCGAAAGCGAGTCATCAAATATTTCAGATGAAGATTTTGATTACTTCAAAAGTTATGATGATGATGATCAAAACTCGGGAAATGAAGATTGTAAAACACCTAACAAAACCCTCACCACATTACCCTGTGAGGATCATGATACAGTGCATGAGAATTCCTTTAAATCTCTTCAGTCATCACCAAGTATTGCAAATGATTCTTTATCATGGTCTGTGTCATCTGAAGTAATGAAAGAAGATATACCTTATGGTGTTAGAAATATAAAAGGAAAACTAATGCTCGGCAATACGCGTGTTCATGACGATGGCCTCATATTGAAAATTGGAAACCGGAGCCTGAAAAAAACTCTAGGCTTAAAAGAATTATTGTATAAAAAGACACCAAATTTTGAAATTATTACAGAGGAGGATTTACAAAATTATAAGTTACTACTTATAGATACCAATGCACACAGACGTAACTTTGATCCATCTAAACCAATAAACAGTAACAAAGGATTCAAATATATGAACGTGATTAAACCATTGTTTAAGTTCTCTAGAAGTCATACAAGTAGTGTGGAAAGTCTCCCACGAGGTGAAGGTATCGATATTTTAAAAGAAGTTAAGCAGTATACCGATTTAGTTTATTGGGATGATCCCAATGAATTAGTGGAAAGGTTAAAATTATTACTTGGATCATGGGCAGCTGGTAACACTGGGGTATATAATAAAATTTATGCAATATTAGAAGAACTGCATGAAGCTGAAATCATAAAACACATTAAATATATAAAGCTACCATCAGGAGGATTGGGCAGTATCATTAAACTACGGAAACCAACAAGACGGCAATGACAAATATTGACAAATTTGGTCATTATGTTCATAAACGTTTACGACTATCTGAGTTTACAAACATTCTTAGCGATACATTAGTGAGATCAGACGTAGGTAAATTTGATTTAAAATCATCAAGATTAAAAGGATTAAAAATTCCGGAAAAGAACGACGAGGCTGTGAATAAAGAATACGTGGATAAATGTATTGAAGAACTAAAAAATGAAATGAAAACAATTCAAAGTAACATAAAAAAATATCTCAACAATTTAGAAAAATTAACTACTGCCAATATCAGTAAATTGTATTATACAAAAAAAGAAATAGATCTTATGTTACCATCAAAACTTGCTAATAATGAGTAAACAAGACATAGTAAATGGTTGCGCCGAATTTACGGACTGATTTCATTCCGCCATTTTTCTCGCGCCCTTAGTAGTTTGTAATTTGTTAAATTTAGTTGGTCTATGCGCGTACAAAATGCACTTCCTTCTTCCTATCCTTTTCCCGCACGTACCGTAAGAAGAGTACGAACATATGGAACCGCGGAAGAAATCTTCGCGGTGCTTGAAGATGTCGCTGCGTTCGCGCGACAGTTGTGTTGAAATCGTAGACAAGAAAAGTCCGCTTCGCGCCGCCTCGCAAGTGATCGCTTAATAATTGTTCTCGCGATAAGTTAATTGTGTTGTGTCTCGGTATACCAAATTCTATGCTATAGTGTTGTGTTATCAGCATTGTGCTATTACGTTCGTTGTGCGTGTTGAGAGAAGAAACCTGGCCGCCCTCGTGCTCGACCACGTGCTATCACGTGGTGTGTCCAAGAAAGACACCTGCAACCCCATCTGCAGCTGCCAGGAGCTAAAGGTACGTGCATTCCTTTCTTCTTCCACCAGGTTGTGTCCTTATTGTCATTTTCCGCCCAGCCTGGTTCTTCTTGCATTTTTGTACGTGTGTATACCGACCGCCCCTTCCGTCATCACCTTTGAAATTTTCTCACTGCAGACCAGCTCGCGTCTTTGAAGTTCTTTGCCCGTCCCGTTTTTATTTAGATACAGTCCACCGGTCTCCAGAGTACAGAGTCAGACGAACGAAACGCGCAACCAGTAAACGAACTTCACAAGCCAGCAAGAAGAAATTTCATTCGGTGGCATACTATCATAAAAGGAATTGATGATTTGTGGCAAGCTGATCTTATGGATTTTCAAAAATATGCATCTGTCAATAAAGGATATAAATATGTTTTAGTAGTAATTGATGCTTTATCTAAATTTGTATGGGTTAGACCGTTGAAGGCAAAAACTAAAACATCTGTTACGAATGCAATGCATAGTATATTATCTGAAACAAAACGAAAGCCAAAAAATTTACAAACAGATCTAGGTAAAGAGTTTTATAATGATTCTTTTAAAAAGTTAATGAAAAATTACAACATAAACCATTATTCTACATATTCTATTAAAAAAGCCTCCATAGTAGAACGCGTAATTAGAACTATAAAATCTCAACTTTACAAAGAATTTAGTTTATGTGGACGATATGCATGGGTTCAAAGTAATTTAAACTCTGTTGTACATCACTATAACAATACTACCCACAGCATTACAAAATTAAAACCAATCACTGTTAATCGTTCCAATGAGATTTTAGTTAGGTCTAACATTATTAAAACGCAGCAAGCAAAGGTAGTACGTCAAGGGGCAACTTTTAGGGTTGGCGATTTTGTTCGTATAAGTAAATTTAAAGGAGATTTTTATAAAGGTTATACCCCTAATTGGTCCACCGAAATATTTCGCATTGTGAAAATTGGACAAACCAATCCTCAAACGTATCAAATAGAAGACAAACACAATCAAATTATCCTTGGTTCTTTTTACGGATATGAGTTACAGAAAACAAAATTTCCAGACCTTTACCTAATTGAAAAAGTTATAAAGAGAAAGGGAAACAAACTATTTGTAAAATGGTTAGGGTTATGTGATGAAGAGAACAGTTGGGTAGACAAAACTGAATTAGTGATGTAGTAGATAAGTATATAAATAACACATAATCACTCCTTCATCACATTCACTGTTTATCGATGAAGAAAGGCAGTGGTATAATTAATAAATTGATAGATCGTTTACCGTTTGAGTTACATTTACCAGGGTACCAATTTTGTGGTCCTGGTACAAAACTTCAAAAACGAATACTAAAAGGTGATCGAGGAGTAAATAAATTGGATGAAGCTTGCATGCACCACGATATTGCATACATTGATAATACTCAATAATAATACTCATTTATTTTGTACATAGGCCCTCTTCCGGGCACTTATACACGTCCCAAAAGTATAGCTTAGTCCTACCACCGCTTCGGGACTACATATTGGCTGGTGATGAGAAGAAACGGCGCAACAAACTCAGTCACCTTTGTCAGCCTTATTTTACATGAAATACAGTTTACAAGACATGTAGTAAGTGTGAGCCAAGCAGGTTAAGTCCATGCACTCTTGTCGTTTAAATAATTGTCTATTTTATAATATCCTTTTTTCATAAGGATTTTTTTAATGTGAATTTTGAATTCATGTACAGGTAATTCAACAAGAGTACGTGGTACTTTATTGAAAAATTTAATACATTTCCCCAAGAATGAATCACCAACTTTGTGTAGTCTGAAGCTCGGCACGGCAAGATTATTTTTATTTCGAGTATTATATTGATGAAAATCACTTTTTAGACAAGATTCAGGAGCTCGACGTAAGGCTGATTTAGAACTTTTGAATATGGCTAAAAGACGATTGAAATCTAAAGATGCTGGCAAAGGAGAAAAAATTGCGTCGTGGATAGTAAAAAATGCTATGAAGGCAAAAATAAAAGCTGGCGGTGACATCAAATCATTTCAAAAAGGAGTTAAAAAAATTAAAACCTATTTAAAAAAAATTAAATCCAAAGATCACCACTCTGCTATAAAATATGCTTATGTAGCCGCGAAGAAACTATTTGGAAATAAGAAAGGAATACGTGTGCCACGTTGTATCCCTCTTCCTAAAAGTGGTGGACTTTTGCCACTTATTCCGATATTTGCGGGGTTGTCGGCTTTAGGTTCACTGGCTGGAGGAGCAGCAGGGATAGCAAAAGCTGTTAATGATTCTAAAGCTGCACAAAAAAATCTTCAAGAAGCTGAAAGACACAACAGAATGATGGAAGCGGTGGCTCTTGGAAAAGGGGTATATATTAAACCTCATAAAAAAGGAGCAGGTTTATATCTGAGCCCATCAAAAAACTAAATAAGCGGCTACCCAGACGTGCACTCACAAACCTAGATATATTAGAACATGCGAATGATATTCCTTACTTTCGAGGTGTTTACATGAGAGATACGTTACCTTTGAAACCAAGAAAACTAGAATGTGGAATATTGAATTTGGATAGCAACATAAATTCAGGCACGCATTGGGTAGCTTTTGTGAAGCAAAATGGATACGTAGAATATTATGATAGTTTTGGTAATTTAAAACCACCGTTAGAATTAGTTAAATATATGAACGACTTGCCGATAAACTATAACTATGTGAGACATCAAGCATTCGGCACTACAAATTGTGGCCATTTGTGTCTAAAATTTTTAAGAAATTATTGGAAGAAGCATTTATATAACAAACGAGATAAATAAATGTGTCAGTATAAAAATGTCTTTCACTGTGTCAATAACTGGGAGAGGCGCCTCCATAACAACAAATTATTCGCCTACGTTGGATCTTCGAGGAGACTACGAATGTAGTCTTTTGTACTTTTCAACTTTCAACTCTATTCCTAATATAGATGAACGCAACAATAAGTTTTACTATGGTGAAAATGAAATCATTGAAATTCCTGAAGGATCTTACGAGTTTCAAGATATTAGTGATTATTTAAAAATCAACATAAAGAACACAATATTAAAACTAACTTGTAATAATAATGCATTGAAAACCAATATTTTTTGTTCTAAAGATGTTCATTTTAATAAAAGTGAATCATTAGCTAAAATTTTAGGTTTTGGGATGAAAACAATCGATGCTAATATAAGTACTGATTCCCAGTATCCTGTCAGCATTCTATCAACGACCATCGTGCGAATCGAATGCGATGTAGTTAGTGGTTCTTTTGTAAACGGGAAAGCTAGCCATATAATTTATGAATTTGTACCGAATGTGCCACCTGGTTATAGAATAATTGAAATACCTAAAAACTTGATTTATTTTCCCGTTAATCAATCTTCAATAAGCGCTATTAACATAAGACTTTTGGACGCAGATAATAAAGAGGTTAATTTGCGAGGTGAAGAAGTCCAGCTGTATTTACATTTTAGAAAAAAATGATAAATTTTAATAAAAACCCTTCTCAATCGTATACCCGAGCCAGTCCTAAAAGATCATCTCCCAAAGGCACACCGCTTCTGCTAAAAAAGAAGCTAACCAAGACCAATAAAGAATTCCTAAGGCTAATCGGGTTGATAAAATGAATATTCTAAATATATCTCAACAAACATCATACGACAACAGTATCGAAAGTTTCGAATATCATTCATACAAACCATACGTGACAAGTTTCAACAAGAATGATGAAATAAGAATTCCTATTAATCAACAAGATCTATACGTACTGCCCTCACTTAGTAGTTTGTATATCGAGGGGAAGGTGAATGTATATAACACCACAACTAAAGCAAAAATATCGGATGTACATTTTATTAATAATCCTGCATTGTTTCTATTTCAAGATATTCGGTATGAATTAAATGGAGTAGAAATAGATAAAATAAAAAATGCAGGTATAACTACAAAAATAAAATCTTATCTATCTCTAAATGAAAATGAATCAAAATATGCACGAGTTTGGGGTTGGTCAACTATGGGAACAAACAATACTGGAGGTGGAGCGTTTTCCATGTCCATTCCGTTAAACAAGATATTGGGATTTGCAGAAGACTATGAAAAAATAATCATGAACTGTAAACACGAGTTAGTGTTACTTAGAAGCAATACGAATCTTAATTCTATTAAATTAAATACAGGAGAAACTGTAGATGACATTATAATTAGTAAAATTATTTGGAGAGTGCCACATATTAAAGTGTCAGATCGTGAAAGAATAAATTTACTAAAGCATTTAGAGAAAGATCGCGCTATTCCACTAGCATTTCGTAATTGGGATCTGTATGAATACCCATTACTTCCTAAAACACGTAAGCATACTTGGTCTATCAAAACTTCATCCCAAACAGAGAAACCGCGATTTGTTGTAATTGCCTTACAAACCAACCGCAAACACAACAGTCAATTGTCAATGGCAGAGTTTGATCATTGTCACGTACGTGATATAAGAGTCTTTTTAAATTCATCATATTATCCATATGAAGGATTGAACGTCAGTTTCTCAGATGACAAGTTTACTTTATTATACGAACAATATACAAGATTTCAGCAGTCGTACCACGGACGTCGTGCAGAGCCGTTGCTGAGTTTAAAAGAATTTAGAGACGTTGCCCCTTTATTCGTTATTGACTGTTCACGACAACACGAAACGCTGAAAGGATCTATTGACGTGAGAGTCGAAATTGAAACAGATCAAGAAATACCTGATCAAACAGCTGCTTATTGCTTGATTTTAAATGATTGTTTATTCGAATACAAACCTTTGAGTAACATAGTAAAGAAAATATCATGAATATTTATAATACAATAATCATTGATTTACAAGGATTCAAAAACGTCAATAATGAATTTTTGGTTAAGGAAATGGCAGTAGCCACTTCAAAGTACACCCATGTATTTTTAATAAAACCTCCATATCCGTTCTCTGCACTGAGTGATGAAGAAAAAAAATGTGTTCGTTGGATAGAAAGAAACAGAGGTTACCAATGGAGCGAGGGCTATATAGACTACAGAGAATTTCAAAGAATGATCAAAACCTTTTTTAAGGATAAAAATATAATTGTGAAAGGGGAAGAAAAAGTAAAATGGATGCGAGAGTTGTGTGATCATAATAGTGTTTCAGATATTACTTGTAAGGGTGCTCCTAATCTAAAAAATCTTAACGAACTCTATTGTAAAGATATATTGTTATTTAATTGTTTTAATCATAAGAAATATTGTGCATTACGCAATGTTTTAAGTATAAAAAAATGGTGTTTAGAAAATAATTTATTTTATTAATTCTGTTTTAATTAAATAAAAGTTGTATTATTTAATTAAGTGTTTTCTTTACTTTGACACGAAATATCCCCAAATGGAAATAAAAAGCATGCACTGATTTCAATATTATTTATTTTATTATATTTCGATAACAAAATCTTATAAAATATTAAATAAACTAGAAGCTACAACCACATAACTTTTTTGAAATCTTTTTAATTACACATTCAGTCATGTCCATAATTTCATCCATTGTGTCATGAACCACATATTGTGCACTAAGCAACACGCACTCGCTGTCAGCATCCGACGTCGTTGACGATGAGATCGAGTTCACTCGGTCATGCTCGTAGACCAGGTCCACCACTTTTATCTGGATCATCTTGAGGCCTTCCTGTTCGTTACATACCACAAAAGATTTCGGAGTTTTCCGCTTATTATTTTTTGGAGGAACTCGTTTTTTACGTTTTTGTTTAATTTCCGACGATTGCACACCAAATAAATCTTTGTATTGCTGAGTGAAGTCTTGTAACGGGTCTTGAGCGTATTGAGGAAAATCATCATATACGTCAGTCATTCTCTGTAAAAGAAAAAAAACAATGAAATCTGTCGATTTTATCTATAGAATAAAGTGAATAAATTGTAATAGTTCCTAGAACAAGTATGTAAATAGTTCATCACACAAAATAAAATAAAAATAATAAAATACTACATACCTGATTGAAAATTAATTGTTTCCCACTCACAAGGTAGGTCTTTCGTTGCGGTCTCGCAACTTGGAACTGATGTGTGACATCAGCTGTAGCGTGCTAAAATACACATCATCGCAATTTTCGTACACAATGTATTGAGTTTTTGCACGACTTTGAATGTCCACTTCATCGTTTGACAATTCCACTGCTTCCATGATCTCAATTTTAATTACGTGCTTGGGTACTCTACTATTGATTGAAAGAACGTAGCTGGCTTGTGGTGAGGTGAGAAGGTGACTGTGACTACGTTGAGCCATCTTAACTTTTAACCGAAACAAGTTTGAACGCAACGAAGTCGAATTGATAACTAAATAAAATCTACTGATTGCTTATATCAAATAGGTAATATGAGACGAGCCGGCTATGCCACGTGCTATTAATTAACTTCATGTCCAAACCTGTAAAGTTTTATCTGCGTTGCAAAATACCTAAATGTAGTAAATTGATTCCCAACGTGTGACCGATGTCATAGGATTTCACCGTTTCTACGCGATGATTACCATCACATTTTAAAACATGTCTAAACATGATGTATTGAGTTAATGTGAACGTCTTTACGTATAAGAAATAAAACCCAAGTAAATTATTTGTCATCATTTATTTCTATTACAAAATAAAACAACGTACCTAAATAATTAATTTACATATTTGAAACTTAATATTAACTTAATTAGGTTGTTTATCTATTATAATAAAGAAAATCTTACATCTAAGGAAAGTATTATAATTTAATTGTAATTACCTAATTCTTGGTTCAATGTTATGCTTATCTAAATGTTTAGAATGGATGTGTGCCCCCAAGCTCTCGTTGATACCTTGTCACCCGAAACAAAACGCTTGTCATCATTACTGGATAGCGCTACTTTGTTAAGACTACGAGTCAAAATGTCGTGTTTGATAGACTTAAATAAAACATTCGTTTTTCGCACTATATTGCCATGATACAAGGTTTTTTTGTAGTCTGATATTTGTATATCGCGAACAACACTCATCTTTACTCCCTTTGCTTTTTTAATTGTAGTATTATTGGTCTTTATACAATACAATTTTGAACGTAATCCGACAAACTCTGTTATAATGTTTCCTCCCATTTAGTCCTTGAAAAGTCCAGGAATCTTTTTATTTAGAAGGGGTAAGCCATATAAATTTTCCTTGAAAAAATTGCTTGTATCAAAATAATGAAGGAAAGTTTCCTTTAAATCTTTGTAAAAGTCTTCGGTTTCAATTTGGTACACGAAACTATCCGTATCCGTGTAACACATTTGTAATTTGTTTTTATACGATGGTTCAAAAACTGAATAATGAAAGTCATACATGTGGCTTTTAGATAACTCTAACACCGTAAACCCTATGTATATTGGCTTATCCAAAATCACTTGTTCAGGTTTTGTTTGTATCGCAACTAAATTTTCAGTGAAAATTGAAGCACTGTGAAAACTAGAACTTGAAATTAATTTATTAGCAGTTATTTTCTTTTTTGTTATATTATTGTGGTCACTCCATTCGTTAACTAAATGTACATTCACTCTTTTTTCGTTGTTTTCTAAGGTTTTCCCAAAAATGCTGTTATTGAGCAACTTAAAAAAGTCTTGTTCAAATGTAGATTGAGCCTGTTGTCTTAAACTCGTATTTAGATCGATATATTGTTTTAAGTAAGGACTTTGTTGAAACGTTATGACACGGTGTATTTTTTTTAATACCAGCCCATGTTTTAAACATGTTTTTAAGTGAACATAGTGGATAACGTAGAAGTACTTGTCGTAAAGATTAGGCACGAGCTTAAAAGTCTTACCCCCGGGTGGAATGCATTTCTCAGGACAAAATGGCAAATCATTGTGTCCGTCATGCAACTTTTTTGGATAGCTTAAGTCAACCTCAAGAATAAAACCATAGTCAGCATCAGCAGGAACATTAGCAATATCAAGACATTCAATTTCTACCTGGTTTAAAAATCTAAAATTCGATAGTGGTAGAGATTGACACATACTGAATCCGTATAAGTTATTGCAATCTATGTAAACTATAAAGGTATCTGGTTTTAAGGGATCGTATTCGTTCATGTATTTGTTATTGGCGTTGGCATGCCTGTGCGAACACGTGCATACACCTCCTCTGATGCCTGATTGAATCATACGCACTATGGCAAGGTCATCTATGAGCTCCAACTCGACTCCAGTTTTATAAAGCATTGCATCAAATGATAAACTAGGAGCGGTTACATAGAAAGCAGGATCTAATTGATAATGAAATTTACAAGTTTTTCTAAACTTTTCAAAAATATCAGTCAACAAGAGAACGTCTGTTTTTAAATACAATTTAGTGTATTGACCCAGATTTTTAATGTTAAATTGCGACCAAACTAATTGAGCATGTTCATACTCTTCATCTGTAATATGCTCATTTGTAAGGGAACTGTAAAACTCTTCTTTTTCTGGTAGACATCGCTCTTTAAAGCGATCCCAGTTATCCATGTATTCGTAGGGATATATACCTTTGCGAGTAAGTAAATTAAATTGGGTAGGTATTGGAAAATGCATGCGTAAATGTTCAAACTCTTCTTTTTTAATAGTTTTTGCTAATTTATCCAAGCTAGTGCCAAGAAATTTAAATGAATCTACGAAGCGCAATTGCATAAATTCTTGATCGGAAATCGGGACAAATTTTGTAAATGACACATAATTTTCTTTAGTTTTAGGTATAATCTTAATATTTCCAGGCATTTCACCTAATTGTTTTATGAATAAATGGCAGTCATAACCTGCCAAATTGTGAAAAAAGACAGGAATAAACTTAGGTGTTTTGTATTGTAAATTACAATATCTGTGTGCTGCACCACGATATAATCCTGTTATGTGGCAGTGATCTCGCACTTTGTCTGAAAATAAGAAGTGATCACATATATGACAGCGAGTGGCTTGCGAAAATTCGGATGCATCTTTTTCGGTAAAAATCATAGGCAAATGTTTGGATAAGATAGCATGAATTTCACGAACATCGCGATAAAGAGATTCTATAAATTTAGAAACACAGTCAGAACCTAGATATGATACAAAGCGATTATAGCTAGTGTTTACAGTACAGACTATATTGTACGCAAACGCTGAGGGTATATGGTGCTGCAGCGTTTTTGTATTTTGAGTATCAGAATCAGACTTGTCCTCGTGCACTTCTAAAATTGTCTCAAAATCTGCATAAATTACAAATGGAACGTTTTGTTTACGATCATAATTTTTAAATTTTATGACGGACCCCTTTTCAGGTAATACAGTGACGATCCCGCTACATATATGATTTTCTAGTTCCTCACAAGTAGTAAAAAACACTAAACATGTATCACAGAAATAAAATTTACCATGATGTGCTGTTATTTGATTTCTGAGAAGCCGCGACAAGTCCTTGATAAGACAATAATGTGACGTCGCGTTGTTTTCTAACAATAGCAAATGAATAGTTTTTTTGTTTTTCGTATTTTCAGATTTATATACGGGGCCAATAATGTTTTTAGAATTTTTTAGACCGTAAATGATAAAACTTAACTTGGGATTGTTTTTTTCAAAAATCTTAATATCTGAGAATGTGACAGGATAAGATATCCCATTGACATTAAGAACATCTTTAAAATTGGGATAAGACGAGACTCGTTCAGGATGATTTCGAGCCGGGTAAAGAGCTGCTGTTACGCTCCATAAAAAGCAACACTGGTCTTTGTTTTGAATATTTATACACGCTTTCTTACTTTGAATAAATTTAGGTAATTTTAAATAAGATGACCCACCTAATGGCTGGTACTTATTTACATTTATTTCTAAATGTGAATTACTCAAAAATGCCCAACCACTATCGCTTTCCTCAAATTCTTCCATTTTCTTTTTCAATATACTCACTAGTTTAGAAAATAAATTATCATAATCATAGTTGTGGTAAAGTATAAAATTCTTTGTAACAAAGGATTTGATTTCCTGCATATTATTTTTGAATAACAGGAAAATGCTAAATAATTCAAAATTCACTTTAATGCAAGTATGTACTCTTAAAGCTTCATCTAAAAGTGATTTTATTTTGTTATGAATAGAATTAAAGAAAATATCTATAGAAGTTTGATCAAGTTCAATTGCAACTAATCGGTAAGAAATGATACGAGAGCGAAATGCAGATGCTACGATTTCCACACCATCACTGTGTGGCTGGGTGGAGTTATTTTGCTTGTGCAAGCGACTCCGCAAGTGACCTACCCAAGAGGTAGAACCTATGGACACGTTACAAATAGTGCAGAAAGGCATTTTAGAACCAAGAATTAGTTAAAAAACAATAAAGACTCGTAATCTACTAGAAATAATGACGAATAATTGAAATGTAAAAAAATAAAAACTGTATAACATGTATATTTACAAGTATAAAATTACAAATTATTTTATGTTTATTTTATTGCTATAATAAGTTGGTTCGCACTCTTCAAAAATTACATAAGCCCTACTTATAAACCCTTGTAGAGCCTCCCACTCCTGGGATTGTTCACCGCATTGGAGTTTTACCGCTGCAAGCGCTTTCTTATAGCGTTCCTCGGCTGGAACATTCTTAACATCGTCGGTGTGGTAGATTTTCAAATCTATGTAGAAGTCGCCGCTGGTGACTGCAGTGCGACGACACTGGCCCGAAGACACCCGCGACGTGAAGCTCGATGCAATGCTACGAGTTGTCTCCTTCGTACTTGCCTGCTCGTCTTTATTGATGATTGCAAACAAACTCTTCGTTTTTTTCTTTGGTCTGTGAACAATAAACATATTTATTTGAGTAACATATATTTTTATCGATAAATCTTTTTTTTTTTTTTTTGTTAGTTTTGTTGTACTTCGATCATTTACTATTTTACTTGTACTCGTAAATACTCATTGTAAATTATTAAAAATTTACCTTTTATCAAATATTACAATTAAGTGCTAGTACAATAATTGCGAGTGAGTTTGGTAAATATTATTATAAAAGGAGGAAATTTACCTAGTTAGGGCTTCAACGTTCACAACTGGGTTGATGGTAGGCTTTCGCTTCCTCGGCTTAGGCGCAGGCGCAGGCGTAGAAGCGGTTGAGGTCGACGACGCGCTGGTTTTGGGCTTGCTCTTGCTCGGACGAGGTAGCACCACCTCTAATGGAGCCACGTCTTCAATGCTGGATGCGTACTCAGAGTCCGACCTATAAAATAATAATCATAATTAGTTTATCTTCTCAATAATCATAACCACTATCTAACTAAGGAAAGGAAAACTAAGTGCACAGTGTTCTGTAATGTCTAGGTACGGTAATGACACATTTAAATACACTACAAATAGGTACAAACATACGTACTTACTACGCTAGCTACATACATTGATGGTTGCGGGATTTGAACCCGCGACCACTCAATTCATTGATCAATTAGCTTAACAGAACACTTCGCGGATCTCTACACAAATACAACAATAAAGAAAACGTTACTTTAAAATTATTTGCTGAAACAAACTGACTATAAAATAAATGTATATTAGTACTTACTTACATTTTGCACAATGGGGAGCTTGTTTCTTGATATTCACAAAGAATCTCACAAAGTAATTGATTTTTTTGCGGTAAAAATCCGTATTTATGTGATCAATAATAAATTGTCAGCAAAAATAAAGCTAATTTGTTGTAACCAAAGTTACAATAAAAAGATATACAAATTTAGACCGTATTATTTATGTTTGATAAGCACAGAAAAAAAACTTCAGTAGCAAGTAAATAACTTATTACCTTTTGAATTAGAATATGACAGATACTTTGATGTAACGTTCAAAGGAAATATGATTGTATTACACTGTGTTGCGGTACAAGTGAAATCAGTATGTAATGCATATAAGTTAATATCTTAAATGGCTAGTCAAATACTAATTATGAGGTCTTCCAAGTAGCAAATTTCCATTATTCCATTTGTAAAGAGTAAAATTGATAATTATTACTACATTGATTTGAGTCTACCTTCAACTAAAAATTAATTTACTTATCGATTTTATAAATTTTTGTCACAAGATTAAAAAAACTTTATTGCACATACTTTTATAAAAGCGGACTTAACGATAGAAGCAGTCTCTATCAGCCAGCATTCAGGTCAATTAGAAAGATAAAAATAATTATCAGTTCCAACTTGCAATGCAACATGAAGTAAACAATAAAAATCTAAAGTTACACGTCGTACACACTCATTCAAAGCATTTAATGCTTAATCTGCAAGTAAGCTGTGTTAGACCAGGAGCCGAGATGTTTAAATCAACGTTATCATAATATCAATCAACCTCGATGTCACAAGGATACTTATATATAAGAAAAATATTTATAATATGTCGATAGCAATATATAATAAATTACTCAAAAGACTTGAAGTGCTTCAAGAAAATGTATTTCAGAAAAATGTTAAATAATTGGTTGTTGAGTAGGTAATTGTTTTTATAGTCTGAAGGAATATTTTAATTTTAATGAATAATTGTATTTATAATATGACATTTTTTTAAATTTAAATAGTATGACAATGTCAAAAACTCGATACAAAACAAAGTTTTAAACCATTTAAAAATAAACAGGTTTACATAAAAATACCTAAAATAGTAGTCCGAAACAAGTACCGATCCTTCTCTTGGACTATAAATTGCAGCTCGCACATTCCCACGATCCACGCGATGCAACATACAGTGTGACATAGGATTTCATCGAACACCTACAAGTTATTCAATAAGTTCGTAATAATTGAAAATTATGGTGAACATTTAAAAAACTCTGTGAAACCAGTGCAGTATTTCCAAAAAATGTAAGTGTAATTATATATAAATATACTTTTTGTCTGAAACAGAAAATATTTTATGTGTAAAGGATAACTTACAGATTATTATTTTCGTTAATCTTCCGAGAGAGATTATTATTTTTGATACTTCTTAACATGCTTGCTGTTTCCAGGCTGTCTGTGGTCAGTGCAGTATTTTTTCTTCTTTCATACAACTATAGATATCTAATATATAAGATTATCAAGCCTTTTTCTTTTCTATACGTGTTTTGGTTGAATAATAAATAATAAATCATTTTTTCCTTGATAACTTAAAAAGTTGACTTTTTTTGCTTTGATTATAGTGTTACTCGAAATATGAAATATATCACAAATAAAAATCCTTTAGCTACCAAAAAACAATAGATAATTGTTTGCTAATGTTTATTACAAATTTTATTGATGAATAACACATATGTGTTTTTTATTTCAGGAGTACCTACTGCTCATCAAGGCAATTAAATATCTACAATAATATGCAGAACACATTGTTACGAATCTTGGTTAAAACAGGTAACCTTTTTATTTATTTATTATTTTGTTGTATTTTTAAAAGTTTCGGTTCTGTATTTTAATTTTCCACAATTTTATTTAATGTTTTATTTTATTTTTTTCAGATCCCCACGACATGATTTAATAAATAAACTATTTGCACCGTGACCATGAAACTTCGACGAGTAGAAGAATTGATTTATTTTATAAATAATCGTAGTAAAAAAGGTCTCCATTTATTTCAATTTATAATAAATTATGGTTGTTGTGGTTGTTTTATTTGAATAAAAAATCTCAAGGTATAGTTTTACATAAAGGTAAATGTATGGTTATGCTAAAAATGGTAAAGGTAAAAAGGTAAGTAACGGTAAACAGTAAGTAAAGGTAATAGTAATTAATTAAGGAAGGACATTTAGAGATAGAATTTTGCCATAGGTCTTCAGCTGAATATGTTAGGCAGGACATTCAGTAAGAGAATCTTACCATGGGTCTTGAGCTGAATGTGTTAGGCAGAACAGACGGTGAGAGAATCTTACCATGGGTCTCTCTGAAGATACTTACCTCGGGTCTTCAACCGTTTGTGTTAGGAAGGACATTCAGTAAGAGAATCTTACCATGGGTCTTGAGCTGAATGTGTCAGGCAGAACAGACGGCGAGAGAATCTTACCATGGGTCTCTCAGAAGATACTTACCTCGGGTCTTCAACCGTTTGTGTTAGGAAGGACATTCAGTAAGAGAATCTTACCATGGGTCTTGAGCTGAATGTGTTAGGCAGAACAGACGGTGAGAGAATCTTACCATGGGTCTCTCAGAAGATACTTACCTAGGGTCTTCAACCGTTTGTGTTAGGAAGGACATTCAGTAAGAGAATCTTACCATGGGTCTTGAGCTGAATGTGTTAGTCAGAACAGACGGTGAGAGAATCTTACCATGGGTCTCTCTGAAGATACTTACCACGGGTCTTCAACCGAATGTGTTAGGCGATACATTCAGCAAAGGAATCTTACCATGGGTCCTGAGTTGTCTGTGTCATATTAGGCAGGACGTTCGGTGAGAGAATCTTACCACGGGTCTCTCTGAAGATACTTACCACGGGTCTTCAACCGAATGTGTTAGGCGATACATTCAGCAAAGGAATCTTACCATGGGTCCTGAGTTGTCTGTGTCATATTAGGCAGGACGTTCGGTGAGAGAATCTTACCATAGGTCTCTCTGAAGTTACTTATCACGGGTCTTCAACCGAATGTGTTAGGCGATACATTCAGCAAAGGAATCTTACCATGGGTCCTGAGTTGTCTGTGTCATATTAGGCAGGACGTTCGGTAAGAGAATCTTACCATGGGTCTCTCTGAAGATACTTACCACGGGTCTTCAACCGAACGTGTTAGGCGATACATTCAGCAAAGGAATCTTACCATGGGTCCTGAGTTGTCTGTGTCATATTAGGCAGGACGTTCGGTGTGAGAATCTTACCACGGGTCTCTCTGAAGATACTTACCACGGGTCTTCAACCGAATGTGTTAGGCGATACATTCAGCAAAGGAATCTTACCAGGGGTCCTGAGTTGTCTGTGTCATATTAGGCAGGACGTCCGGTGAGAGAATCTTATCATAGGTCTCTCTGAAGATACTTACCACGGGTCTTCAACCGAATGTGTTAGGCGATACATTCAGCAAAGGAATCTTACCATGGGTCCTGAGTTGTCTGTGTCATATTAGGCAGGACGTTCGGTGAGAGAATCTTACCATAGGTCTCTCTGAAGATACTTACCACGGGTCTTCAACCGAATGTGTTAGGCGGTACATTCAGCAAAGGAATCTTACCATGGGTCCTGAGTTGTCTGTGTCATATTAGGCAGGACGTTCGGTAAGAGAATCTTACCACGGGTCTCTCTGAAGATACTTACCACGGGTCTTCAACCGAACGTGTTAGGTGATACATTCAACAAAGGAATCTTACCATGGGTCCTGAGTGGTCTGTGTCATATTAGGCAGGACGTTCGGTGAGAGAATCTTACCACGGGTCTCTCTGAAGATACTTACCACGGGTCTTCAACCGAATGTGTTAGGCGATACATTCACCAAAGGAATCTTACCATGGGTCCTGAGTGGTCTGTGTCATATTAGGCAGGACGTTCGGTAAGAGAATCTTACCACGGGTCTCTCTGAAGATACTTACCACGGGTCTTCAACCGAACGTGTTAGGTGATACATTCAACAAAGGAATCTTACCATGGGTCCTGAGTGGTCTGTGTCATATTAGGCAGGACGTTCGGTGAGAGAATCTTACCACGGGTCTCTCTGAAGATACTTACCACGGGTGTTTAACCGAACGTGTTAGGTGATACATTCAGCAAAGGAATCTTACCATGGGTCCTGAGTGGTCTGTGTCATATTAGGCAGGGCGTTCGGTGAGAGAATCTTACCACGGGTCTCTCTGAAGATACTTACCACGGGTCTTCAACCGAATGTTTTGATCAAGATACTTTTTTAGATTTATTCAACACTCCATTCGTAGTGTATTATTGGGCATTCTGTCAACCGAGTGAGCGCAGCGAACGGTCGGAAGCGAAGCGGACGACTGGGGGCCAGAATGCCCAATAATACACTACTTATATGGTGCTGCAGCGTTTTTGTATTTTGAGTATCAGAATCAGACTTGTCCTCGTGCACTTCTAAAATTGTCTCAAAATCTGCATAAATTACAAATGGAACGTTTTGTTTACGATCATAATTTTTAAATTTTATGACGGACCCCTTTTCAGGTAATACAGTGACGATCCCGCTACATATATGATTTTCTAGTTCCTCACAAGTAGTAAAAAACACTAAACATGTATCACAGAAATAAAATTTACCATGATGTGCTGTTATTTGATTTCTGAGAAGCCGCGACAAGTCCTTGATAAGACAATAATGAGACGTCGCGTTGTTTTCTAACAATAGCAAATGAATAGTTTTTTTGTTTTTCGTATTTTCAGATTTATATACGGGGCCAATAATGTTTTTAGAATTTTTTAGACCGTAAATGATAAAACTTAACTTGGGATTGTTTTTTTCAAAAATCTTAATATCTGAGAATGTGACAGGATAAGATGTCCCATTGACATTAAGAACATCTTTAAAATTGGGATAAGACGAGACTCGTTCAGGATGATTTCGAGCCGGGTAAAGAGCTGCTGTTACGCTCCATAAAAAGCAACACTGGTCTTTGTTTTGAATATTTATACACGCTTTCTTACTTTGAATAAATTTAGGTAATTTTAAATAAGATGACCCACCTAATGGCTGGTACTTATTTACATTTATTTCTAAATGTGAATTACTCAAAAATGCCCAACCACTATCGCTTTCCTCAAATTCTTCCATTTTCTTTTTCAATATACTCACTAGTTTAGAAAATAAATTATCATAATCATAGTTGTGGTAAAGTATAAAATTCTTTGTAACAAAGGATTTGATTTCCTGCATATTATTTTTGAATAACAGGAAAATGCTAAATAATTCAAAATTCACTTTAATGCAAGTATGTACTCTTAAAGCTTCATCTAAAAGTGATTTTATTTTGTTATGAATAGAATTAAAGAAAATATCTATAGAAGTTTGATCAAGTTCAATTGCAACTAATCGGTAAGAAATGATACGAGAGCGAAATGCAGATGCTACGATTTCCACACCATCACTGTGTGGCTAGGTGGAGTTATTTTGCTTGTGCAAACGACTCCGCAAGTGACCTACCCAAGAGGTAGAACCTATGGACACGTTACAAATAGTGCAGAAAGGCATTTTAGAACCAAGAATTAGTTAAAAAACAATAAAGACTCGTAATCTACTAGAAATAATGACGAATAATTGAAATGTAAAAAAATAAAAACTGTATAACATGTATATTTACAAGTATAAAATTACAAATTATTTTATGTTTATTTTATTGCTATAATAAGTTGGTTCGCACTCTTCAAAAATTACATAAGCCCTACTTATAAACCCTTGTAGAGCCTCCCACTCCTGGGATTGTTCACCGCATTGGAGTGTTACCGCTGCAAGCGCTTTCTTATAGCGTTCCTCGGCTGGAACATTCTTAACATCGTCGGTGTGGTAGATTTTCAAATCTATGTAGAACTCGCCGCTGGTGACTGCAGTGCGACGACACTGGCCCGAAGACACCCGCGACGTGAAGCTCGATGCAATGCTACGAGTTGTCTCCTTCGTACTTGCCTGCTCGTCTTTATTGATGATTGCAAACAAACTCTTCGTTTTTTTCTTTGGTCTGTGAACAATAAACATTTGAGTAACATATATTTTTATCGATAAATCTTTTTTTTTTTTTTTGTTAGTTTTGTTGTACTTCGATCATTTACTATTTTACTTGTACTCGTAAATACTCATTGTAAATTATTAAAAATTTACCTTTTATCAAATATTACAATTAAGTGCTAGTACAATAATTGCGAGTGAGTTTGGTAAATATTATTATAAAAGGAGGAAATTTACCTAGTTAGGGCTTCAACGTTCACAACTGGGTTGATGGTAGGCTTTCGCTTCCTCGGCTTAGGCGCAGGCGCAGGCGTAGAAGCGGTTGAGGTCGACGACGCGCTGGTTTTGGGCTTGCTCTTGCTCGGGCGAGGTAGCACCACCTCTAATGGAGCCACTGTACCAACCCTACCCTTGCAAATCAAGTATAAAGATAAATTATTATTTAAAATAATATAGATCTTATTAGAAAATAACAATTATATTACGAATTTTCTAATGACCATACTTTCTCTGTTGGTTGCCTACAGAGAACCCTGACTTTGATAAAACAAAAGAATACTAGATAGCTATACTACTAACTAACTCTGATCACTCACGTGCACACCATACAATCGAGCAAGAACACTCAAAGTCAGATGTGGTCAACCTTTGAATGTTTAAAACTTTACAATAATTTATTAATATTTAATTTTCATAAGGTATTTAGTGAAGTAGGCCTTGAATATGAGAGCATTTAGTTATTTATAATAAGTTGGATATCTTTACATCAATTAACGTTATTAAAGAACATTTACAGAATAAATAAAATGGAGGGAAAAGAGAGAAAATTAAACTTTCAGTCACTCATGCTTGTTTTGGTTATTGGTAGGAGAATTATTAGGAATCTAGAAAAATTAATAAGTGTTTGAAAATATGTCATGTTATGTTAAAGTCAGACTCGTAGATTATAGAAAGTTGAGCACCCCTGGAAATTAGGAGAGTTCGGGTGTCAGCTTTTAAAACATGGGACGCGGGGGATAGATGATGGTTAAATAGGTTTAGCAGCTGAGTCTCGAGACAGTTGACCGTGAGTTTCGAATTCGATTACACCCTGATGGGTGGGTGACGCGAGTGTACGACGGCAGAGAGCGTATGAGTTCGTTTGATTCGTTAGAATACCTGTTGAGAAGTTATTTAATTAATACCTGATGTCAAAGTTGTAAAAATTGTATTTAATAATACTTTTGAATATGAATTACCATAATTTTCATGGATTTTGTCATTTACACCATTTCTTTCAACAGGATTTTAACAGTTTTATTATTTACTTACCATTAGAAAATGGAAAGGGGTATATTTGAAAACCTTTTAAACAATAAATGTAATAAATATATTAAACTTTAACCACATATAACTCAGTTTAGTAAGTTAATTATTTAATTGAGATTTATTCTATAAATTGGTTGTTTTAACATTTTCTATGTATGTTTGTATTAGATTTTGTACATTTTAGGTTACGAGTATAGTATTTGTTTAAAAGAACTCATTTCCATTTTCTGTTGATATAATGCATGTTAATTTTACTTGTGTTTTACCTTTTTTAACATTTATTTATTGTACTTACTTGAGTGTATTTTACGTACTGAAATTCATTAATTTGTTTTATTTGACGGTTTTGATTACGGGTTACCGGTACCTGTACGGTTTTGATTACTATTTTAGCGCTTATTATTTTGTGACGTTTTATTTTTGAAATCGTTTTTTTTAAGATTTCTAGGTTCGTAAATATGTAGTTTAGCTGGAGGTACTGTTAGGTAGGGAAACCCTTAATCCTATCCTAATCTCTGTCTTATCCCTCACTCTAAAGGTAGCTCCATTCATTTAGGTTTTTGGTGTAATTAGTAAGTAGGTAGTTAGCGAATGGGCTATTTTTAGGCTTCCATCCTTATTAAATCCTTTATACCATATTCCTATATCCACAGAACTGAGAAAAGAATTTAATATAAATTTTGTACTTTAAATTTTAAATATTTTAAAATAATTTTTGTCTCTTACTTCCGACTATCGTGGGAAGACTACCAAGGGTAAAGTATTTCTGAAAGTTTTAAATTTATGCAATGCGTGCTGATGTAGGGATATCGGTGGCTTTTAGGTCAGATCTCCAACACTGGTCAGAAGTCATGGTTATCTTTGGATCAACTTGTATAATAAAAGGGTCATTAGTATATTCTCAAAGTATAACTGAAAGTGTTGATTCCAAGTGATGCGGGTTGTTGTGGTAATACCGATGACATCACATAGGTCGAAGTCTTCAGGATAGATCTATAAGAGTTGTCATGGGTGTTGTTGGATCAACTTTGTATCATTATGGATTTAGCATTTTCAGATAAGTAATTATCTTAGGGACCCCGTACCTTTGGTTGACTTTACATGAAGTCAGGTAGATTTTAAGTTTAAGTAGTTAGTATTTTATATTAAATATCTTTAGGCTCAGTTATTCCCCTTATTTGCGCATAATTTACGTTAAATGCGTTTTTCAGGTAGGTCCTATTCTTATGGAGGTGACAGATTGCTTTTGGGATAACGTTTATCATATGGTCACCACTCCTGAATATGAGCGTTTGGTGTGGGGCTCTTCAGGGCCCTTCGGGGCTTCACTTTCCTCTTCCTTGAATGCGCATACACTCAGGAAACTCTAGAGAAACTTAATTAAAGCATCCACGTACCTCTAAAAGAATTTGGTTCACTACTATAATCACAACGCACGGTCCTGCCATTTGAACTAGACGATCACACAGCCAATTTAGATTCCTAAAGAAAGAACCAAATAGGTTAGTTAAGTATTTAATTATTGATACTAAGAGTTTTAAATATTTAAGGGGTAAAGGGGGAATTGTTACAATTGGTGCCGTGACCAGGATCTTAAAAAACACTGGTTCATGTTTTTAGTAGGCTTATCAGCCTACAATTGTTGTCTGTTAAACGAAAAGAGGTTGAAAACGTGGATGTTTGATTCAAGGATATCTGAGGTTGTTGGTGTACGCATTTGAGGAATTTGGAATAGTGGGGGCGGGGTGTTTAGTAAAAATGTCACAATCATAGTAAGGGAGTAGAGATCATAAAACGAATAGTTTAAATCAATGAAAATAGATTCATTCATAGGTCTTGTTTATTTTACGGCATAGTTAAAGTTGAGATTTAGAAAAAATCACAATAAGTATAAGTTACAGATTCGATTTAGCTTTCAAAGCATAATTTTATATAAAATTTTAATAGGTTCTGTATGTGTTACGAAAATAATGGGGGCGATATTCGATAGGTAAATTTACAAACATGTTCATATATAGGTCATAGGAACTACAATTAATTAAATTTAGTGCGACTATTGTTATATTATTAATTTATAATTATTACTTAATTGTAGTGATTTTATATGTTCTACGGAAAATAATATGTGAATGTTGATTACGTAATTTACGTAAATTAAATGTACAGAGGGCACAAATTACTTTGATGAAACAACACACCAAATACTAATAGGTAAAGCTATTTTTAGAATAGTCCAGTGCCAAAGAATGCGTATTGTATACAACAGAGGATCTCAAACTTATTTTGCCTGCCGCCTGCTTTAAATAACAATATTTTTTCAACGCCCAATCAAATAGGCTTTATCGCTTTATTTGGAAATGTTTTAGACAAAGAAGGCACAAAGGCGAAGATGGATTTATGGTATTTTCACTAAATTCATATTTAATTTATTCTACATTATATTGCGGTCTCTCCCTTTTGCTTCCGATATGGTTTTATTTTTACAAATAAGTAAGTAAGTGTTGAACTATCCTACGAAACCTATGTTAAACATTATTAGTTTTGTACAATCAAACAGGGCGAAAATACGAAATAATTAAATCGATGTGTTTGATTTTAATTTTGCTCCTTACCGCCCCTTTAGGCCTTCGGCACCCACAAAGAGGCGTTATCGCCCATTTTGAGAATAACTGGTATACATCAATGCAGGTGTTCTGTTAGTTATATCACATTTCATTTCAGTCAAATAAACATAACAAGATCACAGTTTAGTTCTTTGTTCAAGATTGTCGAATCAGTTAATAGCTTAAGTTCATATTTCTATTCTTTGTTTTGCTAGCTCGAGCTATCATATAAACACTCTGCGTATTTGATAAACAAAGATAACAATCTTGGTCCATAAGCAAAATTTGATAGCTTTAACTTAAACAACACTCGCTTTATCGTTTCGTAGTAGATCTTGAACGTGGGAGACCTTTTGTAACATTAGCGACAAATGTGTTGGAATTTCAAGTGCATCCATAAGTCCAAATGTTGCGTTGAAAAGTAATAAATTACAGTTTAGGGTTTGTCAAGTGTGAAATGTGCTAATTGCGTAACAGGTTTTTTAGAAATTTGTTTTTTAAATTTACTATTAATAATAGCTTGTTAAATTATTGATTGATCACAATAGGACTATTCAGTACTTACGTGTTTTAATTTCTTACGTGTGTAGGTAATATTAATTAATAATAAATTATGGACTTGTCTGTGTGACAATGGGCTCATTTTAATGTCATTCTAAATTGGCATTCCTAGCGGATCTATTTAACGTAAACTTACTAATATTAATTTTATTTAGGTCAATAGTTAGTTTAGGTACATAAAAAATACCCTATAGTTTAGTGGTTAGAGAGTAAGTAGTTCCTAATTTAATAATATTAAGATTAATTACGATATAAGTTACCATATAATGGTTTATTGGTAGCAAATGCTTTGAAGCATTAAGTCCGCCATACGACAATTAGATTATAAGTCATAAAGATGAAAAAAAAACCTAACCAAAGTCATACGTGAGTTCCGTTCTATTTATAATCGATTGGTATTATAAACCCTACTTAGTATCCTATGACTTAGTGGTTGGAATACGAATATGGCCTCAAATTCGATTACGTGAGCAGATAGGTGACACCAGATTAGCTGTGTTTCATGGGGCGACTGATTATTAAAATGACGTTTATATTTTATTTTGTACAGATGGCTCATCGGTTGAAAGTTAATTTGGTCCCTGGTTCGAATCCATTTCATGCTTAATTAGTTTTCTTTTTTATGGGGGCGTTTAATTAATTAAATATTGAAGATATATAGCTTACTAGCTGAGGGAATGACAGGTTCTGGTTCGATTCCGGACGGAGTCATATAGATTTCGCTATCACGAAATAATGCTAATAGCTCAGTGGTTGGAAGACATACTAAGTCCTTGGTTTGATTCCAGGACATGGTTAAATAGTTGAGATTTATGGGGGCGAATAATTAATCAGAAATGTTATATATTACTCAATTTCTGAAACAATGACATAGTTTCTGGTTCAATCCCGGAAATATATTTAATAAATAACTGGTTTAAATCTAGCTTAAGGTCAGATGGTTGTTAGTTATTTCAAACGATTTAGTAGTCATAAAAGTTATACATATAGCTCAGTGGTTGGGAGAATAACATAGTCTCTGGTTCGATTCCAGTATATATTGATCAAGGGAGGCGGCACGAGTTAAGCACAAGGTCAAATAGTTGTAAGTCATCACAGGTGATTGAGTAATTATAAAAGCTATACATAGCTTAGTGGTTGGAAAGTTAACATAGTATCTGGTTCGATTCCAGTATATATTGATCAAGGGAGGCGGTACGAGTTAAGCACAAGGTCAGATAAATGTAACTCATCACAGGTGATTGAGTAATTATAAAAGCTATACATAGCTTAGTGGTTGGAAAGTTAACATAGTCTCTGGTTCGATTCCGGGGCTATAAACAAATGGATGTTTGGCATAGAGAGTGTTTGTTTTATAATGATTTAGATATAAGGTAGTTATAATTTTGTGATAACAGTTTGGTGGTTAAAGATAAGATAAGTCACAGGTTCGAATCCGTGACTAGTTATTTATAAAATTACTGAATTTAGAAAGGGTTAAGGGGTATTTTAAGATTTATAGCTCATAGTAGCTGGTTACTTAATTATGAATTAGATATAAGGTAGTTCTAATTTTATGATAAGAGTTCGGTGGTTGAAAATAACATAAGTCAAAGGTCCGACTCCGAGAGGCTGATTGAAAGGATTATTTAATTTAGAAACGGTTAAGGGCCATTATAGATTCATAGTTTATAGTAATTATGGGTTCAACTCCCACTTTACCACCATCTTTAATTTAAATAAAATTACGTTTGATTGCATTGCAATTGACAATATTATTTAGGTTCTGTATTTATAGTACAGACTGATAGTTTAGGTTTGTGTTAAACGTGGCTAGGTGATTTATAGCAAGACTTATGTCACACTTAGGGTTAGTTTGTAGGGGTCGTCTTCGAGATTCGATAATATGAAGAATGAGTTGAAATGAAATACCATTACTTAAGAAAATTTTGAATTAATTGAATAAAAACTAAAAATAAAGAAACACAAAATATAAATGCCGAACGGGTGACAAACAAGTATATCCGTAGTTAGCGATCGAGTGATCTCGCAAGTCATAAGCGGCGGCCAGCGTAACGTCATAGCGCAGGTAAATATATGGGTGCTCGATTTCATAGACGGAGCGGAAAGTGGTACTGTGGATACAGAAATAAAAAACAAAGTTTTATTGATTTGAAGGGTTTGGTTGCTTGGATTTTGAAAATTTATACTCTAGTTACTTACGTACGTACGTCTACGTATAAATTTTGGGGCGATTGTACCAACCCTACCCTTGCAAATCAAGTATAAAGATAAATTATTATTTAAAATAATATAGATCTTATTAGAAAATAACAATTATATTACGAATTTTCTAATGACCATACTTTCTCTGTTGGTTGCCTACAGAGAACCCTGACTTTGATAAAACAAAAGAATACTAGATAGCTATACTACTAACTAACTCTGATCACTCACGTGCACACCATACAATCGAGCAAGAACACTCAAAGTCAGATGTGGTCAACCTTTGAATGTTTAAAACTTTACAATAATTTATTAATATTTAATTTTCATAAGGTATTTAGTGAAGTAGGCCTTGAATATGAGAGCATTTAGTTATTTATAATAAGTTGGATATCTTTACATCAATTAACGTTATTAAAGAACATTTACAGAATAAATAAAATGGAGGGAAAAGAGAGAAAATTAAACTTTCAGTCACTCATGCTTGTTTTGGTTATTGGTAGGAGAATTATTAGGAATCTAGAAAAATTAATAAGTGTTTGAAAATATGTCATGTTATGTTAAAGTCAGACTCGTAGATTATAGAAAGTTGAGCACCCCTGGAAATTAGGAGAGTTCGGGTGTCAGCTTTTAAAACATGGGACGCGGGGGATAGATGATGGTTAAATAGGTTTAGCAGCTGAGTCTCGAGACAGTTGACCGTGAGTTTCGAATTCGATTACACCCTGATGGGTGGGTGACGCGAGTGTACGACGGCAGAGAGCGTATGAGTTCGTTTGATTCGTTAGAATACCTGTTGAGAAGTTATTTAATTAATACCTGATGTCAAAGTTGTAAAAATTGTATTTAATAATACTTTTGAATATGAATTACCATAATTTTCATGGATTTTGTCATTTACACCATTTCTTTCAACAGGATTTTAACAGTTTTATTATTTACTTACCATTAGAAAATGGAAAGGGGTATATTTGAAAACCTTTTAAACAATAAATGTAATAAATATATTAAACTTTAACCACATATAACTCAGTTTAGTAAGTTAATTATTTAATTGAGATTTATTCTATAAATTGGTTGTTTTAACATTTTCTATGTATGTTTGTATTAGATTTTGTACATTTTAGGTTACGAGTATAGTATTTGTTTAAAAGAACTCATTTCCATTTTCTGTTGATATAATGCATGTTAATTTTACTTGTGTTTTACCTTTTTTAACATTTATTTATTGTACTTACTTGAGTGTATTTTACGTACTGAAATTCATTGATTTGTTTTATTTGACGGTTTTGATTACGGGTTACCGGTACCTGTACGGTTTTGATTACTATTTTAGCGCTTATTATTTTGTGACGTTTTATTTTTGAAATCGTTTTTTTTAAGATTTCTAGGTTCGTAAATATGTAGTTTAGCTGGAGGTACTGTTAGGTAGGGAAACCCTTAATCCTATCCTAATCTCTGTCTTATCCCTCACTCTAAAGGTAGCTCCATTCATTTAGGTTTTTGGTGTAATTAGTAAGTAGGTAGTTAGCGAATGGGCTATTTTTAGGCTTCCATCCTTATTAAATCCTTTATACCATATTCCTATATCCACAGAACTGAGAAAAGAATTTAATATAAATTTTGTACTTTAAATTTTTAATATTTTAAAATAATTTTTGTCTCTTACTTCCGACTATCGTGGGAAGACTACCAAGGGTAAAGTATTTCTGAAAGTTTTAAATTTATGCAATGCGTGCTGATGTAGGGATATCGGTGGCTTTTAGGTCAGATCTCCAACACTGGTCAGAAGTCATGGTTATCTTTGGATCAACTTGTATAATAAAAGGGTCATTAGTATATTCTCAAAGTATAACTGAAAGTGTTGATTCCAAGTGATGCGGGTTGTTGTGGTAATACCGATGACATCACATAGGTCGAAGTCTTCAGGATAGATCTATAAGAGTTGTCATGGGTGTTGTTGGATCAACTTTGTATCATTATGGATTTAGCATTTTCAGATAAGTAATTATCTTAGGGACCCCGTACCTTTGGTTGACTTTACATGAAGTCAGGTAGATTTTAAGTTTAAGTAGTTAGTATTTTATATTAAATATCTTTAGGCTCAGTTATTCCCCTTATTTGCGCATAATTTACGTTAAATGCGTTTTTCAGGTAGGTCCTATTCTTATGGAGGTGACAGATTGCTTTTGGGATAACGTTTATCATATGGTCACCACTCCTGAATATGAGCGTTTGGTGTGGGGCTCTTCAGGGCCCTTCGGGGCTTCACTTTCCTCTTCCTTGAATGCGCATACACTCAGGAAACTCTAGAGAAACTTAATTAAAGCATCCACGTACCTCTAAAAGAATTTGGTTCACTACTATAATCACAACGCACGGTCCTGCCATTTGAACTAGACGATCACACAGCCAATTTAGATTCCTAAAGAAAGAACCAAATAGGTTAGTTAAGTATTTAATTATTAATACTAAGAGTTTTAAATATTTAAGGGGTAAAGGGGGAATTGTTACACCACGTCTTCAATGCTGGATGCGTACTCAGAGTCCGACCTATAAAATAATAATCATAATTAGTTTATCTTCTCAATAATCATAACCACTATCTAACTAAGGAAAGGAAAACTAAGTGCACAGTGTTCTGTAATGTCTAGGTACGGTAATGACACATTTAAATACACTACAAATAGGTACAAACATACGTACTTACTACGCTAGCTACATACATTGATGGTTGCGGGATTTGAACCCGCGACCACTCAATTCATTGATCAATTAGCTTAACAGAACACTTCGCGGATCTCTACACAAATACAACAATAAAGAAAACGTTACTTTAAAATTATTTGCTGAAACAAACTGACTATAAAATAAATGTATATTAGTACTTACTTACATTTTGCACAATGGGGAGCTTGTTTCCTGATATTCACAAAGAATCTCACAAAGTAATTGATTTTTTTGCGGTGAAAATCCGTATTTATGTGATCAATAATAAATTGTCAGCAAAAATAAAGCTAATTTGTTGTAACCAAAGTTACAATAAAAAGATATACAAATTTAGACCGTATTATTTATGTTTGATAAGCACAGAAAAAAAACTTCAGTAGCAAGTAAATAACTTATTACCTTTTGAATTAGAATATGACAGATACTTTGATGTAACGTTCAAAGGAAATATGATTGTATTACACTGTGTTGCGGTACAAGTGAAATCAGTATGTAATGCATATAAGTTAATATCTTAAATGGCTAGTCAAATACTAATTATGAGGTCTTCCAAGTAGCAAATTTTCATTATTCCATTTGTAAAGAGTAAAATTGATAATTATTACTACATTGATTTGAGTCTACCTTCAACTAAAAATTAATTTACTTATCGATTTTATAAATTTTTGTCACAAGATTAAAAAAACTTTATTGCACATACTTTTATAAAAGCGGACTTAACGATAGAAGCAGTCTCTATCAGCCAGCATTCAGGTCAATTAGAAAGATAAAAATAATTATCAGTTCCAACTTGCAATGCAACATGAAGTAAACAATAAAAATCTAAAGTTACATGTCGTACACACTCATTCAAAGCATTTAATGCTTAATCTGCAAGTAAGCTGTGTTAGACCAGGAGCCGAGATGTTTAAATCAACGTTATCATAATATCAATCAACCTCGATGTCACAAGGATACTTATATATAAGAAAAATATTTATATATGTCGATAGCAATATATAATAAATTACTCAAAAGACTTGAAGTGCTTCAAGAAAATGTATTTCAGAAAAATGTTAAATAATTGGTTGTTGAGTAGGTAATTGTTTTTATAGTCTGAAGGAATATTTTAATTTTAATGAATAATTGTATTTATAATATGACATTTTTTTAAATTTAAATAGTATGACAATGTCAAAAACTCGATACAAAACAAAGTTTTAAACCATTTAAAAATAAACAGGTTTACATAAAAATACCTAAAATAGTAGTCCGAAACAAGTACCGATCCTTCTCTTGGACTATAAATTGCAGCTCGCACATTCCCACGATCCACGCGATGCAACATACAGTGTGACATAGGATTTCATCGAACACCTACAAGTTATTCAATAAGTTCGTAATAATTGAAAATTATGGTGAACATTTAAAAAAACTCTGTGAAACCAGTGCAGTATTTCCAAAAAATGTAAGTGTAATTATATATAAATATACTTTTTGTCTGAAACAGAAAATATTTTATGTGTAAAGGATAACTTACGGATTATTATTTTCGTTAATCTTCCGAGAGAGATTATTATTTTTGATACTTCTTAACATGCTTGCTGTTTCCAGGCTGTCTGGGGTCAGTGCAGTATTTTTTCTTCTTTCATACAACTATAGATATCTAATATATAAGATTATCAAGCCTTTTTCTTTTCTATACGTGTTTTGGTTGAATAATAAATAATAAATCATTTTTTCATTGATAACTTAAAAAGTTGACTTTTTTTGCTTTGATTATAGTGTTACTCGAAATATGAAATATATCACAAATAAAAATCCTTTAGCTACCAAAAAACAATAGATAATTGTTTGCTAATGTTTATTACAAATTTTATTGATGAATAACACATATGTGTTTTTTATTTCAGGAGTACCTACTGCTCATCAAGGCAATTAAATATCTACAATAATATGCAGAACACATTGTTACGAATCTTGGTTAAAACAGGTAACCTTTTTATTTATTTATTATTTTGTTGTATTTTTAAAAGTTTCGGTTCTGTATTTTAATTTTCCACAATTTTATTTAATGTTTTATTTTATTTTTTTCAGATCCCCACGACATGATTTAATAAATAAACTATTTGCACCGTGACCATGAAACTTCGACGAGTAGAAGAATTGATTTATTTTATAAATAATCGTAGTAAAAAAGGTCTCCATTTATTTCAATTTATAATAAATTATGGTTGTTGTGGTTGTTTTATTTGAATAAAAAATCTCAAGGTATAGTTTTACATAAAGGTAAATGTATGGTTATGCTAAAAATGGTAAAGGTAAAAAGGTAAGTAACGGTAAACAGTAAGTAAAGGTAATAGTAATTAATTAAGGAAGGACATTTAGAGATAGAATTTTGCCATAGGTCTTCAGCTGAATATGTTAGGCAGGACATTCAGTAAGAGAATCTTACCATGGGTCTTGAGCTGAATGTGTTAGGCAGAACAGACGGTGAGAGAATCTTACCATGGGTCTCTCTGAAGATACTTACCTCGGGTCTTCAACCGTTTGTGTTAGGAAGGACATTCAGTAAGAGAATCTTACCATGGGTCTTGAGCTGAATGTGTTAGGCAGAACAGACGGCGAGAGAATCTTACCATGGGTCTCTCAGAAGATACTTACCTCGGGTCTTCAACCGTTTGTGTTAGGAAGGACATTCAGTAAGAGAATCTTACCATGGGTCTTGAGCTGAATGTGTTAGGCAGAACAGACGGTGAGAGAATCTTACCATGGGTCTCTCAGAAGATACTTACCTAGGGTCTTCAACCGTTTGTGTTAGGAAGGACATTCAGTAAGAGAATCTTACCATGGGTCTTGAGCTGAATGTGTTAGTCAGAACAGACGGTGAGAGAATCTTACCATGGGTCTCTCTGAAGATACTTACCACGGGTCTTCAACCGAATGTGTTAGGCGATACATTCAGCAAAGGAATCTTACCATGGGTCCTGAGTTGTCTGTGTCATATTAGGCAGGACGTTCGGTGAGAGAATCTTACCACGGGTCTCTCTGAAGATATTTACCACGGGTCTTCAACCGAATGTGTTAGGCGATACATTCAGCAAAGGAATCTCACCATGGGTCCTGAGTTGTCTGTGTCATATTAGGCAGGACGTTCGGTAAGAGAATCTTACCACGGGTCTCTCTGAAGATATTTACCACGGGTCTTCAACCGAACGTGTTAGGTGATACATTCAACAAAGGAATCTTACCATGGGTCCTGAGTGGTCTGTGTCATATTAGGCAGGACGTTCGGTGAGAGAATCTTACCACGGGTCTCTCTGAAGATACTTACTACGGGTCTTCAACCGAATGTGTTAGGCGATACATTCACCAAAGGAATCTTACCATGGGTCCTGAGTTGTCTGTGTCATATTAGGCAGGACGTTCGGTAAGAGAATCTTACCACGGGTCTCTCTGAAGATACTTACCACGGGTCTTCAACCGAACGTGTTAGGTGATACATTCAACAAAGGAATCTTACCATGGGTCCTGAGTGGTCTGTGTCATATTTGGCAGGACGTTCGGTGAGAGAATCTTACCACGGGTCTCTCTGAAGATACTTACCACGGGTCTTCAACCGAACGTGTTAGGTGATACATTCAGCAAAGGAATCTTACCATGGGTCCTGAGTGGTCTGTGTCATATTAGGCAGGGCGTTCGGTGAGAGAATCTTACCACGGGTCTCTCTGAAGATACTTACCACGGGTCTTCAACCGAATGTTTTGATCAAGATACTTTTTTAGATTTATTCAACACTCCATTCGTAGTGTATTATTGGGCATTCTGTCAACCGAGTGAGCGCAGCGAACGGTCGGAAGCGAAGCGGACGACTGGGGGCCAGAATGCCCAATAATACACTACTCAAATGGACTCTGAAAAGACTACTGCTATTTGTAACTTAGCAGTACCATGTAACCTGAAGCACTTGGTAACGTTTCTACAAACTTGTTCCTGGTACCGTCGTTTTATCAAAAATTTCTCACAGACCGTTAAACCTCTGACACGACTTACTAAGAAAAATGCTAAATGGGTGTGGTCTGAGAAACAAAACTTAGCTTATAATGAATGAAAAAAGTTGCTTACTACTGCACCTGTGTTAAGACAGGCTGATTCATCAAAACCCTTCATTGTGAAAACAGATGCAAGCAACTATGCTCTTGGAGTAGTTTTAGTACAGGGGGAGGGAGAGGATGAACATCCTGTAGAGTATGCCAGTCGTCTGCTATCTCCAGCGGAGCGCAATTATAGCACGACAGAGAAAGAAGCACTTGCCGTAGTCTGCGCTGTAAATAAATTTGCTGGATACATTGATGGTTTGCCAACTACGGTTATAACCGATCATCAAGCTTTAAAATGGCTATTGTCATTGAAGTCCCCTACAAGCAAGTTAGCAAGATGGGCTTTACAGCTCCAGGGATTTGATATTACCATACAATATATGGCCGGTCGGACGAATTTAGTAGCAGATACGCTCTCAAGACCACCATGTACTGAAGAAACCAATGAACATTGTAGCATATGTAGTGTCGTAGTAGATATGCCATTGAGGAATAAAGGCGATGTCAGGAAAGAACAACTGGAAGATGATCGAATTAAAAAGATCATACGCTCCCTAGAGGACGTTAAGAATACTGAGAATGCCTACTATTGGAGTAACAAAGGATATTTTCTCAACAATGGACTTCTGTATAGAAATAATCCTAACATTGAGAACGACAATGCTCTGTTAGTGGTACCTGAACATGAATGGGCAAATGTGCTCGCAGCATACCATGACAGTCCATTAGCAGGACATTATGGTAGTGATAAAACGCGTGAAGCTATTTCAAAGCGCTATTTTTGGTGCGGAATGCGTAAATACATTGAGGCTTAAGTAAAAATTGCGTAGATTGTCAGCGATACAAAATATCTAACCAGAAGCCTGCGGGGCTGTTACAGGCTTTAGTTATGAATCAGCGTTTTGAAGTTCTGGCCTTTGACCTATTCGGCCCTCTGCCTGCCTCGGCTGACGGTGTGACTTGGATATTCATAGTTGAGGACTTGGCATCGAGATGGGTGGAACTCTTTCCCCTAGAAGTAGCTACCTCTGAAAGGTGTGCTCTAACACTGGTAAATGAGATTTTCCTAAGATTTGGATTCCAGAGGCGTATGATTAGCGACAATGGCACACAGTTTGTAAGTGCAGTAATGCAGCAAGTCGCTTTCTGTATGAAGATTAAACATGTTTTTACCCCGGTATACCACCCGGAAACGAATCCTGTTGAGCGAAGAAACTGAGACCTCAAGATACAGTTAGCAATCATCTTAGGAGACAATCATCGTGACTGGCCTGATCAATTACCGTGTATACGATTTGCCATGAACTCAGCCCAATGCATTTCGACAAGCTACACTCCGGCCTTTTTAACTTTTGGAAGGGAATTGAAAACAATAGACGATAATTGGCATAACTTTAGAGAGATAATAGTATCAGAAAACTTCATTCCTGAGATAACGCCAAAGCTGTTGCAATTGGCTACAACTATGGAAAGGGCAAGGAAAGTTCAGGAAATGAGAGAAGAAAAGAGAAATCAATATGTGGATCAACACAGACGGAGCGACCCTGGTTATAGCCTTAGTGACCTCGTCATGATAACGTTACATCCAGTGAGCAAAGCTGCCCGCGGTATAAGTGCAAAATTTGCACCTCGTCGGTATGGACCCTATGTAGTAAAAAGAAGACATGGACCCTCCTCATACGAGATTGCTAACCCACAGAATCCTGATATACCTATTGGAGTCTATCACAACCCAGTACAACCAAACTGACCCAGTACAACCTCTTAAAAGAAGGGGACGTCCAAAGAAGATAGTTGCTCAGGCCAGTGTAGGAACGCAACAAAAACGTGGACGTGGCCGTCCTAAAAAGAACGCTTCCTAAGCTTATCCTGTCTTTTTCGTTGGGACGACTATCGGAGACAGAGGGGGAGACTAATAACCATAATTTTCAATCAACAGTTAGTTCCCTATAATATAAACAGATGGCGTACCTTGCATCGCGCAAGTAAATCGTTTTCCCGGATGCCTAAGAACTCCCCATAATGTTACCGAAAATAATCAATAGATGGCGCTGAGTTTCAGTTGCATCGCGCGGACATTTACTTTTCTCCTTTGTATAAGAACCCCTGGTACATGTTATTTCGTTATCCTACATTTGGAATGCGATTTGCACCTTATTGGCTCTCAAGGGCTCTCAAGCTGTTGAGACCTCCTTGGGCATTCGTAACGACTCCAATTCACATCCTTTTTTTGTATTGAGGCACTAAGATCGCGGTTTCATGCTGGTGAGACGCGTTGCTGGGTCCAATATTGTGTAGACTCGTTACCTTCACAATACATTCTACCTACGGGAACCGAACATCTTGTTTTGTCTTGGCGGCGACGTCAACACGTACCCCTTCCTCTCCGGACTTCACCACCCGACTACTCTGTTTATTTTGTATGCACTGCAGTTTTCGTCACGAAAACACTTATACACTTTAGTTGGTTGTAGGACTTCAGAAATATATTAAATATAAAAGGAATCTCAACTTTGTTTTTATTTTTGATACACTTAATGCCGCTACCAATGCTTACGTTGCGTGGTGGCGCCCTCCGACCAGCCGCTTACAAGATATGTTTTTTATTTTTATTTTAGAAATATCACCACTTTTAATGTTTTAATATTTTTTTATTTACTTTTAAAATGAAAAATTCTATTTATTTTTTATTTTAGGTGCTTACTTAGACATTGCACTCTCTCAGAAAAATTCAGACTGATCTGCAAATTTGAAGATATCAATGCAAGAATAATTACTTTCCTTGAAATCGACAGATTTTTCGTAAACTCCAATTAAAAATGAAAAAAGCGGTTCAAAGCACTCATGATTTTTTAAAACTGTGACAACTTATGTTCTTTCAATTGTCAAAAAAAAGTCTCATGTTAACGAACCAGAAAAAAAGTTACGATTTTTTCAAAAATCTAACTAGGAAGAAAAATAAATAAATGAAATATTTTTTTTTTTGTGTGGGGTTACTTTAAAGAAATCGTTTATGTTCAAGAATGCAACTCGGAACAAGAACTGAGAGATTGGCTACGCTAAGTCCAAGTACAAATGGACATGGTTACGCAAACTAGAACCAACCCACATCATGTTAGTTTTGAGATATTTAAGTTTTTAACTTAAATGGATGCAAAAACCACTGCACAATTTATTTTAAAATAAAAACTTCACAGTGTTGTGTATAGAATTAAGGATAATTTAAAGAAACTATACAAGTAATATTTTTCTTAGTTTTAGTACATTTTTTGTTGAAATTACGCGTGGTTCTTTATTGCAAAAATACCATAATTGTGGGTTGGTTCCCGATTGCAATTTGTATTTAGTTGTCTAGTTTATCACATTAATGAAAGAATTGCATAATTTTTATCAGAAAAGTTCGTTAAAACACCGTGTTTAAGAAATAAAATTGCTTCTTATTTCTTTCAGCTATCCATTAATGAAGGAAATATTCTTATAAAATAAAATTGATAGAATTTATTTTTCTAACGTTTTAATCATTCTGCATTCATGTTTTCGCCGTCTACATCCATCTCAAAATGTACTTCAGGAAACCCATGGATGTCATCCACTACGTTTTCTTATTATTATTTTGTAAAAACTTTGAGCATCTTTCATCGAAGTACATAAACTTTTGTGGTCGTTAAATTTTGCTTTAGATAAAGGTTTTTCAACTTTTTCTTGTGTTGATGGCAATTCTGTCAAATTTTTGGTGACCAGTATTCCGCCACACGAACCGCACTATCGGTGGCACGTAACAGGTCTTGGAATGTGCAGCTAACCAGACACGTGGGTCATAACAGAAGGAGGCCAGGGGTTTGTGAGGAAGCACCGCAAACATACTTGCTGATGGTGTCAATGTAGTTCCACTTTATTGGTTTTTCTTTACCAATGTTTGCAGTCTGTACAAGGGTTTCTAGATTGGCAACGGAAGGTCTTTGCCTGGTGAGATGCTCTCTGACGGTGGGAGCAACAGCGTGGATTTTCCTTTCACCTTGTGACCCTGAATTGGGGAGCATTATTGGTGTTAGTGATTGTCAGGGATTTCTTGATGTTATTATATTAAACTCCGATAAGGCTTGAAATGGTATATTTCGTAACAAATACAGATTTTTGATGTAGGAAGAATACAATAGTTGCGCGCGAATGTAGGTATCGGAATTGCCAATGTCGGCCGGCCGCGGTCGCGTAGCCCAGCCAGTTCCTCCCGCGCCCTGCGTCTCATTTCTCGTTTATTATAGCTGCGCGTACATCTTCGGGGGTGTTGAAAGGTATATCTTTCAATTTAGCATTAGATAATTTATAGCTTGTGATATTTATAGCTGGTATGATGATCTCAAGGCGTCATTTTACGATGGGTGTATGTATAATTCCGGGCGATGTAGTTGGAGGTGTGACGTCTTTGTTCTCTTCAATAGCAGGAATTATGCACATCTTATTTATGGCTCTTTTTATGGTGCCCTTGTTTGTGAGGACATCTGCAACTCTGCTAATACCATCTGGTCCAGGATAAAGGCGACTGATACGTGCCAATCGCCATTGAAGTGGAGGTAAGCTGTCTTCCTTGAGTATGACAAGGTCTCCAATCCGTAGGTCTTGTTGTCGTGTTTTCCATTTAGTCCTCTGCTGCAATTCAGAGATGAATTTTTGGCGCCAGCGGTCCCAAAAATGTTGTCGTAGCTGCTCGATGCGTTCATATCTATTAGGATTCTTGACTGTGACTGGTAAGCATTGTATGGATGTGAGAGGTCTTCTGATTAGGAAATGGCCCGGAGTCAAGGGAGATGGGTCAGAAGGATCCGACGAGAGAGGTGTAAGTGGACGTGAGTTAAGTATCGCCTCAATTTGTGTGAACAGTGTAGCTAACTCTTCAAATGTCAGGGATGCATTAGCAGCAACTTGCCTGAGGTGGTGTTTAGCAGATTTGACTCCTGCCTCCCAAATACCTCCAAAATGAGGCGAATATGCGGGGCTGAACATAAATTTGATGCCCTCATCATTAGCAAAATCATATACTGACTGACGGCTGGACCTCAAAAGCCTACCTAGTTCATTGTTAGCACCTTTAAAATTTGTTCCGTTATCACAGTAAACAATCGCAGGTTTGCCTCTTCTGGAAACAAACCTCCTCAAAGACAGAATAAATGCTTCAGTGCTTAGGTCACTAACGAGTTCGAGATGTACCGCTTTTGATGAAAGACAAACGAACAAGCAGAGGTAGCATTTAGTAGAACGACTTCCTCTGCCCTTCCGGCTAGATATCAAAAAGGGTCCAGCCATGTCGACACCGCACGAATAGAAAGGGAATGTGGAGGTAGTCCTAGCAGTAGGTAAGTTACTCATTAATAGTTGTAGCGTTTTTCCACGGAACCTAGTGCAAACCACGCATTGCTTAGTAATGCTGCGTGCCAGATACCTGCCACCTATCGGCCAAAATTGTTCTCTGACTGACGCTAAAAGTAACTGAGGTACTGCATGGAACAGGCGCATATGTTCGTGAGTCATAATCAACCTTGTCAAATGATGCTTAGCATTTAAGATCATTGGATGCTTCTTGTCGTAACTAAACTGAGAATTTTCAATTCTCCCTCCCACTCTCAAAATACCATTTGAATCAATAAATGGATTAAGTGATAACAACTTTGAGTTCCGGTGCAAAGATCTTTTATTAATTAACGCACTAATTTCGGCGGTAAATGACTGGGATTGACTTAATTTAACTAAAAGATGCAAAGAGTTATTTAATTCTTCAACTTGTAATGAGCCAGTCAATTTAGGGTTATTCATTTTAGTATTGTTTACAAAACGCAAAACATAGGCATACATTCTTTTTAATTGATTATAATTTGAAAATCTCTCAAATTGTATGATGTGTTTAAAGTCAGGGTTAGTGCCTACATGGCACTGGAGTACATTAGTATTTTTATTTTTCAATTCAGGTAATTCAGCGGGTAATTGATTGTGTAATTGTTTAGGCCATTCGTGTGGCTTCGATTTAAGGAACGTGGGTGCTTCCCACCAAAGAAGAGACCATTGTAATGACTTAGGGTCTATACCTCTAGAAGCCATGTCTGCGGGGTTTTCGTGAGTAGATATGTCATTAAATGTAAAATTTGATGCCAGCTCGTGAATTTCGTTAACGCGATTGCACACAAAAGCCTTTAAGTCCCCAGTTTGCGCCCTCAACCAACCCAACACTACTGTCGAGTCAGTCCATAGATACTTACGTTCGATATCGCATCTTAAGGCCTGCAAGACCTTTGAGGACAAGCGTGCACCTAATAACGCACCACACAGCTCTAATCGTGGTATAGTTAAAGGTTTAATCGGTGCCACGCGGGCTTTAGCACATAACAATTTAACAATAATTTTGTTTTCAATATTTTCAGAACGCAAATAGATACAAGCAGAATAGGCTTGCTGAGACGCGTCAACAAAACAATGTAGTTCAATAACTAACGGTTTGTCACATAAAACGTGTCGTGGAACTTGAATGTTGAATAAGATTGAAAACTCATCGATAAGCTTAGACCAATTTTTTGTAAAAGATTCTGGAACTGGATCATCCCAATCCAGTTTAGCGCTCCACAATCGCTGGAGTAAGATTTTTGCTATTATTACACAAGGACTCAATAGACCCAATGGGTCAAATATTTTACATGCAGTGGATATAACGGATCTCTTAGTGATTGTAGAATTTAGTTCAAGATCAGTAGAAAATTGCAATTTGTCAAATTTTGGTGAATAATTTAGGCCTAGGATACTAGATTCTTTATAAAGATCAAGGGAATCAGATGTTTTGTTCTCGCTGCTGAACAAGTCAGAACAATTCGTGCGGAATTTACGCAACGGCAAACAAGCAGAATTCAAAACTTGAACTACTCAACAATCAACAATGTGTTTCAATTCTTCCACAGTATCGGAGCCCGTATTTAGGTCATCCATATAAAAATCGTTTTGGATAACATTGGCAACAATACTATCAGAACACTCTAACGCTAACTGAAGGAGACAACGAGTACTTAAGAACGGTGCAGACGCAGTACCGTACGTGACGGTATTGTGCTGCAAAATCTGAATTGGCTGATCTCTTTCTTCACGCCACAATATTAGTTGCAAATGACGCTGAGACTGATCTATTTCAATTTGCCGGTATATCTTTTCGATGTCACCAACCAGAATGTATTTGTACTGGCGAAATCTACTACCCATGTTTTACGTAATTACAAATAAATAATCTGCTAAATTCCTGTTCCTGCGTAGTTGTTAACAAAGTTACGTTTTTTCAGCATAGGTACGCCGTATTTTTATGCGAACACGGTAAAGCCAGCTAGTGAAACGTTTCGCTGTGAGTACCAAGCAAGCTGACTGCTTAAGACATTGAGCCGTGCGTGGATGCTCAGCACGAGCAAATGAGGCTGGACCTAATTAAAGAAGGATTAACTTAAGTATAAAATACTTGGTATAAATATTTTACTTAATACTTTTTTAAGTTCATTGTTATATTGTTACCACCTTTAAAATGTCTGACAAAGAAGAAAATCAGTCTTTAACGTCTGAGGAGAAGACTGAACTAGCAAAATTAATAAGACAGCGTGGAGTTATTAAGGGTCTTTTGACTAAATATAGTAGTTATATAGAGGAATTACTTCGATCTGAATTTACAAGCTTGTCTTACAAAAAACTAGAATTAAAGGTTAGTAAAATACAAGATAATTGTTATCTTATTTTGATGAGGTCCAGGGGAAAATTGAACTTTTACATCAAAGTATTGAGGAACAAATTGTCGAACGAGATACTATGGAGAATTTGTTTCTCACTATTTTGGCCGAAACACGAGTACGATTAGAATCGTCACCGTTTTGCAAAAAAATAGATTCTCAGCCAGATAATGCTTCTTTGTTTAGTTGTCAATCTAACCAACACAATAATGCTATTAAATTATCTACAATTCAGTTACCTACTTTCGATGGTAATTATTTGCAATGGCTCGAGTTTCGAGATACTTTTGAGTCGATGATAAATAGCAATGGTGATATTCCAGACATAAATAAATACCATTATTTAAGGTCATCGTTACAGGGAAGTGCCTCGGTTGTTATTAAATCTATAGTATTTAGCGCACAAAATACAAAATGGCCTGGGAGCTTCTTTGTAAACGCTTTAATAACAAAAATATATTAATTAATAACCACTTAAAGTCTCTTTTTGGCCTGGAAGTGCTTCACAAAGAATCATATCAGTCATTGCGTTTTATTGTCGATCATGTTTCAAAGCATTTGCGGGCACTTGACAATTTGGGTCAACCAACTGACAAATGGGATACACTTATTATATTTATGGTATCAGGCAAATTAGACCTCAACACGAGTAGAAGGTGGGAGGAGTTAAAAAGTAATCTTTCTGACTTACCTACTTCAGATGACTTTTATACGTTTCTGCGAAGTCGTGCTGATGTGCTAGAAACTGCCTACAATCGTTCAGAAAAGGATAATAATCGATTTGGTTTTAAACACAATAATCAAAGGCCTAATATCCAAGCTAAAAGTTTTGTTGTTTCCTATGACAAGGAGTCGAAGTTGTGTGTTTTATGTGAAGAAGATCACCGCTTACATGAGTGTCCTAAGTTTAAAAATATGAGTGTAGACGACCGAATTACCGAAGTAAATAAAAGGAAATTATGTAAAAATTGTTAACTTAAGGGTCATAATTCCTATTTGTGTCAACTCAAGGGTGGTTGTCGCACATGTAAGAAAAAACACAACACATTGTTACATAAACTATACCTACAATATCTAGTCAACACACAAGTGATCCTGTTGTTCCATCTACATCATCATTACCGGTGTCATTATCTGCAGTGTCTACGGGGCAAGTTTTGTTATGTACGGCGGTCGTTGAGGTCGCGTTAAAAACAATACCTACACTGCTCGAGCATTACTAGACACAGGAAGCCAATCGTCGTTTGTAACCAAAAATCTTATAAAGCGATTGGGACTTTCTGCTGGTATATGTACTAATCCTATGAATATTTGTGGCATAAATAATGTAAGTTGCAAAGTAACTGAGAGTTGTTTCCTTACAATAAAATCACGAGTAAATTTGTTTGATTTTAGTACAAAGTTTTTAGTAGTTCCACAGATTACTGGAATGCTTCCTAACTCCGAGGTTGATGTTAGTAACATACAATTACCTCACAATATCAAATTAGCAGACCCATATTTTTATGCTCCCGCGGAGATTGATATTTTGTTAGGTGCTGATGTTTATTGGCTAATCATTGAGACAAAAACTATAAAACTAGGAATAAATAAGCCTGTTTTGCAGAACTCAAAGTTGGGTTGGTTGGTAGCTGGTCCACTAGCCATCAACAGATTTATTGTAATTTTACACAAGAAATTCGTGATTCACTGGAGAAGTTTTGGCATATTGACGACGTCCCGACTCAATCTAAAACACATTCATTGGAAGAACGACTTTGCGAGTCTCACTTTGTCGATACAGTAGCTCGTTTACCTAGTGGTAGATTTAGTGTTCAAATGCCTATGAAAGAAACACCTGAGCAAGCACTAAAAGACAATTTTTATGTGGCAAAAGGGTGTCTTGATAATTTACTCAAGAAACTTGACAGGTATCCTTCATTGAAACAAAAATATGAAGAATTCTTAAACGAATATGCTGATTTAGGTCATTTGAGCACAGTCGATCGTCTAGTTTTTGAATATTATTATGCCGCATCATGCTATAATTAAGGAAAAAAGTGAAACGACCAAGTTGAGGACGGTTTTTGTAATGAATTTGAATTGAATGCTTCTTCGAAAACCAAATCGGGTAACTCATTGAATGACATACAATTGATTGGACCGGTCATACAAAGTGATTTAATTTCTATATTCATGAGATTTCGCCAGTACAAATACATTCTGGTTGGTGACATCGAAAAGATGTACCAAAATCTATTGTTAGTGATTGTCAGGGATTTCTTGATGTTATTATATTAAACTCCGATAAGGCTTGAAATGGTATATTTCGTAACAAATACAGATTTTTGATGTAGGATGAATACAATAGTTGCGCGCGAATGTAGGTATCGCAATTGCCAATGTTGGCCGGCAGCGGTCGCGTAGCCCAGCCAGTTCCTCACGCGCCCCGCGTCTCATTTCTCGTTTATTATAGCTGCGCGTACAATTGGTGATGGAGCAAGTATTTGCCATGAAGCTTGAAGACTCTTATTTGGTGGCACTATGTAACACCGGAACATTGGGTGGTGGGAATCATATTTCGCCTAGGTTCTTTTCACGGAGCTAGCTACTTTGCTACGGACGTCTGGGTGGTGCGTTTCCAGACAGAGAATACTGCATGCTTACCAGAGTCGGATTCAAGCAGCCCGTAATTATGCGGAAAGTATTGATAAGTGCTGTATCCGCCTGTTTCACGTGTGCTGAGCAGCTCCACTCAATGCAGGTATACTCGCCGAAGAAGATTTGTATTCGACTTTCGAAGTAATCTAGACAGTGACTATGTAGAAGTAAATTTTAAACATGCGAAACAACACTGCGCGTTTATTAACCATGAAAATAATGTACTATTTTTGGCCTTATTTTATTTTTTATGGCATCTCATACCGAAAGATGCTCAAAATTATATCCTTCAGTGCCGTAGGCCTACAAAACATTATTATAACTTCTATCTTTATACTGGAATGCTACAACGCACTCCATTCCATTGCAAATACGAACAGAGTAACTCTGCAATGGATCAAAGGATACAGCAACTTACTGGATAATGATGCAGCAGACGAATTGGCCAAAAGAGGATCGAAGGCATCAGTTCACGGATCGGAACCACAACTGCCTGTACCTCAGGTGCAAATAAAATCATGATTGCGCCAAAGAACTAAAGAAACTCATCTAACAACTTGGAGAAACAGTAAGGTATGCAGGCAAATAAAAAATGCAATTCGGGTGGCATCAAATATGCTTGTCTACAACCTCATCAGACTAGCAAGTTACAAAATCTGGTCAAGGTTATAGGTGTTATAACCGGTAGTTTTCATCTAAACAAGCAAGTGCTTGAACAAGTGTTTAACATAGATATGACAGACAACCCCATGCATACATGCAAAGGATGAATGGAGGCCGAAGAAACACCACAGCACGTGTTTATGAAATAAATAAAAATAAAATCTATTTATTTCAGACAGTGTCCATACAAATTTAAAAAGTTACAGTGTTACAAGGATATTGTTAGTTAAAATTCAAATGCATTAATGCAGAATTCAGGAACGTGGCTGATCAACAGGCACGGATTCTCAAATTCAAGTTCCCGTAAGCCTGCAGTCTGAAAAGGCTGCTGACCTTCTGGGATGACCTGTGTTGGTTGGAGTAAGAAATAACTGGTAGCGCGCACAATGGCCCAATCAAGAGGCTATGTGTAGAAACAGCACTAACTAACCAGAAGATGCTCAAATTATGGTTTTACAAAAAGATGTAATGGAGTGAAAACGTAGTGGATGACATCGATAGGTTTTCTCGTGAAATAGATTTTGAGATGGATGTAGAGGGCGAAAACATGAATGCAGAATGATTAAAAATGAGAAAAAAAAACTATTTTGTTGCATTAACAAGGAAATATAAATGAAAAAGTAGCTAAAATGAACAAGAAGCAATTTTATTTCATAATCACGCTGTTTTAATAAAAATTAAAATAATGCAATCGTATCATCATTGCGATAAATGGGTAATCTAAATTCAAATTACAATGAAGAACCAACCAAAGAATAATAACCAGGCGTAAATTTAACTAAAAATGTACCTACTTAAACTACGAAAAATCTAACATTCTTCTATACTTAGTTTCTTTTTATTACCCTCAATTCTACACACAACACTGCAAAGTTTTTATTTTAAAATAATTATCCAGTAATTTTTTCGTTTACTTTGAGAGTTGTTATCGTTATTTGTTTAACTACTTACTTCTTGTTTAGGTACTATGTTGGTAAAATATGAGTAACTAAAAAGAACTAAGCATCTTGGTTTCCTAGAATTAATAGTACTTACTTGATATGCAAATTAGAACCAACCAACATAGTTCCTTCCAAAAATAAAAAGAGTACCTTTTGCCTTTTTTTCATGTGATAAAAGAACCAAGCGGGTTGGTTCTCGTTTGCATAATACAAATACTAAAGATTTAAAAGAACCATCAAAACTTATAAATTACTCATATTAATAATCTAACTTATAACTATTTACATGAAAATAAATGAAACAAATATGTATTTACAATAATAACATAAAACAGGATTTAGTAGTTTATTGAATAACATAAAACATAATAGCAAATGGTTCGCCCACATGGCGCGCGGTACCCTCCTAACCGGTTTCTATTCAGTCCTTTGTTCGCGACATCGTATGATTCTTGTGAGCGGGACTTGAGCTGCGCCCCGGCGCTCGCGGGCCACGATAGCCAGCGACACACATATTACTTGACCATAGAAGTACGAGCACGTATCTCGTTAAGTTCAATCAGTGCCTACTTAATCGTCAAATATATTCGTAAACCTAGACGACTAGGTCTTTCTTATGTTAATATTAATCTTGTGCAGTGCATAATTTACTCCCCGACAGGGTAAGTGATGAACCAATGTTTCTATCTTTGCGCTTTAGTTTGTAAGTAGGTAGTTCGTAAATTAAAGCTTTTTGCAAAGTCATTATGAACCTTCTTCTAGTACTTTCACTGTAGTTACTAATTTTCTGTTTCTTGTTAACCTCTGAATGCCTATTATTCACTCATCTGATTAATTAACGTAATTAATTAATCAGATGTTTTATTGCACTACCTATTTCTTTAATCATTTACCGCTATTGGCGTAATATTTTAATTTACAAAATGTACACCCGTTGAGGATTATAAGACCGCCGGCGGTCGCATAACAATGTAATTTCTATTGTGTCTCGTTCACACATGCTTGAGTGAATTGCATTTGGCGTAAATACCTATTTAGCTTATTTTATTGTTTTTTCTCTTTGCCTACGCTCCGTACTGATTGCGATCACCGCCACTCACCATCTACGTTACGTAATAACCAGCTTCCTTGCTTGGCCGAGGTGTTGATCGCAATCAACAGCAAAAGACGACGTAGCTTAAGCTGGAATATTAATCCCCAGGGAACAATGCACGGGTTCCTTACGTTGGCTGAACGTCGGCCGGGCTTGAGCGTCGTTCTACGCACCCGGTCCGCTTCGCCACGTACGCCACTCGTACTTCCAGCTGCTGCTCGTCCACCGTCTACGGCCACCATCCACCTTTGGCCACCATCAGGGGAGTCTGGACCACGGGAGCAAACCACCAGTCGGTCCTACCTACCCACGCCCGCCGGCATTGTACCTATTTATTTTTAAATTAAATTTCTTTTATCTGTGTACGCTGTGGGCTTCTTATTTCTTCTAAATAACCCCAAACGCGACACTGACGCCACAACTTGGTATTTTATGGGCTGATGGTTTGCTTTCGCAGTAAGTAGTTGTGTGTTGTGTGCTTGTTTTTTTCTTCTTTTGTGTTTTATTTTCCTGTTTTTTTTGAATTTACCTTTTTTTGTTGCAACTTCTGTAGTTTGCTCTTTATATAACACTTCATTTAGTATTTATTACTTTTTTGTAACAGGCGGAGCTTCTATTAGAATAATTTACGAAGTATTGGTTCATCACCTTACCTCATTTTTCATAATTAAATTTTTTTGGTTCCGTATATTTTAATTTTTATATTCGACGGTCTCTCATATATTTTTTTATCATTTTTGAAGGTTCCGTATACAAACGTAAAATTTTAACAATGTCTTTTCCCATAAAATTTTTATCATTGCAAAAATCCGAATTGGAATTCGAGGTCTCAATAAGAGGCTCGTCTCCTGGTGCTACTGTACAAGAATTGCGCAAGCAGATCGCTAAACTAGGGCCTTAGTTTCCTTCGGAGAATATTTTAGAAAGTTCTTTTGAACCTGCGGAAGATTTAAAAGGCGTTGCTGAGACACTTAATAAAATAAAAACCTATTTAGAGTCAGACTTGGATCGGAACGCCGTATTGCGTACAGAAAACTATTTTAATCAGTTATACCATCGCATTAACAGAATTGTTAGCGATGATGACACTACAAAACAACTAGATAATTGCATTTCACAATTTAGAAATTATTCTGAACTTTTAAAATCTGTTAAAGATAAAGCAATAGATCTGTTAATTTCGCCAGGTAGCCTGGAACCCACTTCATCTGCGTCGCCCATGAATATCACTGTAACTTGCGATCGCGGTGGTTCCATTGATTTAGGCAGACTAAAATATGACGGAAAGTCGTACGTCCGATCATTTATTCAAAGAATGAATGAATTTTGTGATGCTAGGAGTATCTCAGAAGCAAAAGCCTTGTCCTATGCTACTGAAACCTTTACCGGAGATGCTCTTCATTGGTGCAGGAGTGTGAGAGATAAGATTTCCAACTGGAGTGAACTCATTAATTTGCTGCGACAGGATTTCGACCAGTCGGATTATGATTATAGACTACTTTCAGAAATTAGAGCTAGAACACAGGGTGAATCAGAAAATATCACTATTTATCTATCAATTATGTCTGGACTATTTTCACGCTTAGCAAAAACACTAACTGACGATGATAAATTAGAGATTATCCTTCATAACATTAGACCTTGTTGTGCAAGCACTCTGGCATCAGCTAATGAAATCAAGACCCTTGATTCACTACAGGCGTTGTGTCGTAACTACGAAACTATTCAATCACGTCTTGCAAATTTTCACGAACCTACTGCTGCGACACCTAATACCTTAGCTCCCGAGTTCGCTTATAATGGAAACAAAAATCGTTTCGGGAATAAAATAAACCCTTATAAACAAAACTTTAACCCTAATAACCATTCAAAATTTAATACTAAAAGTAACAATAATCATAACTATTCAAATAATTGCACAAATAAAACAAATTCAAATCAGACACATAACTATGCACATGCAATTGAAGCTCGTTACTGTCCTAGATGCCGAGTAGACACTCATAATTTTAGGCAATGCACGGAAAATAAAGACCATATTTTTTGTTTTAAATGTCCGGACGTTAAGACCCCACAATGTCCGGATTGTAACAAAGATAATCTTCTCACTTCAAAAAACGAATTAAACCGAATTGTGGTAGCTCAATTAGTCACTTTGACAAAGCTGATTGGGAAAATTGGCTTCAAACTATTAATATATTTTTTTCTTCATACAAAACCGCCACAATTCGTAGTAAACCATTAAATGATAATAGACCTTACGTCACTGTTAAAATTAATGATCAGTCTTTTATTGGTCTTCTTGATTCAGGTTCTGCGCTAACCATTCTGGGAAATAGTTCTCACTTATTATTACAAAATCACGGTCTTAAACTTTTAAGTGACCGTTGTGTATTCGTCACAGCTGCCGGTGGTCAGTCTTTGCAAAGCATAGGATACATTAATATCCCTTTGCACTTTGAAAAGCAATTTCATATCAATGAAGCTGTAGTTGTGCCACAGATAGAAACACCTCTTATTTTAGGTGTAGACTTTTGGCAAAAATTTAAAATATGTCCTAAATATTTAGGTAGCATTTCCTTAAGTGCGAAACATGCTGAAGGTAAGCCAAACAATGAGACTTTTGTCCATAGTTATGATAAATTTAATGAATCTCAGAAGGTTATTGCAGACAACATTATTGAGCAATTCAAAGAAATTTCATTTGAACGTAAAGGCTTAGGACAAACTACCTTAATTACTCATCGAATTGATACCGGAGATGCTCAACCAATCCGGCAACGGTATTATCGTATGTCACTGAAAAACAAAGGATACTGGGTGAACAGGTAGAGGAAATGTTAGCTCTCGATGTGGTCGAGCCTTGCGAAAGTGCTTGGTCTTCGCCAGTCTTATTGGTGTCAAAGAATAATGGCAAACCAAGACTTTGCCTCGATAGTCGCAAGTTAAATTCTGTAACCAAACGAGATTCTTATAACTTGCCATACATATCTGAAATCCTTGATAACCTACGGGACGCTCGTTATTTGAGTAGTATCGACTTATCGAAGGCTTTCTGGCAAATTGACATCGCACCTGAAGATCGTGACAAAACTGCTTTTTACGTTCCGGGTAAGGGCACACTTCGATTTAAGCGTACTGCCTTTGGTCTGACCAATGCTCCAGCGACCCAACAACGTTTAGTAGATTTATTGTTTGGGGAGTTCGGAAGTAATGTCTTTGCGTACTTGGACGATATAATAATCGTAAATAGAAATTTCAGCAGTCACGTGACACTCCTGTCAAAAGTCGTGGAAAAACATTCATATTTAATTTATTCTACATTATATTGCGGTCTCTTCCTTTTGCTTTCGATATGGTTTTGTTTTCACAAATAAGTAAGTAAAGTGTTGAGCTATCCTACGAAACCTATGTTAAACATTATTAGTTTTATACAATCAAACAGGGCGGAAATACGATTCAAACAGAAGTTTCAATTGCTTGGGAGTGCCATTTGAAATCAGCTTGTAGTGAGTCTGGCAAATAGATACATTATTCTGAATTTACAACGCTCAAACTCTTTTGTATGTAACATACCGTGCTCGATAGCCGGACAAGCCGAGGCCAAAGTCTTACGAATGGTAAAAAGATTCTGATATAATATGTTATGTTTCATTGTTTTATCCAGTTATATAAACTTGTTTTTTGTATCTACGATTAGGCCAAGAAACTTGCGTAACTTTGACGGTGATAAGTTACTTCTCCCTTGGTTTATGATGAAGCCTATGCTTTCAAGAAGTTTTGTGGTGATGTTAATATTATCTAAATATTTTTTATAAAACTGGTCAACCAAATGTTAGCCATCGAAATAAATTAAGGATAAATATCCAAATGTTCTAAGTAATTTAGCAATGGGCTTCAAAATTTTTGTAAAATATATGGTATTCAAACCGAACGGCAAGACTCGTAAGTTACGCCTTCCCGCATAAACCTCAAATACTTTCTACAAGCCTCGGGAATCTTAAGTAAAAGGTAAGCGTTCATCAAATTTAAGGTAAGTATTTGCCATAAAAACATCCTTAGAATAAGCTTAGTTGCTGTGCGAAAATCTTCTAACTTATCTATCTTATATCTTATCTCTTATATATCTTATCTAAAATTGAGATTTGATTCAAATAAGACGCATTTTATCGTTCGATTTGGGGTGCATGTAAATATTGGATAAAAACTGCCTTTCGCAGGCAGTTTTCAGAAACAGCCCCTGTTTTAAGTAGCTGTTAAAATGCTTGGTGAAAATGGAATCTCTCTGAGTCTGAATGCTTGACAACTTTTGCTGACGGGACTAAAAAGCTGAGCTTATAACCGTCGATCCAGTATAATATGTAATAAGTGACCATTGATAATAAAATTTGGATAGCTGCGATGTCTTTGACGAGTTGACGCGCGTCTGATTGCGAGTATATTGCTGCTGTATAGCCCGGCGCCATTGTCGGTGGGCAAATGTTCTCCAGGTTGCGATGACGGTTTTGCATCGTTGCAAAATACAAGGTTTCGGTTTTGGTACAGTTTTTGTCTTTGCAGATATCAGCGTCTCGGCTAAATTCTCACCAGTGAGGGTTTGTCAGTCTAAGTGCAAAAAGGGTGATCTCTAAGCTCCTGTTCAATAGAGATGGCAGCAAAATTCCGTCTTGTGACGGACTCTGAGTGTTGAACATCGCACAAAATGCGAGAAATGTCCATAAGTTGCTTCAGGGTTTATCAAAGGTACACCAATTCGTCGTACAAGTGTCAAAAGACTGATGTTGGGTGAAGAGATTCACAACTCAGGCTATGCGCAAATTAAACCCTTTAAGGCATTTGCTATTCGGGTCAGTCCCAAAAACTGTCTTAATGTCGCACTATTTGAGCCGCGAGACAGTCCCAAAAACTGCTCTGAATGTCCTTTTTCTGTAAGCGCGGGTAAGTCCCATAAACTGCCCTGATGTCGTACTATTTTAGCCGCGACACAGTCCCAAAAACTGCTCTGAATGGCTATTTTGTGTAAGCGCGAGTCAGTCCCATAAACTGCCCTGATGTCGTACTATTTGAGCCGCAACGCAGTCCCAAAAACTGCTCTGAATGGCCATTTTGTGTAAGTGCGGGTAGTCAGCATTAGTTATAATAAAGTAAGTAATGCTTGATTTCATTGAACCGACTCGTTTTCCATATAAAAGCTAAGACGCTATTGCAAACTATGAAGGTTGGGTGTTTAAGTACATACCTGAGCGGTTGGTAACAGACTTTTGAGATGATGAATAATGGGAGTTACCATTACTGCTTTTCCGGTTTCGATATTGAGCACGTATCAGCTTGCGTTTCGAGTATTCAATTTTTTAGTTGATAGGCTCAAATTCGCCTGAGCGACATTATTTAAGCATGGTTTAATGAAAAAAGTCGAAGAAAAACAATATTTGATGCTAAGATACGAATTAAAAACGTGTTGAGTGGATTAGCACTAAAACGTGAATGGCGTTGCCTCGACGACGGGGTGACCAGTAAGAAAATGATACCATACGTCAAAAAGGAAAAAATATTCAGTGAATTGAGTGGAGTCACTTGCGTGTAACTACATATTTGTTATAATAATTAATAATTATTTTGCAGAATCTATTCGGACGATGCACAAGCATAATATTCGATTTTTCTATATATATTATTCTTGCACTATCGTATCTGCGCTTATGTATTTTAGAGTTAGAAAGCGCTTGTACAGATACCGTATCTAATATTTAGGTACCTAAATTAGTTGTCTTTAGCTTTTAACATTTTCACATCTTCAACCTCCGTTCCGGTCCTTGTATGCCGCCACAGACAAACCATAGTTATTGTATTTTATTGTAACCGTAGGTCGGACTATCCAGTTGGCATACATGGACCATGTTTTCATGTGTCCTTGTCAGGTAGTTTAATATTATTTATAATGTATCATCACCCGCATGTTTAAAATAAATGAGTAGTCATTGCCTAGTCGTCTGTTTCATTGAACGTCCCTTTCAAAACATAACATGGCGCAGTCGGAAAATTGAAGCTAAAACGTGATATTGGCTGATCATTTCGTATTACTATACATTGTTATCATGGAAACAGTGCTAACCCCTCCGTTGCCGTTTAAATACGACGAAAATTCCGTAGATACTTCGGGAAGAAATGCGGATTGGACGCGATGGAAAAAAGGATTTGAAATATACTTCAAAGCATGTCAACTCAAAGAAAAATCTCCGGAGATACAAATTAACATATTTTTGCATATTATTGGTGAGCAGTGTCGCGAAGTCGTGGATCAAGCTAAAAAACCATTTACTACGAAACAGCAAGTCATCGACATATTGGACGAGCACTTCAAAGTAAAGAAAAATGTGACGGTAGAAAGACACAAGTTTTTTACAAGAGGACAATTTGAAAACGAATCGATAGATCAATATATTTATGAACTAAAAAAGTTGGCTCAGTCGTGCGAATTTAATAATTTTATGGAAGATTTTGTAAAAGATAGATTAGTATGCGGCGTGAATGATGCTGGAATTAGGGAAAGGCTATTACGGGAGGAAAAATTAACCCTAGAAAAGGCACAGGAGATTTGTAGAATAGCAATTGTGTCCAAAATGTACTCGGAGAATATACAACAAGAATTTGTTCACGAAATTAAAATGAAATATAAAGATAATAACGGCAGGACAATGACATCAATTAAGGAACGCGAGCATCCCGACGATATACAAGAGGTGGTTGGTACATTGGTCTCGCGACGCGGGAACCGAGGCCGCGGCCGCCCGTATTAACGAGCGACGCGAGGGTTGGCTGGCCCGTCCGCATCGCACAGGCCTGCACAAGTGGCACGGCGTTATGAATTCCGAGACAAAGTGAATTGCACGCGATGTGGTAGTGTACACGAACAGCGTAATTGTCCCGCGTTCGGAAAACAATGCTTACGTTGCCTGAAAATGAATCATTTTGCTCGTGTCTGTGGCAATCGGTCTAGTGTGTATTGTGTTCAGGAGTCTGAGGAACAGGTAATTAATTTACATAATAGTAGAAATGTAGATTATTGGAATGTTTATTTAAAAATTAATAATAATCTATTGTGTTTTAAATTAGATTCAGGGGCTGATGTAAATGTGTTGCCGTTAAAGTATTTATCTCAAATAGGGGTATCAAAAAGTCAACTACTTGAGAGCAAGACAAGGTTAAGTTCCTACTCAGGCGAAACAATAAAAGTAGTAGGTAAAATATATCTAAGAGTGTACTATAAACAAAAAATGTATGTACTAGAGTTCAAAGTAGCTGACGTTGAGTCTTGCCCAATTTTAAGTAAATATAGTTGTCTTGAACTAGATTTGTTACGACGTGTCATGTCGATCAGTACACCCAGTCCAAGTAACTTGCCAGCGTTTCTCAACCTATACGAAGATGTGTTCAAAGGAATAGGGTGTTTGCCGGGACCTTATAGTATTAACTTAAAGGAAAACGCGGAACCCGTAATACACGCACCAAGAAAGTTACCGTTTGCAATCAGAGACGATGTTAGGAGAAAGTTGCTAGAAATGGAATCTCAAAACATTATTGAAAAAGTAGAAGGACCCTCGGAATGGGTAAGTAGCATCACAGTAGTTAAAAAAGCAAACGGCGACTTGCGGATATGTCTGGACCCTAAGGAACTTAATAACGCAATTAAACGCGAACACTTTAGGCTGCCTTCACTTGATGAGATAGTAAGTAATTTATCTGGTGCAAAGTACTTTAGTATCCTCGATGCCTACTCAGGATTTTGGCAAGTGGCTTTGGATGATAGTAGTTCATTATGCACTTTTAACACGCCTTTTGGCCGGTACAAATTTTTAAGGATGCCCTACGGCATTTGTTCAGCCTCAGAAGTGTTTCATAAAAAGATTTATGAAAACTTTGATGATCTAGAAGGTGTATGTATGTATATTGATGATTTATTAGTTTTTGGAAATACAAGGGTTGAACATGATGAACGGCTGAAAAATGTTTTAGAAAGGTGCCGAAAAATAAACTTAAAATTAAACAAAGATAAATGTAAATTTGGATTAGAAGAAATTAAATATTTAGGACATCGAATTTCAAAAAACGGCTTATACCCAGATGATTCGCATCTTAAAGCAATTACAAACATGCCAAATCCCAAAAATAAAAAAGATGTAGAGAGATTTCTAGGTTTAGTGACGTTAGTTCAATTAAAAAAGTATATATTGCAGGGGTGGCCTGTAGACAGAAACAAGGTGCTAGCAATAACCAGACCGTACTGGACATACAAGGAAAGCCTGTCAGTAGCGTATGGGTTAGTTTGGAATAACAATCGAGTCGTAATTCCTAGGTCATTACGAAAAGAAATGTTAAATAAAATACACTTAGGTCATATGGGATTAGAAAAATGCAAGCTTCGAGCAAGGGAAGCAGTATTTTGGCCTCTTATAAATAAAGATTTGAACAACCTCATATCAACCTGTGACATATGTTTATTACATAAGAAAATTAACCAAAAAGAGGAATTACAGCCACATGAAATACCTGAAAGGGCGTGGGCAAAGGTAGGTGTTAATTTATTTCAGTTGAAAGGGCTAGATTATTTGTTATTGGTGGACTATTATAGCAAATTTTTCGAAATTGTCGAGTTACAGTACACCACAGCAGACCATATCATTAAGTCTTTAAAAAACATATTTAGTCGCCAGGGGATACCTAACGTAGTGATGTCTGATTGTGGTCCGCAATTCTCATCCATAAAGTTTAAAGAATTTGCAAAGCAATGGCAGTTTTCTCATATTACTTCTTCTCTGTATTATCCTCAGTCCAATGGACAAGTTGAGCGGACAATACAGACAATAAAAAACATAATGATCAAGACTAGTGAGGATGGCACAGATTACAGATTAGCATTACTGGAGTGCTTGAACACTCCACTAGGTAGTGATTTAGCTTCCCCCGCGGAGTTACTGCAAAGTAGGAAGTTGCGAGGCGTCATTCCTGTTAATCAGAAACTATTAAAACCTAAATTACAAAAAAATGTCAGGGATAATTTACTGAAACGACAAATTGACCAAAAGATTTATTATGATAAAAGTTTTAAGAACTTATCAAAGTTAATCATTGGACAAAAAGTATATTTTCTAGATGTTATTAAAAAACAATGGATTTCAGGAACAATTTCACGTATACTAAGCGATCGGTCATATGAAATAACACATTCGAATGGGCGCATTACAAAAAGAAATCGTAGACATATTAGATTAGACTCGCGGAATCGACATGACTCGTCACAAAATAGTAAATATAGGTTTGATTATGATGACATATCTATAAACTGCTCCTCCGACTCCCACACAGATACAAACAATAGAAATGTACCTAACCAATATGTTACTCGTTTTGGCAGGACAGTGAGGCAACCGAATAGATGGGGTTTTACGACGTGAATACAACACGATCTGCATGTCCAAAATATCAATGTACATCAAAGAAAATAAGTTGAGTTGATATTAAATTGTCAAAAGATCGAATTAATTAATATTAGTATTATGTAACGGTTAGTCCACACAGAATAAACTAAAAACATACTTATTCATTGGAGGTCAGAATTATGAATGTATTAATATTTTAATTATAATTTTAATTACAATTTAATTGATGTTATTTTATTACATATAATATGTACAATTTAATAAAGAATTGGAAAAGTGATTTGAAAAGGAATATATTAATGTTAATTCATACTTACACAAAATGTTAAACTTCAAATAAATAATGTTATTAATGAAAAATAAAAATATTATAATATTATGATTGTTAATATCTTGTGCCCAAGATTTGTACTTGTATTTATATTTGTGTTTGTACCTAAATTAAACAAAAGCTATATTATTTTCTAGAATAATAATCTATGTTCATCTTCACATATTATTTCATACAATAAAATCTAAATTTATTTTTACTTTTCTTTTACTTAGTGTAAAATAAGTAAATTATTTAAAAAATACAAATAATTAATTTAAAATCTTGTTTATGGATAATTCAATCAAGAGTCTATAATGATCTGTTTAATGTACCTCTTTGTAACACCCGTCTAACATATGCGTTGCGTTATAAAACGCAATTAATAATATTGAATTGAAATAAAGCTATCTGAGGACATATGTATTTCTGTAACGATAGTAAAAATAAACTTAAGTACTTAACCATCTTGTTTTGTTGGAAGGATGATGTCAGGTAGTTTAATATTATTTATAATGTATCATCACCCGCATGTTTAAAATAAATGAGTAGTCATTGCCTAGTCGTCTGTTTCATTGAACGTCCCTTTCAAAACATAACAGTCCTAATCGGGTTTGATTGTTTATAGGGTCCACTGTACGGTCTACTTCAAGAGTGCGTCCTACGCCGCACCGCTGGCCTGCCGAAGCTCCATTCTTCATTCTCAACCTCCAGGACAGTACCGCTCTGTACGGCAATCCAACCTTCCGCCATTGAACTAGGTCAACGTACCCACGGCCAGCTTATCCCTCTTTTTACCTTATTATAATTTAAAAAAAAACAATATTGTATATTATTGTTAATTAAATTCACCAAAACAAAATATAAAATTTTTGAAAATAATAAGTTCCCACGCTACAGAACCTCTGTTGTATACAAAACGCTTTCTTGGGCCCTGACTATTCTAAAAATAGCTTTAACTGGTAGTATTTGGTGTGTTGTTTTATGAAAGTAATTTGTGCCCTTTGTTCGCTTAGTTTACGTAAACGACGTAATCAAAAATCACATAAATAATATCCTATAGACTTATATAATTTTTTTTTTAAATTTATAATTTAAGAATAGTCGCACAAAATTAAATTAATTGTTATTTCCTAAACGACCTACGTAAGAACATGTTTATACATTTAACTATCCAATATCGCCCCCATTACTTTCGCAACACGTACGGAACCTAATTAAATTTAATATCAAATTATGCTTTGAAAGCTAAATCGAATCTGTAACCTATACTTTTTTTTTTTTTTTTTCTAAATCTCAACTTTAACTGTGCCGTAAAATAAAGAGGACCTATGAATGAATCTATTTTCATTGATTTAAACTATTCGTTTTATGCTCTGTACTCCCTTACTATGATTGTGATATTTTTACTAAACATTTTTACTAAACAACGCCCCCACTATTCTAAATTCCTCAAATACGTTCACCAACAAACTCAGATATCCTTGAATCGAACATCCACGTTTTCAACCTCTTTCCATTTCACAGACAACAATTATTGTAGGCTGATAAGCCTACTAAAACCATTGTAGTGTATGTGAGTGAAAGAGAAGGAAGCATTATGTCATCTCTAGCGCACGTGTGGTCGTAATACGGCTCAGTCGGCTGTGAGCGAAGAGTGAGAGGGCACGCGCGTCTAAGAGCCGATAATTAATAGTAAAGGATATACTATAGCGCGACCCTATATATATGTACCTAGCATTGCCACTCCGCGCGCCTATGCGCCTTCTAGAATCTTCGGGTGCCCCTCGCTCGGCTGTTGGTTGTAGTAAGCGCTTACACCGCGCGCCCCCCGGGACGCGAGCGCACCGAGCGAGAACGGCTCCCGCGAGAGAGTCGAGTCACTACGCTAACGGTAGATGCACGCGCGCCGCTCGTATTATCTCCGCCGCGTCTTATTTCCTACCGCTTTTGTTTTAAGTTAATTCTTTTGTACACTGTTTTGTCATATGTCTTCAAGTTCGGATCTAGTAAACAGTTTCTATCACACGAACTCTTTTATTAATAACGAACCTGTTATAATACCACATTTTGACGACGAGGACAAACAGGACCACCGTGAGTAATTTATTATAATAACATTGCATCAAAAAAAAGGGGGGAAAGAAATAGTGTTTGGTGTTTTGAGACTAAAGAATGCTTAAAGCATTTACAGTGCAAATTGCGGTGAAGCAAACATTCTGTTCGTCTAGTTATACTTACCTAGTTAGTTACATATGATGCGAGTCGATCGCATTTTGTTTTGCAGATGCTGTAGGTTGTTATTTTCAAGCGAGACGTTTGTTTACATTTCTTATTGCTATGAGTGCCTACTTGTTTGTCTTTGATTCATTTATGACCATCATTATCTTCATATATTCATACGATTAAATAATACATTTACAAGTTATATTTAAAATTCTCGCCTCTGAACTACGAGCACCCGGGTTCTATTCCCGGTCGGCTGAAAATTGAGTATGTGTTTTAGATTACAAATATTTATACAAAATGCGTACACTGTGGCATGATCTACTTCGTTATCTAATACTAAACTAGACCAATATTAAGATTGTTTATTATTGTATCATGTAACGATGCTCGTACAAAGGAGATTGTTTATTATTGTATCATGTAACGATGCTCGTACAAAGGAGAACATGAGTCTCCTCATGTATAGACTAAATCACAGGTGATGCCAGGTGATGGTTATTGATGTACAAAATAAGTAGGTGAGTTGGACACGAACAAGACGTGATGTCGGTGTTAAGCTGTGAATTGTGAAGTTACCAGATGATGCCTGGTAGTCCGCAAACAGGTGACGCCTGCAAGGACTTCGTAATGTAATTAAGTACAGGTAATGCCTGTAAGTACATGATGCGATGCGACGTACTTAGGTATGTCAAAGTGTGAAACATGATGTTTTATACAGGTGACGCCCGTAATATGAAGTTTTGTATAGGTACGGGTAACGCCCGTTTACTGAAATTTGAAGACAATTCGTACAACATTGTTAGTTTAAAATTGAACTTTTGCGATTGAATGAACGCTGTAAGGAATAAATAATGAATGTGTCAGGTTGTTAAAAGAATGATGCTCATTTGGTGACCTAACTTAGACATTCTTTATTTGTTTCCTTGTCCACAGATTAAATGATGTCAATTCTTAATTTTGAAAAATTCGAGTGCGATGGTAAAGTAGGATCTGTTGAAGCTAGATGGGAACGTTGGAAAAGGAGTTTATATATTTACCTGGAAGCTGCTGATGTTAATACTAGTTAAAAAAAACGCGCAAGTTTGTTGCATTGGGGAGGACAAGAACTCCAAGAAATACTGTTTAATATACCGGGTGGCTACGTTACGGTGACAGAAGGAGATGACCGCGACATAGATGTATTCGAAGTAGCAATAAAGAAGTTAGATGAATATTTCGCACCTAAGCAAAACAAACGGTATGAGAGACACATATTTAGACAAATGAAACAGGAAGAAAACGAGAAGTTTGAAAAATAATTAGTTCGACTAAGATAACAAGCATTAAAATGTCAATTTACGGATGTGGACGACAGTTTGATTGATCAGATAATTGAAAAGTGTTCATCAGAAGAACTCAGGAAAAAAGAACTTCGTGCAGGTGAAAAAATTACCTTATCTGAAGTGATAACCGAAGCAAATACTCTAAAAGTGGTGGAACGTCAATTAGGTGAATTCAGTCAGAAAAGAAAAGATCAAACTGTCAATAAAATTGATACACAAGTGAAGGAAAAGACATTCCTAAATAAAAGTAAAAAGACGTGTTTCCGATGTGGTAGCTGGAATCATCTGGCTTATGATGCGAAGTGCCCAGCTGAAGGAAAAATATGTAACAAATGCAAGAAGGTGGGACATTTTCAAGTTCAGTGCAAGGGAACAGGCCTAAAACGAAGCAATGAAGATAGTAAAGCAGAAAGGAGCGAAGATGCGAAAAGATTAAAGAAGTCGAGTCAAAGAATTGAAGATATAAAGCAGGCGAATGCGATAGAAAATAAAATTTATTTCGTTTTTAATGTTCTCCAAAATGATACAGTCTCTTGTTTAGTAGGTGCAACTCAAATAGAGATGCTGATTGATTCCGGTTGTCAACACAACCTTATAACAGACAAGACATGGCTAGAGATTAAGAAAACGATTCTGAAAACGATTCTGAAAACAAGAAAAGAAGTGAAAAATCCAGGAAAAACATTTGTTGCTTATAGAAGTGAAGTCCCTCTCAGGTTGATTACGTCTTTTAATGCAGATATTTGTGTGGGATCAAAAACACAAAACGCCACCTTTTACGTAATAGACAGAGGGACACGTAATTTACTAGGTAAAACGACGGCAATTGCATTAGGCGTACTAAAACTCGGATTAGACATAAACCAAGTCGAGACAACACCTTTTCCTAAATTTAAAAACATTCAAATACAAATACCAATTAATAGTGGTGTCAAACCGATTGCACAACCTTACAGACGAATACCGATACCACTAAAAGAAAAAATAAATTCGAAAATAGATGAACTACTTCAAAAAGATATAATAGAAAAAGTAGAAGGACCGGCTGAATGGATATCGCCAGTAGTGCCGATGTCCGTCTCTGTATTGATATGAGGCGTGTAAATTTGGCCATCAAGCGAGAAAATCACCCGCTGCCAACGATGGACCAACTTCTACCAAAGATACAAAATGCTAAAATGTTTAGTACCTCTTCCCTCCCGGACCGCTCACGGAGTGCAAGCGTGCACTGTCAGTTTTATTATTTATGAAAGTAAAAAAAATAATAAATTATAACTAAATAAAATCGTTCGAGAAATTAGGAGTGCATAAGTGACGGGAGGTAAGCGTTGCGTGCGCCTGGTACTCTGCTACGACTGTTGCTGTTCCGTGCACCAAGCTCCGCCCACTACCTAGCCGTAGCGCACTGTCGATACGTCGGCCGTAGCACGCTACGGGCGCCGCTACGAGTGCACCCGCCTCAAAACTACGTCATATGCTACGGTAAGAAATCTCCACGTGCTACTGTCGCCCTGGTACTATTGACCAGTTTTACGCTCGAAAAACTTAGCACAGAACGCCACCGAGTTAATCTCGCTTCACCTTCCCTGGTTTCATAGTGTCCTGGTAGCATTGTACAAAGCATGATGAATAAATCGTTGTCTGACTCGAACATTTCCGAAAAGGTCGGCGAAACGACGCCACCAAACTATGTATACCAAAGACAAAAAAGAGACAGAGGCCGCGTTCTTGAAGATGAACGTGACTCGTTCAAGGAATAAATAAAGAACATGATGACATCACTACTTACAGCGCAACAAGAAGAACTGAAAAAAATTGTGGACACTCAAATGGAAATCAAACAGACTAACACCAATATAGAAGACTGTCTTGGCTTCCTCACTGCGCAGAATGATAAGCTTAAAAAGAAAATCGAACAGCTCCAAATACAATCAAAAAAAGACAAAGACTACATTATCATACTGGAAGACAAAATCGAGGACCTGCAGCGTGTAAGTCGTAAATCTAACATAGAAATAAAGAACGTCCCTCTACTTCCTAGAGAATCAAAAGAAGATCTCTCAAAAATGGTAACGTGCCTCTCAAAAAGCATCAATTGTAACGTTCAGAAAGAAGACATCAAGGATATATATAGAATACGAGGAGGGAAAAATGCTGACAAAAGCGCGCCCATCGTGGTTGAGCTCTCATCAACGTTACTAAAAACTGATCTCCTAAAGATGAGCAAACTATTTAACATCAGGAACAAAGAAAAGCTACGAGCGAAGCACTTAGGGGCCACTAGAAATGAGGAAACTCACATTTTTGTATCCGAACAATTGACCGCAAAGGGTGCCCGACTGCATTTCGTGGCCCGTGACTTCGCAAAATCTCAAGGATACAAATTCTGCTGGACCGCCTTTGGACGAGTGTACCTAAGAAAAGATGAGAGCTCATCCATAATTATTGTAAGAAGCGAATCCCAGGTACAAAATTTGAAATTACCAAAATGACTAACTTGTGTCTTTGTTAACTTGTCGGTATCTGAACCTCTAATTATGTTATCTTTAGTCATAAGAAAAAACGCAGGCCTAAAATTTGCTACACTACTCACAAAGAACACACATATATACCTACTAATAAATAATATTATACATCACACACATACCATAATGGCACTCATAAACAAGCACATCTACATGATAACTTACAATTACAAATACATTAGGAACAACAATAATCATATAGCACTATTACAACTTATAACAACTTACCAGTTAAAGCAGCCTTTACTCAACATTACAAATAATGAGTAATAATGTCATTAATAATATAAATGAAATAGACGATACAGACATAGCCTTATCTTTTGAATGTCAAACTAACGAGCTATCGACTTTGCTACCAGTTCATAAATCAGACTTCACAGTCGTATCGCAGAACATACGTAGTATTTATGCAAATTTAGATGACTTCCAACTAAATTTGTATGACTTTAAATTAAATATAGATTTGGTTGTCCTCAGTGAATGCAGACTAAACCCGAATAAAAATATTCCTCAAATTAGTGGATTTACATCATTTAAAACAAGTAAACATTTAAACAAAGCTGACGGTGTAGTTGCCTTTCTCAGAAATATACATGACGCTAGAGTAACAGAAATCAATCTTACCCACGCTTCCTGTTTACAAATTATTATAAATGATCTCACTATTATTGGCATTTATCGCTCACCATCAATTAAAAATGCTGATGACTTCATAAACTCATTAAATTCTCATCTAAATACCATAGGAAATTGTAAAAATGTTATTATTACGGGCGACATAAATATAAATTTGATATATAAATTAGAAGAAACAACTTACGAACGCTCAAATAGAACTAACTATTTAAATATGCTTGCTATGCATGGAATGCTCCCAGGACACCTTCTACCAACGAGAGGTGAAAACTGCCTGGACCACTTTATATTGAAACTGAGTAATGGAAATAAAACGGCGTCTATTGCAATTATTAAATCTAGTATCACAGATCATTCCACTATCCTACTAAAAATATCAAACCTAAAATTAAATAATATTAAAAAAACTAAAGTAATTACTAACTACGAGAAAGCTCTAAAGTGTCTCAAAACTAAAGAATTGTCAAATTTATTAACATTACAAGATCCTAATACTATCGTTGACCACCTTATTAATATATTAAAGCACTGCCTATCATCAAATACGACACAAATTTTGGTTCCAAGAAAAAACAGAATCATTAAACCTTGGATTACCGAGGGAATTCTACGATGCATCAAAAATAGGAATAACATGCAGAGAAAAGCAAAATTAAATCCAGATGACCAAATTCTTAAGATCACGTACAAACGTTAACGTAATGTTTGTAACTGCTTAATTAAAAAACTTAAACGCAACTATGACAGAAAACAACTAGAACAAGCTATTAAAAACCCAAAAAATCTATGGAATACAATAAACAACATAACTCAGCGTAAACCAGCCAAAGTGCAAAGCCTAGATCTTCTTAAACTAACATCATGCCCCCAAAAATCTGCAGATACAGTAAACACTTACTTTGCTACAGTAGGGCAACAGCTGGCTGAGGATATCATTGCGAATACTAATGTAAAATATACCGATGGCTCACACAGATTGTCAAAACCGCCAGCTTCCTCTTTTGTTCTGCTCGAAACTGACCATAAAGAAATTTACAACCTGCTCCTGTCTATGAAATCTGATAGTGCTCCTGGTTATGATAATGTACCAACTCATTTCTTAAAAAGCGCTCATAAAGAGGTTGTTCCAATTCTTGTCCACTTGGCTAACCTCTGTTTTGAATATGGGGTTTTCCCGTCAGTCTTAAAACAGGCTATCATTACACCTGTATATAAAAGCGGTGACAAGTCTGATCCGTCTAACTATAGGCCGATTTCTGTTCTCCCTGTAATTGCAAAGATCCTAGAAAAATTAATAAACTCGCGATTGATAAAATTCTTTTCCAAATTTAACATACTATCACAGTCCCAATATGGATTCCGACAAAATTTATCAACAGAAGACGCGATTTTGGCACTAACTTCTCTTATATCGTCCCATGTTGATTCCGGAAATAAATGTTTAGCAGTGTTCCTAGACCTAAAAAAGGCCTTCGACACAGTGTCTGTTCCTATACTGATCGAAGAACTACATGACATCGGCATCAGAGGAATACCACTTAAACTGCTCAATGATTACCTTAGTAACCGAAAAACAAGTGTTAAAATTGGAACAATCACTAGCTCAGAATCTACCGTAAATTATGGCGTGCCGCAAGGCAGTGTACTAGGACCTACGTTATTCCTGGCCTATATTAATAAACTTTGTGGTATGCAAATAGATGGGGGTGACATATTCTCATATGCAGATGACACGGCTATTGTTTTTCATGCAAAAAACTGGGAACAGCTTAGATCGCGAGCCGAAATAGGCCTAGCAAAAATAGCATCTTGGTTAAACACAAATCTTTTAACTCTAAACATCTCTAAAAGTAACTACATCTGCTTTACCAAATATAATAACACCCAGCCCAAATCTGATTTTGCAGTAAAACTACATAACTGTATTAATAGCCCTTTATTGAACTGCTCCTGTCCCGAATTAAAAAAAGCAATGAATACAAAGTACCTTGGGGTGTTGATCGATCAGCGTCTATCGTGGCATCATCACACAGAGTTAATTATGAATAGAGTTAGAAAACTCACATGGTCATTCAAGACACTGCGGCATATAGCTGAAGGTTCTATTCTACACAAAATTTACATCTCGCTAGCCCAATCAGTCATAACATACTGTGTCACCGTTTGGGGTGGTGCTACTAAAACTAGATTTTTGAACTTGGAGAGAGCACAGAGGGCTCTTCTTAAGGTTATGTTTTTTAAGCCATTTAGATATCCCACTGATAGTTTATACTCGGAAAACGACATCTTATCAGTAAGAAAACTGTACCTGCTTCATGTTGTTCTAAGAAAGCATAAATCTCTTTTCTACAACCCAGAAAAGTGCAAACGCAGAAGGATAGGTAACGTCGTTCCACAACCACGTGTAAATTCTGTTTTTTCTAAGAGGCAATACACTAGGCAGTCTGCCTATTTATATAACAAATTAAACAAAGATCTGAACATTTATCCACTGACATTTGTTAAGTGTAAAAGAACTCTGATCAATTGGCTCATGACAAAAAATTACCATGAAATTGAAAATATCATTAATCACTCCCAAGTATAGACAGAGTTGCCATAGACCTAATCATACATTACTCACACACACCCACACCCACCCACCCACACACACACACACACACACACACACACACACACACACACACACACACCACACACACACACACACACACACACACACACACACACACACACACACACACGCACATACACACAAACACGACACTGCACTACTTGAGTTAGTACCAAATGTAACGTTTTAAAGGTTATTCTTTAGTCTTTAAATATAATACTGTCATGGAAGAGCGGTGCTTCCTAGCACAAGCAAATCATTTGCTTAAAAGGAAGCTCCAACCACTATATAATGTATATAGACTTAAGTTACGCAATACAGAATTTGAATTTGAATTTGAATTAGTAAATTAGATATAAAGGACGCGTTTCATCAATTGGAGCTTGTACCCGAATCAAGACATATTACAAGTTCATATCTGGTAAAGGATTATATCGTTTTAAGAGGCTAATGTTTGGAATCACCGGCGCACCGGAAATGTTTCAGAAAACACTCGAAAGGGTGTTAATTGAATGTGAAGGGGTAGTTAATTTTATCGACGACATTTTGGTATATGGAAAGGACAAGCAAGAACATGACAAACGGTTACAAGAAGTATTAGAAACATTAACTATATTGGAAAATGGATTCCTAATATGGCCACCCTTACAGAACCATTGAAGCAATTGCTTCGTCAAAAATCAGCCAGAAATGCTGATATTAGGGATTCTTGGGGGAAAAGTCAACAAACAGCCTTTTGTGCTCTAAAGGCTGCATTGAGTGACATACCAAATTTGGGGTATTACAACGTGGACGATAAAACGATGGTATTTGCAGATGCGAGCCCTGTCGGACTCGGAGCAATCTTAGTACAGACAAATTAAAGTGGCCCACGCATTATTGGGTTTGGAAACAAAACTCTCAGTGATTGTGAACGTCGGTATTGCCAAACTGAAAAGGAAGCTTTGGCAGGTTTAGTAGATATTGGACCTATTCGCAAAATGACCTGCAGTCGTTTTTGGGCTTATTCGCGAAATCCCTCATTCTAAAAATGCCCTATTCGCAAAATACCCTATTGTACTTTGGACTCATTCGCTGAAAGACTTATTCTTAAAATAAACGTCATAATGACAAGTTTGTGTTTTTTGACACAAATAAATTTATTAACAATAGCTTTCAATTGACTAGCAGCTCTTTACACCTTATAAACTAAAAAAACGAGTAGCTACTTTGTTAGCATATAATATTAAGTGTATTAATTTAAAATACAATACTGACATTTGCAATGATCATATTAGTACTATTGAGTTTTTTAATATTGTTCATCAAAACATGCAAGGCCTGGCAAGGAGTTAGGATTGGGGTTATTTTTACTAGACTTTAACGTTGATGTGATTTGTTTAACGGAACATTGGTTTAAAAAATATGAATTATTAGTAAATATTGATAATTACAAAGTCGGTAGTTCGTTGACAAGGGAGTCTGCTATTAGAGGAGGGTCACTTATACTTATAGTCAATTAAAATGTAAAGAACGCAAAGATATAGTAGCACTCTTAGTTGAACAAACTATTGAGCTAGCGTGTGCTGAGCTGGAGCAGTATGTAATAATTAGCGTATATAGGCCCCCCTCTGCGAATTACCACACTTTTGAATCCACGATGGATGATGTCTTAAAAAAAGTCTGTAAATCAAAGAAGAAAATAGTTGTATGTGGAGATTTTAACATTGATATATTGGTAAACACGCAGACATCAATCCGTTTTCTTAATCTTTTTAAGTCGTATAATTTAATAAATATTTTTAATGAACCTACAAGGGTGACCCCCACATCGGCTACTTGCTTAGACAATATTTTTTGTAATAGCGATGTAATTGATAAATCTATTTTAAATTGTCTAAGCTCGGACCATAGTGGACAAAAGGCATCATTTGAACACCATCATGTCTCGAACATTGTAGATGTTGTTTGTAGGCCAGTTACCATCAATAGAATTGACAGATTTAAGGAAAAAATTAATGATGGTGGGGTTTGATACTGAATATACAGTTATAATATCGACATTTAAAACATCAACACCTTAAGACCAACGATTCAAAATCTCAACACTTCAGAATGTCAGCAGCTTAGTAAGTCAATAGTTCACAAGATCAAAGTTTAAAATCTCAACATTTTAAAAAAATTGTTTGCTACTCTAGTGGTAGTGCTACAGACATACATATTTTTCACCTTCTGTTTTACTACTTTTATAAGTTAGATATAGGCACAGTTAACTGCAAAAATATGTAATCATTTGGCATTACATGAACTTTATTACATAGTATTAAGTGTCAAAGTTTAAAAAAAAATACATATTTCTGCAATTGACGTGTAATTAATTAAGTTTTTGCAATACTACTTAATTGATTACACATATTATATTATAATATGTAAATAAACAAAGATTGTAAATAAAATTTCTTTAATAGAATTGGATAAATAACATGTAATAAGAACTTGATAATAATAAGAACTTACATACAAAAAATAAACATAATTTAATATAGCGATTTAAATCACGTTCCTGAAACATTTATGTGATTGTGTTCGTAAGTCAACTAAAAAAAAAAATATTGGTAATTTTGATACTAAATCAAAAATCATTTATTTAAATATTTACTTCTATATGTTATAGATATAAGCAACTTTCTTTAAAAACGTTATTGTGTCCTTTTCTTCTTTTTTCGATATAACCTTTTGTAAAGCATCTTCAAAAGATTTACTTTTTTTACGTGGTGGTGTGCGTGGCACTTCTGCAAGGATCCTTCCTAGATTTAAATTTGTTGATTTTTGTTCTTTTATCAATTCCTTTAGAGTCTTCGACAAATTCCATTTTTTATTGTTCAATAGTGTGTTCCACCTTCTGTGCCAAGCTTCAATTGAGTTCTGCGATCGTGGCATATTTTAGCACAAATTTTCATGTATTGACCATAGACTTGGGGCAAACAATGGTTCTGTTTTTTAAATAATAATTTTTATTTTTTTTAGTTATTTGCCCATGTACGTAATATCGACGAAACCATTGCACGAGTTCTTGGGCTTTGTCTGGAATTAAACTTTCTTCCATCAATTTATCAAATGCTTCAGGAATTTCTTCTGAAGGCAGAAAAGCCAAAGCAAATAGATATCTTATTTTCAGTGCAAAGCCCGAGTCATTACCATAATCTGAAGCTAATCCAAGTTTTTGTATTTTTTTCCACACGTTTTGGGTCAAATGAAAAAAGCAACATTTATGAATACTCGATGAAAAAACACGTTTGCAAGCATTTATTGCGGCTATTTCAAAGTCTGTTAACACATATAGTGGACTTAATTGAAGCTCGAAAGTTTCACCGCAGTTTTTTACTTCTTGAAAAAATCTTTCATAGCATGTTTCCGTTTTAGACGGCAGAAAAGCATATACCATTGGCAGTAACCGCCGTGTTGACTCGTCGTTACCCACTAAAGCGTGTATTGTGTACATTTGTAGGAATGGAAGAGGAGTACACCTAAATGTACCATCCATAATCCAATACAGAGCGCAATCAAGGAACTGCAAATTGCGTTCTGTTGTAAAAATCAAAATTCGCCCAACACCATCAACTTCTTCATTAAAAAATAAAAATGTATACTCATCAATCTTAGTTGCCCAATCGGGTAGTTGGCTTAAATGCAGTGTAGATGTTGAATTTTGTCTTCTTACTCTGTTAATTACTTGACGCAGTGCATTTTTATTAGGTAAATACGGCGCACTGGTACTGGGAACAGCCTCTAAAGAAGATTGTATAATCTGCACTGGGCAATCCATAGAAGTTTCAGCACTCGATTTTATTGTATCGATTACTTTCAATTTTTCTACACGACTTGGTTTAGGCATATGGTTATGCTGTATTTTACAAGTTTCAGATGTTATAAATATACCACCACTATCTGTACTTACAGTTTTAGCAAAACCAGAACAATGCAGCTCCTTGGTTTTCGTACATTTCCAGTAGGTTATATCTTTGCGCACATTGTTTTTCATATATAAATAGCCATCAATATCCAATAAATCATGTTTTTTTTGGGATTTTACAAATTTTGCAGCCCGTAACATTTTGTAGGTGTTTTTACTACCGCAATGCGTAACATGTAATATTTATTCTGATAATTGTCAATTAAATATTTTTTTACCCTCATTTTCAAAATAATATAATGCTTACGGTACTACCTACCTTCACTATAAAATAGCACTAACACTACCCACAACTTTTACTACTTACTTTTGCAATATTATAACTGTTTTTATCTCCTATTCTTTCAGCTCAATAGGATACATCAATGATAAATGTTTCCTGAAGATTGATTGAAACCCATATACAAGTATTATAATATCGAAACTATAATAATAGATATACTGACTGCTTGTTTTATACTTCCACCGTCATCTAGCCTTTTAATAGATAACTTAACATGAATTTTTAAATTTACCTACAGCTGTCCCGCTATTACGCTGTTACGCAAACGTTGTTTTGCCATCGAAAATTTTAGATACCAAGATAAAAATTTTGGATTTTATATACCTATTTCCTTATTGCCGAATCATAAAAAAAAATTTAATTAATAGAAAACACGTTTTTGGGGTGAGACACCTCCACCACTCAGTATAAAAAAAAGCTTACCACCTATTCTCAGACCTACTAAATATGCAAAATACTAAGATGAAAAATATGTATGTCTGTAGCACTTCCACTAGAGTAGCAAACTATTTTTTTAAAATGTTGAGATTTTAAACTTTGATCTTGTGAACTATTGACTTACTAAGCTGCTGACATTCTGAAGAGTTGAGATTTTGAATCGTTGGTCTTAAGGTGTTGATGTTTTAAATGTCGATATTATAACTGTTGATATTCAGTATCAAACCCATATTGCAATGCCAAATGTAAGGCAGGTCTCAACACATATCATTGTAAAAGATGAACGACTGGTGTAACGTTGTACGTACATTGTCATGTAATTATTACTATTACACACATTAAAATACTATTATGAACATATTTTATAATTTATTAATATCCTAATTATTACTAATCTGCAAATTATTAATCAAACAATGACCCTTATTAATCAAAAATAATATTTACAATTAAAACTGACTAAATTAAAATATTATCTGTAACAATAAACCGTTTTACAATTTCACGAATTACTGCGCGGAACCCTAAAACTCGCATGGAACAATCTATTGTTCTATCGAACCTTCGAGACGGGCAGCGGTTGCGGGATGCTCCGCGACCGTCGCCCAATCACCTGGACATTCACTCTCGAGCTCGCCTTCTGTGCGCACGAACAGTGTAATTATTTTCATGTGCTTCGCTTTATGATCTTTTACATAATTAAGTCGACTTTTTCGGTCACGTATTGACCGTATCGACTGTTTAAGTACTGTAGTTACAAGTGCGTGTTGTGCTATTCCCCGATAGGGTAAGTGATGAACAGTGTTATTTTGCTTGTTTTTGTAGGTAATTGCGTAGTAACTTTGTGTACGAACAATATAACGGTTTTCTCTTTGAACACTTAGTGTTAATGTTTCTCTTTCGCACTTTGGCGTAATTACATAATAATTAGTCATCTTGTATTTGCAATTGGCGTAAAAAGTATTCGTAAATATTTCCCGTAAGCTTATTTTTATTTGTAAACTCCGCACTGATTGATTGCGATCACAGCCACTTCACCTTCTACTTATTAGGACGTTCTTCCTGAGTGGCTTGGCTTGGCTTGGCTTTGCTATGCTGGTGTTATCGTAGTCGTCAGGCGTCGTCAACTGCCTGGCTTAAGCTGGATCCTCGTATCTTCCAGGGAACAATATTGGGAGTTGGCGACACGGAGTCGGGACTTCGGACACGGAGGATTGCACCGGCACAGTCTACGGCCAGCCATCTGCCATCTACGGTTTTTACCACAACAGGGAAGTCCAGACCTGCGGAAGTAGCTATCAGTCAGGCCCTTGTCAACCCTAGTACCCAAATAAATTATTGTGTTTATGTTGTGGGTTTCTTTACACACCTTCATTAGGTAGGTACCCACACGTAAAACGTAACACTGGCGCCTACGTGGTATTTATGGGCTGATAGCTTGCTTCCGTAGTGAGTAGTTGTGTGTTGTGTGCTTTTTTTTTGTGTACTGTCCTGTTTTGTTTTTTCATCATCATCATCATCCATTATATTCATTTGTAATTATTTTAAATTCATATATTCATTTGTAACAGTCGGAGTCTTTTAGCAATACTATCAGTTCTTTGTCAAGCACTGTATCATCATTTCCCCTGTTAGGATTATAGCGTTTCGTCAAATATAGAAAATTAAAACTACTTAGTACAAAAATTTATCAACCTACCCACATAATTTTTTTTCTTGGGTTCCGTATCTTATATTACTTATTTAACAATGTCTATTGTTACTATTTTTTTAATGCTTGAGGAATGAGGGGTAATTGTGAGGGTAAATAATGAATGGGTTAAATGCTAACGTAACTTTTTTTTGTTAAAATGCGGATTTTCTTTAAGAAATAAAATCCTTGGTGACACGGGGGGGTAATGTAACGTTGTACGTACATTGTCATGTAATTATTACTATTACACACATAAACGTAACACTGGATACTAGTAATTCCAGTACCTTTTTGGGAATAACTTTAGATTCCCGTCTGCAATGGGGTGCTCATATTGAGACTCTGTCAGGAAGACTTAGTTCAGCTGCTTATGCTGTGGGAAAGATAAGACAATTGACTGATGTTGGAACGGCAAGATTAGTGTATTTTAGCTACTTTCATAGTATAATATCATACGGAATATTGTTATGGGGCTCAGCAGCCGATATTGAATCTATCTTTGTACTACAAAAGAGAGCTGTACGGGCAATTTACAACCTTCGACCACGAGACTCATTAAAAGAACTGTTTAAGGAAATTAATATACTTAGTGTGGCCTCTCAATTCATTTATGAAAATATTATGTACATTCGCAAAAACCTGCATCTTTTCCCTAAGAAAAGTGACAAACATAATTTTAATACCCGGAATAAAGATAAACTTGCTGTTTCAAATTTCAGACTGCATAAAGTGAGTAATTCGTTCATGGGGAAATGTATTCGCTTTTTTAACAAATTGCCATAGTCTATTGTTGAACTACCCATGTTTGAGTTTAAATCGCATGTTAAGATTATTTTGATGAAAAAGGGTTATTATACTATTAATGACTATTTAAATGACAAAAATGTCTGAAATTAAATACTGCCCTGCTCGCACAGGTATACATTATTTTCTTTTCCTTTTTTTTGTTGCAGCTAATGGTGACTGAGTTTGTTCCGGCGTTTCTTCTCAGCACTTGCCAGATTGTCTGTGTCTTGTCTCGAAGCGCTAGTAGGGCCCAAAAAATAAGGAGACATGTTCTGTCCCATATGGGCCAATAATGTTATTATTGACGTTCATAAGTGGCAGTTTTCTGCCCTAAACTAAATAAATTATGTTTGACTTTGACTTTGAAAAGGACATATTCTTGAAATGGCCTATATTTATGTAAGTGTTTGCTTATGGTAAAAATATGTATTTTTGTTTTTTGATCATAAACAAGAAATGTTGAGTAACCAGTAACGTAAAATGATTCATGTATCATGTATGTATCACCGTCGTCTGCCACGAGAAAATGTTCGCCAGGTTCAGGTAGTACGTATACGTCCTCTAAATTTCGGAATGCTAACTGGTCTGTATGCAAACACCTTTTCCGCACTTTAAAACAAACTGTTCTTTTTTGTATGAAAGGTAGGCAGTTAAGACTCACTGACATTAGGTAAATCTCTAAAATGCTTTTCAAAAATTCCTTTTATTGGCCGTAAGTTCCTGCATACCTCGTTTTTTAGTCTATTGATTTCCACAAAAACAGAATTTTTTTCACTATCACATTCACAATAATGTTGAGATTCTCTAAGAACTCTGGTCCCAGTTGAGTCGGTTGTCAGTGATGCACTGCATTCACTTTTCTTTACACATCGCCAAAATACACTTGAATTTTTATTATCCCGAACTTTGTTGAAACGGTAACCATTATGCAATAATGTTTCGTTACCTTTTTTATTTTTAGTGATTATTATATCTGGTTCATCCATTTTTCTTCTTAGTACGTCCACAGTAAATTTTTACCAACAAAGTGACACAAAAACAAAAATACCCTCAAATTGCTAACATTATTTTACTTACTTGAGGAAAAATAAAGACAACAATAATACGCGCATGTAATTATTAATGTGTAATTTTTTTAAATATTATTTTTTAAAAAAAAACAGCATTACAATTTTAATATTTAATAAAATAAGGCCGTTGTGACATCAACGACATCTGTGCTAAAATCATGGAACTAACTTGTGATTCAGTTAATAAACAACCAACCGGCAAAGTCAAATGAACTCGACTATTGATAAATTAATTTATCGTCATAACATTAACATGATATGAAAAGTCTATGAATTCAAAACTATTCATCAAATACTAATTATTGGCTTTATGCCGGAAACATACAATAAATGCTTATAAATCATTTATTACCTAATAGTTACCAATTATTTGCTGTTAAACTTAAAGCTAATAGGAATTTTAAAAGTCAGTTCTTTTAAGAATAGGTCATTTCACGAATAAGGCATTGTAGGAATGAGTCTTTTGCAGAATGAGGTCTTGCAGAATGAGGTCTGAGGTCAGAATTATGCGAAAAGGTCTATTTAATAATGGGTCATTTCGAGAATAGGTCGTTTTTTTTGGCGTAAGCCATTTTGCAAATAGGTCCAATATCTACTAAACCTTTTGGCACTGGTGTGGGCTGTGGAGCACTTCCACATGTTTCTGTATGGCAAGGAATTCGACTTAATTACTGACCATAAACCTCTTGAGGTTATATTCGGTCCGAAGTGTAAACCCTGTACACGGATTGAGCGGATTGAGCGTTGAATACTGAGGCTTCAATCCTACAAATATAATGTAATTTATCGTCCTGGAAAAAATAATATAGCCGATCCCTTGTCTAGATTATGTACCTTTTACCACGACAAGACTCAGTACAGAGACTACGTCCAGGATATTATTGAACATGCTAGACCAATAGCCGTATCGTTAAGAGATATTGAAGAACATTCAAAGACTGACATTGGTATACAAAAAGTAAAACAAGGCATATTTAACAAAAAGTGGGATGACGCAGTAAAGGGTTATAAGCTTTTCGAGAACGAGCTATGTTTCTTTGGTGACATATTGTTAAGAGGGACCAAAATAGTTATACCGACACAATTACGACGACTTGTTTTAGATGCTGCTCACGAGGGCCATCCTGAAATGGTCGCAATGAAGTTGAGACTTAGAGCGAAGGTTTGGTGGCCTAACTATGATAAGGATGTGGAAAATTAGTACAGTCCTGTAAAGGATGTACATTGGTTCCGGCACCAAATCCACCACACCCACTGAAGAGAAGAGAATTACCTACCCAATCCTGGGTTGACATCGCTATAGATCTTTTAGGTCCGTTACCAAGTGGTGATTACCTTTTGGTCGTGATCGATTACTATTCCAGATATAAAGAAATCAAAGCATGACGAGACATATGTAGTAAGGAAATGATTCGCTTACTAAAAGAGATTTTTAGTCGTCTAGGACATCCGGTTTCCATAACTTCCGATAGTGGCAAACACTTTATTAGTGCAGAGTTCAAGACTTATTGCCATGAGAATGATATTAAACTATTTAATTCAATACCTTATTGGCCGCAACAGAATGAAGAGGTGGAGCGACAGAACAGAGACATCATCAAACGTCTCAAAATATGCCAAGTAGAAAGAAAAAGCTGGAAAGAAGCATTGACGGAGTATTTGACAATGTACAATAGCACCCCACATAGTGTGACTGAGAAAACACCGGCAGAGCTATTCTTTCAAAGGAAATTTAGGGACAAGATTCCGATGATAGATATTGCGGAACAAAGTTTTGGAGACATGGATGTAAGAGATAAAGACAAACAACAAAAAGAAAAAGGGAGAGAGTACACAGATAAAAGACGAAGAGCACGCGAGGTTGACATACAAGTGGAAGATAAAGTGTATGTTAAAAATGCCAATAAAACGAATATACTTAGTCTTAATTTTGATACAGCCATGCACACCGTTAAGTCTAAAAACGGGGGAGATGTGGAAGTACAGAATGACGAAACAGGACAGCAGTTAAGGCGCAACATATTGCATTTAAAAAAAGTGGAGGGAGAATGGAAATCTGTCAACAAAGAAATAGATGGACAGAATTTAGAAACGGCAGTAGAAGAAAGTTCAGAAGAAGAGATTGAAGTGAATAAGGACTCGGAAGACCAGAATTGAAAAATATATAACTATAGTTGATTCTGAATCATGTAATCAGAAGTTATGGCGATAATAAATTAATAAAGTAAGAATCTGTAAATTGTTTCATTAAAAAAAAAAACTAAAATTAAAAGAAGGAAGGGATGTAGTGTATGTGAGTGAAAGAGAAGGAAGCATTATGTCATCTCTCGCGCACGTGTGGTCGTAATACAGCTCAGTCGGCTGTGAGCGACAAGAGTGAGAGGGCACGCGCGTCTAAGAGCCGATAATTAATAGTGAAGGATATACCACAACCATGAACCAGTGTTTTTTAAGATTCTGGTCACGAGGCAACAATTGCAACAATCCAACCCCCCTTTACCCCAAAATTATTCTCTTTTAATATTAATAATTAAATACGTAAATAAACTATTTGGTTCCTTTTTATAAATCTAAATTGGCAGTGTGATCGTCTAGTTTAAATGGTAGGACCGTACGTTGTGATTATAGTAGTGAACCAAATTCTTTTAGAGGTACGTGGATGTTTTAATTAAGTTTCCTGGGTGTATGCGCATTCAAGGAAGAGGAAAGTGAAGCCCCGAAGGGCCCTGAAGAGCCCCACATCAAACGCTCATATTCAGGAATGGTGACCATCTCATCATCATCACCAATAAATACGACGCGCTATGTAACACTGTACCATAGGACAATCTCCCAGATGTGCAATTTCGTCTGGGCTTCAAGCTCGATCAACGGATGATTATGTGGACGATTAAACCGGCGTAGCCTAGGCGGCACTTCGGCGACCCTTCGGCTAGTTGCGGGAAAGGAGAAATGGTATCCAAAAAATCACACACCGGGGCGCCTAGAAATAATACACATAGATCTTGGACAGATTAGCCGTTACAATGGTAACCCCCACCTGTATCCATCGGAAGCAAGTGAAATGAAAATAGTTCGTAAGAATCCCTAACAATCCTTTTATAATACAGAGCTAATCCAAAGATACCAATGATTTCTTTATAGGTAGTAGTGGTAGCGAGATAATAGTGTTTGAGATGTAACCTAAAAAGCCATCGATATCCCCACATCAGCACGCATTATTCGGATTTAAAACGTTCAAGTATGACTGTCTTAGCAGTCTATTCATGATAGTCGGAAGTAAGAAAAAAATATAATTTAGAAAATATTTAAACTTTTATATAATTATAAATATCACAAAATTTATATTAAATTCTTTTCTAAGTTCTGTGAATATAGCAATTTGGTATAAAGGATTTAATAAGGATGGAAGCCTAAAAATAGCCCATTCGCTAACTACCTAAATTAAAACCTACATGAATGAAACTATAACTATATGAAAAGACAGAGATTAGGATAGGATTATGGGTTTTCCTACCTAACAGTACCTCCACCTAAACTACTTAATATTTACGAACCTAGAAACCTTAAAACAAACGCCTATGTACTTTACTGAAATCTATCAAACTTCTACCACAGTCAAAATATTATAATTAATAATATTTATTAGGTTGTGATTAATCGTATGACGAGGCTACGTTTTGTTATCATGCCTTAAATTCTAATTTAATTATTTTAATTAAAGACAGATGTCGCAACACTGGAATGTATGAATCACCCTTAATACCTACACTAAATAAATTACCTTAAATTTATGATATTGGAACTCGATAATATTTCCCCAATATTCAAACGTGATTTCAAATTGTAAAGTAAATAAGTTTAGTAAGAGTTAAATGTAAAAGTTTCAACTATGCACTGCATAATATGCAATCTTAATTGCAAATTAATGATTCATCAATAAAAATAACCGATTTCAAAAATAAAATGTCACAAAATAATGAGCGCTAAAATAGCAATCAAAAACCGTACCGGTACCGGTAAACCGTAATCAAAACCGTCAAGTAAAAATCAATGAAGTACGTAAAATACACTCAAGTGAGCTATAAAACACACAACATTAATTTTCTGTAAATAGATGTAAAAAAAAGGTAAAACACAAGTAAAATTAACATGCATTACATCAACAGAAGTTGGAAATGGGTTCTTTTAAACAAATACTATACTCGTAATTTAAAATGCACAAATTCCAATACAAATATAAATTGAAATGTTAAAACAAACAATTTATAGAATAAATTTCAATTAAATAATTTACTTACTAAACTGAGATATATGTGGTTAAAGTTTAATATATTTATTACATTTATTATTTAAAAGGTTTTCAAATATACCCCTTTCCATTTCCTAATGATAATTAAATAATAAAACTGTTAAAATCCTGTTGAAAGAAATGGTATTGGTTATGGTTACATTTAACTCTTACTAAACTTATTTACTTTACAATTTGAAATCACGTTTGAATATTGGGGAAATATTATCGAGTTCCAATATCATAAATTTAAGGTAATTTATTTAGTGTAGGTATTAAGGGTGATTCATACATTCCAGTGTTGCGACATCTGTCTTTAATTAAAATAATTAAATTAGAATTTAAGGCATGATAACAAAACGTAGCCTCGTCATACGATTAATCACAACCTAATAAATATTATTAATTATAATATTTTGACTGTGGTAGAAGTTTGATAGATTTCAGTAAAGTACATAGGCGTTTGTTTTAAGGTTTCTAGGTTCGTAAATATTAAGTAGTTTAGGTGGAGGTACTGTTAGGTAGGAAAACCCATAATCCTATCCTAATCTCTGTCTTTTCATATAGTTATAGTTTCATTCATGTAGGTTTTAATTTAGGTAGTTAGCGAATGGGCTATTTTTAGGCTTCCATCCTTATTAAATCCTTTATACCAAATTGCTATATCCACAGAACTTAGAAAAGAATTTAATATAAATTTTGTGATATTTATAATTATATAAAAGTTTAAATATTTTCTAAATTATATTTTTTTCTTACTTCCGACTATCATGAATAGACTGCTAAGACAGTCATACTTGAACGTTTTAAATCCGAATAATGCGTGCTGATGTGGGGATATCGATGGCTTTTTAGGTTACATCTCAAACACTATTATCTCGCTACCACTACTACCTATAAAGAAATCATTGGTATCTTTGGATTAGCTCTGTATTATAAAAGGATTGTTAGGGATTCTTACGAACTATTTTCAATTCACTTGCTTCCGATGGGTACAGGTGGGGGTTACCATTGTAACGGCTAATCTGTCCAAGATCTATGTGTATTATTTCTAGGCGCCCCGGTGTGTGATTTTTTGGATACCATTTCTCCTTTCCCGCAACTAGCCGAAGGGTCGCCGAAGTGCCGCCTAGGCTACGCCGGTTTAATCGTCCACATAATCATCCGTTGATCGAGCTTGAAGCCCAGACGAAATTGCACATCTGGGAGATTGTCCTATGGTACAGTGTTACATAGCGCGTCGTATTTATTGGTGATGATGATGAGATGGTCACCATTCCTGAATATGAGCGTTTGATGTGGGGCTCTTCAGGGCCCTTCGGGGCTTCACTTTCCTCTTCCTTGAATGCGCATACACCCAGGAAACTTAATTAAAACATCCACGTACCTCTAAAAGAATTTGGTTCACTACTATAATCACAACGTACGGTCCTACCATTTAAACTAGACGATCACACTGCCAATTTAGATTTATAAAAAGGAACCAAATAGTTTATTTACGTATTTAATTATTAATATTAAAAGAGAATAATTTTGGGGTAAAGGGGGGTTGGATTGTTGCAATTGTTGCCTCGTGACCAGAATCTTAAAAAACACTGGTTCATGGTTGTGGTATATCCTTCACTATTAATTATCGGCTCTTAGACGCGCGTGCCCTCTCACTCTTGTCGCTCACAGCCGACTGAGCTGTATTACGACCACACGTGCGCGAGAGATGACATAATGCTTCCTTCTCTTTCACTCACATACACTACATCCCTTCCTTCTTTTAATTTTAGTTTTTTTTTTTAATGAAACAATTTACAGATTCTTACTTTATTAATTTATTATCGCCATAACTTCTGATTACATGATTCAGAATCAACTATAGTTATATATTTTTCAATTCTGGTCTTCCGAGTCCTTATTCACTTCAATCTCTTCTTCTGAACTTTCTTCTACTGCCGTTTCTAAATTCTGTCCATCTATTTCTTTGTTGACAGATTTCCATTCTCCCTCCACTTTTTTTAAATGCAATATGTTGCGCCTTAACTGCTGTCCTGTTTCGTCATTCTGTACTTCCACATCTCCCCCGTTTTTAGACTTAACGGTGTGCATGGCTGTATCAAAATTAAGACTAAGTATATTCGTTTTATTGGCATTTTTAACATACACTTTATCTTCCACTTGTATGTCAACCTCGCGTGCTCTTCGTCTTTTATCTGTGTACTCTCTCCCTTTTTCTTTTTGTTGTTTGTCTTTATCTCTTACATCCATGTCTCCAAAACTTTGTTCCGCAATATCTATCATCGGAATCTTGTCCCTAAATTTCCTTTGAAAGAATAGCTCTGCCGGTGTTTTCTCAGTCACACTATGTGGGGTGCTATTGTACATTGTCAAATACTCCGTCAATGCTTCTTTCCAGCTTTTTCTTTCTACTTGGCATATTTTGAGACGTTTGATGATGTCTCTGTTCTGTCGCTCCACCTCTTCATTCTGTTGCGGCCAATAAGGTATTGAATTAAATAGTTTAATATCATTCTCATGGCAATAAGTCTTGAACTCTGCACTAATAAAGTGTTTGCCACTATCGGAAGTTATGGAAACCGGATGTCCTAGACGACTAAAAATCTCTTTTAGTAAGCGAATCATTTCCTTACTACATATGTCTCGTCATGCTTTGATTTCTTTATATCTGGAATAGTAATCGATCACGACCAAAAGGTAATCACCACTTGGTAACGGACCTAAAAGATCTATAGCGATGTCAACCCAGGATTGGGTAGGTAATTCTCTTCTCTTCAGTGGGTGTGGTGGATTTGGTGCCGGAACCAATGTACATCCTTTACAGGACTGTACTAATTTTCCACATCCTTATCATAGTTAGGCCACCAAACCTTCGCTCTAAGTCTCAACTTCATTGCGACCATTTCAGGATGGCCCTCGTGAGCAGCATCTAAAACAAGTCGTCGTAATTGTGTCGGTATAACTATTTTGGTCCCTCTTAACAATATGTCACCAAAGAAACATAGCTCGTTCTCGAAAAGCTTATAACCCTTTACTGCGTCATCCCACTTTTTGTTAAATATGCCTTGTTTTACTTTTTGTATACCAATGTCAGTCTTTGAATGTTCTTCAATATCTCTTAACGATACGGCTATTGGTCTAGCATGTTCAATAATATCCTGGACGTAGTCTCTGTACTGAGTCTTGTCGTGGTAAAAGGTACATAATCTAGACAAGGGATCGGCTATATTATTTTTTCCAGGACGATAAATTACATTATATTTGTAGGATTGAAGCCTCAGTATTCAACGCTCAATCCGCTCAATCCGTGTACAGGGTTTACACTTCGGACCGAATATAACCTCAAGAGGTTTATGGTCAGTAATTAAGTCGAATTCCTTGCCATACAGAAACATGTGGAAGTGCTCCACAGCCCACACCAGTGCCAAAAGGTTTAGTAGATATTGGACCTATTTGCAAAATGGCTTACGCCAAAAAAAACGACCTATTCTCGAAATGACCCATTATTAAATAGACCTTTTCGCATAATTCTGACCTCAGACCTCATTCTGCAAGACCTCATTCTGCAAAAGACTCATTCCTACAATGCCTTATTCGTGAAATGACCTATTCTTAAAAGAACTGACTTTTAAAATTCCTATTAGCTTTAAGTTTAACAGCAAATAATTGGTAACTATTAGGTAATAAATGATTTATAAGCATTTATTGTATGTTTCCGGCATAAAGCCAATAATTAGTATTTGATGAATAGTTTTGAATTCATAGACTTTTCATATCATGTTAATGTTATGACGATAAATTAATTTATCAATAGTCGAGTTCATTTGACTTTGCCGGTTGGTTGTTTATTAACTGAATCACAAGTTAGTTCCATGATTTTAGCACAGATGTCGTTGATGTCACAACGGCCTTATTTTATTAAATATTAAAATTGTAATGCTGTTTTTTTTTAAAAAATAATATTTAAAAAAATTACACATTAATAATTACATGCGCGTATTATTGTTGTCTTTATTTTTCCTCAAGTAAGTAAAATAATGTTAGCAATTTGAGGGTATTTTTGTTTTTGTGTCACTTTGTTGGTTGTTGTTTGTTGGTTGTTGCCTAGGATGACTTCACATGTGTCCTCATCCTGGTTCTCAGATAACCCATGCACGAGAACAATCTTGCGTCGGCTGCGCATCTCCAGACGGTCACATTCCTGTGCAAGCAACTTCGTCTGCCGCTGAAGTTGTGCTAGTGTTGATGTCACGAATTGCTTGAAGAGTGTGAAGTCCACCGCGAGTGTAGCAATGATGGCCACTGCTGGAGTAGTCGACATAGCTCTATCAAGGTTCCGCTGGAACTCGTCAATTCTTGCCTCGCACGTCTCTCTGACCACCTCAATAGACTGATGAAGTGACTGCATGTTAATTAAATGTAGGGGACAGAAATATCACAAATTATTCGCCTACGTTGGATCTTCGAGGAGACTACGTAGTAGGTAACCAGACACATAGTGTCTCGTTGACGTAACATCGGTATTAAGTTTTATTCAATTTCGCAGAATGCCTAGAAAGAGGAAATCTACATTAACGACAATGCCACAAACGCCTAGGCTAGCTAGGAGTATGACAAGGAAACGGCAAAAAGCCGAAGTTATTGAAAGTTCCGTTTCTTCACCACCACGGAGACCTCTTATAGGTAACACGCCTTTGACAGACACAGAGATATACAAAAACCTCGTGTCTGAAAGTGATGACAACTGCAGTAATTTCGACGACGACGTGGGCGATCCTGATTTTGTACTGGAAAGCAATCACAACACGGAATCTGAACAATCAAGAACGTGAAAAAGAACAAGAAGGAAATTCCATCAGGGTTTCAACCCCACAAAGACAGGGTAGAAGGTACTTTGCTGTACGGTTTTACTAAAGATTATACCATGGTGTCCTACGTAACAAAACCGAAAAAATCTGTCATACTAGTATCGTCAACGCACCACACTAAAGAAACTGATGATGCTACTAATAAGCCTATTATGATCATAGACTATAATAAGACAAAAGGGGGCAAGGGGGGGGACAAAAGATGAAGTGGACAAAAAATGCTCTAACTATTCTTGCTCTCGAAGAACACGACGCTGGCCTATGGTTTTGTTTTACAGGTTGATAGATTTGAGCGGTATCATTTCTTATGTGCTTTACAATAAATGCATAAATAAAGATAATATGAGACGTGGCCTTTTTCTACTGTCACTTGCTCGAGAATGAATTCTGCCTGAAATAAAATTACGTGTGTATAATGACAGGATCCTTTGTGAACTTCGGCTAACTATAGAGCGTGTTATTGGACCAACCGACATGCCTGAACCTCCGTCTTCAAAAAGCCAAGCTAATCCAGAGCCTGGAACGCGGAAGATGTGTGCAATTTGTCCAAGTCACCTAAAAAGAAGAACAAAGTACTATTGCTATCAATGCAAAAAGCCAATGTGTCCTACTTGCTGTCTTCATGTATGCAATGACTGTATACTACGAACGTTAAAAATGTACCAAATATGTGCCTTGTCAATTTTTTTATTATTAAAGAAAGACTAATTATTTTTGTTATTTTTTAATTATAGTACAAAGAAGTAACGATTTCTCAAGTTTATTTTTCGATTGTTAAGTAGATTTAATAAAAAAAGACTGAATTAAGTTCCTAAATTTAGCTAAGCAATTATTGTGTATTCATGAATAAATGTTGATTATTCTTAAAATAAGGATGGTACTGTACCAACCCTACCCTTGCAAATCAAAGCTAAAAGATAATTAGTTAATAAAAATAGAATATTTACAATTTTAAACTACCTCTCACTAAATAATTATCATGATTATAAGATTTTTTTTCAAAACCTAATCTTTCTACGTAATTATTTACACTGAACCCAAACTCTGATAAAACAATCTAACTATGACAGCGGACTGGCTCGAATAGTCAGAAAACCAATGAAATAGGTAGGGAATTCCACAGACCCTGTAGTGTAATGTATAGACGCATATGACGACGATTGAATATGAATATTTCGGACATAAGGTGCAAAATAGTATGTCAAAGCATTAACAAACTTTCGAGATAGAGTATTATATTTAAAAAATGCGAAGTTATAGAAAAAATACCGAATTTGAAACAAAAGGACACTGAGTAGTCACACCGTTGATTCAAGAGGCGAACTCACGTGTACGCGTACACTTCCGACTTTATTTAGAGTTTATTCACTGTGAATAAGAAAATTAAAAGAAATCGAAAATATTAAGAAAATCGAAAATTAAAAGAAATCGGTAGCATTAGTAGCAGCGACGCGACCGCTCTGTTGTGATTGAAAATACTAACGTCTCGATTTCCAGCAGACCTACCACAATATTATAATAAGTCCATAAACCACTTCAATAATATTTTAAGTCCTCATTAGGTAGGTACTTACTACGTTAAGACATTTTTATACAGGGCTCTTTAACACTAATATGTAATGACGACCTCCGTAGCCGAGAGGCGAGCATACCGGACTTGGTGTTGCTATCTCTGAGGTTCCGGGTTCGATTCCCGGTCGGGTTAATGTAGAAAAAAAAACTACTATATTACTATTTCGTAAATATTCCAATAATCTTTACTAATATTATAAGTATCCTATAAACATAGCACATCCCAGACTCACAATCAATAAATAAATTATGACGAATGAAATCTTAATAAGTTACAGTAAAACGTTATCATTCAAACATTGACAACATCTGACTTCGCGTTTTTGCCCAATTGTATGGCGTGCACGTGAGTTCGCCTCTTGAATCAACGGTGTGACTACTCAGTGTCCTTTTGTTTCAAATTCGGTATTTTTTCTATAACTTCGCATTTTTTAAATATAATACTCTATCTCGAAAGTTTGTTAATGCTTTGACATACTATTTTGCACCTTATGTCCGAAATGTTCATATTCAATCGTCGTCATATGCGTCTATACATTACACTACAGGGTCTGTGGAATTCCCTACCTATTTCATTGGTTTTCTGACTATTCGAGCCAGTCCGCTGTCATAGTTAGATTGTTTTATCAGAGTTTGGGTTCAGTGTAAATAATTACGTAGAAAGATTAGGTTTTGAAAAAAAATCTTATAATCATGATAATTATTTAGTGAGAGGTAGTTTAAAATTGTAAATATTCTATTTTTATTAACTAATTATCTTTTAGCTTTGATTTGCAAGGGTAGGGTTGGTACAGTACCATCCTTATTTTAAGAATAATCAACATTTATTCATGAATACACAATAATTGCTTAGCTAAATTTAGGAACTTAATTCAGTCTTTTTTTATTAAATCTACTTAACAATCGAAAAATAAACTTGAGAAATCGTTACTTCTTTGTACTATAATTAAAAAATAACAAAAATAATTAGTCTTTCTTTAATAATAAAAAAATTGACAAGGCACATATTTGGTACATTTTTAACGTTCGTAGTATACAGTCATTGCATACATGAAGACAGCAAGTAAGACACATTGGCTTTTTGCATTGATAGCAATAGTACTTTGTTCTTCTTTTTAGGTGACTTGGACAAATTGCACACATCTTCCGCGTTCCAGGCTCTGGATTAGCTTGGCTTTTTGAAGACGGAGGTTCAGGCATGTCGGTTGGTCCAATAACACGCTCTATAGTTAGCCGAAGTTCACAAAGGATCCTGTCATTATACACACGTAATTTTATTTCAGGCAGAATTCATTCTCGAGCAAGTGACAGTAGAAAAAGGCCACGTCTCATATTATCTTTATTTATGCATTTATTGTAAAGCACATAAGAAATGATACCGCTCAAATCTATCAACCTGTAAAACAAAACCATAGGCCAGCGTCGTGTTCTTCGAGAGCAAGAATAGTTAGAGCATTTTTTGTCCACTTCATCTTTTGTCCCCCCCCTTGCCCCCTTTTGTCTTATTATAGTCTATGATCATAATAGGCTTATTAGTAGCATCATCAGTTTCTTTAGTGTGGTGCGTTGACGATACTAGTATGACAGATTTTTTCGGTTTTGTTACGTAGGACACCATGGTATAATCTTTAGTAAAACCGTACAGCAAAGTACCTTCTACCCTGTCTTTGTGGGGTTGAAACTCTGATGGAATTTCCTTCTTGTTCTTTTTCACGTTCTTGATTGTTCAGATTCCGTGTTGTGATTGCTTTCCAGTACAAAATCAGGATCGCCCACGTCGTCGTCGAAATTACTGCAGTTGTCATCACTTTCAGACACGAGGTTTTTGTATATCTCTGTGTCTGTCAAAGGCGTGTTACCTATAAGAGGTCTCCGTGGTGGTGAAGAAACGGAACTTTCAATAACTTCGGCTTTTTGCCGTTTCCTTGTCATACTCCTAGCTAGCCTAGGCGTTTGTGGCATTGTCGTTAATGTAGATTTCCTCTTTCTAGGCATTCTGCGAAATTGAATAAAACTTAATACCGATGTTACGTCAACGAGACACTATGTGTCTGGTTACCTACTACGTAGTCTCCTCGAAGATCCAACGTAGGCGAATAATTTGTGATATTTCTGTCCCCTACATTTAATTAACATGCAGTCACTTCATCAGTCTATTGAGGTGGTCAGAGAGACGTGCGAGGCAAGAATTGACGAGTTCCAGCGGAACCTTGATAGAGCTATGTCGACTACTCCAGCAGTGGCCATCATTGCTACACTCGCGGCGGACTTCACACTCTTCAAGCAATTCGTGACATCAACACTAGCACAACTTCAGCGGCAGACGGAGTTGCTTGCACAGGAATGTGACCGTCTGGAGATGCGCAGCCAACGCAAGATTGTTCTCGTGCATGGGTTATCTGAGAACCAGGATGAGGACACATGTGAAGTCATCCTAGGCACTGTATCTGAGCGCCTGCAGTTGCCTTTAACCAGGGATTCTATTACCCGTTGTCATCGTTTGGGAAAATCCACCAAAGATAAGCCTAGACCAATACTTGTAAAATTTTCCCAACTCTCCGACCGAGACAAAGTCTGGTATGGGAAAACTGCGATGAAGGGATCTGGAGTGACTTTCTCGGAGTTCTTGACCACGGGACGTCACAACACATTTATGGAGGCTCGCAGGCTACTTGGAGTCTCTAAATGCTGGACAAGAAACGGCAGCGTCATTGTTGCTGCATCGGATGGCAAACATCATCAAATAACCTCACTCAGCGAACTCAACAAGATTTGTGGGCCACCGACAGCGACTGCGCGAGTATCTGCTGACCAGCCATCGACCAGCACAGCCGCTGGCACTGGAAGGGCTGCCACTGGCATAAAGACCCGCCGCGGTGCTAAAAAGTGATTCTAGGCTGTGCAGTCAGTGCAGTGCATCATTAGCAAAGCATCCCTGAAGTACTGTAAGTTGGCAATATGTCCGCTGTCCTGTTGTGCAAATATTTGTAGATATGTCGGTCGATTCACTTTCACTCAACACAACATTTTCATGAACGTTAATTTAAATTTGCTTCACTTAATTAACTTTCATTTCATACCTCCTTTTTAATTCGTATCGTAAGTAAAATCCAGTTGACAAATTGACAATGACAGTTGACAGTAGTAGTAAATTTTATCCACGAAGGGAATGGCAATGATACAGAGCCATGCAGCCGAATCTTGTAATTGACAATGACAAGACAGTCGTACGTAGTCAGACGTAGTTGGTTGGCAGTGGCCGTGGCAGTGGTACACAAAGCCATACAGCCAGATACTCAAAACGTTAGGTCCGAAACAGCTTGTTATTGTATTTATATTGTCTTTCCTTTTAACTAGTTTATGTTTTGTTTTTTTTTTCTCCCTTTTCTATGTTATTTTTGTTCTAGTTTTACTGTATTCAGAACTAATGTAAATTAATCAATCTTCAACTGGCGGGTAGTAGAAATGATGTGATTTGTTAGTACACTTGTTTATTATATTTTAGCCTTTAATTATTATAATTATTATTATTTTTTTATATATTTTTAAATCATACTATAAACGATGAACTCTTCCGAACCGGATAGTGCTGACAGCCAAAGCGACCATTTTTTTTCTTTCTCCTCATCTTCAGCTGCTTCAGAAGACGATAGCTTTCACTCCAGCTCATCATTACCTCTCCATGATGTTTTACATTCCGTTTTCACTGGTGTCCCAAAAAACTTAAATGTCATTCATATTAATGCCCAAAGTGTTCCGGCTCATTACCCGGATATGTTGACAGCTTTTGATAATAAAAATATACATGCAATTCTTGTATCCGAAACCTGGCTCAAACCCAGTCATCCGTCTACCTCGTATTCGATTCCCGGTTTTCAGCTGGTACGAAACGACCGCGTTGACCGAAGCGGTGGTGGCATTGCAATTTATATACGATCTCATATATCCTACTCTATAGTAGACATCTCACCTTCCACTTCTTCCTCTGACCTTGCGCAGCATCTATTTGTAGAATTAATTCTCTCACATACCAAAATCCTTCTTGGCGTTTTTTACAGCTCATCAATAAGAGTAGATTTATTTTCTACTCTTGAGAAGACCTTGGAAGACCTTACCTCCTCGTATGGTCACACAATATTAATGGATTTTAACACATGCCTAATTAAAAATGACACCCGAGCTTCTCATCTTAAATCTCTCGTTAATGCCTGTGACTTGCATATTCTTCCCCTTGACGCAACCCACTATTTTCCAAACTGCACGCCAACTCTCTTAGACCTAATGATTGTCTCTTCTACTGACCATATCGTCCAGCATGGTCAATGTTCTGCTGATGCATTTTCCTACCATGATTTAGTGTATCTCTCATACAAAGTCCGCCCTCCCAAACCCAAGGCGAAAATACTGCTGCAACGCAATTTTGGTGGCATGAACATCGAAGAGCTGCGACTGGATGCTGTTAAAATGGATTGGTCTGTAATAGACAGCGTAAATTGTATTGACGAGAAAGTCAACATTTTTAACTCGCTCTTGATCCAGTTAATTGACAAACACGCCCCCGTTCAGCCTGTGAAGATGAAGCATTCTCCTGCGCCCTGGTTATCCGACGACCTAAAGGCTTTGCGTGACAGAAAGAATTCAGCAAGATCCAAATTTAAAATGGACCCGTCAGTTAAAAACCGTGAGAAATATAAATTGCTCAGGAATCGCTGCAACAGAATGTGTAGAGATGCTCAACGACGCCACATACACAAATCGGTTGAAAACGGAAATCCAGCCAAGGTCTGGAAATTTCTTAGGTCAATTGGAATTGGAAAATCTCATAACCATTCTGTCCCAAAAGATATTAATGTTGACCTCTTAAATAATCACTTCTCCTCGTCTGTAGCTATTGATGCTGCAACAAAAGCACACACATTAAATCAGCTGTCATCCCTTTCAATTCCTGACCATTCGTCTTTCATCTTTAATCATTTATCCGCTGATGATGTTGAGAAGAACATATTAAGCATAGCTTCTGATGCCATTGGCAGTGATAGCATTAGCCGCAAAATGATAATTCCCCTGCTTAACTTTCTCACCCCAATAATTACGCGAATTCTTAATCATTCACTAAGCACCAGCACCTTTCCTTCAGCTTGGAAAGATGCACAAGTTATTCCTCTCCCTAAAAAATCCAACCTATCCTCCTTTTCTGACTATCGGCCCATCTCAATTCTTCCTTTCCTTCTAGAGCGTGTTGTTCACCAACAGCTCAGTCTTTTTCTTACTAAATGTAATCTTCTCAACTCTTTCCAATCCGGCTTCCGTCCAGGCCATAGCACAGTTTCCGCCCTGGTAAAAATTACTGACGACATCCGCCATGGTATGGACAATAAGCGTCTCACTCTTCTGACGTTGCTGGATTTTAGCAACGCTTTTAATACAGTTGACTTCGACATTTTGATTGGCTTACTGCGTTCACTTAACTTATCGCCAGCGGTTATTAACTGGTTTCATAGTTACCTGCATGGACGCCGACAGCGCATCATTGTCGAGGATACATCCTCGGCATGGTGCGACATCGGTGCTGGTGTACCACAAGGTGGCGTCTTGTCTCCTCTCCTTTTTACTCTCTTCATTAACTCACCCTTGGTCTTGATTCTTCTTACCACCTCTATGCGGACGATCTTCAACTTTATTGTCAGGGTAGCCTTGATGACCTTGCAAATGTAATCCATACTGTCAATTCTGACTTGCGCCGCATCTTGGAGTGGAGTAAGTCATTTGGACTCAAGGTTAACCCTGCTAAAACGCAGGTGATGGTTGTTGGCAACCCCCGGCTGATTTCTCGGATCGGTTGGGGTTCACTGCCTCCAGTTGTATTCGACGGTGTCCAGATACCATATAGTAGAGAGGTGAAAAACTTGGGAGTTTATATGGACAGCTGACTAGCTTGGGACAGACAAATCAGCGAGGTAAGCAGGCGGATGTTTGCGTCTGCAAGCTCACTCAATCGCCTACGTAACTTTCTACCGATACCCACCAAAATTGCTCTTGTACAGGCCTTACTTTTTCCGATCCTAGATTACGCCTATTGCTGCTATCTGGACCTCAATGAAAAGTTCCTTGATAAGCTTGAGCGCCTTCAAAATTTTTGTATTCGCATCATTTTTGGTCTTCGGAAGTATGACCACGTTTCGAAGTTTCGCGCTCAGCTTAACTGGCTTCCAATTCGACTTCGTCGTAACCTCCATATCCTTACTTTACTATACTCGGTTTTATTTAACCCGCGAACTCCACTTTACCTCAAGGAACGTTTCCAATTTCTGCAGTCCACCAAAGGTCAGGATCAGGACAGTATGCGCTCGTCTCGAAAACTCCAACTCTCTTTCCCTTCCCACTCTTCACAGTTCTATTCACAATCCTTCACTGTTCAGTCTGTCCGCCTATGGAATTCTTTACCTTTATCCGTTAGGCAGTCCGAGTCCCTTCCCATTTTCAAGGCTAGGGTCAAAGCTTTTTTCCTATCGTGCTAATGTTGTATACATGTTCCGGTTCGCGTAGATAGTTGTATTTTATTTATGTATGTTTATGTACGTATATTATATATTTATCTACTATTATTGTTTTGCTATTTTTGTGTATTATATGTAAGTATTTTTTTATTTTTGATTATTTGACTTACGCACTCTTTTGCTCTCGCACTACGTTACCCCACTGTATTAAAACTTAATTTCCTCTGCCCTAAGGTTGTCTGGAAGAGATCGCTTTTGGCGATAAGGCCGCCTGATTGTACATAACTGTGTCTTGTGTGTAATAACCTTAATGTTTTTGTGCAATAAAGTGTCTATCTATCTATCTATCTACTTAAACACAGAGGTGACGACCAAGAGACATGTTAAGTTTTTGTCTCTTTTTTTGTCCGTCTGTGAGACGGCGATCGCTCCTGCGTAAACACCTGTGCACTCGGTGCGCTTGCGGCCGTGACTGGCGACAACAAGATGGCAGAGTGGGAAGGTAGCGGGAGAGGTAACGCTGCGCGTCGCGTATTTTTAAAAATATTGTTATAATAAAAATAGTTACGTCTGTGAGACGTATACCACGTCAGTTAAAGGTTAAATCAAGTTTTGGGTATCGTAGTTTTTGACAACTCATACTATTGTCTTCCGCCGAAGACAATGGTCGTGAATGCAAGAAAATTATAAGTAATAAAGTATTAATTATAAATAATTATAAGTGAACCCTTTACATACAAATAGGACGAGTTTATTTTACCTATAATAAATGTTTTTTTTTCTATCGCTAGGCGGAGAGGATGAATAAGACAGGGCTAACTTACGGGAGCTTGTTTTTTGCGGTGGTTGGATGATTTTAGGAATTCGCATGCGAATCTTGCGATTTCGTGTTCGGATTGGAATTCGCATGATTCAAAAATACGTCTCCAGAAGTCCATTGAATGTATAATAAGAACCACAATGCGAATGTTCTTAGCTCAGGGAGTTCAAAAGCTCAAAGGATGCATTTAGCCGCTCTGAAATAACACCGAAAAGGTTTGGAACAGTAACATGACTCTACCTTAAGGCCTGCTTATCAATCCTCACCTGTGCCTTGAAACCAGAGTCTGAAGTGGTGGGTCCACCTTCACATAGCTACCGTCGAACAGAAATAGTTTAAAATATTACTTCTCGATTTTTTTAAAAGTCTAAAAACATGACCAACATTTACTCCAAATCCCTGTGACACCATCCCACCGCAGGCGTAGGATGCAAGTAATGTAGATCAGACTTTGTATCACAACATCTTACGAGCTGAAGGTAATGTTTATTCCATAAGATGCAGAAGTCAAAGCCAGTAAGCATATAATAAGCAGTCAAATGCGAATATGCTCAGCTCACCCACAGAGTGGGAATTTGTGAGCTCAAAGCGAGCATTTTGCCGCTGCTTTGAAATAATACCAAAATTGACGCTTAGCCTTCATAATGTGAACCATACTTGGCATATCACAAAGCCGGCCAGTAGAATGTTTATCGAATGGAATGAACAGGCTAGACTAACCAGTTTTCTAATAAGCAGCTAAATGTGAATATACTCAGCTCACCCAGAATGGGAATACATGAGCTCAAAGCGAGCATTTAATCACACAAACGAATTTAGGAAACGTTTAGTAATTTGGATCGGACTTTGTATCACACACCTAACAAGCCGAAGTCAAGGCCAATACTCGTACGTAATAAGCAGCCAAATACGAATATGCTCAGCTCACCCAGAATAGGAATACATGAGCTCAAAGCGAGCATTTCGCTGCTTTTAGACAACACAGACCAAAAAAATTACGTCATCGCAATCTTTTAATTAAAAAAATTACAGGGAATTTGGTTTTATAATTTAATTTAATATTTTTTTTCCATACTAAACTCAATTTACTTAGGAACAGGTTTTTATAAAATACGTTTATTTCAAAATTATGATATAAGATTTCCGACTTCACATTCCAATCACACAAACGAATTTATGAAACATTTAGTAATTTCGATCGGACTTTATATCACAAACCTAACGAGCTGAAGTCAAGGCCAATACGTAATAAGCAGCCAAATGCGAATATGCTCAGCTCACCCAGAATGGGAATACATGAGCTCAAAGCGAGCATTTCGCTGCTTTTAGACAACAAAGACCAAAAATATTACGTCATCGCAATCTTTTAAAAAAAAAAACTGGGTTTTTGGTTTTATAATTTAATTTAATAAATTAAATTTTTATTTCCATACTAAACTCAATTTACTCAAGACCATTTTTTATAAAAAACTATCATTTTAAAATTTAATATCAAATTTCTGAGTTCGCTAGGGTGAAGTCTAGGGTTATGTTATAACCTTACACCATGAAGAGTTTTGACTTGATGGACAACATAGTGATCCCAGAAGGGTTCCGTTGTTTCTAGGCGATTTTTGTCTGTATGCAGAAATACTACTCGTATGCAGAAATAATACTTAGCTCGTCCTTGAGGCTGAACGGATCTAAATGCAATTCAGCATTGAAATATATATAAGGTCCTATTTTATTAGTGTACATCCCGTTAACCTGTGACTATATAGGTGAAAAGCAATCGTATAAACCAACTTTCAATTGTGTACCATAAAATTAAAAAAGTTAAAAAAATAAATCAAAATCACCAACATTGACTTCATATTGCACAAACCCGTTCTATCTTTAATACGTATAACCATGTGTTTATCTGTCTTATTCCTTCCCCTTGTACAGAGCGAGAAAGACTTAACAGACGTGAAAAATGGCCGAAGTTCATTCATAAACTTATACCTACACGGTCAGATGTTTGGCTTGAATAACTGAATAACTAACTTGAAAAATTAGGCTTAAATGTGAAAATTTGCACTAAGCTGCAAATTTTCAAATTTGAAAATCTACATCATTTAAAACAAACAAATAAAATCATAGTAATGAAAATTCTTAGGAAGTAAATGTTAAGTTAGCAGCTTACCTATTGTAAAACGGCCCTCTTATCAGTTTATCAGGTAAGTATCTACACTGATCTTCAGGGACTCCCTCCCTGACAGGGGAGTGTGTTTCCAGACGTAGTGATTCAAATCTTCCATCACACTTTCTCAGGCTGTGGACTGACGAGCTATCCAAAATCATGTTATGATTTATCGTATGAGAATGCGAGCGAGTTTATTATCAAATAAATCTAAACGAAAACGATAAGTTAGACTATTTTAACTCAATGAAATTCAAAATAACATAATTTTATGATACCTCGGCGTGTTTAAAAATTTGAATCATCTCTCTACAATGATTGTTTATTTACACACTGTTCCTTATTATCAAAAATCGAACTTGGCATGATTAAAAATAAAAACGATAACATTCATCATCATAACTCAAGATTTAGGTATTCTAGTTCCTACATTTTTTATTACACTGACTACTCATACACACTCACATTGAGACTTTTGGATAGTTCTACATTGACTTACTAGTATCATAGAACGAACTAGCTTTTAACTTGTGTTTTTAGTAAATGATAGATTTTTCGATACTACGACGTGCGCGGAAGCCGGACGCGCATCCGTATTACACATCTAATCACGACAGACGCATGGCCGGAACTAAAAGAAAGCGCAGCCGCGGTCGGTCAAAGTGCCGCCGGCGCCGGCACCTAACGAAGTAGTGATGTAGTATTGATCGAGATCGCGCGGATCGATACGCTATCATTTAAATAATTTAATTTTAATACTTACACTTAAAGAATTAGTCAACTATTTCGATAGATGTACCTAATAGTAGTTCAATATCATTTTTGTTTTTGTAAATTAAAAAATCAAAAGGTGATTCAATTTTAATGGTGTATGGCCGGGTATAGCAATAGTCCCATTAAATGCCACGGGATGATAGCTTGTAGCCGTTTGAGTTCTTGCTTTTGAAATTTAAAATCTACCTACTGTCATGACGGGTGGCGTGAAAGTAGGCCTAGCTCTGGTTATTTTAAACTTTTCTGCTAAGATCGACTGATAGAGAAGGCCACAGACAGAACGTTTGCCTTTTCTGCACTTTGTTTGTGCTAAAAATCTTTTTTTTATTTTTAATAATGATATCTCTTAGTAATTCAGTCTTGTTATTAAATCAGAGGGTCGATGATAAATTGATCGAAATGTAATACAAATTTACTTTTACTCTTTGATGAAATCGATCGTAAGCAAAATTACTATTTTATAATACCTACTCGTAATAGTTGATATTGTAACGTTTACATCGATATGAATTGCATAGCGAGGTGAATGCCAATAGTCTTGCTTATCGATATGTTTATCTTTTGTTACTCATCCCTAGGTGTCTTTCAAAATGCCGACAATTCAAATGGCATAGGCTTAGAGCTAATTTGGTCAAACTAAATAATTGCATGTAGGTAGGTCTTGCGTTTGATTCTCGGTCCATTCCATTGATGTTATTCAAAAAGTTACGGATAGCCTATCTTTGTAAATGACGCAATAGTCTAGTGGATAAAGCACTTCTCAATGGAGGTTTTATGTTCGATTGTTAATGGGTACAAATAAATCTGTACCTAATGGCCAAAAAAAATCTACATGAAATCAGCACGATTCATAAACTAAAGACTTTAATTACCATGAACTGTGCCAGGAAAAGACCGCCATACCTCGTAACTTTATATCGCGCTTAGAACACCTACAATCTGGGTACGACGAACAGCCTTGGCCAACCTGGAAATCGCTAAACCGCCTTCGGGCAGAGGTTGGCCCCTGCAGACAACATTTGATAAATAGACAAAATCAAACTTAGGCATCTAAGTAGTTAGGGTAGAAATAAAAATAATAATTCATATTATTATTTCATGAGCCCTGCCAATACATCCAAATTTTTAGAGATTAGGTACCTGACGCTTTGAGACATCCAGAGCGAATGGGAACTTGTATAGCCTTTGCCTAGGTAAATGATCTCGGAGCTATCCAAAATCATGTTATGATCACTAGCTCCTGGTCAAATTTTCCTCGATCTTTTCGGTGCATCTCAAACGATCTAGATCAAAGGGGCCGCTTGTCGGCAAGTGTTTTCGCTGCTTGCCGACAAGGCGGCTAATTCAAAGAATGTTTGGCACGTGTCAAGTTAAAGATTCACCTGAATTTTAATATCGAAAATTTAGTTGCACTAACAAGACGTGTGAGATCGATTCAATTATTTAATTATGCCTTACCGATACTCCAATCATGAATACCTTGAAATGGTACTCTGTTACAATGAGACCGGCTATAATTTAACCGCGGCCTCAGAAATGTTTGCGGAGAGAAATGGAGGAGTTCTGCCTTCCCGGCGGACTATTTTGAGAGCAGTGCAGCGGCATCGTGACTGGCAGACGTTCAGACCGCCAGCTGCTGACGCGGGCCGGCCACGCTTTTCAGCCGCGTTAGAAGAGGACGTGCTGGATTTTTTCAACAGACACCCCATGGCTAGCACCATGGACGCGGCCATAGTCTTCGGGGTTAGTGACTTTTACGTCTGGAGAATTTTGCGCGAGGAAGGGTTGTACCCGTATCACTTCACCCGGGTGCAAGAACTGGAGGACACCGATTTCCAGCCCCGCGTCCGCTATTGCCAGTGGGTATTAGAAGATGCCACTCGAAACATTTTGTGGACTGACGAGTCAACATTTACCAGAGTTGGACTTTTCAATCAGCATAATGCCCACTTTTGGACTGAAAATAACCCACATGCAGTGCGGCCGGATCACTTCCAAGTGCGATTCAGTGTGAACGTGTGGGCTGGGTTATTGGGCGATAGGTTGTTGGGACCTGTTTTTCTCGAGCGGCTAAACGGGGAGAGCTATGTTCATTTGTTAAATACTCGGGTCCGGCGTATGTTGGAGCGCGTACCGCTGGCGTTGCTGAGTTTTTATTTCCAGCACGATGGCTGCCCAGCTCACTACGCCAGGACGGCTCGTGAGTATTTAACAAATGAGTATGGCGATCACTGGATTGGCCGCGGAGGACCGGTTTCTTGGCCCCCTCGTTCCCCAGACCTAACGCCCATGGACTTTCATGTCTGGGGTCGTCTAAAAGACCTTGTGTATGGACACGATGGCCATGTAATACGGACGGAGGACAATTTAAGGCGCCGTATTAAACGCGCCTTCCGTGTGATGCGCCGAGATCGTGGAGCACTGCGGCGTGTTGGATTGCACGCTTACAGACGTGCTGCAGTGTGTAACGCGCAAAATGGACGCCATGTGCAACAGTTAGTGTAAATAGTGATTATTTTAGTGTAAATAAACTGAAACCTGTAGTGTAAATAGGAGGAACAGTGTGTAAATAGTCGTGTAAATAAACAATCGTTGTAGATAGAGTTGATTCAAATTTTTAAACACGCCGAGTTATCATAAAATTATGTTATTTTGAATTTTATTGAGTTTAATCTAACATCGTTATTAGTAAGATTTAATCACCTCACTTGATAATAAACTTGCATACCCTTAACACAATAAATTCTAGCATGATTTTGGATAGCTTGTCAGTCCACAGCCTGAGAAAGTGTGATGGGGAATTTGAATCAATCCCTAGTCTGGAAACACACCCCCTGAAGATCAGTGTACTTAGCTGATAAGCTGATAAGAGGATCGCTTTACATACATACATAGGTAAGCTGCTAACTTAACATTTACGTACTTAAGAATTGATAAAATTATGTTTTTATTTGTTCGTTTTAAATTATGTCGATTTTCGAATTAGAAAATTTGCACTAAGCTACAATTAAGCCGAATTTTCGAATTAACAAGGTTGAAGGTCATTCCCCCAGTTATTCAAGCCAAACATCTGTGCGTGTTATGAATGAATTCCGGCCATCTTTGATGTTTGTTAAGTCTTTCTCGCTCTGTCTATGGGAAGGAATGAGACAGATGATCACAGATGGTTGTACGTATTGAAGATAGGAAGAGTCTATGCAATATTGTGAAGTCGATGTTGTTATTTTGTATTTTTATTTTTAACTTTTTTAGTTTTTATGGTAGACATATAAAAGTTGGTTTTTACGATTGCTTTTCACCTATATAGTCACAGGTTAACAGGATGTACACTAATAAAATAGGACCTTATATTAGACTGGAATAAAAGATAGGATACTTTTTGTCCAAGGAAAAATGTACGGTTCCCAAAGAAATGCAAGATAAAATTATATTATAGATGGTGCTTCTTTCCGTTAGATGTAGCTGTTCAGGTAGCAAAAATGTTTAAATGTAAACAAAAAATAACACTAAGTATTGCACACGACTCCGTTAGCGCGGTCTTCAGTTTTGTCTAACTACGGTATTGCAAATACCATGCGACAAAGTCGCAGGCAACAGCTACTAGAGATATAAAAGAAAAAATCACAAATTTTCATGGAAAATTTTAACCTACAGTACCTTACGTGAGAAATACTAAGTTATACCAGACGAAAACACACTTCCTAAGGGAGACAATCGAAGCCACTGCTAACCACGTTCGTCCACGTCAGAGGTATAAGTATCAACCACATGCGTAAACGTTTCTTCGTCATCTAAAAAACACTGTATGACTACGAGCATAGAGACGATTTTTCAATGGCCTCTACTGAACTAGGCTTTTGATTTATACTTACTGACTTAGTGACCAACTTGACTCGATGGCTACTTGAGTATGGTTTTATTGAGCTTTTAGTCAAGATAAATCTTAAATGATACACAGTTGTTTGAAAAATTGTGACACCTGAACGTCCAAAAACACTGAACCAATTTTACAACAGTAAAATTTTTTGAAAGTACATATTTATCATCAAATAAACTAAAATTTAATGCCAAATAAATAGACAAAATAGCAAAATTAATTTCTATTTCTGATACTAAAAAGTCTGGTCAGGTCCAGAATGTCCGATTACCAAATGTCTAACAGTTTCCAAATGTCCAATTCCCGAAATGTCCAGTTACTAATGTCGAATGAGACATTTTAGGAGCTGGATTTTTTTGGAATTTGACATTTAGAAACCGATAGACATTTTAAGAATTGGACATTCTGGACCTGGACCCCGATTCAGAATCCTTCGATAGCGAATTGTCAACCGGTCAATCACGTGAAACTAATGTCAAATCCTAGTATCACGTGGTTTTTACGGTCGAGAATTTGTTATCGGAGGGTTCTGAATCGAAGGTCTGAACAGCTCACAGGCTTGGTAGAGCCATTAAGCGAGGGAACGCTGCCTTTATCTTCGCCTACTTGGGCTACAGAGACATTTTTATCTTTTGAGCTAGTAGTTTAAGTAAGTTTAAATAAAGCATTATTTTCCATTTTTATATTCCACTGTTTTTTAAATAAATAAAAATACTGGTAAAGATGTGTAGTACTTGAATAAACTTATTATGCCTTCACTGATTTCTCAAACAACTTAGTATTTTTAACTTAAACATATTTGAACACTTTAATACAAAAAAAACCCGTAGTCAATTGGGTAGTATTGTTTTAAAAAAAATAAAAACGATCATTAATTACAAACTAATCAGATGGTACAAAATTGATAAAATATAGTAACATACTAAAGTTTCCTAAATACTTACTATAAATATAGTACATGGTGTACTGTTGCCTCAAATGATGTCGTCAATTTATATGAGTATATTCACAAGCATAAATATATACAGTTTTAGGTTTTGACCTTATAAAGCCAAAACATGTATGCGCTAACATATGCATATTATTAAATACTGTTGTAAAGCCAGAAATTTGATATCATAGTTAAAAACAGATACAAAATGATAACCGAGTGATTAAGTTTTGTAAAGCAATTTCTTTATTACTTATTGGCGGTCATATGAGACCGCATAATTTCAAAATGTTTATTGTGTTTTGCAGGGCCAAGGGTTAAAATCAAATTACTGACTTCACCATAATATTCATATGCATACGTTAGCACATACTTGTTTCGGCTTTATAAGGTCATTCAAACAACACCCTGTAGACATTTTCACTGGACTGGACTGGACATTATTTCAAGAGAATAAGTAGCGAAGTGTATATTTCATTGCTCGTGGCCGTGGCATATTTTTTTTTCCATATTCCTTTCAGTTTTTATAAAAACAAAAAACAAAAACATAATACTATAATAAGTATAGAATAGTACAGCTGTCAGTAAAATCTAATTGGACTTAATTATACTTATTTTAAGTCCGTTCATCTTTGATTGGCGATCTTCGCATGTCTTTTAACAAATCAGTGGATAACATTAATTAAATTATAATAAAAAAGGTCTTGTGTTCAATGAGTAATTACTATATGTTATTAATTTTGTGTTTATCTTATATTAAATGAATAATTTCGTTAAAATCTGTTTATAATATTCGCCAAGCAAAGAAAAACGGGCTTCATTTAGAACTACAGGGTAAACTACACCGCAAATCAATTGACATACTTTCTATAAGCTGTCAAAAAGCAACACTTCCTTAAATTAGCTATGACGATACTGTTTATTAAACCCAACTAACTTAATAGATTGTAAACCAATTAGAAATTAAATTATACAAATAAACGCCTCAAATTAGGTGGAATTTTAAAGATAAGTTTCTGAAAGGTATCAACATCCTAAATGAAATTTACTTCGACAGCGAATATAGAATCCCACACATGTTGGTGCTATTTTAGCTTCTAAATTGACAGTAAAAAAATATGAATACAGGGAAAATTTGTCATTTCCAAAATCCAAATACCAAAATAGTTGTCATCCATAGTAAAAATATACAATACTAATTTATTAGTTACATGCAGCAACTTTTTCTTTAAGACCAACATTGAAATCATGCCAGTGCCAGTTTGTACCTATCAAGAAGTGAAGATTTGAGATTTCGTTGTTGGTTCTATAGAAATTGTTTTTATTGAGCAGTTAGAAGTAAGTTAACTAATAAATTAGTACCTTATAGTAAAAATTCCGTAATATAGAGACGGGGTTCATATATTTGCTGCCGGATTAAAGAAAGAAGTAGTTATTTTTTGGAACTTACATATGTTTAGCAAGACGTCTTTGAAATAAGGGAGGAGAACACAAAATAAAAAACTAAATTATGCAGCAGAATGTATTAAACTTTAATTGACATATAATTTGGTCCTAATATTACTATCTTTTTGTCTAAATGAACATACTTAATATTGTTGTTATATAATAAAATTGTAATGTCAACCCTGTATTATTAAAACAATACATTTTTATTTAATTTGTTTTGCGATTTAGATTTTGGTCGTATAAGAAAGTTATTGAGCATGAAACCTTCCATAAAAGCGAAATAACAAAATGGGACCTAATCTAATAATCTGTGATGCAAGTTCCAATAATATGTCATCAGTGAAACAGTTGTTGACCCTAAGGCGCCTCCAAATTTGTGCCAAGAAGCGCCACACGCCAAACGCCACATGCCACACATCAAGAGCTACTACAAATTCTTATATAATATCTACTAACGCTGCAATTGCGCCATTATAGGACTAAGCTTATAGATATTATACAAAAGTTAGATGAAACGGCCCAGGCCTTCTCAGAACCGTTCGAAAGCAAATTGTCGACCGGAAAACCACGTGACACTATAATAATATGACTTACCGTAATTTGCCAGTTGTCAATTATTGTCCAACGGTTCTGAAAGCCACATGCTGCGGCATTCTATAGGGCAGGCCTATATCTAGTTGACTTCAAGACTGTCGCGCTTCTTTACGCCTCTAACACGGAATAAATAATAGTTGTGGGTACCAGAAGTTAATCTTCATACAATACGCGCTGAAGTAACGCACACATAGTCATCTAGACGGACACGATATTTCGAAAAACTCAACCGTAGTTGGAGCCCAAGCATTACGAGATTTCATGTCCGTGAGCGATATTTATGTGTATTGTTCTAGCGCGCACAGTTTGAAGCTTATTTTTGACACCTATAACTATTTTTTATTCTGTGCCACTTATTCGAAGACGCCCTAAATGCTAATTAAGGTATATCTCCGCATGGCTTTGAGTAGTTCAGGGGTATGCACCAAGTACAAACCACTTTCCTGCTTCTCGCATTTGGTGACTGTGAGCACGCCTCGACCCCCATCGTTGATCTGCATGTGCTTTAAGGCGCGACCCAGCTGGTCGGGGGTCACGTTTTTGGGGAAATCTGTAAGGAGGAGACTGCGTGAGACTTCTGTGAAAACAGCCTAGATAATGTAAAAAAAAGTTAAAAACTTTCAGATCCAGTATGTCCAATTCCCAAAATGTCCAGTATCGAAATGTCTAATTCCCTAAAGATCAAGTTCCTATGTCCAATTCCCACAATGAACATTTCCCAAAATGAACAGTTCGGGTCGGGGGTGACGTTTTTGGTGAAATCTGTAAGGAGAGGACTGCGTGAGACTTGTGTGAAAACATAGCTTTAATAATGTAAAAAAACGTATAGCAAATTGTTCACGTCCAATATGTCCAATTCCCAAAATGTCCACTATCGAATGTCTAATTCCCTAAAGATAAAATTCCTATGTCCAATTGACAACAATGACTATTTCCCAAAATGACTAGTTTCTAAAATGAAATTCTCAAAATGAGGATTTTTTTTAGAAAATGCTAAGTTCTGCTATTTAAGTATTCTCAGATTTTAAAAACTAATAGCTTTTAAATAATCAACAACCCAGGACATCTTGAAAATGACAACTATGCCAAAGATCGCCATCGCGGCGCGTACGGCGACGATCAGCCAGTGCTCACGCACACAGGCCCCGCGCTCTTGTAGTAGTGTAGTGCACGTCGCGATAGTAAAAAGCTGTCTGTTTTTTTTAACTCTTGACAAAAAAGAGGGAAGTTTACGTATTTAACTGTGTTTCTTTTTGTAGTATCGTAGCTCCCAAACGAATGGACCGATTTTGATGTAGTTTTGTCTGCCTGATTGATTTGAAATGATGCACGCTTGCATGCTTAGTAGTATTCCCAAGACATGACAACCTGAAATGATGCTGCAGCATCAAGGAATTTGTGGGATTCCCAACTCCTGAGCAAATTACTGCAGATACAGCGTTTTTGGGCTCATAATAATGGTCTCAATGAGCAGGTGTTAGATAAATAATGATCGAGGCCTTGCTCGAGGCAGCACATTTGTGTCAGGCTGGTTTTAAAATTGTTGTTAACTCATGTGGTTTCCCTAGGTCGTACCTTTAACCTCGAGATGCGAGGCGAGAGCCGGCAGACCGCGCACGAATTCTAGCAGCATCTTGCGCAGCATCTCAACCGGCACGTCGGCCACGTTGCCGTAGTCCAAGTAGCAGACCTTCGCGAAAGCCGACCCAGGGGTCTGCATCAGGAGAACCGCTCGGAACCATTGGGGGTCTGTGGGGGAGATACTGGTAGTAGTGTACTGGTAGCGAAACTTTTATTATTATAATTCAATAATAACATATCATTGTAGTGCCGTGTCGGGCTGTAAATAATAAACAGGAAGCGTGTCGTAAAAGGCGACTAATTCGTGTAGCACGAGACGGTCAGCAGCGTCTGCATGCGAATAGTTTTAGTTTTTTTTTTAAATTACACCTGTCTAAAAATACACTTGCCATTCTGATATCAGGCTGGCGGCTCACTAACTTTTGAAAGAACTCTTATTTTATAAAAGCACATAGCTTTACACACATCCCTTACGTTGCTAGAAGATTGCTTTTATGTTTTCATGCATGCAAGATTGCTTTTATGTATCCAAAATTATTGAAAAATTAATAAACACAAGACTAACTAATTATTTATATAAATTTAACATTCTGTCCAACTCACAATTCGGCTTTCAACGAGGGAAATCCACTGAAGATGTGGTTTTAGCTCTAACAACGTTACTAACTGAACATTTAGATCAGAAGAATAAATGTTTAACAGTCTTTCTAGATCTAAAAAAGGCATTTGACACCGCCTCTTTGCCCATCCTCTTGCAAAAACTGGAAACTATTGGCTTAAGAGGCATACCTTTGAAATTATTAAAAGACTATCTAAATAACCGAACTCAATCTGTAAAAATAGGCTCTCTAATCAGTGAAAACTCTAGCGTTTCATTCGGTGTTCCCCAAGGCAGTGTGCTAGGACCCCCTCTTTTTCTAGTATATTTAAATGACCTGACTAACCTAAATATTGAAGGAGGGAGAGTTTTTTCATACGCCGATGACACCGCAATAGTTTTTACTGGCACATCGTGGAATTCGGTTTTCAAAATTGCAGAAACAGGTCTTGAAAAGGTCTCAAACTGGCTTAAACAAAATTTTCTTACCTTAAACGCACTTAAATCTAATTACATACCCTTTAGTATTAATAAAAAAACCGAGCCAAGTACGGACCTAAAACTTAAAATTCATAAATGTGACAAACTAGATACTAGTCAATGTCCATGTCCTGTTCTTGAGATACCAAATATCTAGGAGTCATTCTTGACCAACGTTTGTCCTGGCACCCACAGATAGAATACACTTGTAACAGAATCAGAAAACTAACATGGATATTTAAGACACTAAGACACGTAACAACAAAAAAACTAATAAATCAGATATATAAAACACTGGCTCAATCAGTTATAGCTTACTGTCTATCCGCATGGGGAGGTGCAACAAAGTCTAAGTTCCTGGAAGTCGAAAGAAGCCAGCGCTGTCTAATAAAAATAATGCATTTTAAAAACTTTCGATTTCCTACAAATGAACTTTATAAATTATGTAAACTGTTGTCAGTTAGGAAGTTATACATGTTGCTGGCAGCCGTCAGACTACATAAATCTCTTTCATTCGAACCCTCGCTTGCAACAAAGAGGAGAAGAAAAAATAACGTTGCAATTTCTAAACGCACTAGGACAAAGTTCGCTCGTCGACAGTTTTTGTCGCAATCTGCTTATATTTATAATACAATTCATAAAAAACTTGACATATACAATTTGAAAACTCGTGAATGCAAAATTAAAATAGAAAAATGGTTAATTGGTCTTAGCTACGATGAAACAGAAAAAAATATTCAACACACACACTAAGGGACACCTGTACTCCTTAAGTATAAAAAAGGCAGTTATTAAACACTAAAATTATTTTAAAATATAATACTCCACTAAATTCATACAATGTATAAACACTAAAGATAACAAATTAAAACATTGCATAAAAATGTTAAAAATTAAAATATATATATATATATATATATATGTATATATATATATGTAAGTATAAAAAGAAATACCAAACATTAAATTAAAGTAAATAAATAAAATATGCAAAATAAGTAAAAATAAATAAATATTATAATAATAGTAATAAATAAATAAACAACTTAAAACATACTCAATAGAAATAAAACAGTTATAAAGGGACCTGTAACACAATATGCTAATTAAGTAAAAAAGGAATAAATAAACAAATTAAAACATACACTTAATAGAAACAAAAATTTTATTAAATCACCTTCTCTCTCCTCGTTATCCAAAAATAAATAATTTAAGGAATGTTACTCGTATTAGTCTTAGTTTTGGTTTTGTAGTAGATAAGTTTTATAACTCTGTTAAAAGTGTAATAAATTAAGGTTATTTACATGTAGCATTGTATAAAATAACATCATGTAGCATTATATTAGATATGTAAGAGCGGGGCCTCCTGACACAAGCATCAGTTGCTTAAAAGGATGGTCCCAACCACAGATTATTGTCAGACACTACATGAAAAGAAATAAATATTTTTCATTTTCATTTTCATTTTCATGCAGAATCACTGCTTTACGACGTACACCCATCATCCTGATGTTCACAATTTTATAATTTCTATTGTCGCTGTTTCTTAATTTGATGTTAACTGCAACTGACACTAGCATTAAATGACCAGAAATATTTTTTTCACGTATTAAAGGTTTTACAAGATTCCATTTTTTTCGCGGCTTGCGTTGCACTTTTTTTCCTACTTTGTAGTTAAATTTTAAAATGTAAACAATTTCTGCTTGTAGCTCAGCAGTTTGGTAGAGATTACTAAAGTTAATCCACCTACGCCACGGTTGTGATTGGACGGGTGACCATTGCAACCAAATTAAGTGACATTTTCACAAGCATCTCCGTGTCTCGGTAGGGACGTTAAGAATCTGGTCCGGCTAATATCGCTTGACACTAATCAGGCTTAATAACATCTGACAGTAAGGTTAAGTCACTGGCCTTCACCGCACCGCACTGGGCCCGCGTGGTAGAGTATGGCCATAACACCACATTATTGTTGCTTCCGAGGAAGATTGCCGACTGACACCACCAGAACGGTTCCGAGTACAAAGCCATAACAACAAATACATTATAATTATAAACTTAACTTATATTATTGTATGTATGCTAGTCTATAAAGTATTTATTATATGGGTCTATTATCATAATGTCATCTGTAATAATTAAGATGCCAGAAATAAATGATATTATTATTATAGTTGAGGTGAGGCAGTTGGACGTATACAGGGTTATTTTTAAAACATCAACAACCCCCTAGAGGATAATTCTGGTTCTATGAGATCATCATCGAAATCGCAAAAAAATTACTCCCCCATACTAAGCCGCCGACCAGCTAACACCAGTTTGTATGAAGCAGTGTTTTTTTTTTCGGATTACTTACGATGTTGGTCCGATAGAAAAAAAATTGCACCGGAATCAGACCCTAATGCGTTGTTGATTGATATATATGATATTTTACCTATTATATTTCGAGGAGAAGCTAACCTTTACGTGAAAATAAAATCTAGGCTCCATCCGAGCTGCGATAAATCGATTTATTATGACATGCGCTACAGGTATCTGCACGGGGGTGTGGGGGGTAGAAGGGAACAACACCCCTTCCCCTTTACAAATATTTAGCTAGCGACAATTTTTAGTCAGCTGTATTGATTGTACAGATTTTTTACTAAATATTTTTGTGCCAATCTAAATAATCCACTTCTTGTGCTTCCAGGGGCCACCAGTGGTGGACCACTGGTTTAATTTAATTTTGGCAGTAATTCCTACATGCGCTAATACGCTAGTATTTGCGTGGGGGATGATTTTTTGGGCCTCTCGTTGCAAAGCTCCGACTCGGAAACAGAATAGGCTAGTTTCCTGGGTCAAAAAAAAAAGATAATTCTATTTAGTCCGTCAGATTCAGTTAGATTTTGTCTTTTGTCAATCAAACAAAAAATGACGAAGATAAAGCGCATCAAAGTGAGCACGTGACGTCACGCCTTTCTAGTGTTGCAAGGCGTGACGTTACGCGGAACTTGAACGGGCTATGTCTTCATAATTTTTTGTTTGATTGAGAAAAGAAAAAATACGTGTCCCAATATTTTCTGTTAATCCAACTGACGGACTAATTAGCATTTTTTAGGAAACTAGCCCATTATGTATTTGTGTAACAAGGTGGCACAAAAAGTTAAAAAGTTAAGTGTTCAGATAAACTTATGATTTTGCTTTTTATGTTTTCGAAATGAAAACTTATTTTATGTAATATCCAACAAAAGCATTTGATCAGTCATCAAAATTGCTCGACTCCCGATAAAAAGTTGGTAATAAATAATCCAAACAAAAAAATATATACGCGTTAAATTCAACACATTTGAGGGTGGTTTTTTTAAAAGTCCGTATACAAAGAAGAGAGAGGCATGCATATTGCAACAAGTGTCATCTCAAAGCGTAGGCCGGCCCGGGCGCTACAGGTCTTTGTTGAGAGGGGAGACTTCTCCTCTCCCTCGTCCCGTCGGGTGCCCCCTCCCCCTCCGGGTACTCTACGTAGGTTGTATTGATTTATTATGTTATGTCATATACATTTTATATATACATATATTCTGTGTCCGGCTCTTAAGGTTTACATAGCTTGGAAGAGATACAAAAAAAATATTCGCTAGTTAATAGCATTATTGTTGGAATGAGTACAAGAAAAGAAACAGCTACTCAAATATACCGAAAACGAAAAGGCTACGAAAGTGGGTTACAAGCCATTTGAAAATATGTTTTCCCTGACAGCAAAAAACCTACAAAAAAGTCTGGCCATTTCAGTCACAAAATTCTAAGCAATTTCAAGCGCATTGCACTTTTTACAAATATTGCAGGCGCAGAAATTAAAAGAACAGATTGTTACGTCTAAAATCCGGACAAAACAAAAAGCCGAATCCGGACAGAATGTCTATTTTAGAGTGATTTTAGTTTCCGTCAAAAAATTATCTTACTATATTAAATAAACAATGTGAACTTACCTACAAACAACATCACGTTTTTAGTCGTTATTAAATATTTTATCAAATATTTTTTTATCGTAAACACGAATTGCACAAAACACTGCTATGAACACACAACAACAAGCGACAACTACTGTTAGACAAATTGTATTCGCCGTCTCCACTAAATCGTTCCCAAACTGGAGGTAGCTCATGATTTAATGCTAGAACAAGTCACACTAGAAATGTGTTTCATTTACGATATGCGCAGAGCAGTTACATTCAGGTAGAGAGGGGAGTGGGGATAGCATCCTCCACCCATACTACCCCACAGGGTAAAATCTAGGATCTCTCTAGAACTGACAAAGGACTTATATTGATTTTAGCATGCGCTGTACGATTATACAACTGAGTCTGGGATAGGGGCAGCCCGAAGTATATTTAAAACTACATTTGTATTGTTGATTGAACGTAATTTTGGTGCCGTGACCAGGATTTCCTAATTTTTTTCGCGGCACCCATTTTTCCAAACATCATACGAACTCTGGGGTCGCCTTACATACTAAATAATTATACTTTAAATCCATACAGACATCCATATAATTTAATAAGGTAAAAAGAAACTACTAATCTATGTACATAAACAATTAAAACTCACATGTTAATGTTGAATCTTTGTATGACACGGTTGAATAAAACGATGAAAGATTTCTTAACAAACTGCCCCCCTTTTGTATATATTAAAAAAACTTGTAGCATTAAGTAATATTGGTGAATAAGGAACACTATAACTGCACACAAGAACAAAGAATAAAGCATTTCATAGAAGCAATCGAGAAAACCCATGGTTGAATCAAGTTTTTATAGGACGACCAGAAAATGTGTATAATTCCGGATATATGCCGGATTCAGTAATGATACTTTGTCAATTACTTGTACACTTAACGCGCGTGCAATGTGCAACAAGCGATGTAAGCTTATGGCAGTCCTAATGGAGCTTCGGGTAGGGTGTAGCTACCCCTTCCCTAGGAAAATCTAGGATACATCCAAGCTGCGCTGTATCGATTTCTCATGACATGCGCTACAGGTTACCTGCTCGGTCTGGGAGGGGGGAAGTGTTGTTTACAAACATTTAGCCTGCGACTATTTTAAGAGAGCTGTATCGATTGGTTCCGCTGAACGCCATTTTCGCCAGAGGATATTTCTCGGCCCTCACTTAGTTATGAAATCTGCCAATGCGAATATACCAATTTATTTATGTACAACGTTTTAATTGTTTTTAATAATATTATTATTAAAACCGTCAAAGTAGCGGCAAAGTTAAAACAAAACATAAAACGAAAAGAAAAAATGAAATTCCCTATAAATAACTTATTATTTAAATTAGACGTCCCTATATTTTTTTTCGCGTGGATACATCGGTTCGACTCTCGGTACGGGTCAGTACAGAAAACGATCTTTTCTGAAGTCTAGGTGTGCTGGAAAACGCCAATGGCGAATGAGAAACTCAACTTGCGTGTATAATGCAATAAGTGGATTTTTAGGCCACTCCTCGAACCACAACCTCCGGGAGCCACAGGTAGCTCCCTTGAGAAAGGGGTCCCCTTCACCCCTTCGAGGTGAAATATAGGGCGCTCTATGTAGGATGGGAATTGATTTATTATGACAGGCGCTAAAGTTTTGTGTCCGGATCTTAGGGAGAGTATGTTGGTAAACAAAACAAGAAACTTTGCTTAGGAGAATATAATAATAATTATTTAAATAAATAAACAGACTTCAAAAAACAAAAAGCTTAAAATAATATTAACACATAAGTACCTAATCAGTTACTTTTGGGGTCGGTGCCAGACGATGAGAGTTTGAATGTTTTCGTTTGCACCGACTCCAAAAGTAACTGATTAGGTACTTATGCGTTAATATTATTTTAAGCATTTTAGTTTTTTGAAGTCGTTTTTATTATAAAACTAGCTGTCCCGGTTAACTTCGTACCGTCTCTTCATACGTTTATTTTCTTCTGAATTTTTCTGATGTTATAATAGTTATTCTGCTATTAAACAAACGATCGTTCATACACACTTTAACTAGGCTTACGATTAATTACCTGTAAAATTTTTGGCTGTGGTTCTGAATCGAATCTAAAATATTTGAAAAAACCGTCCAAACCGAGTCCACTAGGTAACAAAAAAAGACTACTGTCTAACTATTAAACTATAATGATTTAAGTAACAACATGTATCAAAGTCATTTATCCAATGTTCGTTATATTTAATCTCATTATAAAATTAATTATTACTTTTCAAATAACAGTATAATATTGCTACACTTAGGTATGCTTAAGGCAAATTGAAATATAATTTTATAATCTTTACCTATATCTACTTGTTTTATCACATTATCCAAGTCTACGAAGATATTATATAAGGTGCTTCATAAATATCTGCAACGGCTGAAATGGGTAAAAGTATTGCTTATATAGATTACGATAGTAAAGAAAGAACAATAGCAGAATTTGGTTCAAAAACTTTTTAGCGACCATAGATGTGACATACACCAAACGAATTTGATTAATTTTCTGCGATTTTATAACTGTTTATTATTTTGTTAAAAGCAGGAATTAAATTAAGTGCATAAATAGGATATCACATGAATTTCCTTAGTCAGTGTCACTGTCAACTACACTATAGGGATGTAAATGAAATTGACATATTAAATCGATATAATATTAAATCGATTTAAAAACATGAACGAGCATTTATATTAATCGAGAATTTCTTATAATTTAACAAAATCCAGTCGATATTTTAAGGAAGTAGTGTTTTTGTTACTTTTAATCAATCAAAGGTTGAAATCAAATTATAATGGCACATGGACAGGATAGGCCTCACATAGCACAGCTAAAACTGTGGAACTCGGGCTGTCAGCTCTGCCAGCCCACATGTAAAATTCCCCTCACTTAGGTCGAGCGAGACATAAGAGGCGCACTCTCTTATGTCTCGCTCGACCTAAGTGAGTTAATAAAAATATAATTTTATTTACCTTTATTTGGACAACTTTGACAATGACAGCAGGATAGTAAATATAATTTCTTTGCACTACAAAAGAGATAGACTTTTAGCGTAAAAATATCTGCCATTTTTTAATCTGTATCTGTACTTTTTTATTTAGGCGATAGTTAATAGGAGTTGTCATTTCATACCAAATGTAAGTGAAAAATCACTTACTAGTTTCGGAGAAAGATGGTTCGTATTGCTGCTCTTTAGGGTATGTGCTCGATGCTTGTGCAGTAAGTACTGCAGTAATTTAGTTAACAAAAACTTGTAATTTTAAAAAGTAATCAAGTAACAGGATTAAAACTTTTGAGCCGTATATTCTGTTCTTTTACTAGTAAAATCTAGATTCGGTAGTTACAAATACAGTAATTTTGTTAACTGGGGATGCGATAACACGATAATTTTGCAGTAAAACTAGGATAATTCTTAACCTATGAATCTAGCAACACTGGCGGAGAGACACAATTTTGTCCAATGTTTTTCATTTAACTAAAAAACATTGGTTTTTATTTCGAAAGTTGGTCTTAGAAAAAGTTGTGTTTGAGCACCAAAACAAGACACTGAGTATTTGGATTTACATGTCGTTAATTATTTTTATTTGTGAGGTCTAGAACCCAGAGCCGTAGAACCCAGTATTTAAAAAAAACAAAGACACAATTTTGTCACCCGTGCTGGTCGGCAAACAAAAATGTCTCCCAGTTGTCGCGTCGCAACGTGCGCGCACCTCCATACTTAACAGAGGACTTGATATGAGAGACAAAAACGTCGCAGCGACAAAAGTCTCCCGTGCGCGCACTCTCTTACTTACGTCGTCATCAAGTCTCGTCTAATCCCTTCCTTGTTGAGACTGTTTTTCGGATACAGTATAAAAAACAAACCTGCATTGCAAAAATAACAGCAATGGCTTAATCCACCATCGCGCTGCACATGGCCGTTTGTATTCAATTTAACAATAAGGAAGTAACGTCTGTGCTTCCATTTCGTCGTCCACTTCTACTCATTGTGCACTTAGGCTAGATGCGTGGCGTCAACTGCGCGCAGTCAGATCCAACTGCAGATAGCTGCATGCAGTTGAATATAGAAACTGCGCACGGTTGCTGATCCGACTGCGCGCGGTTGCTGCGTTGCAGTCCGTCTGATGGCAGCCTTAAAAGTTCAGTTAATGACATAAGGCTAAAATCGTAAAGGCGAGGAATTTATCAAAAAAGACTTATCTTTAGGTGGAAATCGAGAACGTTATATTATTTCTAAAGGAACCCTAGAAAAGCCTATTAAAAAGAACTAATGAGATTTAACGATCTTAGTTACTTTTTGAGACAAAACGACTCTAAAAAAATCGAAGGATCGGTATGAATATGCATCGATACTCATTCGAACAAAATCTAACCGTGCAACCCTACCCTTGACTTGGTTTGAAAAAAAATCTACAAGTACCTACTAAGACAGCAGACGGCTCCTGCGCTTTCGTTTATGAATGTGTTTTGTGTTTTTTCGGTTTTCTATCTTTATTAACTTGATTTGGACTGTTTATTTATGGACTGATTGATATTCCCAGTGTGACAATTGCGGGCCCTAAGGACTTCGATATTGCTTTTCTGTGACATTCATTGGACTGTAAGCAGCTGTGTGAATTAGATTTTTCTTGTTACCTGAACCTTCTTCAACAATAAAAGATCACAGGAGAGTACCGCGCCCTACGAGTATTTTGTGTTTAAACTGTAATATACGCGTAAACACACTGCGCCGTTACTAGGTCATGATGACTCTTGATAATAGAGTTGCCGGCTTACTTACTTTGCAGCTGGGTATACCTTCAAATCGTAAGTATCTATCATGTTGTCAAGAAGATAATAAAGTCACACGCGATATTTTTTTCTTGCAATATTCTCAGTAAATGAGACTTTGCAGCAAGAAGTATCTTCAGTGCAGATCTACAAGCAGCGCTGTCGCCAAGGCCACACTAATGTTTGTTTTTTATGTGCATTGACATGACAACTGTAAGAAGAGGGAGTGATAGAATATTAAGAAATAAGTAATCCTACTGAATTGCAACAATCTATGATTAATAAAAGCGGAGTAGCACCACAACAGGTATGATGTATTTGAAATAAAGTAACTTCAAGGATTGTTAAATTACTCATTGATAATAAAACAGATTACATTTTTATCTTAAATTAATTTAAATTACATTGATTTAATAACATTAGTTAAGCTAAAGAGTTTAGAGCTGTCCTAACTCGTTTACATCCAGACGGTCTCATGAGACCGCATAACAATAGAATTTCTATTGTGTCTCGTTTAGGTACATATTGTTAAGTTAGTTTAATCTAAAAAACATGAAGACTTGATAGCTGTCTTTAGCAACAACTAACTGTTTTGTTTATGGAACAACAATGCATAATGCTTTTGTTTGTATCCAATAAAAGGTATTATTTTAAGTTTTTACCTGAATGCCAAAAGAGTGTTATGTTTTTCAAGCGCATGTATGTATGTCTTATTCTTTTTACCATAGTCAAAAGAAGAACTTACATTTTGTTTACATTATCTTGATAGTTACCATGAAACCGTACAGAAGATTAAATGACTGTAGACCATTTAAGTTCCTTCCTACTGAAGAATATAAAAGTATGGAAATGTAATTTATTTATTTTCAGGCTGCTGTACTATAAATACTTCTCCCAGCACAGTATGTCAGAGTGACTACTTATCTAAAATTAATGTAATTTAATTTCAGGTTACACAATTTGATGTTATGTGCTGTACTTGTTGGCTGCGGATACCAATAGAAGCTCATCATAGGACTACGTTTGATGATGCCAGATCACAACCGAGTTTATCGGAGCCACCACAGGAGCAGACTCAAATATTGCAATCAGTACCAAATTCAAACAATGAAATAACATTAAATTACCTGGCCGAACTGGTATTGTTGAGTATTGCTGCAGTTGCCTACTTCGTCGGCGCCCTGTAGGTTGTTGTGCTCATATAATGACCATAATATAGTATTTGGGATGGGCCCAGACATCAAGATCATATTACAGTGCCAGCAGGATATCATAATGAGCTCATTAGTAGAGATGATTGATAAACATAAATCTTTAAAAACCAAAATGTTTTTATTATTTATCCCTGCATCATACATAAATAATCCGCACCTACCTAACAATTACGTCTAAATGTCTAAATATGTAATTGCTAAGATGTTCATTACTTATTTAGTAAAATATTTTTAAAAACGCGCCATAATTTGACATCATAACACTTCCTAACCTAAAAAAATTCAAAGCCTAATATCTTTTTTTGTCGGCCTTCCCGGATAAAAATAATTTCACTTATAGACTCTGGAATTAATGCTGAATCTTTTGATATATTTTTCATTAAGGGGTTATTCATTTTGATCTTGAACATTTTTTAGTATGGAGAGCTGCCATGATTCTTTTATGTCCAGAACATCATTAATTTATTCATTAAAACAATTATATTAAATAAAGATTAGGCTTTATTCTGTCTCAAACCGTCCACATCTGTCCATAACTGCTAACGTTTTACATTATACCGCTCTCGCGCAGTGTCAAGGGCGGATGACGAAGTGTGTTACGCAAATAATTAATTACCGATCCGGAGCACGTAATTCCTTCACTATCGTAATTTATGCAATACTTTTACCCATTTCAGCCATTGCAGATATTTATGAAGCACCTTATATACAATTGCTAGTTAATGTTGTAAGGTTGGGACCGTTGCGCAAAGGAAACACTCTTGTTCTGTCTAATGATCCAGTATAATGTGTCATAATTAGGCGTGCATACACTTATGTACTAGGTGCTATTGGGGTGAAATGAGCTACACATACTACACCTCCCCCGTTTTTTTTTTAATTTTTTTTTTTCTAACATATTACAATTATATTAAGTAATATACATAACCACAATGTTTTTATTAATAGAAAAAAAAAACAATTCGAACGACAAAATAATAAAAATGAGTTTTTTTTTATACATACAAAAGTAGATTCTGATTGATTAAATAGTAGATATAATGTCTAAAAGAATTTGATGTTGTTACATGACATTGGTAAATTAACTATGTTATAATTTTCTAATAAAATAAATATCCTCTTTACAAAATGTATATGTTATTCAAAGAGAATGTACACACAATAAAATGTTACAATGTTTATTTTTAATCTAAATAAGAAAATAACAAACAAATATTCTGGATTACTTGACATGTAAATATATAAAAGTAATTCTGACCGCTTTTATGTAACATTATTAAACATTGGTAATAGCACTAATACCTACCATTGTATTATTTCTAACAAACGGAGACGAGTCAAACTTTTTTTTAATGTAATTTTTTTAAACGAAATTAATATTCATCAACTTATAAGAACGGTCATTTGTAAAAAAATATATGAATTTAAACTGTCTAATGAAATATTTTAATATCACACAATGTTGTTATACTATTGAAAGATAGGTTAGTACACACTAGCTAGTTGTTCAGTAATCACATATAGTAATAATTATCTAATAAAACAATATATTTTAAAAAACTCAGTATGATAATTAAATCCTATGTACCCAAATCTGCTAGTATTAATATATAACAACACTAATGGTTTTTAGTAAATCACAAAATTTTATTTCCTTACTTTTCTTCTTCCTTCACTTTTTTGGCATGATTTAACATAATCTATATCTCAATAAAAAACACTTTTTCATGCTTTGCATCATTTTAATATTCATTTCGTCATTCCTCATTCATAGGTAGGCACATTTTTTTTTTGCTAGTCATTATTCGACACAGCGTTTGGGTACTTTTTACCTCTTTGGGTAATACACATCATATCCTTTGGTACACAATGAATATCTTGGGCCGGCCCTATTTTTATTTCATTATTATTTATTTATTTGGTACAGTATTTATTTTATAGTCGACTTTTATAATAAGACATTTTAGTCCTTAACCATTTGCTATGAAACCAATAAAAACCAATAAAACCAATTTATTTCTGCAAATAGGCCTAAATTAAGCTCTTTTACACGTCCCAATTTTTTTTTACCCTACCACTGCTTCGGGACAATTGTGGGCTAGCGCCGAAAAGAAGCAGCGGAAGAAACTCGGTCACTATTGTCAGCCTCTTTTTAAATAGTATGTTTACATTACAAGATAATATGTACCTGTGCGAGCAGGGCAGTATTTAATTCCATACATTTTTATCAATTAAATAGTCATTTACAGTGTAATAACCTTTTTTCATGAATACCATCTTGACATGCGATTTAAATTTATGTATAGGTAGTTCAGCAATAGACTGCGGCAATTTGTTAAAAAAGCGAATACATTTTCCCATGAACGAATTACCTACTTTATGCAGTCTGAAATTTGGAACGGCAAGTTTGTCTTTATTCCGGGTATTATGATTATGAATGTCACTTTTCTTAGGAAATATATGCAGGTTTTTACGAATGTACATAATATTTTCATAAATGAATTGAGAAGCCACTGTTAATATATTAATTTCCTTGAACAGATCTTTTAACGAGTCTCGGGGTCTAAGGTCGTAAATTGCCCGTACAGCTCTCTTTTGTAGCACAAAGATAGACTCAATATCTGCTGCTGAGCCCCATAACAATATTCCATATGACATAATACTGTGAAAATAGCTAAAATACACCAATCTTGCCGTTCCATAGTTCCATATATGCATAGACTTATTATTTTATTAGGGACATGTTTTAAGATCGTAATTTATTTTGATCTCCAACTATTTTCACGGAGAGAAGCTCGTCTACACCATGATCAAATAAAGGATCTGTACCCTGGACTGTACCTTGTACCATATATTTTTTTACTATTAAACGGGCCATCTTTTAAGATCTTTTTGATCTCCAACGGTTTACACAGAGAAATCTCGTTTACACCATGATCAAACTGAAGGATTCGACTCTGTTTTGTACCCCTTGTGAGCCCTACCTTTATTATTTTCTTCTTTCATACACAACATTCAAACGTACTCGTTAATTCCATACCTACATTAAAACATTACTACCTAGATGAATTCTTCAGCATTAATGATTTTGTTTACTCTTAGGTGATCAGTCCAATTGCGTGACAAAACATTTTTACTAAAGTATTCCCTGCTTTCTAAAAATAATTCGTAACAACCATTCCAAAGTATCCTTTAAACACATTCGTAAATCCATCTCTTTTCCTATAACATTTCCAACTATCCTTATCATTAATAATTCTTTTGGAATGTAACTAATGCACTCTATTGGTTCAAAAGCTATTTAATACATTCCTAACCATTATTTAAACAAACGTGAAACAGTAATGTGTTTCAATCGCAATCCATTCATCTGTTATCAATAAACAACTCTTTTATTATATGCTTTTTCCATCAGTAATAAGTAATAAAATCACACAATAACTAAGAACATATTCGCTTGTTAGATACTGTACCAACCCTACCCTTGCAAATCAAGTATAAAGATAAATTATTATTTAAAAAAATATACATCTTATTAGAAAATAACAATTATATGACGGATTTTCTAATGACCATACGTTCTCTGTTAATTGCCTACAGCGAACCCTGACTTTGATAAAACAAAAAAATACAGCATTTAAAAAAAAGAATACTAGATAGCTATACTACTAATTCTGAAGGCAAACTCACGTGCACACCATACAATCGAGCAAGAACACTCAAAGTCAGATGTGGTCAACCTTTGAATGTTTAAAACTTTACAATAATTTATTAATATTTAATTTTCATAATATATTTAGTGAAGTAGGCCTTGAATATAAGAGCATTTAGTTATTTATAATAAGTTGGATATCTTTACATCAGTTAACGTCATCATATTTATGTATGTATGTATTTTATCTATGTAGTCTATGTATTATATTATTTAGTTTATAATATTTGACATAGATACTGTGTGTAGTTTATGCTGTGATTATATAATAATGTTCATTTTTGTAACGTCATATGCACCGCCCACAAAACATTTCTGTTTAGCCTAATGGTCGACTGGTAGAGAATGCCACATGGCATTAAGTCCACCTTTTGTACGATTTTATTTTGTGCAATAAAGTTTAAATAAATAAATAAATAAACGTTATTAAAGAATGATGATGATTAAGATGATTGTTAAATAGGTTTAGCAGCTTAGTCTCGGGACAGTTGACCGTGAGTTTCAAATACGATTACACCCTGATGGGTGACGTGAGTGCGTCTACGGCAGAGAGCGTGAGGATTTCTTTGATTAGTTAGAATACCTGTTGAAAAGTTAACTAGTTTTTCCTAATCCTTTTGAATATTAATCTCTATAAATTTTATGGTTTTTATTTACGGGTGATTTTCCCAGCACCAAATCGTAAACGGCATGGCTGAAACTGCTAGTGCAGGATGGCACTTTTAACTTGTATTTTTTTTTTTTAGATGAAAAGTGTTGTCTCCTACAGCAGCCTACAAATATTTTTCCATTCTGATTGTCGCTAATAAGGTAAAAAAAAATATAAACACCTAAGTTTTTCATACCGGTGAAGCGGCACAATTTGTTTTTCAGTATACTTTTAATCATATAATAAAAACAGGTGATTTTTTAGGGATTTTCTTTTTTTTATTTAAATCCTAAATAGTGGCAGTACTTTATTGCGGAAACTTCATTACAAAATCTGTTGTATTTAATGAATGGTAAGTACAAATTCACGTGTCCAAACTAGATTTTTCACCGCGGTGAATTTTCGTTGTACGCGAATATCAAGGCATCCAACAACACTAACTTCTCGCTACTGCGCAGTAAACTTGCGCACCAGGGACGCCTAAGCGCTTGATGTGAGAAGACGCGTGTTGCTTGTCTGGTGTTCCCGCCAAAAACGTAAGTAGTAGGTTCCGGTGACTTGGGACCGCTTTTTCTTTCATTCACGTGAGTGGATAAAAGTTGTGATCCAATGATCCGGTATGTCTATTAAATATATGTACTTTTACTTAATGTCGCCCGATCAAGTAGGTAGTATCAATTTATTTCTATCATAAATACTGTCCCTGTAGTGTTAACTTCTGTTGTCTGTTTTTCATGACGGTGATCTCATTCCGGTGAATTCGGTGACCTAAATTGACCACCGAAATGAGAAAAAATATCATTTCGGTGATTTTTTTTCATTTCGGTGAGAAGTTGTTCATTTCGATGATTTTTATCTTCATCTCGGTGTTTTTTTTTTCATTCCGGTGACAAATTATTTCACTTCGGTGAAAACCAGACCATAATTTCTTTTGTTACATTTTAGTTGCCAAAGGAATGTATTTGTTTTGGGGACCAAAATGTAGCTACTAGTTAAAAGAATAACCTCTAGTTGTTGCTCGCGTGGGCAATAGGCTATTTGACTAAATTATGATAATTAGTCCACTTTAACCGTAATTCAAAAATATTGAACATGTGCTTTTTTAGGGTTCCGTACCAAAATGGTACGAAAGGAACCTTTATAGTTTCGCCATGTCCGTCTGTCAGTCCACGGCCTAGCACAGATACTGTTTGTACTAGGAAGCTGTAATTTTGCACGAGTATAAGCATTAAACACGCCGACAGAATGGTACAATAATATCTTGAAAACAAAAATTCTAGGGTATCTCCCATACACGTAAATAAGGGATGAATTAATTATTTTTAGTCTACCCCATCGTTTGGGGTATCGTTGGATGGGTCTTTCAAATATATTGCGAGGTTCTGAAGACCATTTTTCGATTCAGTGATCGGTTTTCGAAATATTAACCTTTGTTGTTTAAATTCCGAAATATTTTTGGTAGAGTCAAGTGTCCCCATCCAAAAGACAGATTTTTGTACTACCTGATTTATTAATGACTTAAGTGTAATAATAAGATTTTGTGAAGACAAATAACAAGAGATTACGTTTGTTTTATTGTTACATTATATATTACAGTATTTTTGTGTTATCAAAACTAATCATTAAAATCTTTTAAAATAATAATCTGCAAAGTTGTAAAGATATACAGGGTGTCCCAGAAACAATGGATAAACCTTTAACTGTCGATAGGTTTCGTCAAGACCTCTCTAATCTCAAATTTTGACTTTAGTAAAAATATCTCGGTTCTCAAGATAATTGATAGTTTATGTTTTTTTTTTTAAATGCCACTTTCGGTTGGTTTTTAATGTGCCATTTTTACAAATACAGACTGTTTCTAATTCAGTTTTTTTTAATTTCTAAAAGAATAGTTCAGCTGTCAATAACAATGGTTAAAATTGAGCTAGCTAATCACGAAGTGCTTCAAAAAAACAATGTTCCAAAAAAAAAACATGAAATTATTTTTCCTCATGTTTGGTCAACTACCATGTTAAAAAAATGTATGGCGCTCATCGTGCCCATTATCTTTAAAAATTGCTTAGTTATTCTTTTTTCCGAAAAGGTATAATGAGTTTATGTTTTCTGTATTTTTTAAACTTTATGACCGGTTTTTATAAAAAAAAAATATTAAAATACAATAAATGTTCGAATTGGCGTCCTTGCGCTCTGATACACGCCCTGCATCTTTTTATAAAATAATGATTGATGCGGCTTGCGTAACCAGACGTTTTTATGTATGCAGCTGCATTTTGTAAGCGAGTCCGCAACTCTGTTATTGAGGATACTGGTCTCGCGCAGACAAGGTCTTTCAGACATCCTCAATAAAAAAAATCCAAGGGATTTAGATCCGACGATCTGGGCGGCCATAAAATAGGGCCGAACCGGCCTATCCATCTCTGTGGGTAGTGTTGATTCAAATGATTTCTTACTACTATTTCGTAGTGAGCTGGGCACCCATCATTTTGAAGCCACATTCTCCGCCTCACTTCTAAACTGACATGTCCTAGCATGCCGGGTAAATCATTTTGTAAAAAATTAAGGTAAATTTCACTATTCAGTGTAGCTGGATGTTCATATAGCCCGATCACCTGTCCGCCAATAATCCCAGTCCACAAGTTAACTTTAAATTGAACTTGGGACCGATCTTCCCTCATCAAATGTGGGTTTTCTACTTGCCAGCTATGTAGATTGTGGATGTTGAGATATCCATCTTTCCGGCATGAGGATTCGTCCGTCCACAAAATTAAAATTGCGGGTCCTCCCTTATTTTATTTAACATGATTCTGCAGAATGCAATCCTGCGCGGATAGTCAGCAGGCTGTAGAGTTTGGACCCTTTGAACATGGAAAGGGTGCACCCTGTTGGTTTTTTTTATGGTTGATTATTACAATATATTTGCTATTTTTGTTGTTTTATTCTCACACGTTCTTAAAATTTTTAGAGTTCTTAGAATTTAAGTTTAAATAGTTAATATCCATGTATGGTACATTTTAATTAATACTTTCAATACCATTATAGTATAGTCAGAAAAGGATAACCTGTACTGTGTGATAGCACTCTTCAAAACGTAGGTAAGTAATTATGGAACTTGGATAGCAGCATTTTAGGCGCGTTGCGTGGTAACAGTTGAGTTTTTTTCGGTGCCTGCATAAGTAATTTCATTGCGGTGACTCGCGTTTTTCATTTCGGTGATGAGAAGTTTCATTTCGGTGAACTATTTTTAAATTTCGGTGACACCAAAATTTCAAAGTACTATATCTCCTGAGTATATGAACTCAATTTGATGTCGAGTAAAGATTAATCATAACAATATCATAAATAACAATACTACATGGTTTTATTTCAAAAAAAGTTATAAATAAAAAAGTTCACCGAAATGACAAAAAAAATGGACTTGTTGAAATTGACCCTTACACCATTTCTTTCAACAGGATTTTAACAGTTTCATTATTTTTTTTATCATTAGAAAATGGAAAAGGGTTTATTTGAAGACCTTTTAAACAATAAATGTAATAAATATATTAAACTTTAACCACATATATCTCAGTTTAGTAAGTAAATTATTTAAATGAGATTTATTCTATAAATTAGTTGTTTTAACATTTTTGATTTATATTTGTATTAGATTTTGTAGATTTTGAGTTACGAGTATAGTATTTGTTTAAAAGAACCCATTTTCAATTTCTGTTGATGAAATGCATGTTAATTTTACTAGTGTTTTACCTTTTTTAACATTTATTTATAGCTCACTTGAGTGTACTGTAATTAATTGATTTTTACTTGACGGTTTTGATTACGGTTTACCTGTACCGGTACGGTTTTTGATTACTATTTTAGCGCTTATTATTTTATGACGTTTTATTTTTGAAATCGTTTATTTTAAGATTTCTAGGTTCGTAAATATGTAGTTTAGCTGGAGGTATTGTTAGGTAGGGAAACCCTTAATCCTATCCTAATCTCTGTCTTATCCCTCACTCTAAAGGTAGCTCCATTCATTTAGGTTTTTGGTGTAGTTAGTAAGTAGGTAGTTAGCGAATGGGCAATTTTTAGGCTTCCATCCTTATTAAATCCTTCATACCATATTCCTATATCCACAGAGCTGAGAAAAGAATTTAATATACATTTTTTACTTTAAATTTTAAATATTTTAAAATAATAATGTCTCTTACTTCCGACTATCGTGAATAGGCTACCAAGGGTCAAGTATTTCCGAACGTTTTAAATCCATGCAATGTGTGCTGATGTAGGGATATCGATGGCTTTTTAGGTCACATCTCAGACACTATTATTTCGACCTATAAGGAAGTCATGGGTATCTTTGGATCGACTTGTATTATAAAAGGATCATTAGTATATTATCAAAGTATAACTGAAAGTGTTGGTTCCAAGTGATGCGGGTTGTTGTGGTAATACTGATGACATCACATAGGTCTAAGTCTTCAGGATAGATCTATAAGAGTTGTCATGGGTGTTGTTGGATCAACTTTGTATCATTATGGATTTAACATTTTCAGATAAGTAATTATCTTAGGGACCCCGTACCTTTGGTTGACTTTACATGAAGTCAGGTAGACTTTAAGTTTAAGTAGTTAGTATTTTATATTAAATATCTTTAGTGGATTTACTAAACGTCGACAATCAGGTATGTGTTTTTACATACGTTAACAAGTAGTTTATAACACTATGATTCTTGTAGGTATTATATATTATTTAATGTAATGTAGTATAGTAGGTGTGTGTAATAGGTAGGGGACGACAATATGTCAAGTTTTGCTTGAGGACGCATAACGCTGCCAAAATAAAATCCATTTTGCAATAGCTTTGTAAAGTTTTGCCGGTGTTTTATACATATTTTATTATCTACTAACAATGACTGTTCATATGCATTACTTAGAAGAATAGTGCGCTGTGAACCAATGGATTTAGATTTTTACGCATTTGGACTGAGACCATAAGTCATGTTGGGTCAGATATCACTTGGTGAAAGGTAGACGTTAATTGTATGCTACCTATAGCTGCCTCCGCCTACTCCTCTTTAGATCACACTTGACTTACCCTTGTATTTTAATCCTTGTTAGGTTGGTCACTTACTATGCGTGTTTAAAGAAAAAATGGCATGGTTTTTGCAATTATTATATTTTTCCAGGTCGGCAACCAGTACCAGTTTTGCGAGATGAATATGATGGCGATGAAATCGAGACGGAGATGGAGAGCTTGTTCGGCGATGTATCTGATAAGGAAGATCCAACATATTTACCATCTCCCAGCCATCACATGGTACAAGATGGTGATTTAATTACTCTTCGAGATTTACTTGAAGATGATTTACAGCCAGTTGATGATGAAGTCCCTAAAGATTTTCTGGAAGATTGTCTACAGCCAAATAATAATGGAGTGGGTTGTTTAGTAGAACAAGATAATTTAATTCAATTGCTGAGGGAAGAAAACAAAAAACAAAAAGAGTCTTCTAATATTGCTAATACTATATTAGAGGAAATTGTTAAGAAAATGTGGAAAAAAGTTACACCTATAAAAAGATGGAGAAAATCGAATCCTCAAAGTTGGGCAGTAAATATAGCAAAAAGAAGACGAGCTGATGGTTTACCCTACAAGTCTCGCTCAAAGGATCGTCAAGCAAAGATTCCAAAGGACATAAACTGTTCTAAATGTAAATTTAAATGTTGCGACAACTTTGACGAGACTGCCAGAAACGAAATATGTCGCCATTACTGGAATCTTGATTTTGTGGGTAGAAAAAATTTCATTCTTTCTCATGTAAGTGTAGAGTGTCCTAAGCGAGTACTTGCTGTAAAAAACAAACGTGAGCAAAGAGCTTACACTAAAAAATGCTACTTTACAAACAATGATGTAAAGGTGCAAGTTTGCCAAAAGTTTTTTACGAATACTCTCAACATAGGACCATCTGTTGTCTTTGATGCAGTACAAAAACGCAATAGTATTGGCACTTTTAATGCAGTTGATAATAGAGGAAAACATGAGCCAGCTAACAAGACTAAGCCAGAGATTTTAGTGGCAATTCGTCGCCACATAGAATCATTTCCATGTATGGAGTCTCATTACACAAGAAAAGATACAAACAGAAAGTTTTTGGGCGCAGATCTTAATATTAGAAAAATGTACATGTTGTACAAAGAATTATGCAAAGAAAAAAACCAAGAAGTAGCTAATGAGCTTACTTATCGAAGAATATTTTCAAGAGAATACAATTTAAGCTTTTTTGTACCGAAAAAAGATCAATGTTCTATTTGCACTAACTATGAGAATGCTGAAGAGGAGAAAAAAGCCTTATTAAAAACTTTGTATACAGAGCATATTGAGAGAAAAAAGAAATGTAATGAAGAGAAGGAAAAAGATAAGGAAAGAGCTAACAGGAATCCTAATTTTATGTCAGTTTCATTTGATCTCCAGGCTATACTTCAGATCCCTCACTGCAAAGTGAACCTTTTGTATTATTCTCGAAAGCTGTGTGTATTTAACCTCACTATTTATGAAGCAGGTCTACCAAATAATGCATACTGTTTTTTATGGTCCGAATTAAATGGTAAAAAAGGTAGCTGCGAAACCGGAACCATTTTATTGCATTATTTATCTAAATGTGTTCCATCGAATGTAACCGAAATCAGTCTATTTTCTGATACTTGCTCAGGTCAGAATAGAAATCAATATGTGACTGCTATGCTTTTATGGGCTGTTCACAATATTGAAAATCTGCAGATGATTGAGCAAAAATTTCTAGAATCTGGACATACATACATGGAGGCAGATTCTATGCACAGCGCTATTGAATCACAAAAAAAAGAAACTTCAGTATATTCCATGCAAGATTGGATTGCAATATGCCAACGTGCAAGGCGTAGAAGAGTACATCTTATTAATAAAAGGAAGATAGTGAAAGAGCCATACAAAACAAAAGAGTTTAAATATCATGAGTTTTATGACTTGAAATACCTGGCGTCTAAAATAATTTATAATAAAGATAAGGACAATGAAGGAAATAAAGTGCAGTGGCTTAAAATTAAAAGACTAAGATTCATCAAGGGAGAGAAAAGAATTTACTTTAACTACGACATGAGTGAAATATTTAATTACATAGACGTTACCGGCAAAGAAGGAAAGGCTAGAGCTACACGAGCAAAAACAAAAGAATATGATGAATTTCCAAAACAGTTAAAAAACAAGTATGAAGAGTTATTACCAATATCGGAGGCCAAAAAAAAGGATCTATTGTATTTGATTAAAAAGAATATTATACCGGAGGAATTGGAGCTCTGGTATAAAAACTTGAAGACGGTAAATAGTGTTCCTGAAGATGTTGATGAGGAGAATGTGCTGTCTTGGGAGGAAGATTTGTGATTTTCTGTATTCTTGGCTTTTTTTGATATTTTTCTATTTTAATAACCACTGTCCCTACAAAATAAAGCTGTTTAAACTGCATAATGAGAATAAATAAAAAATATAAATCACTAATTTGTTTTTCAGATACTGTAATTTGCAAAACATTTACAAGTAAAAACAGATAAATTTCAACAATTCTCTCTTTGCCGTCTAAAATACAAGATTATTTCAGTAAATTTAACATAAAATAAGTCACAGTTGTAAAATGATCCTTTATTGGTGTATTAGGTATTAATACTCTGCGTTATTAGGGATTTATAGCTCATTTAGCAATTTCAGGTAAAACGAAATAACTGCACTACCTTGATGCACAATTTTCCTGTTTTCTTCACTATTAATAATCAATATTATGTAATAAATATATCGAATACTTCTTAAATAACATATCCAACTAAAAATACTTAAATCATGTAGTTTTTATGTTTCTATGAAATACTATGATTACTCAAATCTTAAAGTCCTGTTTACTCATTATTGCATATTGTGCACTTATCTGGTTCTGCTAGAATACCCTCGATATGGTCATTACTCCTGAATATGAGCATTTGGTGTGGGGCTCTTTAGGGCCCTTCGGGGCTTCACTTTCTTCTTCCTTGAATGCGCATACACCCAGGAAACTCTAGAGAAACTTAATTAAAACATCCACGTACCTCTAAAGAATTTGGTTCACTACTATAATCACAACGCACGGTCCTACCATTTGAACTAGACGATCACACTGCCAATTTAGATTTCTAAAGGAAGAACCAAATAGATTAGTTAAGCATTTAATTATGCATATTAAGAGTTTATTATTCTAGGGGAAAAGGGGGGGATTTTTACAATACCACACTGTCAAATTAAGCAAGTCATCTACATATATGGCATTCCAAAAACCTATCACATCTAATATCAATATCAAAGAACATAGAAAATGTTGATAGGCAAAACATCTTCTAGAATTCCAATAGTTGTTATGTACGTTTACCTAATAAGAATCGTTTCAAATAACTTTCTGAGACTTGTCGGTAACCAAATATGCTGATGCGTTAACACGTGTCGTGAACTTGCGATCTTTATTATGCTGCAATGAATATGACGATGAACTAGCTGGTAACAATTAATAGGAACAATGCAATTTTTAAACTTTTGAAAATAGATTTAATAAATAATACTTCCGGGCCAACACAAAAGAAAAGCCTAAGTACTTTATGTGTCTAAAATAAAATACCATTTCACGATATAATATCAAAATAATTGTAATTATTTTTCGGACAATTTTGCTCATAAAATGCGAAATTGTTTATAAAGTCATTAATTTAATAAATTGAAATTGGTTTGACAAACATATAAACTGAAAGTGTTATTGGTCGCTGTTATGTAATGTTAGTTTAAATAATACGTATAATAAATTTAAAGCGTCTATTTTATCTAATAGTTTAAAAATATATTGCAATAAAGTTCCTAATGTCAAAATAGCCAGTAAAATTTTTAATATTTTCTGTTTGTAAGTCACAATGAAAATAAAAAAATTGATTCCGACGAATTGAGAACCTCCTCCGTCTTTGAAGTCGGTTATAAAATATATTCGAAGTATTAAAAACGATAGAAAAGCTCCTAGGGGTCTGTGAGACATACAACAATATTGTACACAATTTAAATTACCTAAAGTTAATATAACAGAACTGGGGCATCGCAAACACTGTATCATCTTAAAACTAATAAAAATTACTGCAAACGTCCAACTATGAAATATGGAAATAAAATCCACAGCCACCAGAAATCCTTTTGGTTCACAGCCACCAGAAGTCAGTCATGGTCCAATACAGGTAATTATATCACACAAGTGACCTTTGCGCCATGCGCAGGGCTAGTGCAATCTGGAAGGGAGGGAAGATCTTCACCCCAAGATTTCATCCCAAGGGTGGGGCCTTAGGATAAAATCTAGAATCCGCGTGGAGCTGACAGAGGATTTGAATAGATTTTGTATAAATACGAATTTGCCGCCATTTTTAAGAGAGCAACCCCGAAACTTGACATTGGCTTTCTAGCATGATATAATGATGATGATGGTGGTGACGACGATGATGATAACGAGGATTATGCAAATGATCGATATTCTCTATTTATTTTATTTCTGACATGATTAGTAATAATTGTGAATTGATGAAGGTATTTTTGATATAACAGACTGGGTTTTAAAAATGTAGGCAGTGCAGTGCACAGACGGTTATGATTCATTGATAAAGTGACGGCTTAATGATAGCAAAGATACGAGAAAAACAATGTTTTATGCTTAGATTGACATATAGATACGTTATCCGGGCGCAAAATTTGAGGTAATTAAATTGGAGGGCCACAGAGGGCTTCGCTCCGAACGCATAAAAATCTAAATGCTTTTATCGAATTTTCCCCGGTTTTAGGGAAAACTACTATTAAGAGCAACCCTATTTAATAGTGGTGTGAGTGTAAAGTTTGCACACAAAACTGTTCAAAAAAAAATTGGTTCCATTTGGTAATCGCCGTAAGTTTAACTATCATCTTATGTGTCATTATCAATGATCGGAGTAGGTAGATTGATTTGGGGACAATGATCTCAAACATTGATGTTGATATGGACATGCTTCCGGGATTCCGGAATTCCTTGGTATCAGTTTTTTCAAAAGAGGCATACCCATATTATGCTAGCACTACCAAAGTACATCAAATCAATCTACCTAGTCGGATCACTGGTCATTATTCACAGGTCTTATGAGAAATTTCGTTATTTATAGTAGAAATGTTTGCTTCTCTACCGGTTACGAAGGTCTGCCTTCGTAGCATGATCACCAAAACACGATATGATATAGCGATATATCGACACCAACTGTATTTTACTTAATACTAGAGACCCACCCCGGTTACGCACGGGTGCAAAAAAAACAGCAGCCCAAAAGGCATCGAACCTAATTGGCGTACCTAAAGTTGCAAATACCTAAAATTACGTTATTTTGGTGTACACCTATGAAGCATACGCCAATCGACAGAGAAAATAATTACAAACAACAAATACTCTTTAAAGAAATGTCGTAAATTATACACTTTGTTTAGAATTTCAATTTGATTATGTAAATAAAAATAAATATTACATGTTCACCCTATAATTTACGACATTTTGCTAAAGAGTATTTTTTGTTTGTAATTATTTTCTCTTTCGATTAACGTATGTTAGCGCCACTTATCCCGTAAGCAATTTCCAATAGGCGCCTTAACAACCTCATAGCTGCAAGTTCTAGGAGTTCTAGGTCAGAATAGTGTATTCACAACATCCTAGCTGTTGCATCCCGTTTCGGGTGGCACCTCCCTCATCCCTTTAGCGATGAAACTCCAGGGTTGCATGCAGCCTCATGAATCGATGTCTTGATTTACGACATGCGCTGAACGCATTTGCACCAATATGCCTCCCCATTCCAGTAAATCTAGGCTTGCGTAACTTATGAAATCGATACGGATGCTATTTTGATTTATGACATGCGCCAAACGCATCGTTTTCCCCCTCAGTACCCCGCCCGCTGCCTCCATGAATATTTTAGTGCTTACATCAGGGCGCCATTTTGATAACTTAAAGAGCCTATCCGCAAAATGTCATTCGTCTTATAAATATTCGAGTTACCTAGGTCTAATTCTGAGTACACATTATTCGGGAAATACCCTGAAGCCCTACAAATTACGAATCTTATACAAATCATATTTAGTATAAAATCCATGTAGGTGTCTGTTTATATCGGTTTATTTATCGTCAATTTTTTTTCTTCTAGGTGTAGGCCTCGCTATCTGCTACCTGTACAATTGACAGTCGCCGCTTTGAGTTATAATCAGATCCGTGTTCAACTTATTGGGGGCCTTGGGCACATTAATGGGGCCCTTAAGACTTTTTCAGATGACTATTTTGTTTATGGTAAAGGGGATCGTTCAAGGGTAAGGCAGCCCACAAAATTCAAAACTTGTTAGGCCTATTAAAATAGCGAGCGGCTCTGGTCTAATGGTCTAAATTAAAAACCCTTTACATATTTATTTTGATTGAATATCGGTTGGTAATCTGGGTCCTGCCCCCTGCCTGCTAGGGGCCCCCATCGATCACGGGGCCCTGGGTACGTGCCCAGAGTGCCCAGTAGGAGGGGCCTAGTTATAATAAGACACTAACTGGCCTCAGTTTCTGCAATGTTCTGAAGTGTACGGCGAAGCAAGTTAATGACGATGATAAATGATATAATCGAGATATTTACTGACTTTGAACGACCCTCATACATAGAGGAATAAGAAAGGAGGAAGCAATAAGAGATATAGCTTTTAAATACGACATTGTTGACACACTTTAATTTGTATTGGACTCGTCAAAAAGAAATAAAATGAGCCGAAACACGAAGGTTTTACTAGTAGCCATTAAAGAGTTCTCTCTCAGAGAGGCTGTTAATAGTAGGTTAAAAACGACTTTCAACATTTCTTTACATAGTTAGTTACAATTGAAGATGGTAAAAGCGTAGAAAACTTACCTAAACGTATCAGCGTGTAGGTACAGCAATCTGCTTCATAAATGGTAATACCTAATATTTAACACTCTCTTGCAAGAAAAGATTGGCACGGAGATTCTCCGAAAATGCCATCCATAATTAAATTTGCCAAGTAATTAGACAAAGAGAGCAACAGAATCGCAATGAGGTAATCCTTAATTTTCCCCTATAAATAGAAATAGAAAGACCGCATGAATAAATGGTTTCCAGGTATAATATAAGAAATTTGAACATATTTTCACAAGTTCCTCTGTTAGGCAGAGGTCTTTCTAAAGCTACTCTTATCCATGTTGGAGTCAGTAGTTAGGGCTTGCTAATTTTTACAAAAGTTTTTGTTTATCATGCCATCTTCGAGAGGTATACTTTACAGAAGGCTTGAAAGCATCCTGGGTGAGACTTAGACGCTAATTAGAGCCAATGACCTTGAGCAAAGTCATGCCCATTGATTATACGATAAAGCAGAGCCACGTATGTCGAACTCAGTAGGAGTGACAGAGAAGGTGCTGCTTGGAATGAAAGGGCATAAGTGCCAAACCACAAAACCCACGATTTTAATTAAAATAACCACTTTATTGAAAATCAAAAGTAGCCAATTGTTTAAGTGATATAAAAGCCATAATTTTGCCTAAGATCATCAACATTACTATAAGTACAAACGAGACAAATTTGAATTTAGGTATTTTCAGAGGCAAATTTTTTAATGTTTTTCATCGAGTGAAGTTTGTGGAATCGTGTTTTGTAAATGAGCAATAGGTCAGAAATACGATCAATTATAATTGTCTTGTCTTTTTAAAATGATATGAGCTATAGATTTTACACAAAACCTTCTTTTGTTAGCACAATTTGACTTCATTCAGCCTCTTAAGGCCACGTCCAGGCGACTGGCAAGGGGCGGCTTGAATTAACTTTTTGCGACACATCCGGACCCTTAGATGGTGTCTTGTCTCTTAGCGTCTCACTTAAACGCAAGGCACTTAACCAACTTCCGCCTTAATTCACTTTATTACACATTCTGTGAACATCTGCCTATCTCCACTTCACATTTATTTAGTGATATTAAACGATACTATTATGTCGTTAGCAAGCCCTAACTAAAACAACCAATAATAAATTTAGCTTAGAATGCAGGAAACCAATAATTTCTTACAGATTTAATTCTGCACAGAGCATTCACCATTATCGTAAACATGACTATACCATGCAAGAACTCAGTTAAATGGGCACACATTGTGAACGCAATAAGTGCACCTAGTAACTAACGGACCGGGCCACGGCTGCAACCCTGAGAGTGGAGGGTAACCCCCACTCCATAGATCGATCTAGCGTCTGTTTGGAGGCTAACATTACAGTATTGATTTCTTATGACATGCGCTGTACTCTGCTGCTGAGGGGAGCCCCCCCTGACATTACCGAATGTTCTACGCAATCTTTAAATATATAAATTTTATTTAAGAAAAATAAAACTGACTTCAAAACACTAAAAAGCCAAAAATATTATTAACACGTAAGTACCTAATCAGTTACTTTTGGAGTCGGTGCAAGCTGATCAGAGTTGTGTTCGTTGTTTTCGTTGCACCGACACTCAAAGTAACTGATTAGGTACTTCCGTGTTAATATTATTTTTAGCTTTTTAGTGTTTTGAAGTCGGTTTTATTTTTCAAAATAAAATGTATTTATTTTATTTTCATTTTTTTTTATTATGTATTTTTTTATATTTCATTTTATCGACGACCTCCGTAGCCTCGCCTCGCCTTTCGAGCATACCGGACTTGGTGTCGCTATCTCTGAGGTTCCGGGTTCGATTCCCGGTCGGGTCAATGTAGAAAAATAGCTTTTCTATATTGTATCGGGTCTGGGTGTTGTGGTACCGTCGTTGTTTCTGATTTCTGTAACACATGTGCTTTGGCTACTTACCACAGGATCAGAGCATTGTATGTGAAGTTGTCCAATATTTATTTATTTATATTTTTATAAAAAAAATACAACTTCAAAAAACTCAAAAGCTAAAAATAATCTTAACACGTAATGTACCTAATCAGATACTTTTGGAGTCGGTGCCAGCCGATGAGAGATTCAATGTTTTCGTTTGCATCTTAATCAAAATAAAGAAGATTTAAAAAAACAATGCATTTGTGACAAAGAGGTCCCCCGCGTGTATTGGTCGTGACAGCTAAAGGCATGCAACGACCCTGGTATTCTGCGGGGGCCATGATGGGCAATATAAATTTATATGAATAAACAACCAAGAAATAATAAAAAAGACAAAAACAACAAAGCGACAGACACCATTACACGTAACAATAAAAAAGAGGTGGAAAATAAGAAAGATGGAATGGTCACCAATTCAATGCAGCGTAGGAGGCTTAACTTTGGTAATCACTTTGGTAAGTACTGCCGCCACTGAGCTACAAGCATCTAGTCAACCTCAACTAGAAAAAAAAGAGACCAAGTGCGTGTCGGACTCGCCAATGAAGGGTTCCCTAGCAGCAAGTAACATAATATAAAAGTTCTTGTAGTTCGTTGTAACTTTGATCGATGTTTTAATAGTATAAATTGCGGTTTACGATTTATGACGTGTGAAAATCTTAATGCGGTTTACAGAATACATCTACTTACCTTGTTTCAACAGTATAGTTCCTATAGTTTCGGAAAAAAGTGGCTGTGACATACGGACGGACAGACAGACAGACATGACGAATCCATAAGGGTTCCGTTTTTTGCCATTGACTACGGAACCCTGAAAATCGTTCTTAGTTGGCTTACACATTTAGGACTGTATAACGTATAGAGACGTTATCAATATGCTATGAAGTATGTAAAATCGTTATAAATACTTTAAATAATTAATTACACCACAAACCTCTATACTCGGACTATAACGAATATTGTGAGGGCCATTCAATAAATATTTAGCCTAAAAAAAAACGAAAATTTTGAGAAAGTAGAGATTTCTTTTTCAACATAGTCTCCTTTCAATTCAATACACTTGCCAGCCAGCGGATATGGGTTCGAATCCCGCAAGAGGCAAATGTTTGTGTGATGAGCACGTTTATCCGTTATCTACTCGCCATAGTACAAGCTTTGCTTAGTGTGGGGCTAAATGATTGGTGTGATTGTGGAAACAATTTACTAATCTACATGGGGCACACTAAAAGTTTTGCACTTCTAGCTTAGCGGAACTATTTGAATTTCGAATGTTATATTTTTTTAAACGTTTTATTTTTATTTATTTAAAAAGGTACACCAACAGCATATATATACAACACTTGCAACAAATAGGATATAGTCATAAAACTCTTATACATATGCCTATTATAGGCGTACACAACACTGAAAGTAACAACGTTGCAACCTTCTTAGTAATAAAAAAAAACAATTGGCGGAAAATGATCTGTCAATTGTTTTTTGAAAACTGTTTTGTCTGTCAATTGTTTTTTGTCGAAAATGGAATTAAGTCGAAAAGATTTTAGAGCGATGATTGTTTATGATTTTAAATGTTTTCTCTCTCCGCAAGACTGTGCCGCTCATCTTCAAAATGCTTTTGGGAGAGAAGCATCTTGTTTGAGCACCGTGAGGCGATGGTTTGCTGAATTTGAGAGAGGTCGAGTTTCTTTACATGACGAATTTTGTGAAGGGCGGCCTTCAACTGCCGTCAACGAAAATAACGTGGCTACTGTTAAGCGGCTAATTGAAGAAAACCCGCGAATTACCTATGAGACAATTCGAAGACTATTGGGGATTGGTATGAGCCAAATTCAGAAAATTTTACACGAAGAATTGAAAGTTCGGAAACATTACTGTCGTTGGATCCCCCATGAACTGACAGCGGAGCAGAAGCGGGCTCGCGTGGAATGGTGCTCACAGACAAGGGCGTACCCAGGATTTCAGCTAGGAGGGGGCAGCTCATACCTGTTTCGAGAAGATGGTCGGTCGGGTATATTGAAACAAAAAATCATGAAAATTGACTTTTATTAATTAGTTTGATTATGACACAAAACAAAATATTATATATATATATATATGTATATATATAATCATAATACATATTTGTATGTATATTGCGATGTACGCTCATCAGACATAAACCCGTAAGCCTTTCTTCACCCATGGTGCTTCTAAGCCACGTTTTAACTCTTCGAAGCATACTGAAGGACCGTTGATGAAGCGGCGTGTAAATAGCCGATAACATGCGGGAACTTAATTACGCAAGAAAAAATATGAAGACGATTGGAATCGACCCTAATAGATTAAACAAACGGCTTCAAACGTTAACACCGAAAACTGATGGTCCACTTACCTTCAGATCAGCTCGGGTACGTCCTCAGCCGCGGTCAATCCAATCTTCAACCACACGTGTGGAGCTTTTGTTCATGTAGCACAAATCAAAAAGGAATGAATAAGAAGGTTATGTCAGAAAATGACATCGGTCACGCAAGCGCGACAGTCCATACAGAGGGCGCTGACTTCGCTAGGGATCCCCACCCACGAGCCGATCCTAATGGCCCGAGAACCAAACAGCCTCAAATGAAAACTTATTGAAACCATTTGGAATATTCATTTATTAATAATTATAGAATAAACCAGCAAACATAAGTTAGTGGTGATGGTGGTGAAAAAGAAAAGAAAAATATTAACATTGGTCACTTAACGTGCCCAACCATGCTGCCCGCCTTGGAAGTTCGCTGAACTTTCAAAAGAAAATGAATAAAATTTGACCAGTCAACATCATTTACATGAAGTTACATCAATTAATAAACTAAATAAATGTAATTACGACTTTTTATTAGATGAATTAAATGTTAATAAGTTATTGTGTTGGAATCGGATACAACTTTGCAACTGGACGCTTGAAAAATCCACATTTTGTTTTCACCGTCACGACACGAACGATTTTGTCAGAACCCGGATGAATTTCCGTAATTACACCTAATGGCCAATGCAACGGAGGGCAATTATCCTGTTCTACAAGTACGACTGTTCCGATCTCAACTGAACGATCAGGAGTGGTCCACTTTTGCCTGACTTGCAGCGTATGCAGATACTCAAGGCGCCATTTTTTCCAGAAGGACTGGACCATGCTATCTAATAGTTGCTTGCGGTGAGCAAGATTAATACGCGTGTCAGACAGGTCCACGGCAGGTAAGTATTGCAACGGGGTTGAAATTAGGAAGTGTGCAGGAGTTATAACCTCCGGTGAAGGGTCAGACGACACCACTGTAAGTGGACGAGAGTTCATTATGCACTCTATATTCTGTACTAATTCTGTCTGTAACTCCTCGTAAGTGAGAAGTTGGATTCCTATAACACGGTTACTTACAAATACAGACCACCGATACGGTGAGGAATGTATCCATAAAAGAGCAATAGTGAAATCCGAGAACGCGTATGTTCCTGCAATAGGAAGACGCTTACAAAAGGTTTCTTGAACAACACGTATTAGCTTGGACATAAGCACTGCGGCACAGAGTTCCAAACGAGCAAGTGTGGTCACCTTAGTTAGGGCAACTTTCGATTTCGCACACAACAACCTTACTATGATATTTTCAGTACGATCAGTAGTGTGAAAGTATATGACACAACCATAGCTGTTCATACTAGCGTCACAAAAGGCAACAATCAGCACAGCAAGCAATCGCATAATGTGCCTACGTGACGAGGGATTTTCAAAGATGAAATTAAAGGAAATTCCTGTATAAACGCAGAGAACTTTTGAACCACGTTTTCGGGAGGAGTGTCATCCCATCCAATATTACATAGCCATAACTCCTTGATAAGTAGTTTGGCGTATAAAATTACAGGGGCCACCAAACCAAGGACATCAAACAACCGAGCTACTACCGACAGTATGCTCCGTTTGGTACACTTCTCCTCGACATTATTAGTCTTGAAGAAGAAGCTGTCATCGACCGGTTCCCATGAAAGGCCTAACACCTTAGCAGTATTATTACAAGATTCAACACCGAAATCAATCGTGCTGCGATGAGAATCTGGAAGGTTATCAAGTAATTTTTGAGAATTACTCGACCACCTTACCAAATCGAAGGCACCGGCTTTAAACAACGAGATTAGGTCTCGTGAAAGACGAACGGCGCTGGTTTCATCTGCAATAGAATACACTAGGTCAATCATGTAAAGTTTGTTCGCGGTCACATTAGCAGCCTCCGGGAAATACGGCTTCATGTCCTGGGCTAGCTGACGAAAGGTCCGCATTGCCAAGAATGGGCTCGACTTAAGTCCAAACGGAACTCGTTTGAATTGAAAGGTTCGTATATTTTTTTTATCACTGAACCTGTATAATATTCTCAAATATTTACGATGCTCACTAGAAACTTCAATCTGTAAATACATTTGTCTTATATCCACAGTCATAGCGACAGGGAAAAGACGAAACTCAAACAATAGCAAAAACAAATCTGCCTGCAGATTAGGACTGGTATGTAAAATATTATTTAAGGATAACCCAGTGTGTGTCACAGCACTAGCATCGAGTACTATCCGTGGCATCGGTTTATCCGGGCGAGTGACGGCGTGATGCGGGATGTAGTATCCCTCCTCGGTAATATCAGACTCGGCGTCTTCGGACAGGTAACCCTTATCGATATATTCATTGATTACTATGTCATAATTTTCCTTCAAGTCCGGCAATCGTTTAAACTTACGCTCCAAGGACATAGATCGACGTTGGGCAGCCGTGCGAGAATTACCCAGTTCACTAGAGTTTCTAGCAAAGGGTAAGGCGACGGAATACCTACCATCCTTAGCGCGAGTGATAGAGGACTCAAACAAATTCGCACACTCAGTCTCTTCGGGACTTAAAAATTGCATATTAGGTATTTCTTCCAATTGCCAGAACTTCTGCGCTAAATCATTCAATGCAAGTGCAGAAAAAGAAGAAGACGATTTATTTGGGATATTATTAGGGTAATCACCCATGAGTACGAAACCGAACACGGTCAACAAAGCGGGAGGTGCACTAGTTCCAGATTCGACCTTGTTGCCTAAATAAATATATGGGAATAGTTGAGCACCTAGTACAACATCCACATTCCCAGGAATATTCCATGATAAATCAGCGAAGGCCAATCCCTCTAAGTACCCTAAATCACCCTTCTTTATATAGTGCGCAGGCAACTGATCTGAGATATAGTCAACGACTAGCGCATGTATTTTATATTTGTTATTCGGATATACGCGTGACTCAATGTCTAGATTAACGTATCCTAATATCGGTCGAGATGCGGAACCAATTCCTTTGACAAAAGAATTACTCAAAGGAATTATAACCAAATTGAGCGTTTTGCAACAATCAACGGTTATCAAGTTATTTTGCGAGCCATTATCAATAAGGCATCTAATTATTTTCTTATTACCATTTTGAGTTTTCGCATAAACTTGTGCGGTTGCTAAAAGTATAGTAGAAGTTGATTTTACTTCGCAACTTAACGACAACGAAGGATTACTGGGTGGAATATTTACGTTATAACAAGACTCGTTACTGTGCGAGCCAGGCGTCTCAGGCGCGCTCGTATCAGCTGAGCATGTTCTCGCAACGTGCGTGTTGACCATCTCATCGGATTGGCCGGGCGCCGAGCACAGTGACGGCGGAGCAACAGGAGTGATAAATGACGCCTGACCGGTAGGTACCTGCGACACTTGGACGTAATTATCTGATCTAACCTTATGATCTTTGTTGTCGAAATGTAAGATACTGTGATGTCTTTTCTTGCATAAATTGCAAACGTGCGTAGATTTGCAAGACGTCACTGTATGCGACCTACTAAGGCAGTTAACACATCCATGTTTATAGAATAAACCAGCAAACATAAGTTAGTGGTGATGGTGGTGAAAAAGAAAAGAAAAATATTAACATTGGTCACTTAACGTGCCCAACCAACCGTTCTACGGTCGCCGTGGTGCATGGGATAGTGCTTAAAATAATCAATGCCTTTCTGACAGCAGGGTAAAAAATGTTGGCTTCGTTGAACAGATCAACTACTTCACTACTACAGGAACATTTTCAAAAAAAATTTTTGCAGCATTTGTCGCTGTTAGGTGAAGGTTGGTCGTTGCATGCTTTCGGAAGTCTTCATGCATATTTTTGAACTTTATATATGGCCTGACCATAAATGATCCCAAAATTCCTCTCACAGTGCTGATGGGCGGAGGAAACAAAACACAATGCTTACAAAGAGCGCCTTTTAGTCGCTTGGAATATACTAGCCATGGTGCATATTGATCCAACCAAGCATGATTAAATCTTGCATCACTTTCAAAATCATAATTTCTGGGTGGGATCCAAGGATTTTGTAACAACTCCCTCTTCTTTTCCGTCGATAGCTGAGTAGCCAACCCAACATAACGACCTAGATCATTTTCATGATAGCGATCGTCCACTATAGTTTCAGGATCGACGTTGACGTCATAAGTTTGTTGGGATGTCTATGGAGAAGAATAGTCGGAAACAGATATATTTACAGGTTCTGCTGGAGATTGTGACGCTTGTCCAATGTTAGCATGCAATGATCTTGGCATTACATGAGTTTTATCATGGTTGTCATTGACCTCTTTTTCTTTTTTCGCGTGTTGTCCCTAAAAAAAGGATACACAAACATAATTACTCTTACGGTGTTTAGGCATAGAACGAAAAAACAAATAAATATACCACGTTTTTAAAACTGATTAAAAAGTATAAAATAATATTTTCTAATGCCATATAAATTGACCTAAGCATTTTTAATTTATAACAGTTACAGAAATTCTTGAAAAATTTAAAACAAAAAACGTGGGGCGCATGAAATAGATAGATACCTCATTACCTAAATTACAAATTTTATTCTACTGCAAATGTATATGCATAAAAAGTAGCAGTCAATGAGAAAGCTCATTTAACATGAGATTTCTTAACGATTGCTACCTTTTACACTTTTTATCATTACCTATCTTTTTTTTTTCTTGCGCCCCACGTTTTTCGTTATACTTTTTAGTCCGTTTTAAAAACGTGGTATATTTAAAAAAAAAACTGCTTTTTAGTCATAAAAATGTGTAATTTTTTTAAAACTTCAAACAAACAAACGAACAAACAGACAGACAAGAAAACAATCTAATATTGTATTGTTATCCACTTCTGACCTACAGTCAAAATTTCAAGTCTCTAGCTCATCGGGAGATCGGGAAGTTAGTTTAAAATCAATTGCCAGATTTGTACCGAACAGACAAACATACAGACAAGAAAGCGACCTAATAAAAACGTGGTAATAAATAAAGATCAAGATACCTATAAAAACCATCACATTCAAATATCATTTACTTCCTATACACTTACAAGAGAGCCCCCCTTAAACAAATCAAATAAGTAATCATATTAGGTACATATGTGTTTTGTTTTGACTTACCTCTTTCAAAGAATTTCCTGATATCCATTTGACGGAGTAATATTTCCAGTTGTTGCGCAGTAAACGTAAATCTCGTGTCGCCGCAACTAAACTATAAATAAGACACTATTATGGCGCTTGAAATATTCGCTCGTATTAAACTCCTAACTGAATTGAATTGTATTCGAAATTTAAAACTGAATTGCCTTGCTCTGCCTCACGATCCCGCTTATATATTCAAATATTCTCGCTCCCGAAATACATAGAAAATACTCGATTCTGTTTACATCCTTGTCTCATACTTGCTATCACTGTCTTTCCTTTCCAGAATAGTCCATGCTAGAACGTTCTTCGTGGTATTGCTATTTAATACAAGATGTCGCTATTGACCGTATAAAATAAATTGATGCTATTTCTCTTTACTGGAAAAAGTACTGTCGAGTGTCGTCCGTAACTAGATAGCGCTAGATGTTGTTTTCTCCAAATTATATTCGGCTTTAATCCTAGATGGCTCTGATTATCTCGTCGGGAGCGGAACTGCGACGGTTTCGCGGGAGATTTAAATTATATTGCGTCGCTAACAGTATACTATATCGAATGTTGTAAAATATTTAATTATAGATAAAAAATATTAAATCAAAATATCTGACTAAAAAGATGTTTTGTTTCGAACACTTCATTTTGCGCAGAGTAGGTAACACGTTTTTAATTCCCACTTGCCAGGAAAATTGACGTTTATTTTATCTTCTAGGGGGGAGGGGGGGGGGGGCAGCCACCCCTCCGCCCCTACCTGGGTACGCCTTTGCTCACAGATGCTACTGAAGTACGACCACGGACATTCTAATGCTGTTTATGACATTGTCACAGGAGACAAAACGTGGATTTATTGTTTTAAACCCAAAAAAAAACACAGCAATCTTGTGAATGGGTGTTTGAAAATGAGAACAAGCCAACAAAAGTGAGGCAGGCGAGAAACGTTGGTAAAAAAAATGATCGCGTTTGTTTTCTCAGCTACGGGTCCCATCTGTACAATTCTACTTGAAGATCAAAAGAGTGTTAATGCCGAGTGGTATTCTACCATTTGTTTACCCAGCGTGTTAGAAAAAGTTCGCGAAAAACGACCCAAAAGCCGCGTTCTCCTACATCATGACAACGCTTCTTCACACACGGCCAACAAAACAAAGTCATTTTTAGCTTCCGAAAAAGTACAACTCGTCACCTATCCTGCGCATAGCCCCGACGACCTAGCCTAGCACCCTGTGATTTCTGTATTTTCCCCAAAATCTAAGATTTGATGAGATGTTTTACTTTTACCAACTCCAAAGAGGTAGTGATAGCGTTCAATCAGCACGTAGAAAACATGCCATCAGATCTGTGGTCCTCTTATTTTAAAAAATGTTTCGATCGCATGAAAAAATTGTTTAAAATGTAAAGAAGAGTATTTTGAAAAGCAATAAACATAATATTTTGGTTATAAAATGTTGTTTTTTTAAATAACCTACGTATATAATAAAAATGAATCTTTATTTTTTTCTTTTTCATCGCATCACACGTTAACGAATGGAACAATTACGCTGATTCTTTTTTTGTTGTGTTAATTATTGTCAGGAGGTTCATAAGAAAGAAAAAATAAATTTCTTTATGAATAAACTAAAGACCACGCAAACAAAGTCGCGGGCTACAGCTAGTTTATTATAAATTATATATCAATATGCGAATTGAGAACCTTATTGTTTTTAAAGTCTATTGAAAACAAAAGGCGTTATCTCATGAATAAGGGAACAATGCCATGTACTTCTGACATAGTTTTAGAAGATTTACAAGGGTCACCAAGTTCCCCTTTAAATGTAAACGATCCGCCCCTTACATTTCCTGTTTACGCCCCATTTGGGGCGCGGCCAAACTTTGAGGCGGACTACATAAGAAGGAATCCACAAGTCCATAACTACCTGTTGAGTTTCAAGACTCTCTAAAGAAACAGTAACACGAGATCGCTTGAGGCAGTAATATGTTTGTGGAATAATATGAAGCGATCGCAAGCAAGGTTTTTTTTTTGGAAATAGCACTCAAATGTGTAAAAAACAGTTACACCAGCCGCCTTAGCATGACCACCAAAACACGATATGATATGATATGATATAGCGATTTATCAAATGTTTTTTTTTAAATATGAAAAATATAGACGCCATGTTGAATTTTTATCGAAACAGCGATCCTAACATGTAACGCCACTGGCACGGTGATTTAACATGGCGGCTATATCTATCATATTTTTGCAGTTGGTATCGATAAATCGCTATGTCATATCGTGTTTTGGTGGTCATGCTAGGGGGGCTGGTTGCTTTAGGCAGAATATGTTTGTGGAGTAATATGGAGCAATCGCAGGCGATTTTTTGGGAATTAGTCTCAAATTTGTAAAGAACACAAGGTCGCTCGAGGTAGTAATGTTTGTGGGGTAATATAGGGCAACGCAGACGATTTTTTGGGAATTGCTCTCAAATATGTAAAGAACAGTTACACGAGGTCGCTCTAATCTAGGCAGTAATATATTTATGGAGTAATATGGAGCAATCACAGGCGATTATTTAGAAATTGCTCTCAAATGTGTAAAGAACAGTTACACGAGGTCGCTCTAAGCAGTTATATTGAATGATTAAACGAACTTACCTAAGTGATGTTCTATCATAATTATACGAAGGCTTCGTCTGAAGAGATTAGGATACTTGTAGTAGCACGTACTGTGTGGCCATTCATACGCTATAGTTGAGAAATACATTAAAAAAATATATATACTGTAAAAATAACCAATGAATATTGTGTAGTTTGTACTTCTCATATGGCAACCCTCTAGTCGCCATCTTCATTTAGTTCTGAGTACATAATATATTTTTCGTTTTACAAATTTTACAATAGGGCTATTAGGGTTGGGAGGGAGCTAATCTCTTCAGACGAAGCCTTCGTATAATTATGATAGAACATCACTTAGGTAAGTTCGTTTAATCATTAATTATACTTTGCTTCGTCTTCGAGATTAGGATACTTGTAGATCTTTAGAGTTGTGAAATTTGTAAAATAAACAAAAAAGTAAGTATTAATGTTTATAATTATACAGGGTGTAAAAAAAGGCTTAACGAAGCCCAAAACCACGAAAAACAAGTAGAATGCAAAAAATAAAATTGCTGGGAAATGACTTTTATTTTTTGGTATCAAAATAAATAACTTATTTCTAACCCGCAATGTATAGCGCGCACGCCACAGTCTATGCCTGTGTGTGTAAGTGGTCGGCGGGCGAGCGGGCGGCGCGAGAGCACTGCGCCCGATTACAGCGCGCGCACCAAATGAGTATAAATTTACTTAAGCGTAACACACACAGAGAGTGTGCGCGGGACGGCGACGGGACGGGTCGGTAGAACGGCGAGTCTATTAACATACGTTTAAATGGGGCCTTCAGACAGCGGGCGTGAGCGGGACGGCTCGCCGCGCACGCCGGCTGTGTGTGGGCGCCCATTTAAACCAATGTTAATAGACCCGCCGCACTCCCGTCGTGACCCGTTGCCGTCCCGCGCACGCTCGCTGTGTGTGTTACGCTTTAAAAAACACAACAACGAATATCACATGTTTCAATTAAATTAGGTACCTCTTATGTTTGTAAATTGTTTAGCTACTTACCTCTCAATTCAGGCCTCTCCATACGAATCAGTTGTGGTTCGAACTGACGACCTCCCATTTCCAAACAAACACGCGCTCGGTATAGCGTGTTTTGATGCACTCGCTCCAAAATCCCTTTACGCACTGATCGTTGTTTAATTCATCAAATACGTCGATAATTTTTTGACGCATTTGAGCACTATTTTCACAAGGACGGTCAAAAACCCTGTCTTTGACGAAACCCCACAAAAGAAGTCAAGGTGAGTTAGGTCAGGCCACGCGTGAGGCCCATACCTCCCGATCCAGTGGTCACCAAATAACTCCGTAAGCCGCTCTCGAACCGGTCTCACAATGTGAGGCGGCGCTCCATCATGCTGGTACCACGTCTCTCGCAGCTGGACTAGTGGCATGTCTTCTAAAGTATTTGTTACATAACCGTTAATTAAGCTAACCTCGCCTTCTCCGCAGCACTTTAGCAGCTGTTCGCACACTTAAACGTGGGTTTTCTTGCATGACGTCTAAAATGGCTTGTTCCGTGGTAGAGCGTATTGACCCGCGCCCTGTCTCCGAAACGGGTACAATCGGCTGATTGTCCAGCAAACGCTGAACAGCCCGAGTGATCACTTGCGGATCACGAGGGTGATGCGCATCAGGATGCGCCATGGGCCATACCGTAGCAGTAAACCATGTTTACATACTCGCGAGCACTAAACTGATGCCAAGGCATCTTCACAAACACTCCACTATCACACTAATCTTAACTACTTGCCACCACAACACAAACTGTAAGAGGAAACAGTAAAAATCACAAGTAATAAGCGCATTCGATGAAGTTAGAAACCAAACTAAATTTTCACAAATTGCATTATTATTGTTCGGCTTTGATTTCGCCGCCGCCGCTCGCGCAAACTCCCCCGCACACCGCGCCCCGTACCCCGCGCCCCGCGCCCCGCGCCCATCACGCACGGCCCCGGGGGCGAGCGAGCCTCACTGGTCTCGGTGTAAAACTTTCTGTAGGTATTGCCACAATTTTTAAGTCAACGTAACGATTTTTTGAAAACAATGATATCGGCTTTGCTCTTAGCCAATTTAGCTTTGCTCTTGGTAAATCAGACGACCCATGTCAATTCTTTCTGAAATGTTTTATTTAAGGTCCGCGACCAAATTACGCCTTAGTGGTTTAGTGGTTAGATTTTTGGAAGATTTTATTTTTATTTTTATTTTCTTTATTTGGAAAACAAACAGCTTACAAGGTAATACACATACATAGAAAAAATGAGTTTTACACTAGCCTAAAAGTTTTCACTACTAATTTAAAATTGAAAAGAAACTAGATAAGGTGAAAAATAAACAAATCATTTACACTTATGCTTATGTTACACTTATGCCTTTAAAAGGCTACGAAAACGCGCAGGCCTTTCGTGAAATAAGTCGATGTGGTTATAATCACTATTAAACTTTTTACAGGCTCTAATAACAAAGCAGTTACTTCTGTATTTAGACCGACTTAATGGTAGAACAAAAGTTTTTTTATGCCTCGCATTAGATCTAGAGCACCCGAAAGATAACCTACTTACTAAATAAGGAGAATCAAAAATATTATTTATGATTTTATATAAAAGAAATTGGTCCCTATGTTCCCGTCTAATGGTCAAAGACTCAACTTTATCCAAGGAGGCATTCTTAAACCGATACCTCAAACGCTTGAGAAATTTATCCTGGATACTTTGCAACATGTTTATATACTTAGAGTACATGGGGTTCCATACAGTAGAAGCGTATTCCAATTGCGATCTGACATATGCATTGTAAAGAAGTTTTAGTGTATTGATATTTTTAAAATCAGTGCTTTGTCGGAATATAAATCCTAGCAATTTATATGCTTTAGCAACAACTTTATTGATATGTGACTCAAAATATAGTCCACAATCCAAGACGACCCCCAGGTCCCGCACCTCATTAACTCTTTTTAATTCTTTCTTATTAAGTTTATAATCGTAATATATTATTTTCTTCTTTCTACTAAAGGTTATGGTATTACACTTATCGACATTTAGGTATAATTTATTTAAAGAACAATAATTACATAAACGGTTTAAATCCTGTTGCAATCTTAGACAGTCACTTTCTGACTTAATAACTGAAAATATTTTTGTATCATCTGCATATAGTAGTAAACTTGAATTTTGAAAACAGTTTGTAACGTCGTTAATAAAGATATTAAAGAGCAATGGGCCAAGATGCGAACCCTGTGGGACACCAGAAGATATCGGAACAAAACTGGAAGTAAAACCCTTAATTGTTACAGCCCTCAGATCAGAGAAAGAAATAGATGTGAAATGGGGGCGTGGCGCGTGCCAATCCGATATGGGCAAACAGTGCTATTGCACTCCATAGCGGATTAGTTGCAATTTGACCGCGCTGACGCAACATTCTCCTCAATTATTTAAAATGCCGAGTTGTTCCGTGATAACTTGTAAAAATAGAAGTGTGACAAAGAACTATGTTAAGGATGGTGTCACGTACCACATGTAAGTATGGAATATTCATTATTTATTTGCATAATAATCTATTAAACGAAATATGTAATGATTATACAAGAGTAACGATGTTTGTATCTAGACAATATACATTGAATGTCTGATACTGACTTGCCGTTTATATTCACTATGGAACTGCGCAATGGATCAAACATTAATCGATACGCTCACTTCTCAAGACGTGTGTCCGCGGCCGCTTTCTCGCTTGTTTTAGGGATGTAGCCCGATACGAATATTATCGATATTTTCTGTTAGTTCTATACGTGACAGTTGCAGAACGAATTTCGTGTAGAAAATTTAGAAACTAATTTAATATTATCTCTAGATATAACTTAAATATAAATAAGTTTTAAAACAAAATAAACATTGAAAGTTTGAAACCCTTTCAAAGCTAGAAGAGAGCTTCGAAGCTAGTGCCGTTATTATTATATAAACCTCACTTTATTGAAAAGACGTAATATTTTTCAGGACGTGTTAAGTCTAGACAGATAGTAGGACGTGTCCTACGTGTAGTTTGAATAGATGGTCGCTATTTATTATTGTTGTACTTTGTTTTAGTTTTCCAAATAATGCGAACATAAAAGAAAAATGGATTGATGCTACTGGTAGAGGGCCTAATTGGTTTCCAGTAAAAAGAAGTGTCATCTGTTCGGACCATTTTCAGGAAAAATGTTTTCAACCATTAAAAAAGAGCCGCAGACTTTTTGAATGGGCTGTTCCAACAGTGAAATTATGTAAAGTTTTTACATCGGTATGTAGAATCAGTTTTATTATTTACTGCTTTTCGTGGCATTCACGTATGAAAAAAGTAATATAATATCATTTCAGACTGTCTTGGAACCTAGCTCTTCAAAGGAGGGGTCCAAAGAGAATCAAAGCAAGTCTTCAGTAAAAGAAAATTCGGTAAAATTTAATTTTACATACTAATATTAATTTCATTATAATATCTTCCGGATCAATTTATTTATGATTTATTAATTCCTGCTTAATTGTTTGACAGTATCACTACACATGTGTCACTTGTGGGCACCAACTAGTTCCTAGTGAACAAATCCAAATCAGTAAAATAAAGGTAGGTAAGTAGGTTAAATAAATACTGCCTTAGTTATAAATAAACAATTACTTTAAACCTAGAATAACCAAAATATTGCTAAATAATATTACTCCTAACGTTTGACAACTTAAAAGTTATTTATTTCTATACAAACTTTTTGGTTATTTTAAGTTTATTAATCATATTCAAAGAAGGCTGTATCTGTTAATTGTAAAATGTTATTTACCCTTTCTAGACACCAAACAACGTATCTGCAGCAAGTTTATCTATTAACCAGGATAACAAATCTAGTAACTATAGTTCACAACTAGCAAACATAGCTACAACTAATATACAAGTAGGTATAAAGTAATATACCCTAAACATCATATTAAACAAGTATAAATATCATATTAAACAAGTATAAATATCATATTAAACATTGAAATTGTATACATATAATATTTTTCAGTTAACAACGGGCAACTCTGACGATTTACCTGAAACACCTCGTAAACGTCAAATGCGTGAAAAAATCAGTAAATGTGAAAATATGATAAAAAAACAGAAAACCCAGATTAAGAGTCTTCAAAAAAAAACTAGTCGCTACAAGAAAAAAATAAAAAATCTGGAAGATATTCTGAAAGAGTTAAATCAAAAAAATTTATTGAATAGCGAGCAAACAGCGCATCTCGAAAATTTGGGGGTAAATGAATTAATCCATCGGTTCAATCAAAAACAAACATCAAACCAGAAAACTATGTCTAAATATTCACCGTCATTAAGAGCTTTTGCTTGTACGTTACATTTTTACTCACCAAAAGCTTATGAGTATGTAAGGAAAAAGTTTCAAACCTGTTTGCCGCATGCGCGTACTATTAAAAAATGGTATCAAACTATCGATGCGCAACCGGGCTTTACCCAAGAATCTTTTAAAGCTCTGAAAATAAAAGTAGAACAGACAGAGTACAAAATACTATGCAATTTGGTAATGGATGAAATGGCCATCAGACGCCGTGTTGAATGGGATGGCACTAAAGTCCATGGGTATGTTGATATTAATAACGCTAATAAAACTGGAGATTTTTTGCCTGAAGCTAAGGAAGTACTTGTCTTTTTAGTTACAGCTATAAACGCTCCTTGGAAAATACCTGTGGGCTATTTCTTTGTCGCAGGAGTAACTGCAGAACAGCGAGCAACTCTCGTGACTCAATGCTTAGAACTGCTCGAGGAAACAGGCATCCAAATAACGTCACTGACTTTTGACGGCTGTCCCACAAATTTAAGCATGGCCAGGCATCTTGGCTGTTCATTCGTTAGTCAAAATCTGAAAACGTGGTTTGAACATCCGGTGACGCATAAACCCATTTACATAATGCCTGACCCATGTCATATGCTTAAGTTATTAAGAAATGCGTTTGAAGCATATGGCTCGTTTTTAGATGACTCAAACAGAGTCATTAAGTGGAATCATTTAAAAAAACTCAACGAAATTCAAGAAAAAGAAAATCTCCATTTGGCCAATAGACTGAGAAAAGGACACGTTTTTTTCAAAAACCAAAAAATGAAAGTTCGTTTGGCGTCGCAGCTATTTAGTAACAGCGTTGCGGATGCCTTAAAGTTTTGTGCTGACAATAAGGTAATAAGTGATGATCAAGGTATTGATGGCACAGTAAATTTTCTAAGAAATGTAAATAACCTTTTTGATTGTCTCAACTCCAGAAACATGGCACAATTTAACTTTAAAAAACCTCTGCACCCAAAAAACAAACAAAAAATTTTCGAGTTTTTTGAAAAAATAGAGGTTTACATTAAGTCACTTAAGCTCACCAATAACGAAATGACGAATGTTATTAACTCTGATCGGCACACCGGTTTTATTGAATTTTTAGTGTGTGTCCAAAGCTTAAAAGCTATGTATTGCAACCTCGTTGAGGACGAAAAAAAACTGGCATACCTTCCAGCTTATAAATTTAGCCAGGACCACCTCGAATTGATGTTTGGAAACATTCGTGCTCATGGCGGGTGTAATAACAATCCCACTGCCCGCCAATTCCAGGCAATTTATAAAAAACTTACCGTGAAATCAGAGCTTAGGGACGTTGATAACGGCAACTGCATGTCTCTTGAGGAAATTTCAATTTTGACGTGTTCCTCAGCATCGCAGCTAATTAATAAATCCGTAGAATCGCGATATGTTAATGACAACACTGAAATTGACCTATACCAAGAGTTCGAACAGGCTAGGTTTGACGACGAAATAAATGAACTCGTTGCAGATATGTCAGATTTTAGTTCACAAGCAATATGTTATATTGCAGGATTCGTCGTGCATTCTCTCATCAAGACGTTGAAATGTCAAACTTGCATCGGCGCTTTAGTGGCTATTGATTTACAGGAATCGTGTCTTAATTTTATAAAAATAAAAGATAAAGGTGGCCTGATGTATCCTTCGAACGATGTTATTAATATTTGTAGGAGGATGGAAGTAGTAATCAAAAGTAGCATCTTGACAAGTGATAATAATCTTACAATAAAAACAAAAAAATTAAAAGAGCAACTTATTACCAAAGCTTTGCCTCACTTCATTGGGTTAAATCTATTCCAAGACATTCAGTATCATCAATTTGAACAATCACCATTAACAAATCACTTGGTCCTTTTGACAAAAGCTATAATGGAAAAATATTCAAATATACGACTTCACTACATTCTTAAGAACTCAGTAAGCAAAATGTCAAAACGTCAACTTCTAAACAAATATTTACATTTTACGGGACAGTAACTATTGATGGACTTAAACAGGGTTTCTTTGCAAGATAGTTTAAAAATAAGGTCTATAGGTCTATATCGTAAATTATCAACACATTCTTTTTAGGGTTCCGTACCTCAAAAGGAAAAACAAAACCCTAATAAAATCACTTTGTTGTCTACCTTTTTGTCTGTCTGTGTGTCTGTCAAGACCCTTTTACTTACTTTTGTAAATAAATATATTTTTTGTACCAATAATGGCCTTTTCATTTAATCATGCTGCCTTATTTAATATAATGTACTTTGAAGCTATTCGAGGAGCTTGTGGAAAGCTTGTTTCAGAAGGTAATTCTATAAGAAAAGCCTGACATGATAGGTGTAGAAAAAATTAGGAGCAAAAAAAACATCTACTTTTCTATCATAAACTCAAATGGCTCTAACTTATTCTCTATAAATAAGTTTTGTTTTGTTTTAAATAATGAAACCTTTATTATACACATACGTGTGCAACATATTTCGGAAAACGTATTGGCAATGCAATGTCACCAAAGGTTATCGATAGTTTTATCGAGTCATTGTGCTGCACTAATTCGCACACGTAAAATGACTCATTGTATAATTAAGTAAGCGGTGACCGCTGTGATTGGTTTCCTGTTTGTGTGCGCAGTGGTGCGCACCAATGAGCGTTGTGTGTTGATTTAGTGTGATCCTTATGCTTACAATAGAGTTCTAGTAGTGTGAAATGAATCGGCGACACAGGTTCGCTAAGGATTTACGAGTCAAGGCATATCTCTTTATTTCTCTGATCTGAGTTACAGCCTGTGTTCGATTTCTGAGGTACGACGTGAGCCATCTAAGTAGATCACCGTGTACGCCGATTGCCTCTAGCTTAGATATAAAGATAGAGTGCGATATTTTGTCAAATGCTTTTGAGTAATCGGTGTACACGGCGTCCACCTAAAAGCCCCCATCCATAGCCCCCAATACTGTATCAAGAAACTCACAAAGATTAGTTTCTGTAGACCGCTTAGCAACGAAACCATGTTGATGGAATGTCAGCAATGGGCTCACTGCAGGATACATCGAATCATATACAATCTTCTCAAAGATTTTGGGCAAAACAGATAACTTTGAGATTCCACGATAATTACGAGCATTGTGTCTATCCCCACTTTTGTGTATCGGAACAACAAACGACTGCTTCCAGGTTAGAGGCATAATGCCACTGGACATAGATAAGCTAAAGATAGTTGCGATTGGAAGTGCCAACTGCTTACTACATTCCTTAATAAAAATAGGATGTAAACCATCAGGACCACTGCCTTTCGTAGAGTTAATCCTTGAGAGATACTTTTCAACGATTCCCGGCGTAATGTGTACAGTAGTTAGGAGAGCAGCAGATTCTGATTGCCCAGACTGACTATGGTTTAAAGGTAAGTTAGTATCCACTTCAAATACTGATTGGAAGAAAGCATTAAACATATTCGAAATGGTTTGACCGTCGTTACCAACATCATCATCAAGCTTGATAGTGTCAGGAATACTACAAAGTTTTTTTTTTTATTTAATAAAAGACCAAAAATGTTTTGAGCACCGATTAATGTTTGATTCTGACCTAGCTAAAAATAAGTTATAACATGAGATTTCTGTTTTTTTTACTAAGCGCCTTAAATCCGAAAATAATTTATAGTCTAGAAGTCTACCATACGTTTTCCATTTTTTGTGAAGTTTATTTTTTTTCTTTATCATTTTAATTAATTTAAAAGAGAACCAGATGGGATATTGGTTATTACTTTTTAAAATTGTCAAAGGTACGTATTTATCTATAATTTCATTTACTTTTGAGTAAAAACTATTCAATGCACTTTCGACATCTGAATTAGATAGGTACTGGTCCCATTGAACCACCTCCAACTCGGCCTTAATGAGCTCATAGTTAGCGGCATGAAATCGGCGCACTGTTCGGGGAGCTGACTGGAGGCAGGCATTATCCGGGAGTACCTCAGCAATTATGGACAAGGACGGGTGATGGCTATCCTCGGGCTCTGACAGAGGCGCAGCGCGAGTCACACAACTGTTAAAACTGGAAAAAATCAGATCCAGAAGTCTATCATTTTGATTCCGTATTACGTTGTACTGACCAAAGCAGGTAAATGATAAAAAAGTAAATACTTGGGAAGTCAACGCGTCTTTAGAAGGATCTGACAGTGCAAGACTATTATTTTTACTATTGTTATCCAACCACGCTGCATTTCTTATGTTAAAATCACCAACAATCAGGTACTCGTCGCTAGGTCGATTTATACTTAAATCTGACACTGACTCAAGAAATGTTTTATACGGCATTAGCTATTTTACGGTACCTTAAGATATAGGGTTCAATTCTAAAGTGGGAACGCAAAGTTAGTAAGTTTCCAATAAATTGGTTTGTTATAATTTAGAAATTACAGGCTTGAATCCATCAATCAGATTGTCCGATATGAGATGATTCCATGCTTCAAAGGGCACGACAAGCTGTCGGTCCTGGCTACAGTAGGCAGTACCAGCCTCTGGCATCGGCCGTTAGTAGTCGTTGCATGAGTCATGTCAGACGCCTATGGCACTAGAGTTGCTTATAAGAGAAGAAAAAGACAATAAATTTAATGCTTTTGTGTGCGAGCGAACTTACAAAAAACTTTGTGAAGATTTTATAAGGCGCTTCGTTTTTCATAATTTATGGGCAAATAAAGGTACGTTTATTTTAAATTGTGCTCAAAAAATTAAATGTTTTAAAGTAAGTTATGATGAGTAAATTTAAAATTATTATTATTCCAACAGGAAATGCCATGAAGCTTTATTTTATTTCTTGATTATAGCTCGATATGTGAAAGTACGAGCCTAACTAAAAGAAATTAGTTTGATTTATCCGTTGTAAAGAATTGCAATTTTTTTTTCGTAGGGGTTTTTATCAACAGAACTTGGAACGTTTATTCCATTGCCAGTTAGATTTTAACTTAGGTACTTATCGTAAAATAGCTAATGCCGTATTCAACAATTAAAACAACAAATTGTTGTACGTTTAATTAATATTCGATAATAAAACTAGCAACTTGTGATTAGGAATTTGTAGTAGACTGCACTCCTCTGTCTTCTAAATCTTCTAATGATTAGAGCGGTGGCTCTGGGTCTTCTAATGATTAGAGAGGTCCTGCGTTCGATTCTTATGTAGGCACACAAGTTAGAAATAAATACTTTTTCAGGGTCAGGTGGTTCCGTTTGGTTAGAATATTGATTACAGGCCTGAATATTAGACTCGATTATCTGACTGGCTTGTTTTCGGTACGTTTAATTGCTATTCGAAAATAAAACAAACAACTTGTGTTGAGGAGTTTGTAGTAAACTGCGCGCCTCAGTTTTCTAATGGTTAGAGTGTTGGCTCGTAATCCGGAGGTCCTGCGTTTGATTTCCAAGTGGGCACACTAATAAAATTTGGTTAGAATTGAATACAGGCCTAAATAAACCTGATAGATAAGACAAGATTTCGTGCTTCGGCGTGGATCCTGGCTATTGCTTCTTCTGGCAGCAGTCGTTACAGAAGTCATGTCAGACTCCTACGGAGGCTTAAATTCTAACATCAGTTTCTGCAGCCCACACGATAAGGAGAAGCAGACTATGTCTCAAATGTAAGACCTTTCGATGTACAGACAACAGCTCATCAACCTACCACAAATTTGGATTGTTGAAATAATTTGTATTGTGTAAAAGTTAATTACAAAGTTTTTTTTTCTTAGTCGATCTCGTACGAGTACTAATGTAAAGTGTTGTATGCACCTGCACAGGCATAATCTGTTAAACTTGTTTTTTCTTCTTAAATTGTTTATGTACGTAAAATGATATGTTGATTTGATTTGTTGTTATTCAATAAATAAATAATTAAAAATTAATAATTAATACACAAAATTCCTTTTTTCGACCAATTTCATAAAATGGATTAAACCAATTGTTTAGGCAATATATATTTTTATTTTTTTATCCTGGTATCCCATCCCTATGTAGTATCTTCTCTCTCAACTGGCAACACCGCGCAAAAAAAAGTCAGTTCGTTCAGTTTGAAAACGCTCCGCTCCCGCATCAAGTTTAAATTAAAACTCACGCGTGTTTCTTTTACAAAAAAAGACATATGGGTGTTGTGTAAAGTGTGTATTGTGATACAGCAAGAAATACCAAAAAGAAGACCACTGGACTGAACAGAGGTACCTACTCCTAACCCAGCGACCTATTTCCGCATCATTTTTTTGGTCCAAATCGACCCTGGATCCCTCTGTTCCGTTCCTGATTCGCATTTATCCTAACTTCCGCATATTTATATATATTTTGCGCATCTTATATGTTCCGAAAAAACATAATTTTCGTGTTTTTTTTTCGTCAACTGTATTCTCGCTTTGGGGCCGCCATTGTTATACATAAATTTCAAATCGGCGTTCTCACTTCGTACGCAATCGCAAATAATCTTCTATTACGCCGACGCTTTATTGCATTTATTTGCATTACACACACCTTTTGCATAATTGGTTTGCGCCTTAATTTTATTTTGGTCTCGCACATTTTTTTTCACTTAGCACGTGCTTTGGTCAGCCATTTGTTTATTTCACATTTAGTTTCCTAATGCAATAATTTCTAACAGTGACTAATTGCACGTTTGATTCGCAAATAATTAGACAAACTTTTTATAAAAAATGCATTTAATTATTTACAACTTGTAAATTACAAGATACCTTCAAATGTCAAAGTCCATTTCTTATTTTAGGTTCAACGGAATTGCCGTTTTTAATTACTTTGTTTTATTTTAAAAAATATACCTACCTACTTAGAATACAAAACTGGTTGTGCATCTTAATAGGGATATTTTTTTTGGTTTACAATGCCGCCAAAATTAAATAAAGCGTCACGTCAAGTGATTATTCTTACTGCTAAACGTGACGCATTGAATAATAGAATTACATCTATTTTTAAGAAGGCTCAAATTGCTTTGGATAGTATTGAAGGCCGTGAAATATTCCTAAGTAGTGTTCATACATTGGAGGACCTACGATCACAATTTGTCAACTGTTTAGATTCATACAATAATGTGGCACTAACCGTAGATTCTGCAGCTCAACCAGATTATTCCAGTATTGATGAGTTTGATCAGAAATGTTCATACATTAAAGATGTTATAGTGAAGTGCTCTACATCAAATTCTGCTAGCATGAGTACTGGTGAAAATAACTATACACATACTCCAAGACTACCACCCATTGAGATTGTTTCATTTGATGGTGATATTCGCAACTGGCCTTTATTTTATTCCAGCTTCAAAGCTACTGTACATTGTAATAATTCGCTGTCAGTTGATGAAAAATTATACTACTTGTTGGGTAAACTTACCTACAAGGCGAAGAATATTTTTGCAGGCATAAATCCTTGTCCGGAGAATTACATGATTATATGGAAAGCATTAGTCGACAGGTATGATGATAAATACGCTTTAGCTTCTACATATATTGACCAAATAATTAACTTTAAATTAAACGGATCTCTGTCTGCAAATAATTTACAGTTTTTTTCAGAAAAATTTGTATCAGCTGTTAATGCACTAAATAATTTAAAGTTAAATGACCTCGCTGATTTTATGTTTTTACATGTTGCATTAAAGAAGTTTGATACTAATACTATCCAAGCATTCGAGTCAGAATATCGCAAGGAAAAAATACATACATTTTCACAATTTTCAGAGTTTATTCGCAATCAATCTAAAATCTATGCAAGAACCCAACCTAACTTAATTTCAGCGCGTTCTCAAAATGTCCCAAGGGTTAATAATAATGCTAATAAACCGCAATCACAAAATACAGTCCACCACTCCTTTGTATCCCGAGCAAATAACACTTCAACAAATAATAATTCAACAAATGTTTCAAATTCAAATGACAGTAATAATACTTGTTTTTTATGTCATAAAAATGATCATAAAAATTTATACTCTTGTGAATTATTCAGATCTATGCCTACAAAAGATAAATTCAATTTTATAAAAGAAAATAAGGGTTGTGTCAATTGTTTAAGCTTGCTGCATAGTTCATTTAAATGTAATTCAACCCACACTTGTAAAACTTGTCATAAACGTCATCATTCGCTTCTTCATTTTGACAATGAAAATAATAGTAGTTCTGTCTCTAATAACTTTAATTGCAATGAAAATAATCAAACTTCAACGACTTTGATGTCGTCAGCTGTTTGTTGCAGTACAAGTCCATCAAGAATGGCTGTGTTGTTGTCAACTGCGCAGGTATGCGTACGCACACATGATGGTGATGCGCGTCTACCACTTCGATCGTTAATAGATAACGGCTCACAAAACAATATTATAACTGCTTCATGTTGTAAACAACTTAATGTTGATATTATTCCGCTGTCTAATTCCTTTATTAAGGGCATTGGATTGTCCTCGCGACCTATTAAGGGTTATGTCAATTTGAAATTGTCTTCTAATGACAACAAATATAATTTCGACATTAGCGCTTTAGTTGTCGACTGTATAACTGACGCTTTGCCATCCGAGTTGGTTGACACGTCATGCGTGCAACACTTTGTCAATGTTCCACTCGCAGACCCGCTGTGGTTTAAGCCTGGCGAAATTAATCTTTTACTCGGAGCACAATTGTTTCCCTTTTTATTATTAGGTGGTAAAATAATTGCACCCCCCGCGCCCCCCGCTATTGAAACCGTCTTTGGTTATGTTTTTATGGGAAATGCACCCGTCGCTAATAAAGATAATATTGATCGCACTTTGAATATTTCCACGCATGAAACCGCTTCCTTTTTAACTTATAATGACGCATCGTTAAATAAAACGCTTAACAAATTTTGGGAACTCGAAGAAATACCATTGAGGAAATTTCTGAGTCCGCATGAAAAACAGTGTGAAGATATTTTTTCTGCTACTATGTCACGTGACGCTAATGGTCGCTATTGCACTGCTTTACCCTTTTGCCGGGACCCTTCAGAGTTAGGCAACTCGCGTGTTGTCGCTCATCGCCGCTTGATGTCGCTCGAGCGTAAGCTTCAAGATCACGAGCTTCGCTCTAGTTATAATTCTGTTTTTCAAGAATATCTTGACAAAAATTATATTTCAGAAGCACATTCAGAACCGAGTGATACAGACCAAGGTTATTTAATTCCTCATCATGCTGTCATCAGAAATGACAAGGAAACAACTAAAGTCCGACCTGTTTTGGATGCAAGTGCAAAGTGTCATAATGGAGTCTCCCTCAATGATCTTCTACATGCTGGCCCTAATTTGCAGGCTGATCTATTTGTACTTTTGCTCAATTTTAGATTGTTTCCAATTGCCATAACCGCAGACATAAAACAAATGTATTTGCAAATTCTTATGACTGAAGAACACAGAAAATATCAAAAAATATTATTTCGCTTTGATCCCTCAGATCCTATTGTTGAATACCAATTTAATCGCGTAGCATTCGGATTAAAGTCTAGTCCTTTTCTTGCAATGCGCACTGTGCGTCAACTCTGTGATGATGAACGCTACAATTTTCCTGAGGCTGCTGCTATTGCCGAAAAGGAATTATATATGGATGATTTGGCTACGTCGGTTGTAGATGAAAAGGAAGCAATAAAGATTTCCGACCAGTTAATAAAATTGTTTCAAGCAGGCTGTTTTGAATTGGTAAAATGGGCAAGCAATTCTAGTGCCGTTTTGGAAAATATTCCTGCTAAGTCCAGACTTTCACAACATTTTGAATTTGATAAAAATGAAACTCTTAAAATATTGGGACTAGAGTGGAATCCTACTGAAGATAACTATGTATTCAAGATTAACACTGTCGACTGTGATTGTACAAAACGCAACATCCTCTCGCTTATCGCCCGCTTATGGGACGTATTAGGTTTCGCCGCTCCTGTTGTTTTATTAGCAAAATTACTAATTAAAGAATTATGGCAATTAAACATAGATTGGGATAGTCAACCACCTTCCCACATTATCACAATGTTTGATAAATTCAAATGTCAATTACCACTTCTATCTTCATTAAAGATTCCGCGTCATTTAAACGTCACTTGCAAACGCTGCTCAATTAATATTGTTGCTTTCGCAGACGCCAGCCTTAAAGCTTATGGTTGCGTTGTATATCTACATGTAACTGATCCACATGGAGCAGTAAATGTTAGTTTGGTTTGTGCAAAATCAAAGGTTGCTCCTGCAAAAATTGTGTCCCTCGCTCGATTAGAACTGTGCGCATCTGTTTTAATGTCTAAATTAATTAAACTTGTTTATGAAACATATAAAACCCGCGTCGATATAAATGACATATTCGCATTTTCCGATTCAGAAATCGCTTTGTCTTGGATCCACTCTTCACCACATCGCTGGAACGTTTTTGTTAGTAACCGCGTAGCACAATGTCAAGAAAACCTAGAACCGAAACATTTTTATCATGTAGCTGGCGTAAATAACCCCAGTGACTGTCTGTCTAGAGGCCTTCTGCCTGAACAATTGATCTCTCACGACCTGTGGTGGCATGGTCCAGCCTGGTTGAGCCTTCCAGTCTCCCAGTGGCCTGTCCAACCGTTCTCGCCTAGTCAACACGAAACATTACCAGAATTTAAAAGTAAAACGCTTACTACTACTACGCATATTTCTGTTGAGCCTTCTGTGCTTTATAATCTCGCTCTTAAAATTTCTTTATGGAATAAACTTTTGCGTACTATCGTATACATTTTACGCTTCTTACGCAAATTGCCGCGTTCTAATATTATTAACGCATCTGATTTAAATATCGCTGAATGGTACTTATTACGCACATTACAAGATTTTCACTTTGCTGAAATTAAAACGCAATTAAATAATAAAATTTTACCTGATGGACATCTACGCAAACTTGATCTTTTTATAGACGAACAAGATATAATTCGTGTTGGGGGACGTTTATCTAATTCAAATTTACCTTTTGACGCTCAACATCCAATTTTGTTACCTAAACATGACCACATCACATATTTAATTATTGATCACTTTCATCGCAATAATTGCCATACCGGTGCAACATTGTTAAGTTCCATTCTACGACAAAAATACTGGATAGTTTCCGCTCGAAGTGTCATAAGGCAACGCGTTCATAAATGTATCTTTTGCTTTAAATGTTCACCTGTTCATCTTTTTCCAAAAATGGCGGATTTGCCATCTTACCGAGTTAGAGAAACTAAAGCCTTTGTTCACACTGGCGTTGATTATTGTGGCCCAATTAATATAACTTTATGTCGCCGTAGAGGACAAAAAAGTCAAAAGGCCTATGTTTGCCTATTCATTTGTTTAGTAACAAAGGCAGTTCATATAGAATTAGTTTCTAGTTTAACTTCAGACGCTTTTTTATTTGCATTCAAACGCTTCATTTCTCGAAGAGGTCCAGTTGTTAATATCTATTCCGATAACGGAACTAATTTCGTAGGAGCTAAAGGCCAATTGGACGATATATACAAGTTTCTGTCTTCGCAGCCGCATAACGATTTAATTTCTTCTGAACTAAGTAAACGCCGTATTCAGTGGCATATGATCCCGCCCCGCGCGCCGCATTTTGGAGGTATATGGGAATCTAATATAAAGGGATTAAAATCTCATCTTTTTCGCATTATTGGTTGTCAAATACTTACCTACGAAGAGCTTTCTACAGTTCTTGCTCAAATAGAGACTATTTTAAATTCACGTCCGCTATGTGTTCTCACAGAATCTCCTTATCCGGAACCAATAACACCGGCTCATTTTATTATGGCATCTCCGCTTCAATTTTTACCTTCGTATGACTTCACAACTAAGGAATATTCTAGTAAATCTTTAATAAAACGCAAATTCTTACTTGATCAGATGGTACAATCATATTGGAAAAAATGGCATTTGGAATATCTTCATAATTTACAAATTAGACAAAAATGGTTTAAAGATTCTGATTCAATTAAACTTGGAATGGTTGTTCTGATCCACCAAGATGATCTGCCTCCATTACGGTGGCCGTTAGGGATTATTGAAAAGGTATACCCTGGTTCTGATGGAATTGTAAGGGTTGCTTTAGTTAAAACTGTGAATGGCTCCTTTAAGAGACCAGTAATAAAGTTAAGTCCGCTACCTTCCCAATAATAATTCATTTTTTATAAATTTTTAAATTATCTTAATATGTTAATTCTGTATATATTTATAGTTTATTTTTAAAAACACATTAGTTTAATAATTACACATTAATTACAGCATAAACTAACATGTGATGTTAATGTTAACAGTATTATTTGTTTTGAACGCAATTTGTTTTGAGAAACCTTGTTTTCTCAACGCGGGGAGGATGTTTAGGCAATATATATTTTTATTTTTTTATCCTGGTATCCCATCCCTATGTAGTATCTTCTCTCTCAACTGGCAACACCGCGCAAAAAAAAGTCAGTTCGTTCAGTTTGAAAACGCTCCGCTCCCGCATCAAGTTTAAATTAAAACTCACGCGTGTTTCTTTTACAAAAAAAGACATATGGGTGTTGTGTAAAGTGTGTATTGTGATACAGCAAGAAATACCAAAAAGAAGACCACTGGACTGAACAGAGGTACCTACTCCTAACCCAGCGACCTATTTCCGCATCACCAATCGATCTAAGACTATGAGCGAGTCAGTACAAGGCAAGGCATCATTGAACTCGATAACTGCTAACAGCTGATCGCGCGCACACTAGTGAGCGCTATACAGCGAGCGCGCATGCACATTTGAAAGACGGCGTAGTTGTGTGCGTGCGCACGATTCATTGCCGGCTGTGCCCTTTAAAGGCCTTTTATGAAAGAAGTACTGAAAACTTTAATCATGTTTCTTTGGAAAAAAGTTTAGTTTTATCAAACAGAAGTCAATTTTGTAAAAATCTATGAAAAAAAATTGTAACTTTGACTGTCAATAACTCGGTAACCCATCATTTCCCAGGCATAGTGTAAAAGAAAAAAATGATCGTAATAATACGTAGAATATGTGGTATTCGGCTTCGTTAAGCCTTTTTTTACACCCGATATTTAAACATAAAAAACACACTTGCTTGAAATACTTTACATTGTAAATATTAACATAAAATTATGTAACTACTCAATTAATTTACTAAATATATTTATGTAGAAATATGTTTATTAATTAATTACTTTAATTTTACATAATTATGTTTATAAATCTACTTGATTTAAAATAGACATCGCAAAACGATTATCATTATCTGTTATAACAGATTTTTGGTAGAATCTGGCAAACACACTATATGACTCAGACCAACCAGCCGTTTTTCTTATGAGATCGAGACTAACACCCGATTTAGATGCGGTGGATGTAGATGCATGTCTAGTTGAATGAGCAGTAAAAATATTTGTATTTATACCGCTTTTCTGTAAGACTTCCTTTATCCAACGACTGATAGATTGAGAGCATACTGGTTTGAATGGTTTTTTGAAACTGATAAAGAGTTGATCATCATTTCTCAAAACATCAGTTCTGTTTTTGTAATTTAACAATGCATTTGCTGGACATATTTTAGGGTTTTCTTTGAAAAAAGGTAGTATTAAAATAGGCTGCAGTGAGCGAACTCGTGAGGTCTTTATTAAGTCTGTTATTTTAATAATGATCTTGTCATCTGTAATAACCTCGATGTTCTGTACCTTTATTTTACTTAAAGTTTGGACACGGTGTGCAGTAACGAGTGCTAATAAGGTTACCACCTTCTTTGTTAATATTTCTATACTAAGCTCACTATGTGGGTACCAGCTTTCTAAAAAATTTAATACAGTCGTTGGATTCCAGGTTACATTATATTTGGGTACAGGAGGTCGTAGTCGATAAAAACCTTTAAACAATCTGGTTACTCTGTCATCGGTTCCTATTTTTGTATTGACAATCAGGGATAATGCAGATCTATAACTATTTAACGAACCATACTGAACGCCGGTATGAAACATTTCAGTCAAAAAAAAGATAACCTGGGGTATTGATGCCTCGTAAGTGTCTATTTTGTGTATTTTACAAAAACTGAACCATTTCTTGAAAGCAACGCCATATTGCTTTGCTGAGTTGTCAGATAAGGAAGCGCACATTATATCTAATGCACTTGCTGGGATGCTTCGCCGTGAAAGTGCCGTGCGGATAATTTCGCGGCTACTAAGTTGACCTTCTGTTGTAGTTGTCTGTTAGGAACAGATAACAAAACATTTGTATTGATTCCTAAAACAAGCATATCACTACATAAAGTTTTAAAAATAGGAAACCACGGTTGGGTCGGCCAATAAGGAACGACCACTATCCCTTCAGCATTATCTGTGATAATTTTACGTATCATTTTTAAGATAACTGATATTGGTGGGAAAGCGTAAAAATTTAATTTACTCCAATTTAGTAAAAGAATTAACGGCTAAAGCGTCTGGGTCTCTGTGCCAAGAAACATATTTTTTACATTTATTATTTAATCTCGTCGCAAATAAATCAATTTCTGGATTTCGAAGATTTTCTTGGAAGTGTCGAACAATTTTGCTGAAGGCATGGTCAGTTAGTTGAGTGGGACTCAATATCAGGATGCGATCGCCGTGACTCCGCATCAGCGATTTGGTTGTCTTGTGAACTGATATAAGACGCATAAACATAGATGTTTCTATCTTCGCACCATTTCCATATTTTTCTTGTAATGTTTGTAAGATGTGGGAAACGTACACCACCCATTTTGTCTATGTACGAAATGGCTGTTGTATTATCTATGCGAAGAAGAACTTGACAATTTTTTAAGTTACTAGCAAAAACTTTCAAACCAAAATATGCAGCTAAAATCTCTAGATAATTGATGTGCATATCTTTCTCATCATCATTCCATTTACCATTAGCTCTATCCCTGCCACATGCTACCCCCCATCCTGTTAAGCTAGCATCAGAAAAAAAATCCAAGCAATAGTAATCGTCTCTTATCGGGTTAATAGAACTTTCGATGTTTGTTTGCCACCATTTAAAGTCATCAAGTAATTACTCAGGTATGGTCATATAGCTATCATAATTATTGTCAGTCGTTTCTAAAGCAAGGTATTTACATCGTTCAATATTCTTAGTATACAACCAGCCATATTGTATGGCGGGGCAGGATGAGGCAAGTAGACCTGCTAATTTGGCGAATTGCCTCATCGTACATCTTTTTAGTTTTGAAAAATGAGATATTTCTTGTTTAATGTAAACCCTTTTTTCCTTGGTAAGGGCGATATGAAATTTTTTAGTATCGATTATAAAACCTAAATATTTACACATAGTGTTCGGTGTTAATACACTTTTTTCATAATTTATAACGAAACCTAATGATTCTAAAATACATACTGTTTGAGTGACATTATTCTGACAGTTGACTAGCGAATCAGCGACTAAACAAAGGTCATCTAAATAAATAGAAGAAATAAATCCCAAAGATTGCAGTAAACATACTACAGGTTTCATTAGTTTAGTGAAAACTAAAGGTGCTGTGTTTAACCCGAAAGGGAGAACGTTAAATTCATTAAATTTTTCATTAAATGTAAAACGGAGGTACTTTTTAAATTCATTGTTAATCGGCAATAAAAAGTAGGCATCTTTTAAATCAATTGTACATAGAAATGAATTTTTTGAAATTAATTTTATGGTAGTTCTTAAATCTTCCATTTTAAAATGATTTGTCGTGATAAATTTGTTTAATGATTTAAGATTTAAAATAAATCGTTTCTTGCCATTAGGCTTAGGGACTAAAAAAATACTTGATAAAAATTGTTTATCACATGACATACATTCTGATATTGCCCCCGAGTTTAGAAGTTCATCGATCGCACTTTGAAAATCATTAAATTCATCTATAGAATAATTTTTGGAGGCGGGTAGAATATCTTGTTTAGGAATTGCATGAAATGGTATTTTATACCCTTCTCTGATCCAGGACAATAATAAATTGTCATTGGTAATGAGGCACCATCTGTCATAAAATGAAGATAATCTGCCAGCGATGATGCGTACCTCGTCTATCGGCGTGTCTGCGTGCGCCCGCGTGAGCGCTGCTGCGGCGCCAGTGGCGGCGGGTGGTGTCCTGTAGCCGGCAGGGTCGACGGCGGTGGATGTGCTTGGTATCGGCGAGGTTGCTGCGTCGCAGGTGCTTGTCTCCTCCCTGCTCCCGCCTGCCTCGTCGAGGTCGAGGTTGATTAAATTTGGGTTGTGAAAAATTTGCAGGTTTAAACTGGGTTACAATTTTCATTTCAGCACCTGATTTATTTATTGCTTTCTTTCTTCTTTCTTCTTCTGGTCGTTCCCTCAATGCTGAGGATCGTGACTGTATGTCAATCTTCTCCACTCGGTCCGGTTCTGCGCCATATGTACCGCTCCCCGTATCTGGCCTCCAGTCACCTCTTTGAGTTGGTCCACCCATCTAGCTGGCGCTCTTCCTCTAGCGCGCTTCCCCTCCATTTGTCCGAGAATGATGAGTTTCTCCAGGCTGTGCAATGGGGATCGCATTATGTGCCCAAAGAAACTCCGGATCCTTTCCTGGCACGTAGTCAGCAGGCGCTTGGTGACCTTTAGCTCTTCGAGGATGGAGACATTGGTTCTCATAGCTGTCCAAAGAATGCGCAGTAGCTTTCTCCAGCACCACAAAGGCATAGATCTTGTTGCGTTCCTTTTTCCTGAGACACCAAGTCTCCACCCAATTTATTTACCAATTTATTGCTTTAGCAGATTTTAATGTGTCAGCTAACTTTTCCCCAAACAAGAAACTGTCAATTTCAGTTGTATACAAGTGGTCCTTAATATCTTTTTTAATTGTGGAAGTAACAAAACTTCGCCGGGACATAGTCTCAGTATATTGATAATCACACAAAAGTCTAACCCCATCTATCAGAAACTTTATAACCTCTGCATCCTTCGTTTGGTTTGCAAATATCTTTGTCAACGCTTGGCTGATGCAAGATATGGCAACAGCCTGTTGATTCTGTTTGGTTTCGATAACCTTGTCTTTTTTTATGAGGGTATCTGACAATGCAGCTTTAACTTCTGGATTTAACTTCGGAGCACCGACTTTTAAGCAGTTTTCTGGTATGGAATACTTTTCTAGTAAATCCTTTTTTTTGACAAGCCTGTTGTTGCTATATGCTCCCAACGAAGAGCTAGTTCAGCTTGTATATGGGGGCTATATTTTTTATTCTTTGAAGGATTTTCACCTAACATTTCCAGTATGTTATCATCCAAAGAAATAGCAGGTGCTGATGGGTCTGCTGACGTTGAGGTTGAGGGTAAGTTAGAAATTATCGGGTCAGTATTTTGCTCGATAATTTGCAACGTAGAATCCTGGATTGGAGGTGGTTCATCCGTGGTTACGACATAGTCTATATTTTCGTCGACGATAATATCATTACATTCCTCGGATTCTTCTAGTTGGTTGTCTAAAAAGAAAAAAGACAACAATATAGTAACCATTTGTATTAGGTACTACGCACATAAAAATAGGTCACAAGCTCATAACTTGTACTCAAAAAATGTTGTGAAGGTATCATCCTTAGTAGATGAACTCAACACTTTTCTAATGTAACAATCAAACAATACAAGGCGGTAGTCTTATTAACTACCCTCATGTATTTTAAATGTGAAGGTAGCACTCTCAACGGAAGTGCACTCAACACTTTAAAAACGAAAAAACAATAATGCATACAAAATAATAGGAACACTAAAAAAAATAAGACATGGTAAAATACCTTCGTGTAATAACACCACTGGATTAGAATCCTCAGAAGATACACTCGATGACTTTTTCCTTTTGCGTTTCATTAACTTTCTTTCCAGCTTTTTAATTTTTCTTCGGATATAATCATCACTATCACTGTCGTTATATAAGGTCTAACAAAATCAACTACATTCCTTTTAATGGGGGTATCTGTACATGGAGCTGAGCAGGCTCACCAAATTTGAGCCAAAAATTCAGGCTAGTTACGGAGATATTGATCTTAACAATCTCATTCCGTAACTACGAAAATCTACACCCTTTACAGCTGTTTACTACTACATTGACACACTACGCACGCACACAAGCAAACGTGACCCACACATGCACACACTCAAGATAACAGCGCGGTGCCACAGAATACCTAATAGTACTACCGGCGGTGCGGCGACGGTGACTCAGAAATACCAACATGAAAGAATTACCCTGATTTTAGGGTAAAATAAAGTTTGTGGGTTTTCTTTTATAAGGACTTTTTTCACTACGGATTGGAGTAGAATTATGTGTTTCGCAATTAGAGACTTAGGAATTAGGGGTTTTAATTGGTTGTTGATTTTTGCGGTCACGTAACCGAACCGACATCGAGAGAATCAAAAGTTGACGGTATTTCATAATCGATCAAGATACTACGAACAGCTGACCGCAGAGTGCGTTGTTCGCGAACTGACCGGAGAGTGTGACTGTGTTGTTGTGACCTAATTTACGTAACAAAACTTCAACGACTCACTAGTTTTCGTAGTAACCAAGGCCATATTCACATATCATTTTGAAAGAACGAAGATACCGCGGAGACAACGACAATTTCGATCAATGCTCTCGTCTATTCAGCTTCAATAAAAATGGCTGTACGACGTTACGTCTAACCGTTCCCAACTTCCCACCACGGCTGTAAACTCGTCGTGTAATGTGCTATTAAATTAAATTTTACAAACAAAACTACAATCGAGTTGTTTAAACTGAAAATAACAAGGTCATTAAAGTCTAATTTCTCGCCTTCTTTAATTCTACTTTATTTTTTAATTAATTTTGGGGGTAAAATTATTTTGGAGTTAGCAAGACCAAGTTTCAAAGGTGGCCCCGACAAAAGTACCCCGCCGTGTTTGTCGGTATCTTGGATAGGGTGACAAGCATTTTGTTTAGCTAAGATAAGATCGTAGGTATTCGTAAGGAAATAAAACATTTTGCTATTTTAGGAACTGAAATACATTTCACTTATTATTTAAGTTTCAACATTTGAGATATTACTATTGTTTATAAGGAAAATTGTTGGAATAAAAAGGTTTTGCTATTTTGTAATTAATTCTTGACTAGTCGTCTAGATAATGAAATCGACACCGTAAAAGTTGATATTAACTTGACAAACCACGGGACAAACTCATTTAAAAAAATGCTTTAAAAGTTACCTAGAATTTAACTCCTAACCAGTGTGATATTTGGTTCAATTAAACACGATTATAATTGTTTTGCTAAAAATAATTAAATAAAAAATGATATGGATTGTTTTAATAAACCTACTCAAACATTCGTGTAAAATCGTAATCCTAGTCCTAGATATTTATTTAACGTGGAAGCCCTACCGTACTCGCAAACTGCAGACTATGCCGCTCGAGCCGAAAGGCCGGTGTCGGACACGTGTCGGGGTAAATCAAAGTGTGCATGCGGATAGATAGGGATGTGCCACATTTGTTCTGATTTCTAGGCTCATAGTTTTTTACGAGATCAGATCATTCATTCATTACATTACTAATTAAGATTTTATTTTTGTTTAAACTAAAATTTGATTTTATTTGATTTTAACTAAGTTATTGAGACGATAACAATGTTTTATGAGTTTCGAAAAATAGTCTTATCAGCGCATATTTCATATTAAGTAAGTAAAACATGTTATTAGTGTTTTGATTTCTCTCGAAGTTGTTTCCTTTTTGCCACTTACAGACTGCCATATGAGAAGTACAAACTACACAATATTCATTGGTTATTTTTACAGTATATATATTTTTTTTATGTATTTCTCAACTATAGCGTATGAATGGTCACACAGTACGTGCTACTACAAGTATCCTAATCTCGAAGACGAAGCAAAGTATAATGGAGTATTAAGGAGCGATCGCAGGCGATTTTTTGGGAACTGCTCTCAAATGTGTAAAGAACAGTTACACGAGGTCACTTGAGGCAGTACTATGTCTGTGGAGTAATATAGGGCAATCATGGAATTGCTCTTTTTTTTTGCAAAGTTGCTGCTGTTTGGCCATGTAAGTTACGCAGGATTTTTTATAGAAATAATTACCCGGTTGCGATCGCCGCAGGTAGTTAAGCTATTAATGGGGAAATGGATTCCATTGGTGCGTGCGACTATTAAATAAACCCGACCCTTCAACTTCACCTAAACAATTTAAATCATGCGAATCAAAACACAAATACGAAATCGCAAGATTCGCATGCGAATACCTAAAAATCCTAAAATCATCATTTTAGAAAAAAAAACCGTGAAATCTGTTACGAGCAGTCTTACCCACTCATTTTTCGTTTTATACTATAGTTATTTCAAGATAAGAAAGGGTTTTGTGACACTTCACTGTTGACACGTAGCGATGATGATGCCCTAACGAAATCCAATCGATTATTTTTGAAAGTTTATAAATAAAGTTTAATCGATTTTATTTTTTTAAAAAACCGTTATATTGCAATGTTCTACCGCCAGTTTTTGACAAGCCTTTTTGTCATTTTACCAAATAATAACAAAAACATAATGAAAAACTTAACAAAATCTATTTTTAGAGACTTATTTAGAAGTTTATAGTCATTTTCTAGAGGTTTTATACCTTTGACCTAAGCACATTCAGGGGTTTATGTGTTCAATAAATATAAACATTTATCTTTATTATATTTGTTTTCTTTTTGCAAACTTTACATGGGATCTTTGTGGACCATGCGACTAATAGTGTGCCTAATTATAATAATTTGAAAGCATTGAAAAGAAGGTCTGTTGTGGCCTGAACTACGGTGGTTATGTTTGTTGTTAATGAAAGATAAAGTTAATGAGTAAGAAAAGAGTTATATTTAAAGTTCTGCAAAATTACTTATGTTAAATTGTTACGCTAAAATGTTAGGATGAATGTTAATGTTTTTGAGCGCGTCCGCACGGTATGGCGTCTAAATATGCACTAAAAATTGTTAAGTCTAATCAATGTAATGACGGCCGCGTTCAATGACCGGCACGTGTGTGAAATAGGTGTTCGATTGCAATGCACCGAACATATTCCCGAGGGGGAAGAAAAGAATGATACAAAGAGATGCTGGTTAGTAGATGCGACAAGATGATAAACAATATTTAACTTAAGATTAATGAGTGTTAGAACAATTTTAAGTTTAATGATGAAATACTAAAACTACGTTATTTATGTTAAGACCCCCTTTTTTTTTTTTTAATCTTCACTAAATTGCAACCTTTTAGGGGCCGGCACTTTTAACACACTTTCACTATTAAACTTTCGCACACGCGCACTATTACACTCACGCAAGTCACTGAGATGACACATGCTGATGGACCTGGAGACTGGGTTGGGTGCCTCAGGCCCTTCTGTAAGCTCCACCGGCGCCGGCGCCCCGCTTACCGCGGGCGCCGTCGCAGGCTCATTTCTTCGCAGTCGCGCTCGCCGACAGACGATGATTATTCCTATTATTGTTGCAGCTCCCAGTATTGAATAAATTAATGTGTAGTGGTGTACATCATGATAGGATACAGCACCTATATCGTCAGATAAGTTTGCTTCCTTTAACTCTTGTATTTTTTTCTCAATTTCTCTTGATAGCGATGATTGATTCGAAAGATTGGCTTTCTCTAGTGAGTAATTTTCTAAGCTTATATTGATGATGTGATTAATTGGAGCTATAGAGTTAATATGTAGATCATCTTTGACCTTATGCGTACTTTTCAGGTTTCTATGAGCGAACACGGTAAAATTGTAAGTTTTTATTATGCAATTACTATCTATGTTTATCAAACTCGAGCTCGTCAGCTGATGTGCGGTAACAAGATCCCCGCATATGACTCGAACATGACACTGGGTACAACATATGTACAAGTATGTATTTACGTTGGATAGGCTATACCACTTGTTCTGACCCGCGGCGATGCTCGTCTTGCACTGATTAATTTTTTCTTCATTCTTCACACATAAATCTTGGTCATTTACCATCTTGTATATAGGGGTTTGTAAATTGCAAATAAGGGTTGACGTGTCTTTCGGTAAACAGTCTTGAAAATTATCCTGGGATAGTGGTATGTATGAGTCTTTGTGTAAGTTGATGGCTATAATATTAGAAATAGGTAGTATGTTAATCCATTCATTTCCAACCTTCTGAGGTAGTGGGATGACGTTATATACATCATAACTATCTCTTGTAATTAGTGGAAGCTGAATTTCGAAAATAAAGTAATCTGTACTCATTCGTGCTCGAACCTTTAATAACTTATATATTATTATGTTCCTTATCTCAGTTCCAATATTCGAAATGGGAAGTGTAACTTCATTGGACAATAATCCCGAGATAGTACTCAATTCTGTTTGTAATTTTTCCGGCGTTAGTAGATGCAAATTAAAGTGTCCTTGAAATATATCTGTTATGGTGTCAAGTAACGTTGATTGTATGTCACTCAGGGTTTGTAACAGACTTAAAGTTGATAGAGCTGATACGGTAAAATCTTCATCGGTAGACAGTTTGTTCATCTGTTTTTCTATTGTGACAATCGACTGGTCGAGACTGATGAGGTGCTTGTTAATAATTTTGTGTTGTTTAGATATATTATCTTCTGTTCTTTTGAGCAAATTATATTCTGACTCCACGACTGACGTCTGATTTCTCCACAACTTGTTGATATGTGCTTGATTTTGTTTTATTGCCACGATATCTTTTGCATATTGTTCCGCGAAACGCTGATCTAATACTCCGAAGAGTGAGTTTGCCAGGTATCCCACACCGTCGATAAGGCCGCGACGCTGTCTAGAGTGACCGCCAAATTGCTGATTTAGCAACAGCTGATCGTAGTATTGTAGGTCATTGTGCCGATGTTTTATTTGTGTCATGATCATGTTACACTGATGATTGGCGTCTAGTGTTTTGCATGTTGTTTCGAGTTATCTGCATAATTTTTCGAGTGCTATATGTCCTTCCCAGTATGGTGACATGTCATAATAAACTACAAGGGTCCATTTGTCCTTACACAGTTGCATCCTTGCTAATGGGTCAAAAAATAATGTTTGTCTCTCGTTCAGCTCAGTAATATTGTTCGCCCCGAAGGTCATTGTAAATAATGTTATAAAATAAAATATAGCCATAGCAATTTTTGATAGTGTTGTTGATTGATTATCTCTTGGTTCCCTCATACTCTGTGGTTTAGAGTTTGTTTTCATAGTTTTATCGTCTACTTCGTTTTTATTCTTATTGTTTATAGGTAAAACTGAGAGTTTAATTACTGGCCTTTTGATGTATCCCGTTTTCGTTTTTAACGTCACTACACGCACATAGCCGTCTTCTCCTGGGTGAGTCTCGATAACTCTCCCCATTGCCCATTTTCCTGCTGCGATGTTCTCTTCATGGATAACCACGATGTCGCCAACCTTTATGTTCTGTTGCGGGTGCATCCACTTTCTACGTGCTGTTAATTGAGTGAGATATTCAGCCTTCCACCTTTTCCATATCTCCTGGAATATTTTGTTTGTTAAGTGCCACCTGGTTCTAGCGTCTTCTGCTGTTTCAATGACTGTTGTATCGGCTCGTCCTGTTAGGAAGTGTGCTGGTGTCAAAAAATCGAGATCCTCGGTATTCGGTATCGGTGGTGCAGGGTTAACCCGGGCTTCTGGAAGGTCACCCATGAGTTGATGTTGTTTCTTTGTATCTCTTTTTCTACACACGATGCAATTACGCAGTTGTTTTTTGACAGTCTTCATTCCACCAGTGATCCAGTACTCCTGTCTGAGGCGCGCTAATGTTAGCCGTGGGCCACCATGGAAAGTTGACTGATGAGCTTCGTTTATCAACAATGTTGCCAATGGGCTGTTCTGTGGTATTATTTTCGGATGCTTCATGTTAAAAGGCAAGTTCGCTTTATATAATCTTCCACCGACTAGTAGTAAGTTATCTTGAGTTATAATCGGATTTAAATGTACTAATTTGCTCTTTGAGTTAATTTTTCCGTGTTCACGTAAAGACTGAATTTCTGTTCCAAATACGATTTCCTGCACACGTTTCGCAATTATCAACTTAGCAGTATTTAATTCATGCAACGTGATATAGCTTGGTAACTGCTTACGCTGCGGGTTCAACGCTCGGCGTATCCATGCGACAATACGTATGATTGTTGTGATTGAACTATGTTTGTTAATTAGGTCAGTAATAATATCGTAATTACAACCTTGTTGTACGATGTTTGTCTGTTTATTGACATGAGATCTCAACTCCAAATCCGTTGTAAATGTTGGTTGTTCTTTGTTATTTATGTTTTCTGTAGGGAGCCACGATGGCCCTTTCCACCAAAGGTTATGTTCTTTTAATTCAGGTGCATACATGCCTCTGCTCGCGACATCTGCTGGATTTTCTTTTGATTTAATATAGCGCCAACAATTGGCGGGCATTATTTCGACGATTTTCTCTACTCTGTTCGCTACGAACGGCTTCCATCGATTGGGTTCATCTTGTATCCAACCCAATACTGCCATTGAGTCAGTCCAGCCATAAATGATAAATGGATGTTGATGAAACGCTTCCTTGATTTTGTTCATAAGTTTTGTTAGTAATAATGCCCCACTCAATTCTAGTCTGGGTAAGGTTAAAGCCTTTTTATGAGGTATTAGTTTGCTTTTTGCAGCAACTATTACTGTTTCAGGGTTGTTTTGCATCTGCGCATACACAACGCAGGCATATGCCACTTCCGAGGCGTCACAGAAGCCGTGAAGTATAATGACGTCACCTGCGTTGCTTAAAATCCGCCTTGGTATTTCGATAGTACTAATAAGTTTAATATCTTTTTCAATGTTTGACCATTCTATTAAATTTTTTTCAGGTACAACGTCATCCCATCGTAATTGTAAATTCCATAGCCCTTGAAAAAGTATTTTTAGTTTTGTTGAAATAGGTGTTAACCAACCGAGGGGGTCAAATAGTTTAGAAATTTCAGACAATAAGGTGCGTTTTGTAAGTTTATTTGGAGAAGTTAACTTGCATTGAAATGAAAAGGTGTCTTTAATGGGATTCCATGACAAGCCTAATGTTTTTGTTGTGTTTTCTGCTTTAAAATTAAAAACATTGTTTTCATTGTTGTTTTCTATTTGTTCCATGTCACAGAGTAATTTTTGGTGATTAGAAGTCCATTTCCTGAGATTCATCCCTCCTAACTTCAAAGTGTATTTAATTCAATAATTAATTTTTGACCGTCTGTCTTAGAATATGTTCCGTGAACCAAATCATCCATGTACGAGTAGAATGCTGACTCCAGTACTTTACTTGCTTCCGGAAGGTGTTCTCGCTCATCTTCCGCTAACCTTTTCAATGTCATCATGGCCAGAAACGGGGCAGCCTTTGTACCATATGTAACTGTTGTTAATTTATAAGTTTTAAGTTGTTGATTACATGATTCGCGCCATATAATTTTTTGCAGGTTCTGATCTTGCTCATTTATTAGTATTTGTCGGTACATTTTTTCGATATCTGCGGTAAAAGCATATTGATACTGTCGCCATTTTAAAATTAATGTTTGTAAGTCTTGCTGAAGATTAGGGCCTGTGCACATTAAATCATTCAGGCTGTAGCCGGTTAATGTTTTAGCTGACGCGTTGAATACTACTCGGCACTTAGTGGTTGTAGATTCTTCTCGTTGAACTCCATGATGAGGTAAAAGGCACTCCAGATTTGTGTTACTGTCGGTCTCTAGTTTCATGTGACCTAGTTGTTCATATTCGACCATAAAGGCTCTATAATCCTTTGCAAGGCGTTGCTGTCGTTCAAATTTCCTCTCTAAATTACGAAATTGCGCTATAGCCATTTGTTTTGATGATCCCAGTTTATCCTCTGATTCCTGTTTAAATGGTATCCTTACCTCGTAGCGTCCATTTTCTTTCCTAACTGTAGTATCTGTGTAAAATTGAATGCATTTTTGATCTTCTATAGATAGATTAGACTGTTCATGTATGTCTTCAATATTCCAGAATCTTTCGATGTCTTCCAAATTGTTTATAATGACGTTGCATTGGTAGGAGTGGTTTACCGCATTTCCACATAACAGCCATCCTAGTTGTGTTTGTTGAGCTATGGGTTACATAGAGTTTTCACCTTTTATTATTCCTTTCATTATTATATTGGCATAAATATCTGCTCCAAATAATATATCTACAGGGCGACTCTGATAAAACTCTGGATCAGCAAGGTTTATGTTTGTTATGAAATCCCAGGCCGGTTTGTTGAAGGTTTTGTTTGGTAAGCTTTTGGTTAAATTGTTCATGATTAAAACGTCTGTCGAAAATGTAAAGTTATGGTACAGTGAGGTACATTTAATGTTAAGCATGCCTTTGCACGGGTTTTCTTTTTTTCCTACTCCGAAGATTGTCCCTTGACATTTGTTTCTCGGGAGACGTAGTTGTTGAGCTGCCTTTTCTGTTATTAATGATATTTGCGAGCCTTGGTCTATCAAGGCTCTCATGTTGAGAAAAGTTCCATCAGCTGATTTGACCTTTATTACAGCTGTGGCTAATAAAATTTCAGAATAATTGTTTTGTGTAACGTGAGTGTTATTTCTCACTATTTCATTCTGCTTGTTTGGTGTCGATGAACTTGATGATGCAATTCGAGACGGCTTGACCTGAACGCATGCGTCATGCAATAATGTACTATGCAATTCCGGACATCGGCGACAAGTTTTAGAGGAAATACATGCCTTACCATGATGACTAAATAAACAGTTTACGCAAAGCTTTAAATTAATCACAGTTTTAAATTTTCTTTCAGGTTCCATCTCCAAAAACTGTTTACAATGATATAATCCATGATCTTGATTGCATAAAGGGCATTTAATGTTAGATGATGCAAAGAATGATTTTGTAAACGGTTTTATGTTTCTCTGTTCGTTGGTGCTGTTTTTCGATTGATTTGTGTAATATGGCAACTGAGAATTCGAAATCTGATTATTTCTATGTTGAAAATAGTTTTTATTTGATAGATGCTCTTTGTTAAAGAAACCAGTCTTTCCTTGACTGTTGTCTTGTTTACGGCGTGACGCCTCTAATGCCGTGAATTTCCCTTCCAGATAGTTAAGAAAATCTTTTAATTTTGGCAGGTCTCTAGGATTTTTCAGAAACTGTATGTAGTCGGAATGTGTTTCAGCATCCAATTTCTGAGACAAAAGGTGTATGAGTATGGGATCCCACGTTGAGACGTCAATCTGTAGATTTTTAATTGCGTTAAGGGTCTCAATTGTTAAATCATGTGACCGATTGATTGTTGTTGCATAATGGGGAGCCCTAAAAGGGTATTCATGTGAGAGGTAAAAATAAGCTTTTTGTTGTTAAATCTGTTGTTTAAAATTTCCCAACACACTAAATAATTTTCAGAACTTATTTGAAGGTGTTGAATTAATCGTTCGGCGTCTCCCCGCACCTTGCTCTTTAGGAACTGCATTTTTTGACTATTTGAAAGTGTCGAATTGTTGTGTATCGTTTCCTGGAACAAGTCCTTGAACGATGTCCATTGGTTATAGTTTCCATTAAAAGTTGGTATGTCTAGTTGTGAAGTCGATTTTTCACGATGCATTGCGGAAAACATTTTTGTATTGATAGTTTTCTTCATTTTAATAAATTCACTTTCATAAAAATCAAATTTGGCTTCATATTTAGTGTTTCCCACTCCTTCTGAAATGATCTTCCAGTGTGCTGCGTCCACTGCCGCCCAGCGATTCTGCAGAGATCTTAAAGCGTCTTCCCACTCCCACTTCTCTGTTATAGATTGGATGTTTATATTTCCTAACGTTCTTTTAAAAGCCATGAAGTGTGTATCCTGTTTCCTTAATTTGTCATTTGACAAAGTAGTTTTCTCCTCAGTTTCTTGTATTTGTGGGCTTTTCAGTTTATTAATAATGGTTTTAGTCGGTTTCTTTACTTCAATTTCTAATTTACTATCCAATTCCCTACTCGTACTCGGTTGATCGTATTGCGTCGTACCCAGATTTTCACTTTTACTCTCTTGCTCCAGCTGTACCGATTCAATTGTCTTTAAATATTGTTCTAAATAATTACGCGTGTCGCTGTAAAATTGAATTGTTTGTTCATAATGCTCCTCCATAAAATACACATCTGATTGTTTGTCTGTCATTCCTTGTAATTTACTATGATTTTCTTGGAATTCAATCCAATACGTTTCTAAAGTTTGTAAACGCCTATTGATGTTAGAGGGAGTTTTGCGGTCTGACGAATCTTTTTTGAAATTCGTTAGAAGCTTATCCATTGCTGTCATAAGCTCGCTTTGAGTTTCGATTATAGCTTGATAGTTTGCCATGTTGCTGTATTAGTTTAATATGTAAAATATACGATCTTACTTGATGTCTGATGTAAAGATGATCCTCGTAGCTAAGCTACTCCGCTGTTTGAACGGTTGCCTGCTGAGTTCACCTGTGTCGCTGACTTAGCTGCGTGGCGTTCCTTGCCAGGCCGGGCTGCTGTTGATGAAGAAGTTGCAATCCTACTGCTGCTTGCTTTTTGGTATCCACTGGACACTGTTGTTGTTAATTGTCCACCGCATCCAAGCACACTGTTCACCACTGTGTTGTTCACCTCAAATCACGTATCACTTCACACGCGCGCGAGGTGTAGCTCGAAGGACCATATGTTGTGGCCTGAACTACGGTGGTTATGTTTGTTGTTAATGAAAGATAAAGTTAATGGGTAAGAAAAGAGTTATATTTAAAGTTCTGCAAAATTACTTATGTTAAATTGTTACGCTAAAATGTTAGGATGAATGTTAATGTTTTTGAGCGCGTCCGCACGGTATGGCGTCTAAATATGCACTAAAAATTGTTAAGTCTAATCAATGTAATGACGGCCGCGTTCAATGACCGGCACGTATGTGAAATAGGTGTTCGGTTGCAATGCACCGAACAAGGTCATACATTAAATAGTATATTTTTTTATTTTAAATCATTAACAGGGGCTTTCGCAAGCTGCAAACAAAAAGGTTACTATACAATTCCTATGTCCTGAGCATTTTAGAATATTGCAGTGTTGTATGGAGACCACATATGTATATGCATGTCACTCTCTGAGGTTGGAACGTATTCAGAAGATATATCTGTGGCATCTCGCCTATTCGGCCAACTAATGCAGAAAGGGGTTTTCATACAAAGCTAGAATGAAACATTTTAAATAAAATTCCTTGGGAAAGCGTCGAACAATATTGGATCTCACTTTCTTATATAAATTATTTAATAATAATATAGATTGTCCACAACTATTACGTAAATTTGGATTCAGAGCACCTCACAGGTTACCTAGAACCCAAATTGCACCTTTGGCTCTGCCAATGCGCACTACAGTAGGGTAAACATACCGGTTATCGGCCGTTTAAGCGACTCGTTGACTTCAGAGTTTATTTCTATCGTAATGCTGTACGTCAAAAAACGTTAGGTCCTACAATAGTCTAGTTTCATAAAACCTAACATTTATAGACGTAGCAATGATACATCATTTAAAATATATATATATTCGTAAAAATAGCAAATATACCGGTTATCGGCCTTTTTACTTAGTTATCGTCCACTAATGCACTGGTTATCGGCCACCAAATGCACTTTAGAAAAATCAGTGTTATTCAATAGCCCATAGGGCTTATAATAGTATGAAAGTAAAACAATTAATATATTTTAAAAAACTGTATATTTTCACTTTCTTCTAGAGCTTAAAATACAATTGAGTATCAGATTAAAATGTCGATTTGAACAAATTGCTTCTTTTAGCTTAACACAATCATATAAAAAAATCAAACATAACATTAAATTCTATGCCCAGTAAAACCGAGACTTTAGGGCGAACTAAAATTACCAGGTACCAATCCTACTATTAATGAAACAAATATGTAAATAGTTAACAAACAATAAAGGAATCGTTATGTTAAGTAATATTTAAAAATAAATCAACACAAAGTTTAATTAGGTAACTTACTTAAACAGTCTATCAATCAGTCAGTATTGTTATAGAAAGTTTTCAAAACGTCTCTCCTCGCAATTTTAGCAGTTTCACAAAACATACATTCATACGATGCTGTAGCTGCTCGATTGTAGGTATGATAAATTCTTTAGTTTCGTGCATTTTAAGTGATACCATCGAATGCATTGATCACAGCCAACATTCATTTCGCCCTCTTCTTCAGTGTCACTTATAAAGTCAAGATCACATGAACCACATTTAATACGGGATTGAGTTTCATCTATTTTTTTTTTCTTTATCCTCTTTTGTTTTGGTGGTAGTTCTTTTCTCTTTAGGTCTCTTTCAAGTTTTCTTTTCTTAATTTGATTTTCTTTGTCCTGTTTTGCTTTTTCTTTATTTTCGTAGTATTGTTGCCAAGCTTTAGAAGATATAGCACTCGGAAACTGATTTGATGTACGAGTTCCTTTATTTTTAGTGACAACATTAGGAAATTTCAGGTGCTTTTTAAATGGATCCTCATCTATAACAGTCGCAACTGTTTCCGGAGCTGAAACTAATAATATGTTTTCTGTAACTTTTATTTTACTGGCAGTTCCCGCTATATTGTTCGAAGATTCTATAGAAGGTATTGTTTGATTTTCTGCTAATGTAATAAAATCATTATCGAGTTGTTGAATCGCATTAATATTATCAATTGTCAACGCAGAAGAAGCCAGATTTATGTCAGAAATTGTCCTAGCCTCCTTGTTACCATTACTTATGATAATAGGAGGGATCTGTTTGGTGTCAGACTTTTTACTGCATGTTTGTTGTTTAGCTGGTGCAACATCCAAAGACCTGTTTAAGAAGATATGATTTTGATCTGTATCTGCAAATGTTGTATACATGTTGATGTTTTCCGGGTGGGGATCTTTGTGTAGCTCAGCAACCGTTTCAGTTTGGATAACATGCATTGTGGTACTGTTATCAAAAGGAATAACGATATCCTTACTAGTTTGACATATTTCTGACAAATGTATATCACTAAATGGTGCTGTTGAGATGTCGTTGAGAGATATATAAGAACCAATCTCTGGAATCTGAATAGAGCTTTGAACCATGTCCTGAACAGAAAAAAATCCTGAAATTTTTGGCCTGGCACCTTTCGAAGGCTTATCAGAAGGATTATCAAATTCAAATGATTTGGAATGTCTAGGGGTTGAAGTAGATGGATGAATTAAACCTCGGGTTATCTTCGATGTCACGTCAGAGGATCCCTTGACTTCAAAGGATATTAAATTTTCCAGGATTGACCCGGATTGTTTAGGTCGGAGTGTCCTTGGGGTCTTGTCAGATGACTGGTTAACTTCAAACGATTTAGAATGTGTTTTTGAGGATTTGGTAACTTCTAATGATTTTGAGCGTCTAGCAGTTGAACTGGCTTGGGAAGTTCGTGGTGTCTTTGATTTAGATCGCCTTTTTTTCAGATATGCCTCCTTTGTACGATCAAGTTCACGTAAGATTGTACCTGGGTTTATACCCAGCTTACCTATATTCTCTTCCATCAGGTAAAACACTTTTCTGGCTATTTCAAAATGCTTCTCGTTTAGAGGTTTTTCTGAACTTGTTTGAGCAGCAATTGTGTTTTGTATCTGAGCATCTTTCACGCATTTTGAAAAGTCTACCTGTTCTACGTCAAATGGATAAAGACCGCATTTACGAAATCCATTTTTTATTGTTTGAGTCATCTCAATATCTAGCGCCTCTTTAAAAACTTGGCAAAAATTTGTTTTCGTTACACATTTGTTTAAGTTTTCAGGCCGACTGCCAATTTTTCACGGTGCGCTTCCATTCCTGTTTCAATGGCTTGAAAACACTCACATCCGCTGGTTGAAGAATATGGGTGGTGTTAGGCGGTAAAGCGTAGAGAATGATATCATTATCCTCGCAGAACTTACTCAGTGGCATGGACATGTGTGACTTATGTCCGTCTACGAAAAACAGAACAGGCTTTTTTAAGTTTTGTTTCGTGAGCCAATCGTTGAAGCCGTTAGACATGTACTCAAAAAATGTATCCGCACGCATCCACCCAGTCTCCGATTTCCCCAAAATCCAATCAGGTGGCATGTTGTCGGCGACGGCTTTAGGTGGTCTTTTATAAGGGTACACCACTAATGGTGGACATATTTTACCACATGCAGTCATTACTATTAGCACTGTTATGTTATCTTTCTCATTGCCTTTCTTGACTACATATACGTTTTTATAGCCTTTAGGTGCTAAAACCTTCCCTGTTTTAGGAGACAATGAGACACCAGTTTCATCAGCGTTTAGAATACGATTCGGATCATCTAAAATATCTAATGCATTTTGTTCAACCAAGAAAGTGTGTAAGTTTGAAAACCATTTACGAATTGAACATTCTTTGATGGCTTCTCGCGCCTTATTTATAGCTTCTGGCTCTCGGATGCTTATATTGGGATGGCGTTTAAGAAAGCTGAGATACCATCGTATACCTGGTTTACCGCCTGGAAAGCGATGGTCTATGTCCAGTTATTTTGCAAGCTCAGTCACCGTATCAATAAGATCATGTTTGTTAATTGGAATTCCGGCTTTTGCCAACTCAATAACCCAATCAACAATTTTATTTTCCCATCGAAACCAAATATAGGATCTGGGCCAACTTTTCTTTTTTGTTCAGCAACACGACCAGAAAGCCTATCCTGTACAGTGGATCTTGGAACTCCGTACTGGCGGCACGCCTCTCTGATGCCGCGAACGTTGCCGCGTATATCTGAAAGAGCACTTGTCAGTGCTTCTTCAGTATAAGCAAACCTTCGAGATGGCTCTTCGTTTCTTTTCTTTTTCTTACTTTTACCGACAGAAGCCATCTGAAACAAAAACAAGCACAATTCCAATACCAAGCAGCTCCATCAACTAAAATGTATCAATTATTACATATAACGGGTAAATAAGCTTTGGTAAATAACGCGGCAGCGTGCTAAAAGCGTAAGTGCTAATAATTAGTGAACTAGCTTCGCTTCTAAGCAGCCTATTTCAGAGTGCCAAATTTTATTAAAACCTATCTAGCCGTTTGAAGCAAAACGGGTTAACAAGTATAAAGTCACAAACAAATGTAACAGTCAGAAATAAGTTACTTTTTTACCATTTATCGGACACCTTTAATTTATTAGGTCGAAAACAGCTTTTTTTTTACTAATTATCGGCCGTTCTTTTTCCAAAAGGCCGGAATCAGGTGTGATTTTTACCAATTTTCGGCCGCCTTTTATTTAAGACGGCCGGAATCAGGTATAGTTTTTACCAATTTTCGGCCGCCTTCTTTTTCAGACGGCCGAAAATAGGTTTTGTTTAGACTAGTTATCGGCCACTACACTTTCTGTATTTTTGAAGGTCATATCTTTGAAACTATGAAGTATACTGGCGGTCGGAATCTAGTTATCAATTCACAAAATTATAGCTGTTTACTAATATAATAGAATCTATGTTGGTGAATTTTAGGTTTCCGCAATATAGGCAAAGAGAAATGACGTAAGTAAACCAGTTTATCGACCATCCGGTCGGAAAGTAGATTTTGATACTAAACGATAACGTATTGTCCGACCACCATATAAATTACAAATTATGAAAAGCATGGTGAGTTTGGGCACTTGAATATTAAAATTAAACATGCCAAATACACACAAACCAAAAAAATCACCAATAAAACAATCGTAACACTTAAAAAGTCACCTTTGAAAATCAATCCAGCTGCTATTTTTTTCGCTAAATTTGCCACGCGTCCACACACCGAATATTGAAATGGCGACTGAGGGCTCAGTTCGCAAATTTCGAGGTTATGTTGTTGGATTATAAACCATGAAGTTCGTCCGGGTCGAATGGCGCGAAATTAGAAAGGAGCTGTCTGTAAACTATCTATTATTCAAAATAACGTGTGAAGTGGCCGAAAAGGGGTAGTGGCCGGTGAACCGGTATTTCTACCCTATTAGGCTCAAATTCATTTGTCCCCAGGGTAAGCAGACTTCTGAATTGTTATGGAAAGTCCACTGATATTCACACTGCAAGTCTCACTACATTTCGTAGGCATTTAAGAGAAACCATTGTCGATGAATAGATTGGCATTTAATTGTTTGGTTTGTAATTATCTTTGTTTCGGTTGGGTACTGTTTAACTTTACTGTTTTACTTTTTAAAACTGTAAGAACATCAAAGTATTGGTGTTTCTAATTATAACACATTTTGCATGCGGTGTTCACCCTAAATTGATTGTGCATTTGGTTAGATACTTAAGACTGTATAATAGGTAAGTATTATTGTAACAATTGCTGGTGAAACAAATAAAAAAAAAACAAAAAAAAAACAAAGAATCATACTGAAAATTATGGCGCGCTTGGACAAAATAATTCGACAATTTGGTTCAAACTGCAAAATCATACGTGACAAAACTAGCTCAAAACAGCTGAATTACCTAAAATTGTTAAATTAAACGAACTTACCTTAAGTGAAGTTCTATTTCAATTTTACGAATTTTCACCATCATGGAACACTATGCAGCAATATGGGATGTTGCGCTTGACTTCACAATTTATAAAGCAATTCAAAAATCTTGAACGCATCTAGTAGTCCAGTCTTGTATTATCTATGTCGCTCCTCTATATTCACTAAGAGTTCAGAGTAGGACACGAATAACCTTTTTAAAAAACAAACAGGGAAAATTACTGTGTAATTCGGGTAGGGAGGGTTGTTCCATGATGGTGAAAATTCGTAAAATTGAAATAGAACTTCACTTAAGGTAAGTTCGTTTAATTTAACAATTTTACTCTTTTCACCATCATGGAACACTATGCAGATGTTCAAAGCTAAGGTTGTGAGTGTACGTCCATACACTTTTATAAAATATATTTTATAAAAAACAATCAGCATATAATATTGAGAATAGAGTAACAACATAAATCTCTCTTCTTAAAGATATAAAGACTAATACACAATATTTTGACCTTAAAATAAAAAATAATAATAAAAAAATTAACAGTTATCTAAAATAACATTACTTAAGGTATTTGTTTGTAACAAAGGTCTATTATAATATTGAGCAAACATGGCTGAGTTTTCAGACCATCCAGCACATTTCCTTATGGCGTCTACAGTCATACCTGCCCTCAGTGCTGCTGAGGTCGACGCGTGGCGAGTGCTGTGTGATGAGAAAATTTGTGTGTCGATTCCAGCTTCTTTTAGAATATTTTTAATCCAACGTCCAATACTTTGGGTTGAAGCTTTTTTATAAGGTTTTTTGTAAGTTATTATGAGATCGTTTATATTAGTTCTATTACTTTTTGTTAAATCAATATATGAAAGAATGGTTTTTACTGGGCAGATTTCAGGTTTATGGTTATAATAAGGTAACCTTAAGACAGGTTGCTCATTTCCATGTTTAGATGTTTATATAATGTCTGTTATATTAATAGTAATTCCGATATTATTTATACTTATGTTATCTATTTTTATAACTGACAAAGTTTGTATTCTGTGTCCAGTTGTTAGAGCTAATAGTGTTACCAGTTTACGGGTTAGTTTTTCGATTCCAATGGTCTCATTAGGATACCATGTATTTAATAAATTTAGAACCGTACTTGGATCCCATGTTGAATTATATTTAGGTTTTGTTGGTTTTATTTTATAAACACCTTTTAGTAATCGTTTAAGTCTATCATCTGTGCCGACCCTGGGACCTATTAGTAAGGATATAGCCGATCTAAAACTATTTAAAGGTCCATATGAAGCACCAGAATAGAATCGGTTGGTCAGAAAGGATATAATATTTGGAATTGAGCCAGTGTATGGATCTAAATTATTCTCATTACAAAATTTCCACCACAAGCATAAGGCAGTATTATATTGTTTTAGAGTGTTAGGCGACAATGATGAAATCATAATATCGAGGGAGGACTGTGGGATTCCTCTTTTCTTTAAGGCTTCGCAGAGAGCAGACCTGCAGCCAGGGTAAGTGTTTGATGTAACGGGTGATGCTCTCTGAAACAGGACGATAATAGTGTTTTACTGGGTTTGAATATTATTGGTCTCCTAGTTGAAAGTGACAAAAATAAGGGGAACCACGGTTGTGTTGTCCAATAAGGCACAACTAAGACACCTGTAGCGTGGTCATTTTTAATTTTGTGTAAAACTTTTAGTATTAGGCTAAACGGTGGGAAGGCATAAAAATAATATTTTGACCATTTTACTGTAAATGCGTCAACAGCTATTGCATCAGGATCTTTTTTCCAACTAATGAACTTTTCACATTTACTATTTGATCGTGATGCAAATAAGTCTATGTCAGGATTCCCAAATTGTGTTATTATTTCTTGAAAAGCTGAGTCACACAATTCCCACTCAATATCCGATTTTCGAGATTCAAAGTCTGCTTCTATATTATCTTTTGTATTAATGTAAGATGTGAAAAGAAAAATATTTCTAGATTCGCACCACTGCCAGATCTTACAAGTAATATTGTTTAAATGTGAATACTGAACCCCCCCCCCATTCTGTTGATATATGAAATGGCAGTGGTGTTATCAATTCTGATAAGAATTTCACAATCTTCTAACTGATTTGTTAAGCATTTCAGCCCAAAAAAGGCTGCTTTCAACTCTAATTCATTGATGTGGCATTTCTGTTCTTCTACTGTCCATATTCCAGATACCTTTTCCCCATTAGCTACTGCACCCCAACCAGATCGAGATGCGTCTGTAAATAGTTCAATTACATAATTTTGTTGTCTAATGGGGTTATTAGTAGTGCCTAGTTTACTAAGCCACCAATTAAATTCTGAATGTAACTTCTTTGAAATTTCCATTTTTGCATCATAGTTGTCATTATTTGAACGAAGTGCTAAAAAAATTTCTCTTTCTAATAATTTTGTGTACATAAGGCCATATTTCATAGCCGGGCAGGCAGAGTTTAAAAGACCTAGGAGCTGAGCAAACTCTCTAATTTTGCATTCCTTTTTGGTTTTAAAAATGGTTAAGGTCTTTTTTAAGCTATCAACTTTTTGGCGTGGAAGGGACAAGTTCAAACTTTCGGAGTTTAGCATGAAACCTAGGTATTTGCAAGTTTTATTAGGTAAAAGACAACTTTTTTCTTTGTTAATAATAAATCCAAGTGATTCTAATAAATTGCAAATTATTTGAACATGTTTACAGCATGTTCCATAGTTTTCATTTATACAAATTATGTCATCGAGATATATAGAAATTAAAATGTTTTGTTTTCTCAAATATGAGTCCACCGGTTTTAATATCTTTGTGAAAACATATGGAGCTGTACTCAATCCATATGGAAGAGCATTAAATTCATAAATTTTGTCATCAAATTTAAATCTTAGTGTCTTTTTGCTATTGTTTGACATTTTGACAGAAAAGTAAGCTTCCTTTAAATCAATAGTTGCCATGTAACAGTCTTTAGTCATTAATTTACAAACTGTGCGTATATCTTCTAATTTAAAATGTTCAGTTTCAATAAATTTATTAAGACTTTTTAAATTTAAAATGAATCTAAAGGTACCATTTGGTTTTGGAATAAGAAAAATAGGTGACAGAAATTGATCATCTTGGTGGCAGCATTCAGAAATAGCGCCAAGTTGTAGTAATTTATTAATTTCTGTGGTTATATTATGAAATTCAGTTTTAGACCAATGGCGCATTGTAAGTTCACACCTAGATGGTATGATATTGTGGAATGGAATATCGTAAGCCAGAATCCATGATAAAATCACTTTATCATTAGTCAGTAATTGCCAGTTATGATAAAATTGGCTTAATCGGCCAGCATGTACCTCATTTAACGACGACGTGTTGATCTCGGTGGTTGTTGCTTGTAATTTTTTGTCGCTTGATGTTGTTGATTCTTCGGCCCGCCTCTGGGTTTGTATTCTTTCTGTGGTGGTCTTCGAGACGGGCTTTTCCAGTTTAAATTCTTGCTAGTGGAAGGTTGGTTGTTTTTGGTGTTTTGTTTCTTAAAGGTATGTGGCTGCTTCATTGATTGATCTTGATCTTTCAATGGCCTTTGCAGTTTTTACTCGTTCATTCAAATTATCTCCAAAAAGATAAGTATCTACTGGAACATCAGTGATGGCTTGTTTCACACAACTTTGTACAGAGGTCAGTACAAAATGTCTACGAGTAAGAGAGTCATAATGGTTCATATTGCATAATATTTTTGCGGCATCATTGATACCTTCAATTAATTTAATACTATTTAAATTTCCTTTCATGATATCTGTAATCATCACTCCTAGGCATGAAAGAACTTTCCCAGTTAAGTTTTGTTTGTACTCAAACTTTTTGTCTCGTTTTAGTACGTTTTCAGACACAGCAGTTACAATTTCTGGGTTTAATTTTGGGGCATTTGCCATGGGAAAGTTGGCTGGCAAAGGATATTTAGTAAGAAGAGTCAAAAGGTTTTCCTTTTTAATTCCCAACTTAATGATGTTGGTCCAACGTTCTGCAATCTGTTGGTTAATAGTTTGCCCTTTCTCATCTGCAATTTTTCCTTCTTCGCCAAGAGCCAGCAAAACCTCTTCAGGAAGTACCTCATCTATTGGAGGAGCTTCTGAATTGGAATGCAAAAGGAACCACAATTATTTCCCTATAATATAAGTACCTATATCTCCAATCGATGGAGGTGAACAAGTTAATGTTCAAGCCTTTAAGGGCAATGGTCTCCGTCTGCACTTAAGTGACAGCTCTATAAAATATGGACCACAAATAATGGTGAAATATGGATAATCATTTAACAATGTTAACCATTGTATCATTTAGTGTGACATAAGTTTTGTTTGTCCTTATGGAGCAACTCTATAAAATAGTATGAACATCACCATTATTTGAACAGAAAAGATCAGGGGTTTACATTAGTAAGGTACGAACCTGATTCTGTGTAACTGCATCCAGGTTGACTATCGTCTATTGTTATAGTTTCGGGTGGTACAAGCAACTGTGGTGCTGTGAATCCCTGTTGTGAAACTGATTCATCTTCACTTGCAGCTGAAGAATCTCTTGTATCATTTAGTTTTTCTTTTTGCTTATTTAATTTTCTTTCCAGTTTTCTTATTTTCTTATGGATGTGTTCAGTTTTATCACTGTGCTGACGTTTATTCATTTTAAACAGTTTTGTACAAAAGCTGTTAGAGCAATGTCTTGGACCTTCTTCACTTTTAGAAAATGGATCGAGAATTCAAGAATAAAAGTAACGGACTTTTGAAAAATACACAAGTAGTTAACTACATCCGCATGCGCGCGCAATATAAAAAAAATATTACGTTGTCGTTGTAAGAAACGACATAAACAGCGGAACGGAAAGAAAAAAAAAATCATTTCCGAAGAACTTTTCGAATTTTCGCGCTTTTTACAGTTGTTTGGTATAAACATAACCTCCAAACACATTACCGGTTTTTGTTTTCAAGAAAAAGGTTTGAACGTATGGAAGTCATAAATAATGACTTTGTTTACGTAAATTGTGTAATTTTCATGTTTTATACAGAGGTTTCATAAGAAAATAAGGCATACCTGTTGTCATTTGTCGGATAACAAATGAAATGAACTGTTACCAAACATTCGGCGATATTCCTCTCCAGTGACGATTTTTTCATAGAATCTTTTGGTGATCCAGTTTTCATCACAAAACACATATACCACACGCATAATTAACACAAGAAACATGTTAAATTATCTTAATTTACAAAACGAACGTGAAGTTTTTTGGCACAAAAAACCATAGTGAATATAGAGGAGCGACATAGATAATACAAGACTGGACTACTAGATGCGTTCAAGATTTTTGAATTGCTTTATAAATTGTGAAGTCAAGCGCAACATCCCATATTGCTGCATAGTGTTCCATGATGGTGAAAAGAGTAAAATTAAAGTTTATATTTTACAAAGCAGACGTGCAATTTAAATTGCCAAGAAGCAAAAGAAGAAAGGATGACGAGAATAATATATTCAAAGAAATTTCAGCGAATATTGACGTTAATTAATAAGAATCCTTATAAATCAGTCAATCTATTAGTAAAATCCGTATCAAAATCGGAACAGTAGTTTTAGAAATAAACTCGTACAAAGGGACAGGACAAATGATAGACAAACACCGTACAACCAGATATCACGGAAGTCTATCCAGAATCTAGAACTCTAATGCGCAGGTCACGGGACATATCGATTTGCTGCTGTCTAGTTCAGTGGGTCACTCCAGACTACAAAGCCTGCGGTTATGGGTTCAAAAACGAATCAAATAATTTAAAGAAGAAGATTTTACTACTAACTATCGAAGAGTCCCACTATACACCTTCTGGCTTCATTGTCAAATCAGCTTTTTGTTGTCTTTTACACATATTGTCATCCGAATGTCTATTATTTAACAAGTTTTATAACAATGGGACAGTTGGAAGCAGATTAAAAATATCGTGCAACTTTTGGTTACTTAGTTAAAAGTGAAGCTAATTAAATACGAGTTACATAATAATATGATACATAGTTTAAAAAACTATAAAACACGCTTTATGCCGTGTGGGGATGGCCGTAAAGAATACACTTCCCCACCGCCAACAGGAGGCGTGTCGTAAGAGGCGACTAATTCCTGTAGCACGAGACGGGCAGGTTCTACGTGCGAAATGTTATAAAAGACTGCGCTCGCCAACCCGTTTGCCAAGCGTGGCGCGTATTGACACCCCCCCTCCCCTTTTTGGGAAGGTGTATACAGGGTGTAACGAAAAGGTGAAATAAAACTTTAAGGGGTTATTCTACGGCTAAATTACATCAACTTTTTCTATGGGACCAACATCGAAATCGCAAAAAAAAAAAACACTTTCCCATACTAAAACGCGACCAGCTGGCATCAGTTTGTATGGAAACGTCAAATTTTTTTTTGAGATTTTGATGTTGGTCCCATAGAAAAAGTTGATGTAATTTAGCCGTAGAATAACCCCTTAAAGTTTTATTTCACCTTTTCGTTACACCCTGTATTCAGCAGTGGACGTCCTGCGGCTGAAGTGACGAAAACATACTTTTATATGTTACTTGTTAAAATGAATCCAATGAGCCCAAACACGAAGGTTTTACTAGTACTCATTAAAGAGTTCCACTATCCACCTCCCGACTCCATCATCAGATCAGCACGACGGTGTCAAATTGTTGTATTGACACTCAAATGTCAAATACTTGCAATGTTTCTAAATCGATACGTCAGTTACAAGTAGTTTTAAAACTAGTTCCAAGATTTGTTACATTAATATTTACAAGTGAAGTTAATATTTAAAAGTGTTAAAAAATATTGTACAGCAACAGCATTACCTACCCAAAAAGATAAAGGTACATAATTAAATCGATTTTCAATTTTAAGTCCGACACGTAGAGACCAATATCGACTAACAAAATTTGACGTTTTGTGGTAGGTTGAAGTGCTGTTGTCTGTACATACACAAAGGAAAATACATTCGCAAGATAGCTAAATTCACTTCGTAAACACACACAACACAACAACAACATCAGAACATCACAAAGCACGACACAACAAGTCCACAGTATTCACTTAGACACACCAGTGTGCATTGTTTCGTCGAATTTTAAAAAAAGATTACAATTTATAGCAAGAACTGAACATTTTATACAGGGTGAATTTGAAATCATTTATTCTCACTACGTAATCAACAGCTGATTTACACAAATCGCAACGGAGACAAAATCGAAATCACGAAAAATCCATTCAGATGCTTCTAAATTCACTATCCTAAAGGTAGGTAACTTTACACAGAAAGATACATTTATTTATTTATTTAAAAGTATCGACGTAAATGTTGAAATCAGTAGGTTATGTACATTGAATTAAATTGTCATAGTCGGTCAGTATTGTCTTCGCTGACATATGGAGCCAAATGAAACTCGGTTTAACCTCCTGCGTACATCTGTACTACACAAAGTACGTAGGAAAAATAAATTTTAATATCTGTGGTCTGTATTTTCATTATTCGTTCTAAAAATATGTTATTGACGACATCTAGTGATTACTCTGGTTGGGCCAAAAAATAAACAACACATTTGTAATCTGTCATTCTTTTGAAAATTGCGTCGGAAGGTGGACGGGCGAACGTGGGATTACGCAGAAATAAGTTTATCCATGTTAATCAATTCTGTTTTTATGTGATTTCATAGTTTTTTGTGTGAAAACAGTTATTGATAGTACAAACGAATTACTCTAACAAATATTTTCCCAAAAAAATCAAATATAAGTAACCTAACTTTGATATTATTTTCTATGTCCTTTGCAAAGTACAAAAGTATGTAATATATATATCTCACGTCTGTCTTCCTGCGTACTATATAAAGTACGTTAACAATTTCTTCATTATTTTACAGATTTAACACCTAACCTCATCGCAGAAGTTTTGAATGACTCCGACTTCGACTATTCTGGAGATGATTCAGACGAAGATCCCGAGTTTCAACCACCAGAATCCAACCAAACAGTCCGTGATCACCGTAAAAGCGGTTCCAGTAGTTCAGGCGAAGATGAAGATCGTCATATGATCGTCAGCAACATCAGACAACTCGGATTGTCATTTTAACTTCGTCATACTTACAACGAGCAAGAGGACGTTCAAGGGGAAAATCTTGTGGGCAAAGTCGTGGTCGTAGCCGGGGTAGACATGAGAACTTACAATTACTATCACATATAGCTATTAGAAATCGACAAAAGAACTATGACATTCAGGATACTTGGATACACGAGACACTTATACAGAATTAAATAGTTTAATGCAACCTGCCTACATCAAGAAAAATACTGAGGAATGGGAGTGGTACCAGTTTTATGAACAATACTTAGATGATGATATTTTAGACCAAAACATAAAAAACGTAAGATTTTAATTGAACCAGTTCCTTCCAAAGAAAACCGTACCAAAAGTGCAGCGCATTTGCCAGCATATGGTACAAAACAATTTCGCTGCAGAAAGAATGCCTGTCATAAAAAAACTACGGTAATTTGCAAGAAATTTGAAATTTACCTATGTTTTACGCCTAATCGGAACTGTTTTACTGATTTCCATGAAGACTGTTAATTCCTAGTTGACTGTTGAGTCCTAAAAACTTTAATATAAGTTGAAATGATTAATCTCTAATGTTCCTCCTATTGAATGACTATAAGTTTATAAGACGAGTTTAGTTTTTTTTAAATATGTTATGAAAAAGAGTTTAATTTCTGTTAATTGTGAAACATTTAATATAACTACTTAAAATTATACATTATGTCTATTATTTATTGCTCCTATGCGACCAAAAATAGGCTATGTCCTTTATGAAGCACATAATAGTTTAGTTCCCTTGTCTTTTGTATAGAACATAGTGAAAAACCAGTTTTTCCGTTACTTGATTTTTTCTAATATTTTTCCTGTACTAAGTGATAGTCTAATAGTGCAGTACCAAAAATTCAGAAAGTTACAATAGAAAAAGGGCGTCTGGTACTCAGGAGGTTAAATTAGATTTAGTTATAATAGAAAAATAGTACAATAATGATGTGCGTCCCGTGACGATCAGAAGGTAAGTGAGATTGCAAAAAAATACTTATTACTATGGAGTATGGAGCTAAAGAACGCCTGCGAGATCTACACAGCTAATTTCACATCTTTAACTACTTGCTCTTGTATATGAAAAGTAAACTATATTGTCAATTTAAACATTTAAGTTCATTTACGGATTAGGCCGTAACAACTTCCCGCCTCGTTGAAAGGAACTTTCAACATGAAGATTCTTCGTTTAGTAATGGACAGAGACGAGTGAGTGGTCTTCTTATACATCCTCGTACTGTGTTGATGTCTGCTACCCGGGAAATCCCATCCGTCCCAGGAAAAAGACGGGTGACTCTTCCTAGTCTCCAATTTAGGGGTGACACATGCTCCTCATGTATGAGCACCATGTCACCAATGTTAAGTTTGGCAGTGTTGATCCTCCACTTGATTCTCTGTTGTAATTCTCCAATATATTCTTTCTGCCATCTATCCCAGAAGTGCTGGCGTAGTTTTTCAAGACGTTCATATCTTCGAAGACTGGTCTCTTTAGAATCGCATAGATTTGGCGATGGTATCGAAGTCATCGGTCTTCCAATCATGAAGTGCCCTGGGGAGAGAGGAAGAAAGTCATTTGGTGAGGAAGATAAGGGATACAAGGGTCGGCTATTTAAGATGGCCTCCACTTGCGCAAACAATGTAGTGATTTCCTCGAAATGTTTCCCATTACACGTTTAATATGATATTTTGCGGACTTTATTCCAGATTCGTAAATACCTCTGAAGTGAGGAGCGTAAACCGGAGCGCAACGAAACTTGATACTTTCTTGAGTTGCAAAATCACAAAGAAAGTTTTTATTTTCTTTAATAACTTGCTTGATTTCCCTATAAAATGCTACAAAATTACGACCGTTGTCGGAGAAAATATCTACTGGCTTACCTCTTCGAGCAATGAATCTTAGTAGTGTCATCAGAAACGCTTCATTTGTTAAATCACCAACCGCTTCTAGATGAATACACTTATAGCGTAAACAAACAAATAAGCATAGGTAGCATTTTATTAGGCGACTGCCCCGCCCCCTTCGGTTTAATATGTGGAATGGTCCAGCATAGTCCAGACCTACTGGTATAAATGGATAATCAGGTGTTATTCTCTGGGCTGGAAGGTTGCCCATTTTTGGGCATAAAGTTTTGCCTATTACGCGCTTACAACGCACACAGTTGTTGACAACGCGCCTAGCAAGACGCCTGCCGTTTACCGGCCATACCGTTTCTCTGATAGTGGCTAATAACAATGAAGGGCCTGCGTGCATGTTGCGAACATGCTCATGCTCAAAGAATAGTTTTGTAAAACGGTGAGACGCGTGAAGCAGTATAGGGTGTTTCTTTTCGTAAGTATATGCAGAGGCATCGATCCTTCCGCCCACCAGAATGAGTTTCTTATTCTGGTCAAAAAAGGGAGACAATGCTAAAATTTTAGACTTTGACTTTAATTGATTATTTTTTAATAATTGGTTATATTCTATAGGAAAAGATTGACGTTGTGCAATGGAACATAAGCAATAAAATGCATTATTTAGTTCTTCAGTGCTTAAAGAATTTAATTGTTTATTTTGTGGATTTTTTAAGTTATTAATAAATCTTTTTACATAAGCAAATGATCTCAATAATTTATTCAAACTGGAGTATTTATCAAAGTCAATTATAGACTCAAAAATGGAAACTGTGTTAGATTTAATTTCAGGTATTGTTTGTTGATCGTTATGTTTCAAAATAGGCAAATCTGAGGGCTCTTTAATTAAAAAATCTGGACCTTGCCACCACAAACTCATAGACAGCAACTGACTTGCGTTTACACCACGAGAGATCAGATCTGCTGGATTCTGTGACGTAGGTACATAACGCCATGATGAGACATTAGATAATTCAGAAATTTCGTTAATTCGATTAGCTACAAAGGATTTTAATTGCCTTGGATCATTTCGTAACCAAGCTAAGACGATACTTGAGTCACACCAGTGAACAATATATACGCGTCGGTGTGTATCGTAATGCATCTGTAACTGACCTACACAATCGAGCGGCAAGCAAAGCACCCAGCAACTCGAGTCGCGGCATTGTTAAAGGCTTCACCAGGGCGACTTTCGATTTAGAGCATAACAACATAACGCTTACATTACCATTGGCATTTACCGATCGCATATATGTATACGCATGCACCGTAAGCATGCTGCGATGCGTCACTGAATGAGTGTAATTCTATACATATAGGATCGTTACATAGTACTAATCGCGGAATTTGTAATGTTTCTAGATAGGGTATATTGCTTTTAAATATATTCCAGCTATCTTCAACGTCATGTGGCACTGGTTGATCCCAGTCTAGCTTTTGTAGCCACATTTTTTGTATTAACATTTTAGGTTGTATTATAACAGGACTCAGTAGGCCCAGTGGGTCGAATATTTTAAAAGATTGAGAAGTGATTTAGTCCGGTCAATTTAGACCAAAAAATGAGAGTGAAGTTACATGAAGTCCCAACAAACTGAATTTCAGTGAAATTGTTCAAAACATAATTATAAACAATGTCTAGAAGTTCCCCATCATTCCCGTGTATGAAAAAAAATTTATTCAAGGTCAAAGGTCAAAAAAATGAGTTTTTCGCGATTTTCAGCAAAACGGTAAGTTTTATCATAAAAGTACCTCAGACAAAAATTGTAGATCATAAAATATATCTATAATAAATGAAATACCGTTAGTCTTGAGCGTCACTCTGTAGTGAAAACACGTGTTTATCCTAACCTATATTGTGCTGTTTTGAGTTTTAAATTAAAAATGTCTGAATATTGTTTTATTTGTGCTAAACTTTAACTGAAAGTGAAGTTGTTACTGTTGAACGTGGTATGAAGACATTAATTAATGCAAGTATCGAAAGAGCTGATGATTTTTTGGAATATCTCAAAAATCAGAAATCTGTGACAATACATGAAAATTGCCGTAAAAATTATACTCGAAAGTATTCTATTGCTGCAGCTAATAAAAGACAACATGAAGAACAAGAAGCCAGTACATCCACATTATGTCCTCCTCGTACTAGATCACGTATCAGTGAATCAGCTTTTTGTTTCAAAGAACTATGCTTATTTTGTGGCGAGAAATTAAATGAAGAGTATGAAAGAAGAAAATCCTCAGATTTTCGGCGTCGAATCAGCCAAGTAAGTACACTTCAATTTAAAGATTCAATTCTGGAAACAGCTCGGACTCGTGACGATGCTTTAGCAAAAGTTGTTCTTGCTCGAGTCGAATTTGAATAAGATTTAGTTGCTGCCGAAGCTAAGTATCATCGAGATTGCTATGCTAATTTTTTAAAACCTTCCACTGGAGCTAAAATGGGTCGTCCTAAAGACGAAGCTACGAATTTGGCAATGGAGGAAATATTTACTTACATTGAAAATAGCGATGACTGTCAGTTCACTTTGAACGAATTACAAGAGGTTTGCAAAACTACGACTCTAGATAACAGAACGATTAAGCTATGACTAAAACTAAAGTATGGTGATAAACTTATTATCACTGAGAAATCGGAAGCATCAACATTCATATGCTTAGTGGATAATCATCATGATATTTGTAATCAAGCCTGGTACGAAAAAAAAAATTAATAAAACAGAAGAACGATTGAGAGTCCTAGACGCAGCTGCAGCTATTATTCGCGAAGATATTCAAACCGCAGTATTTGATAATTCTAACTACCCTCCACCAAGTCGCATGTTTGAAGATTTAAATAATGAAATCCCAGAATCATTGACATATCTTGTGGAACGAGTGATTTAAAAAAATAGAGTGATTTTAAAAAGTACTAGCAGAGATCTATGCGTCAAAATCATTAGAAAAAATGCTCAATGGTCATGCTTACGCAAGAGCTGTTCGAACTCATACACTACTTTAGCTTACTTTGGTAATTATAATATTAAAAGAAGTTGAAATGAATGACATAATGGATGCAGATCTAATCATAAATATCGAGCATATATTAGGTAATACTCTTTCATACAATGATATTGAAAATGACGATGAAGTATCTGGAGCTTTACTTAATAAATTTAATCAAAAACTAAAAGAATATGAAGAACGAGGACCAACTGCAAAACTTTGGATTCAATATTTTTGTATGGTTTCCATTGCTAAAGAATTCCTAAGAGCTGAGCGTATGGGGGATTGGAAAGCTCATTTAAACTGCGTCAAAGAAATGCTTCCTTATTTTCACGCGTCTGGACATTTTCCTTATGCTAAATCTGCACACCTTTACTTGCAGGATATGGAACAATTACAGAATTTGATGGATCCTGAAGTTTACGAAAAGTTTTCAGGAGGATTTTTTACAGTTAGACGTTCTGACAAATTAAGTTGTGGAACTTCAACGGACATTGTAATCGAGCAGTCTATGATGAAAGCTATGAAGACAGATGGAGGTATTGCTCGAGGGAGAAGTACAAAAGAGAGCGTCACCAGTAAATGGGTTTATAGTATGCATGCTATGAATACAGTTTGTGACAAATTAGAAGATATCGCTAATGTTAGGATGGATACGACCGAGCAGCATGTTGATGCAAGTGATTCACGGGTAAAACAAGATGCTAGAGACATACGAAGACTTTTAGAGTGGTTCTCAACGCATGATCCTTTTCCAGAGGTTAACAAAATTGTTTCTATTGCGAGTGGTGTTGTTGGTGACAATAAAATTAATTGTTATAAAGCTCATGAAGTTGGACTTGCTTCTATGGCAAAAATGACAGGACTGACATTCAATAATATTAAATTAAAACGCGCTGACAAAGTTGTTCCTCTTTTAGCTATGACTAGTTCCATAAAAGTTCATGAAGAAAAAGTACCTATTGACCCTGTATTATTGTTCTAACGCATGAGTATTACTGCAGCATTTCAAGATGAAATAGAAAAATATTTTGAATATGAATTAGCTCCCTACCCTTTATCGTTATTTGATGACATCGGGATGCGTAAAACACAGAAATCTACTATTTACCATTGTTTTGAAAAAGTAAATATTGATAACAACACTAATGCGACATACATCATGGACGGAGGATACTTACTACTCCGGGTTGTGTGGGATAGCGAAGAAAAATTCAACGTTATCTTAAATAAATACGTTCAATATGTACGTAGACATTTTGGTTCCAGAGTTACTGTCGTATTTGATGGCTATGATGATTGCACGAGAAATATCAAAGCTGCAGAACAACGTCGTCGAACTTTAGCAACATCTTCATCTTCTGACATTTTATTTGATGAACTTATGACAGTCAACCAGTCAACAGAAATTTCTTACAAATACCCACAACAAGTCTCGGTTCATTTCAATGTTGAAAGAAAAGTTTACGGCTGAAAATATATTGGTAAAACAAGCTAATAATTATGCTGATGTATTGATTATTGAAATAGCAATAGAGCAATTCAATTTGACAAATACAACTATTGTTGTTGTTGAAGATGTTCACTTACTTGTATTACTCACTGCTCGAACGCCAACTGAAAACCTATTTTTTTCTTAAAACCAGGAAGGAAAGTGTCAAGATCATGTACTATTTTTACACGCAATAACTGGCTGTGATACGACATCTGCATTTTACAGGAGGGGTAAAACAGCAGCTTTCAAAATGTTTGAAAAACAAGATTTAATTCAATGTGCTGAAGTTTTTAAAAAGAGTAATTCAACTCAACAAGAAGTTATTACCAACGGCATCCGCTTTCTTCTTTCTATGTACGGAGCTCCTAAAAAAACTACCTGTTTAGATAAGCATCGATATGCAAAAATACTAAAAATAAAAAACAAATTGAACTTGTTTTTTATTTTTAGTATTTTTAACGAGCTTGTCTTCCTCCAACCTCAGTTGCTGCTCACCAACATATTTTTCGAGTATATTACCAAGTTCAAGTGTGGCTTGGTTATCAGCTAGACCCTACAGACTGGGGTTGGAAGTTGGTCAACAATATATTAGAGCCAGTTCAAACTTTACTTCCACCTGCGCCGGAAAAACTGCTGAACACTATTTTTTGCAACTGCAAAAAGGGATGCAGTGCTAAATGTGGTTGCAAAAAAGTCGGACTGTTTTGTTCTTTGGCATGCACAAATTGTCAAGGCCGGTCGTGCTCTAATATTGAATCACAAACAATGGAGGATTCGTTTGACTCCGACGAAGTATCATGCGATACATCGCTATTGGCGCAATTTACTTGCATCCAAAATGAAGATGAAGAAGAACAAGAATTTGAAACTTACGAATAAGACGAATGAACATCAACACTTTTTTAAAATTTACATCGCTTTTATCTTTTCCAATCTTTGAAAATTTCCGTTATTTTGCAATAGTTTTACATTAAACAGGATCACAACTGACCCGTGCAGTAGGCCTACTGGGGAAACCACGTTAAAAAAAATGCGCTAAGTACACTACCTCATAGGTGGCGTGGAAACGTGTGCATATTATGACGAAAACAACTTTTATAACTTTTTGAATCGTTATATCTCAGAAACGGTGGCTCGTAAGAAAAAAAGTATTGATATATTTTTTATAGATAATTTTATGATCTACAATTTTTGTCTAAGGTGCTTTTATGATAAAACTTACCGTTTTGCTGAAAATCGCGAAAAACTCATTTTTTTGACCTTTGACCTTGAATAAAAATTTTTCCATACACGGGAATGATGGGGAACTTCTAGACATTGTTTAAAATTATGTTTTGAACAATTTCACTGAAATTCAGCTTGTTGGGACTTTATGTAACTTCGAATGTCTAAATTGACCGGACTAATTAACCTTTTAGTAATAGGCGAGTTGTCATGTGAGCTAGATTTTGTTGGAAAATGCAAGGTATCGGTAGATGGATCCCATCCTAGACCGAGTGTACTGGTTGAATCTTGAAAAAGAGTGAGTGAGTTACTTTTGTACTTTCGCAAATTAAAATATCCTGAACTTAACACTTTAGAAATTAAATATTGTATATGACGTAATGTTTGTTCCTGATCACACCCTGTAATTAAATCGTCCACATAAAAATCATTTTTTATTATTTGTTTAATTAGTTCATCATCACACTCATCACCTAGCTGATTAATACATCGAGTGCTCAGGTAGCTAGCGCTGGCAGTGCCATACGTTAACGTATTTAGCCTTAGTATTTTAATAGGTTGTGATTCATTCTGTCTCCACAGTATTAATTGTAAATCGCGGTCGGATTCATCAACCTCAACTTGACGGTACATCTTCTCGATATCTCCGGTCAACAAAAAATTGTATTGCCTTGCCCTAATTAAAATAGAAAATAAAGAGTCTTGCACATTGGGTCCCGACATCAATATGTCATTTAGTGAATATCCTGAAGTTGATGAAGCTGAGCCGTCAAACACTACTCTTAACGATTATATTATATTAAAGATTAGATGGGCCACCAACTCGGCGTTAAATTACGAATTTATGCAAATGTAATTTAATTACCAAGTAATTTTTGCATTAATAGAATTGATTTTAAGATTTAATTAATGAAGTTCAAGTATATTTTATTTTTATTTGAATTGAAGGTAGAAAAATATCACTGGCTGATGCAACGTACAACGCCTATATTTCTTGAAATTAAGTATAATTTTACTAGATAATTCTTAGTATTAAAAAAATTTAATTACTACAGTTGTATGCAACAAGCTTTATCCTAAAAATAGCCTTGGAGCAATGGGTGTGTATGGAAAGTAAGGGTAGTAGGATCGTTGGAAATATTAGGAGGAAAGGATTTTTTTTGGACACTTATCTCATGAACTGCAGCTGGTGTGAAGCTTTAGGTTGACTCCTGGGCCAGTATCAGCACGTCAATCGATATTCCTTTGCCCTCGTTGATCAATTTCGTATTCCTTGTATGGTGGTCGGCACGATGACGCGGCTCACTTTTTGTAAAATATTGGCGAATTTTTCGGAATTCGTGGTAGTTTCCCCTCATGGGCCACCAACTTATGTCTTCGCTGACATATGGAGCCAAATGAAACTCAGTTTAAATTAGATTTAGTTATAATAGAAAAATAGTACAATAATGATGTGCGTCCCGTGACGATCGGAAGGTAAGTGAGATTGCAAAAAAATACTTATTACTATGGAGTATGGAGCTAAAGAACGCCTGCGAGATCTACACAGCTAATTTCACATCTTTAACTACTTGCTCTTGTATATGAAAAGTAAACTATATTGTCAATTTAAACATATAAGTTAATTTACGGATTAGGCCGTAACAAGTATAAAAAAGACAAAATACGGTATTGAGCAGCCAACGTCTGCTCTCTTTGCGGTCTGGACGCGAAAGGGTAGATTTCAGAGATAAGTTATACACAAGTAACCCTGTATTGATTTTGGGGTAGCTGGGGTTCTGTCTGTCTGTAAGATTGCTCATTCGTTTTTCAACGTTATCAGGCGTAGCATGGCAGTAAATAGCAACGCTGTATACATAATACTTATTTCAAGAGGGTCCGACAATAGTGAAAGTGTCACGCGCTGCATTTTGTTCCCCTTATTATTGTCCTAAAGCAGAAGTAAAGAAAAAAAACCGGCCAAGTGTATGTCGGACCACGCGCAATGTAGGATTCCGTCACAATATGCTACCTGTTTAACATAATTAGCATAATCTAGGTAATTTTCTACTCCAAATACATGTTAACATAAAATTGCCGTTTTATAGTAATTAATACTTTGAATTGTCATTTTCGAGTAGAACTTATGTCACATGATAACTATGAGGTGGTTCTCGTTTTAAAAAATGTGTAACATTCGATTTTCGCCATTTAATTGTTTTCAACCTACTTCAAAAAAGGAGGAGGTTCTCAACTTTTTGTATGTATGTTACGCGATTACTCCGCCAATATTATGAATTGATTTTGATAGTTCTTTTTTTGTTTGGTAGATCATACTTCAGAGGTGGTCCCATATAAATTTTATCATAATTGATTCAGCAGTTTTTGAGAAAATAACTAAATATATACCCAGATAATGTTTTGGTTCGTGATTCATGGATCTATGTTAACCAATATCTTCGACAAATGTAAACCGATTTTGATGATTTTTTTTAATTGAATAGCTAATACTTCAAAGATACTCTAGTAAAAAATTCCGGAAAAAATTTTCCCCTAAGGGTGAAAAAAAAAGAGGATGAGTAGTGTATTATTGGGCATTCTATCCCCCAGTCGTCCGCTTCGCTTCCGACCGTTCGCTGCGCTCACTCGGTTGACAGAATGCCCAATAATACACTACGAATGGATGGTGTTAAATACAAGTGAATAATATGTTAATCAAAAATTTGGTTGATGAGCTGCATCAAGTATCTTTATGTTTTAAGAAACCTTTTAATTTAATAACTCGACAATGTTTCCATCATTCCGTTAAAAGCCATCAATAAGAGCGGTTGAGTAAAAAAAAAAAAAAATAACAACTGTAATGAGATTTTTGAAACAAAAAGAATCCCTTAAATTGCAATGTATTTGTCCAGTATCCTCAAATGAGCTTAAACGTCATGGGAATTTATTGCCCAATACTATTCGGAGCATTGTTTGTGGCCCCTCAAACTGTGGAAAGACCAACTTAGTCATTAGTCTGTTGCTACACCAGGATGGACCACGTTTTCGGAACCTATATGTGTATTCAAAGTCTTTGTATCAACCTAAGTACGTGTTTTTGGAGAAAGTATTGGAAAAAGTTGCAGACATATTATCTTACTACAAGTATAATGATAATAAACAAATTTTAAGTCCACACGAAGCTTTGTCTGACGCAATATTCGTATTTGATGATGTTGCATTTGAAAATCAAAACAATATACGCGATTATTTTGCCATGGGGTGTCATAAAAACATTGACTGTTTTTACATTAATCAAACCTACACGAAAATACCCAAACAACTAGTAAGAGATAATGCCAACCTCATCATATTATTTAAACAAGACGACATTAATCTAAGACACATTTACGATGAGCACGTAGGGTCTGACATGACGTGGTCTCAGTTCCGTGAGATGTGCCCAACCGTGTGGAGTAAACCATACAGTTATGTCGTCATCAATAAGGACTGTGAACGAAACAAAGGCTGTTACAGAATGAAGTTTGATACATTCATTATAGTGGATAAAACTGTTTATTTACTATATAAGTAACTAATACTTACATTTCAAAGAACCAGTTTAAATTGAGGAGTCAAACAGAGTCCTTAACAATGGAGTGGAACCTCAAAGAACAAATCGTAAAGTCAGCGTCAGCTGTGAAAAGAAAGGTAGAAATGATAAAAGATTCAAAAAAGCAAAATGACATGGCTTTGGAAACAATATTTAAACCTATTTTGAACCCCCTTAAACTATTAACTAGTAGACCTGACGACAAACGCTACAAAGAAGAAGAAACAGACAAAACTCATTCAGTTAAAAGAACTAAACGCACCGAAAGCGAGTCATCAAATATTTCAGATGAAGATTTTGATTACTTCAAAAGAGTTGTTGGCAGCAAAGAAAGTTATGATGATGATGATCAAAATTCAGGAAATAAAGATTGTAAAACACCTCACAAAACCCTCACCACATTACCCTGTGAGGATCATGATACAGTGCATGAGAATTCCTTTAAATCTCTTCAGTCATCACCAAGTATTGCAAATGATTCTTTATCATGGTCTGTGTCATCTGAAGTAATGAAAGAAGATATACCTTATGGTGTTAGAAATATAAAAGGAAAACTAATGCTCGGCAATACGCGTGTTCATGACGATGGCCTCATTTTGAAAATTGGAAACCGGAGCCTGAAAAAAACTCCAGGCTTAAAAGAATTATTGTATAAAAAGACATCAAATTTTGAAATTATTACAGAGGAGGATTTACAAAATTATAAGTTACTACTTATATATACCAAACAAAGGACTCAAATATATAAACGTGATTAAACCATTGTTTAAGTTCTTTAGAAGTCATACAAGTAGTGTGGAAAGTCTCCCACGAGGTGAAGGTATCGATATTTTAAAAGAAGTTAAGCAGTATACCGATTTAGTTTATTGGGATGATCCCAATGAATTAGTGGAAAGGTTAAAATTATTACTTGGATCATGGGCAGCTGGTAACACTGGGGTATATAATGAAATTTATGCAATATTAGAAGAACTGCATGAAGCTGAAATCATAAAACACATTAAATATATAAAGCTACCATCAGGAGGATTGGGCAGTATCATTAAACTACGGAAACCAACAAGACGGCAAGGACAAATATTGACAAATTTGGTCATTATGTTCATAAACTTTACGACTATCTGAGTTTACAAACATTCTTAGCGATACATTAGTTAGATCAGACGTAGGTGAATTTGATTTAAAATCATCAAGATTAAAAGGATTAAAAATTCCGGAAAAGAACGACGAGGCTGTGAATAAAGAATACGTGGATAAATGTATTGAAGAACTAAAAAATGAAATGAAAACAATTCAAAGTAACATAAAAAAATATCTCAACAATTTAGAAAAATTAACTACTGCCAATATCAGTAAATTGTATTATACAAAAAAAGAAATAGATCTTATGTTACCATCAAAACTTGCTAATAATGAGTAAACAAGACATAGTAAACGAACTTCACAAGCCAGCAAAAAGAAATTTCATTCGGTGGCATACTATCATAAAAGGAATTGATGATTTGTGGCAAGCTGATCTTATGGATTTTCAAAAATATGCATCTGTCAATAAAGGATATAAATATGTTTTAGTAGTAATTGATGCTTTATCTAAATTTGTATGGGTTAGACCGTTGAAGGCAAAAACTAAAACATCTGTTACGAATGCAATGCATAGTATATTATCTGAAACAAAACGAAAGCCAAAAAATTTACAAACAGATCTAGGTAAAGAGTTTTATAATGATTCTTTTAAAAAGTTAATGAAAAATTACAACATAAACCATTATTCCACATATTCTATTAAAAAGCCTCCATAGTAGAACGCGTAATTAGAACTATAAAATCTCAACTTTACAAAGAATTTAGTTTATGTGGACAATATGCATGGGTTCAAAGTAATTTAAACTCTGTTGTACATCACTATAACAATACTACCCACAGCATTACAAAATTAAAACCAATCACTGTTAATCGTTCCAATGAGATTTTAGTTAGGTCTAACATTATTAAAACACAGCAAGCAAAGGTAGTACGTCAAAAGTAAACTTTTAGGGTTGGCGATTTTGTTCGTATAAGTAAATTTAAAGGAGATTTTTATAAAGGTTATACCCCTAATTGGTCCACCGAAGTATTTCGCATTGTGAAAATTGGACAAACCAATCCTCAAACGTATCAAATAGAAGACAAACACAATCAAATTATCCTTGGTTCTTTTTACGGATATGAGTTACAGAAAACAAAATTTCCAGACCTTTACCTAATTAAAAAAGTTATAAAGAGAAAGGGAAACAAACTATTTGTAAAATGGTTAGGGTTATGTGATGAAGAGAACAGTTGGGTAGACAAAACTTAATTAGTGGTGTAGTAGATAGGTATATAAATAACACATAATCACTCCTTCATCACATTTACTCTTTATCGATGAAGAAAGGCAGTGGTATAATTAATAAATTGATAGATCGTTTACCGTTTGAGTTACATTTACCAGGGTACCAATTTTGTGGTCCTGGTACAAAACTTCAAAAACGAATACTAAAAGGTGATCGAGGAGTAAATAAATTGGATGAAGCTTGCATGCACCACGATATTGCATACATTGATAAAGATTCAGGAGCTCGACGTAAAACTGATTTAGAACTTTTGAATATGGCTAAGATTGAAATCGAAAGATGCTGGCAAAAGAGAAAAAATTGCGTCGTGGATAGTAAAAAATGCTATGAAAGCAAAAATATAAGCAGGCGGTGACATCAAATCATTTCAAAAAGGAGTTAAAAAATTAAAACCTATTTAAAAAAAAATAATCCAAAGATCACCACTCTGCTATAAAATATGCTTATGTAGCCGCGAAGAAACTATTTGGAAATAAGAAAGGAATACGCGTGCCACGTTGTATCCCTCTTCCTACAAGTGGTGGACTTTTGCCACTTATTCCGATATTTGAAAGAAAGAAAGAAAGAAAGAAAAAATGTTTATTTGGTACCTCATAAAATACAAGTTAAAAATAAAATAAAAACATATTAGACCTTAGAATACTAAAAAATTTTAAAATTTTAAAAACTTAAAAATAAAACATGGTAGGTACCAAAATGGTCTCCGCTCAGTATAAGGTAGTGACGCGGTGGGCGCGTCACTGCCACTGGTATTCTGCGGATGCCGTATAATAGAGAGAGGAGGCGTGTAGCCTCGGCAAACAGACAGCCAAAAAATAATAACAAACTTAAATCTAATTAAAAAATAATAATACTATAAGGTTATCTATTTAGTAAAGTAAATACATACATAGAGTGTAATAGAATATATGTGTCTATAAAAATATTAAATACACAATAAATCTTACTTCTGCTTTTGTAAATTTAATAAATATGACTTATATTTTACCCTAAATGTGTGTACCGATGTTGAATTTCTTATTGGTGGAGGGATGTTGTTCCAACATTTTGTTGCAGAGTATCGGAAACTGCCTCGAAATGCAGCTGTTTTATATGGAGGACAAATGAGGCGGTCAGTGATTCGTGATTTGCGCTGAGTAAAAGTTAGTTTAAGGAATAGGTACGGTGGACTTTGATTTTTGATTACTCCAAAAAGTAAACTTGCAAAATGTAATGCACGACGTGTCTCCATATTCATGAGATCGCTCTTGTTTAAGTACGGTGTCACGTGAGCTCTACGGGGAATCGAGAAACAATATCTAGCGCACGAGTTCTGGACTCGCTGGATCAGTTTTTTGGTCCGACCTAGAAGACATCCCCCGATGACTGTATCGGCATAGTTCAGCTTAGATAAAATTAAGGACTCGCATAAATGAATACGCAGTTCGACGTTTATATACTGCCTAACATGATATAGTACTTTTAATCTAAAGTAGCACTGTTTAATGGTGTTAAGAACGTGATTCTCAAATTTTAAATTACTGTCTATTAGAATACCTAAATTTCGCGCCTCAATTACTTGTACAATACTGTTATTTTTTATTGTTATTTTAGGATTAAATATATTAATTTGTTGTATCTGTTTCTTTGTACCTAGCACTAAAAATTTGGTCTTAGCCGGATTCAAAACAAGACTGTTTTTTTCCGACCAATCTGCTATTTTTTCCAGATCACAGTTGATGTCATTCAGAGATGTCTCCGTTTCATTAGGCTTAAAGGATTTGTAGATTTGAAGATCATCGGCGTATAAGTGATGGTTACAATTAATAATATGATTAGGCAAGTCAGAAGTGTAAAGAATAAAAAGTATTGGGCCCAATATAGACCCCTGCGGTACCCCTTGATGCACTGAAGATGTAGCAGAGTAATTTTTTATTCCATTAGACGAAACCACCTCCACTTTTTGAGAACGATTTGATAGGTAGCTCGAGAACCACTTAAGTGTAATGTGATCTAACCCGTAGTACGCCATTTTAGCCAGAAGTAGAGAAGTATTTATAGTGTCAAAGGCACGAGAGTAATCAAGTAAGACTAGAATAGCTCCTTCTCCTACATCCTGCCCCGCAAGTATGTTATCAATTACATCTAGGAGTGCGGTTGCTGTACTTTTGCCTGCTCTGAAACCGGACTGTTTTTGTGGTAGTATGTCGTTATGATAAAGATATTTGGTAAATTGCTCACACACAACTTTTTCTAAAACTTTTGACAACAATAGCAAAATACTAATCGGACGCAAATCTTTTAACTCCGTTGGATGATTAACTTTGGGAATTGGCTTTATGATAGATTGCTTCCATAGGTCAGGAAAAGTACCAGTTTTAATGGACATGTTGACAATAGTCGTGATAATGCCTAATGTACGTGGAAGGGTCAACATGATCATATTTAAGGAAATACCATCGATACCTTGGGCATTTGTAGTGATATCTTTAATTATCTTAAATACAGTAGCCTCGTCCACAATCTGCATACTAAACTGTGAACTATTAAAGCGATGAAAACAAAGGTATGTTAATTGTGACATGTCAATAACTTTATTTCCGGAGATTTTAAGAAAGTGATCGTTGATACAGTCTGGGTTTGACAAATTTTCAGGTAACTCCGTATGTTTCTTATTGAAATCAACAACATTTTGTTTTAGATTTTTCCAAAGTGTTCGTGGGTCTTTCATATTTTTATTTATTAATTGTTTGAAAAATGCAGATTTTTCGTTATGGATAGCTATATTAACCATACTCTTTAGATCTTTGTAATATTTTCTATGACATTCTAGTTTTGTACGGTGGCTTTTGGCGTGTGCTTCATTTCTAAGCTTCATCATATCTTTAACGGTGTCCGTTATCCAAGGATAGCTTTGTTTTTTAACGTATGATGTCTTAACAGGGGCATATTTATCAAAAAGGTCAATAATCAATGTATTAAATGCAACAAGAGTGTCGTTTACATTGTCACATAGCACATTTTCCCAGTCTATAGTATTAACATCACTATTGAATAGGTCAAAATCTATGTATTTAAGGGGTCTGTAGTTTATCCAGTAAGGTGTAAGTTTAGTTTTTTTTATGTTTAACTCAAATGAAATAAAGGCATGCCTACTGAGGTCAGGTATGTAATCCACTAATAATTTGTTTATTTTAGTACTACAACAGACCAGATCCAGCAGCGACGGTTGCGGGGTTGTCGGCTTTAGGTTCACTGGCTGGAAGAGCAGCAGGTATAGCAAATGCTGTTAATGATTCTAAAGCTGCACAAAAAAATCTTCAAGAAGCTGAAAGACACAACAGAATGATGGAAGCGGTGGCTCTTGGAAAAGAGGTATATATTAAACCTCATAAAAAAGGAGCAGGTTTATATCTGAGCCCATCAAAAACCTAAATAAGCGGCTGCCCAGACGTGCACTCACAAACCTAGATATATTAGAACATGCGAATGATATTCCTTACTTTCGAGGTGTTTACATGAGAGATACGTTACCTTTGAAACCAAGAAAACTAGAATGTGGAATATTGAATTTGGATAGCAACATAAATCCAGGCACGCATTAGGTAGCTTTTGTGAAACAAATTAGTTTTGGTAATTTAAAACCACCGTTAGAATTAGTTAAATATATGAACGACTTGCCGATAAACTATAACTATGTGAGACATCAAGCATTCGGCACTACAAATTGTGGTCATTTGTGTCTAAAATTTTTAAGAAATTATTTGAAGAATCATTTATATAACAAACGAAATAAATAAATGTGTCAGTATAAAAATGTCTTTCACTGTGTCTATAACTGGGAGAGGCGCCTCCATAACAACAAATTATTCGCCTACGTTGGATCTTCGAGGAGACTACGAATGTAGTCTTTTGTACTTTTCAACTTTCAACTCTATTCCTAATATAGATGAACGCAACAATAAGTTTTACTATGGTGAAAATAAAATCATTGAAATTCCTGAAGGATCTTCGAGTTTCAAGATATTAGTGATTATTTAAAAATCAACATAAAGAACACAATATTAAAACTAACTTGCAATAATAATACATTGAAAACCAATTATTTTTTTTCTAAAGATGTTCATTTTAATAAAAGTGAATCATTAGCAAAAATTTTAGGTTTTGGGATGAAAACAATCGATGCTAATATAAGTACTGATTCCCAGTATCCTGTCAGCATTCTATCAACGACCATCGTGCGAATCGAATGCGATGTAGTTAGTGGTTCTTTTGTAAACGGCAAAGCTAGCCATATAATTTATGAATTTGTACCGAATGTGCCACCTGGTTATAGAATAATTGAAATACCTAAAAACTTGATTTATTTTCCCGTTAATCAATCTTCAATAAGCGCTATTAACATAAGACTTTTGGACGCAGATAATAAAGAGGTTAATTTGCGAGGTGAAGAAATCCAGCTGTGTTTACATTTTAGAAAAAAATGATAAATTTTAATAAAAACCCCTCTCAATCGTATACCCGAGCCAGTCCTAAAAGATCATTTCCCAAAGGCACACCGCTTCTGCTAAAAAAGAAGCTAACCAAGACCAATAAAGAATTCCTAAGGCTAATCGGGTTGATAAAATGAATATTCTAAATATATCTCAACAAACATCATACGACAACAGTATCGAAAGTTTCGAATATCATTCATGCAAACCATATGTGACAAGTTTCAACAAGAATGATGAAATAAGAATTCCTATTAATCAACAAGATCTATACGTACTGCCCTCACTTAGTAGTTTGTATATCGAGGGGAAGGTGAATGTATATAACACCACAACTAAAGCAAAAATATCGGATGTACATTTCATTAATAATCCTGCATTGTTTCTATTTCAAGATATTCGGTATGAATTAAATGGAGTAGAAATAGATAAAATAAAAAATGCAGGTATAACTACAACAATAAAATCTTATCTATCTCTAAATGAAAATGAATCAAAATATGCACGAGTTTGGGGTTGGTCAACTATGGGAACAAACAATACTGGAGGTGGAGCGTTTTCCATGTCCATTCCGTTAAACAAGATATTGGGATTTGCAGAAGACTATGAAAAAATAATCATGAACTGTAAACACGAGTTAGTGTTACTTAGAAGCAATACGAATCTTAATTCTATTAAATTAAATACAGGAGAAACTGTAGATGACATTATAATTAGTAAAATTATTTGGAGAGTGCCACATATTAAAGTGTCAGATCGTGAAAGAATAAATTTACTAAAGCATTTAGAGAAAGATCGCGCTATTCCACTAGCATTTCGTAATTGGGATCTGTATGAATACCCATTACTTCCTAAAACACGTAAGCATACTTGGTCTATCAAAACTTCATCCCAAACAGAGAAACCGCGATTTGTTGTAATTGCCTTACAAACCAACCGCAAACACAACAGTCAATTGTCAATGGCAGAGTTTGATCATTGTCACGTACGTGATATAAGAGTCTTTTTAAATTCATCATATTATCCATATGAAGGATTGAACGTCAGTTTCTCAGATGACAAGTTTACTTTATTATACGAACAATATACAAGATTTCAGCAGTCGTACCACGGACGTCGTGCAGAGCCGTTGCTGAGTTTAAAAGAATTTAGAGACGTTGCCCCTTTATTCGTTATTGACTGTTCACGACAACACGAAACGCTGAAAGGATCTATTGACGTGAGAGTCGAAATTGAAACAGATCAAGAAATACCTGATTAAACAGCTGCTTATTGCTTGATAGATAGATAGATAGATAGATACTCTTTATTGTACACCATACAAAGAAGTTACAATTTGTGTTTACAGAAAGATGCACAATTTAGGCGGTCTTATCGCTAAAAGCGATCTCTTCCAGACAACCTTTAGGTAGAGGACAGATAAGAAGAAAGGGGAAAGTGGTGCGGAGAGCTTAGTGTAAAATTTAATATACCTAAAGGATAAATATATAAGTCCAGATAGAAATGAACATAACAATATACTTACATACATAACAATAATAATATATAATATAATACTAAATACATACAATATACAATAAAATGATATGATACATGCCAGGAAATATTGTGACCAACAATGACCAGTTGACAATATTAAGGAAGGATAGAAAATGGTTTGTAGGGTAAACTATACTATTCTTGGCACCCCATCAGCGATTGGCACTTGAGATTTTAAGAATGAATATTAAGAGTCACTCTTGCAAAAAATAGGTTCTCAGATTTTTTTTACATTCTTAAATTGGTAACACTAATAAATTTCACTAGTAGAATTAGTAGCAAAACACCTGGCAACACTGTATAAGAAAACAAAACATTGAAACGAAAATGATGGCTACGGTTGGGCGTGTTTTGAGAAATCTGGAAGCTATAAGGTAACTTTGATCGTTTGTTATTTGTGTATTGGTTTAAATTTATGTTAAAGTTCGTGTTAATATGGTTTATTATGTCATTAACGGTCATTTTAACTGATTATTGTAGATGTTTTTCTAACATAACCTCAAAACAAAAGGATGCCAATCACTAGTTGCTACTTTACACTACAATACAGTCATTGGCACGTGTGCTAATGACTGTACGCTAGATTTTGTTTTTTTTCCCTTCATATTTAACCGTGACTTTATGTAAAATTTAAGTTTAATTAAGATTAATTAAGTAATACTTTTAAATTAGTCTTACAACTAATTTTTGGCACTGCCAATCGTTATACTAGGCATGGTGCCAATCACTATAATACCATGAATGCCAATCGTTGCAATTATTAACAGTGTGTGCTATTGTTGTTTTTAGTTTACATTTTTGTTTTTATTTTATTAATTTCAGAGTAAAACAAAATGCCAGAAGTCACAGATGGGGCTTCCTACTCAAAAAAATATACTGAAGAAGACATCAAAAAAGCTATTGAGGCTGTGCTAAATGGTATGCCTAAAAAAACTGCAGCGACGAAGTATGGAGTGCCTAGGCCTACATTGCAATTTCGTTTAAGTTCTCAGTTTATAAAAACCAAGCCAGGTCCAACCACCGTCTTAACAGATGAAGAAGAAAAAACTTTAGTAAAATGGATAATATATTGCAGCAAACGAGGGTTTCCCCGAAGGAAAGAGGATGTACTTTTAAGTGTTGAGCAGTTTTTGATGAAAAATCCAAGACCTAACAGCTTCATAAACAACAAACCTGGTGAAGGGTGGTATCGCCTGTTTCTCAAACGAAATCCAGAGATAGTAAGCAGAACTGCTGAAGCTGTAACTGCTGCAAGCGCCAACGTATCCGAAGAAAATATACGGAAATGGTTTATACAAATAGAAGAAATCTTACAGGAAAATCTGTGGATGGAGATTCTGGAACACCCCTCTAGAATTTTTAATGGTGATGAGACCAACTTCCAACTATGCCCCAAAAACTCTAAGGTATTAAGTGAAAAAGGGAATAAGAACGTGTACGAAATTGACCACGCCCAAGCGAAGACCTGTCTAACCGTGATGTTCACCTTCTCTGCATATGGTAAAACCACTCCGCCCATGGTTATATATCCTTTAAAGAGAATGAGCGCGGACATAAGAGCATCTGTGCCATCACATTGGGGTTTAGGTCTATCTGACAATGGATGGATGAATAGCGAACTGTTCCTTCAATATATTCAGAACATTTTCCTTCCATACCTAACTGAAAATGAAATCCCCTTACCAGTAATACTGTTTTTAGATGGACACAAAAGTCACATGAACTACGATCTGAGCGAATTGTGCAAACAAAAAGGAATTATTTTGATTGCCCTATACCCTAATTCCACCCGGATATTACAACCTGCAGACGTCTCAGCGTTTAAACCGTTGAAAACTGCTTGGAAAAGGGGTGTTCTAGAATGGAGACGCAATAATTTGATTAAAACTTTGACAAAAGTTGATTTTGGTCCAGTTCTCGCGTTAACTTTGGAGAAACATTTAAAAGAGTCCACTGTAAAGAATGGTTTTAGAGCATGTGGTTTGTACCCATGGAATCCAAATGCGATCGACTATTCCAAATGTCTCGGAAAAAGCATCCAAACTGCAGATAAAGCACATTCAAGCAATGATAATGACAAACCAGAACCCACGCTGACCCTCAAAACCTTTGAAAAAATAGTAGGACCTATCGTTTTAAATGCACTTCAGCAAAAATCATCGAACAATACAAACGAAAGCCCGCTTCACACAGCTTTGCATAAAGTTCAGCAATTCTTGATTTCAGGGACTGTTGACACGAATGAGAGAGAAAAAGCGAATGCCTCCCTTTTAATTGATCATGAATGGGTGCCCGTAGATGATTTGCCTATTATTATAAGCGAGGATCCATACCAGGATATACTGGTGACAAATAGTCAAGACTATTTATCTACGCTTCGTGATGCAGATGTTGAGCAGCAATCAGCACCCTGTCAAATTCAGGACAGACAGCAATCCGATTTAGCATGCTCTATTGATCTTCCACGTGCATCAGAGGAACCAGTGTTCTCAACTGTGATAAACACACCACAATCTAATTCATGTCCTTTAAAAATTGCAAATGAATCTGTTGATACATTACTTCAGTCAGGTGTGCCTGAATTGTCTAAATCATCTTATAACTTAGGAGATCTCTATATCTCCTAAGTTATAAGATGATTTAGACTAGACTAGATACTCAAGAAGTTTCAATTAATCAAACTGGACAATTATGTTCAAAGCAGACACCCGACCAAAATTCTTTAAAGGACAATTTGATCTGGCCTAAGACACCTGTGCGCAAGGGTAAAAAAAATTATGATAAGCCTGTATATGTCTTAACTAGTTCTCAGTGGCTAAAACAAGAAAAATTAGATAGCAAACAAAAGAAAGAAAACGAAAAACAAGAACGAAAAAGGCAAAGAGAAGAAAAGTCAAAAAAAAAAGATACAACTAACAAGAAAAAAGAGACTGGAGACTCAAGTTCAAAGAAAATTAAGACTGAAGAACAAAGTACAACAAAGAAGAAGGAAACTGAAAAACCAAATGAAAGTAAAAGCAGGGAAGATGAAAGTACAAAGAAGAAGAAAACTGAAAAACCAAATGAAAGTAAAAGCAGGGAGGATGAAGATGATGATTTACCGTTGATTGTTTTTAAGACCCCTACGAAATCTCAAACTCTCAAAGAAACTACTTGCTCTACGACTACAGAGATAGACAATGATATAAATGATTTGAGTGTAAAGAAAAATAGACACGAAGACAAGGCTGTTGAAAAAAAAGAACAAGTAAAAATAACTAAAATATGTTCGTTACCCCAGATTAAAACGAAAAAATTTTTTTTGCCTAAATTTAAACTAAATGAAAGTAAAACGGTTGAGAAGAAAACAGGGTTTAACTATACAGTAAAATCGCCAAAAGATTTCGTGCTGTCTAAATCCAAAAAAGTTTTGGAAAGACGAATGACGTTTCGTAATGAACAGGAGATAGTAGATTTCATAAACAATCCTGAATCTCAAGATTGAAGACTGAGCGAAGACTGATGGGCTGATGACCTTATTATTTTAAGTAAAGATTATTATTGTTTTGTTGATTTTATTTATAGGTAATACCGTCCTACTAAATATAAGTACCTACTTACCTACAATTTAATTATAAAAAGAAGGTTAAATAAAAAATATGTTTGTGCCAATGACTAGTTTAAACAGTGACAATGTCTATACATGGAGTGCCAATAACTGTACTTTCAGGCAAATTTTCATAAAAACTGTTTTTATTAATTAAATTATATGATAATATACTAAAATGCATTTTTATTTACAAAACAGATAAACTATTTAATAATTTTCCTGTGTCACAGGTGTCTAATACATTAAAATGAATTAATACCAAACGAATTAAGTCGAGGTCAGGCTTAAGGTGCCAATCATTGTATAGTTTACCCTATGTCAAGACGCAAGAAAATGTGCTTTAAGCCGACCTTTAAAGATATCAATCGAGTCGGATTGCCTTATAGGTAAAGGTAATGGTTGCGCCGAATTTACGGACTGATTTCATTCCGCCATTTTTCTCGCGCCCTTAGTAGTTTGTAATTTGTTAAATTTAGTTGGTCTATGCGCGTACAAAATGCACTTCCTTCTTCCTATCCTTTTCCCGCACGTACCGTAAGAAGAGTACGAACATATGGAACCGCGGAAGAAATCTTCGCGGTGCTTGAAGATGTCGCTGCGTTCGCGCGACAGTTGTGTTGAAATCGTAGACAAGAAAAGTCCGCTTCGCGCCGCCTCGCAAGTGATCGCTTAATAATTGTTCTCGCGATAAGTTAATTGTGTTGTGTCTCGGTATACCAAATTCTATGCTATAGTGTTGTGTTATCAGCATTGTGCTATTACGTTCGTTGTGCGTGTTGAGAGAAGAAACCTGGCCGCCCTCGTGCTCGACCACGTGCTATCACGTGGTGTGTCCAAGAAAGACACCTGCAACCCCATCTGCAGCTGCCAGGAGCTAAAGGTACGTGCATTCCTTTCTTCTTCCACCAGGTTGTGTCCTTATTGTCATTTTCCGCCCAGCCTGGTTCTTCTTGCATTTTGTACGTGTGTATACCGACCGCCCCTTCCGTCATCACCTTTGAAATTTTCTCACTGCAGACCAGCTCGCGTCTTTGAAGTTCTTTGCCCGTCCCGTTTTTATTTAGATACAGTCCACCGGTCTCCAGAGTACAGAGTCAGACGAACGAAACGCGCAACCATTATTTTGGTCCGTTTCGAGACGGATTTTGTTTTAATTGTTGAGGATTTTGGTTTGTTTTGTTTAGCTTTCCCGCGCCGCGCAACGTAATAATTATTATTTATTAGTCAAACCCGCAATTATTAAGTCTACTGGGTACTTATATAGCTATTTAATTTTATTGTAGCCCCCGCAATAGTTCATATAAGTATCTAATTTGTTTATAGATTTGCATCGCTAGTTATTGATAAGAACAGGGCGTTGACCGCGCAGGTATCATCCGATTTGTTTTGTTGTTATAAGTAGGTAGTTTCATATAACCCGCACCGCCAGTGGTACCGTTGGCAGGTGACGTCTGTTCCCGCTTCTAAGTTTGTTTGTCGGATCATAGAATAAAACGCATCGCATTCCGTTTACAATGGCAACGGATAAAGTACCTATAGATATTGTCGCTCAGCAGTTAAAGATTTTGCACGCTAAAAGAGAAGCGATATTTTCACGTATGCAAAATATTAGCGATCACGCGAATAATGTTGCTAATGAAACGATTAAGAATTCATTCTTGTATGAGATGGAAACTGTTGATAATTTACGCTCCGATTTCGAAAATTTGTTAGACAAAATAAACGCTTTGGAATTAGAATTGACTCCAAAGTACGTTATCTCTTATCAAGCGCTTTTTGCATTCGAAGACTTGTTTTGTCGCGTTAAGCGAATAGCTAGAGGATTGATGGATAAACCTCAAGCTCCACCGCAGTTAGATATTAAACCTCAAATTATTAAGCCTAAACTGCCGGCTATTGAGCTACCGGAATTTAATGGTGACATTAGAAAATGGCCTCTGTTTTATTCTAGTTTTACTAACACAGTACACAATAATCCTTCATTATCCGATTCGGATAAGTTGTACTATCTCATAGGTAAACTTGTTGGAAAAGCGCAATCAGTGTGCACCGGCATTACGCCGTGCGCTGATAACTATTTGTTGATACTAGAAACGCTTAAAAAGAAATATGAAGATAAACGCTTATTAGCAAATACTTATTTGGATCAGATTTTGGACTTTAAAGCTATTTCTAACGCTAATTGTAGTAACTTGGAATATTTCTTAGATAACTTCGCTTCATCTGTCGCCGCGCTAAAGAATTTGAATTTGGTCGACCCGCTAGATTATTTGTTTTTGTCTATCGCTTTGAAAAGAATGGACTCAGAAACCGTCCGGTCGTTCGAATTAGATAAGAGAGGTACGGAAATACCTACGTTCGCTAGTTTTGTTGAATTCATTCGCGATCATGTAAGGATTCTGCAAAATAGTTCAAGTCATCTGGAGAACAATAAGCGAGGCAATCCGCCCTCGAGACCTTCAAGGTCAACGCATAGCTATTTGGTTGCATCTCCGCAAAATGATAATACTTGCAGTTTGTGTACTAACAAACACGACCATTTGTATCAATGTTCTACGTTTAAAAATTGGTCTTGTAAGGAACGTTTTGATTTTGTTAAGATAAATGGTTATTGTTATAACTGTCTGAGTAATAAACATCGTGCAATTAATTGTAACTCGAATAGTAGATGTCGCCAATGTGCTGGTAAACATCATTCGATGCTTCATTTTGATAATACTGTTAAAAATGTTCCCGCGCAAAATGTTACGCCCGCCCCGGCTCGCCCGGAGACAGTAGGTATATGTACGCCCGCGCTCGCGCCGACGAGCGCTGCGCTTTGTTCTAGTAGTTTGATAACGAACAAACTGCTCGCGCCCGCGCCTACCACTGTGCTACTTGCTACGGCACGTGTTATTGTTATTGATTCGCATGGAAGGGAACATTTTATTCGTGTTTTGTTAGATAGCGCTTCACAAAGTAATTTTGTAACTCGAGAATGTTGTCAACGTTTAGATTTGCCTTTAAATAATAATTCTACACGCACTGTTGTAAAGGGAATAGGAGGTTCTAGTAAAACCGTCCAGCACACCGCTACGATTAAATTCTACTCACGATTTAATCGCAACGTTTATTTTGATGCGGACACTTTGATTGTTGACAAAGTGACCGACCGCTTGCCCTCTGTTGAAGTTGATGTGTCTTTGTTATCAAGCTTTGATGGCTTGCCGCTCGCTGATGATAATTATGCCGTTCCTGGTACTATAGATATGTTGATTGGAGCATCGATTTTCCCGCACCTTTTGTTACCTAGCAAGGTAAGAGGCCTCTCCAATCATACTGCCGCACCCGCACCCCACGCATTAGAGACAGTGCTTGGTTTTGTTATTATTGGTCCCGCGCCCGTCAGTGTTGAGTCAAACACTACGGTCTCTTGTTGTTGTTCAGTTGCGCCTCTTGAGTCTGTCGTCCGTAAGTTCTGGGAACTGGAAGAGGTTAGCGTACCTCCTATACTTAGTCCAGATGATAAGGTCTGTGAGGACATTTATACACGCACAACCACCCGTGATGAGAGCGGTAGGTATATTGTTGCGCTCCCTTTCAAAGGCGATATTACGTCTCTCGGCGACTCAAGGCGGATAGCTGAAAATCGCTTTCTTTGTTTAGAACGCAAGTTAGAGGCTTCCTCTAAGTTAAGAGAAGCTTATGACGCTGTCGTTAGAGAATACCTAGATAAAGGTTATCTCTCGCTCGCACCTTCAGATGTGGAGGACTTGGTAGATATGCCGCCGTCTTATATAATACCGCACCATGGAGTTATTAGAGAAGACAAGCTTACTTCGAAACTCCGCATAGTCCTCGATGGTAGTGCTAAAACTAGTACTTCTGTCTCGCTAAATGACCTTTTGTATAGTGGTCAAAATCTGCAAGGTAATTTGTTTAGTATAATTGTTAATTTTCGCTTATTTCGCATCGCCCTTTCGGCTGACATTCGTCAGATGTTTTTGTGCATTGGTATTCGCTCTTGTGATCGTAGATTTCAACGCATTTTGTACCGTTTTTCGCCTGACGAACCATTGCAGGTTTATCAGTTTAATAGAGTTTGTTTTGGGCTCAAGTCTAGTCCATTTCACGCATTGCGTACTGTCAAACAGTTGGCAGTCGATGAAGGCGACTCTTTTCCCAAGGCTAGGGAAACTATTGAGACAGGGTTGTACATGGATGACTACGTCCACTCCGTAGACACGGAGGAGGATGCTATCTCCACCGCTGACGAAGTAATAGGCCTCATGAAGGCTGGTCAGTTCGACCTAGTCAAGTGGACTAGTAACTCGCAAAAGGTTTTAGAGCACATTCCGCACTCGCATCGCCTTTCATCTGTCAAGGAATTTGATGATTCTGATTCGCATAAGGTTCTGGGGTTGTGTTGGTCCCCAGCAACTGATTTGTTTAGTTTGAAGATTGGCAAGCCTAGCGAAGCTTGCACAAAACGCACTATACTTTCTTGTATTGCTAGAATTTGGGATCTAATTGGATTTGTCGCGCCTGTAGTTTTGTACGCAAAGTTGATTGTCAAGCAACTGTGGTTGTGTGATTGTGATTGGGATGATAACCCTCCAGATGATATAGTAAGATTGTGGACTCGCTTTAGGAATGAGCTTCCTCTACTTGAGCAAATCAAGATTCCGCGCCATGTGGGCATCACCAGTGGTAGTGTGTTTACCCTACTAGGCTTCGCCGACGCTAGTGAGAAGGCATACGGAGGGGTTGTTTATTTTCACGTAGAAAATTCAAACAGAATAACACTCAGTCTTTGTTGTGCTAAGTCCAAGGTCGCCCCACGTAAAGTTCAGTCTCTCGCTCGTCTTGAGCTTTGTGCATTATTAGTTCTTGCAAAAGTAATTAATTTTGTAGTTGTATCTTGTAAGCATCGTATTCAAATCAATAGAATATTCGCCTTTTCGGACTCCACAGTCGCGCTTTGTTGGGCTCACTCCTCACCCCATAGATGGGATACGTTTGTGGCTAATAGGGTAGCCAAAATTCAGGATGAGTTATCCCCGCAAGATTTGTTTCACGTTTCAGGCCGTGAAAATCCCGCTGATTGTTTGTCGCGTGGTCTCACACCAGCTCAAATTGTTGATCATCCGCTTTGGTTTAGTGGTCCATCATGGGCTCATTCTCGCCCCTCTGAATGGCCAGTTTCAGTTTTCAACCCTACAACGCTTGAAGAACCTCCAGAGGAAAAGAAACACTCGTTTGTGTCTTCAACTTCGTCCGAGGATTCTATCATTATTGATTTAGCCAAACGCATATCATCTTGGTCTAAGCTTCTGCGTAGCGTGATATATGTTTGTAGATTTGCCAAAATGTTGCCACCGCGTGACCATATTTCCGCATCTGATTTAGAGTACGCTGAATTGTTTATTTGGAAAGAAGTCCAGCGTCTTGATTTTGCTAACGAGTTGGCGGACCTGCAAGCAGGAAGGACTTGCAATCGCTCATTTCAACGCTTAAACCCGTTTTTAAGTGACGGTTTGATTAGAGTAGGTGGTCGTCTAAGCAACTCACAGCTGGAGTTTCACCAGAAGCACCCTATTATTCTTCCCCGTAAGGGTCATATTGTTGAATTGTTAATCGATTATCATCATAAAGTTAATTGTCACGCTGGTCCTGATCTATTGATGTCGCTCTTGCGCCAGAAATATTGGATATTGTCTGCGCGCAGTCTTATTCGCAATAGGGTACATAAGTGCCAACCTTGTTTTCGCTTGCGTCCTAAGCCAACTTTTCCGATGATGGCTGATCATCGCTCATGTCGTGTGTTGGAAACCGCTAAACCTTTTGTACACACAGGTACAGATTACGCTGGACCATTCAAGGTCACTGTATCTCGTGGCCGTGGAATCCGCGCCACGAAGGCTTATGTTTGTTTGTTTGTCTGTATGACAACCCGCGCAGTTCATGTGGAACTAGTAGGAGATCTGAGTACCGCTAGTTTTTTAGGTGCTTTTAAACGCTTTCTTTCTCGCCGTGGTCCTGTGAGTCACATTTATTCAGACAACGGGACGAATTATGTAGGAGCTAAAAGAATGTTATCGGAGTTGCATACGTTTTTAAGCTCAAAGTACTTTCGTTCGGAGTTTGCTCATATTTTGTCTGAGAATCGCATTAGTTGGACATTAAATACGCCCGCATCTAGCCATTTTGGAGGAAACTGGGAGACTAATATTAAGAGTTTAAAGTCCCACTTGTATCGCGTTATCGGTGAGCAGATTTTAAGCTTCGAAGAGTTAAGTACTGTGCTCGCTCAAGTAGAAGCTGTAATGAATAGTAGACCGCTTTGTAGGACGCTCTCTAGCGACCCTTCGGAGCCTTTGGCCTTGACTCCTGCGCATTTTCTTACTTTGACCCCGTTAAAGTATTTGCCAGCTATTGATATTGATGAGGATAGATTACACCTTCTTTCGCGACACTCGTTATTGGATAAGTTGGTCCAATCGTTTTGGAAACGTTGGAAACGTGATTATTTGCATACTTTGCAGTCACGACAGAAGTGGAACACACCTGCTAATCCTATCACTGTCGGGACTGTTGTGGTTCTTACCACTGAGAACGCGCCACCGCTTCATTGGCCTTTGGGGATAGTTGAGGAAGTTTACCCAGGTTCTAATGGGGTAATTCGCATTGTCCGCACCAGAACGACAACCGGATCATATTTGCGCCCGGTTATACGTCTCTATCCCTTGCCTAATCAGTAAGCCATTATTGTGTGGACTATTCTCGTTAGGTTAGGATTTTAGTTTAGTTGTTAGATTAGATACCTCATTGGAATATTTGTTATTTTGAAGGTGACCCTTCAAGCGGGGGGGAAATGGTTGCGCCGAATTTACGGACTGATTTCATTCCGCCATTTTTCTCGCGCCCTTAGTAGTTTGTAATTTGTTAAATTTAGTTGGTCTATGCGCGTACAAAATGCACTTCCTTCTTCCTATCCTTTTCCCGCACGTACCGTAAGAAGAGTACGAACATATGGAACCGCGGAAGAAATCTTCGCGGTGCTTGAAGATGTCGCTGCGTTCGCGCGACAGTTGTGTTGAAATCGTAGACAAGAAAAGTCCGCTTCGCGCCGCCTCGCAAGTGATCGCTTAATAATTGTTCTCGCGATAAGTTAATTGTGTTGTGTCTCGGTATACCAAATTCTATGCTATAGTGTTGTGTTATCAGCATTGTGCTATTACGTTCGTTGTGCGTGTTGAGAGAAGAAACCTGGCCGCCCTCGTGCTCGACCACGTGCTATCACGTGGTGTGTCCAAGAAAGACACCTGCAACCCCATCTGCAGCTGCCAGGAGCTAAAGGTACGTGCATTCCTTTCTTCTTCCACCAGGTTGTGTCCTTATTGTCATTTTCCGCCCAGCCTGGTTCTTCTTGCATTTTGTACGTGTGTATACCGACCGCCCCTTCCGTCATCACCTTTGAAATTTTCTCACTGCAGACCAGCTCGCGTCTTTGAAGTTCTTTGCCCGTCCCGTTTTTATTTAGATACAGTCCACCGGTCTCCAGAGTACAGAGTCAGACGAACGAAACGCGCAACCAGGTAAGGAGTTCCATAAGCGTATGGACTGCACAGTAAATGACTGAGAATAGTTAGTAGAATGAGGAGGAAATTGGAGAAGTAGTTTTTTGGATGACCGCTGTCATGACCTTGATTTTGAATGATTGTTTATTCGAATACAAACCTTTGAGTAACATAGTAAACAAAATATCATGAATATTTATAATACAATAATCATTGATTTACAAGGATTCAAAAACGCCAATAATGAATTTTTGGTTAAGGAAATGGCAGTAGCTACTTCAAAGTACACCCATGTATTTTTAATAAAACCTCCATATCCGTTCTCTGCACTGAGTGATGAAGAAAAAAAATGTGTTCGTTGGATAGAAAGAAACAGAGGTTACCAATGGAGCGAGGGCTATATAGACTACAGAGAATTTCAAAGAATGGTCAAAACCTTTTTTAAGGATAAAAATGTAATTGTGAAAGGGGAAGAAAAAGTAAAATGGATGCGAGAGTTGTGTGATCATAATAGTGTTTCAGATATTACTCGTAAGGGTGCTCCTAATCTAAAAAAATCTTAACGAACTCTATTGTAAATATATATTGTTATTTAATTGTTTTAATCATAAGAAATATTGTGCATTACGCAATGTTTTAAGTATAAAAAAATGGTGTTTAGAAAATAATTTATTTTATTAATTCTGTTTTAATTAAATATAAGTTGTATCATTTAATTAAGTGTTTTCTTTACTTTGACACAAAATATCCCCAAATGGAAATAAAAAGCATGCACTGATTTCAATATTATTTATTTTATTATATTTCGACAACATAATCTTAAAAAATATTAAATAAACTAGAAGCTACAACCACATAACTTTTTTGAAATCTTTTTAATTACACATTCAGTCATGTCCATAATTTCATCCATTGTGTCATGAACCACATATTGTGCACTAAGCAACACGCACTCGCTGTCAGCATCCGACGTCGTTGACAATGAGATCGAGTTCACTCGGTCACGCTCGCAGACCAGGTCCACCACTTTTATCTGGATCATCTTGAGGCCTTCCTGTTCGTTACATACCACAAAAGATTTTGGAGTTATCCGCTTATTATTTTTTGGAGGAACTCGTTTTTTACGTTTTTGTTTAATTTCCGACGATTGCACACCAAATAAATCTTTGTATTGCTGAGTGAAGTCTTGTAACGGGTCTTGAGCGTATTGAGGAAAATCATCATATACGTCAGTCATTCTCTGTAAAAGAAAAAAACAATGAAATCTGACGATTTTATCTATAGAATAAAGTGAATAAATTGTAATAGTTCCTAGAACGAATAAGTATGTAAATAGTTCATCACACAAAATAAAATAAAAATATTAAAATACTACATACCTGATTGAAAATTAATTGTTTCTCACTCACAAGGTAGGTCTTTCGTTGCGGTCTCGCAACTTGGAACTGATGTGTGACATCAGCTGCAGCGTGCTAAAATACACATCGTCGCAATTTTCGTACACAATGTATTGAGTTTTTGCACGACTTTGAATGTCCACTTCATCGTTTGACACTTCCACTGCTTCCATGATCTCAATTTTAATTATGTGCTTGGGTACTCTACTATCGATTGAAAGAACGTAGCTGGCTTGTGGTGAGGTGAGGAGGTGACTGTGTCTACGTTGAGCCATCTTAACTTTTAACCGAAACAAGTTTGAACGCAACGAAGTCGAATTGATAACTAAATAAAATCTACTGATTGCTTATATCAAATAGGTAATATGAGACGAGCCGGCTATGCCACGTGCTATTAATTAACTTCATATCCAAACCTATAAAGTTTTATCTGCGTTGCAAAATACCTAAATGTAGTAAATTGATTCCCAACGTGTGACCGATGTCATAGGATTTCACCGTTTCTACCATGACATACGTTTCTGCGATGATTACCATCACATTGTCAAAACATGTCTAAACATGATGTATTGAGTTAATGTGAACGTCTTTACGTATAAGAAATAAAACCCAAGTAAATTATTTGTCATCATTTATTTCTATTACAAAATAAAACAACGTACCTAAATAATTAATTTACATATTTGAAACTTAATATTAACTTAATTAGGTTGTTTATCTATTATAATAAAGAAAATCTTACATTAAGGAAAGTATTATAATTTATTTGTAATTACCTAATTCTTGGTTCAATGTTATGCTTATCTAAATGTTTAGAATGGATGTGTGCTCAAGCCCAAGCTCTCGTTGACACCTTGTCACCCGAAACAAAACGCTTGTCATCATTACTGGATAGCGCTACTTTGTTAAGACTACGAGTAAAAATGTCGTGTTTGATAGACTTAAATAAAACATTTGTTTTTCGCACTATATTGCCATGATACAAGGTTTTTTTGTAGTCTGATATTTGTATATCACGAACAACACTCATCTTTACTCCCTTTGCTTTTTTAATTGTAGTATTATTGGTCTTTATACAATACAATTTTGAACGTAATCCGACAAACTCTGTTATTATGTTTCCTCCCATTTCGTCCTTGAAAAGTCCAGAAATCTTTTTATTTAGAAGGGGTAAGCCATATAAATTTTCCTTGAAAAAATTGCTTGTATCAAAATAATGTAGGAAAGTTTCCTTAAAATCTTTGCAAAAGTCTTCGGTTTCAATTTGGTACACGAAACTATCCGTATCCGTGTAACACATTTGTAATTTGTTTTTAATTATACGATGGTTCAAAAACTGAATAATGAAAGTCATACATGTGGCTTTTAGATAACTCTAACACCGTATACCCTATGTATATTGGCTTATCCAAAATCACTTGTTCAGGTTTTGTTTGTATCGCAACTAAATTTTCAGTGAAAATTGAAGCACTGTGAAAACTAGAACTTGAAATTAATTTATTAGCAGTTATTTTCTTTTTTGTTATATTATTCTGGTCACTCCATTCGTTAACTAAATGTACATTCACTCTTTTTTCGTTGTTTTCTAAGGTTTTCCCAAAAATGCTGTTATTGAGCAACTTAAAAAAGTCTTGTTCAAATCTAGATTGAGCCTGTTGTCTTAAACTCGTATTTAGATCGATATATTGTTTTAAGTAAGGACTTTGTTGAAACGTTATGACACGGTGTATTTTTTTTAATACCAGCCCATGTTTTAAACATGTTTTTAAGTTAACATAGTGGTTAACGTAGAAGTACTCGTCGTAAAGATTAGGCCCGAGCTTAAAAGTCTTACCCCCGGGTGGAATGCATTTCTCAGGACAAAATGGTAAATCATTGTGTCCGTCATGCAACTTTTTTGGATAGCTTAAGTCAACCTCAAGAATAAAACCATAGTCAGCATCAGCAGGAATATTAGCAATATCAAGACATTCAATTTCTGCCTGGTTTAAAAATCTAAAATTCGATAGTGGTAGAGATTGACACATACTGAATCCGTTTAAGTTATTGCAATCTATGTAAACTATAAAGGTATCTGGTTTTAAGGGATCGTATTCGTTCATGTATTTGTTATTGGCGTTGGCATGCCTGTGCGAACACATGCATACGCCTCCTCTGATGCCTGATTGAATCATACGCACTATGGCAAGGTCATCTATGAGCTCCAACTCGACTCCAGTTTTATAAAGCATTGCATCAAATGATAAACTAGGAGCGGTTACATAGAAAGCAGGATCTAACTGATAATGAAATTTACAAGTTTTTCTAAACTTTTCAAAAATATCAGTCAACAAGAGAACGTCTGTTTTTAAATACAATTTAGTGTATTGACCCAGATTTTTAATGTTAAATTGCGACCAAACTAATTGAGCATGTTCATACTCTTCATCTGTAATATGCTCATTTGTAAGGGAACTGTAAAACTCTTCTTTTTCTGGTAGACATCGCTCTTTAAAGCGATCCCAGTTATCCATGTATTCGTAGGGATACGACGAGGTACGGACCTTTGCGAGTAAGTAAATTAAATTGGGTAGGTAAATGCATGCGTAAATGTTCAAACTCTTCTTTTTCAATAGTTTTTGCTAATTTATCCAAGCTAGTGCCAAGAAATTTAAATGAATCTACGAAGCGCAATTGCATAAATTCTTGATCGGAAATCGGGACAAATTTTGTAAATGACACATCATTTTCTTTAGTTTTAGGTATAATCTTAATATTTCTAGGCATTTCACCTAATTGTTTTATGAATAAATGGCAGTCATAACCTGCCAAATTGTGAAAAAAGACAGGAATAAACTTAGGTGTTTTGTATTGTAAATTACAATATCTGTCTGCTGCACCACGATATAATCCTGTTATGTGGCAGTGATCTCGCACTTTGTCTGAAAATAAGAAGTGATCACAGATATGACAGCGAGTGTGAGAGAGTGCATCTTTTTCGGTAAAAATCATAGGCAAATGTTTGGATAAGGTAGCATGAATTTCACGAACATCGCGATAAAGAGATTCTATAAATTTAGAAACACAGTCAGAACCTAGATATGATACATAGCGATTATAGCTAGTGTTTACAGTACAGACTATATTGTACGCAAACGCTGAGGGTATATGGTGCTGCAGCGTTTTTGTATTTTGAGTATCAGAATCAGACTTGTCCTCGTGCACTTCTAAAATTGTCTCAAAATCTGCATAAATTACAAATGGAACGTTTTTTTTACGATCATAATTTTTAAATTTTATGACGGACCCCTTTTCAGGTAATACAGTGACGATCCCGCTACATATTATATGATTTTCTAGTTCCTCACAAGTAGTAAAAAACACTAAACATGTATCACAGAAATAAATTTTACCGTGATGTGCTGTTATTTGATTTCTGAGAAGCCGCGACAAGTCCTTGATAAGACAATAATGTGACGTCGCGTTGTTTTCTAACAATAGCAAATGAATAGTTTTTTTGTTTTTCGTATTTTCAGATTTATATACGGGGCCAATAATGTTTTTAGAATTTTTTAGACCGTAAATGATAAAACTTAACTTGGGATTGTTTTTTTCAAAAATCTTAATATCTGAGAATGTGACAGGATAAGATATCCCATTGACATTAAGAACATCTTTAAAATTGGGATAAGACGAGACTCGTTCAGGATGATTTCGAGCCAGGTAAAGAGCTGCTGTTACGCTCCATAAAAAGCAACACTGGTCTTTATTTTGAATATTTATACACGCTTTCTTACTTTGAATAAATTTAGGTAATTTTAAATAAGATGACCCACCTAATGGCTGGTACTTATTTACATTTATTTCTAAATGTGAATTACTCAAAAATGCCCAACCACTATCGCTTTCCTCAAATTCTTCCATTTTCTTTTTCAATATATTCACTAGTTTAGAAAATAAATTATCATAATCATAGTTGTGGTAAAGTATAAAATTCTTTGTAACAAAGGATTTGATTTCCTGCATATTATTTTTGAATAACAGGAAAATGCTAAATAATTCAAAATTCACTTTAATGCAAGTATGGTACTCTTAAAGCTTCATCTAAAAGTGATTTTATTTTGTTATGAATAGAATTAAAGAAAATATCTATAGAAGTTTGATCAAGTTCACTTGCAACTAATCGGTAAGAAATGATACGAGAGCGAAATGCAGATGCTACGATTTCCGCACCATCACTGTGTGGCTGGGTGGAGTTATTTTGCTTGTGCAAGCGACTCCGCAAGTGACCTACCCAAGAGGTAGAACCTATGGACACGTTACAAATAGTGCAGAAAGGCATTTTAGAACCAAGAATTAGTTAATAAACAATAAAGACTCGTAATCTACTAGAAATAATGACGAATAATTAAAATGTAAAAAAATAAAAACTGTATAATATGTATATTTACAAGTATAAAATTACAAATTATTTTATGTTTATTTTATTGCTATAATAAGTTGGTTCGCACTCTTCAAAAATTACATAAGCCCTACTTATAAACCCTTGTAGAGCCTCCCACTCCTGGGATTGTTCACCACATTGGAGTTTTACCGCTGCAAGCGCTTTCTTATAGCGTTCCTCGGCTGGAACATTCTTAACATCGTCGGTGTGGTAGATTTTCAAATCTATGTAGAACTCGCCGCTGGTGACTGCAGTGCGACGACACTGGCCCGAAGACACCCGCGACGTGAAGCTTGATGCAATGCTACGAGTTGTCTCCTTCGTACTTGCCTGCTCGTCTTTATTGATGATTGCAAACAAACTCTTCGTTTTTTTCTTTGGTCTGTGAACAATAAACATATTTATTTGAGTAACATATATTTTTATCGATAAATCTTTTTTTTTTTGTTACTTTTGTTGTACTTCGAACATTACTATTTTACTTGTACTCGTAAATACTCATTGTAAATTATTAAAAATTAACCTTTTATCAAATATTACAATTAAGTGCTAGTACAATAATTGTGAGTGAGTTTGGTAAATATTATTATAAAATAATCTTAACACTTAAGTACCTAATCAGTTACTTTTGGAGTCGGTGCAAACGAAAACATTGGTCTCTCATTGACTGGCACCGACTCCAAAAGTAACTGATTAGGTACTTAAGTGTTAAGATTATTTTTAGCGTTTTAGTTTTTTGAAGTCGGTTTTTATTTTTTTTATAAAATTAACTTATTTCATCCATTTTAGTGATAAATCCTAATCAAAACGAATCTTACGAGTGCAAACATAATTTAACTGCTGAACACCGATTTCATTTCCTGTTTTTCCACCCTTAGGGGTGAAATTTTTTCCAAAAATTTTTATTATAGTATCTTTGAAGTATAATCTATTCTTTAAAAAAAGAATCATCAAAATCGGTCTACATTTGGCAGAGATATAGGTAAGATAGATACTAAAATCAGTTGGCGTGGTACGGAGTTTATGCAATGTTTGATGATTTTCTTATAGATCCCATCATCAGAATTTAACCAAATTTATATGGGACCATTCTGAAAGTATTACCTTTCAAACAAAAAAATAATTATCGAAATCGGTCAACGCAGTAACGAATGATCGCTGAACATACATAAAAAAAAAACATACTGACGAATTGAGAACCTCCTCCTTTTTTGAAGTCGGTTGAAAAGGAGGAAATTTACCTAGTTAGGGCTTCAACGTTCACAACTGAGTTGATGGTAGGCTTTCGCTTCCTCGGCTTAGGCGCAGGCGCAGGCGTAGAAGCGGTTGAGGTCGACGACGCGCTGGTTTTGGGCTTGCTCTTGCTCGGGCGAGGTGGCACCACCTCTAATGGAGCCACGTCTTCAATGCTGGATGCGTACTCAGAGTCCGACCTATAAAATAATAATCATAATTAGTTTATCTTCCTAATTATCATAACCACTATCTAACTAAGGAAAGGAAAACTAAGTGCACAGTGTTCTGTAATGTCTAGGTACGGTAATGACACATTTAAATACACTACAAATAGGTACAAACATACGTACTTACTATGCTAGCTACATACATTGATGGTTGCGGGATTTGAACCCGCGACCACTCATTTTTTCAATTGATCAATTAGCTTAACAGAACACTTCGCGGATCTCTACACAAATACAACAGTAAAGAAAACGTTACTTTAAAATTATTTGCTGAAACAAACTGACTATAAAATAAATGTATATTAGTACTTACTTACATTTTGCACAATGGGGAGCTTGTTTCTTGATATTCACAAAGAATCTCACAAAGTAATTGATTTTTTTGCGGTGAAAATCCGTATTTATGTGATCAATAATAAATTGTCAGCAAAAGTAAAGCTAATTTGTTGTAACCAAAGTTACAATAAAAAGATATACAAATTTAGACCGTATTATTTATGTTTGATAAGCACAGAAAAAAAACTTCAGTAGCAAGTAAATAACTTATTACCTTTTGAATTAGAATATGACAGATACTTTGATGTAACGTTCAAAGGAAATATGATTGTATTACACTGTGTTGCGGTACAAGTGAAATCAGTATGTAATGCATATAAGTTAATATCTTAAACGGCTAGTCAAATACTAATTATGAGGTCTTCCAAGTAGCAAATTTCCATTATTCCATTTGTAAATAGTAAAATTGATAATTATTACTACATTGATTTGAGTCTACCTTCAACTAAAAATCAATTTACTTATCGATTTTATAAATTTTTGTCACAAGGTTAAAAAAACTTTATTGCACATACTTTTATAAAAGCGGACTTAACGGTAGAAGCAGTCTCTATCAGCCAGCATTCAGGTCAATTAGAAAGATAAAAATAATTATCAGTTCCAACTTGCAATGCAACATGAAGTAAACAATAAAAATCTAAAGTTACATGTCGTACACACTCATTCAAAGCATTTAATGCTTAATCTGCAAGTAAGCTGTGTTAGACCAGGAGCCGAGATGTTTAAATCAACGTTATCATAATATCAATCAACCTCGATGTCACAAGGATACTTATATATAAGAAAAATATTTATAATATGTCGATAGCAATATATAATAAATTACTCAAAAGACTTGAAGTGCTTCAAGAAAATGTATTTCAGAAAAATGTTAAATAATTGGTTGTTGAGTAATTGTTTTTATAGTCTGAATGAATATTTTAATTTTAATGAATAATTGTATTTATAATAAGACATTTTTTAAAATTTAAATGACAATGTCAAAAACTCGACACAAAACAAAGTTTTAAACCATTTAAAAATAAACAGGTTTACAGAAAAATACCTAAAATAGTAGTCCGAAACAAGTACCCATCCTTCTCTTGGACTATAAATTGCAGCTCGCACATTCCCACGATCCACGCGATGCAACATACAGTGTGACATAGGATTTCATCGAACACCTACAAGTTATTCAATAAGTTCGTAATAATTGAAAATTATGGTGAACATTTAAAAAACTCTGTGAAACCAGTGCAGTATTTCCAAAAAATGTAAGTGTAATTATATATAAATTTACTTTTTGTCTGAAACGGAAAATATTTTATGTGTAAAGGATAACTTACGGATTATTATTTTCGTTAATCTTCCGAGAGAGATTATTATTTTTGATACTTCTTAACATGCTTGCTGTTTCCAAGCTGTCTGGGGTCAGTGCAGTATTTTTTCTTCTTTCATACAACTATAGATATCTAATATATAAGATTATCAAGCCTTTTTCTTTTCTATACGTGTTTTGGTTGAATTATAAATAATAAATCATTTTTTCATTGATAACTTAAAAAGATGACTTTTTTTGCTTTGATTATAGTGTTACTCGAAATATTAAATATATCACAAATAAAAATCCTTTAGCTACCAAAAAACAATAGATAATTGTTTGCTAATGTTTATTACAAATTTTATTGATGATTAACACATATGTGTTTTTTATTTCAGGAGTACCTACTGCTCATCAAGGCAATTAAATATCTACAATAATATGCAGAACACATTGTTACGAATCTTGGTTAAAACAGGTAACCTTTTTATTTATTTATTATTTTGTTGTATTGTAAAAGTTTCGGTTCTGTATTTTAATTTTCCACAATTTTATTTAATGTTTTATTTTTATTTTTTTCAGATCCCCACGACATGATTTAATAAATAAACTATTTGCACCGTGAACATGAAACTTCGACGAGTAGAAGAATTGATTTATTTTATAAATAATCGAGGTAAAAAAGGTCTCCATTTATTTCAATTTATAATAAGTTATGGTTGTTGTGGTTGTTTTATTTGAATAAAAAATCCAAGGTATTTACACCGACGGTACCACAACACCCAGACCCGCGACAATATAGAAAAGTTATTTTCCTACATTGACCGACCGGGAATCGAACCCGGAACCTCAGAGATAGCGACACCAAGTCCGGTATGCTCGCCTCTCGGCTACGGAGGTCGTAATTAATTAAGGAAGGACATTTAGAGATAGAATTTCGCCATAGGTCTTCAGCTGAATATGTTAGGCAGGACATTCAGTGAGAGAATCTTACCATGGGTCTTGAGCTGAATGTGTCAGGCAGAACAGACGGTGAGAGAATCTTACCATGGGTCTCTCTGAAGATACTTACCTCGGGTCTTCAACCGTTTGTGTTAGGAAGAACATTCAGTAAGAGAATCTTACCATGGGTCTTGAGCTGAATGTGTTAGGCAGAACAGACGGCGAGAGAATCTTACCATGGGTCTCTCAGAAGATACTTACCTCGGGTCTTCAACCGTTTGTGTTAGGAAGGACATTTAGTAAGAAAATCTTACCATGGGTCTTGAGCTGAATGTGTTAGGCAGAACAGACGGTAAGAGAATCTTACCACGAGTCTCTCTGAAGATACTTACCACGGTCTTCAACCGAACGTGTTAGGCGATACATTCAGCAAAGGAATCTTACCATGGGTCCTGAGTTGTCTGTGTCATATTAGGCAGGACGTTCGGTGAGAGAATCTTACCACGGGTCTCTCTGAAGATACTTACCACGGGTCTTCAACTGAATGTGTTAGGTGATACATTCAGCAAAGGAATCTTACCATGGGTCCTGAGTGGTCTGTGTCATATTAGGCAGGACGTTCGATAAGAGAATCTTACCACGGGTCTCTCTGAAAATACTTACCACGGGTCTTCAACCGAATGTGTTAGGCGATACATTCAGCAAAGGAATCTTACCATGGGTCCTGAGTTGTCTGTGTCATATTAGGCAGGACGTTCGGTGAGAGAATCTTACCATAGGTCTCTCTGAAGATACTTACTACGGGTCTTCAACCGAATGTTTTGATCAAGATACTTATTTAGATTTATTCAACACTCCATTCGTAGTGTATTATTGGGCATTCTGTCAACCGAGTGAGCGCAGCGAACGGTCGGAAGCGAAGCGGACGACTGGGGGACAGAATGCCAAATAATACACTACTAGGATGAAATCGGTGTTCAGCAGTTAGATTAGGATTTATCACTAAAAATAGATGAAATAAGTCAATTTTATTTAAAAAAATTAAACCGACTTCAAAACACTAAAAATAATCCTAACACTTAAGTACCTAATCAGTTACTTTTGGAGTCGGTGCCAGCCGATGTGAGATTCAATGTTTTTGTTTGCACCGACTCCAAAAGTAGCTGATTAGGTACTTAAGTGTTAGGATTATTTTTAGCTTTTTAGTGTTTTGAAGTCGGTTTTCTTTTTTAAATAAAATTTACTTATTTTTTATTCAGCTTATACAGGAAAGATGCGATACTTCAAAAATCCGAGTAATCTTTTTGATCAATCGAATCGGAGTTCCGACGCAGAACTAACCCGGCAAAAACGGCACGCAATATCAATGCTGCGTTTGGAGAGAATACTTCTGTACTTCATTAACACATCAGATTTTCTTTTGCGGTCCCTGTACTTAAAAATAAGGCCCACTAATATCCACTAATTTCCCTCTGGCAGCCACAGGCCTACCAGTCAATGATTGGCTTTTTGGTACACATCTCAAACAGCACAAATAGGTTTAAACTTGCTTTGCATGGCGCGCACACTCACGATATCGTTTAGCGTGGGTTGACCCTACTAAAAAATATTGGTAAACTGGCATTGAATTAAAATATTTTTAACTTTTTTAAATATTTTATTTAATTGAAACAAGGTACTATAACATTTTGTAGCAAACCAGGATGTTTACTTAAAACAACATTAGATGTAATTAGTTCAAGAGTTTTTTTTTTAATTTGCTCAAAATATGATTTAAGATGATTTTTTCTTCATTAAATAATTTGTATTATTGGTATAAATAAACTTTTAGTTTGAAATAAGTATTTCATTATATTAAAGCAACATTTGAACTTCTTAGATTAATTTTACTTATTCTTCATAGAAAACATTATTTCTTGATTGTAAAAATTGCAACAAGAAAATATATTTTTTGTTTTAAGAGTGCCATTATCTTAAAATGCATAAATATTGCTTGTATTAAGACAATTTTCCTGATAATAACATAATATGTCAAGAAAACTAAATTTCTTGCATAAAGAAATCCTTTTTATCTGTGTAAGGGACCCATTTTTCGCATCAATCGCCAACCCGCCTGCCAAGTATGGTGAGTATTGACAATCCCCCCCGATGATAGGTCATTGGGGGAGGCCTATGTTCAGCAATGGACTTCTTATGGCTGAAATGATGATGATGATAAAGGGGATGGTGAAAGCCGATCCGAGTCAAACTACCCAGGAATTAGCGGCATGGTTTACCGTTACCTTCCCTACAATATTGACTCATTTGCATCAAATCAATAAGATAAAATAATGTGAAAAATGGGTCCATTACACAGATAAAAAGGATTTCTTTATGCAAGAAAATTAGTTTTCTTGACATATGATAAATACGCGAATAGGGACGTGTGAAGTTAAAGACGGGTTAGAGCATACTGACGTTTATTTCACAATGACATTCATAACTATGAAGATGGGCGCAGCCACGAAATGCATACCCAACAGTTCCTCCCCCAATAGCTTACGATTATACAATTACATTTCTAAACATTTAGACAAAAGAATTGTTTGTAATCTACTCGGGGTACAGGGCGTAACAACCTTCCAGTTACTCTGTCGCTTCTTTGCGGTAACTCGGGGTTAGACGGTGAGCGGTCTAACTCTGCGGTACTTTCCCCTTCCACTGCCTCGTAGAAGTCTTCCTCCTCGACTGATGCGCTGTGAGGGGGGTCGCGCTGTGGTGATCGATGGTGTGGTTCGGATTCCAAAATTGTCTCATTTTCTCATATATTCTGGGACGTGTCCGTGGTTTTGAAATCATCTATTTCTATCGAGCATTTTTGTGTAACTGGTTGTTGGTGGTTCTTTTCTGTACCCCTATATAACATTAATTGATTTTTATGTTTTTTACATATAAGTGATGTAAAACAATCCCTAACCAAATATGTAACTTTGCCTACTTTCTTATCAATAATTCCTTTGTTCCATGGATGTAACTTATCATTATATTTTTTGTATAATACAGTTTCTCCTTTACTAAAACTTTGTTTATTTTTTCCACCATAGGATTTACTCTGCAAGCACTGTTTATTACAAACATTATCAACGAAAGCGTTAGATGACGGCGGATCAGTTAAAGGGTTGATCAAATCTAAGCGAGAACGAAGTTTTCGGCCAAAAACAAGCTGGGCAGGCGAAAAGCTAGTCGTTGAATGAATTGAATTCCTGTAATCAAATAGATATTTAAGTAGTTTATCATTTATGTTATTTGTGTTACTTTCAAGAATACACGACTTAATACCCCGTTTAATTACCTTTACGAAACTTTCCGCCTGACCGTTGCTAGCCGGGTGATAAGCGGGTGACGTCACGTGCGAGATCCCGTTAGAAATGCAAAAAGTATTAAATTCGAGCGAAGTAAACGCCGTGCCATTATCACTAACAATCGTCTGTGGTAGTCCGAATCGTGATATGAAATCGAGCAACTTGCTTATGACAGCACTTGAAGCAGTACTCTTCATATGGTAAGCCTCAACCCACTTAGTATGTGCGTCTACAATTACGAGGTAAGTATAGTTATTGATGGGACCAAGGAAGTCTATGTGTAATCTCTCAAATGGCTGGTTAGGGAATTTCCACACAGCAAGCGGCGCTCGACCAGGTGTCGGCCGAAGCTGAATACACACCTCGCAGCTGCCTATCATTTTTTCAATGGCCTCATCTATACCCGGAAACCACAACCTTGTACGGGCTTCAGCTTTACATTTTACCACGCCCAGATGGGACCTATGCAGTTCCATTAAAATTTTATGTTTTAACGCCTCCGGAATAACTACTTTATGTCCACGCATAATGCATCCGTTTTCGTAAGAAAGTTGTGTTCTACAAAAAAAATACGGTCGCAGTGCAGGGTCGTTAAGTTTAGGTGGCCAGCCTTTTAATATAAGGTTTATAACTTTACGTAGTACTACGTCGTTGCTTGTAACCTCGCGCAACTCGCGAAGTGTTACCGGTAAAGTGCCGTCCGTAACGAAGTAAACATATGATGCGCGGTCGTCGATGACGTCATCGGGAGTGCCGAACTCACCCGCGCGCGCACGCGCATCTGTCTCCGAAAGCTCCGGCAGACTGGCACGCGACAGGTAATCGGCGCTATTGTCATTACTGCGTACGTATTCTATAGTGTAATTATATCCACTTAAAAACATCGCATAACGCTGCAATCTGTTAGCCGATACTTCAGGTATTCCGCGTTGAGGGCCAAAGATAGACAAAAGAGGTTTGTGATCTGTACGAAGAACAAAAGCCACGGACCTACCGTACAGATATTGATGAAATCGTCGCACCCCGAATATAATGGCTGTGTCTTCTTTCTGAATTTGCGAGTACTTTTTTTCTGCTGAATTTAACGTCCGCGAAGCGAATGACACAGGCCTCTCCGTTCCATTTTCCTCAACTTGCGACAGAATGGCTCCTAACCCGTATGGAGATGCATCAACAGTCAACACTACTTTTGCTAATTTAAAAAAAAAGAGCTAAAACCTGATCTGAAGCGAGACTATTCTTAATTAAATTAAAGGAATCATTATGTTCTTTGCCCCATTCCCATTTAAAGCCCTTCTGTAATAAATTGTACAGTGGACTTAATATCGTAGATGCATTTGGGACGAAATTTCGATAATAGTTAACTAGTCCTAGAAACGATTGAAGTTTACTTACGTTGGAGGGGACAGGCGCCTCTAAAATAGCTTTAACTGTCTGCGGTGATTTGTGTAGCCCGTGTTTGTCTATAGTATAACCTAGATATTCTACTTGGTCTTTAAAAAAATCGCATTTGCTTTTTTGGAGGGTGAGCCCGGCATCTTGTAGTCTTTGTAATACTGCGTTCAGTCTTTGTAAATGCTGAGCCCTGTCTACAGCAGTAACCAAAATATCATCAAGCATACAGACGACGCCTTCCAAGCCTGACAACAAACAGTCCATGGCACGTTGAAAAATAGCCGGTGCGCTGGCTAAGCCAAACACAAGCCTAGTATATTGAAATAGTCCGCGGTGCGTATTAATGCAGGTAAGCTTTTGCGACTCCTCATCTAAAACAAATTGCGCGTAAGCTTGAGTGAGATCCAGTTTGCTAAACTGATTACCACCATGCAACTGGGAGAACAGTTCCTGAGCGGTAGGTAATGGATACTGTTCGACAACTAATTGTTTGTTTATAGACACAGAATAATCCGCGCACAGCCTTATTGAACCGTTTCGCTTAAGAACTGGCACAATCGGTGAGGCATATGTCGCATGTTGAACCGGTTTTAGAACACCTACACTAACCAATCGGTCGATCTCCGCATCTATCTTGCCTTTAAGCGCGAAAGCCACAGGGCGAGCTTTAAAAAAAATTGGTTTGGCGTCTTCCTTTACCTGTAACGATACGGTGTATTTATTAAATTTGCCCAACGATTCAGAAAACACAGAAGGATAACGAGATTGTAACTGCTCAATTACATCAATCGTTGATACAAAATTCATTGGACATATTTCTAACTTATAATGGGAAATAAAGTCACGCCCCAGGATTGGCGGGCCGCCGTGGCGAACAACGTAAACGTCTAAGGTGTCTGTTATACCGTTATACGCAAATGATAAACGCACAATACCTAAGCAATTTATTTGGTCACCCGTGTAACTTGATAGACGTCTGTGAGTTAACGTTAATGGCATATTCTGAAAGAATTTCTGGTACATACTATCGGAAATAGCCGTGACCGCCGACCCACTATCAATTTGAAACTTCATTTTCACACCTTGAACACAAATTGTTTCAGTCATCGGTTCCCCGTTCACAGTTCGAATATTGAACACATTTGACTTACCGTCGTCATCTTCGCTCTCGTCTAGCACTGTGTTAGCCAGATAGTTAACATTTTTACACATTCGTCGCAAATGTCCTTTTTCGTTGCACTTTTTACACTTATAATTAGCAAATCTACACTGCGAGGCCATGTGATTTTTATAACCACAAACCGAACACTGGGTTTTGTTATCACTAACACTTTTGGCGCGTTGCTGGTTGATTTTAAACAGCGCCTGCTCAGCCGGTACGTGCGCTGCCGCCGATGACGACGCTGCCCCCTGGCGTGCACAATGCACGCTCATGGCCAACTCCAACGCTTTTGTGAGTGTTAACTCCTTCAAGTCCTGCGCGAATAGCTTCTCACGCTCCGGTCCCGGTAGCATGCCCATCACAAAACGGTCTCTAAGCGCTTCTTCGACGTTGAGAAATCCGCAATGTGCCGTTAAGCCACGCAGTCTTGCCGCCCATTGTGTGTAGGTCTCGCCTAATTTTTGCGTTGCTATGTAAAAATTATACCGTTCACCAAATCCGCATTTCTTTGGGGTAAAATGGTTATCCAATAACTTGATGATATCTTCGAATGTCACATCTTTCAGTTCTTTCGGCAAAGCCAAATCTGAAGCCAGTTGGTATGTGCCATCGCTGAGTCCGCTCAACAGAATTGCACGTCTTTTTAATCCCTGGGCATCTTTTGTGTTGTCGATGTCGTTCGCGATGAACCATTGGCTCAGCCGATCCCTGTATGATTTCCAACACTGTGAATTGTGGTCGAAAATGGTCAAAATTCCAAAGTGAGCCATTTTTTTTGCGCTTTGTGGGTAGTACGTAGTCGCCAGTGATAAATACGCGAATAGGGACGTGTGAAGTTAAAGACGGGTTAGAGCGTACTGACGTTTATTTCACAATGACATTCATAACTATGAAGGTGGGCGCAGCCACGGAATGCATACCCAACAACATATTATGTTATTTTCAGGAAAATTGTCTTAATAAAAGCAATATTTATGCATATTAAGATAATGGCACTCTTAAAACAAAAAATATATTTTCTTGTTGCAATTTTTACAATCAAGAAATAATGTTTTCTATGAAGAATAAGCAAAATTAATCTAAGAAGTTCAAATGTTGCTTTAATATAATGAAATACTTATTTCAAACTAAAAGTTTATTTATACCAATAATACAAATTATTTAATGAAGAAAAAATCATCTTAAATCATATTTTGAGCAAATTAAAAAAAAAAACTCTTGAACTAATTACATCTAATCTTGTTTTAAGTAAACATCCTGGTTTGCTACAAAATGGTATAGTACCTTGTTTCAATTAAATAAAATATTTAAAAAAGTTAAAAATATTTTAATTCAATGCCAGTTTACCAATATTTTTAGTAGGGTCAACCCACGCTAAACGATATCGTGAGTGTGCGCGCCATGCAAAGCAAGTTTAAACCTATTTGTGCTGTTTGAGATGTGTACCAAAAAGCCAATCATTGACTGGTAGGCCTGTGGCTGCCAGAGGGAAATTAGTGGATATTAGTGGGCCTTATTTTTAAGTACAGGGACCGCAAAAGAAAATCTGATGTGTTAATGAAGTACAGGCCAAGTAAAGTTAAGCTTATAATGATAAACAGGGTAGGTATTTTAATAATCTAAATTATTATATTATTTGATTAAAATTTACATTTAATATTCAAATACTTGTTCAAATGTGTTTTTGTTTCCTTTGATCAATAACAGTTCGCTACTTTACTTTCAGCCTCAATCAATTTGGACATTTTGTGGCTAAAACAAACAATGAACCATTTGATAAAGTGGTAAATAAATGGAAGCCACTTTTGAGGTTACACAGAACCGCGCTAAATACCCCAATGTCCCATAATATATAACCCTAGAAGTCACTCTTTGGTAAGTAAAAGCACGTAGCTCACAAGAGCGCATTTGTATTATTTTAATTTATCAAATATTTACTAATTCAAATTTTTATTTATTTACCGATTTTGAGCTTAAATACCCTTGTAAGGTTCGGCAACGGATATTAAAGGAAACACTGTTTCTTAGTTGAAGTTACAAAAATAATAATAATTGTACTTTTTTTTTTTTTCAATATGTTATACTCTTAGTATATCTTATATAATGTTGTTCTATTCTTATGAATAAGTTTTTTAAGGTTATTATACTTAATTAAAACATTTGGTTCCAAATCCTTGATTACTTCATAGGGTCCTAAATACAATGGATCTAATTTACTTTTACATGCCTCGTTCTAACTAATATAAAATCTCCTTGTTTATAATTTATAGTGTTTACATATGTGTCATAACGTATTTTCCTTAATTCCTTACTGTTTTCTAAATTACTCTTAGCATCTAGTTGCGACTTTTGAAGTCTGTATTTGAGTTCAATGGGATAATCTTGGAAATTGTACAATGGATCTAATGTGTCAGTTAAATTACTAGGAATATTGCATCGCTTTCCAAATACAAGTTCGTCATCATCATCTATACGGTCAATCCCGGTTGCGTCCAAAGCCATTGCTTTGGAGCCCAGGGTCCGCTTTCCTTGATTTGCTCCTCCACTTCGCGCGGTCTTGAGCGTCTCTAGTTGTGAGATCATTGGCTCGCATGTCAGCCCTCACAACGTCAAGCCAGCATTTCTTGGGTCTACCCCTTTTGCCAGGACCTGGCGGTGGCGGCATGGCCAGACATTTGTTTCCTACGTAGCTTGCCGGTTTCCGCAAAACATGGCCGTACCAGCGTAGGCGACTCTCCTGCAGTTTGTCTGCAATATCACGGACACGAAGGCTACCGCGGATGCGCGAGTTCCTCACGCGGTCCTTACGCGTGACTCCGCACATCCACCGCAGCATATTCATCTCCGTGACACGCAGCTCCTGCTTGTGTCGCTCAAGTAGCGGCCATGCTTCGCTGCCATATAAAAGAACAGGCCTAATGATGGACTTATAGATTTGTCCTTTAAGCTTAACCGGCATTCTGGGGTCACAAATGACACCAGTCACCTCTCGCCATTTGGCCCACGCAGCAGCAATGCGTGCTTTGACGTCGCAATCGATGTCTCCGGACGCGTGAAGTACAGATCCAAGGTATTTAAACTGGTCCTTGCGCTCGACCTTGTCTTCGCCTATGCGAACGGGTGTTGGATCTGTAGAGTTACAGGCCAGGTACTCGGTCTTCGCCACATTGAGTTTCAGACCACCGCTCTCAAGCGACTGCTTCCACTCGTTAACCCGTCTCACCAGCCTGCCCCTGTCCGCGTCCACCAGTGCGATATCGTCAGCATACATCAGCAGCCATGGTGGCTGATCATGTGAGTCTCTGATGCTGTCCGACACAACGTCTAATATCACACTGAACAGAAACGGACTGAGGACGGAACCCTGGTGTACTCCGACGGTGATGGGGAACGGTTTGGTGTCGCCAACAGCGGTCCGAACCATAGAATCGGAGCTGCGGTACATGTCCCGAATAAAAAATTCTTGTATGCAAAAAAAATGTTTATGCATGTGTATAGCAATATATAACAATATCCCACAAAATATAAAAGGCTTGCATTTTAATCAATTTAAAAAGACACTACACAAGTGGCTGGTCGAACAAACTTTTTATTCTCTTAAAGATTTTTTTAATTGCAAGGAGAGCCAGCAATAAGTGATATCATGTGGATGGAAATGTATAATTAAAGTTTAGATAATTTATTCTGCTCCTTAAATTATATTTTTTTAAGTCAATTGTATTGATTGTAAATTGTAATGTTGAAGTGGAGAAACTGTATTTGCATGCTATTTGTTAATGGTTGGATAGGCGATCATATTAATTACCTGTAAATCTTCTGTACACCCTGTTCATAAGCAAATAAACATATTCTATTCTATTCTATTCTATAATGTCAATATATGCCTCGGGGACCCCTTTGGATCTCAGTGCCCACCAGATCACCACTCGAGGGACACAGTCGAAGGCCTTCTGCAGATCAAGAAAGAGCAAGTGCAGAGGCGTGTTCTTCGCCCTGTATCTCTCCATGACGGTCCTTAGGGCGAAGACAGGGTCCATAGTACCGTTGCCAGGACGAAACCCATATTGACACTCCGAGACATCACACTCCTGTCGGATCCGGGAGTCCACAATCCGCTCAAGGAGCTTCATGGTGTGGGACATGACCTTTATACCGCGGTAGTTGCTGCACTCTTGCACTGATCCCTTGCCTTTGAAGACCGGAGTAATAATACTCATTCTCCATTGGCTCGGGATCAGCCCGCTTAAGAGTATGCGGTTGTAAAGGTAGGTTAGGATGTCCACACCAAGAGGGCCCATCGCCTTCCAGGCTTCGATTGGGACTCCATCGGCTCCGACAGCTTTACGATTCTTCATGCGGCGAAGAGCAAACTGGACTTCTTCAGGCGTTACCGGTGGTACTAGTCCCTGATTCGGAGGGAGGTCCGGTGGCTGCACCTCTTTGTGCTGCTTATTCAGCAACTCGTGGAAATAAGAGCACCATCTCTCCTTCACCGCGAGGTCCTCGCATAGCAATTACAATTACAAGCCTCGTCTTTAACACAGCGACACTGGGAAATATCCTGTGCCGCTTTGACCCTGGAGCGCGCTAACTTATAGATTAGCTTTTGCCCCTCAGACGATTCCTACTTGTCATAGAGCGTATGAAAGTGGTCTCGCCTGGCTCTGGCTACAGCTCTCTTAGCAGCGCGTTTTGCACCCTTGTACGCGTCGTGGTCTTCAGGAGATCTGGACGCTTGCCACTTTTTAAAGAGGGCTTTCTTCACCCTAATCTCCTCTTGGACTGAGTCGTTCCACCACCAAGTCTCCTTGTCACATTTGCGACCGCCCTGAGATAAGCCAAGCACCGCTTTCGCTGCATCAGTGACGGTTGCCTGAATCCTATCCCAGTATTTTTGAACTGGTTCGCCATCACTACCGTCGCACTTGTCGCCAAAAGTTAAGGCGAACTTCTGGGACGTGTCTTTATCAAGCTTCCACCATCTGATTTGGCGTCGGCAGCGCTCGATACGCTTGATCTTGGGCTTTACGCGGAGATCCATGACAAGTAGACGGTGTTGTGCAGCGAGACTCTCACCGGGTATGACTTTGCAGTTGGCCACTTTACTGATGTGGTGTCTCCTGGTGAGTAGGAAATCGATCTGAGTGGCGTGCCTCCCGCTCCTGTAGGTGATAAGGTGCTCGGTTTTCTTTTTGAAATACGTGTTCACAATGGCAAGGTCAGCAGCCGCACACGTCCTGCGGATATCCCCACCTTCTGCATTACGACCACCGTACCCATAACCACCATGAACACGCTCAAACTCCTCACACCGTTCACCCACATGACCGTTCAGATCGCCACCCACAACAATCCCCTGCGACAACGGGATACCGCTAAGCACTCCACCAAGCAGACCCCAGAACGCCATTCTCTCAGCCTCGCTACAACCGGCCTGTGGCGCGTAAGCACTTATCAAGTGGGTGACAACCCCTTCGACGAGCACCCCCACGACCATCAGCCGATCGCTGTAGCGTTTCACTTCCAGAATGTCGTTCTGCAATCCTTCGGAGAGGACCACGGCTACCCCATTCGCTCCACCAGGTGCACCCGTGTAGATCAGTTTGTAGCCATTCCCAATTAACCGGGATCTGCTGCCTTTCCACCGAGTCTCCTGCAGGAACGCCACGTTCGCCACCCTCCGCCTGAAGAGTACGTCGGCCAACTCCCTCGCGCGTCCGGTTAGCGTGCCAATGTTTAAAGTCGCGAAGCGGAGTTTCCGGTGTGGGGCTCGCGTCTTTGGCCGTGCCCGCCTGTGGCACGGTAGCCCTAGCCCACTTGTCACAGGAGTCGGGCGATGCTCCTGCGCGCCGTTTTGCGGCGGCGCCCTATCGGTGACATTTTCATTTCTGTGACGCACCATGTTGTGTGGCGGGGTTGGCTTTTACAGGAGCGACTGCCGTCCGACCCCCCAACCCCGAAGGGAAAGCCTGCGCCAGAGCCTCGTCCGTTGTTTGGCAGGTGCACCGACTGGCAGGTGAGGTTGGCTTGGGCCCAAAAGGTCTTGGTTGGGCCCCTTACACCCTAAATATAAGTTCGTACGGGCTATATTTAGTTTCTGTGTGTATAGTAGTATTGAAAGCAAAGCACCAGTAGGATAACCATGATGACCAATCTTGACTATTATTATTTGTCATTATGCGTAAATAAGATTTTAAGTGTTTATGACTGTTTTCAAGTGCATCAATTGTTTGAGGATGATAAGCAGTTGATGTTATATGGCTAATATTTAAAAGTTTACATACATCTTGCATAACTGACGAAATAAATTCAGTACCTTTATCTGTTATGATTTCGCGCGGAATTCCGTAGCGTAAAATAAAGTTATTTACAAACACTGTAGCCACGGTCACACTATCTTTTGATGCAATAGGATACGCTTCAACGTACCTACTCAAGTCGCATTGTAGAGTTAAAATATACTATTATTACTTAGAGGGCCCACTAAATCTAAAAATACTCTATCGAACGCCGATGTTCCTGTATTGGTAATAACCATCGGTTGTTTTGTTTGTCTAAAATGCTTTTATCTTTGACATTGATCGCATTTGGTAACAAATTCAGTTACGTCTTTTTCAATGCCTGGCCAGAAGTAATTTTTCTTTATGTTACTTATCATACGCCTAATCCCAGCATGACCACTGGTTGGCAATACGTGATAGTCATTTAATATAACACGTCTAGTGTCTCTATTTATTATCCTCTTAACTCCTCGTATAATATGTAAACGCGGACCGGTCCATTGAGGAGATATATTTATTAAATTACTTATTTTATTTATTAAAACTTTTTTAGTTTCATTGAGGATAAAATATATATTTTTAATATTTAATTGTTTACAAAATGAACTCAATTCCCTCACAAAGACACCTCGTGTACATTGCAATTGGGAAATTGGTTTTACACAAATTAAATCTCTTGATTTTATGAACGAAAAATACTCGCATTCGCATGTTACGTCATGTTTTATTTTAATCCATTCGTCGTCATTCAAAAATAGAAATTCGGTATAATTTTTTGGAGGTTTAAGCATTTCCACGACTCTTGGGTGATCAGTCCAATTATCGACGGAAATATTATTTTCCAAATAATTATTCGATTGCGTAATTTCATCATTCATGTTTTTCCTTTCCGCCCTTGTCATAACGGATATAATTAATGATTAAACAAACTTACCTGTATGTGAAGTTCTATCATAATTATGCGAAGTGTATCGTCCGAATAGATTCTGCAAATAATTATTAATTATTATAACAAATATGTAGTTACACGCAAGTGACTCCACTCAATTCACTGAATATTTTAGAGATTTAAATTAAAATAAAGTAATTTTTTCTTTTTGTCGTATGGTATCATTTCCTTACTGGTCACCCCGTCGTCGAGGCAACGTCATATCGACGGCTCCTAAGTATACTGAGTCAACTGTCCTTCTAATAAGTTTACAGGACGGATAAAAAAGAGGGAATGATCATTATTGAAAAGGTTAATTGAATAGAGAAAAAATACCTAAGTATATTGAATTCAATATAATAGGGCCTTTCAACAGCGCATAATCAATTTCTCATTTTTTTATTAATTTAGGAGATAATGTACATACACTAGTATACATCGATTAATTGTATGTTAAAAATGGATTAACTACCACTTATATTTTTATACGTCGTATTATTAAATCTACGTTTTGGGAACATTAATTATTTAGTAAGTGTGGTATAAAATATTTTATTTATTTGTTAGATTTCCTATATATTAAAAAAATGTCATAAACGTATATTTTGTTAAAATAAAATAAGTTGACTCACTTTACATGGACTAGATTAAAATGCAAACCATCCTTATAATTGAGTCAAGTGTGTTACAATAGGTAAAATAATAAACAAATACTTCTTAATTTTCGTATTTTTTTTATTTCTAATAAAAGAGAGCTCAAAAAGTATTGGTAACATTAACAAAACTTAAAGACTTCCATAAAATTAACATAAAATAACATCAATACTTAGAGTGGTCATTAATATCTATTTCTTAATTGCTTAAAATCACAATAATATAGGAACAGTCTTACAGATCTTCAACAGATCCTAATAATTTATAAAGAAAATCACAGTAGGTATACAACTATCTTTAATACTTAGTAAGTTAGTATGAAAATCAGTCTCAAAAATTTTCTTACGACGTAGCTACTTAATATTTTATAAAAGAAAGATGAAAAACATACTTTTACTTATTCCGAATCGCTATCAACTCTATTGCTGTCAACTTTAACCAAATTAGAAAAAAACAAGTGATATTCCCTAGGTATCACCAATTTGTTGCACATGTCCATTAAATCTTTATGTTTATTTTTATCTATTGGGATTGGCTTATTGTAAGCTGAGCAAAGATCACTAAAATCAATATTAAGGACAGTTTTATTACGTGTTGCTTTGGGTTTATTAGCACAATCAATCCAGTTATAAGAATCTTCTAAATAAGTAGTTTTATAAAATAATTTGTAAGGATTTTCTGGCTCAATTTTTATTTCGGTAACTTTATTCCATTGGACCTTAGATCCATCACCGGCAAAAGTCCAGTTGTTGACCCTATTAAGCATTGTTTTGAAATCCATTACAAAATCTTGAGACACTTCGGTTACCTTGTAAGGTTTTGGCAAATTGAAACGCCGTATACCATTGGGCAGGCGTATAAAGTATTTTGTCTTTTGTCTGCCTTTCAATTAGTGCGTGCATACTGTCACCTTCATTCTGTGTGTGACCAACAATCAGAAAACGATGACTTATTTGTATTTTGTATTTGATACTGGCCATCATGTACATTAAAAAAACGATTCTATTGCGATTCTGACCACCGCAGTTGTCCGACCAGAATCGGTAATCTTTAATACCTGTCCTAACTGTTTGTTCAATAAATTTATACACACAGCTAGCAATGTCATTTGCTCCTCTTTTAGCAGTTTGTTGGTGCCAGCAAAAACAATAACCCTGACGACATCCTATATCAAAAATAGTGAAATTATAAATGGTAAATTTACGTTTGTAGTAAAATGTGCCAACGTTCCCATGGGGTACATTCAAGCACTTTTGGAGATCATAAGCTGCTGCTAAGACTTCAGGTTTCTGTTGTGCTAGTTCTTTGTCTTCTGCCTTTAACTTTCTCGCTAAGTATTTTTGTTTCAAGTGCTCTGCCTGTTTTTCTGTCTCTTGTTCTGTGTGCTGTTTATTATTTTCAAATATGTGACATTCTTCACACATATCTTTTTTTGGCTTATGGAAACTAATGTTTAGGTTTTTGTTAATAATATCACAATATTGCCGCACGCTACTTGCCTTATTCGTGTACTGATTGGGATCAAACCATTCTCCGTACATTTTGTACATCTTTGGAAACGATAGAGATCCATCAAGATACTTTTTGGTAGAATCTTTGCGAATATAATGTGATTCCACGGGCGCAAAACTTGTAACGTGATCAAGTACACTACGTTTCATATCATCAGTTATTTTTATTTGATGATGTGCATGTTTGCCTCGCTGATCAGACTCTACAGCTCCTTGACCTTTTTCTAGTTTTTCTAAAGCTGTATACAAGAAATTGAAACTTATAGACAAAGTATTCAAAAACATAGTTTTACATACAGGAACATTTTTTATAACAACGTTGTCCGGTTCATAAATAGGTAAAGTGTAAGAAATAGTACTCAGTCTTTTAGAATTATCCTTGTCCGTTGTCACCCTCTTCTTTTGGTTTTTGGTAGCATATTTTGTCAAAAAGTCCCACTGTCTAGAATGATTTCCAATGTCCCAAAACATCTTAAATATCTTTGATCTAGTCTCTTCCGATATTTTTTCATAACATTTTTTCCTGCACGTTGTTGGACATGGAGGTTTCATTAATTTTTTGTTATGTACTTTTCCATTTCTACTAATATATTGTAAGCCTCTGTTGACATTTCGTTTTCTCACCTCATCCTTCCACTCCTTCAAACAACGTTCTCTTTGTCTGCCTGCTTTTTTCTTAATTTCTGAAGTTCGCTTGCGGCCTCGACTAGTTGGAGTACTTACTGGAGAGTCTGTATCGTTAACATTAGTTGCAGGCGTAGAGACAGGGTTGTCAAGACAAATGGCATCAACGCAAATGGGTGAAGGGCAAAAATCAACATAGGGTGATGGTATTGGAGTATCATCGTATATTTGTTCAGGACAATTACTGATAGTAGGCTGTTCTTTGACGTTTGACTCAACAGAATTTGTATTTCTATTAAAAAAAAATGGGCTAGGTGTGTTTGGCCTAGATTCTTCAATTATTGATGGCGAAGAAGTGTTAATAGGTGATAAAGTCCCAATTTTATTATAAAGGTCCTCAGTGAAGTGTTCATTGTTAGAAGCTGGTGAAAATTCGGGAATATCATTCGGGAAAATAGAAGAGTTAGATGGTAGATTTTGTAATAAGGCATCAGTATCTTCTAAATCAATGTCATCTAATATTGATAACTCTTCTTGGGTGAAATTTGCACCTGGGGGCAGAGGAGAATCTGAAAGAAAAACATATTATATTACACATAGTAAAAGTATGTATCAATATCTATCCTGTTCCCACAGTTCTACCCACGTAGTTCCCATTAATGCATGATTGCAAATGCAATGCAAAATTACCAGGACAAAAGTTTTAGGCACTGATTAACTCTATAGCAAATTTCATCAAAATCAGTTCAACGGCTTACGAATGAATATGCAAAAAAACAGAGAGACAAAAACATACGAAATTTAATCCAAATCAGTCTAGCCGTTTCTTAGTTTTAGCGAAAATAGCACCGCATATATTATTTTAATGGAATAGTTTCCTGGGTCAAAAAATATTATTCTATTTAGTCCGTCAGTAAGATTATCAAAAAATATTGGACCCATATTTTGTCTTTTGTTAATCAAACAAAAAATTACGAAGATAAAGCAGATCAAAGTTTTGGAATGGGAGCACGTGACGTCACGCCTTGCTAAAAAGTTACGCAGAACTTTAACAGACTATATCTTCGTAATTTTTTTTTTATTGAGAAAAGAAAAAAATACGTGTTCAATATTTTCTGTTAATCCAACTGACGAATTAATTAGATTTTTTTAGGAAACTAGCCCATTATAAGTATTAATACTAAAACTATTAAAATAATTAATTAACTAACTTAATAACAGTATTTTAACCAATTATGTATCAATTACGATCTGTTAAAAAAATCAATAGAATGAGTCAACTTATGACTTCATAAAAATTCTTCAACGTATACTGATCTATCTACAGTCGTACCAGTATACGTGGTTACACTTAGAAAATTGAATAATATTCAAATTAATTACGCACTTAACTATTTTATTGAGTAATAAATAATAATGTAACTCTACTTAACCCTTTCCGCTTCATTTTGAACATCATCACACACTTCAGAAGTATTTTCCTTGTTAACCTTAAAATCGTCATACTTTTGATTTACTAAATTAATCATTTTTCGGGACCTACTACTCATGATCCGTTTTTAGTTAGTTATTATAACTCTTAATCTTAATAAAAAATAACAAACGATAAAGCACTAGGAATTGACAAATAAATAAGTGACAATCACATCCGTACCGCTCGGCGTTACGACGTATACTGCGCCAGTTGAAACTTGTACCAACGCAACCGCGACACGACCGCGTTCGCGTCCGGCGTATACTAGTATGGTGCAGTTGACTCAGTGTACTATGTGCAAAATAAATAATTTTGAATTCTTGACCCAGTATACGTCATTTTTTTTCAGTCATTTATAGGAATATACATATATTTTTTACACAGGTAAATAGGGAATGATTTAACTATTGTTCTTAATGAAAAAGTGTATTTTTCGAAATTTGTTAGTTGACCCAGTATACTTAGGAGCCGTCGATATGTTTAGAGGCACACACACACACTGCTAAAGACTGTTGTTGGCATTTCGGTGGCATACCTTGGGATCATAAGGGAGGGAGGGTTATAAATCTATTCAGACGACGCACTTCGCATAATTATGATAGAACTTCATATACAGGTAAGTTCGTTTAATCATTAATTATGCTTGTGCATCGTCCGAATAGATTCTGCAAATATGTAAATTATTAATTATTATAACAAATATGTAGATTTTTAGAGCTGCCTAAGAAATGCCAATAAGCACCAGATAATTCTTACTCATAAATTATATTATTACAAACAAGATTGTAAAAGTTAATACAATTGCTGTTAGCGAGTAATAAACATAACAATTACTACATTAAGTCAATCTTATCTTGAGAAATACTCGATACTATTGAAGATAGGTGGCAGGATTCATTTAACTCTTTAACTCTTAATTTAAAAACAACATAACGATTTTAACATGATTGTAATATTAAATTTTAATCATTTTTTAATTCAACAGTGGCTATTGACGTTTCATTATTAACGTCAGTAACCATAGGATTATAATATCTACCAAAGGCAGAAGAACTGCCGCTCCAGCCAACAGCTTTCCAAGTTATAAGTATTTATAAGTTTTAGAGGACGCGGTATGGCGCGCACTGTGAGCAGTGAAGATTGAGGTATCAATACCACTGTCCTTCAAAGTGTTTTTAATCCAGCGGCTCAAGGATTGACATGTTACATGATTATGTGGCTTTTTGTAACCAATAAAAAAGATTGTATCCTTACGGGTAGCATTCGCTATCTCATAATAAGAAAGTACAGTTTTAGAAGGGCATTCTCTCTAGCTTTTCAAGGAATGGTAAGACAAGTACCGGCAGTTTGACACCGACTTTAGAAGTTTTTATGAAGTCTGATATTTTTATTGTTATTTATAATGACAGAACTTCAATGTTCATGATCTTCGCGAGTGTTTGAACACTATGAGCAGTTGCTAGGGCAACTAACGTGACACAATTTTTGTAAGTGGCAGACTTCCATTTGGAAATTGGATGGATTATAAATTTAAGATTAAGAAAGTATCCCACGTGATATTATACTTCGACTGCGGAGATCGTAGTCCAAATACGCCTTTTAAAAATCTTGAAATCCTTTTATCTTTTGACATATATATGTGGGCCTAATATTGGGGCTAATGCGATTAATAATTAATACCATAAGTTTAGAGTGCCGTATTGAATTCCATTGTTATATGGTTTGGTAAAGAACTGATAGACGGACGCCTCATACATATTAACAATATTTTGATTGGAATACAAAAACAATTTCTAGAGCGCAAGATCATATTGTTTAAATGAATTATTTGCGAGGGATGCCATCATGTCTATTGCGGACGGTGTAATTCTATGGCGCAGTAGCGCACGATACTCCGGCCACCGGGGTAAAATTCCCGTGAATGTTCGGATTGCTGAAATTAGATGAAACAACACTTTCATTAGGTCTGAGAACTGTGATCTTTGAGACAAGAAGTCTTAGTAATATTGGATACCACGATTGTGTCGGCCATTTAGGCACAAAAATGACACCTTGGCTCTTGTCAGACATAATTTTCCTTATTATTTTTTATTTTTTAAATATGATGCCAGGATACATTCGTTTAGGATTTGGCATTGATAGGAGTGGCCAATATGTTTATTTGCAGTTGGTCGTATCTTTCAGTGATAATAGTCTGACAAGTTGTTTCCTGCAATTTCCACTCTGTATCAGGGTGTACGCGGTGAGTCTCGGCATCTGCTATTGTATTATCCGACGATTTTGTATATGAGGCAAAAATTAATAGGTACCGGCTCTCGCAGCAGTGCCAGATGTCTTTTGTAATTTTTGTAAGGTGTGGAAACTGAGTCCCACCCATTATGGTTAATATATGCAACAGCTGTGGAATTGGCTATAACGCATTTAAGTATCCGGCAGAAGTGGCAGATCTTTAGTGGATATTTTGACCGAAATATGCTGCGAGCCACTCCAAGTAGTTGATATGCTTTTTAAACGCATGTTTAAAAAGGAGCAAACATTTTTGTGATGAGCACGAGCACCCGCACCCAAGTCATGGATGTTCATAAAAGCATTTAAATATTTTCATAAGTCATTTAGTCGCCATACCTAGTACAAGGTTTGCTTAGTTTATGGCCAGATAATTGATGTGATTGTGAAAACAATTTATTATTGTTTTATATTTATTAAACTTATTTTGCGACCATTTCCCGTTGGCCGTTTTATTTTTGCAACCAGTGCCACTTCCAGTGGTGGAGGCATTGGTGAAAATGTCTACCTAATTATCGTTAGTTTTTATGATTCGAACAGTTTCAATAGCTTGGGACCACCATTTGAAATCAGATTGTAGTGAGTCTGGCAAATAGATACATTATTCTGAATTTACAACGCTCAAACTCTTTTGTATGTAACATACCGTGCTCGATAGCCGGACAAGCCGAGGCCAAAGTCTCACGAATGGTAAAAAGATTCTGATATAATATGTTATGTTTCATTGTTTTATCCAGTTATATATATTTAACGTGTTTATATTGTTCGCTCGCGCGTTGAAATTTGTAATTTTAATATTGCTTAATTTATGTTCTCATGTAAGTGAAATGTATTTTTTTTTTGTTTCTTAAGAGAATAAATCATCTTTAAACCTATATATACTTAATATGATTTCAATTGATAACTTAACTTGTAAGTTTTTTGTATCTACGATTAAGCCAAGAAACTTGCGTAACTTTGACGGTGATAAGTTACTTTTCCCTTGGTTTATGATGAAGCCTATGCTTTCAAGAAGTTTTGTGGTGATGTTAATATTATCTAAAGAATTTCTATAAAACTGGTCAATCAAATGTTAGTCATCGAAATAAATTATTTTATTTTATTTATTCAGTACACAAAACAGAAGTACAACAGTTACAAGACAATTAAAAAATATGTGTAACGCGCAAAAGTTATTGCTACGCGCGCCAACGTTATAAGTTTTGGCTCAATAGTCTGTGGTGCCGCGCCCTTGACGTCATCGGGACGCGCCCCGCCGCCCGCGTCCTTCCCCCGCGAGAGATTCCGCCCGCCAACTTGCCGGTGCGCACGAAAAAACGTTCGGACTATAATTTTATGTATTTCTTTATCAAATGTAACTGACAGTTTTATTCAATAAATGATTCTAAGTTAAAAAAAACTGTTAGAATGACGCCCAACTCGAGGCCGAACTCGTAAACCCAGTGCCGGCAAAGCAAAGTACGCGTACCGCGTTCGCGACAAGTCAAAACCAGTTTTCACCGGTGCCGCCATTGACGCCGCGGTGTGAAAAAACGTGATTTTTCCGAAAGGACGCGAGGAATTATGGCTTCTGCAACGCGATCGAAGTCCGGGGCTGCCCGAGACGCGATCGACGACGATGATTCACCGAGAACTTCGGCAGTCGCGGGTGATTGTGACGTCACCCAGTTCGACGCCGAACGGCCAGCGCCTACTCCGGGTGGAACCCGCGACGTACCTGGCCCGTTCATGACCGAGACGCAGGTGTCCTCTCTGCTGGAGGCATTCGCGCGATCACAGCAGGAGACCAACCGCATCCTCTTCGAGACCATACTGACGACGCTGAACCGCACGACGAGCACGGGACAGGTGGTCCCACCCCCGACGTCAACGCACGAGACGCAGTACCGAGGCGGGTCGTTTGCTAAGTGCACGGCACGCTTCGATGGACGAGCGGACGACGCTGACAAGCTGGAAGCATTCCTAGACGCCGTCATCACCTACAAAGAGTGCCTGAGCGTGAGCGACGAACACGCGCTACGCGGCCTCCCCATTCTGCTGGAGGGTGACGCGGCGGTGTGGTGGCGTGGTGTCAAGAACTCCATCAATACATGGGACGACGCGGTCTCGCGCCTACGTGGAATGTACGGCGCTGCACGACCAGCCTACAAGATACTGCGCGAGATCTTCGCGCAGGAGCAAGGACAACAACGTTGCGACGTGTTTATATCGCGTTAATCGCTAAACTTCCGTATGAACTGGACGAGTGCGTACAAATAGACTTTGTGTACGGGCTACTTGACCGCAGAGTGCGTAAACGTGTAACGCGCGAAAGTGTAGTGTCGTTAGATCAGCTGGTGGATAAGGTTCGCGAGTTCGAGGAGTCGATCGCCGAGGTGACGCACGGGGACGAAGGTAAAGGTCCACGCGGCACCACAGGTACCCATCCAAAACCACGGTCAACTGTAAGTAGTAACCCAGTTAATAATAATAATGTTAACGCGCCCATACGCTTGCCCCCTAGTTCAAACGACGCCAAAGCCGGCGGTCGTATTCGCATACGGTGCTCATTTTGCAAAAAGTTTGGACATCTAGTAGAAGATTGTCGTAATTTATCCGATAAAAACGCCAGTAAAACTAAAGAGATTGATACCGATAGTAACAATAGTAAGCGCAACAGCGCAATACTGTGTTATGGATGTGGCCAACAAGGCGTAATTAAATCTAAGTTTGAGACTTGTAGTCCTAAATCACAAGTAGACTTCCACACGTTAGGTACCCGCCGTAGTAATGTTAACAATCGTCTGATACCTTCCACAACGTTATTGACACTTAAAAATACGAACAAAACGCCTTATAAGTCTTATCACAAAAAATCTGCAATACAGGGTTGCAAACAGGAGTTCCGTTGCATACAGGGTTACAAACCGGATAAGCATAGTGATAGTAAGAGTGATGATCAGGAATGTTGTCGTATACGGGTTGATGATCGGAATGTTTGTGATATACAGGGTTACGACAACAATGTTTGTAGCATACAGGGCTATAACCGGAATTGCTATAGTGTTTTAAAGAGTGTCAATCAGGATTTTAATTGTGTTATGAAGAGTGACAATTGTGATAATTGTAATATACAGGGTGGCAATCGGAAATGTAATTGTATACGGGGTGGCAATAAAGATTTTTCCGGTATTCCGGGTAGTAAACCGTTAGGGACCCCGGCTGGTAAAAACACACAAGTCAAGTGTGAAACGGCTCAAATAGGTATGGAAGCCGAACTGTTACGTAATTTTCGAGAAATTGCAGATTTTGAAGGGAAATGTAGTTTTATGGGTTATAGTGAGTTTAAATCCACCCAGGTGAAGGGTGCGCCTCATGATTGTTGTTTCTTCCCTCAGCTGACGTTTTATACAGCGGGAGTTGAGCTCGACCAGTCCAAACCGGTTATCAACGTCAACATACTAGACCGCAATGGTGTGGCCATTATGGATACGGGCGCTACGAACTGCCTCGCCAGTCCGTTGCTATATCGCATGCTGGTGAGTGGTGGCGTACACTTCGTAGAGGCACGACGATCAATCTGTCTAGCAGATGGAACACAGCAGGTACGTGATGTCCTCATAGGAGATGTATCCGTCGAGCTGAATGGTCGAAAAATACTTACGTCGTTCATGGTGATCCCCGGAGCTAACACGAGGACTCTGTTGGGGTGCGATTTCATCAGTGACGCAGGTATTGTTATAGATATCCGAAAAGCTTCGTGGAGTTTTGCCGACACACCAGACCAACGTTATAGTTTTGTGCAGAATTACGTACTTACCTCTGCCGCTGACGCTGAGCTGATGCGTGTTGAGTCCGCCGAGCTTAAGTTAAGGCATGATGAAGGTGTGAACCTGAGTGATGAGCAGCGCGACAGGCTTGATGAGCTGCTAGTGCGGAATGCTGACCGCTTTGCTCCTGATGGCAAGCCAACTGAATTCGCGACGCACCACATTAGGACAGACGAGAAGCAGGAACCCATCGCTCTCCACCTTACCGTATATCACAAGGTAAGAAGCAGCTTTTAGAGGTAGAGCTGGACAAGTTACTGAAAGCAGACGTCATAGAGGAATGTGAGTCGCCCTGGGCTGCGAATGTAGTGCTGGTCACGAAGAAAGATGGCGGGGTACGCCTCTGCGTGGATTACCGCAGGCTTAACGCCGTCACAGAGCCGGACCGCTACCCTCTGCCCAGGATGGAGGATATCCTGCACGCTGCTAAGACTAGCAACTTTATGAGTACGCTTGATTTGAGATCAGGTTACTTTCAAGTGAGTGTTACAGAGGAGGATCGCGATAAGACCGCTTTCATCACCCCTCTCGGTACGTATCGATTTAAAAGAATGCCAATGGGTTTGCGTAACTCTGGGGCAACTTTTCAGAGGCTTATGGATAGGTTCAGATCGAATATCAGGGGCGATGTCTCCGTCTTGTGCTACCTAGACGACCTCATAATACTCTCGGATTCGTACGAAAAACACCTGGAAGACCTGGAAGCGGTGTTTGACCGCCTAACGTTATTTAACTTGCGCGTGAATCGCGAGAAAAGCTTCTTCGCCAGAGATTCGGTGAAGTTTTTAGGGCACCTGATAGTACCAGGTGGTATACAGGTAGACCCCGCCAAGACCGCAGCGATAACATCTCTGCCAGCGCCGAGCAACCTGAAATATCTCAAATGTTTTATACAGACGACGAGTTGGTTCCGGCGGTTCGTTCCTAATTATGCAGATGTAGCCCGGCCGTTGACGATGCTGTTAAAGAAGGACGCCAACTGGAAGTGGACTCCGGAACAGCAGGCGGCTTTCGAACATCTGAAACAGCTCCTTGTTACAGCGCCTATATTGCGGCAAGCGGATGAGACCCAACCGTACAAGTTGAGGACCGATAGCAGTGGCTATTGCCTCGGGGCAGTTTTGATGCAGGGGGAGGGGCCAGACGAGCGACCTATTGAGTACGCCAGCCGCCTCCTGACTGCCGCCGAGAGAAACTACACGACGACGGAGCGTGAGGCCCTAGCTGTTGTGTGGGCCGTCACGAAGTTTCAAGGGTACATTTAAGGATCAGAGGTAGTTGTAATTTCAGATCACCAGCCCCTGCGATGGCTGATGAGTGTCAAGTCACCAAGCGGCAGACTCGCGAGGTGGGCGTTGACACTTCAAGAGTACAACCTGCGCATCGATTATGTGCCAGGTAATCTAACGTCGTGGCTGACACACTATCGCGGCCCGCTTGTACCGATGAGGTAAGTTGCGACCTTTGTCTCGCCGTGGTCGATCTCCCGGCTCAGAGCGCTTCCGATCTGCGTACGCAGCAGCTTACGGACCCTGATGTCAAGAGGATCATAGACGACTTAGAGACGGATGACGAACCCTTTAGGGGGAGACAATGGGCGAACCGTGGATATGTCATGTCAGACGGAGTTTTGTATAGATGTGGTCCAGAATCAGACGAAAACGACGATGCATGCTTGGTCGTACCCGCGAGCGAGAGAACAAAAGTCCTCGAAGATTACCATGATGCGCCAACAGCTGGTCACATGGGGGTTGAACGTACGCTGCATCGGATCAGTTCACGTTTCTATTGGCCTGGTATGAGAGCGACAGTGACCGAGTATGTGAAGAATTGCGTGCCGTGTCAGCGGTACAAGGCTGATAATCGCAATCCAGTCGGTCTACTTCAGTCCCCTGCCAGAGCCCGTCGTTTTGAGGTCGTTTCTGTTGATCTTTTCGGTCCCTTGCCGGAGACACCCGCGGGAAACCGATGGATTTTGATTATCGAAGATGTTTGCAGTAGATGGGTCGAACTCTTCGCACTAAAGAACGCCACTAGCGTGGAATGCGCTAAAACCCTCGTAGAGGAAGTCTTTCTGAGATTTGGTGTGCCAAGAAGGATGGTAAGCGATAACGGCGTGCAGTTTGTTAGCGAGATCATGCAGCAGGTTTGTAACACGTTCGGTATTGATCAGTGCCTGACGCCTTTCTACCATCCTGAGGCCAATCCTGTAGAAAGTAAAAACAGGGATTTGAAGCCCCAGCTGGCCATCCTGGTGGGCAGAGACCATTCTTCATGGGATGAGTACTTAGCATCCGTGAGATTCGCGATGAATTCGGCTTTGTGCTCTAGCACGGGTTACTCACCTGCGTTCCTCACTTTTGGACGGGAGATGCGCGCACCTGCCGATGCCCTCACGGATATGCGCGAGATCGTTGAGAACGATAAGTTTGTAGCTAACATAAGCCCTTACCTTAGGAAGCTGTCATCTGCCCTCCTCGATGCCCGAGACTCCCAGGAGCGAGCCCAGGCGATCCAGAAAAAGTATGCTGACGAAGGTCGTCGTCCACCGCCAGATTATAAGGTGGGTGATTTGGTCCTATTAAAAACTCAAGGTTTGAACGACACTGGTCGAGGTCAAACCCCAAAATTCAATCCAAGACGCGACGGTCCTTATAAAATATCGAAGGTCTTGAGCGACACTACTTACCTCCTCGATGGAGAGTCAGGGAAGTTAGGAAAGTATCATGTCTCACAACTTACCCCGTTTGTTGGTCACCTCCAGCCACCTGTTAGGGAAAAACGTCGCCGAGGTAGACCGCGTAGAACTTAGGCTAGTCCAGACTTTGCGTTGCGCCGTCTGAACTAGAGGGGGAGGCTGTAACGCGCAAACGTTATTGCTACGCGCGCCAACGTTATAAGTTTTGGCTCAATAGTCTGTGGTGCCGCGCCCTTGACGTCATCGGGACGCGCCCCGCCGCCCGCGTCCTTCCCCCGCGAGAGATTTCGCCCGCCAACTTGCCGGTGCGCACGAAAAAACGTTCGGACTATAATTTTATGTATTTCTCTATCAAATGTAACTGACAGTTTTATTCAATAAATGATTCTAAGTAAAAAAAACTGTTAGATATGTATATATAAGGTGTTAAAAATTTTAAGGGGTAACTGAGACTACCACATGGATCATATTTAAGAGAAATTTAAAACTATAGAACGGATTTGAATAAATCGAAAAAAGAAAATGTTTATTGATATAAATAATTTATATCATCCTGTACATGATCGCAAACTCCCACAAACGCAAACAAACACTCTCGCACGATGCTAATACTAGTCAAAACCCATTCATAATCCCTAGGATCTCATTCATGCGCACATAAAATCATACGACACACAAGCTCATGCTAGACATTGGGTGTGTGTGTATGAATGAATTTTCTTTGAGATAGAAACACTGTTATCATTTCTGTCTCACTCGTTTCATGTCATTGTGTGTGTGTGTGTGTGCATGTGTGACGTACCTACTCCTTTTAGATAATTGCCGCGAGTTGCAGAAAGGCTTAAGAAAGCTAATTGTATGGGTTATCTGTCAAAACAAGTGCCAGATAGGTTATCCAGAACTTATCAGCAAGTATTGAAACTGGGCCTTATTATCTTTAAAGAGGACTTATAGCTATAATGCAGGTCTGTAACATAACGTTCGTACACAAAATAGAAAAATAAGTGTTAATGTTGTCTTTAAAGATAATACATTCTTCAGCAACTGACAGTTTGCCACTTTATGTTGTAATTTTAATGTTAATTACTTCTATCAGTTCTTACGGTAAAATAAAAATACAGTTAAATTGAAAAAATCATTTTTAATTAAATTACACATGTTGACAATTAATAAATACACTTATTACTAAAAATATCACTTTTATTTTAAGAACACAAAACAAATAAAGAATTTCCACCTCCCATCACACTTTTCCAGGCTTTGGACTGGCAAGTAAGCGTAAAATAATTTCATTACTCATCACCTGATTTAATGCAACATAATTCTATGGAGATAGGTACTACTAGGCTATTTCTATCAGTCAATTCAGATAACAAGGTTTACTTACTCTTACTTGGCGTGTTTAAAGGTAGTTCATTATTATGTACAAAATCACAGTCACTTATTTACAAAATTATTTACAATAGTTGTTGGAAGAGCCCCCCATTCTCCTGAATGCAAAGCGCAGCCCTTTTTAAAATATGCCTATGCACACGCACTAAACTTTCACTGTCGCCGCGCATTGTTTCAAAAGCACTAATGATTCGTGCTTTTAATTGCTCGGCACTGGTGATGGTGTGGCCATCTTGACCATACACGAGATCCTTAGCACGGCCCCAGATGTGGAAGTCCAGCGGCGTCAGGTCTGGCGAGCGTGCTGGCCAAGCAATAGGCCCACCGCGTCCGATCCACCGATCCTAAAAACGTGCCGTCAGGTACTCGCGGACATGGCGGTCGTAATGCGCGGGCGCGCCGTCGTGTTGGTAGTGCATCTGCTGCATAAGATTTAGCGGCACATCTTCTAACAACTCCTCCAACTCTCTTTCAAGGAATTCCAAGTAAACGGCGCCATTCAGCCGATTAAAAAATACTGGTCCTATCAGCTGATGTCCTAGTAGCCCAGCCCAAACATTCACGCTGAACCGCGTCTGAAAATGATCTGGACGCGCCAGATGTGGGTTCTCCTCAGACCAGTAGTGAGCATTGTGGATATTGAACATGCCCACTCTGGTGAAGGTGCACTCATCCGTCCACAATATGTTGGCTAGGCTGTTACGCCGGATCCACTGACAGAACTCCACGCGTGGCGCGTAGTCCTGCGGCATCAGCTCCTGCACTCTCGTGAAGTGGTAGGGGTGTCTTCGCTCCCTCTTCAGCACTTTCCACACGTACACATGGTTAGTGTTGAAAACGGCAGCAGCACCCCTTGTACTGGCGGTCGGGTGGAGCTCGAAGAAATTCAGCACGTCCTCTTCAAGCTGTACTGAAGTGCGAGGTCTGCCAGCGTCACCAGAAGGCATGAACCTACCACTTTCACGAAACCGTTGTTCAGCCCCTAAGATTGTGCGTGGACACACGCGCACACCGTGCCGTTCGTGGAACAGCCTTACTGCTTCCACTAAACTGTAGTTTGCCTCATGATAGCACATAACCATGTTGAGGTAATCAGAGTCCGAATACCTGTATGGCATGGTGAGACTTCGCAATTAACGTCAAACACAAGAGAAGGTCTAGCGCCGATTGATTGATTGTTGTGACTGTTTTGCAGTTTGCAGGAGTAATAATAAATAAAAAGCGCATACCTATGGCACGTGTAAGTGTAGCGTTAGCAAAAAAAATCACTCAATTATTTGGTGTTATTGTTTTTCTGGTGTAATTATTTTTTACTTATCAATTCGAATCTTGTATTACCATGCTAAACTACAAATTAAGATTGCTACTAGTTCTTACCAGTGATACCAAATCAAATAATAGGTACAGTACGCGGCGGTAGTATGCAGTATGCACATCGAGCTAAAAAGAGAGATAATCCGTGCGACAGAAACGACGTTCTATGAAAGCCGAAACTAACCGATTATCTTACTCGTTAGCTTGATGTTCATTCTAGCGCCGCGTATTGTACCTACTAATTATTTAACTTGTTATAATTGGTATTAACTAGTAGCTTAGCAATCTTAAGTTTTGAAGGTACTAGCCAGTTGTACCCTCCCTCCCTCCCTCTTTAGCTCCATGTGCGTGCATTCCCTACCGCCGGATACTGTAAGTACAAGTATTCAACATTTTATCCTTTACGTTGAATAAACAGCAATCAAAAATGTATCTGTCTAATCACTAAAATACATTTATCATGTAAATTTACTATGTATCTACATGTGGTGAAGTAGTCGCAGTCAACTTCCAGACGGGATTCAGAAAAATGTGTTAAATTATGCCCCGTTTGAGTGTTTGGGAGACGAATAACAGTTTCGTTGTACAGGGTATACCCCAGTTTAACCTTATTGATACCTATAAATTATTGCGTACCTACGCAACGTCTGGCTCATTGACTTTACTTTTAGTTCTTAGTAAATAAACCAACGCACAACACAAAGCATAAAAAATCATTTAAAAAGCAGGTTCAAATTAATTGTTATTTATTTTAGATAAGCGTACTCGTCCTTAACCTTAGATCAAGGTCAGTAAGAGTACTCCGAAACATAACTAGTTTGCCGGGGATCGGATCCAAGACCTTAACCTTACCCTAAAAGCACTTTGCCATCAATCCTTTTTTAATTCATAAGAAATGTAAAATAAGAAACTGTTTTTGTTAACAGTACTTTCTCGGTCTTTCGGCATTTCCTAAATCGTGTGTGTTCCGCCGCCCTCAGAAACTTAAAAAATAAAATCAACCTTATGATAACGAATTAGAATCTAAAATTGAATATCGACTGTTTTTAAAGCGGTATCTTTGACTCGCATTTGGACAAATGCCGCCTTTACACTAAAATTTTGAAATTTAAATCGATTTACATCGATTTAGAGTTTATAATTGAATAAAAGTCGTTCGTCCTTCGGCAGATTTTGGCAAAAAATCATAGTAGCACGCACACAAGCGAGCGTTTCTTGCTGTACGGAGTAGTTTGTCCGTAGTAGTGATCAGGTGTTATAGGATGTTGATATTTGAGTTTATTATCAAACTTTAGATCGTGTTTATCTCGAAAACTAAGGCTTAAATTTAAAAAAAATTCATACAAAAATTGTTAGTCACAACGTAAACTCATTACACTTAAAATATTTGACACTGATTTTTTAACACCTTATATATGATAGCGCTACTTCACAACGCTTATTTTTATTCCAAATTTATTGCCCTATTATTTCTCTGATTTTAGTCAACCCAATAAAATTATGATTCCTATTTATCAGTCTTAAATAAGATTTCAGTAAAACTTTTATCGCTCGTGTTTTAAAAATGGAAACGGAAGTTGTAATTTTTATGAAGTGAATTATATTGCAGTTTGTGATAGACATAAAGTTAGTCCCTTATTTATTAAAATGGATTAATTAATTTATAAATTATAATTAATTAAATATTTTAAAAAGCTACTTTGAGTTGTAAGAAATATAATTCTGACTGCAATGATTTTGTAAAAAAATTTGTAAAGATTTTGCAAAAGTCGATGAATGTTTTAAAAGAACTTGGTCCAGTTCATTTGTGTCAGTTAAGTCAGTGTCAAGTTTTGAGTGAGAGGAATCTATCTGTATTTGACCAATGAAAGGTTCTCTGATTATAGCAACACCATTGTTAGTAACTTCTATTTTAATTCCCGGTATACTTAAAGAATCAATTCCAAGAATTACATCGTAAGCTAAATTATCAACAACATGCAAATTGACTTCAAATGTTACCTCATTAACGGTGACTGTTGTATTAATTGTCTCGTTAGAGGGAATTGCTAGACCGCTAATGCCCCGTAGTTGTATAGGGTTAACTTCGCGACTGCCGGGAATGGAACCAGAAGATTTCTTTTTAATGAGGGAACATTCAGCACCAGTATCAATAAGACAAGATAAAGTCACATTACCAATCTGAATAGGCAAACAGTTCTGGCACGATCTTCGAACAGCATTGACCTCAGGTTGAATTGGTGTACTTGCGTTGCCTGGTTGTGCGGTTTTGTTTGTTGTCTTTGACCAGCAGTTAATACTTGAGTGTCCAGGCTTCTTACAAGTGTTGCAGATAAGTGACCTACAGTCTTGCGTCTTGTGTCCATTTCGCCCGCATTTTTTACACTTCAGTATAGTAGGTTGAGATGCTTCCGAAAAATCAGTACGAGGACGTTTGTTTTCTATTGAATCGTTTGTGGAGCTAGAACCGGTAGAGAATGGTCTTTTCCGGTAGTTGTTAAGAGTGGCTATCAGCTCTGCTTGTGACCTTGGCATTGCTCTCAGTAATTCTGCTTGATAGAATTTAGGACGGATTCCAGAAATCACAGCTTCTACCATGAGGTCATTTGATGCATTTGGCGATATTCTTGCAAACAGCCTCCAAGCTTCCGTAACATACTTAGCATAATTCTTTGCATCGTTAGATGTGTACTCTCGGAACTTAGTGACAAAGTAAATGTGTCTTGTTTCAGCGCTAAATTGGCAAATTAATTCTCTCTTCAGATCAGTCCAGTCAGGTAATTCATGGGCGTTAACATCGGCCCAAGTTTTAGCTCGTCCTTTGAGACATGACAAGGCCTTCATCAATGCTATTTGCGGTGAGTACCCTCGAAGGTTAATAAGAGAGTCTACTTGCTTGCACCACTCTCCTATTGTCAACTGATGATCGTCGGGATCGAATTTTGCAAGATAGATTTCAGATAAGTCTCGAGAGTTGCGTGTATTTGAGTTATTAATAGAGTTTTGTTGCAATAACATTTGTTCGAGAAGACTTACTTGTCGTCGGAGGAGCATTAGCTCTCCATCTCCATGATAAGGTCTTGGTTCAGGTAGCTGCATTATCGGAGAGTCCCGGGCCGAGCTCAGTTCGGGATCATTTGGATGAACGGCGGGTGGATTTATCCACTGGGCGGAGTTTCTGGGTATCTCCTCTTCCGATGTTAGAGTATTCATAGTTAACGAAGAAAACTCAGATGTAATATTTATCGCAGCGCTTTATTCAAACGTCTTTACTCGACGGTGGTTGAACTCAGAATGCCTCTCAACGCAGCTTGCCTATGCCACCACCACTATTCTGTGACACAAACAAGCGCCATGCGACAACCGGAGTCAAATCACCACTTTTACATTTTAATTATAGTTATAACAATCATTTCTTAACTCATAGTATTTTTTAAAACAATAAATTAATCATATCTTGCTTTTAAACTTAGTTTTAACATTAAATAAATTGATTTACAATTTTATAACAACATACAAAATCATTGCAGTCAGAATTATATTTCTTACAACTCAAAGTAGCTTTTTAAATAGCTTTTTTTAATAACTTTTTAACTTGTCGCATGGCGCTTGTTTGTGTCACAGAATAGTGGTGGTGGCATAGGCAAGCTGCGTTGAGAGGCATTCTGAGTTCAACCACCGTTGAGTAAAGACGTTTGAATAAAGCGCTGCGATAAATATTACATCTGAGTTTTCTTCGTTAACTATGAATACTCTAACATCGGAAGAGGAGATACCCAGAAACTCCGCCCAGTGGATAAATCCACCCGCCGTTCATCCAAATGATGCCGAACTGAGCTCGGCCCGGGACTCTCCGATAATGCAGCTACCTGAACCAAGACCTTATCATGGAGATGGAGAGCTAATGCTCCTCCGACGACAAGTAAGTCTTCTCGAACAAATGTTATTGCAACAAAACTCTATTAATAACTCAAATACACGCAACTCTCGAGACTTATCTGAAATCTATCTTGCAAAATTCGATCCCGACGATCATCAGTTGACAATAGGAGAGTGGTGCAAGCAAGTAGACTCTCTTATTAACCTTCGAGGGTACTCACCGCAAATAGCATTGATGAAGGCCTTGTCATGTCTCAAAGGACGAGCTAAAACTTGGGCCGATGTTAACGCCCATGAATTACCTGACTGGACTGATCTGAAGAGAGAATTAATTTGCCAATTTAGCGCTGAAACAAGACACATTTACTTTGTCACTAAGTTCCGAGAGTACACATCTAACGATGCAAAGAATTATGCTGAGTATGTTACGGAAGCTTGTAGGCTGTTTGCAAGAATATCGCCAAATGCATCAAATGACTTCATGGTAGAAGCTGTGATTTCTGGAATCCGTCCTAAATTCTATCAAGCAGAATTACTGAGAGCAATGCCAAGGTCACAAGCAGAGCTGATAGCCACTCTTAACAACTACCGGAAAAGACCATTCTCTACCGGTTCTAGCTCCACAAACGATTCAATAGAAAACAAACGTCCTCGTACTGATTTTTCGGAAGCATCTCAACCTACTATACTAAAGTGTAAAAAATGCGGGCGAAATGGACACAAGACGCAAGACTGTAGGTCACTTATCTGCAACACTTGTAAGAAGCCTGGACACTCAAGTATTAACTGCTGGTCAAAGACAACAAACAAAACCGCACAACCAGGCAACGCAAGTACACCAATTCAACCTGAGGTCAATGCTGTTCGAAGATCGTGCCAGAACTGTTTGCCTATTCAGATTGGTAATGTGACTTTATCTTGTCTTATTGATACTGGTGCTGAATGTTCCCTCATTAAAAAGAAATCTTCTGGTTCCATTCCCGGCAGTCGCGAAGTTAACCCTATACAACTACGGGGCATTAGCGGTCTAGCAATTCCCTCTAACGAGACAATTAATACAACAGTCACCGTTAATGAGGTAACATTTGAAGTCAATTTGCATGTTGTTGATAATTTAGCTTACGATGTAATTCTTGGAATTGATTCTTTAAGTATACCGGGAATTAAAATAGAAGTTACTAACAATGGTGTTGCTATAATCAGAGAACCTTTCATTGGTCAAATACAGATAGATTCCTCTCACTCAAAACTTGACACTGACTTAACTGACACAAATGAACTGGACCAAGTTCTTTTAAAACATTCATCGACTTTTGGAATAACAACACCTATTAAAAGGGTAAAAACAGGTACTTTAAATATCCGACTCAAAGACCCATCTCGTATTGTTCAAAGGCGACCTTACCGCCTCGCTTCAGTAGAAAGAGAAAAGGTAAATAAAATCATTGACGATTTGAAAACGAAAGGTATAGTCAGAGATAGCTGTTCTTCTTTTGCAAGCCCCATCCTTCTTGTAAAAAAGAAAAATGGTGATGATCGATTATGTGTTGATTATCGCGAACTTAATTCAAATACTACACGCGATCATTACCCACTGCCACTTATTCAAGACCAAATAGACAAACTTGGGTCAGCCAAATATTTCACAACGCTCGACATGGAGTCGGGCTTTCACCAAATTCCCATAGACGAAGACTCTATTGAAAAGACAGCTTTCGCGACCCCTGATGGGCAATATGAATACGTTACTATGCCATTTGGTCTTTGCAACTCACCTTCTATTTATAAGCGAGCAATAAACAAAGCCCTTGGGGATTTTAAAGACAAAATTGCCCTTGTTTACATTGATGATGTTTTGATACCATCTGAAACCATCCAAGAAGGTCTAGAACGGCTAGACTTGGTGCTCAAACGGTTATCCGATGCTGGTTTTTCACTTAATATGTCTAAATGTAAATTTTTAAAGAAATCAGTTGAGTATCTGGGCAACATAGTAGAAGATGGCAAAGTTAAGCCTAGCCCATGTAAAATAGAGTCTCTTAAAAATTCTAGCCCTCCAAACTCTGTAAAACAAGTACGCCAATTTAACGGACTAGCCAGCTACTTCCGTAGGTTTATCCCTGATTTTTCTCGCATAATGTCCCTAACTAACTTTATGATCTCACAAAAAAAGACACGAAATTTGAATGGACCAATACTCACGAAAACGTTAGATAGAAAATAATTTCTTATTTAATATCAGAACCAATTTTAAGCATCTTCAATCCTGATCTACCTATCGAAGTACACACTGATGCGAGTTCATTAGGTTATGGTGCAATGTTAATTCAAATTGAAGGAGAAAGACGTAAAGTCATTAGCTACTTCAGTATGCGAACTACTGAACCAGAATCCAGATATCATTCTTATGAGCTGGAAACTTTGGCAGTAGTCAAAGCATTAAAACATTTTCGCCATTTTCTATATGGAAGGCTGTTGTCACAGATTGCAGTGCTCTTAAAGCTAGTCGCACAAAAAAAGAGCTGACCCCCCGAGTTCACAGATAGTGGGCTTATCTACAAAATTTTGAATTTGACGTCAAGTACCGTAAAGGAGAACAAATGTCTCATGTAGACTACCTAAGTAGAAACCCCACTATCAATGCTATTACAAAAGATCCTACTTGGATCATAGTTGAACAAGAACGCGATCTTGAACTAAAAAAAATTCGAGACGCCATTACGAATAAAGAAGAGTATGACCCAAAATATAGCATGAAAGAAAACCTTTTAATGATATCTATTCAAAATCGAAGCGGCAAAACAGTGACTCGCACAATTCTCCCTAATTCCTTAGTATTCAACTTAGTCAATCGATACCATGAAACCCTGATGCATGCCGGGTGGGAACGAACTCTTGATAAAATTAGAGAACAATTTTGGTTTCCTAATATGACGAAACGTGTCCGAACCTTTTGCAATCACTGTCTTAATTGTAAAATTGGAAAAGGGATTTCTGGCAAACAACAAACAAACCTCCATCCTATCGATAAAGTTTCGGTTCCCTTCCACACCATTCATATAGATTTAATGGGAAACTTAACTGGATGTGACAGAAGAGCTTACGCATTTGTAGCGATTGACGCTTTCACCAAATTTGTAATTATACATCCCTTAAGTGACAAAAGCACAAATCTTATTTTAAAAAGTTTGCGAGAAGTTGTAAATTTATTTGGTACCCCCAATAAGATTATTTCTGATAGAGAACCGGCCATAATGTCAAAAGAAGTGCAAATTTTTTTTCTTTCCGGAAATATTGAACATCACGCCATCGCACGCGGTGTACCTAGAGCAAATGGACAGGCTGAACGGCTAATGCGTACCATTCGCGACCACCTTGGTGTAGTGTCCCAAAATCAAAATAAAACTTGGCTAACTAAATTAGGAGAATTACAACTCTGTATCAATACTACTAAATCTAAAGCAACAGGCCACTCACCGCTCGAACTTCTCATTGGAAAAAAATGTTCACCCCCAGCCATACAGCAATTAACTCTAACTGAAGATGATGTTGACAGAGACGACCTTCGAAAAGACGCAAATGACAGAATGACCGAACAAGCCATAGAAAGCAAAAACCGCTTTAACGCCAAATGTTCCCATGTCCAGCCCTTTCAAGTCAATGACTTTGTACTATGTAAAGACACTCAATGGTCAAGTAATAAGCTTGGGCCCAAATTTCTAGGGCCTTACAAAATTATCAAAATTTTAGACAATGACCGATACGAAGTTAAAAGCCTCAAACCTGGTAGCAGAAAAATCACAGTAGTTGCCCACGAACACGTAAGACTTATTCCAGCGCCGAATACCTTTGAAAATACATCTAGTGATGACCATGATAGCAACTAATAAAAACTAAAAAATCACAATTTAGAACTAATTTCGGGCCACACATTAGCGCCATATAAAGGATCATATTATTATTATGTTAGTGCTATTGAAATGACACATTTTAGTGCCACTCAAAAGAGCACATTTTAGTGCCACTCAAAAGAGCACATGTCAGAGCCACTTAAGAGCACAAATAAGTGTAAATCAAAAGAGCACAAATCAGTGCCACTCAAAAGAGCATAAATTAGTGCCAAACAAAGAATACGACATACCTTGCCTTTCGGTAAAGCACTATCATACCTTGAACTTTTGTTTACAGATCACATTGACTAAACGCCCAGAGCACGGGCTTTTTTCCAGAATGGCCGTGATAGCGCTACTTCACAACGCTTATTTTTATTCCAAATTTATTGCCCTATTATTTCTCTGATTTTAGTCAACCCAATAAAATTATGATTCCTATTTATCAGTCTTAAATAAGATTTCAGTAAAACTTTTATCGCTCGTGTTTTAAAAATGGAAACGGAAGTTGTAATTTTTATGAAGTGAATTATATTGCAGTTTGTGATAGACATAAAGTTAGTCCCTTATTTATTAAAATGGATTAATTAATTTATAAATTATAATTAATTAAATATTTTAAAAAGCTACTTTGAGTTGTAAGAAATATAATTCTGACTGCAATGATTTTGTATGTTGTTATAAAATTGTAAATCAATTTATTTAATGTTAAAACTAAGTTTAAAAGCAAGATATGATTAATTTATTGTTTTAAAAAATACTATGAGTTAAGAAATGATTGTTATAACTATAATTTAAATGTAAAATTGGTGATTTGACTCCGGTTGTCGCATGGCGCTTGTTTGTGTCACAGTAAACAGCAATAGTGGTGGTGGCATAGGCAAGCTGCGTTGAGAGGCATTCTGAGTTCAACCACCGTCGAGTAAAGACGTTTGAATAAAGCGCTGCGATAAATATTACATCTGAGTTTTCTTCGTTAACTATGAATACTCTAACATATATAACATTAAACAATGATAGGCTGTATTGTAATTGAGGATAAATATCCAAATGTTCTAAGTAATTTAGCAATAGGCTACAAAATTTCTGTAAAATAGATGGTGCCGTATTCAAACCGAACGGCAAGACTCGTAAGTTACGCCTTCCCGCATAAACCTCAAATACTTTCTAGAAGCCTCGGGAATCTTAAGTAAAAGGTAAGCGTTCATTAAATTTAAGGTAAGTATTTGCCATAAAAACATCCTTAGAACAAGCTTAGTTGCTGTGTTAATATAATTTTTTAGTTTTCAATTTTTTTTTTTTTTTTAAATAATTTAATAATTTATTGAATTATCCAACATACAATATTACATATCAATTCACATTATGCATAATTAAAATAAAATTATATCAGCAATAAGCGTCGTCAAATGGTTACAAAAATCTTAAAACAAACAAAATTTTGAAAGTCATACTACTTTACTATACTGGATTCCCACTCAACGCCCCGCCCGATCCGAAGGTCCCCATAACGCTAGCAGCATTGCCTCGCTGAATAGCTATGGAGACCCGCTGAACCAACCAAGACCCAGAGCGGGGATCATTACCCTTTTCCCTAAAACGTCGTCCCAACTCCTTAAAAAGCTCGCGTGCCTCATCACCCCAGGGCCCAGCCGTTGCTGTGCGAAAATCTTCTAACTTGAAAAGATTTTATTTGTAAAATTGAGATTTTTTAGATTCAATATAAGACGCATTTCATCGTTCGATTTGGGGTGCATGTAAATATTGGATAAGAACTGCCCTTCACAGGGAGTACATTCAGAAACAGCCCCTGTTTTAAGTAGCTGTTAAAATACTTGCTGAAAATGGAATCTCTCTGAGTCTGAATGCTTGACATCTTTTGCTGACGGGACTAAAAAGCTGAGCTTATAACCGTCGATCCAGTATAATATGTAATAAGTGACCATTGATAATAAAATTTGGATAGCTGCGATGGCTTTGACAAGTTGACGTGTGTCTGACTGCGAGTATATTGCTGCTGTATAGCCCGGCGCCATTGTCGGTGGGCAAATGTTCTCCAGGTTGCGATGACGGTTTCGCATCGTTGCAAAATACAAGGTTTCGGTTTTGGTACAGTTTTTGTCTTTGCAGATATTAGCGTCTCGGCTAAATTCTCACCAGAGAGGGTTTGTCGGTCTAAGTGCAAAAAGGGTGATCTCTAAGCTCCTGTTTAATAGAGATGGCAGCAAAATCCGTCTTGTGACGGACTCTCGAGTGTTGAACATCGCACAAAATGCGAGAAATGTCCATGAGTTGCTTCAGGATTTATCAAAGGTGCACCAATTCGTCGTACAAGTGTCAAAAGACTGATGTTGGGTGAAGAGATTCACAACTCAGGCTATGCGCAAATTAAACCCTTTAAGGCATTTGCTATTCGGGTCAGTCCCAAAAACTGCCTTGATGTCGCACTATTTGAGCCGCGAGACAGTCCCAAAAACTGCTCTTAATGGCTCTTTTGTGTAGGCGCGGGTCGGTCCCATAAACTGCCCTGATGCCGTACTATTTCGGCTGCGACACAGTCCCAAAAACTGCTCTGAATGGCCATGTTGTGTAAGCGCGGGTCAGTCCCATAAACTGCCCTGATGTCGTACTATTTTAGCCGCGACACAGTCCCAAAAACTGCTCTGAATGGCTATTTTGTGTAGGCGCGGGTCAGTCCCATAAACTGCCCTGATGCCGTACTATTTGGGCCGCGACACAGTCCCAAAAACTGCTCTGAATGGCCATTTTGTGTAAGCGCGGTTCAGTTCCATAAACTGCCCTTATGTCATACTATTTGACCCGCGACACAGTCTCAAAAACTGCTCTGAATGGCCGTTTTGTCTAATATGATGTAATGAATATTATGAATAAAATCTTATCTTATCTTATCTGTACGAGTCATCGAATCATGTTTCAGCAATCAATTAGTCAAATCATTAATAAAATCAGTGCAAACAAGCCACTCGGCGGAATCGGTCGTTTACTTGAACCTTGCCCTTCCCATATATCACGACAATTCTATCAACTTCGACATCTTATCACTATCATCTTATCATTAAATGTAGATCGCACTACATTTATGGTCCTTCGAAACAACCTGAACCAGTTATCATCCCCTTGTACCCCGTTCGGTTAATTCTCGTCGCGGTACCTGGAACATTATCATTGACATTGCTTACACAAGTGCATCATCGGAGACATTTCTTCAGTTCGGCGCCTCAGTGAAATTAAGAGTGTAGTGTTCTGTTTATTCCAAGTGTAGTAGCGAATCGGTTTGACTGGTCTCTCAGAAGCGGGAATCCCCAGTTAAATTGAGACACGGACGCACATACTGCATAAGGGTTGCAGACGCTATACACATTAGCTCTATTAGCAGTATCAACATCAATTTATCACAAAATGGAAACTCTACTTCAGCGTCAAAATGAACTGATCCAGGAGATCCAAAGGGTCGGTGTTAACTTTGGAAAGGATAGCGCCAGCAGAAAAACCAAAGAATACATTGACATACGCACAACAGCCCTAGATCAATTTTGGGGTGAGTTTGATCAAAACTAGCAGCTTATGAAGACGATTCTGAGTACTTCGTCAAAAACATTTATCAACAAACGAAAGAGTTCTACGAGGAACAGCGTAGAATCATAGCTGAATACCCTCCATTTCCGATACCTAATCCTGTCGCCGGGCCCAGTTCGAATAAACAGACATTCAAACTTCCATCCAGTGAAGAGCGAGGTACGAATTTGGGCAACCCCGTAGACGAACTCCTTTCGCAACAAAGGACATATTTTAGAGCTTTATCCCGTGTAATAAAGCGTCCTGGCGTTAATGACATCGGAGAAAAGTGGGAAATCGAAGACCTGCTTAAAGACCTTCAGCATCGTTGGCGCACCATCGACGAACTGCATATGCGCATCGACAACATATTAGCAGGTGAAAATCAGGACTATGAAGACAAGTTCATGGTATATGAAACTATGTACAATAAAATAAAGCGACAATTAAACCGAAAATTGAGTTCGACGACACATATTCAGCAATCGACGCCCAAGATAGACATACCTGTATTTACTGGAAAGTATAGTCAGTGGCCTACTTTTATTGACCTCTTTAATGAGACTATACACAACAACAACAGCCTTAGCAATGCCCAAAAAATGCAATACCTGAAGGGAAAGCTACGTGGTGAAGCTGAGCGTCTCATTCAACATTTAAATATATCATCTGAAAACTACGAGACAGCGAGAGACCTACTAACTCATCGTTATAACAACACTCAAGCTCTCTTCACTAATCAGATAGAGATATTTTTATCTCAACCTTCTGTACATCGACAATCTTCATTTGAATTAAAACGCTTGTTCGATACTACAATGGAATGTATACATGCGATCCATAACCTTGGGGTCGATACTACATCATGGGATCCACTTATTGTGCATCTTATTTGCAAGAAGTTAGATGCCGAAACTTATAGTGATTACAAGGAGCATCGCAAGTCACCACGAGAACTTCCATCATTTGAGGAGCTCATGAACTTTATCGAAAGCAAGTTCACAGCCCTGGAACCCTTATCAAAGAAAGAGAGAGACATCGAATCAAAACCTTCGATCACATCGAGACCGACATTCAGACCCACCTATCATAAAAGGACACAGAGCAAGCCTTTTCAAGCAGTGGCAACATATACACATAAATGCCCACTTTGCGACGAAAAACATGATTTGTATCAGTGTAAAAGGTTCCTTAACATGAGTCCGGAAATGCGCCTGGCTTCAATTGCAAAACATGCAAAAACTGCTTGTATAAACACAATGGCAAGGAATGTTATTCGACTAAACGATGCAAGTATTGCAACGAAAATCATAACTCAATCATTCATGACGATATTGCGCAATCTAGGTCAAAAAATGTTAGTACAAATTCCTTGCCTTCTTCGAGTACATTGACATCGAATGACAATCGACCTGTAAAACCGCATGGCAACAGGCAGCATAATGTTAACCATGTGGCTGCAGATGATGAAGAGATATTATTGACAACTGTATCATTGAGAGTTAATTTGGAGTTTGGCCGCGGATGGCACATTTATCATACTTCGAGCACTTTTGGATCAAGGCTCTCAAATATCATTACTATCAGAGCATGCAGCCCAAATATTAGGACTACAACGTCGTCATATCAATGCATCAGTCTCTGGCATTGGCGTCAGCACCAAGAGTGGCAAGGGAGTAGTTACTATGGACTGCCAATCGATATATGAAGACTACAACTTTACGACTCAAGCACTCGTCATATCTAAGGTTATTAATTGTTTACCAAACAACTCGTTCAGTAAACAATCATGGCCACATCTTCAACATATCAACCTCGCTGACCCCGCTTACAATGTTTCAAAACCGATTGACTTACTGCTGGATGCGAGTATCTATTCCGATATCATCATGAGTGGACTTATCAAGGGTCCAATTCAAGCACCCATCGCACAACAGACTAGGCTCGGATGGATACTATCAGGCAACGTCAAAAAATTAAACTGCCACGTTGTTATCAATGAAGTAGAAGCAATATCGAAGTTTTGGGAGGTCGAGGGCATTCATGATAACTCATCAAATATGTCTGAACAAGAGCAATTTTGCGAAGATCTCTATCAAGCTACAACTATACGACTAGACACTGGCAGATATCAAGTAGCCCTACCTATTAAGCAGGGCTTCGAAGAACATCTTGGATCATCTAAATCGAAGGCTATCATGCAGTTTAAACAACTTGAGAAGAGAATGGCCAAAAACGACGTCCTATCAAATGCGTATTGTAACTTTATGCAAGAATATCTGGAACTAGGTGACATGCGCACAGCTGAGGCGAACGATTACATGACGTCAACGCCTACTTGTTATTTACCACATCATGGAGTATTGAAAATGGACTCCACGAGTATAAAATTTAGAACTGTTTTTAATGCATCGAGTAAAACGTCATCTGGCCATAGTCTCAATGACATAATGGAGTGTGGTCCTAACTTGCAACAGGACCTTCAAGGACTGATCCTGTTGTGGAGGACGCACAAATATGTCATCACAGCAGACATTGAAAAAATGTTTAGACAGATCCTTATCAGAGAACAGGACCTTTCTCTGCAAAAAATCATCTGGAGATCGTCATCCGAGGACTATCTACGTGAATATTACCTTACCACTGTTACGTACGGAACAAAGGCCGCTCCATTTTTGGCGATAAGGACATTGCGACAGATAGCTCAGGATCATGCCGAAAACTACCCACTTGCGGCTGCTGCGCTACAAACATAATTTTATATGGATGATCTGATGTGTGGACACGACAGTAAAAAGCAAGTTAAAGAAATACAAAGACAATTAATTGAAGTTATGCATGGAGCCGGCATGAACTTACGCAAATGGTCGAGTACTGACCCCGACCTTATCAATAAACTATCAGCAAGTCAAATCAGCGCTCCTCTCGAATTTAGAGATGCTGAGTCCCGTAAAACATTGGGACTCAGGTGGAACCCATCATCTGACACCTTCACATTTCAAAATAAGATTGACTACACAAGCAATAGCAAGGAGCATACCAAGAGGCAGCTTCTATCAGACATATCAAAGATATACGATCCTTTGGGATGATTATCACCTATCACAATAAAAGCAAAGATTGTTTTTCAACAAACCTGGTTATCAGACCTAGAATGGGACGATAAGCTGCCTACTGACATACAAGCTGAATGGCAACACCTAAGAGACGATCTGAAAAACATAGAGAGATTTCAAATTGTCAGATATCTAGGTGATAAACAAAATTATCAATTGCATGGCTTTTGCGACGCCTCAGAAAAGGCCTATGCATGTGCTGTGTACATAACAACATGTGACCATAAGGGCAAGTACACAACTCGCTTAGTTGTCGCAAAGACAAAGTTGTCACCACATAAACAACAAGTATCGCTTCCAAGGCTGGAACTATTGGGTGCCTTACTTTTATCACAACAAATAAAAAAGGTCGCAGTTTCCATATCAGTATCCAGCATCACTGCGTGGACGGACTCAATGGTGGTATTGGGTTGGCTCAACAGTGATATTACCAAATGGAAGCCATTTGTAGCCAATCGAGTGCGACAGATCATCAACATCGTACCAGCATCCCACTGGCATCATGTGAAATCCGAAGACAACGCCGCAGATTGTGCGACTCGAGGCCTATCATCAAGCTCACTACAAGTTCACAAGTTGTGGTGGGAAGGACACCTCATCAAGATACACCCACTATCAAGATTGAAATTCCGACAATTGAAATCAAGAAATCATCAGTTGTGAACTCAGCTTTACATCAGAGCGAAAATATCATAATTAATTTATTAAAAGACACTAGTTCATTGACACGAGCCATTCGCACTGTAGGCTGGGTTTCACGTTTCATCACACGATTACGAAACCGAAACTGCACATCACAACAAAATGTTGACACACTGACGACTTACGAACTGCAATCGGCTCAAAACTTGATTATTAAAACTATTCAATCACTGGATTTTGAAGACGACATTTATCACTTGAAGAAAAAGGGTCACGTGCGAATCTCAAGTAAGATCTCAAGTCTCAGCCCGTACATCGACGAGTCTGGTATTTAGAGAATCGGCGGAAGATTAGAATTAGAACATGCATCAATATCTCAATCTGCAAAACATCCTGTGATTCTATCTGCAAAAAATCGTTTGACCAAACTTGTGATAAATCAGGCACATATTACTACACTACACGGTGGACCCCGACTGACATTGTCATTTATCAGACAAAGATACTGGATAGTTGGAGGCATCCGAGTAGTAAAAAACAACATCAGACAGTGTACCAAGTGCAGACGCTTCAGCCAAGAAGCCAACCAGCAAATCATGGCAAATCTACCGCGACCGATAGTCTGCCCTTCGCGCCCCTTTACCAACACTGGCGTGGATTTTACTGGATATGTGGAGGTCAAGGCCATCAAGGGGCGAGGTATCAAGACTACGAAAGGATATATCGCAGTATTCGTATGTCTCGCAACAAAGGCCGTGCATCTAGAGCTGGTGGCTGACTTGAGCACACCTGCATTCCTGGCAGCATTCCGACGTATTTGTGCACGCCGAGGAACGCCCCGACATGTATACTCCGACAACGGAACTAACTTTGTTGGAGCCGACAAGATCTTGAAAAAAGAACACAAGGCTATAGTGGACACCATTGACACATCATTTATCAAAAATATCAATGACATTGGGGTCACGTGGCACTTCAACGCACCTGCTTTTCCAAGTGCTGGAGGCCTTTGGGAGGCGGCGGTTAAGAGCATGAAGTTCCACCTAAAGCGAGTCCTTGGAGATCAAAAGTTAACTTATGAAGAATTCATCACATTGTTACATCAAATAGAAGCGTGCATGAATTCCCGGCCTTTATGCCCGTTATCTGAAAGCCCTGATGACGAAGTTCTCACTCCTGGTCATTTTTTGGTGGGCGGTTTGCTGTTATCAAGACCGCAAACCGACCCTGATGATATAAACCTACCTGCTAGATGGCATCTCGTACAGACGATGAATAAACATTTCTGGAAAAAGTGGTCGAACGAGTATCTTCAACATTTGCAAACCAGATCAAAGTGGAGAAATCCTAGTGAGAATATGAAGGTTAATGACATTGTTGTTATCAAGGAAGACAACATGCCACCCGGGAAATGGGCCATGGGACGCATTCTGGAAGTCCATCCGGGCATGCTTTGTACGAGTAGTTTCCATAAAGACGCAAAACAATGTAATCAAGCGTCCTATCATTAAACTTATCAAGTTACCTGTTCATAACGTCATCCAGCAAGATCAGACCGAGTGCAGTGACGTGTTAAGACCATCGAAGCAACCCCAAAAACAAACTCGCCGTAGTGGAAGTGGCAAGAAGAACTTTATGACTCATTTTATAACATTGACATTACTCGCCCTCATGACCACTATTTCACCGAGTATACAGCAGAATGCGATACCATTAAATATCACCGACATTGATAAAGGTCAAAACCTATATTTTGACAAAATATCCGACTTACGCCACATCAGAGACGAGTGGAAGTTAGTTATTTATTACAATATGACTACCTACTGGCATGGACTCTCGGATATAAAACACTACGTCACACATATACAGTCATTGTGTCACGTGAATACACCATATGAAAGTACTGTGATGCAATTACAACACGAGATCGATGAAATAGAGCACTTTAACAACTTACTACGCTATCAAAACAAACGAATAAAGAGAGGCCTTGTGAACGGTATTGGGTATCTGGCAAATTCATTATTTGGACTCCTCGACGAAAGATTTGCAGACCAGTACAAAAACGACATAGAGACTATTATTCATAACGAAAATCATCTACGTAATTTAATCAAGAATCAGACCCTTGTCATAGAATCCGAATACAATATTATAAAACGTAACGAAGAAATCATGACCAATCAAATAACTTTTATCAAGCAAACACTCAAAAACATCACATTAGATGTTGGTCAAGTCAGACTAGACAATCAAAATAACAACTACATCATCTCGTCTTCATTGGCCGCAAGTACCATTTTGTCAAACCTGTACGCATGCAGGAAGTATTACTCAACACTATCACCGATATAAGTCACGGTCAAGTGGACATACACCTGTTTTCGCCTGAGCAGCTAGAACAGCAAATAAACATTATATCCGGACAACTGCATGGAGATCTCACATTACCGACCGACATAAACAACATAAGGCAAATATACAAGCTCCTAAAGGTATTCGGTAGAGTTTGCGAAAACTATCTTATTATTGAAGTTAGAATTCCACTCGTTAGTAACATATACGAGCTGGACAAGATCATCACCGTACCCCAAAGAAAAGGAGAACAGATACGCTATGTTATATCTTCTTATCAGTATAGTAGCCTTTGACCTAAAGAAAGACGCCGCTTTTCTGTTATCGGAAGGGAACCTGCGAGCATGTATTCATAGTCAAAGAGAAACTATCCTCTGCTCATTAGATGAACCAATCTATGACTGAAAGATAAAACACTCAATTTGCGACATCAAATTAATAAACACCGACGTCACGGCAAATGAGTCACCGTGTTCGTCACACGTAGCGCCGTGCATCGCCGATAAGTGGATCAAGATACATCAGCGAAACAGTTGGCTCTACTCTTGTTGCAACGAATGCACAGTGCGCATATTTTGTACTACGGGAACAGCTGTTCGTAGTATTATGGGGACAGGAGTTATCACTTTAGATCAAGGTTGTACCGTCAAGGGCGAGACGTTCAGCATACGGTCACACAACCAATATTTGAGTGAAATGCATCACCAACTAGAACCTGTCGAAATTCCAAAGACATCTATCTTAAACACTATCATCAATAGCAGCTACACTGACCCTTCAATCCCAACTGAAGATCACCAGTTACCTACTATACAATCAGCTGAGAGCAGACATTGACCGACTAAAAGCAGAACCGTCCGAACAAATAAATGTTCACGACATTCATCATTATACCATTGCGTATATCTTGTTGGCGGGAGTTCTCTTGATCACGTGTTGCGCCGTTTATTATTGGAGACTTCAAAGAAAACGATCTCCGGTGCCAGCTACTGAAGAGGTCATCGAGGAAATCTCGCACGCAGTCAGCACCTTCAGCATTGACCAAGGGACATCAACAACACCTGTCGCGCCGCAACGCTTTAGAGTGCCCACTATTAATATTTAAATCAATTTGTACATTATTTAACTGTTAATTAATATTTAAATACATTTATATCTTCTGTTTCTGTTCTTTAGATAGGCAAGATGTACGAGTCATCGTATCGTGTTTCAGCAATCAATTAGTCAAATCATTAATAAAATCAGTGCAAACAAGCCACTCGGCGGAATCGGTCGTTTACTTGAACCTTGCCCTTCCCCTATATCACGACAATTCTATCAACTTCGACATCTTATCACTATCATCTTATCATTAAATGTAGATCGCACTACATTATCTATTTGAGCGGCGAGACCGTCCCTAAAATTGCTTTGAATGGCCGTTTTGTGTAAGCGCGAGTCAGTCCCATAAACTGCCCTGATGTCGTACTATTTGAGCCGCAACGCAGTCCCAAAAACTGCTCTGAATGGCCATTTTGTGTAAGCGCGGGTCAGTCCCATAAACTGCCCTGATGTCGTACTATTTGAGCCACGACACAGACCCAAAAACTGCTCTGAATGGCCGTTTTGTGTAAGTGCGGGTAGTCAGCATTAGTTATAATAAAGTAAGTAATGCTTGATTTCATTGAACCGACTCGTTTTCCATAAAAAAACTAGGACGCTATTGCAAACTATGAAGGTTGGGTGTTTAAGTACATACCTGATCGGTTGGTAACAGACTTTTGAGATGATGAATAATGGGAGTTACCATTACTGCTTTTCCGGTTTCGATATTGAGCACGTATCAGCTTGCGTTCCGAGTTTTAAATTTTTTAGTTGATAGGCTCAAATTTGCCTGAGCGACATTATTTAAGCATGGTTTAATGAAAAAAGTCGAAGAAAAACAATATTTGATGCTAAAATACGAATTAAAAACGTGTTGAGCGGATTAGCACTAAAACGTGAATGACGTTGCCTCGACGACGGGGTGACCAGTAAGGAAATGATACCATACGACAAAAAGGAAAAATTATTTTATTTTAATTTAAATCTCTAAAATATTCAGTGAATTGAGTGGAGTCACTTGCGTGTAACTACATATTTGTTATAATAATTAATAATTATTTGCAGAATCTATTCGGACGATGCACAAGCATAATATTCTCATGCATTCCTTTCAACTCTTCACTACTGATACGCATCCTAGATAATGCATCTGCAGCTACATTATCTTTTCCTTTCACATAAATCACATCAAAATCGTATTCTTCCAATATAAGTCTGAATTTCATAGTTCTACTTGAAGGATTTGTCATGTTAAATAAATAAATTAGGGGTTTGTGGTCTGTTTCTACTATGAATCTTTTACCGTAAAGATAGGGTCTGAAATATTTCACCGCCCATCTAATTGCCAATAATTCTTTCTCTATAGTGGGATAATTTTTCTCGGCTTTATTTAAACTTCTACTCGCAAACGCCACAGGTCTACGATCTACGTTATTTAAAACGGCTCCTATTGCAAAGCCTGACGCATCAGTTTGAAGGATAAACGTATTTTCTTTATCGAAATTTGGATACTGTAATACTTTTGGCGAACTAAGTACTTGTTTTAAGGTTAAAAAGGCTTGTTGACACTCATCATTCCATTCAAAATGTACATTCTTTCGACATAATTTATTTAATGGTAAGGGATTTTTTCAAAAGAGGGAATGAATTTTCTGTAATAATTAGTAAATGCTACAAATCTGCGTACTTCATCCGAATTTTGGGGGACAGGATACTGATCTATTGCCTTGGTTTTTTCTGGGTCTCGCTTAATTCCTTCAGCTGACACTACGTGACCTAGATATAAGACATCTTTTTTTTTAAAACTTACATTTTGTAGGATTTAGTTTAAGGTTAACTTTCCTGAGTCTGGAAAATATGTCGATTAAGTTTTTATTATGCAAACTTAAAGATCGTCCAAAACAGAGCAACTTGTCCAAATAAACTAAGCATTTTTCATAATTTAAGCCTGTCATCGCTATAGTCATAGCTCTGGAGAAACAACTTGGACTTGTTTTCAATCCCATCGGTAATCTATTCAGTTCAATTCAATATATTTATTGCATTCTATAATGTTACACAGGTGTTATAATTAGATACATAAAATAGATCATTATAGACCCTGTAGGGCACAACAATAAGATAGGTATTATGGGCAGAGAGGATGACGCCATGCATAATTAGATCAATTTGTTTATTTTAAGAAGTTGTAAAGAATTAAAATAATTAAGAAATCATATGATAATTATTGAATAATTTATTGAATAACATAATCAAATAAATAGTACTTTTAGGCATTTAAATATTTATTTATCTTTGGATTTCATGTATTGTTTTAGATTGTTGTCATTTAAGTATTCGTTTATTGTGTAATAAATTTTTTTTATTAACATTAATTTTAATTGTTTTATAAATTTTAAATCATTTACTTCATTTTTCGTAAACTCCGGCAATATGTTGTAAATTCGTATGGACATAACGTATGGGCTGGAAGAATGAATCTTTAGACGGACAGTAGGTAGAATCAATTTATTTTTATATCTTAGCGAGTAATGTAGATTAGCGCGGTTTTGATATAAGTTTGGGTGTTTCCTAACAAGCTTACACATTTCTAGAATGTACATACATGGCAGGGGGAGTATGTTAAACCTTTGAAAGTATGGTTTGCAGCTTTCAGTCTGTTTTATATAGGCTAAGATTCTAATAAGTTTTTTCTGGAGAATGAAAAGGGTAGATGCGTCGGTACTATTTCCCCATAGAATGAGACCGTAGCTTAGCCATGCGTTTGCGTAGGCATAGTAAGTACTGAGTGCGGCTTCAAGGTCAGTTGTCTTTTTCACTTTATAAAGTACGTACGCATACGCATAGCTAGATAGTTTTGATTTTATTTTCTGGACGTGTGCTTTCCAATTTAAGTGGGTATCTATTTCTACGCCAAGCAATGTGAATGTGTTGACCGATTCCAATTTAATACCGTTGTAAGTGAAGTCTATATTTAGTGCCTTTTTCTGATATGGGTGAAGTCATAATTTTTGTTTTTTGAAAATTTATTTCTAAATTGTGGTCGTCCATCCAGTTGGAGATTATTGAAAAAAGGTGGGTAAGTTTTTTATTTAAAATGTCAGTATTGTTATTGCTTGACGAAAGCAGCGAAATATCGTCTGCGAACAGAACGCACGGCTCCTCCACTATCTTAGGCAGGTCGTTGATGTAAATCAAAAAAAGGAAACATCCAACGACGCTTCCCTGGGGGATTGACGCGTTAAGGATCCTACAGCCTGAGCGGACTTGAGAGATTACTTTAGAAAAGCTGTCATAGTGGTCAATTTCTACGAATTGCTCCCTGTTTTCAAGATACGACGCGAACCATTTGTATGACCTACCGCGAATACCTACTCCGTGTAATTTTTGAAGAAGTATATTATATTGGACCTTGTCGTAGGCTTTTGTCATGTCCAATAGAACACTCACGGCATATTTTTTGCAATCTAATATTTTATTAATTTCTTCTATAAATTTAAATATTGCTAGGGTAGTGGACCGGTTTTTGCGAAACCCGTTTTGGTTTTCGCTGAAGACATTAAATTTTTCACAAAAATTATAGACGCGGTCACACATTGCCTTTTCGAAAATTTTTGAAGCGGTGGGTAGAAGGGCTATGGGCCGATAATTACTTGGCTCTGTTTTTTCTTTTTTTTTGTAAATTGGTTTCACAATGGTTTTTTTTTAGAATAGTAGGAAAAATACCTTCTTCAAATAACATAACTCGAAACCCGTGTTGGTTTTCGCTGAAGACATTAAATTTTTCACAAAAATTATAGACGCGGTCACACATTGCCTTTTCGAAAATTTTTGAAGCGGTGGGTAGAAGGGCTATGGGCCGATAACTACTTGGCTCTGTTTTTTCTTTTTTTTTGTAAATTGGTTTCACAATGGTTTTTTTTAGAATAGTAGGAAAAATACCTTCTTCAAATAACATAACTCTAAATAATATTAAGTATAAACTAAAAAAACACTTTTTAGAAAGCATTTAAATATTCATACAAATATAAATACTATAAATACAAAACTAAAGAAGCACATAATTTGGCAGCGCCCTGTATGTATGTGCTGGAAACTGGTCGGGCGCGGGCTCGGCGTGCATGCATGGGAGGCGTGATCGTGCAATATATTACATTGTTCTGTGTATTGTCATTTTTATTTTCAATGTTTTTTATTATGTCATATCGTCAACCGTAATATGAATTGCGGTAACCGCCAAATGGCGACTTTACAGGAGAGCCAAAAAACAAAATTACATTTACAAAACCAATTGTAACTTTTTTTGTACTAATCCGATTGCAATGCTAATTTTAGCAATTTTAACAAAATGTGGAGATCTTTTAACCTAAATAAACCATACGAAGCTCACTATTATGGTTTTGAAGATGACATGGTGCTTACATCATTATTTTTGAAAAAATATTGCGTTACCCTAATTTTTGTAGAATAGAATATTAACAGCTGTGATGTAACTCACATTATATACAACCATAGTTTAACGTATGTTACGAAAAAAGAATAATTTTTGTAACGTATGTAACACAGTTTTTAGGGAGTGGACTTACGTTGTGGCAGGTTGATTGTACAATTTCCATACTTATTTACTTATACTAAGGTCCAATGTAGAATAGTCTCTACTTTTCTGACTTGACAAGAAAAAATATCTTTAGTTTATATAAAATCATCAAAAAGCGAGAAAAAATGTAATATGAATCGGTCGGCCGTAAAGAATACATTTTCCCACCGCCAACAGGAGGCGTGTCGTAAGAGGTGACTAATTCCTGTATCACGAGACGTCTGCCAAGCGTGGCGAGCATAGGCAATGCCCTAATGAGTGGTACAGAAAAGACCCTGAAAACCGGCACCTACTCTACTACCAGGAGGGCGACCAACTGTCAAGGTGGTGTTGGATTTCTCGTCCGAAGGTGATCACCGAAGGGTCAAAGGCACATTGAACATCAACTTCAAGCTACAAAGGTCCCGTTTGATGAATCCTACGCTCCGACCCTTAAATGCCCATATTTACTGCCCCGGGAGCTTTCAGCTCGAGTTGGCTAATTGCTTTGATGCGAAGAAGAACTGCGAAGCATCGGACGAGATTAACAACAAGTTCGTAGAAACTGTCCAAGCAGTCGGGTTGATATTTTTTAGACCCCGTCGTAAAGACAAGCCGTAAAAGCTTACCGACCACACCCTCAACCTCATGGAAGTACGACGTTCAATGGCACTGCAGACCTCCGTTGACGCTAAGGCATATCCGCGACTTTAATACCAACAGTATTAAAGAGGCAATAGAACGTAACCAAACCAAAGTTTTCGCAAGAGACTTGTTGGGCAAAGCCAGCTGACGAAGCCGAAGACGGAGGACGGCAGATAGATAAATTCTATGGGCAGTTCTTCAAGGATCGAAACCAGTTGACATTTATTTCAGAATATATAAGACCCATTTCCAATATTTTATAGTAGTTGTAAAGATTTGACCATAAAACTAAATTTTCCATAGCTTTTAAGTCGGTAGTTTGAGTATGTGATAATTAATTTAACTAAAACCCTTATTATTTCGGTTAAGGTTCCATAGTAAAATAACCGGTTTCCGATCCCTGAGTTATATACCTTATATTATAAGAAAGCCTTTCATTAAATCGAGACCTGGGCAGTACTACAGTCTCTCCAGCTGTGCCGTATTAACTATCCGTACATCGAGGTGCTGAAGTGTTTATACAAAAACGCCACCATGTGGGTTCGAGTACAGGAGCAGAGCACGAAGGCGATTTCTCTGCAGCGCGGTGTAAGGCAGGGAAATGTCATACTATCTGAAAATGTTCACTGCATTAGAAGACACCATCAAGCTCCTGGAATGGAAAGGATTCGGCATCCACATTAACGGCGAGTACATCACTCACCTTCAGTTTGCCGATGATATTGTGGTCATGGCAGAATTGCTTGAAGACCTCGGCACAATGCTCGATGGCCCTAGATGAGTTTTCCAACAAGTAGGCCTGCAGATAAACATGGAAAAAACAAAGGCCATGTCGAATGCCCATGTTGCGCCCTACTGAGTGTCAATTCGGTGCTCTAATCTCGAAATTGTTGACAAATATGTCTACATGGGACAAGGGATCAAGTGAGAAATGAAACGTGGTATCTCGCTATGGGCCTTATAAGAAAGCTCAAGGTTGCACAGCGTGCTATGGAAAGGGCTATGCTCGGTGTTTCTTTGCGAGATCGAATCAGGAATAAGGAGATTTCTAAACGAACAAAAGTCGCTGACATAACCCAACGGATTAGCAAGCTGAAGTGGCACGTACCACGTAGAATTGACGGCCAATAGGGCAGAAAGGTTTTGAAATGGAGGCCAACCGGAGGAGTACCGGAAAGCGCAGCGTAGGACATCCACCTACAAGGTGGACAGACGACATGGTAAAGGTTGCAGGAGCCGCTGAATGCAGGCCGCTTCCAACCGGCCAATCTGGGAAAGTTACTGCGGGAGGCCGTCCTATGGCTGAAATGATGATGATGATGAATATCGATTACACTATAGTTATTTTTAAGTTGAAGTCATACATTACGTAATCAATCAGTCCTCAAAATGATAAATTATGTATTTCAAATTGCATTGTCGCATTATACTTCAATGCAATTAGTAGAATATAAAGTATCAACAATCATCTACATACTCGTAAACTTAAAATAAACGTTGAATATTACGCATTGAGCGAGAAATTTTAAAATGTTTTTTGACCCTAAATATTTGAATATTATAGGACAATAATATTTAAATATTTAAGTAATTTGTGGAAGTAAGTATTAGCCGAATATTTTTTCTTTATTGGTGGAAGTAAGTATTAGCTGAATTGGATCTCATCATAAATTTAAAAACAATGATAGAATAAACTAGTATAGCTGCGTATAACGTAAAAGTCATTTTAATTTGCCGTTGCAGTTGCAGCAGTGGTGAGATTGACGTAACAGTCAGAAAATTATAATGTACAATAAAATGAATAATGTATGCGTCAATTTTTTACACATGACTCTTACATTGTGGATTTCGTCTTTCGTTGAGTGAATACATTAAAAAATTCGTCTAAATCTGTCCTTACGGTAAACTATAGATTGCACATTTTTATAAAATGCATCATACGTCACAAAAATAAGTATAAATGAAAAAAAACGACTTAGATTTTGTTACCGTACTCGACATTTTTTTCAAGATATCAAGATTTTAAATACACCATCGATAGAGCGGAAAATTTGCAGTCGAACTGTATATATAACTCAATATCGCCATTTTGGCGGTTACAGCAATTCATATTACGGTTGACGATATGTTGTGTACATCTTTCATTATTTTTTAATCTATCTGCAACGGCACCGGTATGCGGTAAAGCCCTAAAGCTTATGTCATATCGTGTAAATTGTATATACTTATTAATATTGTTTGTTTTTTAAATAAATAAATAAAAAATAAAAAAAAAGATTGGTTAATAAGTGAACAAAGAGGTGGTGTTAATGCATCTGCACAGTGTCTAAACAAGATAGGCGGTAGTTCATCTATACCAAAGCTCCGTTTGTTCTTTAAGTTTTTTATGATTTTGTTTACTTCCTTGCAGTCTACCGGGCTGAGGAACATTGAGTTCTCGGTGGCGCAGAGCACGGGGCGGCCGCGGGGCCCTGATGCGTCACCGCCTGCGCCGGCCGGTGCGACAGTTCGCTCGCCGATCGATGCAAAGTAGTCATTAAATAGATCTGCAACTAGATGTGGTTCGGAAGTGAAGCCATTTTTTGTTTTTAATTTAATATTTGCTTTACGTTTATTTAGTTTCTTGTTCATTCTTTCGTGTATAATGTTCCACATAGTTTTAATCTTATTATCTGAGTTTTTTATTTTATTTTTATAATGTTTTTTTTTTGCACACGCTACGGCTTGTTTTAGTATTTTTTCGTATTTTTTATGGTACTGATTAATAATATGATTTTTGGATTTGATAGATAGTAATTTAAGGAGCCTTTTATTTTGACAAGATTTTTTTATGCCTACCGTTAGCCAATACTTTTTTTTATTAGTTTTTAGTAAAACTTTTTTTTTGGGAATATATTTATTTAGTACTTCTAATAATTGATAGTGGAATGCATTATAATTTGTATTCATATTTTCATAGGGTTTAATTATTTCACACCAGTCTATCAAACTAATTTGTGATTTAAATAATTCTAGTGACTCTTCCTTAAAGAACCTTTGTTCTTTATACTGAATTTCTTGCTTTGTTTGTTGGGGTATTTTTAATTCTATAGTGGCTCCGGCATGGTCCGAAAATCCAAGGTCTTTAACTGAGGTGTTAATATCTATATGTTTAAAGTTTGTAAAAATATGATCTAGGCATGTAGCTGACGTCCGCGTGACTCGTGTTGGTTTGTTTATGTGTTGGGTATAGTTATATTGTGACATTAGATCCAAGAATAGTTTAGATTTTGTATTAATTTTTAAAACGTTAACGTTAAAGTCGCCACCGATGATTACGTTTAATTTACTGTATTTATTATTTATGTATTTTAAAATTAATTTTATTTGATTATAAAATAGGACGTATTTTCAACCTCTCTTCCATTCCAATACATTGTAATTAATAAAATGTTATATTTAATTAGTTTGACTGCACACAATTCTAATACATAATCAACAGACATGATTTTAATATCACTCAATTCGATAGAGTCGATGTGTTCTTGAAGCAAGATGCATACACCGCCACCTAACCGAGATTCACGGCAATATGCTGTTGCTAATTTATAGCCTGTAAAATTTATCATTTCAAGTTTTTCATTTGTTAACCATGATTCCGAAACGCATATAGCCTGGAAAATGGGATTTTGGTCTATATAAGGTCTAACAAAATCAACTACATTCCTTTTAATGGGGGTATCTGTACAGCTGAGCAGGCTCACCAAATTTGAGCCAAAAATTCAGGCTATTTACGGAGATATTGATCATAACAATCTCATTCCGTAACTACGAAAATCTACACCCTTTACAGCTGTTTACTACTACATTGACACACTACGCACGCACACAAGCAAACGTGACCCACACATGCACACACTCAAGATAATCACAGAATACCTAATAGTACTACCGGCGGTGCGGCGACGGTAACTCAGAAATACTAACATGAAAGAATTCCCTGATTTTAGGGTAAAATAAAGTTAGTGGGTTTTCTTTTATAAGGATTTTCTTCACTACGGATTGGAGTAGAATTATGTGTTTCGCAATTAGAGAATTAGGAATTAGGGGTTTTAATTGGTTGTTGATTTTTGTGGTCACGTAACCGAACCGACGTCGAGAGAATCAAAAGTTGGCGGTACTTCATAATCGATCAAGATACTACGAACAGCTGACCGCAGAGTGCGTTGTTCGCGAACTGACCGGAGAGTGTGACTGTGTTGTTGTGATTTACGTAACAAAACTTCAACGACTCACTAGTTTTCGTAGTAACCAAAGCCGTATTCACATATCATTTTGAAAGAACGAAGATACCGCGGAGACAACGACAATTTCGATCAATGCTCTCGTCTATTCAGCTTTAATAAAAATGGCTGTACGACGTTACGTCTAACCGTTCCCAACTTCCCACCACGGCTGTAAACTCGTCGTGTAATGTGCTATTAAATTAAATTTTACAAACAAAACTACAATCGAGTTGTTTAAACTGAAAATAACAAGGTCATCAAAGTCTAATTTCTCGCCTTCTTTAATTCTACTTTATTTTTTAATAAATTTTGGGGGTAAAATTATTTTGGAGTTAGCAAGACCAAGTTTCAAAGGTGGCCCCGACAAAAGTACCCCGCCGTGTTTGTCGGTATCTTGGATAGGGTGACAAGCATTTTGTTTAGCTAAGATAAGATCGTAGGTATTCGTAAGGAAATAAAACATTTTGCTATTTTAGGAACTGAAATACATTTTACTTATTATTTAAGTTTCAACATTTGAGATATTATTATTGTTTATAAGGAAAATTGTTGGAATAATAAGGTTTTGCTATTTTGTAATTAATTCTTGACTAGTCGTCTAGATAATGAAATCGACACCGTGAAAGTTGATATTAACTTGACAAACCACGGGACAAACTCATTTCAAAAAATGCTTTAAAAGTTACCTAGAATTTAACTCTTAACCGGTCGCAATATTACAATGACAAAAGTATTGAAATGTGATATTTGGATTGTTTTGCTAAAAATAATTAAATAAAAAATGATATGGATTGTTTTAATAAACCTACTCAAACATTCGTGTAAAATCGTAATCCTAGTCCTAGATATTTATTTAACGTGGAAGCCCTACCGTACTCGCAAACTGCTGACTATGCCGTTCGAGCCGAAAGGCCGGTGTCGGGCACGTGTCGGGGTTAATCAAAGTGTGCATGTGGATAGATAGGGATGTGCCACATTTGTTCTGATTTCTAGGCTCATAGTTTTTTACGAGATCAGATCATTCATTCATTACATTACTAATTAAGATTTTATTTTTGTTTAAACTAAAATTTTATTTTATTTGATTTTAACTAAGTCATTGAGACGATAACAATGTTTTATGAGTTTCGAAAAATAGTCTTATCAGCGCATATTTCATATTAAGTGGTAAGTAAAACATGTTATTAGTGTTTTGATTTCTCTCGAAGTTGTTTCCTTTTTGCCACTTACAGTAACTCAAGTAAGTAGTTATGTGAATAAGCATTTTAAAAATACATTTTGGTAATTTTGCGACTGTCAGTTAAGAAATAACTGCTAGATAAAGTACGATATGTCCGAGTATAAATGCTATGGCCTAGTTAGTTCGTTAAAAATAATTCTTAGTGACTTTTTAAATTCAGTCGTTGTATGTTTTATCAGTCTATGTCTGTCTTAAACTGACACTTTAGAACATTTATTACCGGTTTGGACAAAATAATTTTACTCTAAAAACAAGAGTTACACTTAACTAGATTGGCGAGTTGAAAGCTAAGGTACAAAAAAAACTTGTGTCGCACTCACGATTTCGTTTAAGTAGTAGGTTACCTCGCCATAATACTTAATTAAATGCGAGGTGTCAGTTTCCAATTCACGATCAGTTATCCGGTATGTTTTAGTTTTTAGTATCCTTTAAATTATGATCCCATCTTAGGCGCATCCCTAGCTTGAGCCTTTTCGGCTTTTGCAGGACGACCGCCCGGGCGCCCGCGCCGCGCAGTCTCTAATTCGCTTCCGTGCGGTGTGCGTGTGCGACGCCGCAACGGTGTCAGTCCAGGGTTATGTGCTACCAGGATCGCAAATTTAATTTGTGCTAAAGCAGCGCGCCTTTACGCTGATATTAAGGACGTTTTCGTGAGCGGTTCAGGGACTGGAGTGAGATTGTTTATGCCCGTCGGGGACCAGGGAAGGCCACGCCAGCCTGTTCAATAAGAAGACAGTGTGATGCAGATTTTTGATCGGCAACCCAATCGCAAGCGCGACTGATGCAGCGTCCGTCTTCGCCAAGCACTCATGGGCGCAGGCGTCATTATTGCGAATTCTGCGGCGAGACGCAAGACGAGGGGCAGGCGCCTGTATCATTTTACACTAGTTCAAGAGCTGAAGCCGCATGACTTCACACTACGAGTCCAGTTTTGCAGAAGTCGCAGAAGCTGCAACATTCTCTAGACGGACGAGAGAAGCTTCACCAGTGGTTGGATGTTTAACCTCTACGCCGCGGCGCCTACTATTGGGCTGAACAGAACCCCCACCTAGTTCGGCCCGATCATTTTCAGACTAGATGTAGCAGTAGCCTGAACATTTGGGCTTCCATGTGTGGGGCTAAGTGTAGGACTTAGTGTATTGTGAAGGTGATTATAACATTTAAAGTGCGACACAACTACGACAGCGAATTTTATTGCAAACCGTGTGAACGCTTTAAAACATAAAAAGTGTTTAACACAACATAAAAAGTAACAGAGACTGTTATTTCGCGTAAAAGTGCACGTCGCATTGCTGTGCAATGTTTTTTTGTAATGTGATTATGATCAATGTAATTTGTTGTAAAGATTGTAAACCTCATAATGAACTTAAACACACCAAGTAAGCGTAGATTGAGAGTAAGTGGTACCTACTTGATTGATTTGTTTGTTTAATTTTTTTGTTAGTCAGATAAATTATTTACCCGGCAGATAAATTATTTACTACGCTAACCTACTTGTTAGTCCAAAGCCTGTGAAAGTGTGATAGAGTCAGTCAGAGTCAGAATTAAAATAATAAATGTTTTAAAACCGCTTTATTTTCCTATAATTCTATCCACCTTGCCATTCTGCTAGGAGTGATTCTAAAGAGCTTCGAGAGGTAAATAACGAATTACGTACAACAAAAATTACAAGAAAGTAAGTAAATACCTACCTAGTTCCTACAACTAAGATTTAATCTAACTCATAAAACATAGAAATTATCTTTCCTTAGAGCCTTAAAGTAACACAAAAACGATGTTGGTTATTAATTTAGTTGACATTGTTTGTTTTGTTTGTTATCGAAAACATTATTATCATGAAAGTGCATTCTACACACACTAGTGTACTAACATGTGTGTATGAAGCTATCCTTCGTTGCAATTGATCTGTGATTGGTCGAAAAAGCCTAGCTGTGCCACTCGACCAATCGCAGATCAGCTGGTTTGACAAGGGTGATGCACACAACGATCTTTGGTAATAAAATGCTGGTGTGCTCTGTGTACGTATACACCATCTGTGAACTACAGTTTGCATGAGTAAGAAAAGATACAGAGTGTTTCATTTTTGACTGCGTTTTAATTTATTTATTTTGTTAGAAAACATAACTTTTAAAAATGACTATAAAACAATACCTTATTTTTTGTCATCACATTTAGTATGATGTATAGATAACCCCCCTTTAAAGGAACGCAGTTGATTTTGTTAGACCTTGTATATGCTTCCAAAATATGTTGTTTATTAAATAGACTTTGGAAGTTTTGGAAAAATATTTTAAAACCCTGTTCTGTGGTTTCGAAAGGAATTGTTAGTGTCTCTAATATATTGTTTTTTTTCTCGTAGTGTTGTGAATTCTTGTCTCGTTGGTTGTAGTCTATGCGGTTTGGAGAGGAAGTAGTAAAATCTTTAGTAGTGTTTTGTCCCGAATAGTCAAATGGTTGTCCTTCCACGTATAGTTGGCTGTTACGGATTACAGCGTGTAAACCTTTTTTGCGGGCTGTAAACATTTGGTCTCGTAGTTTTTTTCTTTCCATTCTTGCAGTTTTGTCCAAAAATTCTGTAACTGATAGCCCTGTTCCTTGGAAGTAATTATTATTGTTTAGTATATGTTTGGTCATTCTCTTACTAATTAATTCTATTACAATCGGGCGGTTTACACTTCGGTTTCTACCGATCCGGTAAGAATCTTCGATGTATCCGACCTAGTCAATATCCATGATATCTCGGAATACAGTTATTATTCTGTTGTGTAATTCGCCTTCCGATTCCCTGAAATGTTCTGATAAGCCGTGAAGGACAATCTTTTTACTGTTATCTTCCAAATAATTGTTGTGTAATAATTGTGGTGTAGTAGAAGTAATTTTTGACTGTAACTCACTCATTTCCTTTCGTAAAGTTTCGTTTTCCTGTTCTATGTGTTTAATTTTATTTTTTATTGTTTCAATTTCTGTGTTTCTTAATTTATCTTGTTTTTTTATAAAGTTTGTTTCTTGAAGGAGTTCATTTCTTAATTGGTTTATTGCTTTGCTTATTTCTGTTTGGATTGTTGTTTGAATTTGAGATATAATGTTATGGTTATAAATAAAATAAATAAATAAAGCCTTTATTGATCCAAAACTCCCTAGTTTACATTTGATAAGTAGTGTGTTAGTATAACTTATAACTTTTATCCAATCTTTCCCTGCTATTTTTGAGATATCATCGGCCCACCGCTTCACAGGTCTACCAACATTTCGTTTACCTCCTGGTCCTTTCCATTTTGTTGTGTTAATAGTCCACCCTTTATCCGTGAGCCGTGTAACATGACCTGCCCACTGCCATTTCAATCTCAAAGCATGTTGTAATGCATCAGTCACTCTTGTTTTACTTCTGATTATTTCGCTTTTAACTTTGTGAATTTTTCTTAGTTTTAGGATACTTCTCTCCATTTCCCTCTGACATGTCTTTAATCTAGATTTTGTTCTGCTTGTAAATATCCATGTTTGGCAGGCATATGTGAGACAAGGTAGCAGACAAGTATCCATTACTATTTTCTTCATATTAAGATTGTAGTCTCCTTTGAGGATTTCTTTATGAGACCAAAATTTCTTCCAAGTTATGTTAATACGTCTTTCTATTTCTTCATCGTTACACGTTTTGTTGAACGACACTTGTTTGCCTAAATAGATAAAATTATTAACAAATTCTATCTCTTTGCCCCTAATATGGATTGGTCTCTTGTGGCTGTTAGTTATTATTTTAGTTTTGTTTGCATTTAGTTCCAAGCCTACTTTTGAGCTTTCCTGAGCAAGTGTGTCTATCAGGTATTCTAGATCTTTTGCGCTTTCTGAGAAAATAGCGATGTCGTCTGAAAATCGTAGATGGTTTAAGTAGCTGTTATTTATTCTAATACCTTTGTCTTTCCAGTCTAGTTTTGCAAATATTTGTTCTAATACGGCTATAAACAATTTAGGAGACAAGGGATCCCCCTGCCTGACACCTCTTTTTATCTCAATTTTCTCGCCCCTTTTCTCTAGTTTTAATCTGCTTGAACAATTTTCGTAGATTTTCCGGATGACATTGATGTATCCTTCATTGATACCACAAGCTTTTAGTGCTGCCCAGATGGAGTTGTGGCTAACGCAATAGAATGCTTTGCTGTAATCAATAAAAGCTATGTAAAGAGGTCTGTTAAATTATTTGAATTTTTCCATGACTAGTGTGTGGATTTGGTCTACAGTTGAAAACCCTGATTTGAAACCCGCCTGTTCCACTGGTTGGTTAGAGTCAATTTTCTTGTTTATGCGTTGGAGTATGAGCGAACTGAAGAGTTTATAGATGCTAGGAAGTAAGCTGATTGGCCTATAATTTGCAATGTCGAGTTGGTTCCCCTTTTTATACAGAAGTATGATATCGGAATTACACCACTGTTCTGGCACACTTTCTGTCTCAAATACCAAGTTGAATAGTTCCGTCAATATGCTGGTTAGAATAGTAGAGCCTAATTTGATTGCTTCATTGCTTATTCCATCGGGGCCTGGACTTTTTTCAGTTTTTAATAATTTTATATGCAAGGACACCTCACTCTCATATATTGGTTCCATGCTATTGGCTTCATCATATTCATAGTTTTCTTTTGTTTCTTCGATTTGGTCTGAATTTTCTTCATCACTATTTTTACTATAGAGTTGTTTATAAAAAATTGTAGCACTGTTTAGTATGTCTTTCCTTGATGTTATTGATTCTGAGTGGTCCTCTAATTTCTGTATCCAATTTTTGTGCATTGTTAGCTGTTTGTAGGCCCTTTTTGAACTTCGGTAATTCTTAAGATTTTTTTCTATTACACTGTGCCTGTGGGAGAGGTAATCCTTTTTGATTGACTTGCTAGTTTCCTTGTATAGAGCACTTAGTTCGATCTTAGATTTATTCTTTGTTTTTATTAGCTCCGAACGTTTTTTGAGGAGTGTTTTAGTGTTTTCAGTAAACATTTCTTTGCTTCTATTTGTCCTTTTTAAAGCTGTCAAACTTCCAGTAATAGCTTCCTGTAGCCTATCATAATAGTCTTGAATGTTGTTCACCTGTTGGACGTTATTTCTGAACATCTGTGTATGTTGTTCAAGACTATCTAGGTAGCTTCTAATTTCGAACTCTGAGATAGGAATATTGGGTAGTTTGTGAAAGTTTTTTCTGCTTAATTTAGGTTTAGCTAGCTGCAGTGTTCCGCGTAGCAATTGGTGATCTGACGTAAAATTAAAATCACTCAGCATTTCTATGTTGCTTATTAATTTAGGTTTGTTAGATAGTATGAAATCTATTTCGTTTTTTGTTATGTGATCTGGGGAGCACCACGTCCATTTTTTGCTGGGTCTTTTCTTAAAAAAGGTATTCATGATAGATAGTGTATATTCATATGCATAGTTTAATAGTAGTTCACCTCTTTCGTTTCTTTCGCCATAGCCATAGTTCACCATTATTAAGTTTTCTTGTTGTGTAGGTTTCCCTATCTTTGCATTGAAATCTCCTGCGACTATTAAGTTTTGATCTACAAGTGCATGCGCTTTCCTTAGATCCATGTAAAATTTTTCAATTTCGACCTCGGTTGAGCTTTCTGTAGGTTTGTATAATAGAGATTGGCATTTTATCTATTTGTATTTTAAGCAGAGCTACTCTTTCTGAGACTCCAATAAAATTGACTATACAGTGCTTAAGTGATTTTTTAATTAAAAAGCCAACGCCATGTAAACCCTTTGTCTCTCCAATATAACACAAAATATAGTTGTGGTATTCTTCGATTTCGCAACCAAATCTTCTAACTTCCGCAAGTCCCAATATATCACAGTCAATTTTTTCAAGAGCATAAGTTAGTTCCATGTACCTCTCAGTGGATGAGAGTGATCTTACGTTATAGGTACATATTTTTAGTGTGTTGTTTCTGTTTCTTGTTTTTATTTCATGTTCATGTGGAGGGTTGTGGTCTAATTCCCCACGAGGACCAGTCGGCTTGGGGAATGGTGAGTTTTTTTAATGCTGTCGCGCGCTTTTTAATGTGATTTTCCGGTAGCCGATGTCAAATTCCTAGCTTGATGAAGTTGTAGCATGTGCATAGCATATTACGCATAATTTCGAAGGCATTAAAGGTTTTTGACGACAGGTGCTGTTTGCGTGGGTTTTTTCCTTCATCTGGGGTGGTAGACTGTTCTCTTTTCCTTTTGTCCTTGTTGGTATTGCTTTCTTTTACAATTAGCTGATCATACTTGATATATGCTAAGTTTCCTTTCTTCCTTTCTTCTTCCAGTTGTGTTTGTAGTTGTTTTCTTTTTTGCAGTATTTCTTTAGGAAAGTCCTCGGTAACATATATCTTGTTCGGAAGGTTTTTCTTGTTTCTGAGGATTTCGGATTTTTTCCATGTTGATGATAGAGAGATCAATATCGGTCGTTTTTTCTTGTCTTGTTTTCTGCCAATTCGGTAAGCATTGTTGATTCCATGTTTATCTATGTTTATATCCATACTTTGAAAAACCTTTTGAATAAGAATTATTAGATCTGATGTATTTTCTTCAGTCTCGTTGATTCCGTGCAAAATCAGATTGTTATTTCTGACCTTTTTTTTCTAGTCTACTTATTTTGCCGGTTAAGTCGGACACCATATTCCTTAATTCCAGGTTTTCCGCACTTATTATTGAAAGTTTTTCTTCGAAGGATTGTGTAAGTTTGCTCGTTATTTCATCTGTTTGCTTCTTCATTTCTTCTTTCATCATTTCAAACCAAATTTCCATTTGTTTATCTATTTTTTTTTCTACCGTCTTTGTAAACACTTGTTGTAGTCTGTAAGTATTAAACGTTAATAACGTAACGTTATTAAAAACGTTATCGTTATTTGTCTTCGTAAATGCTTCTTTGAAAATGTTTTTGGGTGAAGGTATTTGGTAAGATCTCTGTCTAACCTCGAAATTCTTGAGCTTTATTTCGAACTTCGTTTCACAGCTAAGCACAGTTTTTCTGAGATTATTGTCACAAAACCCGAATTTTGTTGTTAACTTTGATTTTCTTTATTTTTATCACTGTTTTCACGATATTAACGCATTATTGGAATTAAGTACGAGAGGCAAAGTTGTTGTGTGTTTACTTGTCAAGCACCGGAACCGGAAAAAAAAAAAATATATATATATGTTATGGTTATTTTCTTTTAATTTTTGTGCAATTATTTCACTTATACTTTGTATGGATAACGTCTCAGTGTACTTATTTTCCCTTTCCGAACTATCTTCAATAACAGTATCGCCTAGTATACTATCATAGTATGATGTATCGACGGTTTTATTAGGTCTTCTTAATAATACGTTATTGTTTTCAGGGGAGGAAGACGGTTCGCGGATAGCGTCACAGTCTTTGGGACGTATTGGTGTATTTTTGTTTCCGACTTTAGACGTTTTACAGTGGCATTCCTGACATTTCCAGTTTTTCTTATGATCCGGGGTCATGGTGTTGTAGAATCTCTTGCTAGGGACGTTTGCACAGTCTAAATCATATGTGTTGTTGCACTTTGCACAGGTGAGATATTCCCTGTTCGGTATATCTTTTAAACATCCCGCACAAGACGTCATTTTTTAATTTTCCTTTCGACCTCTATGTTTAGTAAAGTACTAATACCTACTATGGTTCAGTCTATAAATCTGATAGCCGATTTTATAGCACTGTTCAATTTGTATCGGTTCGGCTGTAGGAAGTTTCTTCTGACGTCAATAGATGGCGCTGTCAGCCTATATATCGCTCATTTGCGACAAGAACGTGTTAACGCAAATACGTATCGTTATGGAATAATGATACAGTAGAATCCGGCGCGTCGCGCTCTACGTGCTGCTAAAACGCGATATTTCTAGCGCCGAAAATGACCGAGTAATGAGGGAAAAGGTCGGCGACTATCGGTTTAGCGCCATCTCTTTCCGCCCCTAAGTCTAATGCAAGATCGGTTCACGTCAGTTGTCGCCGCTCGCTTGAGAAGGAAAGTGCTGCCCGATTGCGGCAAAAACGTAACAGCTCATGGTGTCACGGTTTTGATGAAAAGGTAAATACAGCTTTTTGTGTTTTTAGTGATTCATTTTTGCAGCTATAACGGGACATTCGTATGTGGGTCATTATTGTAGTAAAAATAGTAATCGCATACTATAGTTTACATAGGATTGTACCGTTGTTGCTGAAATAAACAATGTTTTTTGTTGGTTAATTTAAGATGTTCCGTTACAGTTGATAATAAAAGTACAAAATGTATGGTCTTCATTTTGGTTATCTCAAGTTAACACATTCTTGATAAAAAACAATGAATTTTTACAACAAATAGCTTACAATGTCGCATTATAAATGATAAAAATATTGTCTAATTACAATTTATTTTTCAGATGGAATCACGGTCTAGGAAGATTGTAAATCTTGTCCGAGGAATTAATGAACATTCACGTAAGTTAGAAAAATTAAAAGATAATACCGATTCTCGAAATACAAATGAATTAACAATTAATTTATTTTTTAGCATGTGAATTAACACCGGAAGAACAACTGCAATGTAACCGGCCTCGTTGCGACTCGACTAGTTCTTCGAGCAGCAGCACTTCTTCATCATCAACACCATCAATTATTGAAGGTATGTTCACTTATAATAACAATATAGCAGTATTTTTATTCACAGTGCACACAAATAAGTTTCATTTAATAAATCACGAAGTATAGCATTTTTTTCCAAAGAGTAGGGTTGTGGGAATCACAACGAGTAACAATATTATTATTTACTAGGAATGCATCAAAACAATAGAAAACTTATGAAATTTAAGAAAGAGTAATGTATGATGATTTCCTGGTGTATACAATAAAGTATTCTCTCTCTCTCTCTCTCTCTCTATGATGATAATGTTAGTTTCTGTATTTTAATGATAGCGCTATGCTATGCCCCAGTATTGTAATAATAATATTAAAAAAAAACTTTTGCTGCAGACTCTGACGACTCAGTGAAGGATCCTGACTACGAATTAGTTCAAGATCAACGAAGAATTGAGAGTTCTAGTGAAAGTGAAGATGAAGATATAATTATGGAAAACAATGAAAATCCTAATATGGCTGATATACATACTATACAGACTGATGACAAACAAAACAATGAGAACACAACAAATATAATAGAAAATACTATTTTAAATGAAGAAATAGATAACACAGCTAAACAAATGATGACAGGAAATGACGATAGAATGAGACAAGAAATGCTGGATGCCATTGCAAGCATCGTGCCCACAGGAATAGAAACACCAACATTTGTATCTGAAAATAGATATTCGACTGCAGACTTACAGATGAGCACCAATGAAGAAACAACACCTGCTAAAAAAGAAAAACCGTTGAATGAAGAAATTGAACCTAAAAATCAACTACCGCCTGCAGACGTACAGAAGAGCACTAATGGAGAAACAACACCTGCAAAAAAAGCAAAAAAAAGACCATTTAATGAAGCGATTGCACCTACAAATCAACTACCGAATGCAGACGTACAGATTAGCACAAATGAAGATCCTACACCTACAAAAAAAGGAAAAAAAAGACCACTGAATAAAGAAAAATGGAAAAAAAACATTACTAAACAGTTAAGAAATGCAGGACAGTCCTACGAATCAAAAGCATCACAAAAAACTGTTCCGCCCCGTCAACTAAAAGGACCCTGTAAGGAAACCTGCATTTTCAAGTGTCAAAAAAACTTTTCTGAAGAACAACGCCGTGAAATACTAAAAGATTACTGGAATTTAGGAGAAATCGAGAAGCAATGGAGTTTCATTGCTGCATCCGTTGAAGAAGCCATTCCAGCAAATCGTTATGTCAAACTCGATGATGAAGGACAGGTTATTGAACCAAAGCGAAATAATAATGCTTTTTATTTGATTTCGAAGGGAAAAAAATATAGAGTGTGCAAGGTGTTTTTCAAAAATACGCTTTGTATCAATAATCGCCCAATAACAACTGCATTAAGCAAGAAAAATAAGGAAACAAATATTTCATTGATGACAGATAACCGTGGACGACATGGAAAGCAACCAAAAATTGACGATAATATTAAAGAAGGAGCCAAGCAGTTCATAGATTCAATACCAAAAATTGAATCTCACTATACACGAGCCCATTCAAGAAGAACCTTCATTGATGGAAGCAAAACCATTGCAGACCTGCACCACGATTACGTCGAAATCTGTAAGGAAAAGAAAGTTGCTTTCATCAACTATGTAATGTTCTACCGGATTTTTACTCAAGAGCACAACATATCATTTTTTACACCAAAAAAAGATATGTGTGACGTATGCGAAGCGTTTAAAAATTCATCACCCGAAGAAAAAGAAGCTAAAAAGGACACTTATGAAAAACATCACGAAGAGAAGAGGCTATCACGATCAGAAAAAGAAAAAGACAAGAAAAACGAAGAACTGACAGTATGTGTATATGACTTGCAAGCAGTATTTCAGTGTCCGAAAGGCGAGATATCCGTGTTTTACTACAAATCTAAATTGAATGTACTCAATCTCACAGTATATGACGTCCAGAAGAATACTGTAGAATGTTATGTATGGGATGAAGCAAATGCAAGCAGAGGTGTTAACGAAATAGGTACGTGTGTATTTAAGTATCTCGAGCAGATATCAAACGGCACCGAAGATATGAATGTAGTATTTTATTCTGATAACTGTGCTGGCCAACAAAAAAACAAATTTATGGTGGCCATGTACCTTTTCGCGGTTCAGAAATTTCCAAATATAAAGTCCATAACACACAAATATTTAATCAGAGGACATACCCAAAATGAAGGGGATTCGGCACACTCACAAATAGAAAGACAAGTGCGAAGAGAATTGCGGAGAGGACCTATGTACACACCCGATGCATTCATCGGTGCTATCAAATCTGCTCGTAAAAAGAGTGAGCCATTCCGAGTGAACGAAATGTGCTTTGAAGATTTTTATGACTGGAAGAATGTATGCAGTCAAATGTCTTTTGCAATACAAAAAGATGACGAAAACGTTCCAGTCAAAATCAGTGAAGTCAAGATGATAAAAGTCATAAAGGATGATGCTCGGGCAATTTATTACAAAAACTCATACGCAGAAGAGGAGTTTAAAAGAGCTATAGTCATAAAGAAGAAAAAAGACATTGATATTGAGGTTAAAAAAGCCCACACAACTAAACCCGGAATAGCTCAAAGAAAGAAGGCTGATCTAATGGAACTGATCAACAAAAACCACATTCCAAGGTACTACAGACCTTTTTACGAATCTTTGTAGATTTAAGTGTTAAGTTTTTTATTTCATTTACTCAGATTTTATTATTTTTAAGTGAACTGTGAATTCAGAAATGCCTTGAAACTTTGTGCCATTATATAGCAATAATAATAATAATATGTTCCTAATATTTTAAGATTAGAGGATAATCTTTGTACTGAAAAATCTGTGATTTGATTAGCTAAGATGTTTATTTGATTTATGTGAGATTTAATTAAGATTAGTTTCCTAATATTACTGAGATAAGCAGAGGCTTATGATGTTTATGCTAATATGGCATTCCTAAATATTTAATAACGTTTTAATTGCTAACGGTTGTGAGTTAAAGTCAAACTACCGATATTAGTGTCTTGTTACAATTATAACATTTTTTTAAATGTGATTATTACTTGTATTTCAGCGAAAGTTACACAATAACTTCGCTAAAATATCATTCATTTTGTAAAACAAAATACAAAAATAAAGAGATTTCTACGACAGTAACGTGTCTTAATTAAAAAGTTCCATGCATTTAGATTACAGATTATCAATAAAAACGTAACAATACGACATAACTTGTAAAGGTTTAGATTTTTACTCAATTTTTTTTCAAGAAAAACGGTACATATCTGTTTGTTTTGCAATACTGCAATTTTTTTACAAGAATAACGCAACAAGGAGGACCCTTTTTTAAATAAATAATCATAATAAATGTAATAACTGACTTAATGGTCCGAATGCAATTTGATCCAAAAAAACGAAAACCTTGAAGTCATGTTGTATTAATCTGAATAGTCTAAATATAATAATTAAAAACTTACAGGAATTTTAAACTTTCAAATGCGTTTTATCACAAATTAAGATCTTTACTTTGTCACGTTCTTGTCGCAAATGAGCGATATGTTTTATTGTTTTTAAAATAGTTAGTACAATAATATTGTTTAAAGACTGACACTTTAAATGTTTGTATGATTAAGCTAACTTATATCAGGTTGGTTACACAAGAAGTTTATAGCACGTAGATTTTTACCAATAAGTATTTATTCGCGGGTATAAAACATACAAGAATCGTCTCTTTGGGAGTCGTGACACAAATTCACTGTTTATTTTGTATGCACTGCAGTTTTTGTCACGAAAACACTTGTACACTTTAGTTGGTTGTAGGTCTTCAGAAATATAAGGTCATATTTTATTAGTGTACATCCCGTTAACCTGTGACTATATAGGTGAAAAGCAATCGTATAAACCAACTTTCAATTGTGTACCATAAAAACTAAAAAAGTTAAAAAAATAAATCAAAATCACCAACATTGACTTCATATTGCACAAACCCGTCCCATCTTTAATACGTATAACCATCTGTTTATCTGTCTTATTCCTTCCCCTTGTACAGAGCGAGAAAGACTTAACAGACGTGATTATAAAAAAAATAAAAACCGACTTCAAAAAACTAAAACGCTAAAAATAATCTTAACACTTAAGTACCTAATCAGTTACTTTTGGAGTCGGTGCAAACGAAAACATTGGTCTCTCATTGACTGGCACCGACTCCAAAAGTAACTGATTAGGTACTTAAGTGTTAAGATTATTTTTAGCGTTTTAGTTTTTTGAAGTCGGTTTTTATTTTTTTTATAAAATTAACTTATTTCATCCATTTTAGTGATAAATCCTAATCAAAACAAATCTTACGAGTGCAAACATAATTTAACTGCTGAACACCGATTTCATTTCCTATTTTTCCACCCTTAGGGGTGAAATTTTTTCCAAAAATTTTTATTATAGTATCTTTGAAGTATAATCTATTCATTAAAAAAAGAATCATCAAAATCGGTCTACATTTGGCAGAGATATAGGTAAGATAGATACTAAAATCAGTTGGCGTGGTACGGAGTTTATGCAATGTTTGATGATTTTCTTATAGATCCCATCATCAGAATTTAACCAAATTTATATGGGACCATTCTGAAAGTATTACCTTTCAAACAAAAAAATAATTATCGAAATCGGTCAACGCAGTAACGAATGATCGCTGAACATACATAAAAAAAAAAAAAAAAACCTCCTCCTTTTTTGAAGTCGGTTGAAAAATGGCCGAAGTTCATTCATAAACTTATACCTACACGGTCAGATGTTTGGCTTGAATAACTGAATAACTAACTTGAAAAATTAGGCTTAAATGTAGCTTAGTGCAAATTTTCAAATTTGAAAATCTACATCATTTAAAACAAACAAATAAAATCATAGTAATGAAAATTCTTAGGAAGTAAATGTTAAGTTAGCAGCTTACCTATTGTAAAACGGCCCTCTTATCAGTTTATCAGGTAAGTATCTACACTGATCTTCAGGGACTCCCTCCCTGACAGAGGAGTGTGTTTCCAGACATAGTGATTCAAATCTTCCATCACACTTTCTCAGGCTGTGGACTGACGAGCTATCCAAAATCATGTTATGATTTATTGTATGAGAATGCGAGCGAGTTTATTATCAAATAAATCTAACCGAAAACGATAAGTTAGACTATTTTAACTCAATGAAATTCAAAATAACATAATTTTATGATACCTCGGCGTGTTTAAAAATTTGAATCATCTCTCTACAATGATTGTTTATTTACACACTGTTCCTTATTATCAAAAATCGAACTTGGCATGATTAAAAATAAAAACGATAACATTCATCATCATAACTCAAGATTTAGGTATTCTAGTTCCTACATTTTTTATTACACTGACTACTCACACACACACACATTGAGACTTGGATAGTTCTACATTGACTTACTAGTATCACAGAACGAACTAGGTTTTAACTTGTGTTTTTAGTAAATGATACATTTTTCGATACTACAACGTGCGCGGAAGCCGGACGCGCATCCGTATTACACATCTAATCACGACAGACGCATGGCCGGAACTAAAAGAAAGCGGAGCCGCGGTCGGTGAAAGTGCCGCCGGCGCCGGCACCTGACGAAGTAGTGATGTAGTATTGATCGAGATCGCGCGGATCGATACGCTATCATTTAAATCATTTAATTTTAATACTAACACTTAAAGAATTAGTCAACTATTTCGATAGATGTACCTAATAGTAGTTTAATATCATTTTTGTTTTTGTAAATTAAAAAATCAAAAGGTGATTCAATTTTAATGGTGTATGGCCGGGTATAGCAATAGTCCCATTAAATGCCACGGGATGATAGCTGGTAGCCGTTTGAGTTCTTGCTTTTGAAATTTAAAACCTACCTACTGTCATGACGGGTGGCGTGAAAGTAGGCCTAGCTCTGGTTATTTTAAACTTTTCTGCTAAGATAATGTTGGGCGTAATGACTTCATACCTGAGTTTAATCCACAAACTACATCAGTTTCCGTAGAACATTGGATTCGCAATTTAGAAAGTACAGCTAAAATGCATGGATGGGATGAGCGGACCTTAATTTGTAATTGTACTGCAAAGTTGAGTGGTTATGCTAAGGGATGGTATGAGCAACAAGCATCATATGAGATTAGTTGGACAGAGTGGAAGGAAAAACTAATTAAAGCTTTTCCGTTTACTAAAAATAAATTATCACAAATTAGGGAATTAGTAAATCGAGTCAGGTTGCCTAGCGAAGAACCTATAGAGTTTTATTATAATAAATTAGGCATAGGCATGTCATGTCATTTGAGCGATGAAGTGATCACAGAAGCTATCATTGGTACTCTTGGTAACAAACTGTTGGAAGTTGGTGCGAAGTCAGCCGGGTGCAGGGACACCACCTCTCTTCTTCAATACCTGGCCAGTATTAACAATTTAGATGCTAGTGTAAACCAGACCAAGCTGTGACGTCATTAAAAAGTGTCAACTCTAACAAAAATATAAAATGTTATATATGTGGGAAATTAGGTCATAAAGCTAATAGATGTCGTAAGGGCAAGGAACACAAACATACACCAAAATATAACGAGAATAAGAAATGTTCATTTTGTAACAAATTAGGCCACATGGAGTCAACCTGCTATAAGAAGAACAATCTTAGTAAAAATTGCTCATTTTGTAATATTGATGGTCATACTTTAGAAGAGTGCCGAAAGAAGTCGAAGACTGGTCCTCAGAATAGATTAGTGCGAAAAATTCAAACTGTCTGCTGTGACTCTTCTGACAAAAAGTACTTTAAAGAGGTACTTGTAAATGGGAATTTGGCAAATGCTTTTCTGGATTTCGGTAGCTCCTGCAATACGATGAAACATAGTTTTTATGAGAAACAAGACCTGGAGTTAAAACCTAATAATGATGTTGTGATAAAAGGATATGGGAATGCATTAATTACACCTGTAGGTACAGTTACTGCTACTCTTGTGGTTCATCAACCACGCAAAGCAAAGCAGGAAAATTTGTTTTACATTGTTCCTGATCATGTTCAGAATGTAGATGTTTTGATAGGACAGACATTTACAGAGTCTCCTAATTTAGTGGTTGTGAAGACTGCTACTGATCTGAATATTTATGAGAATGAGATGGCTTTTCAAGTGACTGAGTTATGTGATAGTTTTGATAAGGTTCGCTTGTATCCTCAGACTGATACGAAACTCTCTCCTGGCATGAATAAGATATTGGTACGACTGGATCCTGTTGTTGATGGTTTAATGAATGTCAAGAGGAGTGAGCAGAGAAAACCATTAAATGAAAAGGATGTTCTTGTTGACAATATTGAGTCATCTGATGGGTATGCTGTCATTAAGCTGGTGAATAGAACAAATACAATTTTAGAGCTTAAGGAAGCAGATTGTATAGCAAGAGCGGAATTAGTAAAACCAGATTTAGAGATAGTAGATAATGTAAAAGTGGGTGAACATTTAAATGAAAATGAGAAAGCTGATTTAGATGAGCTCTTAGCCAAATATGAGCATTGCTTTTCTGGAAATGGGATGGAACTAGGAAACTGTAGTGTTGAAATGAGCATTAAGTTGACAGAGGATAAGGTGATAAACTTTAAACCCTACCAGATGTCTTTTCATGATAGAGACATAGTCAGAAATATTATTGAAGACCTGCTAAATTCTGAAATCATCGAGAAGTCCACATCTCCTTTTGCTAGCCCAGTTCTACTGGTGAATAAAAAGGATGGCGGACGTAGATTATGCGTGGCTTATAGAGCGCTAAATAAAATTACAGAGAAAGAACGGTATCCCTTACCGGTAATACAGGACTTGTTGGATCGACTGGTGGGTAAAACTGTATTCTGCTGCTTAGACCTGGCGAACGGATACCATCAAATCAAAATTGCCGTAGAGTCAAGACCGCTTACTGGATTTGTGACACCTGATGGCCATTATCAATATAAGATGATGAGCTTCGGACTCTGCAACGCTCCTGCAGTATTCCAGCGAGCTATGAACGAAATGTTGGAGCCAGTAATTCATGCTTGTGCTGAGGTGTATATCGACGATGTGATTTTATGGGGTGTTGATACTAGAGAATGTTGGAGAAGGTGCTGAGTTTGATTGAGATGTAGTAGATGAGTTGAATCGGGCGTTAAATTGAGGAAAAGTAAATGTTCTTTTCTCATTGAGAGCGTCGAGTATTTAGGTCATGTAATATCAGGTGGTGAAATCAGGCCCTCAACTCATAAAATTACAGCTGTAACAAGGATTAAAGTTCCTTCGAATGTTCACGAGTTACGTCAGTTCCTTGGTCTTGCGAGTTATTTTCGCAAATTTATCCAGGGCTTTGCAACTATTGCACGGCCACTCACTTCCCTCACGAAAAAAACTGCAGAATGGCAGTGGGGATCGGAACAAGAACAGGCCATGCAATCCCTTAAGCAGATACTTACTTCAGATCCAGTGCTAGTAATTTACCATCCAGAAAGGGAAACACAAGTGCACACAGATGCATCAAAACTTGGTCTTGGCGGAGTTCTCCTTCAAAAGCAGCCTAATGGAGTTACCAAGGTTGTTGCTTATGCTAGTAAACAGACAACAGTCACCGAAGCAAAATACCACAGCTTCGAACTAGAGGCACTAGCAGTCGTTTTTGCCATTCAAAGATTTAAGGTGTATCTGTCCGGAATCAAGTTTCGAGTTGTAACAGATTGTTCAGCATTACGTATGGCCTGGCTTAAAAGGGATTTATCTCCGCGCATTGCTCGTTGGTGGCTCGACCTTCAAGAATACGACTTTGAAGTCGACCACCGCCCAGGGAGTTCCATGGCACACGTTGATGCTCTCAGTCGTAACCCTATATTGGTACAGCATATTGTGGAGAAGGATTTAATTGATGCGTTACAGGAAGGAGATGAAGGAATTCGAGAACTAATTCAAAATTTAAAACTGGAACATGAGGCTAACAAGAAAAAGAATACTGGTCTTTCGAAGGACTATAAAGTTGTAGATGGCAAGTTATATCGTCTGGTGAATAACAGTCATAAACCTGTTTTACCTAAAAGTGCAAGATTCCATATTCTGAAGTTGTACCATGATGAAAATGGTCATTTGGGAGCAGAAAAGTGTTTGGAAGCTCTACAAACGAAATATTGGTTTCCGAAAATGCGGAAGTGTGTCGGGAAGTACGTGGCAAGTTGTATTGGATGCCAATTTACGAAGAAGCCTACTGGGAAACAACCTGGTCTTTTGCATCCAATTCCTAGAGTATCTGTACCATTCCACACATTGCATATAGATCATCTGGGCCCATTTTGCAAGAGTAATGGGAAGACTTATATCATAGCAATTATCGATGGGTTCACGAAATTCGTCTGGTTGGAAGCTGTCGCCAGTGCTAATGCCAAAGGAGCTATCACAGCATTGACTAAACTAAGTCAAGTTTTTGGTCACCCAGACCGAATTATCAGTGACCGAGGTACCGCGTTTACGGGTAAAGAGTTTGAGTGCTATTGCGCCGATCATGGAATTAAGCACGTTTTAAATGCTGTCGCCTCTCCGCGGGCGAACGGGCAGGTAGAGCGCCTTAACCGTACGATTCTCAGTTCGTTGTCAGCTCATATGGGTGAGGAGCAAAAAGGCTGGGATGCATATCTGCCAAAAGTACAATTAGGCATCAATTCTTCGGTCAGTCACGGAACTGATAAGTCCCCTTTAGAGTTGCTGTGTGGCCTTAGACCTAGACTAGCCAATGATTTGCAAGGTGCAGTTTATAGTGGCGATATTGAGGCACTCAGAAATGAAGCTGCACAGAAAATCAACATAAACGCTTCGAAAATGAAAGAACGCTTTGACAAAAGTCGAAGAGAGGGTGTTCCCATTTCAATTGGGCAGTTAGTCATGGTTGTGAGAAAATTTTTACGACCTGGCTTGTCTAGTGGTAAATTAGTTCCCAGATATGCGGGACCGTATAAGGTAACCGCAGTGTTACCGAATGATCGCTTTGAGGTGACGTCGTCCACGAAGGGAAAGCGAGCTTACAAAAATATTGTTGCTCGGGACAAAATTAAGTTGTGGTGTCACAGAGATGGAAGTTCTTCATCTGGGGAAGATTAACATTGTTATTAACATCGATGACAGGTTCACCTATATGTAACTCATGCCTTCGGGGCCTATTTGTGCTGGTCTTGCTTAAGGTGCCTGTCATGCAGTTTACTGTAATTTTATGAACATGAACCTTTAATTACTACGCTTACCTACGGGGCCTCCACAGCGTTTACACCCTGCTTGCTTTCGGAGCCTTATAGCACTTTTACTGTTAATATTTTATAAAGTTCAACGCTTTGCCTACGGGGCCTCAGCGTTTACCTAATGCTTGCTTACGGAGCCTCACAACCCTCAACCATACAACCATATAAAAGGTTTGACGATTGCCTTCGGGGCCTACACAGCGTGCAGTGCTTGCTTTCGGAGCCTTAAAACACCTACTTGACATATCGGCTGATGCACTTGCCTACGGGGCTCATACAGTGCCTTGTCTTAAACTGCTTACGGAGCCTAGCCCTAATAACTTCATATTATACCCTTCATGTGAAATACGCTTGCCTTTGGGGCTGATATAGCGTGTGATCTTTTATAGTGTCTTGTCTGTCTGACCTTATGATACTATTTTCTTATGATAACATCATCAATGCTTGCCTTCGGGGCCTAACAGCATTCGTTCAGTGCTTGCCTTCGGGGCCTAGCAGCATTCATTCAGTACTTGCCTTCGGGGCCTATCAGTATTCGTTCAGTGCTTGCCTTCGGGGCCTAGCAGTATTTATTCAGTGCTTGCCTTCGGGGCCTATCAGCATTCATTCAGTGCTTGCCTTCGGGGCCTATCAGCATTCATTCAGTGCTTGCCTTAGGGGCCTATCAGCATTGATTCAGTGCTTGCCTTCGGGGCCTATCAGTATCGATTTAGTACTTGCCCTCGGGGCTCATCAGTGCTAAGTCAGTGGTTGCCTTCGGGGCCTGGCCACTATCAGCTTACTCTCTTCTTTGGAAGACGATGACATCATCCTTGACGATCGTGGTGACTCGGCGTGGTGTACGAGAATTGCTGCGACGAGACGCCGCCTTATGCTGACGTCAGGCCAAGGGGACCATCTTCTTCGGAGGACCGAAGAGTTGCAGGATGGCCGAGTTGTTAGCGGGATTAAATCGAATCTACACAACACTACTCAATCGATGACTCTTGCACGTCACTACGATCTGTCACTTGCCGTGTTTCGCTTTTCGCGCGCTGAGTGTGCAAATATATTGTAAAAGACTCATTGTGTGATTAAAGGTGTTTTGAATCTATTTGTGTCTTAACACTATGGAGCCTTTAAATATTTGCAGCAATTCATCGAAACTCATTTACAATGGCAAAGTAAGTAACCTTAAACAATAATGAACCTTGTGGCCTCTGTATATCCACAGCGATTCATAAAATATAAACTTGGCATATATTTATGTGGTATATATCGCACGCCCGGTGCGACACTGGCACTTATGCAAAAATTGCAAAAATTTGTTAAATACGGAATAGTTGTCCTAAAGCACCCCTTTACTTGGTGCGATAACGTTACTTTTGTAGTACACATAGTTTCCGTATGAGGCGTGAGTGTCGTTGTCGTTTTGGCGCGAATGTTGGCAACGCTGGGAGCAACATCGTTTTATTGGTCAGTTGTGTGCAAGTGCAAATGTGTCTTGGAGCTACACTGTTACTAAGGTAATTGTGACATACATATTTTTTTATTCTGGAGAAATAGTGACATAAGATACAGTTGTGACATTATTTCCCCAATATTTTAATATCTTTGAAAGTTTAGTTTTGTACTATAATGACATTAAATGACTTTGTTTCTCCAATCCTTGTGTTTTTATTATTTGTAATAGTGTCGGATATTTACTCGCCCACAAGGAAGAGTTATTTGTATGTATGTATATAAATAATATTATGTATACATGTGTGTAATATTTTTTATTACCTCATATCTTCGAAACCGCTGAACGTAATTTACTTTAAAGTGATGAATGTATGCCTTAAATAGATTGAATACTAACTAAATAAATACTTAATTGACTGCCTCGTTGGTGTAGTGGTCGTCACGCTGTCTACTATCCACGACACGAGGTTTCGGGTTTGAATCCCGGGGCGAGCCGAAATTTGTTTCTGGGTTTTTCTGTCTTGAAATAACTCAGGAGGACTCAGGAGAGCAGCTCGGAGTCGGGAAGTTGGTGATGATAACACCCCCGTGCCTCGGAAACCACGTTAAGCAGTTGGTCCTGCGCCTGATCTCTCTCCGGTCATGTCGGATTACCGTCTCACCGAACTATGAGAGTGAAGGGACAGAGAGTGGTACTTGTGTATTGTGCACACACTTGTGCACTATAATATCTCCCGCGCAGTTGGCTAACCTCTATTGGGATTGGGCGCCGTAGTCGAATTCGGCTAGGAGGACATTATTATTATAAATAAATACGGAACTCGATCGGTAAAGTCGCTATGATCCATTATTCAAGTAGTTTATTACGCTTTTGGACTGAATTTTTAGTATTTGTTTTAGTATTTTTTAAATTAATATGTATATTTTTTTAAACTTGAATTAGTTTTGGGTAAACTGATTGGGGCGATTGTAGAAACAAGTTGTTTATTTCAATACTTTTTACTTATTTTCAGCTGTTTCTCGGATCAAATAAAATGCTGTCTCGGGGAAAAAAACTGGTATTATTGACACGTCGTGCATCTCCCATTGGAATAGATGAACCCAACGAATCCTCAGCTCCCCCTTCTAATACCAAGCCAGATGACAGCAACTCTGTTTTACCAACTCCAAACTCACCCATTGAAACAGACGAACCCGGTGAATATTCAGCTCCACCTTCTAATAACAAGCAAGATGACAGCAACTCTGTTTTACCAACTTCAGACTCACCCATTGAAACAGATGAACCCGACGAATCTTCAGCTCCACCTTATAATACCAAGCAAGATGACAGTAACTCTGTTTTACCAACTTCAAACTCACCCATTGAAACAGATGAACCCGACGAATCTTCAGCTTCACCTTCTAATACTAAGCAAGATGACAGTAACTCTATTTTAATAACTCTAAGCTCCCCATCTTTACTAGATGCTGTTATTGATGATTAACATTCACCAGAAGAAAAACAACACGGATCTTCAACTGGTGACTTCTCTGATACCGATTCAGGGGACGATTTTAAGCCCTCATCTAGTTCGTCTTCATCCACAAGTAGTTCCTCCAGTTCAAGTAGTTCATCCAGTGATAGTAGCTCTGAGAATGAATCTTTTGATGATCAGGAGCCGAAATCATCACCGAAAAAAGGGGACGAAAACGTACTCGTAATCCTAATAAATGGAAAAAAAAAAATAGATATATAAATATTGCAAAAAAATTAAGGAATTCTGGTCATGAATATCGATCAATTAAAACTGGCAAAACAGTTCAGGCTAGAAAAATGGGTCCCTCATGTACAGATAAGTTGCTGTCATGTTCATCTAAATTTACTCAAGAAAAAAGAACTCAAATATTTAATTCTTATTGGGAGCTGGGCAGTATAGAAAGGCACCGTGATTTTTTGAATTCATGTATCAGACCACTTGAGATTGCAAGCCGCCGAATAAAAACAAATAGGTGTTACCCGAGACAATGTAACTCTGCATTTTATTTGCTCAATGAAGGTCAAACCATCCGGGTTTGCAAAACATTTTTAATTAATACCTTGGGAATTTCGCTAAGGACTATACGGACAGTAATTGATGCTATAAAACAACTCAATGACGGTATCATTCCCGAAGACCACCGAGGGAAACACGGAAGTCATTGCAAATTGGACAGTGAAATGATAAAAGCCGTTAAATATCACATTGAATCTATACCGAAAGTAGAAAGCCACTATCTTAGAGCAAACACGAGTAGGCTTTTTATTGACGGTGGTTTGACTATCGCAGAATTACACAGAAACTATGTTAAAGTTCAAAAACAAAATAATAAGCCAGCAGTAAATTACGACGCCTATCAACGCATTTTTAATCATGATTTTAATATTGGCTTTTTTAGGCCGAAGAAAGACCTTTGTGACCAATGCGTTGCATACGAAAATGCACCGGAACAAGAAAAAGTAAAGTTATATGCTAGCTATAAGGTTCACCAAGAAGAAAAGAGCTTTAGTAGAATTGAAAAGGATAGAGATATGAAAGAATGTCAAGATCCTCAAAGCACATTCGAAGAAATTCGTTCAAAGAAATTCGTCAGCTTTTTTTTTATAAATCTAGGCTAAATTGCTACAATTTTACTATTTTCAATGCAAAAGACCGAGAAACTACATGCTACTTTTGGCATGAAGGCTTAGGCAACAGGGGATCTATTGAAATAGGATCTTGTGTGTATTCATTTTTGGTAGAAGTTGCCAATAAATATCCGGGATGTAACGTATTTTTTTATTCAGATAATTGCTGTGGGCAGCAGAAGAACCGATTTGTATTTGCGATGTACCACTTCGCGATTACAACATTAAACATAAATTCAATACAGCATAACTTCTTGATACGTGGCCACACACAGAACGAAGGCGACACAGCATATTCAGTAATCGAAAAAGCCATCAATAGAAATCTACCATATTTATTAAATAAAACAATATTATATTGGTTTTATCTTTATTAAAAAAATAACTTTATGTATCCTGCAGTTAATTACAATACTTTGTGACATTAACACGTATTAAAGTAATTTCCATTATTATTAAAACGACAACAGTTTTGAGATATATTTATTTTTTATCAACTAAGTTGAGATCTTGGTTTCTTTAAAAGTATTTTTAATTTTTGGTCAGACAAGAAGAGGAATCATGACATTTAGAATTACATATCACTGAATGCTACTTACAGGCACATCTTTTAGTAGAACACTGTATATTCGATTTTTTACAGGAACATTTTAAATAACCTTGGCCACCAAAGCGCGACAATTTTTGGCATATTTCTCTCAGTGACAAGTCCCTTACTACACCACTGGTAGGACCTAAAGGTCACTGGTGGAACAAAGAGCTACAAGAGCTACGAAGGCAAGTGAGGAAACTGTTCAACAGAGCAATGAACACTAGACAACCAACTGACTGGGTCAACTATCATACTAAAAAGAAAGCCTTCAAAAGCTTGATCCGCCAACGCAGAACCTACTGCTGGAGACGCTTCTGTACCAACATCGAAAATACCAGTCAGGCAATGAAAATTAAACACATTCTGTCAAGAGCACCCAAACAAACGATAGGGCGCCTAAAGAAAACTGACAACACTTACACCAACAACGACACAGAAACCAGTGAACTACTTCTGTCAACCCACTTTTCCGGATGTTCGATCTCCGACAATATGGAGTGGGAACCTCAAGTTTCACTGACTCCCGACGGCCCAGACTGGGACACAGCAAAGTCCATTGTTGATCACGACAAAGTACTCTAGGCAAAAACACTGGAAAGACTTTGCGATCGTGAAATTCGTGAAAACGTTATTCCACTTAGACCACTACACCCACAACAACATGCCTACAGCCAAGGCAAATCCACAGAATCAGCCCTTCACAGCGTTGTAGCACGCATAGGCGAAGGACTGACTAACAAACAATCTACACTAGGCGCTTTCATTGACATTGAAGGTGCCTTCGATAAAACCAACTTCATCAGCATAAATCAGGCGCTGGTAAACTTTGGAGTTAATCCCACACTCGCTGAAACTATCAACAACATGCTAACACAGAGAGCAATCCGATTTACCGTCAACACCATGACCAGAGGTATCGTTGCCAGAGGCTGTCCTCAAGGCGGCGTCCTATCACCCCTATTATGGAACATCGTGGTAGACGAACTCATCCGGAGGCTTAACGGGCGCGGCCTACACACCGTGGGTTACGCGGATGACTTGGCTATCTTAGCCACAGGATGTTCGGACAGCACACTGTGTGATCTCATGAGAACTGCTTTCAAAACAATAGAGTCCTGGTGCAGCAACCACGGCCTCTCGGTCAACCCAGCAAAAACGGAACTAATAATGTTTACACACAAACGAAAAATCAGGAACCTAACGCTGCCTAGGTTGTTTGATACTGACATCTCACTTACAACGGAAGTTAAGTATCTAGGTGTAATACTTGACAGTAAACTTTTATTTATGGAATAAACACCTGGACCATAAACTAGAAAGAACTTGCACAGCGTTCTTTCAGTGCAAGAAAATGCTAGGTAAAACATGGGGCCTCTCCCCGAAAATCATAAGATGGCTCTACACAACCGTAATCAGACCAACACTAACTTACGGAGCTCTCGTATGGTGGACAAGAACAACACTAACAACAACAAAAACCAAATTACAACGATTTCAAAGACTGGCTTGCTCTGCGATCACAGGCTGCATGAAAAGTACACCCACAGACGCCCTGGAGATACTGCTTGATCTGCGCCCACTCGATCTTCTAATTCAGCAGGAAGCGGCAATGAGTGCAATCAGGCTGCAAAACCTAGGCCAATGGGGCAATTGCAGGAGCCACCATACATCTATCCTGAACCAAGCAATAACGGATCAGCCGCTATTGATGGCACCAATCGACAGGACTCCTAGCAAATACCTAACACAAAAACTATACAAGATACAACCATTTGAGACTGAGAAGGACCACTCAGGCATCGCGGAAGTCCGTGTTTACACTGAGGGCTCGAAAACTGAGAAGGTCCCAGGCGCAGAAGTACACTCTTTAGATCTCAACATTAACATAAGCATGACCCTAGGCCCACAAAGCTCCATTTTCCAATGCGAATGTGCCTATCAACGAAGCTGCCAACGCCATAGCCAGACGAGAAATTACCGACCTTAACATTCGGATACTCTCTGACAGCATGGCAGTGCTAAAAGCCCTTGATAGCTACACCAGCAACTCAAAACTCGTATACGAATGCTACCTATCCCTGCAAAAGATTGCTACAGCCAACAAGGTAACACTGCAGGATAAAAGGTCATAGTAAATCCTTAGGCAACGACGCCGCGGATGAGTTGGCGAGAAGAGGTTCGGACATGGTCACTGAGGGGCCACTCCCAATTCTCCCTCTACTATACTCCCAACTGCGCACCTGGATCAGAAACCGCACACTATCACAAAAACAAACGTTGGGCACTGAGTACTGCATGCAGGCAATCAAAGCTAACTCTTTCAGAGGTCACGCCCAGATTGACTCGACGTATACTCAGCCTCGAAAGACAAAACCTGCGAATAATGGTGAGCACAGTGACCGGTCCTGTCTCCCACACAAACACCTCTACACCATAGGTAGGACAGACACAGACAGCCCTCTCTGTAGGGCATGTCTCACTACAGACGAAACTGCCAACCACGTAGTTCTGGAATGTGAAGCAGTTGCATCACAACGTAATGAAATCCTTGACAACCCAAGGTCGCTCCGCGAAGCCTGTGAAAAACCCAGGAAACTTCTGCGCTTCTGGGCGGAGCTAGGCTGGTTATATCCGTAACCATCATACCCTACGCACAAAGGACCGAATTTGAGTCTAAGTACGGAAAAGGGAGTCCATTCTTATACTGATACTCATACTCAGTGACAAGTTTTCATTTGGTATAGGATCATTCAAAGTAATGTTTGAAAGCTGTATTGCATTTCTGGGTAACCAATCTTTCAGGATACCAACTGATGTTCCAATTTTATGACTTTCATTTCGCTTTTCTAAAACTTTTCCTAATACATTTTTTTGATCTAATGGTCCACGATCTATCTTTGGTATCTCTATAAGAACTCATAGTCAAAAATCATTTATTCAATTCAGGACAAAATTGCCACTTATGAACGTCAATAACAACATTATAGGCCCCTAGGGGGCCAGAACATGTCTCCTTATTTTTTGGGCCCTACTAGCGCTTCGAGACAAGACACAGGCAATCTGGCAAGTGCTGAGAAGAAACGCCGGAACAAACTCAGTCACCATTAGCTGCCACACAAAAAATATAAATCAAAATAAACAGGTAGGTACATCAGTTTAGTGCAGGCTGGACTGACCATACATTCTTGTCATCAAGATAGTCTTGAATTTTATAATACCCCTTAGACATCAGTGTAGTTTTGACATGTGACTTAAATTTATTAATAGGAAGTTTGGTAACATTGTGAGGTATATTATTGAAAAAATTAATACAATTTCCCAAGAATGAATTACTTGTTTTGGCCAATCTAAAGTTTGGGACTACAAGTTTGTTTTTGTTTCTGGTGTTATATGAATGAATATCACTTTTCTTTATAAAAAGATTAAAATTTTTGCGTACGTACATGATATTATCAAATATGTATTGAGAGGCCACAGTGAGTATGTTAATTTCTTTAAAGAAATCTCTCAGGGATTCACGCGGACTAAGTTTGTATATAGCACGTATAGCTCTTTTCTGTAAAATAAAGATGGTATCGATGTCTGCAGCAGAACTCCACAAGAGAAGACCATAAGACATAATACTATGAAAGTAACTGAAATACACCAGCCTTGCCGTTACAACGTCAGTTAGATGTCTAATTTTTCTAACCGCAAAGGCAGCTGAAGCAAGTCTCCCAGCCAGAGTGTCAACATGTGGTCCCCATTACAACTTCGAATCCAATGTAATGCCCAGAAAAACAGTGGAGTTTGATAGATCAAGTTTTTCACCATTTAGTAAAATTACTGTGTTAGCTTGTTTCACGTTAGACATAGTAAATTTAATACATTTGGTTTTTTTTGTATGAAGAAGTAAGTTGTTACTTGTGAACCAATTTAACACCTTAGAGAGAGCTCCGCTTACATCGTCAAATACCTCTTCGCCTCTTTTTAATTTGAAGATTAAAGAAGTATCATCAGCAAACAGAACTATCTCACAGGAGTCTTTAGAATAGAAAGGGAGATCGTTAATATAGATCAAAAATAGCAACGGTCCCAATATTGAGCCCTGGGGCACTCCCATTTGAAGCGGGGCGCTAGAAGAGTTAGTACCATTAACGTTTACTGTTTGTAATCTGCCTGAGAGGTAAGAATTTAACAATTTTGATGCGTTATTAGATACACCGTAATGTTTTAGCTTCATAATAAGTGTTTGGTGATCGACACAATCAAACGCCTTCGATAAATCACAGAACACACCTATCGCATCATGTTTATCTTCATACGCATCCAAAATGTGTTTGACAAGTGCCACCCCAGCATCTGTTGTATTTCTACCTTTAGAAAAACCAAACTGTTTCTCGTGCAGTAAATTGTTAAGTTTAAAATGGGAGAGTAATTGACTAAATATAACTTTTTCAAAAATTTTACTAAAAGCAGGTAGAATGGAAATTGGCCTGAAATTGCTTGGGTCACTTTTTTCTCCTGATTTGAACAAAGGTATAATCTTACTATATTTCATTATTTTTTTATCAACTGAAGATCCCACGTCAATGTTAGGAAATTTCTGTGATGAGTGGGTTTTCATTTTTTGTGAGGCTTTTCTTAAGTTTTCGGCAGCTTTGTCTCTTTGGTCTTGAATGTTTTTTTCGATGTTGCATAAATAGCATAATAGCTGCAATCCGTAACCTTCATCACATTACGTTATTCCACAAATTACGTAAACCATTCGTGCACACGAGTAGCATGAATGTGCTCCTGTACATTCTTTGCCGCAAACTACACATAAAAGTAAAATTTGTTCTGCTGGCGCTCCCGATGCCGATTGTTGCAAGTTAACAGACTCGACAGGCAAGTCACGGTCGCAGGTTTCAATAGGCGCTGGCGCTGCTGATGAAGATGACGGTTGTTGCAAGTTAACAGACGCGACAGGCAAGTCACGGTCGCAGGTTTCAATAGGCGCTGGCGCTGCTGATGAAGATGACGGTTATTGCAAGTTAACAGACGCGACAGGCAAGTCACGGTCGCAGGTTTCAATAGGCGCTGGCGCTGCTGATAAAGATATCGGTTTTTGCAAGATAACAGATGCGACAGGCAAGTCACGGTCGCAGGTTTCAATAGGCGCTGGCGCTGCTGATGAAGATGACGGTTGTTGTAAGTTAACAGACGCGACAGGCAAGTCACGGTCGCAGGTTTCAATAGGCGCTGGCGCTGCTGATAAAGATGACGGTTGTTGCAAGTCACGGTCGCAGGTTTCAATAGGCGCTGGCGCTGCTTATGAAGATGACGGTTGTGACGCCGATAAACAGGATGGTTGCTTCTAGTTAACATAGTCAACAGGTAATTCGTAATTATGTGCAGGTGTTGCCGATGAACAAGATTGTTGTTGATTTAATATCTTCTCAAGATCTTCTTTAGTTCTTAGTTTATTAAGCAAATCAGCAGGCACTTGTGATGACAAACCAATTTGAGGATCTACTCCAAAAAGAGCTTTGTATGGTGTTCTTTTTATAGTTCGATGAAAAGAGCAGTTTTTTCGGTACTGTACAAAGCGTATTCCAATCGAACAATTAGTAGAATTATTATCGTGTAGCCAAGCCTGTAACATGTTTTTCGCTTCGTATGGTGGCACGAATCCGAGAGGTCCAATTTTTAATGACTCTGCTGCATAGATCCGGCTGAATCTGAGCGATGGCCTGCGTTATGTTGGCTTTTAGGGCAACGGTCGATTGTGGCTTATTGGCATACCCAGCGACTTTCTCCTCGTCGCTAAAGAATATTTTTCGGCCAAAATCGGGGTCCTCTTCCAAGCGTTCCGAAGCCCATTAAGCGAACACACGGCGTTGCCTATGGTCATTATCTTTGAGCTCTTGGGTCAGTTGGATCTTGTACGGATACAGGCCCAAGTCCCGACGCAAAATTTTCCAAGTTCTGAAGTCTGCGAAAGGCCGAGTTCTTGTGCACGGCGAAAAATCGACTGCCTCGGAGTCTCCTGAATACTCTCACGTACAACTGCGATGTTCTCGGCCGATCTGGCGTTCCTTTGATGTAAAGGTGTTTGTTGGTTGTTTACCGAACCGGTTGTAGAGTTGTGTGTTTCGGACCGCAAATATTGTAGTAGTGAATGATTCGGAACGCTAGGATGACAGATGTCAGTAATAAAGTGATTGCTCTTGTTCGCGGTTAAATCCGGTGGTTTTATTTATTTAACCAAGATCCCCTACAATTCTGGCGACGATTGTGAAGAATCCACGAAATAAAAGTGCACGATACGGAACTGGACGAAACTGGACAATACAAGCATCGTTAGTAGTGCGTCGTACTGATGGCACATTTGGAGCACATGGCCGGCGTCGGTGGCATAGGTCCACCTTTCGACCCATTTAGTGAGCCAACAACGACTGCAGGGCGATGGAAGGCATGGATGCGTAACTTCCAATACTACATCGATGGTCAGGTAGGCCTGGGCGAGGTTCAAAAAGTGGCGAGGTTACTTCACCAGGCGGGCACAGAGGTGCAAGAAATCTACGAAACAATCAAAGATGAAGCAGCAAAAGGCGCCAACCAATACGAAAAATGTGTAAACCAGCTAAATAACTACTTCGACCCAGCAGTGAATACAGCATACGAACGACAAAAATTCAGAAATATGGAAATGAAACTTGGGGAAACATATGCACAATTTGTACTACAGTTAAAGGTACAAGCACATTATTGTAACTTCTCATCAACAGAGGAAGCTATTAGAGATTAGGTAATAGAAAAATGTCAAAATATAGAACTGAAACGTGAGTTGTTAAAAAAGGAATCAGACCTTACGCTGAATAAAATGCTGGAGATAGCCAGATTATTTGAAATGGAGACTAGAATGTTTACTGTGAAAGAGACATATGAACAAAAAGATTTTACAATATGTGAAGTATATTATCGAAGAGGACAGTGATTTCGAAGGAAGTATCAGTGACTCTGGCAGTGATGCCACTGCGCTTGAGAGCCTAAATCAGGTGAACACGGTGTTTGAGGTAAGCAAGGGCCTTATAAGTTCTACATATGACCTTCTTGTTGACAATAAGATGACATGTAAATTTATCATAGATTCTGGAGCATCTATTACTGTAATTGATAAGATTTTGTTCAAGAAAATGTTAAATTGTGGTGTTTCATTAAAGAAAATTTGTTGTTCTAAATATCAAAAAAAAAAAATTCTTATGGGGGAAAAGAAATAGCACAGTTGGGAATATTTTATGTGAACTTACACTCGCCTGTAAATAATGTTAAGCTAAAATCTAAAATATTAGTTTACAATGGTCATGGACCAGCTTTGCATGGTAGAGAGGATTCAATTCAGCTTGGATTATTGAGGTTAGGACCTGATTTACCTAATATAAACTTGGCTAGTAACAATATCATGACAAAAAATGTTGTGTTGACAGAATTCCCAATGTTGTTTAATAGGGTAGGCAAACTTAAAGATTTTAAATTAAAAATTCCTATTGATTCTAATGTTAAATTAATAGCTCAGCCTGTAAGAAGACAACCATGTGGTGTAAGAGGCATAGAGGAAAAATTAATTAAAGAATTACTTGACAATGACATTATCGAACCTGTAACAGGGCCGACACCCTGCGTCTCACCATCCCATATTGTACAGAAGAAGGAAAAAGGGCAATATCGACTGGTCGTAGATATGAGAAAAGCTAACGAGGCAGTACAAAGGGAACGAGTGCCATTGCCAACATTTGAGGAACTTTTGGTGGATCTCAATGGATGTAAGTATTTTTCGACAATTGACATCAAATGGGGTTACCACCAATTGGAACTTGATGAGACTTCGCGTAAGATAACAGTGTTTATGCTCGAGCCTTGGGCTTTTCCGTTACAAGAGATTATTCTTTGGTATAAGATGTGCTTCTGAAATGTTTCAGAGAATAATAGCTCAGTTGCTTCAAGACATAAAAGGTGTTGCAAACAGCCAAGATGATATTAGAATCGGTGGGCGTATCAGAGAAGAATATGACTACAGACTAAGGAAGGTATTATTAAAACTTAGTGAGAGCGGCCTGACATTAAACGAAAAAAAGTGCTCATTTGGTGTAACTGAGATTACCTTTCTGGGACACCACCTCTCTGAAACAGGTATAAGACCTACTAGTACATCACAGCAGGTTGTACAAGAATTAAGAGCGCCACAGAATAAGGCAGAGGTAAGAAGCTTTCTTGGTTTAGTGAATTTTTCTGCTCGGTTTATACCAAATTTTAGCACCCTGACAGAGCCGTTATGACAACTAACAAAGAAAAATGATGATTTTGCATGGAACTCACAGCACCAGGAAGCATTTGACAAGCTAAAGACTTTAATCGGAAGAGCACCAGCCCTAAGCTATTTTGACAAAAATGCTGAGACTACTTTGGTAACTGATACAAGTCCAGTTGGTATCGCTGGAGTCCTTATACAACATCAAACTTTAAATAATCAGATTCAACCAGTTGTAATAAAGTACATCAGTAAAGCATTATCTTCTACAGAATAAAGGTACTCACAAACAGAGAAAGAAGTCCTCGTCATAGTATGGGCATGTGAAAACTTGTATATGTATCTAATTGGGAAGCAATTTAACATTATATCTGATCATAAACCCCTTGAGATTATTTACTCATCAAATTCTAAACCGAGTGCGAGGATCCAGCGATGGGTGCTGAGACTGCAGCCATATACTTTTAAAGTCATATACAAGCCTGGTAAAAACAACATTGCTGACCCAGTATCAAGGCTGTTAGACACAAAAAAAACGACCCAAAGGACTGAGGACAATGAGGATAATCTGTTAATAGCTGTCGTCGAAACAATTATTGATGCAGTTACGATTGAAGAAGTACAGGAAGCTCCATTAAATGACCCGGAGCTAAAAGACCTATCACAGGCAATAGAAAAAGATATTTGGAGTAAGGACTTGAGGAAATATGAGCTAATCAAATTGGAACTCTGTGTTGTCAATAACGTCATACTAAGAGGTACCAGAATCATAATACCGCGCAAGTTAGTGCCAAAAATACTGGAACTAGGACATGAAGGACATCTCTCGGTAAATCCTATGAAAGTAAAACTCAGATCAAAGGTACGGTGGAAGGGAATGGATAAGGATATAGAATACTGGGTGGATACATGTGAAGGATGCAGGTTAGTTAGACAAAACACTCACCCAGAACCTATAGTAACAACAAATTTACCAAAAAAGGTGTGGGAACTTGTGGCAATTGATTATCTAGGACCCCTACCATCAGGTCATTACCTATTATTTGTTGTGGATTACTACAGCAGGTATTTTGAAGTTGAAATACTAACAAACCAAACAGCAGAAAGTACGATTAAAACTCTGGAGAAAATAATAGCAAGAGAAGGAGTAATGGATGTAATTGTTTGTGATAATGGGCCCGCATTTGGAGATGTAAGATTTAAGAAATTTCTAAAGACACAGGGAATACGACTAAGACACACAACACCCTTATGGCCACAAGCAAATGGAGAAGTAGAAAGACAAAATAGGAACGTTCTAAGAAGACTAAAGATTGCACAAGGAATGAAATTGGATTGAAAAAAAGAACTTTTGACATACCTATTTGCATATCGCACTACTCCACATTCAAGTACAGGAGTGCCTCCAAGAAATGTGTTTAGAGGAAGAATTATCAAAACAAAAATACCGGAAATGACTATAGATTATTATCTTCATGATGAAGAAATACGCGATAGGGATAGATACAAGAAGGATTGATTTAAGCAATATGCAGATAATCGACGACATGCTAAGATATCAGATATCATTCCAGGTGACAGAGTTCTAGTAAGGCAAAGAAAGGAGAACAAATTGAGTACACCATTTTCTCCTATTGAGCACACTGTCGTGTGGAAATCTGGTAATTCTATCGCTGCGCAAACACCAGATGGCAAAATCTTAAGAAGAAACTCGTCTCACTTTCAACCGATAAGAAGTAGAGACATGGGAAGATTTGAAGCAGAAGAAAATGATGTAACCAAGGAAAAGGAAATAAGCCAGGAAGGAAAAGAAAAGGACTGTGAAAAAGAGAAGAGTGGGGTAAATGACAAAGACGGAGAAAGACTGGAAAACAGGAACTCAACGACACTGAGGGAGAATAATGACATGACTGACAATACTACCCGGACTAGACCTGACAGACAAAGGCGGATGCCTGCAAAATACAACGATTTTCTTCTAAGCCTCATTATAGAGTCTATAAATTGTTAATACCCATATCTTACTGATAAATTCCCTTAGCATTTATTATACAATTTATATTAATTTTTAATTTCTGCTTAACAACTTAACACACAAGTAAGGTTAATTAAGTACTGCTAAATGTATGTAGTTAGAATAGGTTTGGTAAGTTTTTATAAACTACCATGTATGAATATATATTAATAGTAAGTTAAAGAAGTAAAGTTAAAATAAGTTTAATTGGTACCGTTCAATGTAAACAGCTAACTTAGAATAGTTACAGCAAGTTTCAATTATCTGCCATGTATGAGTAAAGTATAATATAAATAAATTGTTTAAGTATGTTTAAGTTAATAACATGTTTTGTTTTATATAGGAAAGAAGGGATTGTAGAGTTGTGTGTTTCGGACCGCAAATATTGTAATAGTGAATGATTCGGAACGCTAGGATGACAGATGTCAGTAATAAAGTGATTGCTCTTGTTCGCGGTTAAATCCGGTGGTTTTATTTATTTAACCAAAATCCCCTACACCGGTCGTCTCAAATTTGGTCACCAATCGTTGGAGAGTAGATTTTGAAGGGCCACCGCGTCTGCCGTAAAATGGGCGCAATGCGCGCAACGTTTGCACTAACGAACACTCATTTTGATAATAAAGTTTTATCATTTGCACATGCTGCTCAACCGTGTAATTTGCCATGGTGATTTGGCATCAGTGACTGAATAAGAAAAAACAGATTTGACAGATGCCGCCAAAACAAAATGGCCGCCGCAGATTATTAACATCGACCCGCTCTATTTGAAAGACCCTTTATGATTCGGTTATTACTATTTTTAGACTTAGGCTTTTTTTAAACCCACATAATTTCATCGTGATATGATTTGTACAAAGCCGTAACTCACACAGGCATATCCCGATTTGTCTGTATCGGTTTCAGGTTGCGCAAAACTGTGCACTGACAATATGGCTGAATCATATTTATGAGTAATTTCAAGTAGCAAATTAAACCAACTGAAGTGCAGTCAAAATATTTATTTCAGGTTCAGCAACCGACCCAAAAATTGTATAATATTATCAACTGATTCTCAACTTTAAGGTCCAACAAATAGAATTAAATATTAATTGGCAGGTTGATGAGTTGCTGACTGTTCAAACACTCCCTCACAAAGCACCGCAACCCTTCATTTGACGAGGTAAAAACTTAATTAAGGAAATATTTCAATCGGTCGCATAAAAAGAGGCAAATTAAGGCTCCGAAACAATTTGGAAGTTTACATAGTTTGGTTAAGTACAGTCATTCATAAAAATGTAGGTGCACCGTTGTTGATATATGTAGCGCGTAACATAGAGGTATGAACAAGTCTAAATATAACTTCTGTGAAAAATGTTAACTTACATTGTTAAGTGAGATTATAGGTATCTAGGTTACTATATTAAGTATCGTTCGTAATATTTAAATACCCTTCGGATGTTACCATCAGTTTTTGTTTCGACCAAATAAATTGTAAATTTCGAGCACGACGATACCCACCGCGCTCCCTCTGAACCCCGCGGAGGCACGTGAGACCTCTCTACACTATGGGCGATCACCTGACGTAATTGCTATGGATTTTTGCATCCGTACAACTGCCCTCGAGGTTGACACATTACATGTTAATGTAATATGCATCGAATATTATTCGTAGACAATTCTTAAACAGAGTCTTCGATGCACCATTATCTTCTATCTATATATATAAAAGAAGAAACTGACTGACTGACTGACTGACTGACTGACATATCAACGCACAGCCCAAACCGCTGATGCTAGAGATTCCAAATTTGGCATGTAGGTTTCTTATAAGGTCTAGGGGTGCACTAAGAAAGGGTTTTTCAAAATTCACCCTCTAAAGGGGTGAAATGGGGGCCCATAGTTTGTATGGGGAAACAAGATTAGTTAGACTATTTTATTCGAAACTTCACAGGAGTATTTCTAACAATAAATGATTAAACACGTGTTTCAGGTTTTTTGAAAAATCGAAATCCACCCCTAAAGGGGGTAAAAGAGGTGAAAAAGTCTAAAAATCAACATGGGTATTGTTTCTACGGTTTATCGGGTCGCTGATTACGAAAACAACAACAATTTTAAAATACAACTTTGCGGACGTGAAATATATATTTGGGGTGCGATGGGGTTGAAATGTCTAAATATCAATATGGGTGTCGATTTTATGGTTTTTTGGGATGTTAATTACGAAAATGACATCGATTTGAAAATTTAATATTGTGGACATAAAATTCTTGAATTCAACCCTTAAGTAGGTGAAAAGGGGAAAGAAACTTTGTATTTCAGTTATCTATTTATATAAAATGGTAAACTGACTAATTGTTGATATATCAACGCACAGCCTTACCTTATACAGTAGTATCCATTAAGAAAGGTTTTTTTGGAAATTAGCCCTAAGGGGGTAAAATATATAGGGGATGAAAATTTAATGAAAGCATATCAGTTTCAAATAACAATTTTAAAATATTGTATTTATGGTGACGATTGAAAATAAATTTATGTATTACACCGTTCTTGATTATTCAACCCCTGAAGGGGTGAAAAAGGATATTAAGTTGTGTCTTGAAAGTCCTTCATTTTTAAAGTTATAATCACCAAACTTATGTTTATAGTAAACTTAATTCGAGAACGAGACGAATTGGACGGATGAGTCCAAGTTTGACAAGGAGGGAATAGTGAATTATCACAATGTACATCACTGGGCACCGAAAGATGCTAATCCCCACGTAAAAAGACCAAGAGGATTCCAAAGACGATTCAGTGTCAATGTTTGGGCTGGAGTTATTGGAAATCGGCTTATCGGGCCTCACTTTTTACCTGACAATATTAATGGGGAAAACTACCAGAATTTCCTGGAAAATGACCTTCCCGCCTTAGTCGAGGAAGTTTTTCAAGAGGAACGGCCTATTGTATTCCAACACGATGGCTGTCCAGCCCACTGGAGTTTACTAGACCGAGAATTTTTGAATAATTCTTTCCCTCGTTAGAAAGGGCATACAGTAGAGATGTTTACATAAAATCAGAAGCCATCGATCTCTTGTAGTTTTTTTTTTCGAGTTCTCGTAGGCCGCGCGAGCGCACGGACGTGTTCTATGCTAGTCAAGTATTAAAACTTTAAATATCAATAAAAAAGGGCAACTAGTGCAAAAAGTGGTATAAGTGATAAGGATAGCTGTCACCTGTCGACAACACCTGCAGCGTGTAGGCGTTTCGTCCCGCCCACAAGCTCAGCGGTGGGTTAACCGAATATCATAATTTTTAAGGGAGCGCTGCTGCGCGCAACTATTTAGGCCTAAATGGATGAGCGGCCGTCGGCAGGGGGCGCGAATAAGATGTACGGATCGGATCCTAATCCTAATATCCACGCAATGAAGGAAAGACAAAGATCTCTTACTGAGTGGATGAACCCTAGGCAGAAGAAAAAACGAGCGGTAAATGACTCGGACAGTGACTCGTCTACTACGCAACCAACAAGTAAATCAAAAACAACCTGTTGCTCAGCGGAGACATTAAACGAAGCTGTAAGCTCACTTCGTGAGGATATGAAGACTATGCTTAATGCAATAAAAGAAATGCAAGAACAACAAGATCGCCGTTTTTTGAGCTTTCAGAAAGATATGGCTAACGTAAAAATTTCTGTCCAACAATTAAATAAAACTAATGAGGACATAGAAAAGTCGCTAGACTACCTTGGCAGAAAATATGAAGACTTGGAAAGCTATAATAAAGAAAGTTCAGAAAAACTAAAAAAGCAGGAAAATAAAATAACTGATATATTTCAAAGAAATATAAACTTGGAAAAATGCAACAAGGCTTTGGAGAAACGTGTGATTATGCTAGAACAAAAGGAGTGTAATTTAAATATAGAACTCGTAAATGTGCAATACTCCCAAGATAAAAGCACTATAGACATAGTCAAAACCATCTCAAAAGAATTAAATTTGAATCCCGAAAAAATTTAAAAAGCTTGGCGAGTAGGGAAAGCGAAGGAAAATAAGGACTCTCGTCCCATCATTGTCACACTTTCATCTCAGGAGGCCCGTATGGAATGGCTAAAATCACGAAAAGCTGACATCACCAATCACAACATATATAAAAACAACAACAATAACAGAATATATATAAACGAGCACGTAACACATCATCTGCGTCAATTATTTTGGGAAGCAAAAACAAAACTTAAAGATGCATATAAATATATATGGATACAGAATGCTAGAATCCTAATAAAAAAAGATGACACGAACAACAAAATTCAACAAATACGTTCTGAAACCGATATAAAAAATCTTTTACATAAGAAACAAGAGGAGTAGCCATAAAATAAGCGAATAGTATTTAAAACCTGAGTCATTATTTCTATTATAAAATAAATAAAACAAAATGCCATCTTTCATTGTAGCCGAACAATGCGTAGAAGATATTGCCTACTGTAAGTACACTAGCTTAAAAATGTGGTGCAATACAATAAATAAGCAAGCGGGACAACTGCAGATTATACACATAAACGTTTGTTCTCTAAGGAAGCACTTTGAAGAATTAATAGTAATGTTGAAAGAATGTTCACCTAATCTAGACTTAATATGTCTAACAGAAATTAATATAAAAAATGAGGAGATTTATAAATATCAGATAGATGGCTTCAACGTATTTACATGGACTAGAGAAGAGCGGCGAGGTGGAGGAATCCTCTTGCAAGTGAAAACTGAGTATTTGTTTACACCCAAAAAAATTCCGGTGTCTCATTGTGAAATTCTTGCAGGTGAACTCCTGACCAACAACTATAGAGTAAAAATATTTATTATATACAGACCACCAGACAACAACAAAACTTGCTATTTAACAGAGCTAGAAGCAATACTACAGCGCGTACCCAAGCGAGAAAACTTAATACTTATAGGGGATATAAACATTAACACCTTGGAAGACGAGTTAAACGCGGTCTCAAGAAGATACCTAAATATGTTAAGCGAACAAGGACTGCAGTGTGGAATACGAGATATAACGCGTGAGTGCGTCGTTGCGGGGCGAAGAGTAACGTCATGCGTCGACCACGTCTTCCTGCGAACTGGCGGGGCAAGTGCACTGCAGAGTTTTACCGTTACGCGAAAGGTCGCCGATCATTACCTAATCGGTCTAACAGCTGATGTAAGCAAACAAAAAACCATCTCACTGCCTCGAACCTTTTTAAACAACAACACTGTCACTGAGAAGTTAATTGACACTAAGTGGTCGGACTTACTAAAATGTGAAGATCCAATTGAACTTTATTATTCTATTGTGAAAATATTTAATGATATCTATAAAATATGTACTTCTCGGCGCACGGATACCGTTAAGAGAGTTACTCACAATTATGGGTAACTAAAAACTTACAAAAGGAACTTGAAAAGAGAGATTTACTATTTAGAAAATGGAAATCGCATCCAAATAATAATTCCCTTAGACTTGAGTACACTTTACATAGAAACTATACTAATAAACTTATTAAAAAAACCAAAAACGAATATCAAAAGAAAAAAATATTAAATTTGAAGGGGGACATGCGAAAAATCTGGAGTAACGTAAATAATTGGCTAGTTCGAAATAAATTATCGGTGGTAGTGTGATTGAGAGGTACATGTTGCATGATAAGACTAAATCAGATGTGTGCGATGGTTTCTGTAATACTTTCACGAAAGAGATAGAGGATATTAAAAGTCAACATCAGTGCCAGAACTTGTTTTTAGACAGAAAGATGTATGTGACAGAAAGTGACGTCAGTTTTAGGTTTAGGAGGGTACTACCTTGTGATGTTTTAGAGGTGATAGAAAGCATGGACTGTGGCAAGTCGTCGGGATCGGACCGTATCAGAGTAAAAGATGTTAAATCGGTTAAAAATGATATATCTCCGGTGTTGGCACACTCTATAAACTTAAGTATTAAAACTGGGCAATACCCAAATGACTTGAAGCTAGCTATTATAAGGCCAATGTACAAGCAAGGTTCCCATAATGAATTCACAAATTATAGACCAATCGCAATATTAAATGTTGTTAATAAAATAGTAGAAAAAATTATAGTTAGACAGATTACAATTTTTATAGAGGAAAACAAAATTATTAGTGACGTTCAGCATGGGTTTCGTCCTAATAGGAGTACGGCTACGGTCTTAACAAAGTTTGTTGACTACGTGAATAGTGCATTGAACGAACAAAAGATAGTATTTGCAATATTTGTTGATTTTAAAAAGGCGTTTGACACACTAGATCACGATGGCTTGCTGCAGTCTATGATGGAATGTGGCATAAGGGGACCGACCAGCGCGTGGTTTAGAGAGTACTTACGAGGCAGGCAGCTCACGGTTAGCATTTGCGAACCCAGAGTAAAAAAGGGGATATTAAATATGGCGTCCCTACTGGCTCCGTCTATGGCCCTGTCGGGTATATAATGCACGTGAATAGTATGCCCAATGTAATCAAGAAATGTAAGTCGTATATGTATGCTGATGACACGTGCATTATATACAGTGACAGGTTAGGAGGTTATGCAGGAGGACTTCGACAATGTTGTCCGATGGGCCCACGACAATGGAATACTCATTAATATTAATAAGACTAAGTGCATGCCTATACTGTCTCCCTATAGTAAGAGTAAAACTATAAATATTAAAGTAAAGGGACACTCCTACGACTGCTTGCATAGCGGTCAAATAAACTGCAAATGTCTAAATATTGAAATGGTATCATCTTTTAAATACCTCGGACTGAGAGTGGATGAGCACTTTAGCTGGATCCCCCATGTTGATTCTGTTTGCAACAAGCTAAGATCAATTCTCGGCAAATTACACTATCTAAAATATGTCGCTACAAGGGGTACCATGTACTTAATTTATCACGCGCTGGTTGATGCTGTCATATCATATGGACTAGGTGCGTATGGACTGACTTTCCCTGTTCATTTAAATAAAATGAAATTGCTACAAATTCGAATTCTTAAACTGTTAGTAGATTTGAAGACAAAAGACTCATTGGAAGGAGAATATGAAAGATTATTTAAGCTATGTAAAGTACTACCAATAGAACACTAAGAACGACAATTTTAATGGAACAGTTTGACAATACTGAATATAAGCAGGAAACCTACCGAATCCGGTCATCTAAAGAACCAAAGTTGCTAGTCCCTAAGACAAAAAACTATTATGGTAAGCGCACTAGGCGCTGGCTAACGCCTGTCTATAGCAATGAATTACCTCACGATATGTTGCAAAAGGTACATAGTAAGAACCACCTTAAGGTCGTGTTGAAACGTCACTATCTGTCATTATGTCCATAGATATCTGACGACTGTCTGGTGTAGTGGTTCGCGCTCCGGACTGCAAAACCAGGCGGTGGCGAGTTCGAATCCCGCGGGGGGCAAATGGTTGTGTGATGAGCGCAAGCATTTGTACCTGAGTCATGCATGTTTGTATACGTATTTAAGTAGTTACTCTGTCTGGCTGATAATTGGTCCTCATGTGCAGGCCTTGCTTGGCTTGGTTTGGGACTAGATAATTGGTGTGATTGTGAAAGCAATTCATAAGATAAAAATAAATAATGTATCCCCTAGCCTATAAATAATAATTAGAATAAATTAAAATAAAATATAAAATGTATTTATAAGAAACAACTTATACCCACGAGGACTACTGCCGACAAACTGTTGTACAGTTTGGCAGAAAGAAAATTGTGTAAACTTTTGTGTTTCTAATAAATAAATTAAAAAAAAAAAAAATTTAATAGGGTGTTAGAATTTCAAAAGGGGTATAAAATTTTGTAATTGTCGAATTAATAATCACCAAATATATTATCTCGGCTTATGGTTGCAAACTAACCCAACATACATTGTTATTTTAACTCGGCTGCCGTAGGAGGGTTATGTTTTTCGAGCGTATGTATGTGTGTTTATAATTTTTTGGCACGCTCTACAGCCTAAGCCGTTACAAATGTATTTCATCATATGAGATTCTTCTCAGTTGTGGAAGTGACATAAAGTATATCGTTTTCCAGAATTCCCATAGGACATATGAATTACGCGGGGAACTCTGATCTCTAATGCTACTTACCTGATTTCAACCCTCGATGAAGGTCTGCTTCAGGTTATTTTAACTCCTGTTGAAGTGTTCCAGAGACGTCGCCTGGGGTCAACATTTTGTTTATTTTGAGCTAGGACGCACCGTTTTCGCGCTATCAAGGCGCTGCGTACACGACGTAGCAGGGCGGGCCTGACAATTTCGCCGCGAACAATCGACCAAAGGGAATCGTATACTGCAACGCACACGGCGGTCAATAAGACCGCGCCACCAGTGCCCACCCCGCACCGCGGCATGTCCGTGGCTGCCTGCCGTGGATCGCACAAACCAGTTTGTATACACTAACGCAGACGGCGGCGTGGGCGGCTAGCTTAGTCTGCGCCGCGCGCTCTACTAGAATGGTTGTCCTGAACTGACCGTCGTGTACGTTGAGTAAGCGGCGCGGGCAGCTGCGGGCATCGATGAGCAGACGCGGTCTTTATTGCTTCACGGTCAAAAAGACCGCACCACTGCGTTGTATGCGCAGCACCTTACTCCATTCTATATTAATTAATCTATATATCTAATCTATATAAAAGGCAAAAGCGATTGACTGATGTATCAACGCACAGCCCAAACCGCGGGTTCTAGAGATTCCAAATTTGACACGAACCTACGTGTCTTATAAAATCTAGGGGTCACTAAGATAGGATTTTTTAAAATTAATCCCCTAAAGGAGTGAAATGGGGGTCCAGTGTGGGGAAAGTTTGTATTGGTAAACAAGATTAGTCACTCTTTTATTCGAAACTTCACAGGAGTAAGTTCTCCTTACGATAAATGAGTAAACATGTGTTTCAGATTCAACCCATAAAAAGGGGAAGGGGGCTGACAAAGTCTGAAAATCAACATGGGTCTTGTTTCTATGGTTTATCGGGTCGCTGATTACGAAAACAACAACGATTTTAAAATTTAACGTTGCGGACGTGAAATTCTATCTCCCCTGTTGGGATGCGATACGGTTGAAATGTCTATCAATATGGGTGTAGATTTTATGGTTTTTTGGGACGTTGATTTTAAAATTGAATATTGTGAACATGAAAATTTTTGACGTAATAACGTCTTTAAAATCGTTTTAGTCGGGTGACATGTTCAGAAACTTGTGTCACACCAAAACCTCACGAGCGCGATCGCAGGTATAACGAGAGAGAGACGGACCGATCTCCCGTCTCATCTCGAGCGCTGCCAGTCATTCCGTGAAACTTGTCACGCGGAATCCTCACGAGCGGAGGCTGGCATAGCGTTCGAGTGAGTGGACCGATCTTCTGTCTCTCTCACTCTAGCGGCATACAAACGAATGGAGATTTTCTCGTGCGGTTAAGTTTTCGTTGTATAATATAATTATAATTATATTCATATAATGTATGAAGAAAAATGTATATCATAGTCGAATAAGTAAACTTGTCATTTTACACCCGAAATTTATCATCAAAAGTGTGAATAAAACGATAGATGTAATTTAAAATTTGAAAAAATTGTTATCTTCATTAATTCCTTACTTCCCAAAAACTTATATCACCAATAAGACGTTATCACGTAAACATCTCGATCGTAAACCTACTTTACAAACAACCAATTTTGAATTTTTTTGTGCCAAATTGCAATTCAATCGGTCCAGTAATTTCGGAGCTAATCGGTTGTAACAGACGGACTGACAGGCAGCCACACGTGATCCCCACACAAAGGTTTTATTTTTGCATTTGATGCATAGAATGAGACCCGCGTTAATTGATAAATCGCTATATTATATCATATCATATTGTGTTTTGATGGTCAGGCTGTATTAGTAAAAAATATTGTCCTTAAAGAAGTTTTGTAGTTTTTTTTAAATTACTGAGTTTGACATTCATACATCACTCAAAATCGAATCTAACGCGAGCGAAGCCGCGGGAAAAAGCTAGTAATAGCATAAAGAAATAAAGAAGAGTATAAAAAAACATCAGCAATTTCAAACTTAGACTATGATATACCTACAATATCAGATTTGTTACGTATTTGTACGTAGGTAGCATACGTTGTAGCTATACACATACGATAGCGTGGCTGCGTCCACGCCCCTTCACCTTTGTTAATAAACACCAGTGCGTTGACAGCCGTCCCGTGTTTTACTCGGGTCCCCTGTACTTCCATACTTACCAGTGGCGACGACTACCCGCGTTCGTAATAAATAAAAATGACCAGTACAAATTTTGGTTTCTTATCGAATTTCGATCACAATCTTCAAACGTGGAAGATATACAAATGCAGGTTGGAACAGTGGTTCATAGCGAATGCTATTGGCAGTTCAGAGGGAAGCAAAAAACGGGCAATTTTGCTCAGCGCACTCACCGAGGGCACCTACAAACTCGCAGCGGATCTTGCGCTGCCCAAGGAACTGCAGGAGGTGCTATATGAAGAAATTATCAACATCCGTGACACACACTTCACTCCAAAGCAGGTCGGGTTTAGCGAGCGCCACCAGTTTTACGCCGCTACTCAACAGCCGACAGAGACGCCTTCACAGTGGGCCGCCAGGTTGCGAGGTTTGACCGCGCAGTGCGGGTTTAGCAACGTCGAGGAAACGCTGCGCGATCGGTTTATTATGGGAATGCTACCTGGACCAGAGAAGGAGAAGATGTATGTACAGGGACTGGCGGAGCTGACGTTTGCTAGGGCCGTGGAGCTGGCCGAGAGCGTTTAGGCGCGATTGGGCCAATTCGCGATTGGCCCAATCGTGAAAAAATTACAAATTCGCGATTAGTCCAATTCGCGATTGGTCCAATTCGCTATTGGACCAATTCGCGATTGGTCCAATTCGCTATTAGTCCAATTCGCTATTGGGCCAATTCGCTATTGGACCAATTCGCTATTGGTCCAATTCGTAATTGGTCAAAAATAAAATGATATCCAAAATGAAACAAATGAGGTCATTTATTAGTATGGATTTTAATTATTATGCATTATTATAAGTATCTTGAAGCTATTAACAACTAGTTTCATAATTTAACCAAAAAACTAAAGTTATTGGTACAACAACAAAATCAACTATGTAACTAAATAGAAAATAATCAACAAACGAACTTTTACTACTACTATATGTAGAAAATAACAAAGTCATATTTTTCAGTTTTACTTATTTCAATAATAATCACATTTGGAAATAGAGCAAGATATAAATATAAAAAAATACAAACATTTGTTCCTTAGTTTTTAAATAACAATAATCGTAAGTATATAATTTTGTAAAAAAATATTTTTGTTGTCAATGTTCCATTTTCATATTGGTTTAGTAACTGTTCATATTTTCTATCAAATAAAATGTCGCGTTCTCTCCTTTTATTATTTGTATTTTTATCGTTATTTAAAAATTATAGAAACAAACGTTTGTATTTTTTATATTTATATTTCGCTCTATTTCCAAAAGTGATTATTATTGAAATAAGTAAAACAGAAAAATATGGCTTTGTTATTTTCTACATTTAGTAGTAGTAAAAGTTGATTATTTTCTATTTGGTTACATAGTTGATTTTGTTGTTGTACTAATAGTTTTTAGTTTTTTGGTTAAATATGAAATTAGTTGTTAATGGCTTCAAGATACTTATAATAATGCATAATAATTAAAATCCATACTAATAAATGACCTCATTTGTTTCATTTTGGATATCATTTTTTTTTGGACCAATTACGAATTGGACCAATAGCGAATTGGTCCAATAGCGAATTGGCCCAATAGCGAATTGGACTAATAGCGAATTGGACCAATCGCGAATTGGTCCAATAGTGAATTGGACCAATCGCGAATTGGACTAATCGCGAATTTGTAATTTTTTCACGATTGGACCAATCGCGAATTGGCCCAATCGCGCCTAAACGGCCGAGAGCATGCGAGGCGCACGAGCCGCCGCCAGCACTGCCGCCGGCGTCGTGCCGCAGGCGCCTGATCAGCTGTACAAGATCGGCCAACACCATAATGCCGGGATGCGTCACAGTGCAAAGGAGAAGTGTACGGTGTGTGGTTATACGAACCACAAGGCAGAGTCCTGTCGTTTTGCAAACTATACTTGTAGGAAGTGCAACATAAAAGGCCATTTACGTCGAGTGTGTAGAAAAGTAAATTTTGTTTCGTTAAACTCGAGTGAGGTAAATGAGGGCGGCGAAGACGACGACGGTGAGTTGTTTAATATCCGTTCTTATAGAGGTGAACCACTAGTTGAAACGGTGTACATTAACGGAAAAGGTTTGCAGTTCGAAATCGATAGCGGATCGGCGGTTACGGTCATTTCTGAAAGTACCTTCAAGTTACATTTCAACAAAGTACCGTTAGCAACAACAAAAAAAAAAATTGTCAGTTACACGGGTGAAGTGCTAGGTTGTGCCGGCGTAGCGCGCTTGCCGTTGCAGTGGGGCGGGCGCACCCGCACACTCGACGTACATCCTGTTCTATGAGTACTAAAGCACCTACATTTAAATTAGGCATAGTGTGACACCACTTGTGACGAAGATCCCTTTCAGCTAGCTCAGCCTGAGTTCCTCGTCAGCATACGTACTGGCCCCAGCCCGCCGTGCGTGCGGTGAGGGGATGTGTACCTAATTTAGGATAACCTACCAGGGATTGACCAGAGAAACCAACGAGACGTTTGAACTCTATTTATTCGCGCAGTTCCACAAATGTTACTTAAGCTAATGCACTCCTAACACTTAATTTAGACTGTGACTCTCTGTCTCATTAATACATGTAATGTACATGGGCTAGACATCAAGACAAGGATATTTTATTGCCGTCATCAGGACACACTGTACATTATTGTACATTAATACATTTAATGTACAATAATAGCACTGAGTTCTGATGCCGGTAATAATATATCCTCGTCTTGATGTCTAGCCCATGCCAGATACCACACTACGCACATAACGTGTGCACAGCAACCGATTGTGCACCTTCCACTTATACAACTGCAATAATAATGAGCAATTGCTTCTCTATTTTGTCTTTCTCGGTTAATTACAATATAAGAATAATATATTCTGGACCTCACATGTCTAGATTGTATACGCACACGTAATAACCAAATGTCTTCTTCTTCAATAAAATCTCTGAGCTGACTTATTTGACGCTCCCGGTATTCTTCAATGTTGTACAAGCCTTCAACTAAGTGTTCAGCGTAGTAGCTGCGAGCCAACTTGATTTGGTATGTGCCAAGTGCAAACAGAATTAGGTCTTCTTCAGAAAAAACCGGGAAGTCTTCAAAAATAGGTTGATCACTGCTGAGTCTTTCAAATGATGCCCTCTGTCTATTTATGTTATGACGGATAACGTAGTCTGCTAAGAGGTTTGGTATTTCAATGCGTTCATTATTTATATTCACGAACGACGATGCATAAATACTATCTTGTATTGGTGTCTGAAATGCATTGATGAGTGCCGCAGCGTTTCGGAAGTCCTCGAACATGTGACTTAAGGCGCGATTAAAATATTCTTGCCTAAACAATTTAAAGCCTCGCTTGAACTTGCCATTTGTAACTTCCACTACCCAGCGGCATAGAGTGACCAGCCTAGTTCTATTGGCCTGTTCAGTAGTAAGCTGGTCTGCACCGCGGTCTTTGGTTTCGGGCATATAGGCACTGTAGTTGAATCGCTGCAAATCGCCACAGACGTCTCTGAACCCACGATCTAAAATGAATATATCGCCAGCCCGGTAAAACCAGTGAAATGTGCCTTCTTCGTCATTTATTATTCTTTCCAAAATACTGGCATCTGAGTCGGTAGCAGCATAGGGTCCACAAACATCAATTATATGCCCATCGGAACACACCATTAAGAACGGTTTTAATAGATTTTCGTATTTGTGTAGACTGTAGGTCTCTCGCTGGAACGAAAAGTTGGAGCTCTTCTGTATATAAATATATGTTCCATCCATGATTGTTGTTGCCTTCATTTCTTCTGGAGATGACTCGGGATTTCCAAATAACGCGTTTGGTACAATAAGATTGCGGTCAGCGACCATTCCTCTATTTAAATAGTCGAGTCCCAGGTGTCTTGGCTTAAAATCCAGAGATATAGCATCACGCGCGGTTTTTAAATGCCTTTCTAGAGTTCTTCTACTTATACTAAAGAGCGTGGCTAATTTCTCGTTGCTTTCACCAGTTCGCAACTTCATTAAATAAATGGCTAGTTTCGTTTTGGCGTTCGACTCAGACAAAGAAGGCGTTTGTTCCAAGATTGAATTGAATTGATCTCTGCTAACGCCCAATCGAATATGAATCTCATTAGGATCCATATTTTCGATATCTTCAAAGTACAGTTTTTTTTTTAAAACAGCTGTTTTTAAAAGCTCTAGTATTTGCACAAAATGAGTGCTGTTAAAATCATGTCTGAGATTTGGACTATCAATGAGCTCCTCCCAATCATCCGATGTTAAATGTGCATCACATATTCTGGCAGTGTCTGGTATGAATAAGTTAGAATGTAACAGAGGAGTAGATGGCGCTGCCGTCATGAACACATCGGCTCAATTATTAATATTTATTTTGAATAGTAAAATAGGACTAAAAGTGACTAGTTTCGTGAACGTTACATGCAATGTTGGACAAATATAATGTGGAAGTATTATCTCTGAGTTACACAACGGAGTTTTGCAACAATAGTGAGTAAAGTGTTTGTGTAAAGGTCTGGTTGGAACGAACTAATTTGAACTTTAAAATTACATAAGCATTGACAAATTACATGTGATGAACGATAACAGGTGAAAATTAAACAGACTAATAGTTAAGTGCAAAAATTAACGTAAACTTTATTCTTACTGTGAATCTTATATTATTGATAAGTACCTACCTACAAACTTGTAAAAAAAAGATATCCATCATTGATCATTGATACCGGTGTTTAAAAAGAACGTAGTGACATCTATGAATGATCTACATCATTGGAAGGGATAAAATCCAAGTACCTAGCGACATCTATGAAAGATTGACCATACCATTTTTATAGTCAAGATTGGACTCGATACGTAGTGACATCTAGAGAAAACTGACTGAACCAGAACAAGGATTTAGATACAGCTGAACAACAGACATATGACAAATTCGCCGTGGAAAGAATTGAGCTCTTGGTCTTGCGGTTCCAACAGTGGATTTTACTGACTCAAGTGCACGGATTCAAATCCAGCTGAAATAAATTTCATAAAAGTTTTTTTTTTCTTTTTCTTATGGAAATGATTATTTATGCATTTTTTGGATTATTTATTATTGCAATTTTGATAAGTCAATAAATTATTTATGAATCAATTATTAATATTATTACTGACAATCATTTAAGATGGCATCAAACATGATAAATAGAACGAAGAGAAACCAAAATCCATCAAAAGTAATATGTAATAAATGTAAAGTAAGAGTAGATGAAAGAAACACTATATTGTGCTACTTATGCCAGAAACGTTACGAATTTGATTGCGCCGGAATGTCGGAAAAATTGTATCGCTTATCAAATGATGAAAAAAAAGGAAATGGAAATGTAAACACTGCAAAAAAAAACAAAAAATCTATACTCATAGTACAAATAAACCTCAAGAAAGGGCAGTAAGGAAACCGCTCATCCAGCCTACTCAAGAATTTAGCTTATGTTCATCTTCAACAGGCTTAACAAATTCAACTCCACAGAAAAATACAAACAAATGTGAAATTAATGTCACAACCGAAAACTTTTTTGAGACATTGTCGGAACCGACTGTTGATTCTGACGTAGAGGATGAGGGAACTTATATCTGGGCCATAAAAGCATAAGGTCGAATCTCAAGATACACCCAAAAACACTTTTTGCCAGTTTTGAACTTTACTTTTCTTGCTCTTTCTGGCAAACTAACTCTTTTATTTCTATCTTGTTTCATTGCAGAGATACAAAAGGTAATTTATGATGTTTTTGACGAATTCACAATATGTCTAAATTGCATAATAGCATATTTATAAATATACCTTTCTTGCACAAATAACCAATACTGAATAGTATACGTATATTGACATCAACCATTATGCCTTTATGAAGTTTCAGTCTTTTCTGTAATTCACGTTGGGTGTATTCACAGATACACCTTTCTGCCTCTAATCGTTGCAAGCAATGTAATTTTTGGATCTCAAGATACACCATTATGCTAGAAATATTTTGACCTTTACTACAAACGCATAAAGTCGAAAGTAAATATCAAGCATTATTCCTGTAATAAAGCAACATTACGCAATTTTTTTCGGTCGTATGACTTAATATACTTTTATGCCGTCAAACATTTCGTGAAAATGTGGTCCCATTGTAGTCGGTACTGTAGATAGTTCGAATATTTTCCAATTACCAAGTCTTTAGAAATCGTCGAGCGAGCAGTTTTAAAGTCCTAATTTGTATGCCGACGACAGTATTTTTGTCTCTATCCATCGCTTTTAAGACCGAGTGAGCAAACGAGATGGCTAGAGTTAAAAATACCGCCAAAACTTTACGCAATGCGACGTTGCATGTAGGCAAATGTGCGGGAAGTCAAATGTGTTGCTTGTCTCTCTCTTCCACCGTTTCTCTTGCACGTGGCAAAGCGAGATGAAACTAGTACGCCAGTGCTAAATCTAACGTGCACGTAGCTGGCCGGCGACCGGTCATTTCTTGATTATTTGAACATAAACACAGCAAATTTTGCGCGTAAACAAGTGGTCGTGGAAAGAAAATAAGTTTAAAGTTAATTTCTGTGATAGTGAGTATAATGTTAGTGATTATTTCTCAATATGGAGGATAACTATAAGGTAAGGATATTTAGAATTGTTATTTTAATTAGATAATGAAGGTCAGTGTTTCATATTTGGTCAGAGTGTAGCGTTAGTAAACTTTATTGCAGAAAGTTCTGTTGTCCACATTAGTTGAAAAACGTCGCGTACTCAACGAACTTCGCAGCAGAGTTATTATTATAGCTCGAGGAACAAATGAAAGTGATGATGACATTGGTAAGTATATTTTAGATTTTAAAATAATCCGTGTAGGTTACTCTCCGTTTCGCGTTGTGGTGTATCAAAGTGTAGTGTGAATGTTAGAAAGTGGCAAAGTTTGTGAATTGCTGCGTTTATGGTTTGTAAGGTATAATCTCCGGAACTACTAAACCGATTTTAAAATCATTTGACCCATAGAAAACTACGTTATCCTTGAATCTTATAAGCTATATTTTATTTGGATTAAAAATAGAGTGTGGATTCTTTATTGCGTGGACGAATTCGCGGAGGACTTCTGGTGTTAGTTATTTAAGAGAGCAATTTAATAAGCATATTATCTGTTGAAAATTGGTCCAGCAACTTTAAAATGTATTTGCCAATTTGTTTCAACCATCAATTAAATAATAACAAAATAAAAATGTTTATAAGTAACCAAAACCATCAGAAAAATGGTGAAGATCCCAATATTTCGATTTGTCAAAATACTAATTCTACCAAACAAGTTACAAGCGGTGAGTTGCTAATTTAGATAATTTATGGGTACTTTAAACCCAAGTGGAAACTTAAATTTTTCAAATTAATTAATTGTAAAGGATTTTATTCACAGTAATATCATGTTTTCGTTTTAGGTAATTTGACGGAAGATCAGTCTACCCTGATGTTGAGCTGTACTTTAAGAAATACCCCTCCTAAAACTATAACTGGTAAGTACCTTTTAGATGAGATTAATTATTTTCATATGTAATTAAACGAAACGACATATTAACAGATGTCAACGTGTAATGTGTAATTATTAAATTTGTGCGTTCTTGCTGTCTGAGTGTAATGTGCTATAACCTTATTATCATTTCAGGTGGATTGGATGAACAAGTTAATCTCGACTACGATAGCGACGATTCTGTTTTGGATAAAAATTATGAACCTAATAAAGATGACTACAGTTCTAGCTGTAGCGAAATAAGCAACTCTCCGACACAAACCACATCTAATTTATTAAAAAGTAGTCAAGTAAAAAGGCGCATTTTTTCTCCAGATAAACTAGACGAAAATAATGGCCGATCATCGAAGCGTAATATATCCTCTCTATATGAACATGATCCTCCAGTAAATATGAATGATTCTGAATTAGTCACATTGGAAGACCTTATAGGCCCGCTGAATAACGTAACAGCAAATCCTAGTAATTTTTCATCGCCTACAAAAAAACCTTGTCTGGATAAAGTTATCGTGAATGTTAATGAAAATGGTAGTGATTCTGATAACGGCGAGAGTTTCTTTTCATCACTACGATTACAAGGTTCAAAAGCTTTAGTTCCCTTTCAACCAAATAACAGTGATGTATTATCTGTTACATCCTCGGCAACTGGAAAAAATGAGATTTCAAGTGAAAGTAAGAACTTGTATCACAACACAAATACGCCTGCGTATAAAGTCTTGGCTGTGGACTGCGATGGCACAATTTATTTGCCTCATTTAATAAATAACTGCAATGCTTCAGGGGCTGATTCAAGAATAGATTTAGAAATGTCCCAAAAAGGTAAAACAAAAATTGCGAATCCATCTAAATGGATAAGGAATATATCGAAAACATCAAGATTGAAAGGATCTCCATATCATTCCACAGCAGCTAAAAAAAATATCGAAGTCGAAGGCCGTATGCTTAAAGCACCTTGCTCATGTAAATCAAAATGTTATTTAAAGATAACCGAAGACCAAAGACAGCTAATACATTACCAATTTTGGAAACAATGTAAAAGTTGGGATCAGCGAAGACAATTTATTGTTAGCACTGTAAGAAAGGATCTTAAACGAATGATGAAAACTAGCGGCAATTTAGAAACAGACAGAAGGAAGTTCTCATATACTTACACACTTCAGTTTGAAGGTTTCGAGGAAAAGGTATGCAAAGTCATGTATATGAACACACTGTCAATAAGAGAAAAGTTTATTACTGTGAGTATGGAAAAAAAACAAGAGGGAGGCTTAATAATTGGAGATCAGAGAGGAAAGCATGATCCAGCCAATAAATCACCGAAAGAAATGATTAAGACAGTGATCGATCATATTAAATCTTACCCGTCTTATGAGAGTCATTACGCACGTGAAAAAAGTAAGAAAAAGTATTTAGGATCACTTAAATATTGCTACTATGTATGCTCAATATAAAATAAAAATGGAAGAAGAAGAAACGCCAGAAAATCTGATAGCAAAAGAATGGATTTATAGACGTATATTCCATACTGAATTTAACCTTAGCTTCAAACTACCTTCGATAGACACATGTGACGATTGTGATGCCTACATAAAACAAAATAAACTTAAAACCGAGATAGATGAAACTAAAAGAAAAGAAATAGAAGAAGAGCATAAAGATCATATTAAATTAGCCGAAGAGAGATATACATTGAAAAAGAAAGACAAAGAAGAAGCAACAAATAATTCTCAGAAGAAAAAAGTTCTTATGTATGATTTACAAAAGTGTTTGGCGACTCCCAATCTTACAAACACAAAATCGTTCTACATGCGTAAACTATGGACGTTAAATTTGACCATGTTTGATGCAACTGAAAATACTGCGACGAACTTGGTATGGTCTGAAAACATTAGCGGAAGAGGAGGCAATGAAATCGCTTCGTGTCTCCTTCGTTGGGCAGATGAGAACAGATCGAAAATAGCAACCATTGAGGAACTAACCTTTTGGTCTGACAATTGCGCTGGTCAAAACAGAAATTTCATGATAGTGACTGCTTACATTTGGATGCTGGGCCAATTTACAAACTTAAAGGTCATCAATCACAAATTTATGTTAAAGGGCCATACTCACATGGAGGTAGACCAGATACATGCTCAGATTGAGAGAAAAAAGAGACAACTTAAAACTATGCAAATAGCTATACCAAGGGATTGGTCTCAGTTTATACGAACATACGGTGGAGGTAAACGAAATTTCAATGTTTTTGATATGACATTGGCGGATTTTAAAGACCTTACTTCGCTGTATAAAAGAAACGGACCTTTAGTACAAAGAAAGAAGAACAAGGATGGAAATGACTTCAAAATATCAGAATGTGTATTCTTGCAGTTAAGACGAGAACACCTAGGTGTTCTTTTCTACAAAGAAACCTTTTCAGGCGAATTCAACGAAATATCCTTAATACGAAATGTTGCTAAAGGATGTGAATTGCCTGCTGAACTACCTGCTATACGAAATGATGAAAAGCCGATATCTTCTGCAAAATATAAAGATCTAATGAGTCTTTTGCAATGGGTGCCCTTAGAATTTCACGGGTATTACAAAAAATTGAAACACAATGATAATGAGACTGATTTTCCTGAGGCTGATTAGATTTATATTTTATAAATATGTTTTGTTTTAAAACAATTTTTCCGGTTTTTATAGTTTTATTATTAAGAAGTTCATTAATAATGAGAGCTCTGAATATTTACGTTTTTGTTAAAATAATGTTTAGAAAGCAAACTAGCAGTTATAAGTTTTTATTTCTTAGAGGTCTTGTACCTTGTTATTTATTAATGCTTTACAGCTTTCTGCTTGAAATAATTATTTGTTATTCAAAAATATAAGCTGACTTCCGACGTATGCTGTCATTGGGTAATTAATAACATAATGCTATATCTTAATTTGCGAATATAATTTTACAATAATAATCGTAAGCAAAACATCGTATCACAGATACTCCTCCGCGAAGCCGGTATTAAGTAATTATTTCAAGCAGAAAGTCGTATGTGGGCGAAAAATTAAAAAATAGTTTTTTATTGTTTTGATTTGTCTGAATACTCAAATATGAAAGATATTATTAGTTATTACATATGTGTTACAAAAAACTGTTTTTTTGACGTGATAACGTCTTTAAAATCGTTTTAGTCGGGTGACATGTTCAGAAACTTGTGTCACACCAAAACCTCACGAGCGCGATCGCAGGTATAACGAGAGAGAGACGGACCGATCTCCCGTCTCATCTCGAGCGCTGCCAGTCATTCCGTGAAACTTGTCACGCGGAATCCTCACGAGCGGAGGCTGGCATAGCGTTCGAGTGAGTGGACCGATCTTCCGTCTCTCTCACTCTAGCGGCATACAAACGAATGGAGATTGTATGTATGCATGAATGTTTGTATAAATGTATAAAAGTATGTTTGTATGAATGTATGTATGAAGAAAAATGTATTTCATAGTCGAATAAGTAAACTTGTCATTTTACACCCGAAATTTATCATCAAAAGTGTGAATAAAACGATAGATGTAATTTAAAATTTGAAAAAATTGTTATCTTCATTAATTCCTTACTTCCCAAAAACTTATATCACCAATAAGACGTTATCACGTAAACATCTCGATCGTAAACCTACTTTACAAACAACCAATTTTTTTTTCTGTTTTTTTTTCAATAAAAATTGGCAAATATATTTCTCAATTTTGTTTTGGCTCTCCTGAAAACCTGTCATTTTGCAGATCCGACCTTATACCTTTAAGGTCCAGATATGTCACAGTCACTTAGGCAAAATAGAAGCTGTCCGGAAATAACGGTTAACTACAGGGCGGAGTATATTGAAATGGAAGAAAATAATGCTTTACTGCAAACTAAATTAGAGAGTGCAGATAAACAAATAGAAGAATTACTGCTGGAAAATTCAACCCTAAAAAAACAAATTACTGAATAAAAAGTAAGTATAGATAACTTAAAACAAATATGCAACTCCACCACATCACCAAAAAATACTAATGTTTCATTAAAAAAGAAACGGCCATTGAATAAAACTACAGACTATCAACAAAAAGAAACACCGCAGTATACAAGTGATAACACACAGACTGAAGTCCGAGAGATTTTAAAACCAAAAGAAAAATATTCCATTTTAAAACCAAAAGTAAATCAATTTTCAACAGGTTATGTATTTTTATTTTAAAACTCACTTCTGTAGAACTCACTTCTGTCGATATAGTTTTCTACAGAAGTGATGTTTTTCTATAGAAGTGATGTTTGCGCTTATTGTTTTAGATGTGATCTCTTATAAAAAAAAATTACACTGACAATGTAACATAACAAACGTAAAATGCTGTTTTTATTGTGGTTTGGTAAATTTATGCACTGTGTCGCTATTTGATGGTCTTTACCGACAGAAGTGACTTGTTTTCTACAAAGGGGATTGCATAGCTATTTCAATTTTATTTACAGGAATGGCGGGTAAAAAGCGATCTGAAAAAGAAAAAAAAGAACAATTAAAGGAGCAAAAGAAGGCATGGATACGAAAGAAGAGAGAAAAAATGACTGAGGCTGAACTAGAAGAAAGACGTCAAAAAGATAGAGAGAGATACAAGAAAAAAAAAGAATCTGGTAAAATAAAATCAATTAAGGAATATACACCTAGAATGCAAAAAGCGATACGAAAAAGTTGGCGTGAGCGAGCAAAAACTCATCGCAATAAATTGAAACAGCTGAAAGCTACTGAGCAAAGAATTATGAATGATGAAACTCCTCCTCCAAGTCCGACTTCACAAAGTTCTACAGTATCTACTAGAGCTTTCTCAGGTAGAAGACTTGCCGACAGTAATAAGCGGAGGCTAAAAATAGAAAACATGCATCTAAGGCAGAGAATTTTGCATTTAGAAAACTTAGTGGCTAATAAAAGAATGCAATTATTACGTACAAGACAACCTCGTAATATAACAACTGATAAACCACCAGAAAAAAAGGAAGCTGTTCGCAAGTTTTTAGAAAAAGATGAATGTAGTCGGATGACGTCTGGAAAAAAGGAGACTGTTACCAAAAATAAACAAAAGAAGCAAATTCGGTTACTCAATGATACAATGCTTAATTTGTATGAAAAGTTTAAGGACGAAACTAATATTAAAATGTCTTATGCCCTTTTCTGCCGTCTTCGTCCATTTTGGGTGTTAGTACTAAACGCTAACAAAAGAAACACCTGTTTGTGTATGATACACACAAATATGGAAATGATGGTGATAGCACTAAAAAAAGCAGCAATTATCAAAGAAAATTCTGCAATTAGTTTGGTGAAAAGTATGTGCTGTGAAGGTTATTTGAGGAGTGATTGCTTAGCTAGACAATGTAACCTTTGTAAAAATAAATCTATAGTTATAAATAAATATCCAAATGACATGTTGGTTACTTCTGAAAGGTGGATTACAAAAAAAAATACTACTACGATAAAAGGTCAAGTAAAGTTGTGCCAAAAAACTGTCAAAGAACCTTTCTCTTCGAAAAGTGAAGTTTTTGTAAAGACATTTTTAGAAGACAAATTACCGAAGTTTATTAAGCACCTTTTGAATATTATTTCTCAGCACAGGGTATTAACAAAGCTTAAAAGTGAGCTAGCTGACGATGAAGCCTTGCTTCATATGGACTTCTCAGAAAATTACAATTGTAAATACTCTGCTGAAGTACAATCAGCACATTTCGGAGGCTCTAAGCCGCAAATTTCATTACACACGTCTGTTCTATATTTACGTGGTACAGAAAAGTATTCTGTTCAGTCATTCTGCTCTCTTTCTAAAAATTTGAGACATGATCCGGTTTTAATTTGCGCACACCTCAAACCCATCATAAAACATATTCAAAGTAAAGTGCCAAATTTAAGGACCATGCATTTTCAAAGTGATGGACCTTCATCGCAGTATAGAAATAAATCTATGTTTTTTTTGATCGCAAAATATTTAAGCAAGGAACTTGGTGCAGATAATATTATATGGCACTTTAGTGAGACCGGACATGGAAAAGGCGCTCCTGACGGCATTGGAGGATGCGTCAAAAGAACAGCAGATGCATTTGTAGCAACCGGTCGAGATATCCCAGATTTTGAATCGTTGGTGAATTGTTTACAAGCAAAATGTAAAGGTATAATTATTTTGCCAATCGACGATACTCATGTTGATGATATCTCTAACTTACTTAGTACTAGTACTACAAGACCATTTACTGGCACTCTAGCAATTCATCAACTTACATGGAATAAGACTAATCCTGATATTTTGCATGCCAGACGATTAAGCTGCAATGTTTGTAAAACAAATCAGATTTGCACACATTATGAAATTGGGCTGATTTACATTACTTACAAAGAACAAGAAACAAATAATTTACCAGTTTTGAGGACATCAACTTTTTCACGGTTGGAGTCGCCACAATCAGAATATGACGTATACAAAAACCCAATAGCAACAACCTCACGTACATCTATAGATTTTTATCGAAAATGCTATGGATCTGAAAGTTCATCTGATGAAGAGATTTTTGAAATTAGGAAACAGAAACCTTTCAGAGAAAACGTTATTAATAGTAAATGTTCAGATGGTAATCTACAAAGTCTGGCAAATAATACGTCTTCAGACGAAGAAAATATTTTTTAATGTTCCTATTAATTATTGCTTCTTTTTGTTCTACAGAATTGTAACGATGACGTCACTTCTGTAGAAAATTGTTGATTATTTTTTTAAATGTATGTTTACTTATTTTGATTATTTGCACTAGTCGTATTATTAAAATAATACCAAAAGTAACTACTTTTGACTGAAACTGATAAATAATTTTATTTTACTCTTAAAAAATAATAGTTTTACGGAAGACTCTGTCACTTATGTAGAAATTAGAATCACTCCTGTTGAAGTGATAATATCAAAAAGTGCAATTATTTCTCATAATGTAAATGATTGATCTCTGATTTTATTTTTTAGATGATAATTACATAATAACTCTCAATATAAACACAATAAAAAGCTGATTTTGTAAAATTTAAAAAGTTTTTTTCATTTTTATCACTCGGTAGAATTACCCTAATGAGAAACCTGTTGAGATTAAAAAAGTGAGAACCTTAACATTAATAAATAACTGTTAAAGAAAATACAGACAAAGGAACTTGTAAGGTAGGCGCCACAATAAGGTAGGTAACACCGTGACGTTGTTACATACTAAGACTTTGCGAGAGAATGCGTTTAACCCGTTGAGGATTATAAGAACGCCGGCGGTCGCATAACAATGTAATTTCTATTGTGTCTCGTTCACACATGCTTGACAGGTTAAGCGTTTGTAAAGATACATTAAAACATCTATATTGGTGTATTCTTTATTATAAATGTTGGTGAAACGAAATATAAATGAGTTACGAGTGTATTTTTTTTAAGTCGCGGAGGAACAAAAAGTGGTTGAGAGCGTGAGGGGCGCACTGGTAGTCGAACACGAGACACGAAGGATATCTTGCTGAGTAGCGACGAGGAATCAATAAGGTTATTCAGTATTTTATAGGGAAACACAATATCAAACATTTTACGTCTGTTGCACAGAGTTCGTAATTTATATCTTTTTAAAGAGACGGTTTATGACTGGTTGTGAACATTGTTGCGATAATTTAGAGATTTAATTTAAAAAAAATGAACTTTTTCTATTCTCTTGATGTGGACTTTGTAGCATGGATTCCATGCTGTACTACTGTAATAAGGCACTCTTTAGGTGTTCGAGTTTACTTCCGTAGGTGTAGAACAAAAACTCAGTAACGCAACAATAATTATATTTTAGACAACTTGAGGTACAAAATTAACACTATGCTTCTAATACTTCTAACTTTTCACCATTACGTTGCAATCCCACGACCCAGAATCCGCTTCCCCGCGCGGTTTCAACCGACCAAGCACATCCCTCCATTTTAGTCTGTTGGCGGGAAAGACAAGCCATACCATTGGTTCACGCAACAATACGTCAGCCAATTGCAGCGCTGCAAAACCACGCCACCAAGTTACAATGTTGCAATACTAAAAATAAATAAGTAAATCAATTGTATTGATATTAAATTTCTAAAAATCGAATGAATTAATATTTTAAAATTATGAACCCTAACAATCGTCCATCCTGATGACGTGTGCGTCCCCGTACACGATACCAGGTGGAACCCTAACAATCTTGGCCAGTTATATAAGCTTAATCAAAAAATTGAATTATAAATACATAATTATATGCTAACAATGCAAAACATTAATAGCATTTTCTATAGATACGTTATCTTAATAATAAACAAAAAGGAAAATACTAAAACAATAAGGATATCAATAATTGCTTTGAAAAAAGTTACATACCTAACACATACAATATTTTTTTCATATTCAAAACTGTACACCGTTAATTAATATAAAATGTGACTGAAATTTTATAAAAAGAAAAAAAAACTTTATTTTTTACCTTAATCATTAAGCTTCTACAATATTAATGTTAATCTAAGCTATATCTAATGTGGTAGTATAAACATTTAGAGAAAAACAAAAAACAAATCTTCATAGAGCCACTTTCTTACTTGTCGATCGATTGTAAGATTAAGTAGGGTAAACTTGCGAGATCGATTCTCATAATACTTTCAAATCATAATACATCTAGCCTGGACGATCGATTACCAGGACCTCTTAATGACTGATGACTACAAGACGATCGATTACTTGTGGCATCAGTTGGCAACGAGTCAGTTGTATCACAAGACGATCGATTACTTGTGAAAAACGCAAATTAGAGTTTGGCTGGACCACAAGACGATCGATTACTTGTGACCGCCCTTGAAGATTAGACACGAACCGATCGATTTTCGTGTCCGATCTGAAATCACAAAAACCTGTTCTGTAGTTTGTTGCCTCCTAATACAGGCGTTAAACAAAAAAGACAATGAAATGTAGACATTTCGAACTATTTTGCTCATTAACACTCTGTATCATCATCAGAATATCAATTGTCATTATCAGAATCATCCTTTAACTCAAAGACAGCAATGTGAATTCATGGAGACATACGGTCCGCGGCGACAAGTAGTCGGCCGTCGCTTATTTTGTGTCCCACTAAATCCCGGTATGGGCGTTACTCTATATCGGTCATTGCCTAGGATTTCCGAAACACGATAGGTTCAAACATGATGGCATTTTTACTTTTTGTCTATCCTATTTTTAACTTCATTGCGAGATCTAAGTAGGTCTTTTTTGTGTATGACTTCAGGAAAATTGAGCATGGGATTTGTTTTAGCACACATTCGAGACTTCGAGTACTAAATAATACATTCAAGGGCACCTTTCCCGTGATTTCCTGTCTGGACGGTATTATTAAGTCCCCATTGTACTTTACCTATAAATATAATAGGTATTAGCCTCTGAGATTCAAGAATCGTATGGTTGTACCGTTCAACCTGACGTTTGGTTTTGGGCTAGTCACAGTATTGCGCACGTACTAAGCACCCTTGAATAGGCAAAAACACTTGAAGGCATGTGAAGTAAAATAGCTACAACGCTCACTCACAAACCGGTTAGGTAACCTAAAGTCATTGGAAATGTAATTTAGTACTCTGATAACATTTCGGGTATCATTATTTTGTACTGATCTAATAAAACAGAATTTTGTGAAGGCGTCTAGTAGATAAATGTACAACCTCTATTGGATCTAACAAAAGGCCCAAAGTGGTCAATGTGCTGTTGACAACATTATAATTAATCAAGACATTGATTTTTTGTTCTTGGCAACTTGACTGCTGTCTCGCTCTCTCGCAATTTATGTGATGCAATAAATGTGTGCTCCGCAATTTAGATAGATAGATAGATAGATACTCTTTATTGCACACCATACAAGTAAAATACACATGATTTTTACAGAAAGATGTACAATTTAGGCGGTCTTATCGCTACTAGCGATCTCTTCCAGACAACCTTTAGGTAGAGGACAACCATTAAAGAAAGGGGAAGGTGTTGCAGAGTTCTTAAAATTCTCAGCCTGAGTTCCTCGTCAGCATATGTACTGGCCCCAGCCCGCCGTGCGTGCGGTGAGGGGATGTGTACCTAATTTGGGGTAACCTACCAGGGATTGACCAGAGAAACCAACGTGACGTTTTCACACTATATATTTAACAGTTCCACAATAGTTACTTAATGTTAATGCACTCCTAACACTTAACCTAAGCCTAGGCTATGACTGCTGTCTGACTGCCGTCACGGCTGGACGGCGAGATAGGGCGACGAGGATCTACGCGGTTCCCTACGGGACGGATTCTGGAGCGGTAACGAGATCGCGTCCTACGCGGTATATCGACGCGGAGCGTGGCGGGTGTTTGGTTAGTTTATATCTACGTTCTCACTACGGGAAATGAAGGCTGGCATGCGGAGTCGTATGCGACACTAAGCCGCAAGAGCATCCGGGCCGGGGATGGGTTCACCGCAGGAGCGCGGTCAAGGGTAGGGAGTGAAGGTTTGCCGTCATACGGTAACCGCTAGCTCTGCTAAACCTTCGGATTGGGAGGTGGATCGGGTAACTTAACTAAGTTAGTAGGGAACACGGGTCAACAAATCGTCAGAGTTCCGATGTGCCAAGGCAATGAAAATGGGTGACGTGCGCGCGCGAAGACGTCTTGCCAGGGCCGCAGAACTCGGACGACTGTCCCGGAGCTGCTTATATATTGGTGCGCGAGCGCTTGCGGGCGCGTAGGGTTGTCAAATATCGGTTCGCGTGTTAGGGATGTCTCGCCGCCGGATCCTCGTTACACGCTCAAGCTTATTAAGGAGGTTTTCATTTAAATCTAAGTAACAGCAATCTGCATAATCTAGGATGGGAAATAAAAGAGCCTGAACAAGCGCAATTTTAGTGGGTATAGGCAAGAAATTACGAAGTCTATTTAATGACGCTGCCGCTGCATACATTTTTCTGCTGACTTCCGCAGTTTGTGTTGTCCAAGTGAGTGAGCTATCAATATGAATGCCCAGGTTCTTTACAAATTTTGCTATAAGGGACATGGACACCGTCAAATGTGATGGATTGCAAGGCCGGCCAGTCAATCCTAGCAATTTGCCGAGAACCTCCCACAACAATTACCTGCGTTTTAGTAGGGTTAACCCTGAGACCAAATGACTTGCTCCAATGTAGTATATGACTAAGGTCATCGTTAACTACCCGTACAACACTAGAAAGGTCTTCAAGGCGCCCTTGTGAATATATTTGGAGATCGTCTGCATATAAGTGAAAAAAAGATTTTAGGTTATGAGTAATCGAATTGATGAAAAGTGCGAAGAGGAGAAGAGACAGCACGCCACCTTGAGGGACACCGGCACTGATATCACACCAAGCAGAGGAGGAGTCCTCCGAACGGATGCGCTGCCGGCGACCATACAAGTAACTGTGAAACCAGTCAAGCTCGGTTGGAGATATGTTAAGAGAACGTAGCACTCCAAGTAAAATGTCAAAATCGACAGTGTTAAACGCGTTACTAAAGTCAAGTAGTGCCAGTACAGTAAGTTGTTGTTTATCCATAGCCTGTCGGATGTCGTCTGTTATTTTAATTAAAGCAGTGGTTGTACTATGGCCTGGGCGAAAACCGGATTGATAAGGATTAAGGAGTTGGTTTGAGGATAGGAAGTGACTGAGTTGGTGATGGACAACGCGCTCCATCACTTTGGATAGGAAGGGTAGAATTGAAATAGGCCGATAGTCCGAAAACGAACAAGGTGTTTAGGCAATATATATTTTTATTTTTTTTTATCCTGGTATCCCATCCCTATGTAGTATCTTCTCTCTCAACTGGCAACACCGCGCAAAAAAAAAAGTCAGTTCGTTCAGTTTGAAAACGCTCAGCTTCCGCATCAAGTTAAAATTAAAACTCACGCGTGTTTCTTTTACAAAAAAAGACATATGGGTGTTGTGTAAAGTGTGTATTGTGATACAGCAAGAAATACCAAAAGGAAGACCACTGGACTGAACAGAGGTACCTACTCCTAACCCAGCGACCTATTTCCGCATCATTTTTTGGTCCAAATCGACCCTGGATCCCTCTGTTCCGTTCCTGATTCGCATTTATCCTAACTTCCGCATATTTATATATATTTTGCGCATCTTATATGTTCCGAAAAAACATCATTTTCGTGTTTTTTTTCGTCAACTGTATTCTCGCTTTGGGGCCGCCATTGTTATACATAAATTTCAAATCAGCGTTCTCACTTCGTACGCAATCGCAAATAATCTTCTATTACGCCGACGCTTTATTGCATTTATTTGCATTACACACACCTTTTGCATAATTGGTTTGCGCCTTAATTTTATTTTGGTCTCGCACATTTTTTTTCACTTAGCACGTGCTTTGGTCAGCCATTTGTTTATTTCACATTTAGTTTCCTAATGCAATAATTTCTAACAGTGACTAATTGCACGTTTGATTCGCAAATAATTAGACAAACTTTTTTATAAAAAATGCATTTAATTATTTACAACTTGTAAATTACAAGATACCTTCAAATGTCAAAGTCCATTTCTTATTTTAGGTTCAACGGAATTGCCGTTTTTAATTACTTTGTTTTATTTTAAAAAAATATACCTACCTACTTAGAATACAAAACTGGTTGTGCATCTTAATAGGGATAATTTTTTGGTTTACAATGCCGCCAAAATTAAATAAAGCGTCACGTCAAGTGATTATTCTTACTGCTAAACGTGACGCCTTGAATAATAGAATTACATCTATTTTTAAGAAGGCTCAAATTGCTTTGGATAGTATTGAGGGCCGTGAAATATTCCTAAGTAGTGTTCATACATTGGAGGACCTACGATCACAATTTGTCAACTGTTTAGATTCATACAATAATGTGGCACTAACCGTAGATTCTGCAGCTCAACCAGATTATTCCAGTATTGATGAGTTTGATCAGAAATGTTCATACATTAAAGATGTTATAGTGAAGTGCTCTACATCAAATTCTGCTAGCATGAGTACTGGTGAAAATAACTATACACATACTCCAAGACTACCACCCATTGAGATTGTTTCATTTGATGGTGATATTCGCAACTGGCCTTTATTTTATTCCAGCTTCAAAGCTACTGTACATTGTAATAATTCGCTGTCAGTTGATGAAAAATTATACTACTTGTTGGGTAAACTTACCTACAAGGCGAAGAATATTTTTGCAGGCATAAATCCTTGTCCGGAGAATTACATGATTATATGGAAAGCATTAGTCGACAGGTATGATGATAAATACGCTTTAGCTTCTACATATATTGACCAAATAATTAACTTTAAATTAAACGGATCTCTGTCTGCAAATAATTTACAGTTTTTTTCAGAAAAATTTGTATCAGCTGTTAATGCACTTAATAATTTAAAGTTAAATGACCTCGCTGATTTTATGTTTTTACATGTTGCATTAAAGAAGTTTGATACTAATACTATCCAAGCATTCGAGTCAGAATATCGCAAGGAAAAAATACATACATTTTCACAATTTTCAGAGTTTATTCGCAATCAATCTAAAATCTATGCAAGAACCCAACCTAACTTAATTTCAGCGCGTTCTCAAAATGTCCCAAGGGTTAATAATAATGCTAATAAACCGCAATCACAAAATACAGTCCACCACTCCTTTGTATCCCGAGCAAATAACCCTTCAACAAATAATAATCCAACAAATGTTTCAAATTCAAATGACAATAATAATACTTGTTTTTTATGTCATAAAAATGATCATAAAAATTTATACTCTTGTGAATTATTCAGATCTATGCCTACAAAAGATAAATTCAATTTTATAAAAGAAAATAAGGGTTGTGTCAATTGTTTAAGCTTGCTGCATAGTTCATTTAAATGTAATTCAACCCACACTTGTAAAACTTGTCATAAACGTCATCATTCGCTTCTTCATTTTGACAATGAAAATAATAGTAGTTCTGTCTCTAATAACTTTAATTGCAATGAAAATAATCAAACTTCAACGACTTTGATGTCGTCAGCTGTTTGTTGCAGTACAAGTCCATCAAGAATGGCTGTGTTGTTGTCAACTGCGCAGGTATGCGTACGCACACATGATGGTGATGCGCGTCTACCACTTCGATCGTTAATAGATAACGGCTCACAAAACAATATTATAACTGCTTCATGTTGTAAACAACTTAATGTTGATATTATTCCGCTGTCTAATTCCTTTATTAAGGGCATTGGATTGTCCTCGCGACCTATTAAGGGTTATGTCAATTTGAAATTGTCTTCTAATGACAACAAATATAATTTCGACATTAGCGCTTTAGTTGTCGACTGTATAACTGACGCTTTGCCATCCGAGTTGGTTGACACGTCATGCGTGCAACACTTTGTCAATGTTCCACTCGCAGACCCGCTGTGGTTTAAGCCTGGCGAAATTAATCTTTTACTCGGAGCACAATTGTTTCCCTTTTTATTATTAGGTGGTAAAATAATTGCACCTCCCGCGCCCCCCGCTATTGAAACCGTCTTTGGTTATGTTTTTATGGGAAATGCACCCGTCGCTAATAAAGATAATATTGATCGCACTTTGAATATTTCCACGCATGAAACCGCTTCCTTTTTAACTTATAATGACGCATCGTTAAATGAAACGCTTAACAAATTTTGGGAACTCGAAGAAATACCATTGAGGAAATATCTGAGTCCGCATGAAAAACAGTGTGAAGATATTTTTTCTGCTACTATGTCACGTGACGCTAATGGTCGCTATTGCACTGCTTTACCCTTTTGCCGGGACCCTTCAGAGTTAGGCAACTCGCGTGTTGTCGCTCATCGCCGCTTGATGTCGCTCGAGCGTAAGCTTCAAGATCACGAGCTTCGCTCTAGTTATAATTCTGTTTTTCAAGAATATCTTGACAAAAATTATATTTCAGAAGCACATTCAGAACCGAGTGATACAGACCAAGGTTATTTAATTCCTCATCATGCTGTCATCAGAAATGACAAGGAAACAACTAAAGTCCGACCTGTTTTGGATGCAAGTGCAAAGTGTCATAATGGAGTCTCCCTCAATGATCTTCTACATGCTGGCCCTAATTTGCAGGCTGATCTATTTGTACTTTTGCTCAATTTTAGATTGTTTCCAATTGCCATAACCGCAGACATAAAACAAATGTATTTGCAAATTCTTATGACTGAAGAACACAGAAAATATCAAAAAATATTATTTCGCTTTGATCCCTCAGATCCTATTGTTGAATACCAATTTAATCGCGTAGCATTCGGATTAAAGTCTAGTCCTTTTCTTGCAATGCGCACTGTGCGTCAACTCTGTGATGATGAACGCTACAATTTTCCTGAGGCTGCTGCTATTGCCGAAAAGGAATTATATATGGATGATTTGGCTACGTCTGTTGTAGATGAAAAGGAAGCAATAAAGATTTCCGACCAGTTAATAAAATTGTTTCAAGCAGGCTGTTTTGAATTGGTAAAATGGGCAAGCAATTCTAGTGCCGTTTTGGAAAATATTCCTGCTAAGTCCAGACTTTCACAACATTTTGAATTTGATAAAAATGAAACTCTTAAAATATTGGGACTAGAGTGGAATCCTACTGAAGATAACTATGTATTCAAGATTAACACTGTCGACTGTGATTGTACAAAACGCAACATCCTCTCGCTTATCGCCCGCTTATGGGACGTATTAGGTTTCGCCGCTCCTGTTGTTTTATTAGCAAAATTACTAATTAAAGAATTATGGCAATTAAACATAGATTGGGATAGTCAACCACCTTCCCACATTATCACAATGTTTGATAAATTCAAATGTCAATTACCACTTCTATCTTCATTAAAGATTCCGCGTCATTTAAACGTCACTTGCAAACGCTGCTCAATTAATATTGTTGCTTTCGCAGACGCCAGCCTTAAAGCTTATGGTTGCGTTGTATATCTACATGTAACTGATCCACATGGAGCAGTAAATGTTAGTTTGGTTTGTGCAAAGTCAAAGGTTGCTCCTGCAAAAATTGTGTCCCTCGCTCGATTAGAACTGTGCGCATCTGTTTTAATGTCTAAATTAATTAAACTTGTTTATGAAACATATAAAACCCGCGTCGATATAAATGACATATTCGCATTTTCCGATTCAGAAATCGCTTTGTCTTGGATCCACTCTTCACCACATCGCTGGAACGTTTTTGTTAGTAACCGCGTAGCACAATGTCAAGAAAACCTAGAACCGAAACATTTTTATCATGTAGCTGGCGTAAATAACCCCAGTGACTGTCTGTCTAGAGGCCTTCTGCCTGAACAATTGATCTCTCACGACCTGTGGTGGCATGGTCCAGCCTGGTTGAGCCTTCCAGTCTCCCAGTGGCCTGTCCAACCGTTCTCGCCTAGTCAACACGAAACATTACCAGAATTTAAAAGTAAAACGCTTACTACTACTACGCATATTTCTGTTGAGCCTTCTGTGCTTTATAATCTCGCTCTTAAAATTTCTTTATGGAATAAACTTTTGCGTACTGTCGTATACATTTTACGCTTCTTACGCAAATTGCCGCGTTCTAATATTATTAACGCATCTGATTTAAATATCGCTGAATGGTACTTATTACGCACACTACAAGATTTTCACTTTGCTGAAATTAAAACGCAATTAAATAATAAAATTTTACCTGATGGACATCTACGCAAACTTGATCTTTTTATAGACGAACAAGATATAATTCGTGTTGGGGGACGTTTATCTAATTCAAATTTACCTTTTGACGCTCAACATCCAATTTTGTTACCTAAACATGACCACATCACATATTTAATTATTGATCACTTTCATCGCAATAATTGCCATACCGGTGCAACATTGTTAAGTTCCATTCTACGACAAAAATACTGGATAGTTTCCGCTCGAAGTGTCATAAGGCAACGCGTTCATAAATGTAACTTTTGCTTTAAATGTTCACCTGTTCATCTTTTTCCAAAAATGGCGGATTTGCCATCCTACCGAGTTAGAGAAACTAAAGCCTTTGTTCACACTGGCGTTGATTATTGTGGCCCAATTAATATAACTTTATGTCGCCGTAGAGGACAAAAAAGTCAAAAGGCCTATGTTTGCCTATTCATTTGTTTAGTAACAAAGGCAGTTCATATAGAATTAGTTTCTAGTTTAACTTCAGACGCTTTTTTATTTGCATTCAAACGCTTCATTTCTCGAAGAGGTCCAGTTGTTAATATCTATTCCGATAACGGAACTAATTTCGTAGGAGCTAAAGGCCAATTGGACGATATATACAAGTTTCTGTCTTCGCAGCCGCATAACGATTTAATTTCTTCTGAACTAAGTAAACGCCGTATTCAGTGGCATATGATCCCGCCCCGCGCGCCGCATTTTGGAGGTATATGGGAATCTAATATAAAGGGATTAAAATCTCATCTTTTTCGCATTATTGGTTGTCAAATACTTACCTACGAAGAGCTTTCTACAGTTCTTGCTCAAATAGAGACTATTTTAAATTCACGTCCGCTATGTGTTCTCACAGAATCTCCTTATCCGGAACCAATAACACCGGCTCATTTTATTATGGCATCTCCGCTTCAATTTTTACCTTCGTATGACTTCACAACTGAGGAATATTCTAGTAAATCTTTAATAAAACGCAAATTCTTACTTGATCAGATGGTACAATCATATTGGAAAAAATGGCATTTGGAATATCTTCATAATTTACAAATTAGACAAAAATGGTTTAAAGATTCTGATTCAATTAAACTTGGAATGGTTGTTCTGATCCACCAAGATGATCTGCCTCCATTACGGTGGCCGTTAGGGATTATTGAAAAGGTATACCCTGGTTCTGATGGAATTGTAAGGGTTGCTTTAGTTAAAACTGTGAATGGCTCCTTTAAGAGACCAGTAATAAAGTTAAGTCCGCTACCTTCCCAATAATAATTCATTTTTTATAAATTTTTAAATTATCTTAATATGTTAATTCTGTATAATATTTATAGTTTATTTTAAAAACACATTAGTTTAATAATTACACATTAATTACAGCATAAACTAACATGTGATGTTAATGTTAACAGTATTATTTTGTTTTGAACGCAATTTGTTTTGAGAAACCTTGTTTTCTCAACGCGGGGAGGATGTTTAGGCAATATATATTTTTATTTTTTTTTTATCCTGGTATCCCATCCCTATGTAGTATCTTCTCTCTCAACTGGCAACACCGCGCAAAAAAAAAAGTCAGTTCGTTCAGTTTGAAAACGCTCAGCTTCCGCATCAAGTTAAAATTAAAACTCACGCGTGTTTCTTTTACAAAAAAAGACATATGGGTGTTGTGTAAAGTGTGTATTGTGATACAGCAAGAAATACCAAAAGGAAGACCACTGGACTGAACAGAGGTACCTACTCCTAACCCAGCGACCTATTTCCGCATCACAAGGTTTGGCTTTTTTCGGGAGAGGAACTATTTGGGCATCTTTCCATAATGTAGGAAAAACGCTTGAGGAGAGGGAGTGATTGAGGATGTGGGTGATTATTGGTGTAATGATATCCAGCAAAGGAGTAATCCGATACTTGACTAAAGCTGAAAGATGTGTAGTCAGAAGTTGGAAGTGAAGAAAGTTGATGTAATGTATTTATTTTTGTTATGCTATCAATAGCATCAGATGAGGAGAAATGCTTATTTAAAAGATCGATATTTATATCTTTAGACACAGGATCATTGCGCGTCTTTCCAACTCCAATAGACTTAAGGAATCTCCAAACTTTAGCTGGATCTCCATTTTCTACCGATTTGTGAATATGGCGTCTTTGAGCGTCTCTGCACAAAGTATTGCAGCGATTCCGAAGGATTTTATATTTTTCGCGGTTTTTGTCGGACGGGTCCATTTTGAATTTCGTTTTAGCAGCATTTTTCTTGTTCCTTAACGATTTAAGTTCATCCGTAAGCCAAGGTGCAGAATCATGTTTAATTTTGACAGGACGAACAGGAGCATGCTTATCGAACAATTTAAGAATGAGTGCATTAAAAATTGAAACCTTCTCATCCACACTATCGGCTCTTACGATAGCGGCCCAGTCTGTGCCAGAGGCATCATGTTTGAGAGCGTCAAGGTTCATGCCACTAAAATTGCGTTGCAGGAGAAATTTCGCCTTAGACCTTGGAGGACGGACCTTATAGGACAGGTAAATAAGATCGTGGAAAGAGAATGCATCACCATGACATTGACCATGCTTAGCAACATCGTCAGTAGAAGTGACAATCATCAGGTCAAGAAGAGAAGGCGCGCAGTTTGGAAAGAAGTGAGTGGCATTAGTAGTAAGGATGTTTAAATTACGTGAGGAAATAACTGATCTAAGGCGAGTGGACCTAGTGTCGTTTTTGAGTAAACATGTATTGAAGTCTCCCATCAGTATTGTGTGACTGTATAAGGGAGTCAGGTCCTCTAAAGTTTTCTCAAGAGCAGAAAAGTAGTCAACTCTAAGAGAAGGACTGTAGAAGACACCGAGAAGAAGCTTTGTGTGGGAGAGACTAATTTCAATAAATAGATGTTGTGCAACATCGGAAGACGCGGATGGAGGAGATTCATTTACTATCGTGAAAGGAATATGTGAACGAATATAAATTGCAATGCCACCACCAGATCTAATAATGCGGTCATTTCGGACTAGCTGAAATCCCGGTAAAGAGTAGGATGTTGATGGGAGACAGGCATTAAACCATGTCTCCGATACCAGAACAGCGTGTATATTTCTGTTGTTAAAGGCTGTAAGCATGTCCGGATAATGGGCTGGAACGCTTTGTGCGTTAATGTGAAAAACATTGAAGTTTTTGGGGACATCAGAGAAGGCGGCATCAAGCTCGTCCAAGAGAGAAGGCAAAGAGGAATGGAAACTGTCGTTACTAGATGTTGTAGAAGAGAGAGAAAGAAAGTGGTCAGATATATCACTGTCAACATTGGAAATATTCATATCAGTAGTTATATTATACTAGAAATAAGTACTTATACATAAAAAGTTTATAAAAATAGGCACTCAAAAGGTGTACCTATTAATAGTGCCTCTACCTGCCAGCAGTTAGCAAGAAATCATGTTAAACTTAACTCACTCAAAAGAAATAACAGAACACACAATAGATAAATAACGTCGTAACGCTATAACGATTTGAACTATATCGATGCGTGTTTCGGAACGAATGTAAGCTGTCATCTGCCAAAAGACGGCTGTGGCTGTCATTTGACTTGATTGACATTACAATTTGACAAATACGAACTAATTCAAAACAAAAAACTACAACAAAAACAGGGTAATTTTAAAAGGAATAGCTATTATGAAAAGAGTCTATCGATACTATGGGCACAGTTCTGTGTTTTATTAGCGCAAGAATTAAGTAAATTCACATCCGCTCACTTTTTTCGCCTTGATCCGGTGTTGGTGGAGTCTTCCTGACACGCGCCAGACACTCCTGCAGCTTGGATTTGGTGTACCGTAGGCGTCGTAATAGGAATTATCCTGTCCAGCTCCTCCATTGTTGTGATCCGACGGTGTGTTCCGTGGGCTGCCGTGACAACAATGGTCCCGTTTCGTGTCCAACACTTTGAGACTCCGATACGTTTTCGCGCCTCAAGGAACGTGTCATGACGAGCCTTGGTTAAAAACTCCGAGAGTGTAATCCCTGAGCCCTTAAGTGCCGTTTTGGCAAACCAAAACTTATCCCGGTCAGTCACACTGCTGAATTTGACAAGTATGGGCCTTGCCTTAGTTTTTGAAGGCCGCCCCCCACACGATGACTTCTCTTGATGGCATCTACAGAAAGAGAAACACGCAGCCGTTCCAACGAAAGCTTCAGCACAGCAGCCGATGTATCCTCACCCGAGGCCTCGGAGACACCATGCACCAGCAACATTTTACGGCGTCCTTGCATCTCCAACCGATCACATTGCCGATGTAAGAGGTCAGCCTGCCGGCGCAGGTTTGACAGTGAAGCAAGCATGAACTTCTTGAAGTTGTTAAACTCCGCTGCCAGCGTGGCCACTGTATTGGAAGGTGTGGCCTGCTCAAGACTCCGCTGGAACTCCGCCATTTGTGATGCAAATGATGCCTGCATTTCGATCATAGCTAAGTGCAGTGACGACTCCATTAGTGTAGATGTATTTGTGAACGAAAGAAGAGGAAGACAAATAAATAAACTCAGGATTAACTGGCAGGTATTCAATACAATGTTATTCCATGCAATTAATGCAATAAATACTATTTATTTAAATAAATTTATTCTGGAGAAAAAATGTTGTATGTCCGATTTCGCGCCTACCCCCAGAAAAAAAATTAAAACAATTTAATTGTTTGAATAATAGGAACTAGCGACCTATCCAATTCATATTTGTGCAGCAAGATACAGTATTCTGCACAGTGCAATGGCCAATAACTTCGTGGTTCGTACGGCACAATTGCCACCGGGGAACCTTAGAAACCACCTACTTACAATTTTTTTTGGATGCAATGGGACGGTTATTTTTTTTATATGTAATTTTCATGCAAATAGATAATTTTTATTGTACACCATACAAATAAATTACAAATGGTTCTTACAGAGAGACGTATAACTTAGGCGGTCTTATCGCTAATAGCGATCTCTTCCAGACAACCTTCAGGTAGAGGACAACCATTAGAGAAATTGGAAGGTGTTGCAGAGTATTGCGAGCTTTCTTTTGTTAAGAGGTAAGTAGAGGACTTATGCTGTCCTTGATGCTGCAAAGCACGGAATCTCTTAGATGAAGTGTATAGAGCAAGTCTTTACTAGCAATTGATATAACAGAGAAACTGATCAGCGAGTTCTGGAAAATAATCTGCTAGGTTAAAGAGAGGATTCCAAGAAGCGTCTACATGGCTCATTTTTGAACTTGGCCTATGATCGATTCAGAATATTTTAGAAACTTGTGTAGCATACGCCACCAACGAGCTATTCTCAGAATAAGGTCCCGTTTCGAGAATGTCGACCAAAGCGCACTTTCTCTCGTTTAAGATTTAAGATAGTCGAGTTTGAGATTTGAGTTAGTAGTACAAGGGCGGTACAAGACTGAAAAAGCTGACTATTTATTTATATTTATATAACTGTGATAAATACTAACTCTAAGCGATGAGACACGACAGTGTTTCTATCCTAATTTTAACAATCGTTCTTTCCCCTCCTTTAATACCCTATCACCAATCTGTACTTTACTCCCATCAATACCACCACTCTGTATTCCGATCTCTGATGTAACCTCGATAGTTCTTTGTCCAAATGAACTCTCTACGTGACAAAATAGGTAACCTTTTGAAGATTTGTCATATTTTTAATAAATTTCAAGTTTGAATCATGGGCACTACTTATTATCAGATGTAGGTATACTATTATTCGAATTCGTGTTCTCGTTTCTATTATAACTACAGCTTTCAGAGGTATGCCCGACCCTAAAGCAACGCGTGCATTTTAATAATGGTTTAGGGCAATATCTTATGAGGCCCATAGTGAGAGGCCACGTTTCAGTTCCATATGTCATCACTGGTAACACACACTGGTTGTAGACTTTCGTCTTGAGGCACTGAGGTGTTTTGGACGAGAAGACGTGGTGTAGTTTCCCGAACGCTGCCCAGCCGAGTTGGATTCGACGATTGACCTCCTTCTCAAAATTGGATTTACCCAACTGGATAACTTGTCCTAAGTAGACATATTTGTCAACAATTTCGAGAGTAGAGCTCCCAACGGATACTGGGTAGGGCGCAACATGGGCATTCGACATGAGCTTGGTTTTGTCCATGTTCATTCGCAGGCCTACTTGTTGGGAGACTCAAGTAAGGTCATCGAGCATTGTGCTGAGGTCTTCAAGCGATTCTGCCATGACCACAATATCGTCGGCAAACCGAAGGTGAGTGATGTACTCGCCGTTGATGTTGATGCCAAATCCTTTCCATTCCAGGAGCTTGAAAGCGTCTTCCAATGCAGCGGTGAACAGTTTCGGAGAAACTCAAGGTCGCACAGCGTGCTATGGAAAGGGCTATGCTTGGTGTTTCCTTGCGAGATCGAATCAGAAATGAAGAGATCCGTAAACGAACAAAAGTCGCTGACATAGCCCAACGGATTAGCAAGCTGAAGTGGCAGTGGGCGGGGCACATAGCACGTAGAACCGATGGCCGATGGGGCAGAAAGGTTCTAGAATGGAGGCCGCGTACCGGCAAGCGCAGCGTAGGACGTCCACTCACAAGGTGGTCAGACGACCTGGTAAAGGTCGCAGGAAGACGCTGGATGCAGGCCGCTTCCAACCGGCCAATCTGGAAGTCAATGGGGGAGGCCTATGTTCAGCAGTGGACGTCCTATGGCTGAAATGATGATGATGATGATGAGGGCAATATAAGAAACTATGACCCTCTTCTTTACAATTATAGCAACCCGTTCCTTGGCTTAATTTGGGCAATGTCTTTTCATTTACATTGTTACTATTATTAAAGCTATCTGTGACTTTATTCCTAAAATGTGTTCGATCAGCTATGGACTGATATGAATCTCTGTGACTAACTAAGTATTGTAAAAGCTGTACGGGGTGAGAACTACGCAAGGCTAAAGCACCCGACCTCAAGGTCCTGTCAATAATACCGTGGATGATACAGTCCACTGCCCGTTCGCCAACTATATCACACTGATTGAGAAGAGCTAATTTTTCGTAATAATAATTTTATATGGGCTCATGAAATTTGGTTTTCCTTTTAAGCATGTCCTCTAGGGCCTGGCCATAATTTTTTTCATAGGGGAAAGCGCTTAACAATCTTTCCTGCCATTCTTTCCAGGTAAAAATTGAATTTAAACCCTCGTACCACGTTTTAGCCAGGCCTTGGAGTTTCTGCATAGCAAAATATGTTGTAGTTTTGTCGTCCCAGCCATACACCGAAGCTCACTCATTTACCTTTTTTATCCATACGTCAATTCGCTGATTTTTATTAGATGGATTAAAATCTGGGAGTATACTCTTATGATCTACCTTCGAAAAAGATTGTGTACCTTCAGTGGCTGTTTGAGAGACAAAATCTTTCTTAAAACACTTAAAAATATCCATTAAGTCTTTCTTAGAAAAAAAGGGCTACGTGACCTTGTGAACTTTCACACGTCGTTCGGTTGCTCAGTATCACTGGCGCTGCTCGGCAAAGTGCGTCGACCGTGTTGCTCGTCTCGATGTCTGGACTGCTCCCGAAGTCTGTTCTCGGTTGCACGAATCCTTCCTTGTTCTCGTCGTAGCTCGCTCTCCAGCATGTTAAGCCGCTCGTGACTTGTCTCCAATTCTTGCTGGTCACATCGGCGGTAGCTGGAACTCCGAGGCCTGTGGTAACTTCTGCTCCGACGCAGACTTTGGCTTCTAGTGGCGGCATGTGACTCTTCCACCAGGAGTTCCAAGCCGTCGATGGACTCGGTGGTGACTCACCTCGTCATCCATCGTAACTGTGAACTCGAAGAAACAATTTGTGTTACCTATAACAGTTTCTAGAAAAACTTTTAACTACTAGAACATTTTCTAGATAAGTATCTTGAAAACGGCTAATTGTAATCCAAAAATAAGCAAATTTTCACTCCCCTTTAAGAGACCCCATGGCAGAAGCTACCTATCCATTCCAGGAAGAGAAAAAAAATAATGATATCCTTAAAGTTTTTGTAAATAATTTAAAATTATGTAAAAAAATAAATAAATTTGTATATGCTCTTAGAAGGCTCAGGAAAACGACGTCGCAGCATACAGCTTTACTTGCTTACCATGGTTATGTAGATTCAGTTCTCAGGTATGGCATTATTCTATGGGGCAATAGCACAGATTTTAACAAAGCCTTCATTACACAAAAAAAAAAGTGTTAGAGCAATCTGTATGGCACATCCATTACAAAGCTGTAATTCTTTATTTTAAAAAATTGAATATCCTGTCTTTGCCATGCCTATATATTTATGAAATGTCATGTTTTGTAAAGCAGCACATGTACCTTTTTAAAAAAAGCTGCAGAACCTGATAGGTTAGTATTTAGTAACGCTCATAAAATAAGACTATACCAAAAAAATTGCTACGCAATGGGCATAAAAATATATAATAAGTTGCCAGCCCATGTAAAACTTTTACAATTACATAAATTTAAAAAAGTCTTGCATGCTTGGTTAATTCTTTGTATTTTTTACACTGTAAGCGAATATTTGAATTCAAAAATTTTGCAGCTTATTAATTAACTTTTTTACAATGTTTGCATGCTGGAATGTATACAGCGAAACATGGATCCTACTTTGTACCTACCATCTTATGTAACCTGTTTCTAGCAAATAAATTATCTTTATCTTTGTCTTTATCTAACATAGCAGAGCCGTTACTGTATTGCATGAATATAATTTTCATTCGTAAAACATTCAACCCAAACTAAAATATTATGTAAGTATATACGAGTATAAATAGAAGTAAGAAATCGAGATTTCAATATTAGTGCAAACAAAATGCACGATACATGTTATTCTTAAACTTAGCGAAAATGAAAATGGAAGCCGGGATAAAAATGTAATGAAATCTATCTCGATTAGTAATCAATTAGTGAAAGGCGCACTTACGTGGGTGTCACTTCTGAGATGTAATAAGGCACTCTTTAGGTGTTCGAGTTTACTTCCGTAGGTGTAGAACAAAAACTCAGTAACGCAACAATAATTATATTTTAGACAACTTGAGGTACAAAATTAACACTATGCTTCTAATACTTCTAACTTTTCACCATTACGTTGCAATCCCACGACCCAGAATCCGCTTCCCCGCGCGGTTTCAACCGACCAAGCACATCCCTCCATTTTAGCCTGTTGGCGGAAAAGACAAGCCATACCATTGGTTCACGCAACAATACGTCAGCCAATTGCAGCGCTGCAAAACCACGCCACCAAGTTACAATGTTGCAATACTAAAAATAAATAAGTAAATCGATTGTATTGATATTAAATTTCTAAAAATCGAATGAATTAATATTTTAAAATTATGAACCCTAACACTACAAAAATCTAAAAAGGACCGGACAAATGCGAAGTACAAGATTTTTAAAGTATGTGATCTACTAAAAGGTTTACTTCCACGGAGTATATAACCTAAGTTCCGGAATGCCAACGACAATATGTGATCGATATGAAGATTAAATGATAACGTGGAGTCCAAAATAATACCTAAATCCCTGATGCTATTTACTCTATGCAAGCCCTTTTCGTTCATGTAATAATCATAGGAAATTCTGTTTTTTTCCGCGTATATGTTATGGCGTAACATTTGTCACTGTTAAGATAAAGTTGATTGGTCATACAGTAAGCATATAAGGCATGCACGTCTTTCTGGAGTCTAGCGCAATCGCTGACTGATCTAACAACTCGGTATAATTTAGTGTCGTCGGCATACAAAAGATGGTGACTATGTTTCAGACTATCACTGAGGTCATTAATATAAATTGAAAAAAGCAATGGCCCAATATGAGATCCCTGGGGCACTCCTGATGGAACTGGCAAAAATTATGAGGAATATCCCTTCAAAAAGACTGCCTGACTTCTGTTACGAATGTAGGACTGGATCCACCTCAAGAGACTGCCGCGCACACCGGCCCTCGAAAGCTTCTTTATGAGTATGTTGTGATTTATCTTATCGAACGCCTAGAGAAGTCGGTGTACACGACATCTACCTGCAAGTTATCGTCCATAGCTTGCAACAAGAAATCTGTAAAAGTTATTATATTTGTGTCCACGCTACGATGCTTAAAGAATCCATGCTGTTCGTCAGAAATGAGATTACGAAAAGAACGACATCTGAACCGTCACTATCTTCTCCAGGATCTTTCCAAGTACGCAAAGCTTGGATGTGGGTCTGTATTCGTCTATTCGATCTTTCAAGCTGTTTTTTGGAATTGGGGTTACAATGGACTTTTTCCATATACTAGGAAAAGTCCCTGTCAGAATGGAAAGTCGAAAAATTATTGAAATTGGTGTTGCGAGTTCTTTGGCACATTTGGAAATAAGAACAGGGTGGATTCCATCAGAACCCGCTCCTTTGTGGGTATTTACATGTTTCAATTCCCTCAAAACATCATTATAATAAATATTAATGGAGTTGATGTCGACAGTTGAACCATGTGAATCACACCTTGTGCAGTTAAAACTATGACTACTGGTCGGAATGAAAACAGAATGAAAATATTGGTTAAACGCGTTGCAAATCTCACCACCACTGGAAATAATTTTATCTTTATATATCATCCTTTCTGGTATACCACTACAAGCATTTTTGGATTTGACAAATGACCAAAAGAACTTAGGATGCGCCTTTATCTTATCCTCGGAAAGTTTAATAAAAGTCTTGTAGCACTCGGTCTCCATAATCCTAAATCTTTTCCTAAGAAGAGAGAAAGTCTGGTAGTCTCTTGAGTTTCCGTAACGTTTAAATTTTTTGTGAAATTCATTTTTTTTGTTTTTCTATTTTTATAAGACATGCGGTAAACCATGGCGAATGTTTATTTTTATTTCTGATGTTGTGTGTTGGAACATATTTATCTATTAAATTATTCAAGACATTATATAAATGATTGGTCATCGATTCGACATCCGTCATGTCACCAAATGTCTTCTCCCAGTTAATCTCGTTAAGTCCCATCTTTATTGATTCAAAGTCGGCCCTATGAAACAACTTTTTTTATACTAGCTGAGAGAAGCAAGGTGGAAGACGTTAAGTTTAAATAAATTTCTATAGATTTGTGGTGCGGGTCCTCGGGAACCAGTGGATATTCAGGTAGTGTGACAACACAACGTTCATTACTGAATGTTAAATCTAATAATCTGCTATTGATATTAAATAGATTAATGAATTGCGACAAGAGTGACACATTCATAAAATCGGCAGTGAGGCATGCTAGGCTATCGTTATTTGTTTGGATATTAAGACTATTCGTTGTTGTGTCAAGATACCAGTGAGCGTGTGTAACGTTAAAGTCGCCTAGCACAAGATAAGCGTCATTCGGGTTCGATATTATGAATTCGCTAACTCTGTCGTAGAACGATGCTAATAATGAGTCGTGGTTAGCGCCGTGGGGTATGTACGTAGTTATTATGTGTAAGTGGCGATGTGCGGAACTTGATTGGGCGGCGGGCGCAGACGCAGCGCGACTCGTGCACAGCTGTAGCGGCACTGATAGCCAGACCTCCTCAGCCGGCGGGGGTGCGTGCATGTCACTACGTTGCGTTGGACATAGATCGCGTCATACCGCAATCAGTACGCCGCCGCCCCGCTCATATCCACTTACTGTAACGTTGCGATCACATCGGTATACCTGGTACCGATTATCAAAATACTCACTGTCGTGAAAATCAGGATTGAGCCAAGACTCAGTAATACATACCACATCATAATTGCTACCCAAGATATTCCTCAAAAACTCGTGCGATTTTGCGCGCAAACCTCTCACGTTTTGATAGTAAACGATGAAGTTATTGTCATAAGACATAACAACACACAATGTCGATTAAACTTAAATAGTAAGGGAGATAAAGTCATTTGAGTTTACAGAGATCAGCCTCATTTGACACGAGCTGTACCCTAGACGTAACGTTTTTACGCAAAAATATCTTGCAATCCGACAACCAGATGTATTTGTAGTCCTTTTGCTTGGCGAGGAGGCGGGTTTGCTTGTATAACAATTTGTCATGTGGCGCGAGGTAGTCATTAACGTAGATCGGGCTGGACGGGCCGTCTAGACCCGCGTCGATTGTTGTTAACTTTCGTCGCGCGCGCACCGCTGCAAGCAACTCGTTCTTGCGTTGTCTCTGTGTAAATCTGACAATAATGTTTGGGATAGAAGATGAGTCATGAGAGGTTTTGTTATCAACTTTGGTAGAATTCCCAGTAAAGATTGGGATTCCAGAAATTTCTAAATTGTTGATTCTACCCTGCTGCTCCTTTACACGCAGTTGTTCAGTTAAGTTACCTGCCGCGGATCGCAAGTCAACAATTTCTTTTGCCATTGAGGTTGCACGCTATTTAAATCCGTGGCAGATTGCAACACGTATAAATCCTTTTTAAGAACTGATTGCTCATCAGATAATTTCTGAATTGACAATTTTATGGCACCCATTTGTTTTTTAAATTCACTGAGATCCTCACGTACTCCATCCAAAACAAATGTTATGCTCTTATTTTGAGATTCGAGTGCTGCATTAAATGCTGTCATGATTTTATTGTAAAAATCTTCCATTAACCCTTTATGATCGCAATGGCAGTCCGGGCCTCTTCTCTTACTGACAGCTACATTAACGCAGTCATCGTCATCGCGGAGTCTCGAAAGGTCAGGTTGAGATCACTTATTCTCAGCTAAGACGAAATAATTCGGCAGTCAATCCTATCGATCACTGCAGCGTTTCGGTAGGTATGAGTCAGCGCAAAAATGGAGCGGTAACAATGGCAGACACGATGTGTGAGATGCATACACTTGTCTTCTTTGCGGCGGGCCGATCTTAATGCCGACGATCGACGGACACCCCCGAACTATGCTAAGAAGAGGGTAGAGGACAGGCCCTCTCGAAAGTCACTCGCGATAAGGATTTAAGCGAACTTCACCCGAAACGCATTTAGTCTAAGAGCACAAATCGATTCTGCACTAACCTCGTAAGTCAAGTAGCAACTCGATACGCGTCCGAACTAGACAGTACTCAAACGACGAATGAATGAAGTTATTTTTGAATCCGTAAACAAATAAACTTTATTAATCTTAACGACCTTGGATAAGGTGGCATGCACCCTTTCCATTAATGTAGATAAAAGCAAGGCAGCATTGAGTTCTAATCGTGGGATGCTTTGAGGTTTTGAGCGTGGATTAACTCGCGACTTAGAACAGAGTAAGTATAAAACAGGCATACCTGTTTTGTCGATCACATGCAGATAGATACAGCAACCGTACCCCGTTGTGCTTGACGCGTCGGCAAAACCTATCAGCTGCACTTCAGCTGCATCAGCTGTTGGGAGGTGTTGATCTAAATAGATTGATTGTATAGTAGCTAGACCTTTGGAAAACTCCAACCATTCATCGGCCAAATCCTCAGGCAAGGAAGCATCCCACCCTATGTTAAGTGACCATAACCTTTGCATGAAACTCTTTGCTTTTATAATGATAGGCCCAACAAATCCCATCGGATCATAGAATCTAGCTATGTAACTTAGCACTTCCTTTTTAGTGATTTGATCGTTATTGAAAGATGTAAGACTGCTGATTATAAAACAGTCTTTTTTAATATCAAATGTCAGTCCCAAAGCTTTCATGCTTAATGTATCTTGTAGCAAATCAAGCTGAGTAAATTGCTGATCTCTTTCAGGTATATCTGACAGAACCCCTGGTGTATTGGAAGCCCATTTGTGCAGACCCAAGCTTACATAACTTAGCATTTCACGCAATTCATTTTTCGCATTAAATAATGTATTAAAATCGGCACATGAAAATAAAATGTCATCGACATACGTGCAATTTTTAACTATCTATGAAGCTATAGAAAATTCGTGCTCATACCTATTTGCAAGCTCCAATAAACAGCGTGTTGCCAAGTAGGTCGATGACTTTACGCCATACGTCACAGTATCAAGACGCATGCATTTTACAGCCTGATTAGGGAAATCCCTAGAAGCCATAAAATATTCTGGAGTGAAGTGTGTTCCGAATTTACCAATATATTGCGGAACATCTTTTTGATATCAGCATTTAATGTATATTTTCCAGTTCTGAATAACATGACAATATCAAATAATTCTTTCTGAACCATTGGCCCATTTAGCAGAATATCGTTCAATGAGACCTTAGAAATAGTTTTCATAGAGGCATCATACACTACCCTTGTTTGTGTGCTTTTGCTGTGATCATTTATTACAGCATGATGCGGCATAAAATAAATTGGATCATTACTAAAATTTTAGGAAGCAAGGTCTACATAGTGCCCATGACCAAGCTCTATATATTCGTCTATAAATTTTTGATAATCTGTTAACAAATTAACATTCTTATGCAGTCTCCTTTCTAGACTATAAAATCTATGCAAAGCTAAGTCAAATGAATTTCCCAATGTTTCACGAATTTTTTCTTTTTCCAATTTTAATGGTAGATCTACTTGGAATTTTTTATTCTCAAGCTTCACTGATTTCACAAAAACATTTTCAGCTAAATTATGCTCCGAATCCCGAATCCGAATCGAATAATATGCTCTATTAATATTTCCGGAACACGCTACACCTCCCAATTTTTTTTAATATTGTCATTGACATCAGAGTTACACGTAGTGCATAAAAGAGATACAACCTGATTTTTTATGATGGTTGATTCAAATGCTCCAGCGATGACATGGTCAAGCTTGGTATTCAAGATGCATGGAGATGATGGATGCGACAGAGATGAAGAATAGTTTCTGCAGGCATTTGAGTACTCTGCTTCAGTCGGCAGGAGGAGCTGAAAAAACACATCACACCCAATGAGCATATTTATCTCAGATGGTTCGTTGAAGCTTGGATCTGCCAGAGTGATACTAGGGGGTAGCTTAAGGCTCTCAATATCTATTGGTATCTGTGACAATAAACAGGTTATTTTTTCCACTACGTGACAGTTAATTAATGTCTTAAAATCAGATGTAAGAAAATGAACATTTAATGGAATACAATAGCTGACTTTATTTTTGGTCTCTGTCACACCAATAAGGTTTATGTCTACTCGCTCAGGTGTATATCCCAGAACCTTAATAGCCTTAGTAGTGATCAGAGACACCTGCGAGCCAGTGTCTAATATGCATTTGATGTCACTTGCCTTCCATCCTTGGCAAATGTTTTAATACGAGCTGTTAGAATCAAAACATTATTATTTTGAGAGGAGCGGCCAGATATAAGCACTACTGGATCTGCAGTGTTACTTTCCTCAGGATACAAGAGCGTGTGATGGCTCTTTATACATACTGAACACTTAAAATGAAATTTGCATTTTCCATTATGAGGATTTAAACAAGTAGTGCATAATTTTTTGTCATTGGCAAAGGAAATTCTTTCTAGGCTGCAACTTAAATTTGTTGCAAGAAAATAATTTATGTTCGGAACTCTTACAGAATAGACATTCTATTGTCCCACTATTGGACCCCTTCGCAGCAGCTGCCAATGCTACCTTAGATTTTCCTGTTGTGCCAGGCTTCTGCTTCACATCAGCTTGTACAGGATACTCTAATGAAGTCTCCAGAGATAGGGCTCGCCTCTCCATGTAGCCTATTCTTCGACTGTTGGATCCTTATCCTGAGCTCTATCAAGCTGGCAAGCCCTGGCGCTGTAGTTGTCTAACTTATGGCCCTACTTATGGCCAGTAATATGACATCCTATCCCTTGACAGGAACATCTAGATTTTTAAGAGCCACCAGGTTTTGCCGGACAACTGAAATAAAATCTCTAATATTCTTAGAAGGCGCTAATTTGGGTAATTTTTCAATGTCTAAAAAACAGTTTACATGTTCTGTAGTGATTATATATTTATGAAAATATCGCTTCTTTAGAAGGAGCAATGCCTCCTCATAGCTTTGCCCTATTAAAGGTAAGTTTTTAATTAAATCATATGGTTCCCCAAGTAAAAAAGATCTCAGATAATACAACTTTTGAATATTATCAAGGGTTTGTTATGTATGGTATGTTTATGTTAGGCAATTTCGTCCTACAAGTACTACTGCTGCTCCGGAGGTGTCTGTTCCTTACTGGAACTACTCAACAAGTTAATCTTTGCGTTGAATACGGTCAAACAGTGAAAATATTTATTTTCTACTTCAACAATGTTTTTGTCGTCACTAGAATTTAACAGCAATATATTTTCTTTGTTATAGTTTTCGTACTCGTTAAAACTAGTAATTAATCTATCTCATTTCGCGATTAATTTATTTATTTATTTTAGGAAGACCAAGGTTTACAATTTTTCAATAGGTAGGTTAGGTTAAACTAAAAAAAACACTTACAGGTCCGCACAGATAGAAATTGAGTAATTTAAAAGAGAAGGAATTATACAATTTGAAGTACTACATTAAGCAGCACATATACCAGCCAATAACTTTATCATTTACTACATGGAAAAGAGTCGCGCGCGCGCATTCACTGGCGGCAAGCATATTTTTGACTGCGTACCTACTGCGCGGAGATTTACCGCGAAGATGATTGTTTTAAAATGTGTTCAGTGTAAACTCATAATTAACGAATTATTATCGTATGTGCAGAATAAAATGTCTGTGATCGACGAAGAATCGCTGGTTCGTATGTGCTCGTCGGCATTTGATGCCAGTGAAATTAAAAATGCGAAGTCATTACTTTTTGATGCGATCCCCACCGAGAAACGAAAAATTTACCGTAAAAATACGGGAAAAGAAAAGCGTGATTTGAATGACATCATAAATCTTTTTAAGTCTACTGATCCTGACGTTATTCCGACTTTTGTAGCGAAAGATTTAAATAAACTACCGCCAATTACTTTCGACCATCTCGATTGTTCTAAATTACTCAAGGATATGATAAAAATGAAGAGTGAAATAGAAAACATGAAATCAATGTTTGCGACACATGATGATATAGATGACCTTAAAAGGGAAGTGCTACGTTTGAAAACCGACTCTTTACCTCCAACGTCGGCTTTCAAAGTGAATACCAAGCGCGGTGCATATCTAGATAGTGGACCTATGGGCCTGTCGCATGATAACTATCTTGCTACAACACCTAACGAGTCCCAGATTTATCACAATAATAGGCCTATAGATAGTGTACTGCCCGTACTAAATTACAGTGACGAGGCGGGGGGATTGCAGCCGCCTATTATACAGCGCCGCGAGCAATGCGCCCGAGCCGGTTCTATGACGCGCGATCAGCTGGCCATAGCGGTGACGTCACAGCGGAGCCCGGTACGAACGAAAGAGCGGCAGTGTAAGGATGTAAACGCCGTTAACTATGCGATGAGTCAGCGTGCGGTACATCTGCCAAATCGAATACTAGATATGTCACCAAGTAGTAACAAGGATGATTGGCAGACAATACGTCGGAAGAAGAAAATTAAATATAGATTTATTGGTAAGCCTGGTATTGCACGAGATTCGGAATGCAATTTTAGGGCGGCAGATAAGAAAATTCCTATTTTTATCACAAATGACTATCTCGATACGAAAGAATGTGACATAATCGATTATATACGAAAAAAGACTAACGAAACAGTTGTGTTAGAAAGAATAAATATGAATAAAGAAAGAAAACACAAAGCGTATAAGTTCATGACGTCAGAGTGTAATGTATCGCTATATTTAGATGAACAATTGTGGCCTGCGGGTATAATATTCAGGCGTTTTGTTAATTTTAAACATAAAAGATCGAACAGCCCCTGGGCTGTTAACGGACTTAATGAACCCCAAAATGAATAGCAGCCTATATCGCTTTGCTAGCTACAACTGCAAGAACGTGAAGCGATCCATTGATGGCGTCAGAACTCTGTGCCGGACGTGTGACATCGTATGCCTACAAGAAACATGGCTTCTGCCGCACGATATACCATACATCAGCACCATAGACAGTAGTTTTGGATATACCGGAAAATCGGCCGTGGATACGTCGGTGGGCATTCTACGCGGTCGTCCTTATGGTGGAGTTGCGATAAAGTGGCGTCATAGAGTTTTTCCGCAGGTGTCAGTATTGCCATGTGAAAATGTGCGTATGTGTGCGGTCAAAATTACGACTCGCGATCGGCTATTGGTGGTTATAAGTGTTTATATGCCTACAAATTCGACTGAAAATTTAGAGTTATTTAAAAGTTGCTTAAGTGAAATATGTGCCTTAGTAAATGAGTACGGCATCGAATCAGTATTTATTTTAGGTGACTTTAATTCAGACCCTCGAGAACTATTTTTCAAAGAACTAATTAATTATTGTAGTGAACAAAATTTGATGTGTTTTGATACAGATATGTTAGGGATAGATTCTGGGAATTATACTTACATTAGTCAAGTTTACGGTACTTGTAGCTGGCTGGACCATTGCGTTGGGACTCAATCGGCTAGACATTGTGTAACAAGTATTCCAATTAAATACGATACAATGTCTTCTGACCACTTACCTCTTATTGTTGAGTGTAACCTAGACACTTTGACCCCCAAGATATCGCCTAATATTGAAGGTGACAAAAAAGTTTTATGGGGACTTAGAAATGACGAGCAAATTGCGAAATATACAAATGAGTGTAATAAATTGTTAAAAATGATAGATTTTCCGATTGAGTACACAACATGTGCAGATTATTTTTGTAACAATTCGGGTCACAGGCATGTTCTGGACAAGATGTATTCCGACATCGTCACTGCCCTTCGCGATGCGGCAGAGAAGGCTGCGGAGGGACGGGGGACAGTAGGTAATCCGCGGGCGAGTCGCTCTCGCATCGCGGGGTGGAACAAGCACCTCGCCGGGGCTTACGGAATGGCCAGGTCCAAGTTCAGGGAATGGGTACTGTGTGGTAGGCCGAAATCCGGCTGTATCTATAATGATATGTGTGAGAGCAGAAAGGTGTTTAAGTCGAAACTGAAATGGTGTCAGGATCACCAGGATCAGATACGAATGGATGCCCTCGCTGAAAGGCATCGTAAAGGCGATTTTCGTGGATTTTGGCAGAGTACAAATAAAATAAATGTACGACCTGGACTTCCTGCGAGCGTCGGTGGGGTGAGTGAACCGAAGGAGATTGCTAATGTTTTCAGGGAGCAATTTACTGTGAAGTCTCTACGAGGTCCTGCTGGGAAGATGATCAATGCTGATATGAGTGGTCAGGCCGTAGGAACTCGGTTTAGCGCTAGAGATGTGACGTAGGTTATTAGGAGCATGACTCGGGGCAAATCCTCAGGTCATGATGGGCTCAGCATTGAGCATCTCCTTTATGCCGGACCCCATATTTCTCGTGTATTGGCAATGTTTTACTCCTTGTGCGTGAGCCACTGTTATCTGCCGGCTAATTTTATGAAAACTGTGGTAGTGCCGATAGTGAAAAACAAGACAGGTGACCTTGGTGACGCCAATAACTACAGGCCCATTTCGCTCGCTACTATAGCTGCCAAAGTTTTTGATGGTCTGCTTGATGCGCAGTTGAACAAATATGTGACCCTCCATGACAACCAGTTTGGTTTTCGTCCACAGCTATCAACTGAGAGTGCGATACTGTACCTTAAGCACACCATCAACTACTACACGAAAAGAAAAACGCCGGTTTACGCCTGCTTCCTCGATCTGTCCAAAGCGTTCGATTTGGTTTCGTATGATGTCCTGTGGAGGAAGCTGGAAGGCATAAATTTGCCAAGGGAACTTACCAGCATGTTTCGGTTTTGGTACAGGCATCAACAAAATTGTGTGAGATGGGCAGGGACGATGTCGGAACAATATCGACTTGAGTGTGGGGTAAGACAGGGGGGGCTAACCTCCCCTACGCTGTTTAACGTATACATGAATGACCTGATCCTCGCGCTCAGCAGCCAACATGTTGGCTGCCATGTCGACGGAGTCTGCGTCAATAATCTCAGTTATGCAGACGATATGGTGCTGCTGAGCGCCTCGGTCTGTGGTGTGAGAAAACTTTTAAATACGTGTGAAGAGTATGCCGGTGATCACGGTTTGAAATATAATGTAAAGAAAAGTCAGTTCATGGTGTTTGAGGCCGGTTCGGTATGTTCCCGTACGGTGCCACCCATATACCTAAACGGAGTTCCTCTTGATAGGGTGGACAAGTTCAAGTACCTGGGACATGTACTCACGGTCGACCTCAGAGACCATGAGGACATGGAGAGAGAGCGGAGGTCGCTGTCCATAAGAGCCAATATGTTAGCCCGCAGGTTTGCTAGATGCTCGAGAGATGTGAAAATTACACTGTTTAAGGCCTACTGTACATCACTTTATACCTGCAGCCTGTGGGCTCATTACACACAAAAGAGCTACAGCGATCTCCGAGTGCTGTACAATAATGCTTTCAGGGTAGTTGTGGGGCTGCCCCGATTCTGCAGTGCCTCGGGCATGTTTGTGGAGGCGCGCACCGCCTGCTTTCACACTGCTATGCGTAAGCGGAGCGCTTCCCTGGTGCGCAGAGTGCGGGCCAGCCCTAACGCAATCCTGGCAATGATCGCCGGCAGGCTCGACTGCCCCTACATGCGGCAATGTAGTAGCAGACATGCCCCTGTGCAACCTTTTGTGCGGGGTTTCTAGTGTAAGTGTGTATTTTATCTATAACTATATTTTATTGTAATTGTAATTTTTATTTATAAATTCAAAGTGTCTGTATTGAATTTACTAGGATTTTATTTTTAATGTGTCAAAATGCAATTTTATTCAATTAATTTGTGCTACATTTTCATTTTTATTATTTATAATGTGTGATCATTTCATTATGGGTCTCAGTAACCTGAAATAAATGGATTTAAAAAAAAAAAATTATAATAACAGAATATGCTACTATTATTATTATTGTCTACTTCGCTAACCTAGACATAAAACATAAACATATTAACGCTTCTAATGAACTAGTTTCGATATCCATTTCGTTACAAGCAAACTTGTGAAGTCTAGTTATCATGCCTTTGGTGTAACCTCTATTCACATTAAGTTTTTTGATGTTTTCCTCCATATTGTTATCGATTGCACACAACTTATAACTATAAATGCTCGGGTACAATATATTTTTAAACACAAAAACGCACAATTTATAATTAAAATCGCGTTCCAGGAGAAAACACTTGAAATAATGAAAACAAAATGGCGAAACCGGCTAACAAGAACGGAAAAGACGGAAAGTCGACGGTGTCGACGCGTCGTTGGTCACGTGGTGCTGGCGCTTCTGTCGTCGTACGTTCACTCACTCGCAGACTCGTTCTGTCTCTTTCCTTCGCAGGTCGAATCCGCTTGCTGTCCTGTTCTTTGGAAACGACTGAATATCGAATTATCGAACACGTTCGTTGCTCCCTCCCGCGCACCGGCAAAGACAGTGCAGTTCTTGCCGAAATATGAATGCCGATGCAAATGATGGTGCTGTAGTAATCTTTCGTTCTCTTCTATCGCGTGCAGCTCGTATGACGAGCAAACTTGCTTTTTCACTCACACGCAGAGGAATTTAGGCACGTTTTTGACCGCGCAGCACGTTAAAACACGATGTAATGCTTGAACAGTAAGGCTCGTACTGACCAAATGTTAGATTCTTCTAGGTTGTGGACTGTTTTAGGTCGGTTTACAAAAAAGTAGTCCAGGCTTGGCACAGTCAAAACTATTGATTGATTACTTTTATTACGGACACATTGTTAAATCTATCACAGCGTCTGGGGAAGAGAGTTATTGAACGATACAGAGACAAAAAGAGCTGTTCAATACAGACTATGTATATAATATCATAGACAACTTGTGTTGCTAGCAACAGTGACAGTTTGTTCTCAGTCAGTCAGTAGTGGTTAAACGAAAACGTTGTATTTAAATTTTCTTTGGGTTAAACACTCTAATCGTAACGACGAATGTTAAATTTCAAGTTACGTTTGACCAATGTTTAATTCAGTATGGATCGACGAAGAAGAGTTAATTGTCAATTATGGTAATGGTGTGCGACAATGATTTTGTGTCAAATGATAAACAGAAAGCAAATGAAACGGGCGAGTAAAATAAGAATAGATTTATACTATCTAACTAAATTAATAATTTTTAATGCATGTTGACTTCATTTATCAGTTTCGATAATGATAGTAATGATGGTTAAAAATCATAACCTCAATTAAGTTCTTTAAATAGGTTAAATTAATTGAAGATAACAGAAGACAGCATATTCAAGTATATCCTGTCTTTTGTATAATATTTTCTGTCCAGTATAACCTAACCTCTGTCTAAACTTTGAAACGCCTTAACAACGCGGGATCAGTTTTTATTAGAGATGTTTAGCTTGATTGACGTGATGTTGTATGTACCTACATTTGTTTGTTTCTACTAGATTTATTACTTTCCTGTACAAAGCTTAGCTTTAGTTAGTTTTATTTGTAGTTTATTTATTGCAGATAATGATGGATTTAAAAAGATGCTTACATCTCACTTTGAAATGGTTCAAGCTGGTAAGTAATCTCTTAAGTTGAACATGCTACTCTATGAAACAACGATACCGAATTTGAAAAAAATTCACTGTTTTAAAGTTAATCTACTCTAAATTATATCGATTTTTTTTTGTGAATGCTAAAACGCTAATGTATTTTTACTGCATAATTTCTTCGCTATTTTAGTTTTTTTTGTAAATAAGTGTTAAGGGTTTCTTTTTAACCGACTTCAAAAAAAGGAGGAGGTTCTCAATTCGGTTGTTTTTTTTTTTTAATTTATGTTTGTTACCTCAGAACTCCGCCATTAATGAACCGATTTGAAAAATTATTTTTCAATTGAAAGGGTATACCTCCAGATTGGTCCCATTTTTTCAAAATTCAATTCTGATGATGGGATCCATGAGGAATTGAGGGAACTCCTAAAATATTATAGGTATACATATAGCGATTTTAGTATATTTAACAACAAGTCAAGCATTTGCATTCAGAAAGTATCATTTGCTAAGGTGGAACTGATGAAGGAGACCATAGTTGGCCACAATAGTCATCCACGAGTAAGGTACGCACACCCCACCCACGCGATAAGATATTTTCATTAAGACAGTTAAGCCTTGCCATAGTCGACAAATCAAATTTTAATAAATGATTCTGGTGAGATCAAACTGATCTGATGAAGAAGGCGGAAGGTAAGCACCGGAACTCTGTGATAAAACAATGTATCATAGCCGTGTTTGGACTTATTTGAATCGTCATGAAAAGCAATTTAGCTATAATTTCATCACGGATCGCCATTTAGAAAGTAAAAAAAACACAAAAAAACAGACAAATAAAACAAATTTTTATAAAAAAAATAACCGACTTCAAAAACACTAAAAAGCTAAAAATCACTTTTAAACAATCATACCAAACAGTTATTATTGGAGTCGGTGCCAGCCGTGAAATGTTTGAATCTGGTTGTTTGCACCGACTCCAAAAATAACTGTTTGGTATGATTGTTTAAAAGTTATTTTAGCTTTTTAGTGTTTTTGAAGTCGGTTATTTTTTTATATAAATTTTATTTTTAAGTCATGCTTGTATAGTTGCGTCGATAGCTTTAAATTCGCTCTATTCGTCTCTTGCCACATGCATTAACACTAGCCTATATCGAATCGAACGCCTTATACATATAGGTATACTTTTTAACAACGCTAAATACTTAAATGTAATTGACATAGCAATGTAGTTTTGGGTTGTCGTCTTTTTGTTTTTTCTTATAATCAATATTCAAGGGCCACGGAATGAATTTTTGTCGAATCTCGCCCGACTTTTAAACTAGGAAACACTTAAAGGAACAACGGGGTCTTTACAGAAATACAGATGTGAGTTTAATTTTATTATGATATGCAGTTACGCATGGGGTCCTTAGGCCAGGAGAATGCTAGAAACGAGTATCTAAATAAGGACATATTTTCTGAATCTGAAATACACTGAAAAATATTAGTTGTTTATTACACACTAATACACTAAGCTACATCATCATCATCTATACGGTCAATCCCGGTTGCGTCCAAAGCCATTGCTTTGGAGCCCAGGGTCCGCTTTCCTTGATTTGCTCCTCCACTTCGCGCGGTCTTGAGCGTCTCTAGTTGTGAGATCATTGGCTCGCATGTCAGCCCTCACAACGTCAAGCCAGCATTTCTTGGGTCTACCCCTTTTGCCAGGACCTGGCGGTGGCGGCATGGCCAGACATTTGTTTCCTACGTAGCTTGCCGGTTTCCGCAAAACATGGCCGTACCAGCGTAGGCGACTCTCCTGCAGTTTGTCTGCAATATCACGGACACGGAGGCTACCGCGGATGCGCGAGTTCCTCACGCGGTCCTTACGCGTGACTCCGCACATCCACCGCAGCATATTCATCTCCGTGACACGCAGCTCCTGCTTGTGTCGCTCAAGTAGCGGCCATGCTTCGCTGCCATATAAAAGAACAGGCCTAATGATGGACTTATAGATCTGTCCTTTAAGCTTAACCGGCATTCTGGGGTCACAAATGACACCAGTCACCTCTCGCCATTTGGCCCACGCAGCAGCAATGCGTGCTTTGACGTCGCAATCGATGTCTCCGGACGCGTGAAGTACAGATCCAAGGTATTTAAACTGGTCCTTGCGCTCGACCTTGTCTCCGCCTATGCGAACGGGTGTTGGATCTGTAGAGTTACAGGCCAGGTACTCGGTCTTCGCCACATTGAGTTTCAGACCACCGCTCTCAAGCGACTGCTTCCACTCGTTCACCCGTCTTAACAGCCTGCCCCTGTCCGCGTCCACCAGTGCGATATCGTCAGCATATATCAGCAGCCATGGTGGCTGCTCATGTGAGTCTCTGATGCTGTCTGACACAACGTCTAATATCACACTGAACAGAAACGGACTGAGGACGGAACCCTGGTGTACTCCGACGGTGATGGGGAACGGTTTGGTGTCGCCAACAGCGGTCCGAACCATAGAATCGGAGCTGCGGTACATGGCCCGAATAATGTCAATATATGCCTCGGGGACCCCTTTGGATCTCAGTGCCCACCAGATCACCACTCGAGGGATACAGTCGAAGGCCTTCTGCAGATCAAGAAAGAGCAAGTGCAGAGGCGTGTTCTTCGCCCTGTATCTCTCCATGACGGTCCTTAGGGCGAAGACAGGGTCCATAGTACCGTTGCCAGGACGAAACCCATATTGACACTCCGAGACATCACACTCCTGTCGGATCCGGGAGTCCACAATCCGCTCAAGGAGCTTCATGGTGTGGGACATGACCTTTATACCGCGGTAGTTGCTGCACTCTTGCACTGATCCCTTGCCTTTGAAGACCGGAGTAATAATACTCATTCTCCATTGGCTCGGGATCAGCCCGCTTAAGAGTATGCGGTTGTAAAGGTAGGTTAGGATGTCCACACCAAGAGGGCCCATCGCCTTCCAGGCTTCGATTGGGACTCCATCGGCTCCGACAGCTTTACGATTCTTCATGCGGCGAAGAGCAAACTGGACTTCTTCAGGCGTTACCGGTGGTACTAGTCCTTGATTCGGAGGGAGGTCCGGTGGCTGCACCTCTTTGTGCTGCTTATTCAGCAACTTGTGGAAATAAGAGCGCCATCTCTTCTTCACCGCGAGGTCCTCGCATAGCAGGTTGCCCCCAGGGTCTTTAACACAGCGACACTGGGAAATATCCTGTGCCGCTTTGACCCTGGAGCGCGCTAACTTATAGATTAGCTTTTGCCCCTCAGACGATTCCAATTTGTCATAGAGCGTATGAAAATGGTCTCGCCTGGCTCTGGCTACAGCTCTCTTAGCAGCGCGTTTTGCACCCTTGTACGCGTCGTGGTCTTCAGGAGATCTGGACGCTTGCCACTTTTTAAAGAGGGCTTTCTTCTTCACCCTAATCTCCTCTTGGACTGAGTCGTTCCACCACCAAGTCTCCTTGTCACATTTGCGACCGCCCTGAGATAAGCCAAGCACCGCTTTCGCTGCATCAGTGACGGTTGCCTGAATCCTATCCCAGTATTTTTGGACTGGTTCGCCATCACTACCGTCGCATTGTCGCCGATAGTTAAGGCGAACTTCTGGGACGTGTCTTTATCAAGCTTCCACCATCTGATTTGGCGTCGGCAGCGCTCGATACGCTTGATCTTGGGCTTTACGCGGAGATCCATGACAAGTAGACGGTGTTGTGCAGCGAGACTCTCACCGGGTATGACTTTGCAGTTGGCCACTTTACTGATGTGGTGTCTCCTGGTGAGTAGGAAATCGATCTGAGTGGCGTGCCTCCCGCTCCTGTAGGTGATAAGGTGCTCGGTTTTCTTTTTGAAATACGTGTTCACAATGGCAAGGTCAGCAGCCGCACACGTCCTGAGGATATCCCCACCTTCTGCATTACGACCACCGTACCCATAACCACCATGAACACGCTCAAACTCCTCACACCGTTCACCCACATGACCGTTCAGATCGCCACCCACAACAATCCCCTGCGACAACGGGATACCGCTAAGCACTCCACCGAGCAGACCCCAGAACGCCATTCGCTCAGCCTCGCCACAACCGGCCTGTGGCGCGTAAGCACTTATCAAGTGGGTGACAACCCCTTCGACGAGCACCCCCACGACCATCAGCCGATCGCTGTAGCGTTTCACTTCCAGAATGTCGTTCTGCAATCCTTCGGAGAGGACCACGGCCACCCCATTCGCTCCACCAGGTGCACCCGTGTAGATCAGTCTGTAGCCATTCCCAATTAACCGGGATCTGCTGCCTTTCCACCGAGTCTCCTGCAGGAATGCCACGTCCACCCTCCGCCTGAAGAGTACGTCGGCCAACTCCCTCGCGCGTCCGGTTAGCGTGCCAATGTTTAAAGTCGCGAAGCGGAGTTTCCGGTGTGGGGCTCGCGTCTTTGGCCGTGCCCGCCCGTGGCACGGTAGCCCTAGCCCACTTGTCACAGGAGTCGGGCGATGCTCCTGCGCGCCGTTTTGCGGCGGCGCCCTATCGGTGACAATCTCTCTTCTTTTTCGCACCATGTTGTGTGGCAGGGTTTGCTTTTACAGGAGTGACTGCCGTCCGACCCCCCAACCCCGAAGGGAAAGCCTGCGCCAGAGCCTCGTCCGTTGTTTGGCAGGTGCACCGACTGGCAGGTGAGGTTGGCTTGGGCCCAAAAGGTCTTGGTTGGGCCCCTTACACCCATTTGCACTAAGCTACATTTAAGCAAAATTTTTGAATTAGCAAGGTTGAAGGTCATTCCCCCCAGTTATTCGAGCCAAACATCTGTGCGTGCTATGAATGAATTTCGCCATCTTTGATGTTTGTTAAGTCTTTCTCGCTCTGTCTATGGGAAGGAATAAGACAGATGATCACAGATGGTTATACGTATTGAAGATAGGACGAGTTTATGCAATGTGAAGTCGATGTTGTTATTTTGTATTTTTATTTTGAACTTTTTTAGTTTTTATGATACTCATTTGAAAGTTGGTTTTTATGATTGCTTTTCACCTATATAGTCACTGGTTAACGGGATGTACACTAATAAAATAGGACCTTAATAACCTAAATAGCTTATTTCGTCCCTAAAGAAATCACATTTTTCTGGCTGTAGCGTTAACCCCGCTTCTTGTAGTCGTTGTAGCACCTGATTCAGCCTGTCCATGTGCTCGGCCCGGCTCTGGCCCCCGCCGACCAGCACATCGTCGAGCAGCATGAGCACGCCGTCGATGCCCGCGAGCAGGTTCTCCATAGCGCGTTGGAATATTGCTGGTGCGCTTGTGAGACCGAACACCAGTCGCGTGTACGCGAATAAACCACGATGCGTATTAATAGTTGTAAACTTTTGTGACTCACTATCTAAACAAAATTGATTGTACGCCATAGACAAATCTAACTTTGTGAATTTCTGCCCGCCACATAATATAGAGAACAGCTCGGTTATAGTTGGCAGAGGGTATTGATCAACCACTAATTGCTTATTGATGCTGACCGAGTAATCGACGCACATTCGAACAGACCCGTCGCGTTTCAGTACTGGCACGATCGGTGACGCATAGTCTGAGTGGTCCACCGGCCGAAGCACACCTAATCCGACCAACCGATCAATTTCACTTTCGACTTTATCTCTTAAGGCGAACGCTACAGGCCGGGCCTTACAAAATACAGGTTTAGAACCCTCCTTCAACGTTAATTTTACCGTGTACTTATTAAAACATCCTAACTTTCCTGAAAATAAATCATGATAACGTGCATAAAATAATTTAGCAACATCGATAGTTTGTTCACCGTTAAAATGAATAGGGCTAAATTGTAACTCGAACTTGGAAATAAAGTCTCGACCAAGTAGCGGCGGACTGCCGCCGCGCACTACGAACACGTCGAGTGTGCGGGTGCGCCCGCCCCACTGCAACGGCAAGCGCGCTACGCCGGCACAACCTAGCACTTCACCCGTGTAACTGACAAATTTTTTTTTTGTTGTTGCTAACGGTACTTTGTTGAAATGTAACTTGAAGGTACTTTCAGAAATGACCGTAACCGCCGATCCGCTATCGATTTCGAACTGCAAACCTTTTCCATTAATGTACACCGTTTCAACTAGTGGTTCACCTCTATAAGAACGGATATTAAACAACTCACCGTCGTCGTCTTCGCCGCCCTCATTTACCTCACTCGAGTTTAACGAAACAAAATTCACTTTTCTACACACTCGACGTAAATGGCCTTTTATGTTGCACTTCCTACAAGTATAGTTTGCAAAACGACAGGACTCTGCCTTGTGGTTCGTATAACCACACACCGTACACTTCTCCTTTGCACTGTGACGCATCCCGGCATTATGGTGTTGGCCGATCTTGTACAGCTGATCAGGCGCCTGCGGCACGACGCCGGCGGCAGTGCTTTCTTACCAAGAGAAGACAAAAATAAATCACATTTTACTGGATTTACAAAATGCCCATCACGGCATTAGGTCGCCACGATGCACCAGGCGCCTCCACATATTTTATTTTCTTCATTTTATTTAAACGAAAGGAAAATTAAGGACGCAAGAAATGTGCTCGCATCCAAAAGGAGAAGATCCGGTCAAATCTCAATGTCATCCTGACATAACATCCCCCTCTCTGGTCGCGTTTCGTTTCGCGCAACACTTGAACGCATAAAGCAAAAATAATTCATTTTTTTCATTCGTCAACGCAGAACAAAACACCGCTGAAAATCCCCAAAAAGTAATTGAAACTGAAAAACATCAATTACAGCCTTCATATGTTCTTTTAATAAAAATACATTACTTACTTTAGATGTGCAAGTTATAAGTTAATGCTGAAAAAAAGGTAGTTGTGAGAAACGGAACAAAACGGATGGCAAAGATATACCGATAGATGGCGTTGTCTAGTAAATGGGAATTCTGCGTTTGGCCAAGAAATAAAAATCCAAAAAAAAAAATTGTTGAAAAGTGAAACATTTCAAACATAATTATTAAAAATCAAAAATATTTGTAACGACGTGTTACAAACTCTAGTCAAAGATGTAAAAGCCAGAACGTGAGAAAATCTGCTACAAAAAATAGACCTAAAAAGAAACCAAATGATAACACAAACAAGATTTTAAGCAAAGTTGTAGCAGATAAAGACAAACTAAGTGAAAAAACAATATCAGAGCCAGAAAAATCGATTGAAAGAACACTATCAGAAGCGAAAGAACACAATAAAATAACACCACCACCAGGAGAGCAAGGACCACAATCGACCTTAAGATTGCCACTAAAAGAGCTTCAAAATATCAACGAAATAAGTGTTGATGCTGAGGTGTATGTGTAAGCTTTGAATTTTAATAACCTGCAATATTATTTAAAAAGTAAAGTATAAAAAAATAAAAGCAATTATTGTTCTTTCTAAGCCCAAAGAGATAATTTCGATGGTTTTTGGTACCAGGCATATGTCATGGTTATAATACCAGTGTTACGTTAATTACTATTTATAGGAAACCCTTCAAAATTTTTGGTTAGTAGATCCTATAGGGCTAATAAGTTAGACTTAAAAGACCAAACGAAGACGTCCTATGCCCAAAACACACTTTGAATAGCACAAAATTCGAACAAAGTTGGCCACTAACCTCTTGTCCTGTGTTTGGTCTTCTTTATTGGTCCGAGTGTTGTTCCTAAGAGTTGAGGAGATCACCGCACAATAGTAATTCTCGCCGTTCCGCGAGAAGGTTTTCAGAGCCACTTGTGCAGTGGCGCCGCGCTGCTTCTGTTCGCTCTCGCTCTAACGTACCGAGCGGCTCCCGATGTCAGTGTCGACGCCGCCGACCGAAGTGGCCATAGCGCGTGCTTTTTAAAGATGGCGCGCGCGCAAATTCGAATTTGTGCATATTGAACAAGGTGCGTGTACATACCCTCCCCCCCAGAGAAACAGACTACATAGGCAGTCGACAAAGCTTCGACACGGGTCGAAGCAGCATGCCACTACGAGTCCTAACTTCCGCGACACGGTTAACTAAATCCGCGCCTGGCAAAAGTTTAATGACTCTACCGCGTTTCCATTGTAATGACGGATAATTGTCCTCTTTAATTAAAACTAAATCATCAACTTTAAGATAATCCAAATGCGAGTTCCACTTATTACGTTGCTGCAAGGTATGTAAGTATTCATTCCGCCATCTAGACCAGAAATGCTGTGTAAGTTTTTGGATTTGCTGAAAGCGTGATAATCGATCAATATTGACATCCTCGAATGGATACTCAGGTAAGGCAACTAAAGGCTGACCGATAAGGAAATGGCCAGGTGTGAGCACCTCCAAGTCAGCAGGATCCAAGCTCAAAGGGCAGAGTGGCCGAGAGTTCATAACCGCCTCAACTTTTGCAAAAAAGGTCTTCAAAAGTGAGTCGTCGTTCACCGAGTACACGATACATATGTGTTTTAGCAGATTTCACCGCTCCTTCAAAAAGTCCACCCATATTCGGATTGCTGGGAGGATTGAACAGCTAAGTTATATTACGCGTTACTAATTCACGCTCTAAGTCTGACCGATGGTCTCTCGAATACGCGTAAAGATTCTTAAGATATTTATCAGTGCCGACATAGTTTGTTCCGCAATCCGATCGCACTAACGAAGGAAGACCTCGTCGTGAAACGAATTGAGTAAAGGAGGCAACGAAAGCGTCCACTGATAATTCCGAAACGATTTCTAAGTGTACCGCTTTGGAACTCAAACAAATAAATACACACAAATAACATTTTATAAGTTTGGCCTGTCTCAAGGAACTAGTTTTGACAAGGAAAGGGCCGGAAAAGTCCGTACCGACGCCCTCAAAGGCTCGTGTACAACGCACGCGATCAGGCGGCAAATCTGCCATGAATGGCTGCTGAGACCGAGGCCGTGCCTTAAAACACTGAACACATTTGAATACAACGCCGCGAATCAATCGACGCGCAGATAGGATCCAGAAATTCCTAGACAGAATTGCTGCCAAGGAGTTGGCACCGACATGACAATACACTTTGTGATAATGTTCAACCAAAAGTATTTTTTTTAGAGGTGTGTTCAGCGAACATCAATATGGTTTAATAATATGAAAGTTCCTCACCAGGAAAAATACTCCTTAGTCTGAGGACTCTGCTTCGTCGGCTTCTTCGTTGACCGTCGATGTCTGTGTTGTTGGCGGCTGAAAGATTGTCAGCGTCACACCCGATGGTCCAGGTTGGTGTTCCTCAGGGGGCGACACGGCCGTCGGGACGCCTGCGTCTGGTTGCGGAGCACGTCGCAGCTGGTCGTGAGCGACCTTGCGTGGCCGCCCGTGGTGATTTACCACCTTTTTCACAAGATAGCGGTCGTTCTCGAGAACCCTGTAAACTTCGTAAGGCACGCTAAATTTTAAATCCAAAGATGTCTGGTTCCTGGGGTTATTTAAAAAAAAAAAAAAAAATTATCAACACAAAGTCACCCCGTTGAAAATTACGAATTCGTGCTCGACCTCTATCAAACCTTACTTTGTCTTTTGCCGATTGCTCAGTCATTTTATGTTGAACGTGTCGATCTAGTGCCTCTATGTCGACTGAAGAATCGTCTAGATTAACCGAGTTTAATAACTCTGGTGGAACACAATTTTGCCGCCGAGTAAGGAGCGTCAGTGGGGCTGTACCAGTGGTGCGGTGTACAGTGCAATTTAAAGCGAGTTGTAAACTCCAATGCAGTATGCCATTCTGGGGTTTCATAGTTTTTTATCATGATAAGGCCATTTTTCAGAGTCGCCATGACTCTTTCCACTTGGCCATTCGCTCTACTAACGCCTGGAGAAATCGCATGTATCTCAATTCCAAACCTGTCACAGTAGGTTTTGAATTCTCCTAAGAACTCACGTCCACCATCAACTATAATTTGCCGCGGGGCACCGAAAAGGTGGACGACTTGTTTTAAGGCAGCAAGGGTGCTGTGTTGGCTTTTGTTATTTGTATGACGAAGTAAAACGTATTTAGTGTACGCATCAATTGTCACTACGACGTATTCTTGTTCGTTAGGAGTCCCAAGTTTGCCAGTTATGTCCATGTGTAAGACTTCAAATGCTACGGTCAGCTTGTTTATAGGATGCAGTTGTACCTGCGTGGCACCAGACGTTTGTTTTGACGTCCTGCATACCACACAGTTGTCTACGAAATCTCGCACAACGGTGCTCATTTTATGAAAGTAATAAGTCTCTTTGATTTTGTGAAGGGTTTTTTCCCATCCTGGGTGTTTGAGGGCAGTATGAAATGCATTTATAAGGCTCCATTGGAAAGACCTTGGGACAACAATTAGTTTTCGTGCGCCTAAAATTGCATCCGTCTTTTCAATTTTTAGTACATTATCTTCGAGAAGGTAACCTGAGACTTGATTTCCGCTGTGTAAGGTGTGTATAATAGGCCTCAGCAAATCATCACGTCGTTGTTCGATATTGAGCCACTCTAGATTCATTAGATTCATTGAGTCTCGTTGGAAGAGCGTTTCGATACGGACGTGTTACATTATTATAAATATAAAATTTTTCGAACCGCGCGGCTCTAGCCGTCGCAAGTGTGTGTTACGCCATGGCTCAACAACTCGTGGCTAACGAACTCCTCGCGTTCCTGCAGCAGAAGCTGGACGTGATGGACGAGGTCAGTGCCGTCCAAATATGTGCGTCGAACTTCAGTGAAGCCGACATAGCTGAGGCGAAAAAACTGTTATTTGCGTCATTGAACAAGAGTGACCAGATGATTTCCCGCAGACGCGATGGAACGAAAAAGAGCATACAAGACATCATCACGCTCTTCAAAGAGACCGATCCTGACGAAGTGCCCACGTTCGTGGCGAAGGAGTTACACAAACTTCCTCCTGTCACTTTCGATCATGTCGACGTCACTAGTCTGCTCAAGGATATTGTTTTCCTGAAAGCAAGTCTAGCGAATGTGGTGCTAAAATTTGAGGCATCCCAGATTTTAGTGAGTGAGCTGCGCAAAGAAGTCGATGAACTGCGTGGTGCGGTAATTAGGACATCCGATGACGCTTCAAACATCGACGTGCAACGCCCGGCGAGTCTCGATAAAACGGGGTCAAGCGTCGAATCAAACTGCGCCACTGCCTACCGTGAGTCATGTGAGCCAGCCGAGCACACCGCCTGTCACTGTCATCGTGCCTGCCCCCCGCACCCCTGCGCCTTCTTCAATGTGCGTTCATCAAACAGGCGCAAAGAAAAATAGCTTTGCAGACATCGTCGCTAGCAAGCGACCTACTGCCGCCCTGCAGCCGACGTTACCATGCAAACCACTAGAAAGCGATCATCCTCGAAACCGAGCTGAAGATGACTTCGACGAAGTTAAGAAAAGGACACAACGACCGCGTATCAGTCAGAATCGTTGCGGCACCGCACCTATAGCTACGGGACCCAACTTTCTGTTACGCGCTGCCACACCTGTCACGGCCCTGTACCTGTCTCGCCTGCACTATACCACCCAGTCGCAGGACATCGTGGAGCACATTAAGCTCAAGACTCATCTTGAATTAAGAGTTGCTCCTTTGGAGTCAAGACACAACGCGAGTTTTAAAGCTTTCGTTGTGTTAGTACCGACATACAAGCTAGACATCTTCCTGAAGGAGGAATTCTGGCCGAAGGGTGTGGTTTATCGTCGCTTCCGAGGAAGATTGCCGGCTGACACCACCAGAACGGCTCCGAGTATGAAGCCATAAAAACAAATTAATTAATCTAACTTGTAATATTGTATGTATGCTAGTCTATAAGGTATTTATTATATGGGCCTATTATTATAATGTCATCTGTAATAATTAAGATGCCTGAAATAAATGATATTTATTTATTTATTTATTTATTGTCGTGACGTTCACAGTCAATGGATCCGGATTTCGACTTAAAAAGTCTGCATGTTGCATCCGCTCGCCCTTCCTGTATTCTATGTCGAAGTCAAAGTTTTGTAAGTAAGCCCACCATCTATGTATGCGAGGCAGCAGGTCTTGTTTGTGTTTAGAGGCTTTAAGCGCGTTGCAATCGGTGATGACTTTAAACTTGCGGCCATATAAAAAGTGTTTAATGGCTCGTACTACGGCAAGAGTCTCCAGTTCATAGGAGTGGTACCTGCTTTCTATGTCTGTAGTACGCATACTGAAGTAAGCCACCACATGCTGCCTGCCGTTTATGATTTGAACGAGGATTGCGCCAAAACCGAGACTGCTGGCATCGGTGAATAGTTCTATAGGCTCACCTTCTTGAAAAATTGTAAGAACGGGTGCGGAAGTGAGGTGTTGAATTATTTTCTGACGTGCCTGCTCATGAATTGAAGTCCATTGCCATCGATTACCCTGTTTAGTTATGTCGTATAGGGGGGCCATAGTTCTTGCAAAATCTGGGATAAAACGGCGAAAATAGCCTGCCAAACCGTTAAATTGGCGAACTTGTTTAACCGTGCTGGGGACAGGGGCCTTTACAAGTGCTTCAATCTTTTTGGGACTAGGACGAACTTGTCCATTTTCAATAACATTACCGAGGTATTCTATAGAATTTTTGAAGAACAGGCATTTATCAATATTGATTGAGAATCCCGATTCACGGAGAGCAAGAAATACTTTTTCTAAGTTCGCGAGACCAGAAGAAAAATCGCGACATTTAGTAATGACGTCATCTATGTAGACCTGAGCCACGCTATCACTGGGGTGAGTAGAATTATTGGCACTACCAGTGTTCAGTAGACTTCCTAATGCCCGATTTATGCACCTTTGATACACGGACGGTGCGTTACAAAGGCCAAACGGCATAGTTAGGTATTCGTAAAGCCCGTCCGGCGTTACAAAGGCAGTCTTCTCGATATAGGAATCTGATGGAATCCCGAGGCCATGTCGAGGGAGGTATAGTGCTGCCCACCTGCTAGTTGATCGATTTGATCAGCAATCAGTGGCAGGGGTAATGGTCCCGTATAGGGTTCGCGTTCAATTCCCTATAATCAATGCACATACGGTCATCGCCATTTTTCTTCTTCACTAAAATTACTGGGCTGGAGTACGGGGATTTACTTTCTCGCACAATATTGTTATCAATTAGTTCGTTGACTATTTCTCTAACCTTTTCACGCTCAACTGGGCTCAGTCGGTAGGGCCTTCGTTCGACAAACTTATCTTTGTTTTTCAAACGAATTTCCAATGTGCCTGTATTGACTCGAGACAAAGCCTCGCGTGAAAAGATCAGAATATCTATTAAGTAACATTACGAGTTGCTCAATTTGTGAGTCATTAAATAAAGAGCCTACAGGCTGCAAATGCATTACACGAGGTAGGGCACACAAAGTGGCCCTGTCTTGAGTTACAATAACACTAAGACCTGTCTCGCTCAGAATATTTGCTCCTATCAGGACATCTGTAGTCATTTCGTAATCGGGCAGGATATTGAATAAGATCTCGACATTAATGTCGTTAATAACACATAACGTCGTCAGAGTACATGTGGAGACAACAGGAAATGGGCCTAGGCCTCGCAAGTAATTAACTGTCTGACACCTTCGCCCTGGCAATCTATCAGCGATAGATTCGCGCATAACCGAGCATTCGGCGCCGCTGTCAAAAACTGTATCAATATCTAAATTGCCGACGCGCATACGCATAGTGTTCAAAATTGAGCCGTTTTTAGACACAGAATTTATATTGGAAGAAGTTATTTGTTTCTCGCGACGGTAACACGTGTCGTAAGTATGGCCAGACTTCGAGCAAAAAGAACAATGCTTATCACCTAATCTAGGTAAAGAGGCAGTTGGTGTTGTGGGATTTTTCTCGGTTGGTAGAACATTTAAGTCTGCATTGTTTTTGTTACGACAGTTATTAAGAGTGTGGCCAGCCCTCTTACAATAGCTACAGTATAGACTACTAGTGGTTCGGTTATCTACAGTATACCTAACACGTTTTGGCGGAGGCGGATTCAGATTATGTTGATTTGGGCCCTTAACGCGAACAGCTGAAGCGACTGAGATTAATTCGGGCACCGAAGTGGCTCTGGCATTCATTAGTTCAATCCTAAGGCGTTCATCATTAACTGTTCCTATCACCGCTTCTACTGCGTCATTATTATCAAGTTTATCTCGCGTCACACGTTTCCACAAAATCCACGACTGTGTTAAAAAATCTGTGATATCTTTGGAAGGGTCGTAAGAGTGCTCCCTAAACTTAAATATGTTGCGTGAATAACGATTTTCGGGCTCGAAGGTTGTTATAATATTTTGGCGCAACTCTGCCCAGGTCGAAGTTGTTACAAGCCAGTTATCTGCCCACATTTTAGCGCGACCTCTTAATAAACTTGTAACTTTCATGCGGATGTCATAATCACTAAGCTGGTGAGTATTTTTGGCCATACAGATGTGATCACACCACTCGCGAACTCCTACGTTGCCATCTGGGTCATAGGCGGGCAAAAATACGTCTGTAATCTTGACCTTATCACTTTGCTGCTGGTTTAACAATCGTTCACTCATAGACTGCATCATCATCATCATGTGTGAGAAAAATTCAGGTGGTACATTATCCGCCTGTTGTGGTACCGGAATCAACTGTGTGGATGTAGCAGACGCGGACGGCGCCACACCTGGTGTAGCGGCTGGTGGCGGAGGCTCTCCGCTCGGTGCCGCCTCTGAATTCAAGTCGTCCATGATGCACGGCGCTTGAAGATGCGTTCAGTATGTCAGGATCTGAAATGTTTAAAAGTGACCGGGACAGAAAAGGGATTGCTAGAGCGATCCCACTTCTGATGTCGAAGAAGAAACAAGACGTGTTTGTTTTAAAAACTGGTCAGAATCGTTGGTTTTGACTATAGCCATTGGTTCTGCTACTAAACTGGGTTATTATCAAGCAAAGCTATTTATCTACCCGTAATTCAAGGATATTCTTATAATAGCAACAAACAAGTAATTTAGCTTGGAACGAAAACTTACTAAGAAATAAATAAGAGAGAAATAATCGGCAAACAAATTTTTATTTGATACTGGAAAAGGTTCTACTTACAATTGTTATCACCTCAAAAACTCAACACAGAATGAGCTTACCGCTCGGTCCGGTCGCCCTTGCCGACGCCATCTTTCCCGCCAATCGACTGGCACTGCAAGTGCTTCCGTTTACATTTAATTTACCGTAAATTAGCAATAATAATTCATAAAGCAATTTCTTAATTATTTTCTTATTTATTAAAGCTTTTCTAAAAGTCAATGAAGCCAGAATTAATTCGCTATTGAATTAAAGTAACTAACATTTAAATAACGCAGTACTAGTCAAAACAGCGTTTTAATTTAAAAGAAAAGTCGATAGAATAAATTACCGGAATTGATAGTCAAAACAAGGACTTATTGCGAAATTACATTACTAAATTTTAAAATAAATTATTAACGGTTGAAATGATTTTAGATACACACATTAACTTTCCAAATTGTTATTACAAAATCATAGCAAAATCGTTGCGGCGACATATCGTCGGGGATAGTGCAAATGCGCGTAACTAGCACTGGATAATTCCGCGTATCTGACAAATGTAGCCAATTTGAGATTTCGCGGCAAGTGCAAGCAGGATCCTGATTGGCTGCCCCCTTTTTAACGGATGTTGCGTTTGACCAATAGAAAGTAAGGAATCGCTCAAAAACAATACCGCAGATCTACTGCCGGCAAGTGGCGATCCCGCGTATGTGATCAGGTGACAAACGGGAGCGTGCTGTGGCTTGTTTTTGTTTCTAAAATCAGTGTTTATTTCAAAATTATCAGTCCAACATCAGGTAAGTGTTAATGTAAGATTGATTAAGTATAGCCTCAATTGAATATTGGCATTGAGTGTAGTTTTAATTCAATTGTAGGATTTTTTGCATCGTAACCTTTTTAACAATTACAGATTTTTCAAAAATATTACTGTATAACATACAACATATAACGACCATGGATAAGTTAGCTATTGCAATTACTTTTAAATAAATTATAATTATGTATCGTGATTATAACTTTGTTTAAACTTCAATAGAGCATGTACGCGGTATTGCGGATAGTAGAAGTGTACTTACGCGGTTTTTGTAATTAGATCATTTTCTTAATATTATTTTCCTTAATCGCATGAAAAGGTAATTAGTAGGCACTTAAGCATTTGGGTAACATATTAATTACTATTTTAATAATAAATCTGTCATGAAATGAGACGGGTACGCACCGATTTGATGAAAATTATGGCATTATTAACTATCAAATACTCGTACCTAATACGTTGAGTTCTGCCAATTTTGTTTCAAATCCAGTTTAAGACATATTATTATTTCGTCATCTTAGCTATCTACACATCTTGGTATGGGCCCTCTCATGGGAGTAAAATTTTCTGATTAAGTATTTTCTTTTTTAGGATTAAAATGGCGAATGATTCTTGTAGCGAAGATGAAACACTCCGTGTTACAACATTAATTGATTTAAAGAAAAGGCGCGATAGATTATTAGAAATGAAAAAAAGAATTTTGCTTAACCAACCAGAAGCTCATGAAAATACTAAACAATTTCCTGAAAATCCGCCTAATACCAATTTTGTTGAAGCTGATGAAGAGTTGACTGAAGAAATTATAGCTTTAGCTAATTGTGATACAAGCAGTTTCAATACTTCTAATTCAATAAATCTGCTGGAAATTGGTGATAAAGATGAAAACTACGATGTTTCTGAACCGGTTACAACTTATGTTAATAATTTGGTACCTGCAATGTATGATGAAGATGTTCCTACGGATACCAATAATGTGCTGGACTTTTCATCAGATGACTCTGTTGCTGACCCAAATTACGTACCACTCTCTGAAATAACGAACCTTGCACCACCTATTGCATCAACATCGACGGACGGTAATAATGACATGTTTCCTGAAAGAGACTTGGAACCTGATGTTGCAGTTGAATCTAGGATAAGAAAACGTAAGGCAGAGCAAATGTCTTCTAAAAGGTATAGAAATAAAAAATTGCGAATGCTAGGACAAGAATACATAGGTTTTAGAAAGACTAGCAACGAAAAATTTTCACAAGACTCTATTAAACCAGCCCGAAAACTTGGAGAGGCCTGTAATTCAAGAAAATGTTTGAAATCTAATGTCTTTCACTGCGGAAAGTTTACAAATAATGCACGATCAAACATATTTAAGGAATTTTGGGAGATGAGCTGGATAGAGAAGAAAATGTTTGTTTCCTCTTTGGTAGATACGAAACCAACAAAAAGGAAAACGACACAAAGGGCTGATTCAAGACGAGGTATTACAAAAGTGTACTATTTAAAATTAAATGACCAGAAAATGAGGGTATGCTTGAAGACGTTCTTAGGAACATTAGGCATTAAAGAGTGGACAATACGGTACTGGCTAGGAGAGAAACCAAATAAAGAAACAATAGTAAACCAGAAAGAAACTGTTGCGATGCCTACGTTGAAAGTTCAAATACAATCATTTTTACGAGCCCTACCCAAGCTGCCTTCACACTATTGCAGAAAAGGAAGTACAAAGTTATATCTGGAACCAATCATACAATCAAAAAGAGAACTCTATCGTATTTATGTTAAAGAGGCAACGAAGAATGTACATAAAGTGGCTTCCAGAAAACTTTTCGAAGACGTTTTGAAAGATGAAAACATAGCTTTGTTTCAACCAAAAAAAGATGCGTGTGACCTATGCTGTTCATATAAAGCAGGCAATATTTCTAATGAAGAATATCAACAACATGTATCACGAAAAGATTTAGCTAGACAAGAAAAATCTCTCGATAAAGAAGCTGCGAAAAATGGAACGCTTATGTAATCACTGCCGATTTGCAAGCTGTTAAATTATGTCCATTTTTAACTGCGAGTGCATTGTATTTTAAAACAAAGTTGATGGTTCATAATTTTACAGTGTACAATTTGGGCACTAATAAAGTAATGTGTTATTGGTTTGATGAGACTGCATCGGATTTAAAAGCATCAACGTATGCCTCATTTTATGTCGATTATTTGAACAAAATTATAGAAGAAGATCCTAAAAATGTCGTAATTTTTACCGATGGCTGTACCTCACAGAATAGAAATGTAGTGGTTTCTAACGCTCTTCTGCGATTAGCAGTAGATAAAAACGTTGTTATTACACAGAAATTTTTAGAGAAGGGCCATACTCAAATGGAGGTGGATTCAGTTCATTCCATAATTGAAAGAAAGTTAAAAAATCGCGAAATATTTTTACCTAGTCAGTACTCTTCGGTTACCAAGGAAGCTAGACTGAATCCATCTCCATATGAGGTAGTTACATTAGACCATACCTTTTTTAAAGATTACAGCATTAAAAGTAGCCTTATTTACGATTCGATCCGTCCTGGTAGAGGGACTGGTGCAAAGTGTGTAGTCGATATCAGAGTTCTGAAGTATAACCCTAATGGTATAATTGAATATAAAATTAACTTTAACGACGAATACCAACCATTACCTCAAAGAGCAAAAAAAATTGAGCTAGCTATTCCACCACAGCTCCATATTGATAGATTACCTATCACAAAATCTAAGTATGACCATTTACAACAATTAAAAAATGTTATACCAAGGGATTGTCATAAGTTCTATGACAACTTGCCATATAATTAATTTATTATTTGTAAAACTTTTTGTAATTTGCAAAACTATAATAATTATGTTGATTCCTCATAACGGTTAATCACAATGTTCATTTTTTTAGATAGCTGAAGAAGCTCTTGTTTTGTTCACAATTTTATAAGTTTACATGTGTAATACTATTCCTAAAAAAGTATTTTTTTTTTAAAAAGACTGATTCAAGACTGATTCAGTTTAATTAACTCTTAATGTGAAAACATTAGGCTTCTCAGCCTAATGTTTTCACATTAAGAGTTAATTAAACTGATGTTGATATTATCCTATCTTATTCCCAAAAAAAATGGAGCAGAAATTTGCTTTTTGATATTGTTTTCATTGTTTTGAGATATATAGATTTTGAGCAGATATTGTATGCCGTGTTTTGTTTTATTGAATAAATATATTTTGCAACATAATTATACTATTTGATATCAATCCCGCGGAACTCGTTATGTTAAGTTCCATTTTGTTACGTTAATGATCAAATCAAATCCGCGTAAATGTCGTGGCGTTAAGATTAATTACTTTAACAGAAATCTATTGTAACCAACACACAGAGTATATGCATTTATACTCTCTGTGCAAAAATGAGCCCAGTGGGCGTTGAATTAAAAAAGTTATAGAGTTATAACCTTCCCCTGTAAAATTAGGTCTAGTGCAGATACGCACCCTTTACCTGTGGTATATTCGCGGATTTGCACTATCCTCGACGATATATATGTTTCAATCGCTCCGATAACTTTAATATCGCGATGTAGGATACGTCAGTTTTATATGTGGCGAAATAGCTGTCGCTACATCACTCCCCTCAGAGACCGGAGGTCGATAGCAGGTTGAGTCGTCTATTGTGATGCTTGCCGGGCCAGTGGAATGTTCCAGTGAGTCGGAACCAGATGCCGCATAGTTCACGGTGAGTCGGAACTGTCTGCGGTGATGCCCCAGTGAGTTGGGGTGATGCTGCAAGTGCTCCAGTGAGTCGGAGTGGTGCAGTGTTGCGTAGTGGCTGGCTGCTGCGTCGACCAGGAGAGAAGTGCGTCTCTGCTTGCTGACCGGCCGAAGTGCAGTGTGCTGTGCCAAGGTCGCTGAGAAGGCTGTGGGTGATGACCAGGAATGCGCGTCCGCTGCATGCTGGTGGTCAGGATACCTGTAGTAGCCGTGGATGCTGGCTGGCTGTAGGACTCGCTTCTCGAAAGCTTGAGGAAGTGATGATGACGTCACGATGATGTAGCTTTAGGAAGGCTGCGCTGACGTTCATGCTCGGGGTCACCAGTTTGGGCGGTGAGAGGAACAGGGTGTAAAGTTCCTGATCTCCCATTGAATAGGGAGGATCCTCCGACCAGACGGGTGTTGTGTCTGGTGGGCTACTGGCTACTGCCCGACGGTGGTTGTCGGATTCTTGTATATATGTTTCAATCGCTCTGATAACTTTAATATCGCGATGTAGGATACGTCAGTTTTATATGTGGCGAAATAGATGTCGTTACACGAGGTAAAAGGTGTTCGCTCTCGCTCTAACGCACCGAGCGGCTCCCGATGTCAGTGTCGACGCCGCCGACCGAAGTGGCCATAGCGCGCGCTTTTTAAAGATGGCGCGCGCGCAAATTCGAATTTGTGCATATTGAACAAGGTGCGTGTACAACCAGTGACTTACAAGTTTGTTATTAAGTTGCTACAATGAGAGTACAAATTTAATTTAAGTTGATTTTATAGTTTTTTTTTAATTACTTACAATTTTGTATTATTATTATTACTAGGACAGTAAAAACAGGGATATTTTAATATCACTTTCAGATTAATAATATTAGCAGGGATACAGGGATATCCCTGCTAATACTATAAATCTGAAAGTAACTCTGTCTGTCTATGTGTTACCTTTTTACGCCCAAGCCCCTACATGGATTTTGATTATTTTTTTAATCTTGAAAGAGGTGAAACAGGGATAAAATCAGGAATTTTTTGCCAATGCCATCTAGTGAGGGATAAACAATGCTAATACTTAAAAGAAAAGTGCTAGTTAGATAGAGTTAGCGACAGTTAAAGCTGCTTTTTATCGCAAAAGTAAAACTTATAAGAGCATGAAATAGGAGTGGGATAAAAACTTTCTGTGACAAACCAAATTCTTCGCGGGCGAAGCCGCGGGCAAAAGGTAGTAGTTTTATAAAACATATACTCATCAACATGGTCTAGGGATATTTCAATTAAATTAATAGTTATTATTATCTTATTATTAATAGTTTTTTTGTAAGGCCAGTACTTTTTAAGTTATTTAAAAAAGTTTTATATATCCCTAGACCATGTTGTTATGATAAATAGTAATTTTGTATTAAGCTCCCTTAGTACTATTTAAATAAAATCTTTTTACTGAAGTTATATTTTATTTGTGTTAGCCTTACACATAACTATAATTTAAACACTATGCAATAATGGTATAAATTATAATTCAGTTTCGTATTTAACACTAACTAACTTGCATCGTATATCAGCTGTCGACAACTCAATATCCATGGCTTTCTTAATATTGATTAAATCGCATTTGTAAATATTCAGCAAATAGGATTTCATAGGTTGTTGGAAAGCATCATTTACATTTTCAATCGAATTTCCTTTTAGCCGTATAACGTTTTCACCTAAATTATCATCATTATATATTGCAGTTGTTTCTATAATTTGATTACCATTTGTCAAAAACCATTTATCATTCTCTTCTGGCGACAGCATATATGTATCTAGATAAAGAATCATAGTTTTTCCGTTTTTACTTCTTTTCTCTTTAACGAATTTTTGATTTATTTTCGTGAATTTCTGTTTCAACAAAACTTCTTTCGGAAAGTCTTTTGGCAACTTGTTTCAATGGTTTGTTTCCTTGTCTTAACAAACTTTTAATCATTTAAAGTTTGTTTTCAATCGGGTAAGCGTTAAAAGACTGCAATATTCCAAATCTTCTTACTTCATCAACAACGTGGCATAAGTTATGTATATTACTTGTAATATAGTCTTTACCGTAAAAATCATGAAAATGTAACACAAAATGTTTCAGTAATTGCTCTGCAAGACGCAAGAATAGAAAAAAAATTGATTGGAACATATCATTATGGCACAATAGAAACATAAGTAGTGGTTGTACGCCTCAGAGTTGAGCAAATGTTTTAGCAGTACTGGACTAAGATAATATAAAAATGAGCGATATTCTGAACCTTTCCAGAATGCTAAGACATCTAGCTGTCGTACGGTTCTGTGAATTTCCTTCGGTAACTGACAGTTTGATAAGAAAATATTGACTTTGTCAATATCACGGTGACTCCACTTAGTGATATATTTACCAATCTCTCTACCCAGTTATTAATCGTTTCATTACTCCAAGGTCAATGAGGTGAAGTGAATCACTCACAGGAAAATCTTCAACCATATCAACATTTAATTCCAGTAGGGGAGAGTCGATTTTGTGATGCCTTCCATATTTTTTCTCCCGAAAGTCTGCATTGTTTCTCTTGGGACAATTCACGGATTGAAAAGTTACTGTACTTATGTGATATATGCGAATATTCGCCTACCACGGTACATTTCATACATCCATGTATAGCATTGAAATTCATGACTCCTGAAATAAATAAAAAGTATTTTATATTTAACGCTTACATTAGGAGCAAAATTATGTATATAAGTGCCATCTCGTATATTTATTAAAATACTTATTTAAGTAGTTATATTTATATTTTTAATTATTATAATTTTGTAAATACCTTTAACAAGAGCTCTAGCTGGAGAGTCACAAATGAATGCTCTAATTTTAACTTCAGTTATCGTTTCTTCTCCTGTTTTATGAATGAGTTTCAAACCGGTTTCCAGTTGTTTAACTTCCGATATGAATGATTGCAAATATGTATCCAAATTTAATGGTTTTGTTTTTCCTGCATATATCCCTATCACAAACAGAGAAAATTCTTTGATTTCGGAGGCGTTACATAGAATTGGCCAGAATTGTTTGTTAGAGCTTTTATAGACAGGTAATCCGTCAATATTTATGTCAAGTGATATCTTATTAGGTATGTTATATTGACGTTGTAAGCATTGAGTCAATTGTTGAATTAGTCCATTATGCCAATAGTGTCCATTATCCATTTCAATAACATTTATTTGTACTTTGTTACTTTTAAGAAGTGTGCGTGCATCCGTAGTGTCAGCATTATAAAATAAATACTTTACTTACACTTTTTGTACTCATAATAAACGTTTATTGATTCTAAAACATTAAATTAACAATCCTTTGTAAACTGCCTTGCTTGTGCAAAACAATAATACTTTAACTTTACGCGGCTGGTCTCGATCTCGATACTCGGATCGATATCGTGATCGAGATTGAGCGTAATCGAAACAGTATAAATACCAGTTGTGCCACAAGCGAGCGGTCATTACTTTGCCGACCGTCAGAAGCGATCTTCTTCACGTCTTCACTATTTGCTGCTGTTATTAAAGTGAGTACTGTTATTATGCCAAATTATATTGCTGTAGTGTTAGTTTACCGCTAATAAATTTATAAAGATGTAATTGATTGCTATTTTCATAATTCAAGTGAAATAAACGCTAATTGTCCTTTACTTCCTATTTTATTTAAAGACTGCTCAAATTATAACGTAAAAGACAATTTTTTAGATTATTGAATTTAAGAATTATAGATACTTATTTAAATCACGGAATAAAGTATTCCGATAAATCACGGAATAAAGTATTCCGTAATCCCGATACGCCGTAGCTCGCGAGGCCGATCCAGTCGTTGCATGGGAGATAGCCCTGTGTTAAAAACGCCGCGCAATCGGCGTGACAAACAGACGTGCAGTCGCCACAACGAGCAACGCAACCAGTGTGACGAGCGTTCACGCAGTCATCACGAGGAGCGGCGCAGCCAGTGCGACCAGCAGGCGTATAGTCGCCAAGATGAGGATCACAGTCAGCGTGACGAGCCGTCACGCAGCCGCCATAAGGAACAACGCAGCCAGCGTGACGAGCGGTCACGTAGCCGTTCCAAGGAACAACGCAGCCAGCGTGACGGGCGGTCACGCAGCTGTTACAAGGGACAACGCAGCCAGCGTGACGAGAGGTCACGCAGTCGCCACGACGAGCGACGCAGCCAGCGTGATATGCGATCGCACACCCGCCACGGCGAGGGACGTAGCCAGCGTGATGAGCGGTCGCGCAGCCGGCACTTCGAGCGACACAGCCGGCGTGACGAGCGGTCGCAGAGTCGCCAGTGCAAAGAGCCGCGCAACCACCATGACGGATCACAAAACCTGCTATACGAGCCATCATGCAGCCGACGCGATGAACAGTCTCTGCCCTGAAGCAATAGTAATAACAAAAACCTGGGTGAGTCGACTGCATGTACTTACACTTTAGATAATATCTCACAAATCATTCAGGTGTTAAAATCTATCAATCAGACCGATTTATAGATAAATTAGGTTCTATGCATAATACCGTGCCGGAATTCGATCCCAACAGAAAAGAACAGACAATGACTATGTGGTTGCATAAAATGTGCTACTATTTACGGGTGGTCAGAAAAACAAATAATACATTTTGCATTGCCTAAATTACGTGGTGTAGCACAACGATGGTATGAAGGTTTGTCGTCTGTTCTTCACTCTTGGGATGAATGGCAAAATAAACTTCTTTCTGCGTTTCCATCTGAAGAAAATTATGATCAAATGCTTAGCGACATGTTGGCCAAACGAGCCCGATTTGGTGATTCATTAGAAGATTACTATTACGATAAAATATGCCTAATAAATAGGTGCGGTATTGTAGGAACTCGGGCAGTAGAATGTATTCTGCACGGTATTGACGATAGGTCTGTAAGGCTGGGTGCCGAAGCTGTAAAATTTGACGATCCTGACAAACTATTATCATATTTGCGTAATGTAAGGATCGTTAAGCCAACTAATGACCTTGGTCTACAAGCAAGACGTCCCTAAATAAAAATCAGGATACTCAACCCAGACCATTTAACAAGTCGTCTCGTTGTTTAAGCTGTATGCAAGAGGGTCACTTATTTGCGCAGTGCCCAACTCTATTAAAAAATGTGGTAAATGCGGTAAAATTGGCCAAGAGATTGAGCAATGTTTTTCAAAACGGCCTCTCCCTGATTAAACTGTTTTACTGTTTTACTTGTTGAACAACATAAACGACAACACAGATGCATCGTTAGATGGTTTTATATATCCGGAGGCTAATAAGAAATATTTTAAATGTGCTGTAGTAAATGGAGTATCAATACCAGCTTTCATTGACTTTGGTAGCGAATGCTCTATTATAAAATTAAGTGAGTTTCAAAAGATTAGTGCAGACTTTAATAAAGAAGACTTGCCGGTTTTAAGAGGATTTGGAAACTCAATGGTTAGCGCTTTAGGTAGCTACAATGTACAAATTACAGTCGATGGGGCAACGGCCAAATTAAATCTTATTATCGTGCCGGACGTAGCCATGCATGTTCCCTTAATGATAGGCCAAACTTTTACAAACAACCGCATCTAGTTATTCGGAAAACAAGTGATTCTCTTAAAATATTAAACCTACCAACACCGAAAAATACAATCTATAAAATAAAGTTGTTTTGTAAAAGCGATGTTCAGGTTTCGGGATTAACTGTTGTCGAAGTATATACGGAAGATCCTAATTTCGAAGGGGAGTTATTCATTGAAGGTAGTTTTCGTCACAAAAATGATATTTCATACTCTATTTCATCCGGATTGTTCTACATTTTAAAGGGGCATGGTCAAATTGTTGCAAGTTGTTCCCCGTCAGTTAAGTTAACGTTAAACCAGAATTCACTTATTGCTCGTGGGCTGATAGCTCATTTAGATGTGACGACTCAAGTTCTTAATGTCATGAATATTTCTACTTGCAAACAACAACTTATTACGATGTCCGATTTAAATATTGACAATGACCTCTGTGATGAAGAAAAACAGCGTCTCCTAGCACTGTTGAATAATTACTGTGACTGTTTTGCATTTAATCTGTCCGAGTTAGGTAGCAGGGGAAATGAAAATAGATTTACAGGACGACCAACCGGTAGTTTATAGGCCTTATAGACTAGCGATCAAAGAAAAGGAAAAGGTCCGAGAAATGATCAGTGAATTATTGAGCAATGACATAATACGTCCATCTACTTCACCTTTTTCAAGCCCGATAGTACTAGTACGTGAGAAAACAGGGGAGATCCGCCTTTGCATTGATTACAGAGCCCTGAATAAAAAGACTATTAAAGAAAAATACCCAATGCCTCTTATTGACGACCAGTTAGACACTTCAGCTGGTAATTCATTCTTTACAACTTTGGACCTGGCATCAGGATACTACCTGGTGCCTATTCACGAAGATGATAAGCATAAAACAGCTTTCGTAACGCCCGATGGGCATTACGAGTTTAATCGGATGCCTTTCGGGCTTGCTAATACACCCGCTACATTTCAACGTCTTATAAATCAGATTTTAGGAACTGCTCGTCACGGGGAGGCATTGGCGTATTTAGACGATGTAATTATCCCTTCGAAAAGTATTGCCGAGGGCATGGAAAGGTTACAGTTTGTATTGCAATTGTTTCAAGATGCAGGACTGTCCCTAAAGCCGTCGAAGTGTTTTTTTTTTAAGCGTACGGTAGATTTTTTAGGGTTCGAAGTGTCAGAGAGCGGCATTTGTTCTGGTTCAAAGAAAATAGAGGCCATAGAACAGTATCCGTCTCCCCAAAATCAGCATAATATTCGCCAGTTCTTGGGTCTAGCGAGTTTTTTCCGACGTTTTTTCCTAAATTTTCAATAATAGCAAAACCACTTACTAACCTTCTAAAGAAAATGTTTCATGGGTGTGGGGAGCCGATCAGGAGAAAGCATTCAATACTTAAAAAAATGAATTAATTCAGAAACCTACGTTAGCGCTATATAATCCCGAAGCCGAGACAGAACTACATACCGATGCATCTAAAGCCGGGATAGCAGGTATTCTACTGCAAAGAGACAATGTTTTAAAGCCTATAGCATATTTTAGCAAACAAACTAGTCCCGAAGAACAAAATTACTCCTCTTATGATCTGGAAACGTTAGCGGTCGTATCCGCGCTTCAGAAGTTTCGTGTGTGCTTGATCGGTGTCCCTTTTAAGATAGTCACAGATCGCAACTCTCTGAAAGCCACATTCCAAAAAAAGGATATGCTTCCCCGTGTTGCCCGATGGTGGGAACAAATGCAGGAATTTAATTTTGCCATTGAATATAGACCCGGTACGTCAATGTCCCATGTAGACGCATTAAGTAGGAATCCTATTCCTGGTTCACATAATCTAAATGTACTTTCTGTAGTCGACTCTAATTGGTTAACCACTGTGCAAAGTGCAGATGATACCGTACAATGTATTATGGGAATTCTTAAGGACCCTAAGCTTGATAAAACGGTAGACATAAAATCTAATTTTAAAATAAAGAATAATAAACTATTCCGAATAACTCCAGATGGTGATCGGTGGGTCGTGCCAAAGGGTGTGCGCTGGCAAATAGTGAAACAAAATCATGACGATATTGGTCACTTTGCTTTTGAAAAAACGTTATAAAAAATTTAATCAAATTATTGGTTTCCTAAAATGAGACCATTTATAAAAAAATATGTTAATTCTTGTTTGGAGTGTGCATTCTCAAAATCGACAGCCGGTAAAAAACCCGGGTTCTTACATCCAATTCCAAAAGTAGCTGCACCATTTGACACGATCCACATCGATCACACAGGTCCCTTTGTACGTAGTAGGAAGGGAAATATGTAGGTATATCCTTGTGATGATTGATGCCTTTACTCGGTATATTTACCTAAGACCTGTAAGGAATACTAAAACCCAAACGACTTTAAAAGTCCTAAAGGAATACTTCGGAATTTTCGGGATCCCAAGGCGAATTATTTCTGACAGGGGAACCTCATTTACTAGTGACACTTTTAAACAGTTTATGACCGAAAAGGGAAAAAAGCACGTATTAAATGCCGTTGCCACTCCCAGAGCAAACGAGCAGGTGGAACGTTATAATAAAATAGTTGTTGATTCACTAACCGTGAAAACCGTTGGAACACCAGAAAATAAATGGGACGACCACCTGCCTGAAGTGCAATGGGGAATTAATAACACCTTTAATAAAGGCATCAATCGCACACCAGCTGAAGCGTTGTTTGGGAAAAGGTTAACAGGGTCCAGTGAGAGTAGGATAATGGCAGAATTTGAAGAAGATATAACTAGAGTTAGTGAAAATCAGGACATAAACAAAATTAGGAATGAAATAAGTACACATATTGCAGTTAATCAGGAAAGGGCAAGAGAAAATTTTGATAAGAAGCGTAGTAAACCTATCAAATACCAGATTGGTGACCTGGTACGAGTACAACGTCAGATACCCTCCACAGGACAAAGTAGAAAGTTAGTACCCAAATTTCAAGGTCCCTACAGAATCACTAAAGCTTTCGATAATGACCGATACCAAATTAAGGACACACCTATCACTAAGAAAGGTGGCAGGCACTACTCCACTGTAGTAGCTGTAGATAAAATCCGGCCTTGGTTAAGCTTTGATAGGACACATGATAGTGATAACGAACAATCAAGCGAATCTGATGAATCGGTCAAAAATTTTAGCGATTAAGTTAATTTGTGATAGCAAATTTTTATTAATACTCGCAGTGCATGAATAAACTGTACATTAACGATAATATATATATCGTGACCAAATTGTCGTTCATTTGATACAGCTGTTAATCATTTTATAGAACTAGTTCACAAGTCTTAACTTTGCATTGTAATAAAGGACAGAACTGACTCAATAAACTAAATAATGAATAAAATGAAAAGGGCGGAAGGGCCCTGATTATTAATAGGATGGATAGGATGAAGGATCCTAATAAATAAAATTAGGACAAAAAGGTCCAAATGCGACAAAGGGACGGAAGGGTCCCAATGTGACAAAGGGACGGAAGGGTCCCAATGTGACAAAGGGACGGAAGGGTCCTAATGTCACAAAGGACGGAAGGGTCTAATTAAAGTGTGGTGGCGCCTAAAACCTTTAATATTCTTGGGTGCGGGTGGAATATAGATAAATCTAGGAATTTTCGAAAACCCTTAGGCCAGGTATAAAGTGGACTGTATCTCTGCGTAATATATGAAAACCCACAAAGATACAGCACTTGCAAGATACCTTTAAATAAGATGGACGAAGAAAAGTAGAAGTGGAAAGACACGAGGAAAAATGGAGGGAACATGCACACTTACCAGTCTATCCGTCGGGCACGAGCGCGTCTTGTCTACCAGTTGTCCTGAGCACCTCGCAAGCGATATCTTCAGCGTTTTCATACGTATAAAGTCTAAGAAAGTGAATGATCACGCACAGAAAATAATTATAGAAAATCACACGCGTGCGTCCGTCTCTGCGTAGACGCAAAAGCAGAAAAAGGAAATTTTGAAGTAGTTAAATGCATCGAATGCAGGCCGATGCATTGACAAAGACGGCCATACACAAAGTGTACATGTTGGAAAGGGATGGGAGATAGATAGGATAAAGGCATTTGCAAAGTGCGTAAGCTACCCTATATTAACTTAATAAAAATCGCGAGATACGAAATCCACCATCCCCCCGGCCTTGAAGAAACCCTTCAAAACAAAGAGAAAGAAAGCGCTCCATAAGTAAAAACTATAAAACGCAGCACTTTAATTGTGCAAACAAATAAATACTTTTAAATTAAAGAGAAATAATAATAATAATGAACTATAACTAAGTCAAGGTTGTCGTTGAGACGGCTATTGAGTTGGAAGCGGGCATAGCCGCACGACTGGGCGTTTATACGAGCCAGTTTTCGTTTTTACTTCCGCAACGCGAGTAACTCCATCCTTGCCAGGATATACATTTGTAATTATTCCTAAAGGCCACTATAAGGGTGGAGCATTATCAATATTTAACAAAACCACGGTACCAACTTGGATTGGATTTGAAGGCGTATTCCATTTTTCACGCATTTGTAAATTATGTAAATACTCCGATTTAAATCGCTTCCAGTATGACTGAACAAGCGAATCCATCAACGAGAAGCGCGTTAATAAACTGGTTCGTTCTTCAGTTAAGTCAGCCGCGGGAAGATTTAGCACTCTTAATATTTCCTTCCCAAATACCCCCAAAATGGCTGGCAGTTGGAGCATTCATTCGCCAGATAATACGGTTCTTTGCGAGTTCATTGCTAAACGTCTGGTAATACTCGTCAGTAAGCAAAAACTCGTAAAGTTCTTTAAAATAAGATTTAGATGCGACAAAATTAGTGCCATTGTCACTATATAAGAATGTACAAGGGCCCCGCCGTGATATAAAGCGTTTAAATACGTCTATAAAAGAATCAGAAGTTAAATTAGAAACAAGTTCAAGATAAACTGCTTTTGTCACAAGACAAATAAAAAGGCATAAGTAGGCTTTCACGCTACGAACGCCACGTTTACGATAAGGGGTAATATACAGCGGGCCTGCGTAATCTACGCCCGTGTGTAGAAACGGTTTACATTGTTCTAGCCTACACTTTGGTAAATCAGCCATCGGCGGGAAACTTGACTTTGGATTTAACCGAAAACAAGTGTTGCATTTTTGTATGCGTTGTCGAACGACGCGCCTAGCGGAAATAATCCAATATTTAGATTTTAAAATGGCAGTTTAAAGCTGTGGTCCAGCGTGACAATTGTCGCGGTGATAAGAATCAATTAAAAGTTCAACAATACGTCCCTTTTTGGGCAATAAAATTGGGTGTTTTGAAGAATAGTCAAGTGTCGAGTTCGATAAGCGACCTCCGACGCGTAGAATTCCATTACATAAGAACGGGAATAATTTTAGTAATTTAGATGAACATAATTGGCCATTAGTCATATTTTTAATATCTTCTGAAAAATATGCAGATTGCACCACACGAATTATTTCCAATTCGGATGTATTTAAATCATCAGCAGTAATAATATTATTTCGCGGTAGTTTTTTCATAAATCTGAGTACATAAACAGTAATGCGAAGAAGCTTGTTCCACGTGGAACTTCGAGAAGCGAGAGACAAAAGCGGATTTTCAACGTAAGCGGTAGTTTTAGTTACATGAGAAATGGTTTTTTCCTCAGGTAATGATAATTTATTAGGTTCAAATTTTTTAACAGGCCAAATATCTATAGGCAACGAAAGCCAAGACGGTCCTTTGAACCATAGTTCATGTTGAACTAGTTGCGACGGTGTAAGTCCGCGGGACACACAGTCCGCGGGGTTCTGTACACCGGGTACGTGATATAGGTTTTCAGGTGATATACTATTAGTTTGAATTTGCGAAATGCGGTTGGCAACATACGTATCGAACCTATGTGGCGATGCAACAGACCAACATAAAGCGACTTCTGAATCTGAGAAAGCAAAAATATTATTAATTTTATGCCTGTTTGATAAAGTGTCATGGACTTCTTTAAGAAGCCGTGAGAGTAATAGAATCCCGTTAAGTTCCAATCGAGCAAGAGTAATTTTAGGTTTAGCGGATGCCACTCGTGATTTTGAACATAAAAGCGAGACAATAGGAGGCTGATTTCCGTTTACGACGTGCAAATATATAACACAGCCATATGCGGATTCACTGGCATCTGAAAAGCCAACTAAATAAACTTTAGAATCAGGATCTATACCTACATGGCGCGGAAATGTGATGCGAGATATTTGCGGTAATTCGAACAAATATTGTTGCCATACGTTAATGATGCGGGAGGGGGGCACATCATCCCAATCGAGACTTAGAAGCCAAAGCTCTTTAATAATTAATTTTGCGAAAAGAATAATAAGTCCGACGAGTCCTAAAACATCGTACAGGCGTGCGGTGGCGGACAAAATGGCGCGTTTAGTACAAGTTAGTGGCGGGCTCGAAATCTCAAAAACAAACGTGTCTTGTGCGGGTAACCAACGCAAGCCTAGAATCTTAAATGTATTTCCATCATCAAAGGAAATAAATTCAGACTGCCGGTGCGACTTAGGTATATGCTCGAGAAGTTCGAGTAAATTAGAGGTCCACTTGACCAAGTCAAAACCACCAGATTTGAAAAGTTGGATTAACTCATGAGCTATCTTGAATGTTTCATTCAAAGAAGAAGCAGAAGAAGCCAGGTCATCCATATAAATGTCTCTTTCCAAAACGGCGGCTGCATTCGGCCAATTGTGCCTTTCGTCACTAGCAAGTTGACGTAATGTGCGGAGTGCCAAAAATGGAGAAGATCTGAGCCCAAACGTGACGCAAGTGAACTCAAAAACTTCAAGCGGGTCAGTATTAGAAAATCGATATAGAATCCGCTGATATTTGCGGTGCGGAGTATTAGTGTGTATACACAAATACATTTGCCTCACATCTGCAAAAAAGGCAATGGGAAAAATGCGAACATTCAAAAGAATGTGAAAAATATCAGCCTGTAGATTGCAACCAGTATGCAAGATATCGTTTAGTGACAGTCCTGTATCAGTCTTAGCGCTGCCGTCTAGAACGGGACGAACTTTAGTGGTCGTCTTATCGTCGCGCACTACAGGGTGGTGCGGTAAGTAAAATCCTGGGGAGTCACATGCCTCAGGCGCGGTGCGGGAAAGAATACCTTTATTTAGGTATTCAAGAAGAATATCATCGTATTTAATTTTAAGATTTGGATCCTTAGCGAACTTCCTCTCAAGAAGTAAAAATCGTTTTTTAGCGGTTATATACGAATTGCCTAAATTTTGGGGGTCATCTTTAAAAGGGAGATCGACAGAGTAGCCGTTAGCATTACGAACAGTCGTAGAAGTGTAAATATTTTCGCATTGCTGATCGTCAGGACTTAAAAACTTGCGCGAGGATAATTCCTCGACCGCCCAAAATTTTTCGACAATCTGATGCAGCGGGTCAGAAGTAAAAGCACACAATGTGCGAGTTGCGGGTTGAAAAGAAATAATTGGAGCATCACCCATAATTAGGTAACCTAAGGTCGTTTCAAAGGCGGAAGGCATATGATCATCAGAGCTTTTTATTTTGTCAAATAATAATATTTCACAATAAAATTTAACACCTAAAAGCACGTCTATAGGTCCAGGATGTGAAAAATCGTCATCAGCGAGCGGAATATTCTTAATAAAATGTATAGCCGACGCATCGACGCGCGAGTCGGGCAGCTGTGACGTAATCTGGTCCACTATCATGGGATTTATAGTATATTCGCACTTGTTATCGAAGCGAGAACAGAATTTGAGAGCGGTGATACCTACAATTTTTTGTGAAGCTCCTCCTATACCTTGAACTTCCGTATAGCGGGTTTGTTTATTAATAGGAAGCGATAGTCGCTTACAACAATTAACAGAAATATAATCACTCTGAGAGCCAGGATCCACTAGACATCTCAAGTAATGGGTCTGATTATAGCAATCAATAACTTTTATTTTAGCGGTTCCGAGTAAAGTAGTCGTTTGAGAACGATAAACACGATCATACGAAACTGTACAAACAGATGCATTCTTTTCAAACGAATGCGGTGAATTGGTAGCGGAGCGGGAATGAGTCATATTATGTAACTCGACATGACTGCTTGGCGCACTGCGGGCTGAGTCATGAGCGGTAGCGGAAACAATAGCGGGTTCGGACACCACCGCTGCACTAATATTACAATGATTAGATTGAACGTTTGTATTGAAATGCAGTGAAGAGTGGTGTCGCATAGAACAATGAGAACAGTTATGTTTAGAGGTACAAGAAAAAGTTTTATGTTTGATGCTTAAACAGTTGTTACAAAAGTTATTATTTTTAATAAAAGTATATCGATCATGCGGAGTTAACTTCATAAAAGAAGGACACGAATATAAATGTTCGTGTTGTTTATTGTTACACAGAGCGCACTTATCGCTAACGCTTATGTTTCTCAAACCCGACCCTAAGTCCGTATTTACAAAAGATTTTGTAGAAGGCGTAGGGCTGTGTTTAATATGTTGTTTGTTTTGCGATTGCGGATAATTATTAACTGGTTTATTAGTAGTCACAGAGCGAGATAAAACTTAACTTTGTTCCTTAATGAACTCAATAAAATTATTGTAAGTAGGTATTTTTTCTTTGCGGTATGTTATTTCAAATAGTTTAGTTGTTTCTGTGTCTAACTTTTGGAGGGCTAAATGCAAGAAAATAAAATCAGTTAGATCTTTAAGCTTTAATTGCTTAAGCGCTTCGACAAAAGAATCAAAGTTATTTATAAATGAATCTAGACCGATCGAACTAGTAGGTATGCGCAAGCGAGCGAGCGAGGGTCGTCATACTTCTGCACGAGTGCATCCCAAATAATTTTATAGTTTTCAGCGGTGGGAGCAAGCCCTGCGCATACGCACGAAGCCTGCCCGGTTAATTTACCTACCAAGTAAAATACCTTTTCACTATCGGTAAGCGATGCGTTATCATGAATCATACTTTTAAATTGTTGATAACATAAGGGCCAATTCTTGATGTCTCCATTGAATGACATCAAGTCAATAGGTGGAAGGCGAGGCTTAGAATTCGTAGAAGCTTGCGGTTGCAAAGAAGAATTAACATTTAGTTTCTCAATATCGAGTAAAACCTGTTTAATGTAAGAATACATTTCTTCAAATGAGGTCCATGAATCATAATCTACATCCAAGTGAGGGTTTATTTGTAAATTTAACATATTTTAAGAATCTAAAACGTCCTGATAATCGTTACGTAATTTATCGATATTGGAAGCATTTGCACAAAACACCTTATAATTTTGTGGGTTTTGTTCAGTTTTTTGTGCAAGGTGGAAAATGTTTTCCAAGCGTTTAAAAATAACATCGCGTTTTACAGTATAAAGAGTCAGCTGATTTTTATTAGTATCAACGGTTGCTTCTACGAAAGCTTCACTTTCTCTTCTCTTAGATCTACCCATTGTAAATATTATTTAGCGAAAAAGTTAACTATGAGCGAGACTACACAAATAAGGTGCAAGCAAATGGCGAGTATAAATTGGCGGGTGACAAATAATAAAATTGGCGGGTGATGTATAAAAAATATTGGCGGGTAGCGAGAACGCAGAGACACAGCGCATGTGATCGAGTTAGCGGAAAAGAAATTAACTGAATAACGAACAAGTAGGTATTGGAACGCGAATACGTATTCAATATACAATCCAACACATTTTACATCAAATTTTAGAATAAATTAGAGACCACGGTACTGATATGTTAATACCACGCAAATGCGGTGCGAAAATAAGAAGAAATAGTTGCCGATGCGGTTAAATATAAAAATTATCAACAAACTATTTAATTTGCGCGATACAACGACCATATAGTATACCTTATCCTGCGATTATAATTAATTATTTTAGAAATTGCGTATTTGCGTGATGTGAAATTTAAATTTATATATAAATTCGGGTCGAAGTGACCAAAAAGAATATGGTGGCGCCTAAAACCTTTAATATTCTTGGGTGCGGGTGGAATATAGATAAATCTAGGAATTTTCGAAAACCCTTAGGCCAGGTATAAAGTGGACTGTATCTCTGCGTAATATATGAAAACCCACAAAGATACAGCACTTGCAAGATACATTTAAATAAGATGGACAAAGAAAAGTAGAAGTGGAAAGACACGAGGAAAAATGGAGGGAACATGCACACTTACCAGTCTATCCGTCGGGCACGAGCGCGTTTTGTCTACCAGTTGTCCTGAGCACCTCGCAAGCGATATCTTCAGCGTTTTCATACGTATAAAGTCTAAGAAAGCGAATGATCACGCACAGAAAATAATTATAGAAAATCACACGCGTGCGTCCGTCTCTGCGTAGACGCAAAAGCAGAAAAAGGAAATTTTGAAGTAGTTAAATGCATCGAATGCAGGCCGATGCATTGACAAAGACGGCCATACACAAAGTGTACATGTTGGAAAAGGATGGGAGATAGATAGGATAAAGGCATTTGCAAAGTGCGTAAGCTACCCTATATTAACTTAATAAAAATCGCGAGATACGAAATCCAACAAAGTGTATAAGCTACATTGTTGTAACAACACTAATCACTGTATCGATGTTGATGATTATTGTTATCACTTGTGTACGGTTAGCAACCGCACATTGAACGTTGAGCAATAAGTTAGCCTAATTAAATGTATCTGTAAGCATTTTACGTGCATCGCGAATCGTCATGTAGACCGACACGCTAGCCAGTTGTTCTCTAACGCGTAGTAATATAACATCTTAGCATAAGAATTATTGTACTACTTAATTATAGTGTTGTTACTAGTTCAATGTTCTTTTACTAGAAGCAACTCAACCTTACTTAACAAACATAACGGTATAAACTTAACCCGATTAACTCGCAGAGTAATCGCGACAACGAACTTAACTTCAGCACTAATATTTTTTATGTAAGGGGCAAGCCCTTAAATATGGTCCTTCGAGTATTTAACCAACGACGTGTGTGTTACATTTCGCTCGCACTCGCGGAACTATTGAAAACTTACAAAAGTGTCAGTGCAGTGTCTGTGTAGAACATCTAAATCAAAAGTGGAGCGCGGATCGTGGTAGCAGTAAACCCGGTGAGCACGTTCCATTTCATATTTAACACCATTGGATCATTGTTTAAGTATTTAATTTAACAATGGCATGTTATTCTGCTTTGCTCAACTCGCAATCTTCTCTTCTTGACTCCATTAAATCAATTCGTGACAATTTTAAAAAGGATAGTTCAATCCGGAAAACTACGATTGAGTATCACGATGAGAGACTTGAGAAGTTGGAGACCTATTGGTCTCAATTTAAAAACAACGACGTACAATTATCATTATACGAAGGTGAAAAGACTGGACCCTATTATGAAAAGAATGTATTCGAGCAATTGCGACTTATTTATGAAGATGCAAAAGAATCAATAGCTACATCTAAGAAAAACTTGTTAGATAGCAAGGAAGAGAAGGCAATTCTCACGGCACATTTATTCAATACGGAAACACCAGGCGCCTCTGGTATCCAACAAACTAATTTAAAACCGAATGAAAAAGCACATGAAAACAAACACGACGAGGAGGTAGTATTGAATACACGAACACAGGAAATGCTTAATGAGCAGCGGTCAAACATTCGAGCTTTTGAAAGAGCAGTCCGCAATATTGACATTGATAGTTTAAAGGAGAAATGGCAACTGGAAGACAAACTTCGTACCATAGCACAACGATGGGAGAAAGTGGACGATACTTTTTGGAAGCTTGATAACTTGCTAACTAACACCAATGCATATGAAATCGATTATGATAGATTAGAAAGATTATATGAATACACAAAAGAGCAGTTAAATCTCAAAATTTGGAACAACAAACACCAAGAACAAACAACACCAAAAATTGAGCTTCCGCTTTTCAACGGCAACTACGCTAAATGGACTACATTTAAAGATTTGTTTATAGAACTTGTGCATCAAAACACATTTATATCTAACGCGCAAAAAATGCAACATCTTAAGGCGAAACTACAAGGCGAGCCAGAAAGGCTCGTACAACATCTTAACATCAGTTCGGATAATTATGACGCATGTTGGCAAATTTTACAAAAGCGGTATGACAACCCTAGACTTCTATTTACGTATCATGCCAACACGCTTTTAAATTAACCCTTAATAGTTAACGCTACGGCTGCACAACTTAAGAAAATGTACGATACGACTGTAGAATGTATTTACGCCCTTAAAAACTTGAACATGAATACTGACGCTTGGGATCCCTTAGTCGTTCATATTTTACTAAATAAACTTGACCCAGAGACTACTCAGTCCTTTATAGAGTCCTCGAAGAACCCGAGAGGAATTCCATGCCTAGAAGAGTTCTTGAAGTTCATTGAAAATAAATTCATGGCTCTCGAGTCCAGTACAAGTCATAATCGAAATACCTTAGAATACCATAACAAGCCCTCTAAACTTGAAACGACACCGATGAATATTAAGGCAAGAATGCCACAACATAAAAATCAACACGAGAACATATTTTCATCTGGCACATTTTATGACTCTTTAATAAAATGTCCTCGATGCAATCAAACTCACGCACTTTATAATTGTAATGAATTCTTAAGTTTAAGTCATGAAGAAAAGTTAAAGACTGTCAATGACCTTAATATTTGTAAAAACTGCCTGTACGACCACAAAGGCCGCCAATGTACGTCAATCAGAAATTGCAGATTCTGCGGAGAACAACACCACACTAGGTTGCATCATGCGCTTGCGAAACTCGACCAACGCATAAGCACTCATTTAGCGCATGACGACACAAATGAAGTTTTACTAGCAACAGCACAAATCAAAGCGAAAACCAAGGACGGGTCTTACGTAACATTACGTGCACTAATAGACCAAGGGTCACAAGTTTCCCTTATTACGGAAAACGCTGCCTAGAGGTTACAACTGAAACGAAACAAGCTCAGCGCAGTAATATCAGGTATAGGTGCCTCAAGTAAATGTAAAGGAACACTTCGAATCCAATGCCGTGCCCTACGGAGTGACTTTGCATTTAACATAGAAACAATGATTATGCAATCGCTAACAAGTAAGCTGCCCAACAAATACATTGATGAAACAGCGTTTGAACACTTAAAACACATTGAATTGGCTGACCCACATTTCAATATTTCTCAAGAAATCGATTTGCTTTTGGGAGCCGACGTCTATTCAGAAAATTATTGGAAGGCCTGATTAAAACCACTACGTCAACACTTATAGCCCAGCAAACACAGCTCGGATGGATTGTTTGCGGAAAACATAAAACATTCAATTGCCATGTTATTGTAAACAACCTTAAGGACATTGCACAATTTTGGGAGCAAGAGTCAGTTCAGAATGACGTGGAAAAAATCGATCCTAATAGTCAATGCGAACGACTTTACAATAAGACAACAACTCGTCTAGCCGATGGAAGATACCAAGTATGTCTCCCCCTTAAGAGTGAGTTAGAACAATATTTAGGCAAATCGAAATCACAGGCAATCGCTCAATTCCAACAACTAGAAAGAAAAATGTCAAATAATCTTAACTTTGCACAAGACTATAAACAATTTATCCATGAATATGCGAATATGGGTCACATGAAAGAGACAAATAATAACACGAAACTCGAGTATTTTTTACCTCATCACGGCGTGGTGCGCCCTGGAGCAATTACAACAAAATTGAGAGTAGTATTTAACGCTTCAAATAAAACTTCTACGAGGTACAGCCTCAATGACCTCATGGAGGCCGGCCCAAACCTACAAAAAGATATTTTTGGTATTTTATTACAATGGAGATTTTACAAATACGTCTTAACAGCTGACATTGAAAAAATGTACCGCTTTATTGAAGTACATCCGGATCACCAGGTACTCCAAAAAATTATCTGGAGAAACTCACCAACGCAACCTCTAAAAGAATACCAATTATGTACAGTCACATATGGGACAAAGGCAGCACCTTACTTGGCGTTGAGGACGCTAAGGCAGCTAGCCGATGATGAAGGAGACAAATACCCCAAGGCAAAATCAGTGCTGTTAAACCAATTTATTCCCGACCGGCCCTCGGATATGATGAGTCAGTGAAGTTATCCGGTAGGGCCTGTGGGCGGAGGTTCACGGTGAAGGACTTGCGGGTGCGGAATGAAAACGCCAGTATTTGTGGTTGATATCGGAGCTAGGAGTTGCGATGGCTTTGAGAGTTTTGTGGCTCTCCGGAGTGATCACGAATGACGATCGAGTGACTGCTTCTGTTCGAGTGATTCCTCTGGTTGACTTGATTCGAGTGACGATTAACGGGACCACCCACGCGGTTTTTATACTATTTTGGGAGGCAATTTCCCCTTCCGCTCCCCGGAGTGGGAGCGGGAGGGAAGATATTGCTATCTCCCTCACTCCGGATGGCTTATGATCTCGGGCAATACCTTATAGAGAGCCGATAATTTAGGCCCACTATTATGGCTGTTATGTACTAAGGTATTGCCCGGGATCTCCTATGTATTTCCCTAACGGGCCCTAGATACTTCTTTATTTACACATAAAACATAAACTATAACGAACAAAGCAACTTACTGACTAACACAGAGTTACAAGCAACGGAATAAACGATAACTATAAACGAAACTAAAAAAACTATCACAACGAATACTATAAACAACTTATTTACAAACAAGATTTAGGCCGTCGTGTACATTTCTCCCGCCGTGAAGCGACGTGTCGCTTCAGCTTCTGGGTGTCACGACGGTCTCGATGGCCTTGACTGGTAGTACGATGAGCTTCTTCGTGGGGCGCCGCAGTACTCCGGTTCGGGTGGTGACATCTGCAGCTCTGACGATGCCATCCTGGCCTGGGTAGATCTGGACCACCTTTCCTCGTGGCCAGACGTTGCGGGGCAGGTTCGAGTCTGCGACCAGCACCAGGTCACCGATCTTCAGTGGGGCTCCGCGGCCGTGGGGCTCCCGCCGGTTTTGAAGCTCCGGCAGGTATTCCCGGACCCAGCGGCCCCAGAACTCATCGGCTAGTCGCTGTGCTCGCCTCCAGTGGTGACGGCTGGCGACATCCGCTTCGGTGAAGGATCCCGGCTGGTGGATACGGCCCGACCCCCCGAGTAGGAAGTGGTTGGGGGTCAAGGCTTCGGCGTCTTCGGGGTCCACGGAGACGTGCGTCAGTGGGCGGCTGTTCACGGTGTACTCCGCCTCACAGAGCAACGTGGTGAGCGTTTCTTCGTGCGGATGTCGCTCCTGTAGTGTTGTGGTCAGCGCGGTCTTGACTGAGCGGACGAGCCTTTCCCAGGCCCCTCCCATGAACGGCGAGCTTGGCGGAATGTAGCGCCACCGGATAGTGTGGCTGGCGGCCTCCTCGCGGCTGGCTTCGAGGGCGGCCTTCTGCAGTTCCGCGTCGGCTCCGCGGAGGTTGGTCCCGTTATCGGACCATATTTCGGTGGGTTGCCCGCGGCGCGCCATCATGCGGCGCAGGGCAAAGATGGCGGAGTCGGTAGAGAGTGACGCGGCGACCTCGAGGTGTACGGCCCTTGTGGTTAGACACGTAAATAACGCCACGTATCTTTTTTGATGATGGCGGCCGACGGTCACGCTGAGTGGCCCGAAGTAATCGAGCCCGGTGTATGTGAAGGGTCTCTGATGATGTGCCAGGCGGCTCGCCGGGTGATTCCCGGTCGGGGGGACGGCGGCCACTGCACGTCGATGTCGGCACGGTAGGCAGCTTTTCACTACGCTGCGCACAGTGGGTCGCGCACGTATCACCCAGAAGCGCTGGCGTATCTCGTTCATCACTATTTCCACACCTCCATGATGCAGTCTCCGGTGTACCCAGGTTATGTAGAGGCGCGTGTAAGGGTGGTCGCCGTCTAGCACAACCGGGTGTTTCTGCTGCTCGTTGATGTGGACTGCTGCTGCGATCCTCGACTTTATCTTGATAGTCGAGTCGGTGTCGTCGAAGGTGACTGCTAGTTGTCGCAGTCGGCTATCTCGATGTACTGCTTCTTGTTTCTTTAGCGCGGCCGTCTCTTCGGGAAACGAATCTTGTTGGACGGCACGCACCCACAGTTGTTCCGCTCTGATGATGTAATCAGCTGTGAGCGGTCGGAAGCGATCTTCGGTCTTCTCGGTGCGGCGTTTAGCGGGCGGCGCTGTCTTCTTGTTGACGTTGCGCCAAGTCGGATCCGCTTCGCTGTTGCGAGTTGTTCTTTTGTAATGCACGCTATCTGTAGGTGGGCGTGGTTTATCGGTCGGTGGGCGTGGCTGCTCGATAGGTAGGCGGAGTTTACGGGCCGGAGTGCGGAATAGGTCGAGTGCCTGTAAAACTCGCGCCGTTGTTCTGGTTAGGCGCAGCCACGACGAAAAACGATGTACTTCGGGGAGCGATTCTGTCAGCCGGGTGCCGTTTGTTTGTGAAACGGCGTGCGACCGCTCCTCTCCTGTCTTCGGGGCTTCTTCTCTCATCTCGGTAGGCCAGTGGTCGTGGGACTCGTATAGGAACTCGGGTCCGACGAACCATCTGTGATGTTGAGTGAAGTCAGCGGGTACTCCGCGCGTAGCGTCGTCCGCTACGTTGTGCTGTGTAGGCACCCACTTCCACTCACTTGCTTGTGTTTCCTCCTCGATCTCGGCCACCCGATGTGCGACGAACGGTTTAAAGGAGCGTGGGCCGGCTCTTAACCACGCGAGCACAGTCTTCGAGTCACTCCAGTAGTATCGTCGGTCGGGTTTGTGTTGGTGTTCTTCGACTGCTGTTCTTGCTAGTCGACATCCCAGCACGGCGGCTTGTAGTTCGAGTCTCGGGATCGATGCGAGCTTAAGGGGCGCTACTCGGGCTCTGGCGGCGGCTAGGGTCACCTGTACCTGCCCGCCTTCGTCTTGTGTGCGCCAATAGACGGCGGCTGCGTAGGCCTTCTCGCTGGCATCCACGAATGTGTGCAGTTCTCTTCGTACCGCGCTGCTGAAGGTAGGATGGCAGCGCGGCAGGTTGATGTTACGTAGCTCGGCGAGGTGTTTCAGCCAGTCGTTCCACTGGGCGTCTAGAGGCGGTGGCAGGCGCTCGTCCCAGTCTACGCCCAGCCGCCAGGTTTCCTGTAGCAGTTGTTTGGCCTGCACGGTGATCGGTGATGCTAGGCCTAACGGGTCAAACAGCGACATGACGGTGCGGAGGGCTTCTCTTTTTGTCGGTGTGAGGCTGCCGTCTATTTTGTCGGTCGGCACCCGGGCGAAGTTGAGGTTGAACCCAAGGGTGTCGCTGTTGGGCCGCCAGGTGAGGCCTAGGATTTTTTCTTCGTTCTCTTGTTCTAGTGTGACGTCTCGTACTGTAGCGGGTTCGGCTTGGTGTGCTCTCAAGACTTCGGTGTTATTTGACGTCCACTTGCACAAGTAGAAGTTTGCTTTTTCGTGCACTTCTCGCACTTCGGTAGTAATGCGGACGGCTTCTTCTGTAGACGTGAAGCTTTGTAGGTAATCGTCCATGTAGTGATGATGAACGATAGCCTCGGCCGCATCCGGATATTTGTGACGATGTAGCTCGGCGTTGTGGTTTTTGACGTACAACGCCGTGCACGGTGAGCTTGCTGCTCCGAAAATCACCGACTTCATTCGGTATTCTGTAGGCGGTCCCTCCCGCCGGTGTGATCGCCAGAGGAACCTGAGCGCGTCCCTGTCGTCTTCGTTGATTTGAATGCGCAGGAACATTTCTTGTATGTCGGCTGCCACAGCGATGGGGTGTTGTCTGAAGCGCATCAACACGCCCGGTAGCGATTGTAGGAGGTCCGGTCCAGATAGCAGGTGGTCGTTGAGCGAGGTACCCCGTGTTCGGGCTGCAGCGTCGAATACTGGGCGCACTTTTCCCGGTTTAGCGGGGTGTAGTACTGGGAAGTGAGGCAAGTACCAAGTGCGCTTCTCGGTGGGCGGAGTGGTGACTACCTCAGCGTAGCCCTTTTCCACCAGCTGCTCCATCTGGGTCTCGTAGGCCTGCTTCAGATCCGGCCTCTTGTCTATTTTCTTCTCTGTACTATGTAGGCGAGTAAGGGCGTGGTCGTAGTTATTCGGTAGTTCGATCACGTCCGTCTTCCATAGCAGTGCAGTGCTGTAGCCGACGTCTGGTAATGCGGTGGTTTTCTCTCGGAGTATCCGGAGGGCGCGCTCGTCTGGATCGGCGCGCGTCGGTCGAGGTTGTACGCCGAGAGATTCTAAGGCGAAGTGTTTCTTCACAGCTTCTTCAAGTCGATCTTCGACTTCGGTAATGCGGTAGACGTGGTGGACTAGGTGGCCCAGGCTCCTGTTGGCTGAGCCATGGAGCACCCAGCCTAGCGGAGTCCTTGAAGCCACAGGTTCGTCTGAAGTACCACGGCGCAGCTCTTGGGCGAGAAGTAGCTCCCAATTGTCTTGACCGATGAGTATAGTCGGCCGGGCCTCTTCGTACTTGACGACCTGTGCGATGTCTTCAAGGTGACGATATTTTTCGATTTCTATGTTCTTTATTTCTTGTGCAGCCAGCTTGAGGTTTTTGACAGTCCTCCCGCATAAGGTATGTTCTTCGTCTTGGCCTCGTAGACGTAGCGTGACGCGCCGCGAGTCTGTTCGGGTTACTCGGGCCCCGGCGATCGCTTCGATGTTTAGCGGATCGATCGGGCCATCGGCGCCGACGCGTCTCGCCAAATCTTCATCGACGAGGGTGACGGTGGAGCCGTCGTCGAGAAGGGCGTAAGTCTTCTCGGTTGACTTCGGTCCGACGACTGTTACTGGCAATATCTTGAGGTAGCTTGTAGTATTTGCCAGTCGATGCGTGCGAGCGGTGGAGACTGTTTCTGTCTCGCTTGTGTGAGTAGTGGCGACTGTCTCGACCTCTTTCTTCGGTGTGTAGTGCAAGAGGGGGTGATGAGTCCGCTTGCAGTCGTTTTCTCCGCACTGTCGTGTGTCGCACTGGTGTGAAGCTTTCCTTAGGTTGAGGCAGCGGAAACATAGCCGGTGTTGTTTGGCTAAGTCCCACCGTCCGTCGCTTGTAGCCTTCTTGAAGCGTTCACACTTGTTTGCGGTCACGTGACTTGCCTGTTTGCAAACTGGACAGCTCTCTTGATTTTCTTCGGCTTGACTGTTACTGTATGCGCGTTGAGGGCGCGCACGCGGTGCTGCACGTTGCGGTTGTTCTTCTAAGTTTCCGATGCTCTCCGGATCGGCGTACCGGCCGCATGTTTCGGCTTCTCTTGACACGAACCGGTATAGGCGGAGTAGGTCGGGTTCTTCGGTAGGTTGTTCGCGTGTGAAGTCGAACCACCTGTAGCGCAGCGACGGAGTTAATTTATCGGTGATGTGCTTCACTACCTCGGGATTGTATAGGTAGTGAGCCTGGTTCAGCGCGCGGAGTGTGGCCACGCTGTTCTTGACTTTGCTGGCAAACTGTACGATGTCACGAGGTGAGTCGGTTGGGCGGGGCACGTGCCGCAACCGGTCGATCTCGGCGAGGGCGATCGTCTCGGGTCTACCGAAACGTGTTTCTAGTTCTTGCACAATGTCAGCCGGCTTCGTGTTCACTATAAGCAGGCTGCTCACTGCTTCTTTCGCTTTGCCCTTCAGGGCTCTTCGGAGTCTTGCTGTGTTTTCGATGTCGGAGAAATATACGGAGGTTTCTTGGTAGCCCGCGCGGAATGCGAGCCATTCGAAGTGAGAGCCGTTGAACGGAAGTAGCTCTCCGATGTACCTCGGAACTGCGGACGGTGTGTGGTTCGATCGCGCGGCGTGCGCGATCGCAGCCGCAAGCTCGCCGAGATGAATACGATTGTCTTCTGACCGGTGGGGTCTCGGCGCGGTTGCAGGCGGCTGTTTTTCGGTGATAATCTTCGACGCAGGTGCGGTCTTGATAGGTTGTTCCGAGGTTTTGGTCACTGGCGGCACCTGGTCTAGCCACTCGGCGACCCGTGCTTGCCCCAGCGATTCTCCCGATGCGACAGAATCTTCATCATCAGATTCTTCGTCTTCTTCTTCTAGTACTGCGAGCTTGGCTTGTTCCAACTCCAGCTTCAGTTTTGCGATTTCTGCTTTGGCGCGCGCTAGGCGCCGCGCCCGATTCGACTTGTTTGAAATCGACTTCGGTTTGGTGTTCTGTGGCTGAGCTTCCGACGGAGATCCGGGCGGATTTTCATAACGGACGGGGTAGCCCGGCAGCACCGCCGGCGGTTGCTCAGTTGCGGGAGTGTCGTCTTGATGTGTAGAATCTTCTTGACACCCCGCTACGGTGACTCGTTGCTCCGACATGCTTCGAGTTACTGGCATTTTCCACTGTTGTTTCTTCTTTATCCGGCTCGAAGGACCAATATTCCCGACCGGCCCTCGGATATGATGAGTCAGTGAAGTTATCCGGTAGGGCCTGTGGGCGGAGGTTCACGGTGAAGGACTTGCGGGTGCGGAATGAAAACGCCAGTATTTGTGGTTGATATCGGAGCTAGGAGTTGCGATGGCTTTGAGAGTTTTGTGGCTCTCCGGAGTGATCACGAATGACGATCGAGTGACTGCTTCTGTTCGAGTGATTCCTCTGGTTGACTTGATTCGAGTGACGATTAACGGGACCACCCACGCGGTTTTTATACTATTTTGGGAGGCAATTTCCCCTTCCGCTCCCCGGAGTGGGAGCGGGAGGGAAGATATTGCTATCTCCCTCACTCCGGATGGCTTATGATCTCGGGCAATACCTTATAGAGAGCCGATAATTTAGGCCCACTATTATGGCTGTTATGTACTAAGGTATTGCCCGGGATCTCCTATGTATTTCCCTAACGGGCCCTAGATACTTCTTTATTTACACATAAAACATAAACTATAACGAACAAAGCAACTTACTGACTAACACAGAGTTACAAGCAACGGAATAAACGATAACTATAAACGAAACTAAAAAAACTATCACAACGAATACTATAAACAACTTATTTACAAACAAGATTTAGGCCGTCGTGTACACAATTTTACGTTGATGATGCGTTATTTGGAAGCAACAATTTAGGAGATGCTAAAGAAACTCGTGACCAACTTATACAGCTCTTGCGATGTGGTGGATTTAATCTCAGAAAATGGTCCAGCAACGAACCAACACTAGTACAAGATCTTCCAGAAGACATGCGTAGTCCCATTAATTTCAACTTCACAGAAACAGAAACGTCAAAAACTCTCGGCCTTGCATGGAATCCCAAGGAAGATGTATTTGTATTTTCACCGATATTAAATGATAAACAACAACACAAACCCACTACAAAACGTCAAATTTTAAGCGAAATTTGCAAAATTTTTGACCCACTAGGCCACTTAGCACCGATAACCGTAAAATCAAAAATTTTATTTCAACAAATCTGGAAACACCAGACGGCATGGGATGATCACATACCAGAAGAAATTCAGAAAGAGTGGTCAACACTAAGACACGAGCTAGCAACTATGCAGCAGTTTAAAGTCGAAAGATGGCTTGGATTTGATGCGAACATAGATTGTGAACTTCATGCTTTTTGTGACGCCTCAGAAAAGGCGTACGCGTGTGTTGTTTATACCACAGTTCGAGAAAACTCTGGAAAAATCCAAGTTAAATTAATTGCTGCAAAAACAAAGGTCGTGCCAATACAGAATCATCAAACTCTTCCGAGACTAGAACTTAGTGCCGCACAACTACTCACACAAGTTGTTAATAAAATCAAGACCTGTATTAACAAACCGAATATAAAAACCACAGCTTGGATAGATTCAATGGTTGTTTTAGGGTGGTTGAACGGTGACGTCACACGTTGGAAAATATATGTCGCAAATAGAGTAAGAGAAATAACAACAGTACTACCGGCAGAACAATGGAAACATGTGAGATCGGAATACAACCCTGCCGATTGTGCGTCTCGAGGGCTATTACCGTCACAACTTCAACAATTTCAACTCTGGTTCGAAGGGCCTGAGTGGCTACGCAGCGGTAATACAGAAAATGCGAATTCGTTGGCACAAGACATTACAACAAATATAGATATGAAGGTTCACACCGTAATTCTGACACCATCAAAAGAAAGTGAAAATGACTTAGTAACAAATCTACTTAATAGAAACAGCTGTTTAATGAGGGCAGTACACACGTTAGCTTGGGTGTTCCGTTTCATAACAAACACACGCGCCAAGTGCACCGATAATACAACTGATGACTTAACAACACAGTCTAGACACGGTTACTTGACCCTCACTGAAACTCGAAACGCAATGAATTCAATAATAAAACATGAACAGGAAATACACTTTAAAAAGGAAATCACTGAACTAAAAAACACAAATAAAGTGAGCACCAACAGTCGAATCTTAAACTTGCACCCATTTCTTAATGAAAATGAAATTCAAACCTGTCAGATAATTCGAAACATCCAATTATCATCCCTAAAGACAATAAGCTTGCATCGCTATTGATTGATCAGGCTCATAAAAACACACTACATGGCGGAGCTAGACTAACATTGGCCAAACTAAGACTTCAATACTGGATTATAGGAGGAATCAGTACAGTGAAAAAACAACTTAAAAAATGCGTAAGGTGCTGTCGATTTAACACATCTACCAATAACCAGTTAATGGCTGATTTACCTGTTGAACGGGCTACACAATCTCCGCCATTCTATCATACTGGAGTCGACTTCACAGGGTGCGTGGATATCAAGATAAACAAAGGGCGTGGAGTAAAAACTAGCAAAGGTTATGTTGTTGTGTTCATATGCATGACAACAAAAGCAGTACATCTAGAAGTCGCCTCTGATCTTTCGACTCCCACATTCCTGTTGGCCCTGAAACGCATGACATCGAGAAGGGGCTGTCCAAAACACATTTACTCCGATAACGGAACCAACTTTGTTGGAGCCGATAAAGAACTCAAACGACAGCTTACTAACGCAGAAACTCATAACAATATAGAATTCAAACGAAGCTTGAATGAACTCGGGATTCAGTGGCATTTTAACGCACCTAGCTGGCCTACTGCTGGGGGGCTTTGGGAAGCTGCAGTTAAATCAATGAAATATCACCTAAAACGCGTGCTCGGAGAACAAAAGTTAACCTACGAAGAGTTTACTTCATTACTTGCACAGATTGAGGCCTGTTTAAACTCAAGGCCACTATGTCCACTAACAGAAGATATCGATGACCTTGAATACCTTACACCATCACACTTTTTAATAGGCAGACCTATTATAGCACTACCACACGAGAATCTAGAGGAGCAACACATTGGCCTGAGGAATAGATGGCAACTTATTGAAAATATGAAACAAGGATTTTGGAAAAGGTGGTCCTTGGAATATTTACAACAACTACAAACGCGAAACAAGTGGAATAAGAAAACAGAAAATTTAAAAGTAGGAGAAATTGTGCTCATTAAAGAAGATAATATTGCGCCAGCAAAGTGGGCACTCGGTAGGGTAGTAGAAACGCATCCCGGAAATGATAATCTTATCCGCGTGGTAACGCTCAAAACAAAGTCGGGTTCGTTGAAACGACCTGTAATAAAACTAATCAAATTACCTATTGATGACACACACTCGCTGAAACCTGAGGCCCGTGCCGAACCTACCTCAACGCAGCAAACAATAGTACCCGAACCTAAAGTGAAACACAAAACTCGTGCGCAACCAGCAAAAATAAAAACTAGCCTGTTTGGCACATTCTTAACACTCCTAACGCTATTCAACCAGAGTCTGCAATCAAATGAAATCGTAAACGTCACACAATTCGGATCAAATAGAGCCGTTTATTTTGATAGAATTGGATCCTTACAAAATGTGCACGACAACTGGAAAATTGTAACCTATTACAACATGACGTCGTACTGGATGGGTTTCAGGAACGTACAAGGACTAGTAGACCATTTAAGTACAAGTTGTAAGCAATTTGAATACCAAATGATGTGTAATGCAATTTTAACAGGACTTAATCAAGAACTATCAGAAATTAAACACAACAATTATATGTTAAAAACTCATTACGGACAAATTAAAGAACGCTTTAAACGAGGGCTTGTAAATGGTATAGGTTATATTGCAAACAGTCTGTTTGGCGTACTTGATAACAGATTTGCCGAACAGTATAAAAATGATATTGAAAAATTACATAAAAGTCAACAACACTTGCTCACACTGATCAGAGGGCAAACAACAATTCTGGAGGCACACAACAATATTATAAAAAGAAATGAAGAAGCCATGAATTTACAGTTTGATCTCATCTCTAAGCATATGAACGCTACTCAGACATTCATACTGGGACTTCAACAAAAAATAGAAGTAGAAGATACGGTGACCCATTTCAACACAATGGCCGCCGCGACTACTATCATCTTGTCCCGACTACAGCACATACAACACATGCTTCTAGATACGGCTACGAATATTCACCACGGTCATGTCGATACCAGACTTTTGCCTCCTGACCAATTGTTACAACAACTCAATACTATATCAGGGCAGCTACCCAAACACCTTTCCATTCCAGTAGATAACCTACAAGAGCAATTAGCTGACGTCTACAAATTACTAGAAGTGAAGTCGAGGATCATAGAGTCTTACTTCATAATCGAAATAACAATACCACTAACAAGTGACAATCAGTTCACTGTATACAAGACAATTCCTGTACCAGTCATAACAAAAACAAATACAACGTTGACGATGATCACAAGGTCAGATTTTGTTGCTGTCAACATCAGAAAAGAAACTTACATGCAATTATCTGACAAGGATTTTGAAAATTGTATAAAGCTTGAACCGGCGACATTTGTATGTACATTAAACAAACCAACTCGAAATATGAAAAACAACAAAGTATCTTGTGAAATAGGCGCTATTACGAACTCTACGTCATCAAATTGTACTTATTTATCTAACAGCTGTAAAAATAACTGGACAGCACTACATAAACCCAACATATGGATATTTGTATGTTGCGGAGACTGCTCTATTCAAGTAATATGCAACCAACAAATGACATCAAGATCCATCCGATTAATTGGTATCATAAAAGTGGACGAAGGATGTGTTATAAAGAATGGAGAAGAAACATTCTATACTCAAAAAATTTACCAAAACGATTTATTGATCAATCCAGAAGTGACTTCAGTAACCTTCAACGACATTAACAATCTTACGTCCACCCAGCTCACAAACTCAAGTATAATTCAAATAAACACACACTTAAGAACAAACGATTACGAAAAACTACAGTCAAAAATACGAGAATTGGAAAACCAAGCTGCCACTGAAACAGCCACAGCTCATGACGTACATCAATACGTTATCTCATACGGCACATTGGGGTTCTTGTTAGTCGCCGTTGTAGTTGCGGCAAGCTGCTACGCAATTTGGAAACGTAACAAGAAAAACAAAACAGCCACGCACTTCTTGGCGGCAGGCATATCCGCGGGACCACCTAAGCCACCGCGAGCATCAGCTTCAGTGGAAAATATCAACATGGCTACGCGTAGTAACGAAATTTATGCGACCCCACATAAATTCAATATTTAAACTTACTTTATACTGTCATAATATCGCACTAACCTTAATCTTTAATTTAACTGTATACCTACATATTTTATTTTATTTCTTTTTTTTGAGTTTGCCAATATGTACGGTTAGCAACCGCACATTGAACGTTGAGCAATAAGTTAGCCTAATTAAATGTATCTGTAAGCATTTTACGATCGTCATGTAGACCGACACGCTAGCGAGTTGTTCTCTAACGCGTAGTAATATAACATCTTAGCATAAGAATTATTGTACTACTTAATTACAGTGTTGTTACTAGTTCAATGTTCTTTTACTAGAAGCAACTCAACCTTACTTAACAAACATAACGGTATAAACTTAACCCGATTAACTCGCAGAGTAATCGCGACAACGAACTTAACTTCAGCACTAATATTTTTTATGTAAGGGGCAAGCCCTTACAACTTGCTTATATTGATTGTTCCTAAATCTGTCAGTCGCATGAGGTCATGCTGGAACTAGGATGGCCGACTGTCAGCATTATAAAATAAATACTTTACTTACACTTTTTGTACTCATAATAAACGTTTATTGATGCTAAAACATTAAATTAACAATCCTTTGTAAACTGCCTTGCTTGTGCAAAACAATAATACTTTAACTTTACGCGGCTGGTCTCGATCTCGATACTCGGATCGATATCGTGATCGAGATTGAGCGTAATCGAAACAGTATAAATACCAGTTGTGCCACAAGCGAGCGGTCATATCCGTTTTAACGTCACCTTATTTGGCCGACCGATCCCTTGGGTGAAGGAGGTCAAATATCTAGGTGTCACTCTCGACCAACGGTTATCGTTTGTACCCCACATTACGCGCGTTCTCAAGCGAGCGAAGTTCTATGCCCACCGACTATACCACCTTGTCGGTAGCAAGAGTAAAATGTCGCTTAGAAATAAGTTGACAATTTACAAAACTTGCGTCCGCCCCGTGATGACATACGCCAGTCCGGTGTTTGCTCACGCTTCTTCTAACAGCATTAAGAAAATGCAAAGTTTCCAAAACAATTTCTTGCTGAGAGCCTCGGGTCAACCGTGGTTCGTACGCCGCAAGAATCTCCATAGAGATTTCGACATGCCCTCAGTAGCCCAATATATGAAAGAAGCGTCTAAGCGCTTCTTTGATAAGGCAAAAAACCACTCCAATCCGCTCATAGTCAAAGCCGCCACGTACACGCCCCAGGAGGATGTCGCTGCCCGACTCCGTCGGCCTCGGCACGTTCTGGACGACCCTGACGATTCCTACACCGCGTACTGTAGAACAACAGCCAACACCGCCTTAAGCACTTCAAATACTGCACAACACCGTAGTTCGCATCACCGCACCCGCCGAAGGGTGCGAGGTCCCGTATTTCATTTCGGCCGACACAGACATGTGCCTGGCCGTTTTTCCCCTGCCCACCCTACGGACGACGGCCCAAGCCGAGGTCCGAGCCTATAGAGGCGCCCTTGAGGCCAGAGTCCGATTCACCCCCAGATCGGGCCCGCTAGAAAGGAGCCCGACAGCGGTCCGGCCTGTTTCGGCAGTTCCGGACCCGTCGGCGCCACCACTAGCGGGTTCGCCGCTTGGTAGGGTGCCTTTTGCACTCCACATTGGCCCGATCACGCCTGCTAGTACGGGGCGGACCTAGGCTGTGCGCCTTCAGCGCACGCCACAACTGCCCGGGTTAAGCTGACGAATGTCTTCCTCAAAGGCACTCAGCGATAGGTCCGTCCATAAAAAAAAAAAAAAAAAGCGAGCGGTCATTACTTTGCCGACCGTCAGAAGCGATCGGACGTCTTCACTATTTGCTGCCGTTATTAAAGTGAGTACTGTTATTATGCCAAATTATATTGCTGTAGTGTTAGTTTACCGCTAATAAATTAATAATGATGTAATTGATTGCTATTTTCATAATTCAAGTGAAATAAACGCTAATTGCCCTTTACTTGCTATTTTATTTAAAGACTGCTCAAATTATAACGTAAAAGACTATTTTTTAGATTATTTAATTAAAGAATTATAGATACTTATTTAAATCACGGAATAAATTAAGTTTGGACTATTTTTCTATTAAAATTTAATTGTTTTATAAACTTATGGCTCGACTATCTGACAGTAGGTAGTGAATATGGTATTAATTTATTCACAATTATAAAAAGTTTATTCAAAGCACAATGCGTTATGTTAAACTCCAGAGATCATGTAGCAATATCATTTCTGAACTCATCTTTTTCCATGTCTCCCTTATTATCACTCTCATTCTCATCAAATGATTCGTTTCCGCTTTGACTTTGGTCATCTTCCAATAAACCTTCATCAAATGTATCATTGTTAAAATTTTGAAATAATAAATCTACGGAACCCTTAACGTCGTTTTTGTTTACATCTGCCCTTGATGAACTCGCTACTGAGAATAAGGATTTGGTTGGTATCATAGCCTTGAACCTTTTTTTCACTTTTCTTCTATAAGCACCACTCCGTTTGAATTGTTTCCAGTTTTTTAAATCCATTTTCACAACACCGAAACACAGTAAGATTCTAAAATGGTTGAATGGCGGATGATAAAGTTATATAAAGGCAAATCAAAATCCATATATGAGAATATTGTTCTTGTAACAGTCATATAGGAAATCTACCAAGGTTATATTTTTTTGTAAAAGCTATGTAACTTGCTTTTTAGCATTAGTTTTGTAGTTGCATTTTAATAACCATTATAAGGAGATAGGTTTTTTAAAGGTCATATTAGTGTATCAAATTGTATAAGACCAAAGCGACTACATGGCTTAAATACTACATGACTATAAATAATAATAATAATAATAATATATATTCCCGACTGGGCCGACCACCTGCCCGGTCACCGCCATCATCACCTTCAGTGCGCTTGGCACCGGCAGGGGCTTCCCAGCCCCAGCACGGATGCATCGCGCATTTCTGCAGCTGGAGCCAACTTTGTCTGTCGCCGAACAAAACCTGTCGGATAGAGCTCGGTGGATATTGCGTTCTAATATCTTTAGCACCACTGAGCTCGAACAATTGCGAAGCGAGGCTGTTTCCTGCGCGCCACCCGCATCCACTGAGCAGACTGCCACTCCTGCGCCTTCTGGCGGCGAGAATGTGGTGGTCGATGACGAGCCAGTGGAGGCTGTTGGCGCGTCGGAAATAGTCGCCCAGGACTTAGAGCGAATGAGGGGGATTTTAGAGGAGACGATTTTGGAGTACAGTAATACTCCCCTGGAAGAGAGACCTAGGCTTCCGAGACTACCACTCAGCGTTCGGATCCGGGATGTCGTTGAGGCCGTAAACCAGATGCTGCCCCAGTATTTGGAGAGCAGCTCTGGCCTGGCTGATACCAGTACGATTCTTTTCAGTGCAGCAATGACGGTGTGCCGTTTCACTGGCATCAGAGTTGCACCAATTCCGAGTGCTGTAGATAGATAGATAGATAGATACTCTTTATTGTACACCACACAAAACAAACAAATCTCAGGAAAGTAGTTAGTGAATAGCACAATTTAGGCGGTCTTATCGCTGGAAGCGATCTCTTCCAGACAACCTTCAGGTAGAGGAAAGTTGAATTAATATTGAGAGAAGGGAGGCGGTAAAGAGTTCCAAAAAATAAAAGTCCAAAAAATTTAACAAACTAATTAAACAAACAAATAAAATAAAATAAGAACAAATAAAATAAAATACATACTACCTAGTACATGTACATAGTAAAATACTTATATAATACAGACATAATATGAATACATACTTAAAATAAATACATGTAAATAAATAAATAACCTATTAACATGAAAAAGAATCTTGTGTCCAAGATGTAGGAAAAATGGTTAAATAAATAAAGTAGAAGAAAAATAGATAGGAGAAAACTACAGTGAAAGGAGATAGGTTTTAAGTCTAGTTTTGAAACTGTGAAGCGATTCAGATTCTCGAATAGACAATGGCAAGGAGTTACATAGGCGGATGGATTGCACAGTGAAGGAGTGGGAATAAGTTTGAGAAGAATGGAGTGGAAAAACGAGGCGAAGTTTATTGGAAGACCGCATTTCGTGATCTAGGGCAGGTTGCAAAAAATTAAAGCGCTCCTTTAGATACGGCGGTGACTTAGGATTAAATAGGATAGAAAATAGAAAAGAAAGAATGTGATATTCACGCCGACGTCGAATAGGTAGCCATTTTAGCAGAGCTCGGTATTCTGAGACATGGTCGTACTTACGTAGACCATAAATTATACGAATGCAGAAGTTCTGAAGGCGCTCGAGCTTGCTTAGGAGACTTTCGTTGAGATCTAAGTAGCTACAGTCTGCATAATCAAGAATGGGGAAAAGTAAAGCCTGTACTAGTGCAATTTTAGTAGGTTTTGGTAAAAAGTTGCGTAGTCTATTAATTGACGCTGCCGTTGCAAACATCTTCCTGCTGACCTCCGCAATCTGCGTCGTCCAGGTTAGTGCGCTATCTATGTAAACACCTAGGTTTTTTACGACTTTGCTGTATGGTATAAGGACCCCGTCGAATGTGATGGGTGGCAAGGCACTCCAGTCAATCCTGGCAATTCGCCGAGAGCCACCCAGCACTATAACCTGCGTCTTAGAGGGGTTGACCTTGAGTCCGTATGACTTGCTCCAGCTGAGAATACGGTTCAAGTCAGTGTTTATCAACTTCACTACACTAGAGAGGTCTTCAAGGCGCCCTTGGGAATATATTTGGAGATCGTCTGCATACAAGTGGAAGGAAGATGATAATTTGAGAGTGATTGAATTAATAAAAATTGCAAATAGAAGAGGAGACAGAACGCCACCTTGAGGAACACCGGCACTGATGTCACACCATGCAGAGAAACAGTCATCAGCACGAATGCGTTGCCGGCGTCCATGCAAGTAACTATGAAACCAGTCAAGCACCGTTGGAGATATGTTAAGCGATCCCAGTGTTCCCAGCAGAAGATCAAAATCAACACTATTGAAGGCGTTACTGAAGTCCAACAAGGTTAGTACGGTAAGATGCCCATTATCTATGCCATTTCTGACATCATCAGTGATTTTGACTAACGCTGAAACCGTACTATGCCCGGGCCGGAAACCAGATTGAAACGGGTTTAGAAGTTGGTTTTTGGACAAAAAATAACTAAGTTGCTGATGGACAACACGCTCTATAACTTTAGAAATAAACGGTAGGATGGATATGGGGCGATATTCTGAGTATAAAGTTGGGTTGGTCTTTTTTGGTAAGGGAGTAACTTGGGCATCTTTCCATATTGTTGGAAAGACGCTTGAGGAGAGAGAATGGTTCAATATGTGAGTAATAATAGGAGTAACGTAGTCTAGTATAGGAACTATCATGTTACGACTAATATTGTCGCTCCCTACAGCGTTAGAGGCAATAGATAGTATGTTCTTCTTAACATCACAATCGGATACTTGACTAAAAATAAAAGGTGGATAGTCAGGAGTTGGAAGTACTGAAAGATGACTAAGTGTATCTTTTTTTATCGAGCCATCAAGGGCAACAGATGTAGAGAAATGCTTGTTTAAAAGGTTAATGTTAATATCTTTGGCAATGGAATCGTTACGTGATTTTCCAACTCCAATTGACTTCAAGAATTTCCAGACTTTAGCGGGATCTCCATTTTCAACAGATTTATGAATATGGCGTCTTTGAGCGTCTCTACACAAAGTATTGCAGCGATTCCGAAGTAATTTATATCTTTCGCGGTTTTTATCGGACGGGTCCATTTTGAATCTAGTCCTGGCAGCGTTTTTCTTGTCTCGTAAGGATTTCAGTTCATCTGACAACCAGGGTGCAGGAACATGTTTGATTCTGACAGGGCGAACAGGAGCATGCTTATCAAATAATTTTGTAAGAATAGTGTTGAAAAGTCTGACCTTTTCATTCACATCATCAGCAACCTCAATCACGGACCAGTCCGTATTTATTGTGTCAAGTTTAAGAGCATCAATGTTCATGCTACTAAAATTGCGTTGCAGGAGAAATTTTGTCTTAGATTTAGGTGGACGAACTTTGTATGAAAGGTAGATCAGATCATGGAAAGAGAACGCATCGGCATGGCACTGGCCGTACTTAGCAACGTGATCAGGGGAGGTGACAATCATAAGGTCCAGTAGTAATGGGGCGCTGTTTGGAAAATAGTGGGTGGTATTGAGAGGGATAATATTTAAGTTGCATGAAGTAATGACAGATCTAAGACGAAGTGAACGAGAATCATTTTTAATTAAACATGTGTTAAAATCTCCCATCAGTATGGTGTGACTGTTTAACGGAGTCAGGTCTTCTAATGTTTTCTCCAGAGCGGAAAAGTAATCCACTCTTAGGGAAGGACTATAGAAGACACCGAGAAGTATTTTTGTGTGGGACAGAGTTAGGTTGATAAAGAGATGCTGTGCTACATCAGAAGATGAGGAGGGAGGTGAAACATCAACTACTGAAAAAGGTATTTCCGATCGAATATAAATTGCGATACCGCCACCAGATCTGACAATACGGTCGTTCCGGACCAGCCTGAAACCCGGCAGGGAGTATGATGTAGAGGGAAGACAAGGTTTCAACCATGTCTCTGACACAAGGACTGCGTGTACATGCTTACTACCGAAGGCTGCCAAGAGGTCAGGATAGTGAGCCGGGATGCTTTGTGCGTTTATATGTACAACATTAAAGTTCTTAGGCACATCAGAGAACGCCGCATCAAGCTCATCAGAGAGAGGAAGAAAAGTAGAATGAAAACTTTCATTCTGTGAAGAGGAAGATGAGGAAAGAGAGAGAAAATTGTCGCTATCATCATTCATCAAATTCATATTAGTTTGGGTATCTAGGTATAAATATAATAAATTATAAAATTTAAATTACAAAATAATACAATAAAAATAAAATAAAATAAAAATGTCCCAGTATCTAACGCAGTGTCCCTGTCAACTTGTTCCTCTACCCACCAGCTGTATTAAAATGAAGTAATCGCCAACTAAAATAAACATTAATCGCGTCGCTAAAGCAAGAGCATCAATTTTTACTAAAAAGGAACACAACGATTCCACTGACGTCTAAGCGTTAAAATATCATCTGTCACAACTGTAATCTGTGCGTATCTATGTCACATAAACATGTTTTCGTAAAAAACTATAATCAAGAAATTACGTTTAAGTACAATGTGAGTGGGTAATTTTAGCAAATTAATTTAAAATCTAATTTAAAGATAGGAATATCATGAAAATGTGGAAGTATAAGAGGTGAAGAAAAAGTACACATATATAAACATTAACAGGATTCCAAGAAGGCACTAGTTAATTGTACAAGAATGAAAGCTTATTAAACACATAATATTCACTTCTTACGCCTCGGCTTGGTGGTAACAGTGTCGTGAATTGTGCCTAAAGTGCCCGCGACTGGAGTAGGCTGCTGTACTGCGGGTGATATTGTGTTGGGGACAACCTTGTCCAGCTCTCTCATTGTTGTGATGCGACGATGAGAGCCGTCCGCTGCTGTGATGATAATAATGCCGTTTCTGGTCCAGCACTTACTAACGCCGACACGCTTACGAGCCTCCATGAAGGCCTCATGTCTAGGTTTTGTTAGAAACTCGGAAATGGTTACTCCTGTACCCTTCAGTGCAGTTTTAGAAAACCAGAGTTTGTCACGGTCACCCACGCTAGCAAACCTTATAAGAATGGGCCTAGTCTTGTTCTTGGAAGCCCTACCCAGACGATGACACCTGCTGAAAGCATCTGATGACAGCGAGAGACTTAAGCGTTCCGAGCAAAGTTTGACGATTGTCGCTCCAGACTCCTCATCCTGTATTTCTGGAACTCCATGTACCAACAGTATCTTGCGGCGGCCATGCATTTCCAGACGATCACACTCCTGCTGTAGAAGGTCAGCCTGTTGCTGCAGGTTGGATAGCGACGCAAGGATAAACCTCTTGAAAGATGAGAACTCCGCTCCCAATGTGGCCACTGTGTTGGATGGCGTAGCACGATCCAGGCTCCTCTGGAACTCAGCCAGTTGGGTTGCGAAGGATGTCTGCATCTCCACCATGGCCTGCTGCAGTGACTCCATAATAGCGTGATGGCGATATTCACTTGTGCACAGTAACACAAAGAGGAACTGACAGAGGAAATTGCTGGCAGGTATTTATAGTGTTATTCCATGTAAATAAACGAATTTAAACAGTAAAATACAATTTAAATAAATAATTAAATCAGAGCGTAAGAAAATTTTACTTTTGGTTTTCACACCTACCCACTTCTTGTACGTACTACTCGCAGGAGTAATACTGTGCCAGCCTGGAAGAGGAGAATCGAACAACGTATCGAGCAAGCCAGAGTCCTCATCGGCAAACTGACATGCTTCCGCTCGGGCAATACCAGGCCAAGGATTATGCGCTTTGTCAGGAGGGAGTTTTCTGGGATGAACATTAATTTGGCTAATCCAGAGTTTACTCGGAAACTGACGGAGCGCATCGACGAGCTGAAGCAGAAGATCGCTGCGTGGGCGAAGCGTATCAGAAGGTACTCCGAAAGGGTTGAGAGATACGAGCAGAATCGCCTTTTCGGGAGTGATCAGAGAAAGTTCTACAAACTTTTGGAGAGTTCTGAACCTCGCAACACCGGTGAAAGACCGAACAAGGCCGACTTCGTAGACTTTTGGCGTAGCCTATGGTCAACACCGGTGGAGCACAGCGAAGGACACTGGATTGGCGCGATAGAGGAGGCGTGTGCATCGGTACCCCCGATGAACCCTGTCTTCATCACCGATGAGGACGTAGCCACTGCAGTACGTAGAGCCCCGAACTGGAAAAGTCCGGGACTAGATGGCCTGCAGAGTTACTGGCTAAAAGGGTTCTCAGTATGCCACGCTACCTTGGCCCGCCAATTTCAGGAGGCGCTTGAGATCGGGGCTCTCCCGAACTTTCTCACTACTGGGGTCACTCACCTAGCTCCTAAAACACCAAACACCGCTGACCCAAGTAAATATCGCCCGATAACGTGTCTGCCTATCATCTATAAAGCACTTACATCCATTCTGAGCGCCAAAATTCGTGATCATATAGACGCGAATCGTCTAATGTCTGACGCTCAGAATGGATGTCGGGCAGGTAGTCGCGGTTCAAAGGAGCTCCTCCTCATAGATAGTGTCGCTAGCCAACTGGTCAAACCATATCGTCGAAACTTCTCTGCTGCCTGGATTGACTACAAAAAAGCATTTGACTCAGTCCCCCATACATGGCTGAAGAGGGTCCTCGAGCTGTATAAAATTGATTATACAGTTCGACACTTCCTCGAGCAATGTATGGAGCAATGGAGTACAATGCTAAATCTCCAGGGCGAGAGAATGGCGGATGTGGAAGACCGAATAAGTATTAGGAGGGGTATATACCAGGGCGATTGTCTGAGTCCACTTTGGTTTTGCCTTGCCCTGAACCCTCTAAGCAGATTGCTGGAGAATTCAGGGACGGGATTTCAGTTTCGGAGAGGAAATGATCGGGTATCGCACCTTTTTTACATGGATGACCTTAAGCTGTTAGCCCCAACGGCTCCAAAGCTGAGGGAGTTACTAAACATCGTTGTTGATTTTAGTGGCTCCATCAGAATGGAGTTGGGGGTTGATAAGTGTGCGGTTATCCATGTGTCGAGGGGGAAGATAACTCGGTCGCAGGAGGTTGACCTTGGTGTCGTCCAATTGCAAACATTTTCCGAAACTGATACATACCGGTATCTGGGTGTGGGGGCCAAATGCGTTATTACCCACAGGACATAAGCAGTTATATTTTGCAGTATAGTTTTGCGGGGTACAAAGGTAGATTATGCGATTATGAAAATATCAAGAGGGCGAATAAAACGGGCCACTTCCTATCCTCAACACTATTCAAATGTTTAGCTAACCAAAGAATTGAGAACTTACATGTGTTAGCTTCAGGCAGCTTCAGGTATTCGGAGTCGTCTTCGGTGCACGCACTTGATGATGGTCAACGACGGGTGGGCCCACCTTTCCGATAGTTTCACAGGCAAATAAAGTCTTATGAGATAGAATAATGTTAAGCAGCACCGGAAAAATCCACGTATTTTCCCTAAATTTCACAAATATTAGCAGAGAGCACGCGGCACGATTCAAGCGCCCAACGGAACAGAGAAATGCCGTGATTGGTCAACGGCTAGGTCTCCCTTTTGCGCGCACATTCAAAATTCGAACGGCGCGTATTTCAAAGCTTCTCAATTCAAATGGTCGCCTCGATTTAAAAGGTGGGAAAGACTTGAAGTGGCCCAAACATCTTCCCCCGCCTTGAAAGGTTATAAAAGCTTTCAATGAGATGCAGTATTGAATATAATAGAAAAATTAAGGCAGTATTTAGTTTGTAATGGGTGTGTCGGCGTGATGCAGTAGGTGGATAAATAATACGTCTGACTTACGGTTTAACGTATATAATGTCCAATCCACAAAATGGTTCCAACACACAAAGTATATAAGTTCAGAAGGCACAGCAAGAATAGGAAGGTACACACACGCGGAAAATAGTCCAGGGAAGCACAGAGATAGATTTACAGAAAGTACATAAAGCAGAAAAGAAGTATATAGCGGTAACGCGGTGGATGAGCATAAAAATTAGCCAAGGCAGCGTGCGCTTCGCGCCGTAGTTAGGTTCCGACTGGGGAGATCAGTGCGCGCGCGCAGGCGTGCATTCGCCGAATATATAACCGTTATGTGCGCGCTCTGCGTTAGGGAGTTCGTAACGTCGAGTTGTATGTCGATATCGATATCGATGATCTAGTACAAATCGCATATCGTAAGTGACTATTTGTGTTACTGTAAATATGTAAATAATATAGATTTAAGTAATTGCAATATGGTGTAAATAAATAATGTTAGAAAGTAATAAATATTATGTGTATTTTAGGACATTAAGTTTGTATATTAATTTAAATAAATATGTTTAAGATATTTGTAAGTAGGTTTCATATGTTATGTGTTAAATGTGAACTAAGTGTAGGATAGATGCCTACAAGTTATTGTCCTATTTATAAGATATGAGAGTTACAAACTAAATTAAGAATTAAACCATTAATAAAGTTAATTATTAATTGGTAGTGGGCATACACGTACTACCGGACGTTTAAATGTACCAGTTTTTGTCTTAATTAAAACAACTCTAATTAAGCCGTCTTTACCAGCAAAAGTTTGTTGTACGACACCTATCGGCCAGTGCAGAGGCTGAGTATTATCGTTACGAATAAGCACTATCATTTCCTCTTTCACTGGGCAAGCATCAGTGTTCCATTTTTCGCGAAGCTGCAGAGTGTGCAAATATTCGTCACTCCACCTTCGCCAGTAAGAATGTACAAGCCTATCCAGTAGCATATACCGCGAAAGTAAATTTTGACTCATCTCCGAAACATTAACAGATATTACGGTAGGTAGGTTATTAAGGTAGATAAGCCAAAGGCGTTGTATTTAAGAAATGAGCATGTGTTAAAGGCATTGGTTCCGAAGGGTCCTCACTAAGAATACCGAGAGGTCTCGAATTAAGGATCGCTTCGATCTGATTTAAAACGGTCAACAGTTCGTCGTAAGTAAAAATCTGTGATCCAATGACACGAGAAAGATGCGTTTTAAAAGATTTAATTGTAGCCTCCCACCCGCCTCCAAAGTGTGGCGCATTAGGAGCTATCATCTCCCATGAAATGCGGTTATTAGCCAATTCGGCTGTAAATTCGGATGAGAAAGCGTCAGAAGTTAAGAATTGTTGAATCTCGTGCAAATAAGCTTTAGGACCAACAAAATTTGTACCGTGATCCGAATAAAGTCGTTCCACCGGACCTCTACGCGATATAAATCGTTTAAATGCATTTAAAAACGACTCAGTAGTTAAATCTGGAGCTATCTCTATGTGGACAGCTCGAGTAGTTAAGCAAATAAAAACACAAATATAAGCCTTTTGACTTTTTTGTCCACGCCTTCTTGATAAAGTAATGTAAAGCGGTCCGCCATAGTCAACTCCGCAATGAGCAAAAGGTTTTGATATTTGCAACCTACATGAAGGTAAATTGGACATGACAGGCGATTGAGCAGGCTTAGGCCGTGCTCTGAAACATGGCACACAAGAATAAATCCTTGAACGCACCTTGCCACGAGCAGAAAGAATCCAGAATTTTTGGCGCAGTAGAGAGAGCAAATGTTGCGGTCCGGCATGACAAGAGATGCGATGCAAGTAATCAATTAACAGATCTGTTACCCTATCCTTATTAGGCATAAGAAAGGGATGTTTATGATCAAAAGTCAGGTCACTATTTCCCAATCGACCACCAACTCGAACAACACGCTCCACAAGAATGGGTCTTAATTTTCGAAATGCAGGAGGGCATTGTTTTCCTGACTGAATTGCGTTAATTAAACCAGAAAAATGCAATTTCTGAACAGCCTTTATAACCGTTAATTCGGCCACGTTCAGATCATCAGCAGATATGTTACCACGCGACTTTAAAAGTTTTGTAAATCGCAACACGTATACTATTACACGGAGTAATTTTGACCAACGGGAGACACGGTCAATTAGAGCGTGCAAAGGAGACTCTGCATTAGAGGGTGAGAGCGTATTTGATAAAGTCACCGATTTAAATTCAGGTACACCTATATCTGTAGCCATGAAAGGCTTTACTGGGCAATCAGGAATATTATCTTTAATCCACACTGGAGCGGTTATCCAAAGAGAGTGTTCAATAAATTTAGCGGGTGTCATCCCACGAGACAGACAATCACTCGGGTTTTCTTTTCCCGGGATGTGGTAAAAATTATGTGGTGAAAGAATCTCCTGAATTTTTGCGACTCGATTAGCCACAAAAGTTTTTAAGCGGTGTGGACTGGAATATATCCAGTTAAGAGCGATAGTAGAATCGCAGAAAGCAAAAACGTTACTAAACGTAAAGCGGTTTTCGTAAGTTTTGAGAACGACGCGAATTAATTTTGTTAGTAAATGAGCCCCCATCAATTCCAAGCGTGCGAGACTGACGAGTTGCACAGGAGCAACCTTAGATTTCGCACATAACAAGTGAACAGAAACACCACTGTCGGATTGAACGCGAACATAGAGTACGGCTCCGTAGCCCTTTTCAGAAGCATCTGAAAATCCGATGAGGCTAGCGTTACATGTCTCAGTCACACCGATGTGACGAGGTATGGTCAACTTGGACAGATGGGGTAGTTCGTGTTGAAACGTATTCCATTGAATTATTATGTTTTGCGGTGGTTGGTCGTCCCAATTTAATTTTAGCAACCAAAGCTCCTTAATTAACAACTTGGCATATAAAATCAAGGGCGCAGCGAAGCCCATAACATCCCATAAGCGCGCGATTACTGAAAGCATGTTGCGCTTGGTGCACGAAACTTCTGCGAGCGGGCGAGTTACAAAAAAAAAGCGATCGCAATGAGGATCCCAATTGACACCTAAAACCTTTTGCGTTGCGGTTGTATCAAAGCTAACAGCTTGCGGGTGCAAATAATCTGACAGTAAAATTGAAAGAACCGCAGTGGAGTAGCTTGACCATTTGTGAAGCTTAAAACCTCCAGCGGCAAACATATTTATAAGCTGAGATGCGGTTTCACCCGCCGAAGATTCGTCGTTGATTGATAGGCATATATCATCCATGTAATAAAATCCTCGGTCAATGACCTCGGATGCGAGAGGAAAATTATTTTTCTCATCCTCGGCGAGTTGATGCAATGTTCGTAATGCTAAGTACGGGCTCGACGTTAATCCAAAGCATACGCGTTTAAACTCAAAGATTTGCACAGGATCCGACTTGTCAAAACGATATAATATGCGTTGATATTTATAAAAATCTGAATGAACTTTAATACGTAAGTACATTTGTTCGACATCCGCGCACAGTGCGATGGGAAAAAGTCGAAAATTTAAAAGTGTTAAAAATAAATCTGATTGTAAGTTCGGCCCTGAGTGCAATATGTCATTAAGTGACACACCTGTATCCGTACTAGCACTTGCATCAAGCACTAAGCGAATTTTCGTAGTCAGCTTATCGTCACGGATGACACCGTGATGTGGAATGACGTAACCAGACGAAACAGATACGTCATCAGTTGCAGGTAATGGAGTAATATAATCTCTATCCAAATAATCCACCATAATATCATCATACGCGGATCGGAAGTGTGGAGTTTTGAGAAAACGTTTCTCTAGCGAAAATAGTATATTTTTCGAACTATTAATTGAGTCACCCAATACTGAAGGGTCAGTTTTAAATGGTAGTGCGACAACATAAGAACCAGAGGAGTCTCGAGTGGTAGAACACTTGTAAATATTTTCACAATCTTGCTCTTCCTGACTAAGCAGATCGGAGCGCGGAGCAGAAACTTCCTCAGTTACCCAAAAACTTCTCATAAGACTATCAAGCGGCTGAGCCGTGAAGGCGCACAGAATATGCTGGGAGTGAGCGGGTTGAGTATGAGAGGTGCGAGCAGGAGTACACGCCACAGGAGCGTCACCCATTAACACAAAGCCGAGGGGCGTTTGTAAAGCGAGAGGAGTACCTGGTGGTCCACTGATACGACCACGTTGCAGTAAGCGAGGAAATAATTTGGCGCCGATCAACATTTCTACCTCACCAGGATCGGATAACGTATCATCAGCGAGTGGGGTGCGTGCGAGATATCCTAACATCGACCTATCTATAGGCAACGTAGGTAAGTTGTCCGTAATATTATCCACAACAAGTGGATGCAATTGAAAATAAATATTACGGTCAAAGCGGGAATGTATAACAACATTTGTAATACCCATTACAGAGTTAGCAGATCCACCGAAACCGCTTACGTTTATTTGCTCGGGGAGTGTATTTATATTTAATGACAAGCGTTCACACAATCTTTTGGTAACGAAATCATTCATTGACCCATTATCCAGTAAAGCGCGCGTTGTGTATTGCGTTCCGTCCGACCTTTTTATTATAACGCGAGCAGTAGCTAACAGCACGGTGTGTGGATTATGTTTATAACGCAGCAATGTAGTGTGTGTGCACAAAGATGGTTCTAGCGGCGAGTCAGCCGGTCGCGCAGTAGGTATCTCAGCGCTACGACTGCATTGAGCCGGCCCGCTGACGTCATTCGTCATAACAAGGTGTGCGCGCTCGACGGCGGTAGGCGGATGCGTTGTAGGTACATAGACTGATGTCGCGGTGGACGGCAGGTTATGGCGCAGTACGCGGGGTTCGAATTCCGATGCAGTATTATTGCTAAAATGCAATAGTGAGTGGTGTCCCTTCTTTTGACAAGTAGCACAAGTTTTAGTCGAGTTACAAGCAGAAGTTTTATGATTAAAACTGAGACAATTGCAGCAACTATTATTTTGCTTAACAATATTAAAGCGTTCTTTTGTATTTAATTTTAAAAAATCAGGACAACGATAAAATTGCTCGTGGCCTGACTTCGAGCATAACGGACACCCAGTATTATTATTATTAGCAGTCACAAAAGACTTTGTATATTTAGAGTTATTTATTTTTGGCATAGAACCTTTATTACTGTTGTTTTTTTAGCGAAAAAAATCGGTAATGACCCCGACCTTTCATTTATTTTAACTTGTTCCTTTATAAATTTAATTAAACATTCGTAAGTAGGCAGCTTTTCTGCACGTACTGAATTTTCAAACAATTGAACAGTTTCTCTGTCAATTTTTTTCAAAGCTAAAAACAAAAATATAAAATCCTTTTTATCTGTAATATTTAATCTGTCAAAAGCACAAACTGATGCAGAAAATTTATCCAAAAAAAGATTTAAGCCATCAGCCGATGCTGAAGTAAGCGGTTTCATGCTCATAATTTGTTGTAGGTATGTTGTGGCAAGCGTGCGAACATCTTGATATTTCGCACACCCAGTACAACACCGTATTATGTCGAAAAATCTCAAAATTGACTTATTTATAAATTTGAATAGGCAAAAATTTCCCGCGCATACCACAAAGACAGGAATATTTATAATTACAAAAATGTTCAATAGATGGCGCGCTAACTCTCTGTTGGTGGAGATGCACTGTCAGAGTCACACCGCGAACACGAAACTATTTTCAGTTGCAACTTGTCCGCCTTAGAGAATAGCCCAAAGATGCTTTACGCAAAAGTGAATTATTTAGTGATAATCCGGTGTTGTTGAGTGTAGTATTAAAATTACTGTGAATTATTTAGTTTTAATGCAGTGTTAGTGGCGTTGCTGATACTACTTATTTGATACTATTTCAAAATAGTACTCTGTTTTTGACGAAGGTATGTAAATATTTTTGTATTATTCTAAAATAATTTAGTATTGTTCGTCAAAGATGAAAATCAGTGAAATGATGCACTATTGATGGTAGATGTAAATTATGTCCTATTTTAGTTAAATAATTATAATAAATATTTCTATATACTTAGGATTGTTACTTACATAATTGATTCAAAGAAACATATTTACAATTTAAATGGTTCTTTACAAACAAGAAAATATATATATATATTTTTAAATGATGCACTATTGTTGGATTAATTTCTGTAATTATTATTTAATTGGCAGATAATGAAGGGTCGTGGTCTCCAGTTACTTCATAAGGCTATGGAAGCAGCCACAAAAGAAACCAGATCTACTTTTCAACAAAGTAGCGTACAAAAGGATGCCGAAAATACATCCGTTGTAGCAGCATCAGCTGATCAAGCATTAGATAGGCAGCTACCCGGTCCTGTTTTATCTGATCATAGCAATGATGAAGATTTTATAGATAATTCGGATACGGATCCTACTTTTACTGTGCCTGTTAAGCAAAAAACACGTCCTCTTGTAGTCCCTAGAAGATCATCTTCTCATTCCTCCTCAAGCTCTTTGTCTAGCTGCAGCTCATCATCATCAAGCTCCAGTAGCTCAACTAGTTCAACTGATGATGAATCGAATAGACCGGATCCTTCTTCTCAACAAACTACTACTTCGACAAACGCATCTGCCACTGCTTCTGCTGCTCCATCAACAAGCGAACCCAAGCTAAGTAGAAAGAGAAAACGGAACCCTGCTGGCTGGAAGTCTAAGATTGCTAAGACTTTACGGAATACAGAAAAAGCGTACGTTTCTTTAACAAATCATACAAAATGAGCGACAAATTCGTCCACCTTGTGGTGACAAATGCAAGTTGAATTGTAAAACTAAAATAGACGAAATGGTGAGACAAGACATTTTTAAACAGTTTTGGCAATTGGGTGATTTGGAGAAGCAAAGAGAATACATAGTAAGGCATACACAAGAAATCAAACCAAAATATAGGTACATTATTTCTCAAAAGTTGAGGGCTTTGAACTCTGCTTACTATTTTGAGAAAGATAACAGGGTTTGTAAAGATTTTTTTAAGGCAACGCTGAGCATTTGTGATAGATATATTAAGACAGCCCTTTCAAAGAAAACTGGTGATGGTTTTATGGAATCTGATGCACGGGGAAAGCACGGTAATCAACGAAAAATAGACTCTGAAATAAAAGAAAGTGTGTCTAATTTCATAAATTCTATTCCTAGAATAGAGTCCCATTATCTGAGAGCTCATTTTGAAAATATTACGTTTTTTATTCCTGTTTTATTTATCAAAATTTTTACAGTTTTTGTTTCAAAAAACTGTTTAAATTATTTGTTTAATTTCTTTTCAATCCTCATGTAACAAGTACTTATAATAGTGTATCCAATGAACGTAACCATTTTTTATTTCTTCTTTTATGATTAACAGAAGATTTTTTTGTGTTTTGCGATTTTTGTGTAATTATCAATACTGTGGCAGTACTTGTTTATATCCAAAATATATGTGCCTGCTGATTTCAGTAACATTTTGTCTTTTATTTAATTATTAATAGTTCCATTCCTAAAAACAATACGAATGATTCAGTATTGTCCATTAATCTAAATTAAAAAACAGTAGAATAATAGTGCATTATTTCAGAATTAATCAGTAAAAAGCACATAACTCGAAATAATTATTTTTTACTTTGTTCATTTTTGCTTCAACAGTAGATTATGTCAAAAATAGCATTAATTTGCTTTAACAAGGGATTTTGAATCGACTGAACTATAAAATGCTGCTACGGGTTGTATTCTTTACATGTAATGTTCAAGACATTCGCGATAACTGTGACGTAGCTTGAGATAACGGTTTTTTGTCAATTCTGAAAAATGAGCTATTTTGACTTAGTGCAGTGTTGATCTGGGTGTGCGATTTGTCAACTAAAGTGGAATAAATTTAACCATAGTTATCCGGTCCTGTCGGCGGTATATCGGATATACATGTTAGTGCGGAATTCGACAAAACACCCTTTAAATAAAATACCTTATCACAGTTACTTAAATTTGTGTTGTTGTGTACAGCATTATTATAACACTCAAAAAATGTAGGCCAACCTTTTAAATCACCGTTAAAAGTCGGCAAGTTTATTGGCGGTAATTGCAGTCTAGACCTTTCTGTCACATTTATAGCGGGTTTATTCATTTTTAATTTATTTAAGGTTTCCTTCATTAAAGAGTACATATTTTCAAATGCGACAAAACACTGATAATCCGGTACAAACTCGGAATCATCCTTTATTCTTTCTAAATTGAAGTTATCAACGGATTTCAACTGATCTTCTGATCTGATCGTAACTGTTCGATATTAGATGCGCAGTTAATAAAGCGAGTTTTTAAATCTGTTGATGTAATATTAAGTGAAGCGTCATAAATATTTTGTAAACACATAAAAAATGCTTGAACGCGGGCTTCAGCCAATTTTATCTGTGGTGACAAAGGCGAAGTATTTACTGCTTTACTCATTTTGTTGTATTAAGCAATAGCAGATTTAAGCAGCAGATGAAAGTAGTAACTTAGCAAATTAGTTTAAGCAGTAAAACAATGCAGTATGAACGTATGTTTAGGTATAGTGTATGCATAGAATTTGTTATAATTCTATGAGTACATGCTATTCCGTGGGTGAGCGATAAAGATTAAAAATAGGTTGTAGTAAATAATTTTTCTTGATCGTGCGAATTGGTGCTATCAATTACGTACGTTTGTAGTCGTAAATTAGTACGTAGTAGATAGGTACTCAATGAAACACTGATGCATGCGTAAGCGAAATTGGGCGTTAACTTGAAATTTTAAGGGCGAGTACGTTATGTAATTATATAAGTTGATCTAAAATGCGTCAAGACAACAAACTTTGCTTCCTAGTTTATTATTGATTTTCGAATAGGCGTGTAGTTAAAAATGGTACATTCAAACAGTGCGGCAATATTGTGATGTAACGTTACTAATGAATTAAGTACGTAGGTATACGTTTTTAAGAAAGGAGGAAATAATTGCATTAAGAGTATGATAATAGTTTATTTAAGGATATTCCTTAGTACCAAATAATTACGTACTAAGTGCGGTGCGGTAGAAACGAAAAATATGCGTATACCTACAATGTGCAACTTGTTGGAAACAAGTGTAGAAAAATTGATTTTACAATATTATGGATGTAAACCAACCCCCCTCTGTGGGGGCCAAATGCGTTATTACCCACAGGACATAAGCAGTTATATTTTGCAGTATAGTTTTGCGGGGTACAAAGGTAGATTATGCGATTATGAAAATATCAAGAGGGCGAATAAAACGGGCCACTTCCTATCCTCAACACTATTCAAATGTTTAGCTAACCAAAGAATCGAGAACTTACATGTGTTAGCTTCAGGCAGCTTCAGGTATTCGGAGTCGTCTTCGGTGCACGCACTTGATGATGGTCAACGACGGGTGGGCCCACCTTTCCGATAGTTTCACAGACAAATAAAGTCTTATGGGATAGAATAATATTAAATGTTGCCTGGGCTCCAAAGCAACGGCTTTGGACGCAACCGGGATTGACCGTATAGATGATGATGATGATGGATAGAATAATGTTAAGCAGCACCGGAAAAATCCACTTATTTTCCCTAAATTTCACAAATATTAGCAGAGAGCACGCGGCACGATTCAAGCGCCCAACGGAACAGAGAAATGCCGTGATTGGTCAACGGCTAGGTCTCCCTTTTGCGCGCACATTCAAAATTCGAACGGCGCGTATTTCAAAGCTTCCCAATTCAAATGGTCGCCTCGATTTAAAAGGTGGGAAAGACTTGAAGTGGCCCAAACACTGGGTATGTCACAGAATATAGGTGTGAGGGAATCGGACATAAAACAGTCTGTTGGTGAAGCCTTCTTCGACCGCCTTACAAAGGTACTTAATAGTTCTTTGTCGGAGGTCAATAAGGTCAAATCCTATAACGGATGGGTTATGCCTATTCTCTTATACACCTTTGGCATACTCAGATGGACTCGGACCGAATTAAACGCTCTGGATCGGAAGGTCCGCACGACTATGACACTACATAGAATGCATCACCCCAGGTCGTCGGTCATGAGGCTGTATATCCCGAGGAAGTGTGGTGGTCGAGGCCTCTTAAGTGCTAAAACCATGCACGACCGCGAGGTATCTAGCCTCAGAGCCTATTTTCTGGCAAAGACCGACACAACGATGCATTGTGATGTCATAGAATGTGATAAAGGACTCACCCCTCTTGATCTGGCCAACGAGTCATGGCAGTCGCCGGCGATACTAAGTGTCTCTGATCGCGAGGCCGTATGGAAAGGGAAAGCTGCACGGGCGGTTTTTCAAGGCTCTACATGAGCCCCACGTGGACCGAAAAGCTTCCGTGCATTGGCTTGTGCGATACAAGACCAGGTTATCAAGACGAACAACTACCGAAAATACATCATAAAGGATGGCATAGTGGACATTTGTCGGGCCTGTCGCCATCCTGGAGAATCCCTTCGTCATGTAGTTTCGGGTTGTTCGGCTCTTGCTAACACTGAATATCTGCACAGGCATAATCAAGCAGCCAAAATTCTCCACCAAGAGCTCGCCCTGAAGTACGGTCTCGTGAGCCAGAGACTACCCTATTATAAGTACTCGCCGGAGCCAGTACTCGAAAGTGACAGTATCCGGCTCTACTGGGACCGACCCGTCATCACTGACAGGACTATTCTTGCGAATAAGCCTGATATAGTGCTGATGGACCGGGCGCAATCGAAGGTGTTTTTGGTGGATGTCACTATCCCTCATGACGAGAACCTTGTGAAGGCCGAGACCGAAAAGCAACGCAAGTACTTGGACCTAGTACACGAGGTTACCGAAATGTGGGAAGTGGCGTCCACTGAATTCATACCAATTGTTATATCGGCAAACGGGTTAATCCCAGTCACCTTAGGTGAACCTGAAAAGACTGGGATTGGTCGGCTGCTCGCTTCCAGCAAAGATGCAGAAGGCGGTGGTGCTTGATACCGCCCGCATCATCCGCCGATTTCTTTCTCTTTTGCCCTGATCCCAGCCAACTGTGCTATTGCCGGTCATTACCGCCAAAGAGGCGAGAGGTTTTTGGCCTATAAAGAAATAATAATATTTATTTATTAAGACAACAATTTGGTCCATCTTATGTTAGTAACAATATAGCTTACAACTAGATTAGTAAAAGACAATATCATTAACCCATATAATTATGCCCAGTGGGTCGTTTTTGTCCTGAAAAACAACTTTTGGAAAACAAGCGATTTTGTGAATCAAAAGATGACTTTTTCTACGCCTAGCGCCATCTATCGATCTATCAGTGTACTATCTACATAAACAAATAAGTAACTTTTGATTGGCAGGTAGTTTTGTTACTAGTTGTGACAGTTCAAGTCATGACTTGATTTTTGGTTGCAAAAAAGTGCGGTTCTGCTGAGAATAATGTAAGTAATATTTATTTCTACGTCAAAAAACCTATTCAGTGGCTTACATTATAAAATTAGATAAATGATCTATCTAATAAAAGTGAAAGTGTTGTGAAATACATTTTTATTACTCAGATATAGTTGTTAAAACATTTGTGGGTCGATAACGACCCCTTGGGAAGAAGTGTACTAAATAGCAATTTTCGGTTTTTAGGTCCAAACGAACGCTTACAACGAATGAAATCATAGAAGAGTTAGAAAATTTTAACTCTAACGATGAGATACTCGGTGCTGACATCTTTATTGACCCTCCTGGCGATGGCAGGGTATCAGACGGTGATTCCGGAGATGAAGAGGATACATTTTTCCATCATTTATCCCGAAGACAGTTACTCGCACCTGCAAGTCTAGCTTTGAGGCATCCGTTAGCCGAGGAAACCGCGTCCAGTGAGGATGAAGAAGCCAATGATACACCACTTGTGCCACCAGAACAAATAAGTCGCGGAAGAGCACGTGGAAGAGGACGTGGAAGAGCACGCGGAGGAGCATGCGTAAGAGCACGCGGAGGAGCACGTGGAAGAGGGAGAAATACAGTTACTTCACGCCAAGCGGGTGAAGATCGGACTTGGGTGAAGAGAGATCTACCCAAAAGCAATCGCGAGTGGACCACACCCCTTCCTAGGTATGTAACAACGTTGTCTGCAAATAGTATACCCCTCGAATTCTTTGAGCTCTTTTTCGATAGTGAAGTAATCGATCACATAGTAAGACAAACAGTTATATATGCTGTTGCAGCAGGAAATATGAATTTTTCTTTGTCAGTCAAAGATATATACTGTTTTATTGCAATCCTTATTTTGTCTGGCTATTCTCCGTTGCCACGACGCCGAATGTACTGGGAAACTAATGAAGATACCCATAACATCCTTGTCGCAAAAAGTATGCGTCGCAACCGATTCGAAGAGATATTTCGCAATTTTCATGTGGCCGATAATAGCAAACTGCCTGACAATGACAAGATGGCAAAAGTACGTCCGCTAATTGATATGCTAAATAGTAAATTCCTAAAGTATGCTCCTATTGAAAAACAAATAAGCATTGATGAATCCATGGTTCCGTATTACGGAAGACATGGCTGCAAACAGCACATCAAAGGGAAGCCAATAAGGTTTGGCTTCAAAATGTGGATTGCTGCGACACGACTGGGCCTATATGCTGATCCCTATCAAGGGCGCTCTGAACGTGCTGAAACAGGGTTAGGTCGTCATGTTATCAATAAACTAATTTCTAAAGTACAGGAGGAGTTTCCTAACACGGATTTCTCTGTCTATTGCGACAATTTTTTTACTGGATTGCCATTAGTCAGTGAGCTCAAAGAGAAACAAGTATTTTTGACGGGTACAGTGCGTAGTAACCGTATTGAAAACTGCCCACTAAAAGACGCAAAAGAATGCCAAAAAGAAATGAGACGTTTTTATGATTATCAATTGGATGAAACCAATGGGATATGTGCTGTTAGATGGCATGATAATAGCGTTGTGACTCTCTTATCTACTGAACATGGAGTACAGCCCATCCAAACGGCAAGAAGATATTCAGCTGCTCTAAAATCAAGGATAGATGTACCACAACCTTATCTCATTTCGGAATACAATCGGTACATGGGCGGTGTGGACCGATTGGATGCCAACGTGGGCGTGTATAGAACCGCCATAAGAGGCAAAAAATGGTATACACCTATTATGTTTTGGCTCATTGACGTAGCAGTGAATAATGCTACACTTCTAGCTCGCCAATACTGGGGCGACATCGACACATTGGAGTTTCGACGGAGCATTGCGCGCACGTTATTGCAGACCTACGGAGCAGAAAAGCTTCAACCAGGACCCACTCGAAAGGTCCAAACTAGCGTACCTTATACGGTGCGGAAACACAATGCAGAACATATGATTGAAAAGGCTCAGTCAAGACTTCGCTGTGCTTTGTGTAAAAATAAAACGATAACGGCGTGCAGTAAATGTGGTGTCAATTTACATGCAAAATGTTTTTCACAGTTTCACTCTTGAATTTTGTTTCGAATGACTATCAAAATTAAATAATAAATAAAATATTGGTATTTTTATTCATCGTAATTTTAAAGAACCATATCTGACACAGGGGTCGTTTTCGACCCATTAAAAAAAACACCCTTTCCTCATTGCCACCTTAAATTCACATATGCAGTCTTGATAAGAACCCTTTAAGTATCCACATATCCAAAAATGAAAGAAATCGGAGAGAAAAAAAGTTCTGGGCATATATGGGTTAAAATGATTACAACAAAAACGACACAATTAATTAACACAATAAATAGGGTTCGGGTTTATAAGTGCGGTGATCCAATGCCGCAGTAATGCACTGTCCCACCTCCCTCTTAGGATCTTTTTTTTTTTTTTTTTTTTTTTTTTTTCAAACTCAAGCGTTTATTTGCCAGGAACACAGTAAATAAAGATATAATTTAAAAGCAGGTAGCGCATGTGTTCAGTCTGCTCGCAGACGTGCAAAAATTCAATTACAAAATTACACATAATATTGATGTCAATTAAATTACATTTGTATAATTAATGTTTGGTAGTTTGAATGAAATTAAATATAAGCATGTTGCCAATTAGAATATTCATTAAAACTATAAAAGCATTTGTCCAAAAGCCAGTTAGTCAATCTCCTCTTAAATATTGGTCCTTGAAGTGTTTTTAGCTCTTCCGGTAGCAAGTTATACAAAACAATACTCTTATTATATGCATTTCTTTTATATATGTCCTTGCGACAGGGAGGTTGATGCATTAGGTTTATGTATTGTTGCCTTAATTGCCTACCAGCGATTTCTCTGCGTGTTTTGTAATAGCCGGGAAATGACCTTACAAAGAGACAAGCTTCCCTGATGTAAATGCAAGGAAGTGGAAGCAAATTAAGCTGTTTAAAGAGGGGTCTGCAGCTATCTAGATACCAGACATTACACAGAGCACGAATGCATCTCTTCTGTATTTTGAAAGCTCTGTCTATATCTACTGAATTGCCCCACAGAACTATTCCATAACTCAGTACCGACGATACGTATCCGTGGTAAGCCGTGAGTGCAGCCTCAATCGATACCGTTTGTCGCAATCGTTTAATAGCAAAAGCAAATCGCTCTAGCTTTTTACATATAACGTCAATGTGTTTTTTCCAGTTAAGATGTTTGTCAATATATAGTCCTAAGAATTTTAAATTATCTACTTCGTCAATTTTTTCGCCATTATATTCAATTTGTAAAGATTGTTTTTGAGTATTATATGACCGAAATTGCATGACTACAGTTTTACTGATATTTATACTCAGGTCATTAGCACTCAACCAGCCTACAATATTTTCTAGAGCCCTATTTGCAATTGAGTCTATTGGATTATTTCCATCTCCCTTTATTACGACTGTCGTGTCGTCTGCAAAAAGTACACACTTATGTGTGGTAGCATTTGGGAGGTCATTTATATATAATAAAAACAGCAATGGGCCTAGAATGCTGCCTTGGGGAACCCCTGATTTCTTTATTAATAGTTCAGATCTATATGATTCCTTGACTAAGATATGTTTGATTTTCGCAATTTTTGTTAGCTCTGTGCATTGTTTCCTGTCTCTAAGGTAGCTTTCAATCCAATTATAGGCTTTTCCCCTTATACCATACGATTCTAGCTTGCTTAAGAGCTTATCGTGATTGACGAAATCAAATGCACTACTCATGTCGAGAAATACTGACATCACTGGTATATCGTCGTTTATACATTTCGTGATGTACTTTACCAGGTCGAAGCAAGCTAAAGTGGTCGAACTTCCCTTACGAAAACCATACTGTTGAGGCTGCAGTATGTTACAAGTAGTCACAAAGCTATTTAGTCTATCAAGCATTGCCTTCTCAAATACTTTAGATAATATGGAGCCTAGGGTGATTGGCCTATAATTACCTAGATTCCTCTTATCGCCCTTCTTATATATTGGCTTTATAATGGAGAACTTCAAATCTTCAGGAAAGAGACCCTCAGAAAAAGAGAGGTTGATTATATGCGCAATGGGTCGGCTTACGTATTTGGCACAGGCTTTCAGTACTTTAGTAATGATGCCATCATACCCACCCGATTTACTATTATTTAGGGACATTATAGTTTTGTATGTCTGGCTTTCGTCAATCGGTGTCAGGTAGATTGTGTGAGAATTGCTGGTTAAGTAGTTTGGTATCATGTTATTACTAGGCCTATTATGGCCAGTCAAATTAATAAAATAATTGTTAAATAAATTGCAAATTTCAATGGAATTCGTGTATGTTTTATTATTAAAATTAATCATGTCAATGTCATTACTATATACTGAATCAGAAGTTGTTTTTGAAATAATGTCCCAAGTGGCTTTACCTTTATTCTTACTACTACTTATAAACCTGTTATTACTGATTCTTTGCGCATTTCTTAAACATTTCCTAAAAATTCTGCTATACTCACGAAAGCGTTTCCTATGTAAATTCTTGTTTAATTTGCTCAATCGAGATTTTAAGTATAGTTGTCGCTTATTTTTGCACGATTCCCTAATTCCTTTCGTCATCCATCTTAACTTGGCTGGTCTATTGGTTGTTTTGACCTTGATCTTAGGAAAACACAATTCACAGAATAAAAGAAATGTTTCATAAAAATATCTAAATGCTTCTTGTAACTTCTGTGATTCAATTACCTCGGAAAAGGAGAGACTAGATATGCAGCTGCAAAATTTTTTAATGTTATCCGCGCTATAATCCCTTTTGTATTCAAACCAGGTTAAATAACATTTTTGTTTATTTGCTTTGAATGTCACAGTTTGCGCAGTTTCGTGGTCTGAAAGACCAAGATAATGAACACCCGATTCTATATGTTTTATGTTACTAGCTATTTGGTCCAAGCAAGACTCTCCTCTTGTTGGAACCTGTATGTGAAGCTGAAAATTAAAACTTTTTAGGATACTTATTAGTTCCTCGGTATGTTCGTTAGGCTTTAGAATATCTAAGTTCCAATCGCCGCATATAACAATTTTTTTTCTGAAATATTTATTTGTTAAATAATCCAACAGCCTATTGAGTTTATATAGAAAAATGCCTTTTGAGGCCTTTTTCTTGTCTGGTATTCTGTAAATTGTACAAACAATAAGATTAAGCCCTACAATTTCTATACCACAGCATTCAAAGTGAAACTTAGTAGCCAGCCCTGGCCCAAGAGTCAAGGGCTTGACATCCCAAAGCTTTTTAACTAATATACACGTACCACCTCTACTTTTATCGCGGCAGTAAGACGAGGCCAGTTTATAATTGTTCGATCCTGTTGGGACTACCGACCATTCTGTTTTTGATGGACAAGATCTTCTTCCTTACCACTGGATGGAAGTCGTCCACATGGGTGTCGGCGAACATGCCAGACGCACTACAGAATCTCGGTAGTCCCAAGAGCACCCGGAACATATTATTATACAGTACACGTAGGGCGCTGTATGATTTTTGCGTGTAACTTACCCACATGCCACTTGTGTACAGGGATTGGCAGAAAGACATAAATAGTGGCACTTTAACCTCACCTGTACAGTGCGCGAACCTGCGGGCCAGCATATTTCCTCGCACTGCCAACGCCCTACGCTCCCTATCTATGTCACAATCGTCCCTCAAGTCATCAGTGATCACATGACCCAAGTATTTAAACACAGGCACAATGTTTAATGCCTCGTCATTTAGCTGGTGGTACATGACTTGAAGATGATCCACGCGCCCCAAACACTACGACTTCGCTTTTTTTACAGTTGTACCTTAGCCCATGATTAGTGACGTATTGTTCGCAGACGCGCAGCATCCTCCTCAACGAGTTGACCGACGGGCTCAGAAGCGCCATATCGTCTGCGTTGCTAATATTGTTGACCATTTGCCCATCTACAGAGCAACCCACGTGCATGCTGCTAAGTTCGTCTATCAACCCGTTCATATAGAGACAGAACAGCTTTGGAGATGTTAACCCCCCCTGCCTAACTCCACACTCCAGGCGATACATATCAGATAGTTCCCCTGCCCACTTAACAAAGTTGTCCTGATGTTTATACCAGTACCTAAAAATATCAACAAGTTCTTTATGCATCCCTGTGGCGTCCAGTTTTTCCCACAATATCTGATATGAAACCATATCAAAGGCCTTTGATAAGTCGAGAAAACAGCCGTATACACGAGTTTTTCTTTGTGTATAGTACCTGACAGTCTCCTTGAGAGCAAAAATTGCACTCTCCGTAGAAAGCCCAGCCCTAAAGCCGAACTGAGCATCGTGGAGATGCAAATATTTACTTAATTGCTGGTCAAGAAGACCGTCAAGCACCTTGGCTGTTACTGTGGCCAGAGATATTGGTCTATAATTATTGCTATCAGACACATCACCTGTCTTGTTTTTAATAATGGGGACCACTACTGTTTTCATAAGATCTGATGGCATATAAGCATGTCTGATACATAAATTGTACAGCATACTGAGAACACGCGGTAGGTGGGCACCTGCATGCTGGAAATGCTCGATGCTAAGTCCATCATGACCAGGTGATTTTCCACGTTTGCTCTGCTTAATGATATTTCTCACATCACGGGCCGAGAAATAAACCAACGGCTGGCCTGCTGGCAACACAGCATCGAGCACTCCCGTCCCAGAGCTTACCCTCATAACCTGATCTGGATTAGGCGTAGATTGGACTCTAAATTGGCCAATAAAAAGGTTAGCTATTCCTTTGGGGTCACTGACACCATTTACACTGGCAGGAAGGCTAGGCCTTGAAACCATTTGTTGTGTGCTTTTCCAAAACTGTTTTTTATGTCCTTATTTTCCTTATTGTATCCTATATATTTCCCTATTATAGTCCTTATTTTTATAATGGTTAGCTATAATATTCATTTTAATTTGATTTTCATTTTTAACACACCATTTCAATTTAGATTTGAAAATTTTACGTGAGTTAAACATTAATTCATAAACTTGGCCCGATAATGGCTTGCCATACAGAAGCCATAAGTCAAAGCAACGCTTAGCCTCCCTGTGTGCTTCACTGACATGTAAGTTCCAACCTACTACTTTCCTTTTATTTGTATTACACTGACCTTTATGCGTCAAGGTCGCAGCCTCTGACAACACACTAATTATCTTTAAGTATAATTCATTTTACATTTCTTTATGTTCAATCCTGTTACACAGCTGGTCGGAACAATGCCTAAACTCAATTGGAAAGTCAATATCTCGTAGTTTATCATTACATAACTTATTATATTTTTTGATTTGATTTATATCCCTGTTACCCCATAATACCTTATTGCAAACATTTGGTTACAGTGTAGGAAAGGGGGCGCAGGGTTAGGTTAGGTTAGAACATCTAGGGTTATGCAGCGGAGTCACCTCCTAGAGCGACGGGGTGTTATTGGTTACATCCGGTTACGATCGGATGTAAGAAATAGCATCCTGTCCTGGTGCATCCCGGGCAACGGCGGTTAGTAATTTCCTTCGGGGATTGGTAGCCGACGGCTAAACTCGACGTGATCGACCTCAATTCGGAAAATGACGGCGCCGAGGCTTCAGGCCGACGCGCACAACACAGGACTGACACTGCGCGCTTGCGCGCAAATACCGGTTTTGACAACTCGCGGCAGCGAGATACTCGGAGAGACAGAAGCGTGCCCCAACGGCGCGAAAACTCGGGCAGAGAAGAGGACACTACCTTCGCCCTCGCCAAGGTGGCTAAATTCCCACGCGGCAGAGGTGCTATAAGGCAGGCTGCCGCCACCATCAGGAAGATTAGAGCTGCTACTGCGCAGCTCGATGCTGCGCAGGCAGCAGCTCAATCCGACCCTCAACCCGGCCCGTCCAGGCCGATGATAAACCAGCGGGATGCTGAAAGCGAGCCAGAAGTGGAGCTGGCGAGCGAATTGGCAAACAAAATCCAGCGCAGTGTGGCCATCATCCACGACCTCACTGACTCGCCGTTACTCCGAGACTTGACTGAGGCTGAAACCCTGACGGGAATCGCCGAGGTCATCGGGCTTACGGCGGAAACGTTGCGGGCTCGTGCACTTGGCACTGAAGCCCATCACAAGGAATCCGAGGAGGTCCAGAAACTCCGAGCGAGGATCGTCGTGCTCGAGAGTTCCTGCGAGTACGGGCGCAACGCGTATTGCACCCTGCAGGAGAAGAATCGGAAACTCGATGACGAGATTTCCGATTTGCGCGAGGAGAACCTCCGCCTCCAGCAGGACATGCGCAGCTTGCGACAAGAGATGGGCCGTAGCAAGAGCGGTACCCGAAAACCCGGCAAGGCTGTTGGCATCCAGACCGACGCTGCGCCGGCACCGAGGGAGAGTGGCTCAGCCCACGACCCATCGCCGACTCCTCGGCCAAAACCAGCGGCACATCCCGCTGATCCAGTAGACGCCAAGCTGGAGCAATTCGCTCGCATGGTAATGACGCAGGTGGGCGACCTTATAAACGCAAGGCTGGATGCTCTCAAAGAGCATCTCCCTCCAGCCCCGTCCGTTCGCCCACCCCTCAGGCAAAAGTCCCTGGGCGCCACCTCTGCGCCGGCTCAGCCCGGATCAAGTCGCGCCCAGGTTTTCACTGCCTCCACAAAGGGGAAAGGAGTCGGGAAGGGCGTCTCGAACGCCTACCCGAAGCCTGGACCCTCAACCAGACCCGACATGCCCCCTCCGCCCGAGCCCTGGTCGGAGGTGGTAAAACGCGGACGCAAACGCGGCAAGGCTAAGGCCAAACCCGCAGCGCCCGCTCAAGGAAATCCTGCCGCCCCAGCGGCTAAACCCAACCTGCGTGGGCCCTTACAGGCCGCTGCGAGCGCTCCTAACGCTGCAAAGGAGAAAAAGAAGCGTCCTCCTAGACTCCGCCCGCCGAAATCGGCAGCGGTTGTCCTGGAGTTGACCACTCAGGGCAAGGAGTCGGGGCTGAATATTAGCAACCTCCTGCGCGACGCGAAGGCTTTTGTCGTATGGTATCATTTCTTCTACTGGTCACCCCGTCCTCACAGCTACGTCATTCACGTTTCAGTGTTTTACCGCTCAACACAAATTTATTTCTTCGTAACCCAAATTTAACTTTAAATACAGTAAAATCAGTAATATTCACACCAAATCATGCCTAAAAGACGTCATTCAGACGATTTTGATCATATAAGTCGGAAAATCAAAAAGTTGGAACGCAAATTAAAACGTGCTCGATACCGAAACCGTGATAATGTTGATTGTTCGGATAGCTCCCGTGGTTTAACACCTCAAGATTATCGGAAAGACCTACCAGGTATGTACCTAAATATCTTATTTAGTGTTTTTTCTTACGCTAACATTTAGCCGCGCGCCTTCTGAGCCTACCCGCCGTTGCGCCGAAAACTTAATCTTACCGAGTTTAAGTGGCACTATCAAAGCATTCAGGGCAGTTTTTGGGACTGACCCGCGTTTATACTATACAGCCAATCAGAGCAGTTTTTGGGACTGTCTCGCGGCTCAAATTATATACCGAAAGTCAGGGCAGTTTCTGGGACTGACCCGCGCTTATACTATACAGCCAATCAGAGCAGTTTTTGGGACTGTCTCGCGGCTCAAATTGAATACCTAAAGTCAGGGCAGTTTTTGGGACTGACCCGCATAAAACTATTTTTAGCTACCAGAGTTATCTTTGAGACTACCTTGTTACTCAAATAATTTTCACCTTACATCCGAAACTTGCGTATACCGATTTAGTTTCTCGTTAATTTTGTTTTCAGTGGGTCAATTTTTGGATAGCCCGCCGTATAGTCGTAACGTGGATAGTCACGAATTATTAGATCCTGTCCCAGCATCCGAGCAAATTGAACAACCTGAATTACCCCAGTCACAACCAGGGTCTCCTGACCTCCATATAATTATGTCTGAAATTCCGACCACTGAGAATCCACAAATAACGACGACTGAAACTGAAGTACAAGCTCAGGGTGAGCAAGTTCTTCAAGACAATGGACTAGACTCAGACGCTCTTGAAATACTCGGCATAGACCCCTCCGCAACAGTTCAATATGGTAAAAATATACATAATGAACTAGCCACTCGACTTGAACATATTGCCACGACAGGGTTAACCAAAGAACTCCGCAAAGAGCTCAACGAAAGGTATTTAATTCCCGCTAACTGCACTAAAATCGGAGCTCCTGTAATAAACCCCGAAATAAAAGCGGCTGTTACCGATATCGTCCTGAAACGAGACAAAGGGATCGAAGCACGGCAAAAACAACTTGCTGCCGCAATATCTGGTTTGACAGTAATACTCAACAACGAGTTAGAGAAAAAGGACAAGGATAGTAACACCCTTAAGCAACTGATGGACGTTTCTCGTATCCTATGCGACATACAACATGCAGAGTCCATTACAAGACGAAACTTCGCTGCTTATTCAATCAAAAAAGAGCTTAAAGATCACCTGCTTAACACAAAAATAGATAAAACCCTCTTTGGCGAAAACCTAGCGGAGACGCTGAAATCTGCAAAAGCAGTCAACAAATCAGGCTCAGAACTTAAAACGAAACCCCAACCTAAGCCAAAACCTTCAACTTCATACCCTGCTGCAACCAAAATTTTAAACTGGCGAAGCCCGGCTCCAGCGCGCAGATTTCAAGCTCCACATCGCAATCAGGAGAACAATCGCCCACCGATGACGGCGCCGGGCCATCAACCACGGTTTACTCGCAACCAGACGCACGCCAGCTCGTCGAAGACATCGCTGCCTCCGTCCAAACAAACCCAACGTCGCTAGATCCGGTAAAGTACGCTGCACAACTATCAAAATTTAACCATCAATGGTCTCTTATTACCAATGATCGTAATGTACTCTCCTGGATCAACGGGTATAAAGTTAATTTCTCAAGGCCTGTCATTCAACGTGATCCTCTCAAAACTGTAAAACATACAACTACTGAAAAAGTCCATTTTCATAAAGCAATTGAACAATTACTTACAATAGGAGCAATTTCCGAATGTTTACCTTGTGAAGGGCAATTCTTATCTAGTATCTTTATACGACCAAAACCGAATGGTAAAATGCGCCTCATATTGAATCTAAAAAATCTAAATAAATTTATAGATACAAGCCATTTCAAACTAGAAGACTTTCGCACTTCAATAAAGCTTGTTTCAAAAGATGATTATATGGCAAATATAGATCTTAAATAGGTTAAGGTTTAAGGTTAAGGTTAATATTTAAGGTTTAATTGGGAAGGTTCAATATACGAATTTAACGTTTTACCATTCGGTTTGAATACAGCACCATATATCTTTACTAAAATTATGAAACCTGTTGCAAAATTACTGAGAACTTCTGGATACTTATCCACAATTTACTTGGATGACATACACTTGATTGGCCAGTCATATACGGATTGTCTAGAAAACCTTTCTGTCACTATACAACTCCTAGAAAGCCTCGGCTTCATTATTAACATCGAGAAAAGTAACTTAACACCATCAAAGTCATGCAAATTTCTCGGTCTAATCATAGATTCAAAAAACTATCAAGTGATGTTACCAAATGAAAAAAGATTCAATTTTTAAACACGCCGAGTTATCATAAAATTTGTTATTTTGAATTTTATTGAGTTAATCTAACATCGATATCAGTAAGATTTAATTACCTCACTTGATAATAAACTTGCATACCCCTAACACAATACATTCTAGCATGATTTGTTTTAAATTATGTCGATTTTCGAATTAGGATATTTGCACGAAGCTACATTTAAGCAAAATTTTTGAATTAACAAGGTTGAAGGTCATTCCCCCAGTTATTCGAGCTAAACATCTGTGCGTGCTATGAATGAATTTGGCCATCTTTGATGTTTGTTAAAAGTCTTTGTCGCTCTGTCTGTGGGATAGACTGTAGTCTAGTCTGTGACAGATAATCACAGATGGTTATACGTATTGAAGATAGGACGAGTTTATGCGATGTGAAGTCAATGTTGTTATTTTGTATTTTTGTTTTGAACAATTTTTAGTTTTTATGATACACATTTGAAAGTTGGTTTTTATGATTGCTTTTCACCTATATAGTCATTGGTTAACGGGATGTAAAATAGGACCTTATATACATATGATTTGCAGTCTTCAATAAATATACCTGGTTTAAATATATTACAGTATGCCGATGACTTGCTTTTTTATGTAGTTGGTAAATCTGTAGGTCAACTATCACACACTAACTTGTTCTCTCAACTCTTTAAAAACATGGTTAGATAGTCATGGTCTAAATCTATCTGTGACTAAAAGTAGTATTGTTTTATTTTCTCGCATGCGGATTTATCCACCTATAGTAGTTAGTTATAATGTATTTAAAATTAGTTATTTTGGATTCCTAATTTACAGGACTTCCTCATTGTTATTATATCAGTGCCAAGTGCGAACGGGCTTTAAATATAATTAGATGTTTATCAGGTGTGTGGTGGGGAGCTCATCCTTTTTCCCTTAGGCTATTGTATAATGCTTTAATTCGTAGCAATCTAGACTATGGCTCATACTTTCTCGAACCATGTAGTGCAGCTGGTTTGAGTAAACTAGATAGTATACAACATAAAGCACTTAGAATTGTACTAGGAGCTATGAAGTCAAGTCCTATCAACGCCATGCAGGTTGAATGTGGAGAACCTCCCTTAGCATACAGACGACAACTTTTAAGAGACAAATTTATATTCCGCTCTTTGCAATTTATTGATCATCCACTTTGTTCTAAATTACGTAATTTATCAGATTGTATAGAAGACTCATCTCGTTGGTCTCACAAAGAGATACCATGCATGGTTGTAAGTTATCGAAAGTTTACTTTACTACAAGCTCGCTCGCTCGCTCACACAAAACTCGATATCTCCCTATATTTAGCACTAATTATGACTCGTTGGTCCTTTCATCTAAGATTCATTTTGACCTAGGTGTTTCCAAAAATGACAGAAACGCTAATTTAACATTTAATTTAACTCTTGATCAGGATTGGCAAGATTGGCATCATGTTTATAGTGATGCTTCCAAGCAGGGAAATACTGGTTTTGTTGGAATTGGAGTATTTCACCACTAGTTTGGAATTATCCAAAAAATCTAACTTCCACCTGAGACATCTGTACATACAGGATAATTATACGGACTTCAAAAAGCTATAGAGTATGTTTTACTTATGAAGTTACCCAAAGCTGTATTTTTTTCTGATTCAAGGAGTGCTCTGCAATCCCTAGAGAGATTTCCGTTCTATGTTGGCACTAGTAGTAGCCCAGTTGCATTTCAGTGCAGGAGTTTATTACACAAGGCCTCTGAGAGAGGCCAAACTATTCATTTTGGATGGATCCTTGGCCATCAAGGATTTTTTGGGAATGAAAAAGCTAATAGACTGGCTAGTGATGCTGTTGTCGATGGAGACATATTTCCTTACAAAAACTACTGTTCTGATCTGCTCACTCTTCCTAAGCTCCATCTCCATAGCCTGTGGAGTGAAAACTGGGAAGTTAGCAGTCAGGTTAAAGGCAAACACTACAAGACTATTCAGCCGAATATTCCTTCAAAGCCATGGTTTCACATCATGAAGCTTGGTAAGATTTCTACAGCGTGCATTATTCGTATGAGATGCGCATTATAGATAGTAACATCTGCAAATGTGGTGCTGATATAGGTGACCTGAATCACATTTTCTTTTCGTGTCCCTTACATGATAATTCTTCTTTGTTTTCCTCTCTAGTATCCCTTCGTATTCCTCTCCCTACCTCCATTGTAACCTTATTAAGTATGAATAGTTCTGACGTTTATAATATTTTATCCATTTTTATTTCATCCAATAATATTAAAATATAAGTATGTGTATTTTTATTTTTGATATATTAATTTACTAACCTGATCCTTTCCCGCTTTGTTTTTCCGTTCCTTTTATCTTTGTATCCCATAATCTTCTTCTTCTTTTTTATAACTGGCAACCCACGCCTCTTCAGTCTGGTTGACTGAGGATTACTTTGCCATTTTCAAGTTTTGAGGATTTTGATAAAGGGATAATGCGTAAAACAGGCAGGGATTGGGATGGTGAACGGTACTTTATATAATTATACATAATACTTAGTAGTATAGAATTATAGTTTAATATTATGAAACTTTAAGAATTAATATTAATAAATGTATTTTTTATTAGATAAAGATAAAATGAATGAAAGATTATACGGGAGAGGAGCTTTTTTATTAATTAAAATATTATGAAGATCCAATGAGTTATATAAGGGACATTTAAATAAAATGCGTTCAATATTTCCTTCCTCCAAACCACATTCACATATGGAAGAATCCAAGATGTGTAACCTTGCTAAATGAGAGGGAGTGGAACAATGTCCAAAACGTAATCGGGAAATAGTTGAGGTAATTTGTTTGTTTAAACGAAGTTTTGAAAACCAGGGTTTCATTGCTATGTTAGGTTGAAAATCGTGATAAAATCTTCCCTTGGACTGACTGGAAATCTGCCAATTCCGATTCCAATCTTGAATGAGTATATTATGGGGAACAGTTGCTAAATCTTGGCAATAGACTTCTTTACAGCTATCATTGCTCTGACTAGCAGCCAACTTGGCCAAGTTATCAACAAGTTCATTACCCTGAATACCTAAGTGACCAGGTATCCAGGCCAGTTTAATATGTAAATTATTTACATCGCATTCCATCAATTTGCTTTTAACTAACAGTGATAAAGGGCTAAATTTGTTGTTATTAAAAGGATTCGCAAGAAGAGATTGCAAAAATTTTAAAGAATCTGTCAATATAAGAGAGTGACTAATTTTACGACTTAATATATAATTTATACACTCTAAGATGGCCAAACCTTCGCCGCAGTAGTTTGTAGTGAGGCTAGGATATTTAAAAAGTTTGAAATATCCTGAAGACTGCTGTAAGAAGGCAGAACCTACGTAATTAACCGAATCGAGAATAGAGGCTTGATCTGATATAGTTTTAGATGCATCTGTGAAAAACAGTTCTGAATTCGAAGCATACTTTTGAATATAATTCAGGAGTTTTTGATTTGGATTACGTGTATCTTTATTAATACCTATAGACAGTAAAATATCTGGCTCGAATATTAAGACTTGAAAATCAAAGTAGAACATGTTATCCACAACATGGAAATTTTATAATTTGACAGTCAAGTTCAATAATTTTTCTGTAACTATTTATTAAGTAACGGATTGGTTTGTTACGCCAGAAACTGTTATTAATAGTAATCGCATCATTAAGTAAGCCAAGTTTATTTACCATGGGATGATTAGCTGATTGATACAGTTTTAATAGATATTACTCGTAATCTGTACAAAGGAGTTCCACAGGGATCTGTTCTCAGCCCACTTTTGTACGACATTTACACAAGAGACTTGGAAAAGTCAATATCATCCGCGTGTTCGATTCTGCAGTATGCGGATGATGTCTTGCTTTATTCTACTAACGACTTTATAGAGGCATCTTCCTATGTTCTGGAAGAATCGCTACGTAACATGTCCGAGTGGTTATGCGACCTTAACCTTTCATTGTCCACTTCCAAGAGTACTGTAATCGTCTTCTCTAGGAAACGAAATATTCCAGAAATCAGGATAAGAGTCAATGGCTCTTTGATTCCCATTGCTGATGAAATTCTATTTTTGGGAAGAAAGTTTGATAGTAAACATAATGGATTAGCACACGTTAGTTATATTGTTAATAAGTGTGAAAAGAACTTAAATATTATGCGAGCTCTTGCAGGAGTTTGGTGGGGTGCTCACCCTTTTACATTAAAACTAGTCTATAATGCCTTCATTAGGAGTCTTTCAGATTATGGCTTTTTTGCGATCGGTATAGCTAACAAGACAGCTCTTAAAAAATTAGATTTAATACAACATAGAAGAATTAAACTATAATTCTATACTACTAAGTATTATGTATAATTATATAAAGAACCATTCACCATCCCAATCCCTGCCTGTTTTACGCATTATCCCTTTATCAAAATCCTCAAAACTTGAAAATGGCAAAGTAATCCTCAGTCAACCAGACTGAAGAGGCGTGGGTTGCCAATTATAAAAAAGAAGAAGAAGATTATGGGATACAAAGATAAAAGGAACGGAAAAACAAAGCGGGAAAGGATCAGGTTAGTAAATTAATATATCAAAAATAAAAATACACATACTTATATTTTAATATTATTGGATGAAATAAAAATGGATAAAATATTATAAACGTCAGAACTATTCATACTTAATAAGGTTACAATGGAGGTAGGGAGAGGAATACGAAGGGATACTAGAGAGGAAAACAAAGAAGAATTATCATGTAAGGGACACGAAAAGAAAATGTGATTCAGGTCACCTATATCAGCACCACATTCGCAGATGTTACTATCTATAATGCGCAACCTTGCAAGGTGAGAGGGAGTGCAAGCGTGTCCTAGCCTCATACGAATAATGCACGCTGTAGAAATCTTACCAAGCTTCATGATGTGAAACCATGGCTTTGAAGGAATATTCGGCTGAATAGTCTTGTAGTGTTTGCCTTTAACCTGACTGCTAACTTCCCAGTTTTCACTCCACAGGCTATGGAGATGGAGCTTAGGAAGAGTGAGCAGATCAGAACAGTAGTTTTTGTAAGGAAATATGTCTCCATCGACAACAGCATCACTAGCCAGTCTATTAGCTTTTTCATTCCCAAAAAATCCTTGATGGCCAAGGATCCATCCAAAATGAATAGTTTGGCCTCTCTCAGAGGCCTTGTGTAATAAACTCCTGCACTGAAATGCAACTGGGCTACTACTAGTGCCAACATAGAACGGAAATCTCTCTAGGGATTGCAGAGCACTCCTTGAATCAGAAAAAAATACAGCTTTGGGTAACTTCATAAGTAAAACATACTCTAACAACATAACATACTAAAAAAACGGTTTTAGAATCCCTAATAATCCCTTCGCAAAAGCACATTATGTTGTTAAATACGCAAATCTCACTGATGATCAAGGCCTCACTCTGGGCGATAGATTGCTCAATAACACAAATGAAAGTACATCGCACTTTCAGTAAATGCATTTGATCCTGTTCTGAGCTACACTTTTTAATCATCAACGCAAGAATACTGGTATCAGTTCATTGAAACCCACCATTCACGACAGTCAAATAAAAAACTCTGTTATGAAATTTCTAAAACAAAAAGATTCACTTAAATAAGAATGCATCTTCAGTCCTGTGCCATCAAACGAGTCTAAGCGTCACGGGAATTTATTGCCAAATACTATACGCAGTATTGTGTGTGGTCCATCAAACTGTGGGAAGACCAATTTGGTTATCAGTCTTTTGCTACATAAGGATGGACCACGTTTTCGCAACCTTTATGTTCACTCTAAGTCTTTATACCAACCTAAGTACGTATTCTTAGAAAAAGTATTGGAGAAGGTTGCAGGCACATCTTATAAGAAGTATAATCATAATAGTGAAATTTTAAGTCCACATGAAGCGTTGCCTGAGTCAATTATCATATTTGACGATGTTGCTTGTAAAAACCAAAACAATATACGTGATTATTTCGCCATGGGTCGACATAAAAATATCGATTGTTTTTATATGAATCAAACTTATTCTAAAATACCCAAGCAACTAGTAAGAGATAATGCTAATCTTATTATATTGTTTAAGCAAGACGATATAAATTTAAGACATGTTTACGATGAACATGTTGGGTCTGTAAGCTAATCATTATTAATTGTATTCTAAAACTATATTTTTTAATCTGTAAAAGTAATTTTAATACCTTAATTAAGAATATTTTATAAAAAGAGTCACTAAACGACTAATTAAGGTTAATAATTATGCTACTCTGTGATTGGCCGACGAATCTCATTGGTTTATCCCCGTGGCAAATCGCCCCACTCTTGCTTTTATAAGCACGAGCTCTTCGAATAATCGTCAGTTCTTGTTGGGAAGTGATTGTGTACGGTCTGAGTGGTAACTCTGTTAGTTTGTGATTAAAAGTGAAAGTGAACAATAAAAAAGTAATAAAATACTCCAGTGGTTTTACTTCTACATCACAATTCAGAAGTGACAAGGATCGACGCCGTCTAAGGTAAGTTTTTCGTGTTTTATTTTTTAAAATTTTATTTTTACATACCCAACATACCCAATTACTTAATATTTCTTAATAAAACGTAGAAATACATTCTTGTCTGCCCTTTTGCGATAACTGTAGTAATGTACCATATTATGCCAGGACGACTCATCGATAATGTGATCATAATATGTTTTTTTTACTGAGACGTGTATAATGTGATAATAATGTTTTTTTTCTGAGAACGTGTGTATCTACTTAGCCAGGGCCACTCCACGGTAGTCAGATTGTACACTTAGTCAGAGGTTATCGGCGAATATAAATAAAATGGTAACATATCATTATAATACATCATAATCTGGGCCAGTGAGGTACTACCCGATATGCACTAACACACTTTTCCCATACACCTTGATTTGTTGTGCCCGTCATGAGGTAACTGATGCCCATGTCTCTTTTAAAAAAAAAAAAAGTTGGTCAACGCCAAAAACATTAAAGTAGCAAAGCTTATCACTTTCTTATTTTATTTTTAATATTAAGCACTAAGTTTAAAAATATATTTATAATGGTTGATAGTTTATATGTTATTTAACTGTGGTGTGTAGTGACCATGTTACTTAATAAACCCGTCCGTTGTTTGAAAAAGTGTTTTAGAAAATGAACAACACAAAAAGAAATGACCCCAATGGTCGTAGTTCTGAACGGCGATCTCGCAGCCCGTTACGACACGGGCATGAAGGACGACGCCGTCGTCTTTCCTCTTCTGGCGCTAGTAGTAGCGGGAGAAGCAGTCGCAGCTTCATTTTGCGCCCGACCAACTTTGGTGCACATGTTAGCCGCACCTCTCAACGTCGCGAACGTTGTGGACAAAGTCACCGCAGTCGCAGCCCAGACCGGAAAGAAAACCGTAACTCGACGAGGCGCAGCCGTGCCTCGCCTGATGAACAGATCAGGAGTTGCACCGAGCGTCACAACCGCCGTACCACACCTAGGCGACATGACCTCGGGCACCGTGCCACGAATGAGCACCGTGACTCTGAAGGCCGTGCCGCAGCACCGGAGCGGCGTGGCACCAACCGCCATGTGTCGGCTGAGCGTCGTGACAACAAGCGCCACGCCACGCCTGAGCGACGTGCATCCAAGCGCCATGCCGTGCCCGAGCGGTGTTACATCGAGCGCTGTGTAACACCTAAGAGGCGTGACACCGAGCACCGCGCCACAACCGAGCTACGTGACACCGAGCACCGTGCCACAACCGAGCTACGTGACACCAAGCACCGCGCCACAACCGAGCAACCTGGCACCGAGCACCGTGCCACACCAAAGCAACGTGACTTCGAGCGCCGCCCCACACCTGAGCGGTATGACTTCGAGCTCCGCGCCATACCCGAGAGGCATGACTTCGAGCACCGTGCTGCATCCGAGCGGCGTGACTTCGAGCCCCGTGCCACACCTGGGCAGCGTGGCCACGAGCACCGTGCCACGCCTGTGCGGCATGGCCACGAGAACCGTGCCACACCTGAGCGGCGTGGCTACGAGCACCGTTCCACACCTGAGCGGCGTGACAACGAGCAACGTGCCACGCTTGCAAGCAGTAACATCGTTGCTATGAATAGCGCCGAAGATTCTAGCCGTGAGTTGATATTAAAATTTTCAAACATTTTAGATAAATTATGTGATAGTAGCTCTAGTAAAATCAATTATGTTAACGTTGTGCCTGAATTTGATCCATCAACAAAGAATCAAAACATTAGTGTCTGGCTTAGCAAAGTGAATGAAATTGCGAAGATTTATAATTGGTCAGATAAACAAATTGTAGTTAGTGCCATACCCAAGTTGAAGGGAAACGCTAAACGTTGGTATGAGGGGCTAAACTCCGTCAATTTTACTTGGGATCAGTGGCAAGATAACTTAAAATCGGCTTTTCCTTCATGCGAGAATTATGGTCAAATGCTATTTGATATGCTTAAAAAGAGGGCCAAATTCGGGGATTCATTGGAGGATTATTTTTACGAAAAAACAGCTTTGCTGAATAGGTGCGAAATTATAGGAAAAAGGGCCGTAGAATGTATTATTTTCGGTATTGATGATAGAGCCGTTAGGCTAGGAGCAGAGGCAGCTCAATTCGAAGACCCAAATAAGCTTTTATCTTATCTAAGAAATGCCAAAAATAAACAAAATGATTCTTATTTTAGAAATACGAATAACATAAAAAGAACCAATACCACAAGAGATCAAAGTAATCCTCTTTCACAAAGAAAAACAGTAACATGTTTTAATTGTAAACAAGAAGGGCATATGGTTTCTCAGTGTCCTAAACCTATTAAGAGATGTAGCGAGTGCTCTATTGTAGGTCATGATTCTAGTAATTGTTTTAAGAAATCAAGTAAGACCGAAAATAAGACTGTTTTAAAAATTTCGGATAGTGATCATACATGTAAGGATAGTAAATATGTTCAGCAAATCAAAGTAAATGGAAATGACGTAACGGCTTTTATAGACTTAGGAAGCGATTGCACTTTAATTAAACAAACGCACGCCAAAACGTCTTTGGGGCCACTAAACGAAAACAATTTATTAATGACTGGTTTTGGTGGGGCACAGGTGCAAGCCTTAGGTAGTTGTCTGGCTGAGGTTGAAATTCAAGAAGCCAAAGCTACTATATTAGTTCATGTAGTTCCAGACCACTTTTTGCGATATCCGGTATTGATAGGGCAGAATTTTACCGAATTGCCAGATATTAAGTTTATTAAAACATTTGACGAATTAATAATCTCTCAAAATATGGATCAAGAACAACATATAAACTTGTTTATTGTAAATGATACAGAAATTGTACCAGGAGTCAATTTTTTAGATGTCTATACAAAAAGAAACATGTCAGGGTCGATATTAGTCCATGGTAGTTTTCGTTGTGTACCCCAGCATGAATATTTAGTAGAAGAAGGTCTTTATTCATTAAATGATAATAAGTGTACTTTAATAATTAACAATTTGAGTAATAACAATATTCCCTTTACCAAAAATAAACTTGTATGTAGAGCTAAGGAAATTAAATTGATCAATTTATATAATCCTGATGTGTACCGCATCGAAGCATCAATAGGGAGCTATGAGCCATTTGCCTTAACAGATTTAAACATAGGGAGTAGTATCGATGAAAGTAGGCAAAATCAATTATTGAATTTAATTAATAAATATAGATCAGCATTTGCCGTAACTTTGAAAGAATTAGGCTGTACTAGTATAGAAAGGATGGACATAGCTTTAGCCGATCAAGATCCAATCGTATACAGACCTTATAGGTTATCCTATAGCGAAAAGTCTGAAGTCAGAACAATGATAGATGAATTGCTAGAACACGGAATAATCAAAGAATCGTGTTCACCTTACGCAAGTCCGATCATAATTGTTAAAAAGAAAACTGGTGAAAAGCGCTTATGTATAGATTATCGAGCACTAAATCGAAAAACTATAAAACAACATTATCCGTTGCCAATAATAGAAGATCAGTTAGAAAGGTTGTCGGGATTTAAATTCTTTTCATCCCTTGACTTAGCTTCTGGATACTACCAGGTTGAGTTAACTGACGAAGCTAAACCAAAAACTGCCTTTGTAACTCCTGAGGGGCAGTATGAGTTTAATAGAATGCCTTTTGGGCTTACTAATGCCTCTGCTGTGTTTCAAAGGGTAGTAAATAAAGTACTAGATAAATTACGATTTAACTCTGTTGTAGTCTACATGGATGACATATGTTTCAATCGAAGATGGTCTAGATAAACTTGAGATGGTTTTTAAAAAGATTCAAGAATCAGGTTTAATGTTAAAAATGTCTAAATGTAAATTCTTTCAAAATTCTGTTGATTTTCTGGGCTTTGAAGTAACGGCAGAAGGTATCAAGCCAGGCAAACAAAAAACTGATTCTGTAGAAAATTTTCCGACTTCTCAAAATATTCATAACGTTAGGCAATTTTTAGGCTTGGCCAGTTTTTTTAGACGATTTATTAAAAATTTTGCAGTCATTGCTAAACCATTAACGAAGTTGCTCAAAAATAATTGTCCTTGGGAGTGGAACTCTGATCAAAAGCAGGCCTTTCAGGAGCTTAAAACAAAACTTGTTTCTCGTCCTATTCTCAGTTTATATGATCCTTTATTAGAAACCGAATTACACACAGACGCAAGTAAACATGGAGTAGGAGGCATCCTGCTTCAAAAACAAAATAATTCTTTAAAGCCTGTAGCGTTTTACAGCAGACAGACTTCACCAGAGGAGCAACACTTTTCGGCATACGAATTAGAAACACTTGCCGTCATAAGTTCTCTTTGCAAATTTAGACCGTATCTGCTAGGTATTAAATTCACTATAGTCACTGATTGTAATTCCTTACGATCAACGTTTTTAAAACGGGATATGATACCACGTGTTGCCCGCTGGTGGAGCCTTATTCAAGAGTTTGACTGTGACATTATATACAAACCAGGCACCGCAAGGAGTCATGCTGACGCTCTCAGCCGCAATCCAGTCAATGGGAAAGATGGTAGCTTAGAAAGTATTTGCACGGCACAAATTTTTCAAATTTCTTCAGATTGGTTAGAAACCGTACAGATGGATGATGAAGAGGTTCAAAGGATAAAACAAATTATTTTAAATAAAGAGGCTGACGACATTATTAACATTTAAAAAAATTACTGTTTAAAACGTAATCTAGTGTACAGACTTACGGAACAGGGTCCTAAGTGGTTGGCACCCAAGGGTGTGAGATGGCAAATTTTACAGGCGTGTCATGATCATATTGGTCATTTTTCATATGAAAAGACTTTAGATAAGGTGAAAACTGATTATTGGTTTCCTAAGATGAACAAATTTATAAAAAAATACGTACAAGCTTCTCTTAAGTGCGCACATGGTAAGAAACCTAGTGGGAAAAAGTCGGGATTTTTACATTCTATACCCAAAGAACCTATGCCATTTCACACATTGCATGCCGACCATCTAGGGCCATTTAATGAAAGTAAATGGCCCTAGATGGTCTAGAATGGTAAATCTAAAAGCAGTTAAAAATACAAAAAGTACAACAACTATCAATATTTTTAAAGATTATTTTGCTCTGTTTGGCGTTCCTAATAGACTCATCACGGATAGAGGCACTTCTTTCACAAGTTCCAACTTCAAAGAGTTTATTGCTGGCACGGGCATAAATCATGTTTTAAATGCTGTAGCTACGCCAAGGGCTAATGGCCAAATCGAACGATATAATCGCACAGTTTTAGACGCTCTAACGGCAAAAACATACGGTCAAGATGAACGTAAATGGGACGAACATTTGCCTCAAGTCCAATGGGGCCTCAATAACACTATCAATAAAGCAATAGGTAAAACTCCTGCAGAAGTTTTGTTTGGCTTAAGATTGACTGGAGAATGTGACAGTGCATTAAATTTTTCTGTTTCCCCTGATGAAAATAAGGACGAAAATGTTGTAGTAAATTTAGAAAAAACTAGGGAAGAGGCTCATCAGAAAATTACTGCTAATCAAAAGAAACAAAAACATAGCTTTGATAAAACTCGCATACCGGCTCGTAAATTTAAATTAGGTCAATTGGTTAGGATAGAGCGAGAAGTAGTAGAAAAAGGTAAAAGCAAAAAGTTGATAGCTAAATGTTTAGGTCCTTACCGAATTATCAATGTTTTGCAAAATGACCGTTATGAGGTAGAGGGTACACCTATTATAAAAAAAAAGGGTAAGCCTGTATATAAAGGAGTGTATCCAGTTGATAAAATTCACCCATGGCTTTCCTTTAAGAATGTTGCATATGAAGAATCCAATAGTAGCAACAGTGATTCTGATGAAGAATTGTAAATCTCATTTTTTGTCTAATGGATCAAATAGCCACCTTGTAAACAGATGTTCACCTATTTCAGTTATGCATATTGTGTGAATACATTTGATTTTCAATGTTTTTAACATTAATGTATTAAGGTGCTGATCATAAGTTTAGATCAGCAAACAAACCAGTAGTCAAGTAAATCATACAAGATTAAAACCCCTAATATTTAAGTATTCAAATGAGATTAGTCTTTTTGTCGCAACAGCTTACATGGGCGGCATTGTAGTATTGAAAGTAGTGTTTGGCAAATGTTATTACGCCTAACATGGGTTGTATTAAAGTGGCAACACTGCACTTCAAGCAAGATGTAATTAATCTATGAATTGCGCTCGACAGCTGTAGTACAGTAGTATGGTAGTATGGTAGTATAGTAGTATGGTAGTATAGTAGTATGGTAGTATAGTAGTATTGTAGGTGCAGTATTATGTAGCTGTGCCGTGAGTGTTGAAATTATCTCTTGCGCTCTCTTATCTTACAGATATCTAAGTTTTCTATTATTATTATTTTTTACGCATATTATCACGTAAAAGTGTACATTATGGTGTTCTATACAATGTAATGTGAACAATGAATAAACTTATGAACCTTGTACGAGTATAAATAATAATTATAAACCAAGTAACACATAACAATTTTGGGCGAGGACGCCACTTGTTTATCAGGATGGACGAATGTAAGCTAATCATTATTAATTGTATTCTAAAACTATATTTTTAATTCTGTAAAAGTAATTTTAATACCTTAATTAAGAATATTTTATAAAAAGAGTCACTAAACGACTAATTAAGGTTAATAATTATGCTACTCTGTGATTGGCCGACGAATCTCATTGGTTTATCCCCGTGGCAAATCACCCCACTCTTGCTTTTATAAGCACGAGATCTTCGAATAATCGTCAGTTCTTGTTGGGAAGTGATTGTGTACGGTCTGAGTGGTAACTCTGTTAATTTGTGATTAAAAGTGAAAGTGAACAATAAAAAGGTAATAAAATACTCCAGTGGTTTTACTTCTACTTCACAGGTCTGATATGACATGGTCACAGTTTCGTGAAATGTGTTCAACTGTATGGAGTAAACCTTACAGTTATGTGGTTATCAATAAGGATTGCGAACGTAACAAAGGCTGTTATCGAATGAACTTTGATACATTCATAGTAATGGACTAACTAAACCCTTTATATACCTGATAAGTTACTATTCATTCAGTTTCATTAGAGAAGTCAAACAGAGTGGAATTCTTAACAATGGAACGAAACCTTAAAGAACAAATTGTAAAATCTACTGCAGCTGTAAAAAGAAAGGTAGAAATGATTAAAGACGTAAAGAATACAAATGATATGACTTTGGATACAATATTTATACCTATCGTTAACCCACTGAAATTGTTGACAAACCAAACTGATAATAAACGTGCTCCAAATGAAGAATCAGAGCAAAACCCTAAAACCGAACCTAAAAAAACTAAATACGACGAAAGCGAAGCATTAAGTACTTCTACTGAAGATTATGAAGAATCTGGTGATGATGAAGACAACTTAGATACTGATGTTTACAAAACATCTAACAAAGCTCCGACTACGTCAGATCAGTTTTAAAATCCGAGCTTGCTCAAGTTATGTATGCGGTAAGATGCCACTAGCGCGGTCTAAGCCTATCGTAGTTGATGTTGAATAATCGTGTAATAAATACCTATTAGCACCTATGATACCCTGATCGTCCGAACCACGTAACCGATCCCTGTCGTACTCGAGTTGAAGACTAGCTCAGAAACGCGTCGAACCGCATTTACATAAATGCGAAACCTCCCGCGCCCGCACCGCGTGTTTACCTTATTGCAAAATGTTTATATTACTTTTACTTTTATGAGCTTGTTTTTTAAATCTACTTTACCGTGCCTGATTCTTTAGGCGTTACAATGTTTCACAAAGGCATACAATCTTGAAATAAATTTTATTCATGTGCTAATTAAATTAGTGACATTCGAAATATTTAACAAAACAGAAAGTGATGATTGGGCCTAATTCGTGAGGAAAAACAAAACTGATGTCTACTGAAACAGATAAAACACCTATGTAGCTTTTAAGAACTTTACCGTAGTAAAAGTTTTCAATGCCTGCTAAATTATAAGAGGTAAATTATGACTATTAATATCTAAAACTCTTGCAATTAATTACCTACTCATGATAAAAAAACAGAACGTGAATAATGTGCGTGCATATTACCTAATTAATAATTGTAGGGGATGGAAATTAAACCACACAAATCGATAGTTAGGTGCGATGCGACCGAGGAGCCGTGCGCGTGCGTTCACGAACCGAGCGGTGATCCGACTGGCGGATGAGGCCCGCAAGGGTGGGGGAGTCGATTCTCCCTATTTTGCCGCGTAGGTGAATTTCGATGGCTCCTTGGCTGTCCGCGTATTTATTAAAAAAATATCGTAGGTAGGTACATGATTTAAAGAAACAAACTTATACTTAGTTTAGCTTATTAAATAAAGATATTGTGTAGTGCGTCGCCTACAATTCTGCCTCCTTAGTGCTAACTAGTTAGCGCTATCATCCCGTGGTTACGACGACGCGCGACGACGCGCGTTACAGGTCTACGCAGCACGCCGGTGCGCGTGCGCACGTCTACGACGCGGACGCGTCCGTCGCGGCCCGCGTGGGTCGCGCTCACAACCCCATGCCGCCAGCTGTTTCGCTCTAAATTAGGTTCGACAATAATTACGTAATCATTAAGCTGCAATGGTCTAGACTCAACTGTCCACTTCTGTCGAGGTAGCAAAGTGGGCAAATACTCTTTTATCCAACGTGCCCAAAACATGTCTGTAAGTCTTTGTGCTACACGCCAGCGTTTTCTCAAGCACAGATCTGAGTTGTCATACTTACCAAATTGCAGACTTGGCGATGAAGGACCAATTAAAAAATGATTCCAAGGGCTTCCGGGTATGCCGGGTCATTTGAGACGTGAGTAATCGGACGACTATTGACTAACGCTTCTACTTCGGCTAGCAGGGTTACTAAAGTTTCAAAATGAGGGGCACGCTCTTTTAAAATAACTTTTAAGGAAGACTTAACTGTGCGGATCATCCGTTCCCAGGATCCATCCATTTCAGGTGCCCCAGGAGCAATAAACTTCCAGTCCAGGCCACAGATAGACCCTGCTTCACTAACTGCCTCCTGGTCTAGTTCAGCAATACTGCGTTTCAGCTCCGCGTCGGCGCCTCGAAGATTCGTACCATTATCTGAAATAATTACCTGTGGCATACCGCGACGCGCAGCCATTCGCCTAAGTGCCATAATTGTGGAGTCAAATGTCAGATTCTCTGTAACTTCAATATGTATTGCCCTAATGGTTAGACAAGTAAATAGCATACAATAGCGTTTTTGTCTTCCGCGGCCGACGGTTACTTCGAGTGGGCCAAAAAAATCGACTCCAGCATAACTGAAGGGACGTCTATTATGTTGCAGTCTGGCGGCCGGTAAGTCGTCCATGCGCTGAGGCTGTGGTTTTGCGCGCCTATACCTACAAAATAAACAACGCGACGCAATTGTACGAACGGTCGGTCTTAGGTTCAATACCCAATAGCGTTGTCTCAAGTTATTAACCACAAGTTCGTTTGCACCATGAAGTGCTTGTTTGTGGAAATACTCCACTAGCAAACGTGTAATCCTATGCTGTCCATCTAAAATAACTGGCCTTCGTGTGTCATGGTCTACTCCTGCCACAGACTCGATGCGGCCACCCACACGCATAATGCCAGTTTCGTCTAGGTATGGGGTTAGCTGTAACAAACGACTGTTACGCGGTAGCTGTTTATTTTGTGTTAAGAAAGAAATTTCGGTGGAAAAACAGTTATGTTGACATTTTTTTATTAGTAGGTCCTCTGCCTCCTATATTAGAAGAGTGTCAAGCTTGCAATTTTTACGCTGACATCTTCTAATGAACAATAAAACCCTTGAGGTGGCACGCACGTCGGTGAGCCAACTTGAAATATTATCTTCGTTTGGCAAAGGTAATATTGCTTTAGAGTTGACTATTAAGTTTACAGAACGTTCCTCGCACTTAGCGTCCTCCAGTGCTTTCGTAAACTTGCGGTCCTTAGGCCACTGATCTTCAGCACGCTGTAAGAAAGAAGGGCCTTGAAACCAGTCACTTGAGTACGCTAGCGGAGGCGCGTCCTCTCGTGTGTCTACGTCTGCCGCGTTAGCCGCAGTTGGCACGTGACGCCATTCACATGATTTAGTAAACTCATCTATTTCACCTAATCGGTGAGCCACATAAGGCTTGTAACTACGAGGGTCACTACGAATCCACTGAAGGACCGTACTACTATCTGTCCAGAAATAACGTTTCCCAGGCTGAATATCTTTATGCTCACGCTGTATAGTTTCTGCGAGGCGTGCGCCTAAAAGGGCACCCTGTAGCTCCAGCCTTGGAATGGACACTGGTCTCAATGGACTGACCCTAGATTTACTAGCGACAAAACATATTAGTACACGTTCGTCTGAACGTGTAAAACGCCAATAAATAACAGCTGCATAAACTTTAGCGGAAGCGTCACAAAAAATATGCATCTGTTTATCAAAAATGTCGTGTTCGTCTATCTTTCTATTAGTATACGTTAACATTTGTTTGTCCGAGTAGCAATCTATCCATTCATGCGCGTTGCCGTAGAACCGCGGAATACGAAGCGAGTGTAGGCATTGCAAACCTTTGAGCCAACTAACCCACAGAGCATGCTCTTCGGATTGGATGCGGCAATTCCAATTAACACCACTGCGATGTACATTTTGAAAAATGATTTTACCTTTTATTATAAACGGGGTGAGATGTAGTAGCCATATAAATTAGGCCACCTATTAATAATATATGCAGTATTTATCCAGCATTCGGCAGTTTCATTTCTATATTAGTCCCCGTCCTTTACATGGCGACCCTGCCTAAGGGTGTCGTCTTGCGCGAGTGCAACTAACACCGGCATACCCAATATGGACTCATACTCGTAAACATCGACATCGGGAATATTCCATCATCATGTCTTACAAAATCGTTCCGGCCCTTTGTGACAATACGTGTGTTTTGTTGAGACACGAGTTTGAAGAAAAATGGGGAAAACGCAGTCAAAAGAAGAAGTTATAATAGCCCAAAACGCGGCTGGCGGCTCCAACGACGCCCATATACGGCAACTTCAAGATCACCTTACGACCAGCAACATATTAATGGTGTTTGTTGTGCTTTGTGTAGCACTGATCGTCCTATACATGATATTTTGAATTTATCGGAAATGTCACCTAAGATGGATTCGCCAGGAGTCCCAGCAGAAGAGGCTGCGTTGTTCCCAGCGGAAGTAGCAGAGGCTCGTTTTTCCGACGGCGATACGTTCGCCCAGATCATTCCCAGGCTGACGAAAGTAAAGTATAAGTGAAAGTAAAATGCGTAGTGTCAATAAAGTGTGACTATCAGTGTTTTATATTTTAATTAACGGTGTAACGGCAACTTAGGTGCGCAGACGATACTCACGTAAATAATAATGGACATTAGACAGTAAGTTAAATAAGTATAGACAATTAAATATTTTATGGCAGAATTTATAAAAGAATTGTATGAGGATCTAAAAGTAATAAGGACATATCTAATAAAAATTGGTCCGCTTAGGAGACAAGGGGATATTTCAAATAAAAAACTTAGCGAAGCAAAAATAATTGTTCAGCAGTATAATAATTATTTGCATAATATATGTAAAGTTCAGAGAGTAGATAAGGAAGAAAAATTGTTTATGAATACATATTGTAATAATTTTAGTAAACTTTATACAGAGATTTGTGAGTTGTGTAAACAAAGTGAGACAGTAGATAATTTTACAAATATGGAGAAATTCGACTTAAAAGTTGCTTTGAGTTTATTGCCGGTTATGACAGAGGATTTATCGGTTTTACAACAGTTAATCGATAGTATAGATTACTACAATTCGATCATTGACACAGATTCAAAACAAAAATTAATAAAATTTGTTTTAAAAAGTAGACTCTCACAAGGCGCGAAGTTAAAATTAAAAAACCAATATGGCACCGTGCCTGATCTTTTAAGTGATATGCAACGTATGTTATTGCCACAAAAATCGGCAAGTTCTTCACAAAAACAGTTGCTTAATTTTAAACAAAATGAGATGACGATTGACGATTTTGGGAAAAAACTTTCCGAAATGTTCGTTGACCTTACGATTTCACAGTCCCAAGGGAACACCGAAAAATACAATGTGTTAAAATCCATTAATGAACAACAAGCTATTAGACAGTTTAGTGATGGATTGCGAAATCGTAGGATTAGTACGATTATTTCAGCTCAGAGGTTCGGGTCACTCAAAGACGCAGTACAAGCGGCCATTGATGAAGATGTCTCATCAACAAATGCGAACCCAGAAATTATGTCAATGAGGTATAATAATAATAATAAGCAGGTATACTACAACAGAGGACAAGGAGGCGGCTATGCGCGTCAACGTGGCCGTGGTCGCGGGACCGGTCGCGGGTCACAGCCATTCAGGGGCGCTAGGCCATGGGGCCAGCAAACTCAGGCCCAACCAAGGGGTTCTTACTACCAGCCACATCGGGGCCGAAGACCATATCAAGGTAATTACTACAATAATAATAATTACAGAGGCAATGGACAACAGAGAGGCCAGATCCGGGCTGTTACTAAAGATAATTCACAGGCTTCACAACAATCACAGGCCAGTACTTCAGTTCAACATCAAGAGTCCGAGAGTGAGTTTTTTCGTGTCTAATAACTATAATATTTTTGGCATGTGACAGTAGTTTTTTCGTAGAACTGTACTGTCAAAACAATTATGCTTTTAGTTTCCTTATAGACACAGGCGCTTCAATTTCAGCCTTAAAATATAGATATGTTCTCGAGTTCGGTATTCCAGTACATAGAGACAACATTATTATAAATGGAATAGGAGGCAAAGTCCAGGCCATCGGATACGTGTTTTTGCAGTTATCAATAAATTGACAGTATATCGAACATAAGTTTTATGTATTCGATTCCTTGCCTTGTAAGGTGCATGGAATTATCGGACAAGACTTTTTAGGCAAACATAGATCGGTTATCGACTTTGATACTAAAACTTTATCGTTGCGGCACAATTCAACTGAGATTATTCTAAAACTAATTAACTCCCAAGATTTTTTAATGACGTTACCGGCCAGGTCAGAATCAATTCATTATGTGAATACTAATTTAACGGAAGATTGTGTCGTATGTACAAAAGAAATTCACGAAGGAATTTTTGTTGCCAGTACATTAGTAACTCCATGTAATGGTAAAATACCAATACGAATTTTGAATACAACTACAAAAGATATAAGTTTGTCGGAAATAAATCTAGATATACAAAGTTCTAAAGAGTACAATATTTATTTATTCGATAAATATGTGAAAAATGCATCGCGAGTCAAGCAATTATTTTCTAAATTAAATTTAAATCACTTGAACAAAGAGGAAAGAATAAATATAGAAAGTTTGTGTGCTAAATACTCGGATATTTTTTATGTAGAGGGTGACAAATTATTAATTTGCGTATTGTACATCCCGCCGAAAAGCAATGATAACGAATATATGATATTATTTGGGATCATTGAACAGTTGTGTAATAAATATATGGACATTATTGTATTAGGGGACTTTAATTTATATTCGTGTTCATCGAACATAAGTAATTATTATGAATACTTGCAGGCTTATTGTGAATTCGCTCAGTGTAACGGAATAGGTAATTGCAACGATCGCCAGCTGGACTTAGTGTTGAGTACATTGGGTTTAGAGCAGGATGAGTGTGTGTGCGTGCGCGCTGCGCGGGCGCCGCTCGTGCCGGTCGACGCGCACCACCCGCCGCTTGAGGTGACGGTGCGGGCGCGCCCGGGCACGCGCGCGGGGCGCGGCGCGGCGGTTCCTACTAGCCATAATAAGGTAACTCCACAATGGAACTTCAATAAAGCAAATTTTCCTTTGCTTTACTCGTCGTTACTTAATATAGACTGGTCCCCGATATATGATAATTTAGATTTAGAAGCTAGTCTTACATATTTCTATGAAATAATAAATTCCATTTTCGATGACTGTGTACCGCGAAAGATGCCAAAGCAGAGAACGACACAAGGGGTGTATCCGGAGTGGTATTCGGTCGATATAATTCGGGAAATTAAGTCTAAAGCGAGTCTCCATAAAAAATATAAAACGAGCCGATTGGAAAGTGACTACGAGGCGTTCTCCCGGTGTAGGGCAAAGGTTAAAAATATGATAAAACAAGCCGAAGAGCAATATCGGAACCGTGTTCAAAATAATCTGCTGGAAGATCCGAAGTCCTTCTGGAAATATGCTAACTCCAAAAGAGGTAGTAGAAGTCCGAAAAAGGTTTTAAAAAACGGAGAAGTGTTGACAGGAGAACGGTGTGTTAGGGAGTTTGCAAAATATTTCCATTCGGTGTACAGTACGGAAAAGGCTGTACTGAACACAAACGCAGCGATTGAGAAGGCGGGCGGCGAGAATGGAGCGGCTCGGATCCACTTGGAGAGCCTGCAGCTAGAGGATGTGCGGCGCGCGCTACAGCAGCTCAAGCCGAAGAGGTCGGCGGGGCCGGACGGCATCCCGCCATATATATTTAAAGATTGCCGAGCTATACTAGCGGAGCCGCTTCTGCACGTCTTTAACCTTTGCCTAAAAACAGCTGTGTTTCCAGAGAGGTGGAAAACCACTAGGGTTGTTCCAGTACCAAAGGGAGGTTCGGGCACGATGGTGAGCGAATATAGGCCAGTAGCAGTCCTGAGCACACCGGCGAAAGTATTGGAAGCAGCGATTCACAGAATAATATTGGCACAAGTAAGCTCGCAACTCTCAGACGCTCAGCATGGATTCAGACCTGCAAGAAGTACCACCAGTAACCTTCTTAGTTATATGGCTGACGTGCTGCCAGTGGTAGATGGAGGGGGACAGGTCGACGCAGCCTACTTTGATTTTAAAAAAGCGTTTGACTTGGTCAATAACGATGTATTGTTAAGAAAGCTGGCGAGCGTCGGTTTTACTCCACATCTACTAAATCTTTTTGCTAGTTACATGAGAGACAGGCAGCAGTATGTAGAATATGCGGCTCACACATCAGACACATATTTTACCAGGTCGGGAGTGAGTCAGGGTAGTAACCTCGGGCCTCTCCAGTTTATTTTAATGATTAATGATCTGCCAAAGATAGTTATAGAAGCTAAGTGTTTACTATTTGCTGATGACCTAAAACTATATTTACCAATCAAAAGCAAGGAGGACTGTGAAAAATTGCAGAGGGACATAGACCGAGTGGTAGCGTGGAGCAAGGAAAACCTCTTGCAGTTTAATACTTCAAAATGCGTGACTACTACCTTCTCTCGCGCGCACGCCCCCATCCTGCATAGCTATGAGGTAGACAAGACGCCACTGGTCAGAGTAACAGAGGTCAAAGACCTAGGGATTCGCTTAAACACGGGGTTAACGTTTCGTGATCACATAGTTCTAATATGTAAAAAAGCATATAGAAATTTAGGGTTTATTCTTCGTAGGGTTCATGGGTTTTCAAATATTACAGCCATTGTAACATTGTACAATGCTTTGGTACGCAGTCAATTAGAGTTTAATGCAGTAATATGGGCCCCATACGAAATTAAGTACACCCTCATGCTAGAAAGAGTGCAAAATAAATTTATTAGATACCTCTATTTAAGATTATATGGTGTGTATCCATTCTACCCACTCATGTACCCAACTTTATTTATTTTGGGTATGGTTGGTTACAATCAGCTTCATGTAAGGCGAGAGTTGGCACTTGTTACGCAAATTTTTAAAATTTTTATAGGGAAAGTGCAAAATGCTGATATACTGTGGCGGGTGGGGATGTGTGTTCCCGACGGGTACGTACGGCGCCGGCGCAGGCCGCGCCTGCTGGCCGTGCCGCGCGCGCGGACCCGCTTGCTGAGCGAGGCGCCGCTAACGCGCGCTCTGCGCACGCTCAACTTAATAGCCGTTCAGTTGGACTTGTTCAGTTGCAATCTGAGCGAATTTACAAAGGTTGCATTGTACACCATTTCATATAAATAAAGTGTAGTGCACAATACACGTGTGTTACATTTTATCGAAAAGGGAGCAATTCATGTTGATTTGTATGTTGTAATTTTTTTTAATTGGATGATTGGATTGGATGTGATATTAATTTTATATTTAATGTTGTTTTTAGTTTAGTGCTTCTCTATCGCATTAGGTAACTGTACCTGTAAAGATAGTTTGTAAGTTTAGAAATAAATAAAAAAAAAAAAAAAAAAAAAAACTACCCATATTTATAGTCATAAAATCGACTTGAAACCAAATACCCAACCAATTTATTCTAAACCATATAGATTACCACCCGCTTTGAAAAATGAAATTACAAGTCAAATCGATAATTTGTTGTCAGAAGGGATAATAGAGCCATGTCGAAGTGAATGGTCCAGTCCCATCTTATTAGTACCTAAAAAACAAGACAGTAATGGGAACAAAAAATGGCGTTTGGTCATTGATTATAGAAAACTTAACAATGTGGTACATGATGACAAATTTCCACTTCCGAATATTACGGAAATATTAGATTCATTATCGGGCTGCATGTATTTTTCAAATTTGGACTTATACCAGGGCTACTATAATGTTAATTTAGATCCAGACAGTCGCAAGTACACCGCTTTTTGTTCCGGACAATTCCAAATGACTAGGATGCCTATGGGTCTTAAAACTAGCCCAAGTTCGTTTTCCCGCATGATGACTATGGCCATGACCGGGTTAACATACGAGAAATGTTTAGTTTATCAAGACGATTTAATCTGCTTTAGTAGAGATTTGCAAAGTCATATACAAAACCTTCAAGATATTTTTGAAAGATTGCGAAAAGTTAACTTAAAACTAAACCCACAAAAATGCAATTTTTTGCAAATAGAAATTCTCTATTTAGGTCATGTGGTTTCCTTAGAAGGCATTGTACCCGATCCAAATAAAATTAGCGTTATAAAAAATTATCCAGTCCCTACGAAAACTGACGAGGTGAAGCGGTTCGTAGCATTCTCAAATTATTATCGCAAATTTATTCCAAATTTCGCCACAAAAGCTTAAATCCGCTAAATTATTTAAGTAGAAAAAATGTAACATTTAAATGGGATGAGGAATGTCAAAAATCATTTGAAACATTAAAACAAAATGTTATTTCACACCCTGTACTACAATATCCCGACTTCTCAGAAAGTAATCAATTTATTTTACAAACCGATGCCTCTGGTTATGGTGTCGGAGCTGTTTTATGTAATAGCGATGGGGGACCCGTGGCATATGCTAGTCGTAGTTTGAATAAAGCAGAGAAAAGGTATCCAACAATTGAAAAGGAATTGCTTGCGATTGTGTGGGCCATTAAACATTTTAGGCCATATTTATACGGTCGAAAATTCAAAATTCAAACAGACCATAAACCACTTATATATTTATTTGGTATGAAAGATCCGTCGAGCAGGCTGTTAAAGTTTCAATTGGTTATTGAAGAGTACAACTTTATTTTAGAGTACATTAAAGGTAAAGAAAACTCCGCCGCGGATGCACTATCGCGTTCGTTTATGACATCGGACGAATTAAAGGAGATGAGTCAGTGTTGTATTAATGTAATGACTCGAGGTCAGACGGCTAGGCAAGCTCGGGATGCTATTGTTTCCAATAACGATTGGCTTGATCACCCAAGTTGTGGAAATACATAGTAAACCGAAATATTTCACGGAATTACGTTTCATTAGCGCTAATGAATTAAATTGATATCATAACTTGAATGAAATTAAACACGAGTAAATGTTTATGTTTTGTGCCATCAATAAATACTATTTTCATTAATCCAGCTTCTCGATCGCAACTATCGCCAAGCGAATTCGCGAGAGATTTTTTTGTAATAAAATTGATATAAAAGAAATGTATTTAATAAAGAATGTGAGTAACGATAATTTTGTTAAAAAGTTAATAAATGAAGTTCAAAATAATAAAATGTGGTCCGGACCAAGAATATGTGTTTTGAAAGATGTAAAAAGAATAGAAAATAAAGACGACCAAAGAGTAATAATAAATGACTTTCATCTTTTGCCCACTAGTGGCCACGCGGGCACAAGACGAATGATCAATAACATTAAAAAATATTACTTTTGGTCAGGTCTTGAGGTAGACGTTACTGAATTTGTAAGAAGATTTGATAAATGCCAAAAGCAAAAACACTCATCGCATTACACTAAAGAACCTATGAGCATTACGACTACAGCGAACACAGCGTTCGAGAAAATATTTTTAGATTTAGTGGGACCTTTAGATAGAGACAATAATGACTATATATTTTAACCATACAATGTGAACTTAGTAAGTATATAGAAGCTTACCCTTTATGCTCTAAAAAATCTGTTGAAGTAGCTAGGAGTTTTGTTAATAATTTTATTCTCAGGTATGGGATTCCAAAAGAGATTGCCACTGACAGGGGAACCGAATTTCTGTCGTCCACAATAAAAGAGGTATGTAAACTTTTAAAAATAAATCAATTACAGTCAACGGCGTATCATCACCAGAGTATCGGTGCATTGGAAAATTCACACAAACATTTAGGTAATTATTTACGCATACACACAGACAACCACCCTGAAGCTTGGAGTACCTGGCTTCCGTATTGGTGCTTCTCATATAACACGTCAGTAGGTTATAATTGTTCGTTCTAATTCACTTTCTTCTCATTCGCTTCCTGCGTCCGCTCATTCGAAGAAAGTTAATTAGAACGAACAATTATAACCAAAAAAAAGTGAATTGGAATCTAGAACCTGTTTTACGATTCAGTTGAACGCACCGTATATTTTTGTTCGATCATTTGTGGATCAAGTTTATGTAATTATGATATTTCTACATTCTACTATAGGTACATACCTTAAACCAATCCTTTGAGTCTAGTCACCACACATCGTACACTAAAACACTATAATAACACCAATGCTCTTTATGCCAGCGACAGTTTGCTCAAGGTAATAATTTTAGCCCGATTGATCGTACTAACACTTGGCAACTTTCAGATTTACTAAGCCCACTATGATGTACTTTCTAATTGTTTCCAGAATTTTAGTGGCACCTAGAATCGCACAGCGACTCTAGCCTGTTTGGTCGTACCAATAAATAATTTCTAATTATTTTTTAAAAAAATTTATTGGCACCTAGAATCGCACAGCGACTCTAGCCCGTTTGGTCGTACCAATAAATACCTACTTGATAATTATTTTCAAAATTTTCATGGCACCTAGAACCACACAGCGGCTCTAGCCCGTTTGGTCGTACCAAAAAATAATTTCTAATTATTTTTAAAAGTTTATTGGCACCTAGAATCGCACAGCGACTCTAGCCCGTTTGGTCGTACCAATAAATACCTACTTTATAATTATTTTCACAATTTTACTGGCACCTAGAACCGCACAGCGGCTCTAGCCCGTTTGGTCGTACCAATAAATACCTACTTTATAATTATTTTCACAATTTTACTGGCACCTAGAACCGCACAGCGGCTCTAGCCCGTTTGGTCGTACCAATAAATAGTTTTAAATTATTTTCAACATGTAAGTGGCACCTAGAATCACACAGCGGCTCTAGCCCGTTTGTTCGTACCAATAAATCTGTACTTCGCTTAGAAAAGTAATCAAGGTGAACTGTTCGTCTTAATAGTTAACTACTCGTAAATGTTAGCACCTAAAATCAAACCTTCACATGACAGTCCAGAGACTATGGCGTACACTTCAACAATGACTCGAGTAGCGAATCAGGTCATACAACAGTCAATTTAAGTACAGTATTTACAAAAAAGGTTCCGTATGTAGGCATAATTAGAATTAATCATCACCAAACTTACGATTTACTATCTGAACGATTATATTAACATGTTTTTGTAATTATAAATTGCATCATACTTTAAAAGGAGTATTTCCTAAAAGTATTGTCTATTACTATATTTACTATAAGATATTGATTTTTAACCAACTAAAAAGGAGAGCTTCTCATCTCAAATATATTTATTATAAGTCCAAAGATATGCATTTATGTCAAGTTTTTATACGTCATAATATTACCTATATTATGTCAGGTGACGTATAAAATTATATTAGTATATATTAGTATTATTGTAGTAATTTTATCGAATATATTAATAAAATAATAATAAAAATAGAATATGTGATGTTGCACATACATTGCTCTGATCGTGTGGTAAGTACCGAATTATCTTGAGTTACAGAAATCAGAAACAACGATGGTACTATAACACCCTAACCCGAGACAATATAAAAAAAGTTCGTTTTCCACATTGACCGGACCAGGAATCGAACTAAATGTTTAAATAATTAATTCAAGTGTATAATAATGTTTTTAAATACTCTCTCAGCAATTTAACTAAGGCGATAAAATGGTTTGAAATTGTAAGGGACCCTAATCTTATAAGTCATAATGCAAGTATAAAGTTACTGCTGAAACCACAGTTTTGAGCATGTAAGTACCGTCAGTAGTAAAAATTACTTAACAAACGTTGAAACACTATACTTTTATTTTGCTAATGAGCAATCATGTTAATAATTGACTCTATACTATAAAATCATTAGAAACCCGGTAGCATCAGGGGTAAGTTTATCTTAACCTTACTCATGAATCTATCTATTAAAACCTATGGTGTAGTTTTTGGGTTTAACGCAAACATACGAGCGCGGCGGAGGACTTTGTTTTATGATATTGTGAGAATAATGTTAAACGTTATCGTTTCTATGAACAAACAATGAAAAACACGAAATAATGCAAATAGTTATTAACATCATAGCTCCTCACACGATCGGTTAATATGATCACTTGTACCTTTATATAGAATGTTTAAACGGTCATCATGCTACAAAAACTAGACACAATAGTTTTTCTATTGTTATATCCGCTGGTAGGACGGTTGACGCTTGACAAGTTAAGAAATAATATAAGTTATGTAGGTAACTAGAAAAGTATCATAATATGAAAAGAAATAAATTTCATCATAATAATATAATTTTTACGTTGACTGTACAGCAATTATGCGGACGTCTGTGGTAAATCGAAACTTTTGTTTTTCACAAATTTTAAGGTGGAACATTTTGTAATCGCTGATTCTACAAAATATTAGGCCAGTGATCGTGAACCCAATTTTTGATGGTTACTTTTGTAACTATGCGTTATATTTTACTCGTTTACTAAGCGGTACAAAAGGAAAAATGTTGACTACCTCTTTTGCTGATCTTGCATTATTTTTGGATAAATTAAGAGGTCTAAATCGATAAAATTTAAATTCTTCAGTACTGCCACATAGTGCTCATCAACCTTCAAGGTATTCTTCAGCTTCAAGAACAATCTACAGCAACGAAATAATGTTCGTAAGTTTTTTTTTTTTTTCACTTTTTCGTTGTACCGATATTTTATGAGAATTAGAGAGTAGATTTGTATGAATATGTTTCAAGCATAGGTATATGAAACGTTGCAGTACCTATCTTCGTTATTTTTGTTACCTGTTTAACGTTATTGTATGTTGAATACATTTAGTACCTACCTACATCATAATAACTTCGTCTTATAACTATTATCTGTTTTAAATATTACAGGTCGGACATTGAGTATTATTGCGATACAAAAGCAGCTGCCAAGCGGTACGGAAATAAACGCGAAGACATAGATTCTGAAGAGGAAAAATCTTGTAAAAGGTGAGATTTCATATACAAAGTAACATTTTAGTAATAAAAGCGATTTAGTTTTGTTTGAAACAAGTGAAATTAAATGATTACCAAACTGATTTGATTATTTGTTGACAGGTCGAACCAGAGACCTCGAAAAGCAGCTAAAAATTTAGTCTACGAGTCTGAAGACGAATCATCAGTAAATAAACCGTAAGTTTTTATTAACTTTCATGTCGATTGAGGTATTATTTACCTACTTTGGGTTTGAATGTACCTATCTACTTTAAATGCGCGGGAGTCACTTCTGTTTTTAAACAATGTTTATTAATTTATGCGAGCACGGACATACTTAGAAATTCTGGTTTTGTATTCCGGCAGGAGTTTTATAATTTTAACAGTTTATATTTGCAGTATTTTTTTTATCACTCGTTCCAACTAAAATAATTGAAACTGTTTATGTAATAATATTTAATGTAAAAAGTGAGATTTCATACACAAAGTAATATTCCAGTTAGTATTGAAACAAGTGAAAATATCTACCGTTTTAAACTAATTTGTTGTTTGTGTAATAATGTTGGCAGACCTAATAAATAAATAATTTCATTGTTTGTTGGCAGGTTGAAACCGAGACATCGAAAAGCAGCCAAAAATTTAGTCTACGAGTCTGAAGACGAATCAATTAATAAACCGTAAGTTTTTAATGACTTTTATATGACTGAGGTATTTACTTTGCGTTGTAATGTACTCGTACCTATCTATTTTAAATGCGCGGGAATCATTTATATTTTAAAACAAATATTTATACATTTATACGAGCAAAGATATACTTACATAGAATTTCTGCTATTGTATTCCGGTCGGAGTTTTATAATTTTACGAGTTTATATATTCGCAGAATGATGTTTTTTCATTTAATCTCTTGTTCCAACTAATATAACTAAAACTGTTTCAAAATATTTAAATCCAAATGTTGTTTTTTTTTTCAGAACTAAATCATCCGTGAAAAAGTCTACATCTACCAAACGCAAGTCAGCAGAGAGCTCGAGTGGAGAAAAACGAACTCGAACCTCAGGGTGGAAGCTGGACTTGGACGACGACGTGGACATCGAGAGCAGTCGCGCGCGCACCCAGCCCAACCGCCTGCAGTCCGTGCTGACGCGTCGAGTGGCCGACGGGCTCCTGCGCCGCACCGCCACTCTACCTGGTGATCTCTTCGTGGAGTTGCGCCTCTACAACACGAACGAGATACGACCTGTGGAGCCGAAAGATCGTTGGGAGAAAGCGGTCCTATCGCTTAAGTACCAGACCAATTCCGACGCTGAACATCTCGACCTACTGCGGCAATTCATCAAACGAGCGCGAGAGGCATTCGAAGAGGACGGTACATTTTTCCCGAATAAAAAAAATAGTCCTCGATAATTTGTAATTAGTTATTTAAGGTAATAAAATAAAATAGTGAAATACTTTTATATATCTTAGTTTTCACCCAGTCTATTTAATTTCACTCAAAGTAGGTAGGTAGATAAATTTTAACTTTTTTAGAATGTCGAAAAGAACGATATATTGCACAGTGTGCGATTTATCAGTTAGAAGTAATAGTTTCTCAGCTCATCTTAAAAGTAATACACATAAAAATAATTCAGCAATAGAGTTAGGAGACGACATTGATAAAATAAGTAGCGCTTTCCGTAGTCGAATAGCTACATATCGATTGCGCATTAGGGATGAAGGAGTACAGACGCCAGCCGAGTTCATGCGCAGCATGCCTGCGCGCGTGCGCCAACTTATACAAGCGCGACAACTAGCATTTAACAGCCTTAAAGTCAACTTCGAATTATTTGCAGAATTTTCTCTTAGAACTAATGACTCTAACAAATCCGAGCTAAAATCATTTGCTACAGAGAACTTTATCATACATAAGAACTACGTATTTGACGAAATATTCTCTCAAGCAATAGCTATTATTTCAACTAAAATTGACGAAATGCAAGAAAGAGACAGCGGTTGGTCTTTTCTTCGTAATTCGTACTTAGAAATTAACATTAATAAATATAATCCTTTAAAAGCATCCAAATTTATAGATTTACCAAAAGCTTTAAAACTAAAACGAGCTTGCATTAACGTTCAAAATAGTGATAAATTTTGTTTTTTGTGGAGAATAATGGCAGCATTGTTTCCTGCTAAGAGCAATGCTCACCGTACTTCTTCATATCCTCGCTTTGAGAACGTTCTCAATACAAAAAACATATCGTTTCCTGTAAATTTTTCAGATATAAAAACCTTTGAAAAGAATAATCCCGGTATAAGTGTTAATGTTTATGGAGTTAAAAACAACACTAATATTGTTGGCCCATTATACCGCACTCAAAATAAGAAAAAGAACCATATAAATTTATTATTTTTAGAAAAGGGAAATCGAACTCATTATTGCTGGATAAAAAATTTAAGTCGTTTGTTCAGGTCACAAATAACAAAAAACCACAGAAAAATATTTTTTTGTGATGATTGTATGGTATTCTTTAAAAACGAAATTAAATTTAATACTCATATATGCGGTGGCGTTGCTACTGTTTTACCAAAACCCGGCACACTTATACAGTTTAAAAACTATGAAAAAATGCAAGACATGCCGTTCGTTATTTACGCGGATTTCGAATCGTTATTACAGCCAAGTACAGACGGACCGACTTCAATTTTTACGAACGTCTTCCAAAAACATGTTCCGGCTGCATTTGCATATTACGTAGTTTGTTCATATGACAGTTCCTTGAATCGGTACGTATCTTATCTTGGGCAAAATTGTGTTGAAATATTTATTGAGAATCTTAAGAAAGACATATCTGAAATATTAAAACTATATAAAAACAAAATACCAATGAAAAAGTTAACGGTAGAAGAATCAGAATCATTTTCTAAATCAAAGCAATGTTATCTTTGCAATCAGTTGTTATTTGACGATAGAGTAAGGGACCACTGTCACTTAACCGGCAGGTACCGCGGTCCCGCACATTCTTACTGTAATCTCAAATATCGCTTACCACAATTCGTACCTGTATTTTTTCATAATTTATCCGGCTACGATAGTCATCTATTTATAAGGCAATTGGGAGAAATATCGGGACCAATAAAGGTCATAGCCAAAAATAAAGAAAATTATATATCGTTCACTAAGTTTTTTACAACAGACGATAATAATTACATGGCAGTTCGCTTCGTTGACTCGTTTAAATTTTTAGGGACAAGCCTTGAAAAACTGGTTTCTAATTTAAATACACAGGATTTTACACATTTATCAAAAAGTTTTTCTGAAAAAAATCAGTTTGAGTTATTAAGACGCAAAGGGGTATACCCTTATGAATACATGACTAACTGGGAATCGTATAAAGAAAAACAGTTACCTCCGCGCCAGTGTTTTTACAGTAGTTTGAATGAGTGTACTATTTCAGAATCTGACTATCAACATGCCGAGCGTGTTTGGAAAACATTTAATTTAAATAATCTAGGAGATTATACAAAGTTATATTTAAAATCAGACGTCCTTTTACTGGCCGATGTATTTGAAAAATTTCGGTATACTTGTAAAACGAATTATAATTTAGATCCTTCGTTTTATCTTACGGCTCCGAGTTTAAGCTTCGATGCTATGCTACTTTTGACCAAAGTTAAACTTGAACTAATTGAAGACTTGGAAATAATTCGGTTAATCCAAAAGGGTATCCGCGGTGGTGTTTGTCAAGTTTCCACTAGATATGCAAAGGCAAATAATAAATACTTGTCTGATTACGACCCATCTTCTCCAGATAATTACTTATTTTATATAGACTGCAACAATTTATACGGATATGCAATGTGCTCGTATTTACCTTATTCTGATTTTCGCTTGTTAAATGCGTCAGAATTTAATGTCGACGAAATTATAAACACGCCTGACAATGCTGAAGAGGGCTATATTTTAGAAATAGATTTAGAATATCCCGAACAGTTGCATGATTTACACAATGAACTCCCTTTTTGTCCGCAAAAATTTACTCCACCTGGTTTAAAACATCAAAGTTAATACCAAATTTGTACGATAAATTTAACTATGTTATTCACTATGTGCATTTAAAAGCATGCCTTTCTTATGGTTTGAAACTAAAAAAAATCCACAGAGTAATAAAATTCAAACAAAGCCCATATCTAAAGCAATACATTGATCTTAATACCGACTTGCGACAAAAGGCAACGTCTGCATTTGAACAAGATTTTTTCAAACTTTTGAATAATAGCATTTTCGGCAAAACACTAGAAGATCCGGAAAAACGACTTGATGTTAAATTAGTAAATCAATGGGTTGATACTAGAAATAAAACAAAAAAACAGTACACTGCTCAGCAATTAATAGCAAGACCCAATTATCACAGCTCAACTGTGTTTTCTGAGAACTTTGTTGCAGTGCAAATGAAACCGGAGTCGATATTACTGGATAAACCAATTTATATAGGATTTACGGTTTAGAAATTTCTAAAAGCCATATGTATAAATTTCATTATTCCATTATGAAACCATTCTACGGTGACAATTTAAAACTTTGTTACACAGATACGGATAGCTTTTTGTACTCCATACACACCAAGGATGTGTATAGAGATTTGAAACGTCAATTTGAATCTTACTTTGACACAAGCAATTACGATGAAAATAATTTGTATAACATTAAACGACAAAATAAAAAGGTTCCTGGTTTGTTTAAAGACGAACTAGGTGGAAAACTCATAACGGAATTTGTTGGTTTAAGATCAAAATTATACTGTATAAAAACTGAAAATAAAGAAATCAAAAAAGCCAAAGGTGTAAAAAAACCAGCTGTTAAGCAGTTACTTTTTAAAGATTACAATAATGTCCTATTGCACAACAAAGTTATTAAAAAAACTAATGTAGTATTTAAATCGTTGAAGCATGAAATATTTACTCAATCGGTAAATAAAGTAGCTTTATCATCTAACGATGACAAACGTATCATATTAAAAAATAATATAAGTACATTGGCTTGGGGAAATAAATCCAGCTTCTTTTAATTTGTCGATAATTTAAGTTCTGACCTGTATTATAATAACTTGTTATATTCTTTTTGATAAGTGAGTCTTAGTCTTGTACCGTATCATAATTTGATGATATTAAATAGTCTGGGTTGAAATAATTAGTTCTTATGTTTAGATTATAAAATGTTATAGAAGTTGTAATTCTCTCGTTTGAAAGAGTTAGTTAACTAATTCATTGGAATCTCTTTACTTTTTTATTTAGGTAAATACCTACTTTTGACTAACCTTCTACTCTTAAGCCGCGACTAACACTTACCTACTGTATTTTAAACTATGTTTTGTACAATTAAAAAAAACATGATTATAAAATGTATTTGTTAAATAAGTATTAAATAAATTTTAAACTACCAATGATTTGTTGTTTCATTGTACACAACTGTGAAAACATACATTAATAGTTTCGCGACATTTGCGCACGTGTAGGTAGGTGATACCTATTTAGATTTTAGGTCGTATAATTTGATGATACTACAAATTTAGGCGAGGATGTTTATTTAATAAATTGCATGAAACACGCACATGCTTATTTGCTGACACTACAATTAATGCACTCTCAAAACTTTCTTTACCTAGTAAACTTGCATTTGAGTCATTATTCAAACAGCTTTGTTAAGAGATACACACAGCGAGAATAATTACTTGGTAAGTTTCAATATTTATTATTAGATTTACATAAATCATAACAAAATCTTTACTTCTACAAAATTAATGCGTACTTTAACATAATGTATTTTTTTTTCACAGATAATGGCAGACCGTTCTGATATACTTTTATCTCAGTGTGCTCAAGACCCGTTGGAGAACTCCGATGACACGCCTATTATGTTATCACAGTTCAACTATGATCCATGGGAAGGATTAACACAGGCTTGTCAGGATATACTGGACAAGAACCAAATTGAAAAGCCTCAAACAACTCAAAGATTACGGGAAAAAAGGCTGAAGAAAAAGACTGAACCAGTAAAAAAGAAGACAAGATGTGTTAAATCCTACGTCATCAACAAAGAACGAGCTAAAGGCTTAAAATTGATACAAATACGAATAATCGACCTCACGAGCGAACCTTCTTGTTCGATGATACGGGAAGCTAACCAAAACGAAGAAGACACGGACGTGCTGCTCAGCGCGCAATACATCGTTACCGAACCAGTGGATGAAATTTCCGACATGACAGAGACATTAATAAGAAAAATCTCGAAAACTCTATGTAATGAATATTTATAGTTAAGTATAATTGTATTTTTTGATATGTAGTTAATAGAAATGTATTGTAAGATAGTCTACTCAGTGTCAAATAAAGACATTATGTGGTGAAACATTCGGTTTTTTGATTTTTCGTCCTACCTGTTTATGAACTTATGAAATACTTATGAAAATCTTAGGTTAGGGTATAAGTAAAACAAAATAATTCAGTAGGTACATTGTTTAATTTAAAAACTATAAATTTGCTTTATTATCTACACACCATTTTCGTATACACAAAACATTTTTTAAAGCACAAATTTTCTTATGTGTAAAACAATTATAAACTAACATATTTTTACAATAATTATTACAAAGAGTGACTAAATTAGGGACACCTAAATAACTTATATCAGTAATATTATTGTGACCACATAAATCATGAATCCATTTTATCTTTTCCTCGCCCTTTACTATAATTTTTCTGTCATTTAAATAAGGTTTAATAGTTCTCCGAAATTCTCTGTAATCAATATATCCTTCACTCCACCGATAACCCCTATTCTTTTCAACCCAAAAGACATGTTTCCTTTCTTTTTCAGTTAGTGTAGTAAACGGGTAGGGAGGTTTTATTAAAAATACATGAGTATGTTCTTCGGTAGCTATAGCTAGTTCTTTTACAATAAAATTATTTTTGCAATCTTTAAATCCTTGAAGATCTACAAAAATTGTTTGGCTGTTCATGATAGTTTCTTTACAATATTACTCAAAGGTTTGTATTCGAATATACAATCGTTTAAAATCAAGCAATAAGCAGCTGTTTGATCCGGTATTTCATGGTCTGTTTCGATTTCAACTCTCACATCGATCGAACCTTTTAAAGTTTCATGTTGTCGCGAACAGTCGATAACAAATAAAGGAGCTATGTCTCTGAATTCCTTCAAACTCATCAACGGCTCTGATCGACGTCCGTGATAAGACTGTTGAAATCTCACATACTGTTCGTATAATAAGGTAAATTTGTCATCCGCAAAACTGACATTTAATCCTTCGTACGGATAATATGATGAATTTAAAAATACCCTTACATCTCGTACGTGGACAATTGACTGTTATGTTTTCGATTTGTTTGTAAGGCAACTACAACAAATCGTGGTTTCTCTATTTGGGATGAAGTTTTAATAGACCAAGTATGCTTTCGTGTTTTAGGTAGTAATGGATATTCATAGAGATCCCAACTACGAAACGCTAATGGAATAGGTCTATCTTTTTCTAAGAACTTTAATAAATTTATTCTTTCACGATCGGACACTTTAACGTGAGGCACTCCCCAAATAATTTTAGTAATTTTAATATCATCCAGTACTTCTCCCGAGTTTAATTTAATTGCATTCAGATTCGTATTGCTTCTTAAAAGCACTAATTCATGTTTACAATTAATTATAATTTTTTCGTAGTCTTCAGCAAACCCTAATATCTTGTTCAGCGGAATGGAGACAGAAAATGCTCCACCACCTGCATTTTTTATGCCTTCAGTGGACCATCCCCAAACTCGAGCATATTTTGATTCGTTTTCATTTAAGGATAGATAAGACTTGATTGTTGTAGTTACACCTGCATTTTTAATTTTATCTATTTCAATGCCATTCAATTCGTATCGAATATCTTGAAATAGGAATAATGCTGGATTATTAATAAAATGTACATTCGATACTCTTTCTTTAGTAGTGCTATCATACACATTCACGTCCCCTTCGATATACAAACTGCTGAGCGACGGAAGCACGTACAGGTCTTGTTGATTGATAGGAATTCTTATTTCATCATTCTTGTTGAAACTTGTTACGTATGGTTTGTACGAGTGATACTCAAAACTTTCGATGCTGTTATCGTATGACATTTGTTGAGATATATTTAAGATATTCATTTTATCAAACCAATTAGTTTCAGGAAATCCTTGTTAGTTTTGGTAAGCTTTCTTTTTAAATGAAGTGGTGCGCTCTTGGGAGATGTCCTTTTAGAAATGATTTGTGAACACGATGTGGTCGGGTTTTTATTAAAATTTATCATTTTTGCTTAAAATGTAAATATAGTTGCACTTCTTCACCTCGTAAATTTATCTCTTTATTATCAGCATCCAGCAGTCTTATATTAATGGCGTTAATAGAATTTTGATTAACCGGAAAATAAATTAGATTTTTGGGAATTTCAATTATTCTATAACCAGGTGGTACGTTTGGCACAAATTCATAAATTATATGACTTGATTTTCCATTAACAAATGAACCACTAACTACATCGCATTCGATCCGCACAATGGTAGTTGATAGAATGTTTACAGGATACTCTGAATCAGTACTTATATTAGCATTTATTGTTTTCGTTCCAAAACCTAAAATTTTACCCAGTGACTTCCCTTTGTTGAAATGAACATCTTTGGAACAAAAAATACGTGTTTTCAATGTATTGTTATTGCAAGTAAGTTTAAGTACAGTGTTCTTGATGTTGCTTTTTAAATAATCACAAATATCTTGAAGCTCGTAAGAACCTTCAGGTATTTCGATTATTTCATTATCACCATAATAAAACTTATTGTTTCGTTCATCTATATTGGGAATTGAGTTAAACGTTGAAAAATATAAAAGACCGCACTCATAGTCTCCTTGAAGTTCCAAAGTTGGGGAATAGTTTGTTGTCAAGGAAGCTCCGCTTCCAGTTATGGACACAGTGAAAGACATTTTTATACTAACACATCTATTTCTTCTTTTCATTATATAAATGCATTTTCCAATAATTTCTTAAGAATTTCAGACATAAATGACCACAGTTAGTGGTACCAAAGGCTTGATGTCTCATATAATTATAGTTTATAAGTAAAGCATGCATATATTTTACAAATTCTAATGGTGGTTTCAAATTACCAAAACTATCATAATATTCTACGTAATTGTTATGCTTAACAAAGGCTACCCAATGCGTGCCAGGATTTTTGTTGCTATCCAAATTTAGTATTCCGCATTCTATCTTTTTAGGTCTTGATGGTAACGTATCTCTCATGTAAACACCTCGGAAGTGAGGAATATCACTAGCATATTTTAAAATGTCAAGATTAGTAAGCGCACGTTTAGGTAACCTTTTTATTAGTTTTTTGATGGGTTTAAATATAAACCTGCTCCCTTTTTATGAGATTTGATATATAATCCTTTTCCAAGAGCTACTGCTTCCATCATTCTGTTATGTCTTTCAGATTCCTGAAGACTCTTTTGTGCCGCCTTAGAATCATTTACGGCTTTGGCTATACCCGCTGCACCTCCGGCAAGCGAACCTAATGCTGACAATCCCGCAAAAATAGGTATGAGTGGTAAAAATCCACCACACTTAGGGAGAGCAATAAAACGTGGTAAACGTATTCCTTTCTTGTTATTGAATAGCTTCTTTGCCGCTGCATAAGCATACTTTATTGCAGAGGTATGGTCTTTGGATTTTAGTGTTTTTAGTTGAGTGTGTATTTTCTTAATTCCTTTCTTAAATGATTGAATACTACTGCCTGCTCGAATTTTTTCTTTCATGGCATTTTTTACTATCCACGATGCAAGTTTTTCTCCTTTGCTCGCATCTTTTGAAGTCGATCTCCTTTTGGCCATGTTTAAAAGTTCTAAGTCTGCTTTACGTCGAGTTTCTGAATCTTTATTAATATAAGCAATATCGTGGTGCATGCAAGCTTTGTCTAATTGATTTATACCGCGTTCACCTTTTAGTATACGTTTTCGAAGTTTTGTACCGGGACTACAAAATTGGTACCCAGGTAAATGTAACTCGAACGGTAAACGATCTATTAAGTTATTTATTATACCACTGCCTTCTTTCATTGATATTAATAAAGTGTGATAAACCAGTGATCATACGATATTTATATAAAAATCTAAACCAATTCGCTTTTGTTTACCCAACTATTTTCCTTATCACTTAATCCTAACCATTTGACAAACAATTTGTTTCCTTTTTTTCTGATAACTTTTTCAATTAGGTATAGGTCTGGAAACTTAGTTTTTAATAGTTCACACCCGTAAAAAGACCCGAGAATGTTTTGATTTTGTTTATCTGCTATTTGGTATGTTATGGGATTGGTTTTATTAATTTTTACGATGCGAAATATTTCTGTAGACCAATTAGGGGTATAGCCTTTATAGAAATCTCCTTTGTATTTACTTATACGCACAAAGTCGTCTACTCTGAATTTAGATTTTTGACAAATTTTTATTTTTGTTTGTTGGGTTTTGATAATGTTAGATCGTACTAAAATTTCATTCGAATGATTTACACTGATCGGCTTGAATTTAGTAATGCGATGCACAGTATTGTTATAATGATTTACAACGGAATCCAAATTATTTTGACACCATTGATACCGTCCGCATAAACTAAATTTTTTGTAAAGGTTTGATTTAATGGTTCTTATAACTCTTTCTTCTATAGATGCTTTTTTGACAGAGTAGGTGGAATAATGGTTTATTTTGTAACTTTTCATTAACTGATTGAAAGAATCGTTATAAAACTCTTTACCTAGATTTGTTTGTACATTTTTAGGCTTTCGTTTTGATTCAGATAATATACTATGCATTGCATGGGCAACACATGTTTTAGATTTTGACTTCAAAGGCTTGATCCAAACGTATTTAGAAAAAGTATCAATCACTACCAGAACATAATTATATCCTTTATTCAGCGATGAATATTTTTGAAAGTCCATAAGATCAGCTTGCCATAAATCATCTATTCCTTTAGTCAATGTATGCCGCTGAAAGAAATTTTTTCTCGCTGCTTTGTGCAACTCATCAACTATATCTTGCTTACTCATTTTTGGATGTTTTTGCTGCTAACATAAAATCAATTTCGTTTTTTGAATAATACACTGTACTTAAATTACTCGAAGTTATTTTTTCTAAATTATTAAGATAATTTTTTATATTGCTCTGAACTGTTTTTATTTCTTCTTTTAATTTTTGAACACAGTTATCAACATATTCTTTGTTCACAGCTTCACTGTCTTGTTCAGGAATTTGTAATCCTTTTAACCTTGATGATTTTAAATCAAATTCACCTGCGTCTGTTCGTAATAATGCATCGGTAAAGATATCAGTAAATTCAGGTTGACGTAAACGCTTATGAACATGATGACCAAATTTATCTTTATTCATCGCCGTCTTATCGGCTTCTGAAGCTCAATGATACTGCTCAATTTTCCTGATGGTAGCTTTATATATTTCATTTCTTTTATAATACCAGCTTCATACAATTCTTCAATTATTGCATAAATTTCATTTCGTACCCCATTATTACCAGCTGCCCATGATGCATACAGTAGTTTTAATCTTTCCACTAACTCGTTTGGATCATTCCAGTAAACCAAATCGGTATCCTTTTTAACAGCTTTTAAAATATCAACACCTTTACCTTGTGACAGACTTTCCATACTACTTGTGTGACTTCTAGAGAACTTAAACAGTGGTTTAATTATATGCATATATTTAAACCCTTTGTTACTGTTTATGTGTTTAGATGGATCATAGTTCCGTTTATGCGCATTAGTATCCATAAGTAATAGTTTATAATTTTGTAGGTCTTCTTCTGTTATAGAATCTAAGTCTGGTGTTTTTTTATATAATAATTCTTTTAAGCCCGGAGTCTTTTTCAAGCTACGGTTTCCAATTTTTAGAATTCGATTATCATCATTAACACGGGTATAGCCAAGCAAAAGTTTTCCCTTCACATGTCTAACACCATAAGGTATATCTTTCATAGCTTCAGATGATAAAGAATCATTGGCAATACTTGGCGATGACTGAAGAGATTTGAAGGAGTTGTCATTAACTTCATTATTCTCTGGGGAAGACGTAGTAAGAGTTTTATTAGGTGTTTTACAAACATTATTATCAGAGGTTTCACCATCATCCATATTTTTAAAATAGGAATAATCTTCATTTGAAGTACTTGATGCTTCGCTTTCCCTGCGCTTAATTATTTTCACTAATTGTGGCTGCTCCATTTCATCGTCTATTTGACGTTGATCTCCAGTTTTACTACTCAACTCTTTAAGTGGGTTTACAATAGGTTTAAACAAAGTTTCTAGAGCCTGGTCACTGGTATTTTTTAAATCTTTTATCAGTTCTACCTTTCTTTTTACAGCAGTTGCAGATTTTACAATTTGTTCTTTCAGATTTCGCTCCATTATTCAAGATTCCACTCTGTTGGACTTCTCAAATTCAACTGATTCAAGGAAACGTATGCTGCAGCTTTATAAAAAATATATTTAATCTACTACTATGAATGTATCGAACTTCATTCTGTAACAGCCTTTGTTTCGATCACAATCCTTATCAATGACAACATAACTGTACGGCTTACTCCACACAGTTGAACACATTTCACGAAACTGAGACTGTTGATGCGCTGTCGTTGTCGTTGTAGAGGATGTTAATGTTGGAATCAAATGCTCTTGCTCTTCGTAAATTGTGTAATTAGTTATAAAAGTTTAGTACAAGTAGTAACCGACATTTTGCGTTTTCGAATGGTTCGAGTCAGAGAGGGGATCAAATTATTGCACGTTCATAGGTGGCGCGGTGTTGCAATGCGAAAATATTGTAACTACTAAGTTTAATGCGACGGCTAAACATACCCCCGGCCTTGAAAGTACCCACTTTCAACCTATTTCAAAATTACGCGCAGGGAGATTATCACTTTGGGTCAAACAGGGGACAAATCTTAACAACTGCGCGTCGCACGATACCCGAAGTCGTCTGGATATCAGCCACTCTGCATATGCCATCTTTCCCAGGAAAGGTCTTGACGATGCGCCCAAGATGCCACTTGAGAGGAGGCAGCCTGTCGTCCTTGATAACAACGAGCGTGTCAGGTTGAAGATCAGTGGTGTTCTTCCTCCATTTGGTTCTCGCCTGCAGCTCAGATATGTATTCTTTGGCCCATCGAGTCCAAAACTGTTGGCGGATTTGCTCCACTCGCTGGTAACGTGAGAGCCGATGCACAGGTTCGTCCTCAATGTCTTGAGTAAGAGGCGCAGTGAGTGGACGGCCAACCAAGAAATGACCTGGACTTAAAGGATTGAGGTCCTGTGGATCTGATGACATAGGGCTAATAGGACGAGAGTTTAGGATGGCCTCAACCTGTGTCAACACTGTGTTAAATTCCTCAAATGTCATATGTGAGTTTCCTATCACGCGACGCAAGTGGTACTTGCAGGACTTAATCCCAGCCTCCCATAACCCACCAAAATGACATGAATAGGGAGGATTGAAGCGAAATTTAATGCTTTGGCTAGTAGCAAATTCAATTATTTGTGGCGAACAAGTAGATAAAAATTTAGAGAAGTCATTTGCTAGCCCCACAAAATTTTTACCGTTATCTGAAAATATTTCGATTGGTTTTCCACGTCTGGAAATAAATCGCTTTAAAGCCAATAAGTACGCATCCGTGGAGAGGTCGCTGACAGCTTCCAAGTGTATAGCGCGCGTGACGAAACAAACAAACAAACAAACGTAACATTTTGTAACCCTAGAACCTCTACCTTTCCGATTAAGTATGGTCATTGGACCTGCGTAGTCCACTCCACATCGCAAAAATGGAAAAGTTGGAGTTACGCGCTCCTCAGGCAAATTACCCATTAGAGGATTAAGGGTTTTGCCTCTCAACCGTTTGCAAGTAACACAATCATGTACCACTGTCCTTGCGAGGTTCCTGCCGGCAATAGGCCACCAGATTTCTCGAATGTTGTATAAAAGGGCTTGCGGGCCCGAGTGCAATAATTGTTTATGCTCATGACGAAACAATAACAACGTAAAATGATGTTTTGACGAAAGCATCCAATAGAGCTAAACGCGCGCGCGCACAGGGAACTGGTTTCGTGAACTCGACACCGTCCGCGGACCGGCTGGCTAACCGGCGCGCCGCCACTCGCCTCAAGAGACCGCGCAAGACGCACGTACTAAGCGATGATGACACTATAAGTTCCTTTGTAAAGTTACTTTATTTTTTGAAGTAAATCATTGTTAGTTACAAGTCACGTCTTGTTTATTTAACGTTCCTGGAACCTGGTTGCCGACGAAGATTCCCATCATCTTTTTGGACCTTCTCACTGGATTCTCAGCGACGCGCGACCTTTGGACTTCGGGGAAAGTTGCTCGACGGCTACCTACGACGGACGCAGCAGAACACAAGGCGCAGTCATCAAGTGGCAATTTAAGGGCAGTGCAATCCGATAATTCCTTTATATTCCTTCCCTTTATTGTCCGCTTTGCATACACGAACATTAATTACGTGTTACAATATTTTTTCGAATACCTACCTACATTTACCAGCATTCTAGATTGTTCTTCATTGTCTCTAAATCTTTACGCTTCATAGTTATTGCCTTTACTAATCTGTCTACACGGACGTTAATTACGTGTTTATCAGTTTTTATTCATTTTTACACCTTTAAGTACTATTTTCTTAATCTTTATACTACTATATATAATATAACCCATACACGGACCTTAATTACGTGTTGGTTTTCTAAACATTATCTCACATTATCTATTTCTCGCATTCCAGTGAGCGCGCGCGCAGCCGATTCCTGTTTTTGCATCGCTCGTTATACCTACCGGTGTGCCTGTCTACCTTCGCTTGCGCATATCGGTCGGTCAGCTGATTGCACCGCTAAGCTTGCGCTGTTTCATTGCCTTCCTTCACTGCACATTACGCTTTAAGTATTCGTTCCATTGTCATCACTTTACCTTTTATTCATTAACATTATTCAAAGGGCTAACATAGCCTGTACATATCGTTAAATTTCATTTGCATCATGAGTACATTAGCTGAATTAAAAAGAAAACACAGTTCTTACAAATCCAAGCTTACGCAATTTAAAACATATTTTACATTATTAACTACCTGTGAAAAGCCTAGTCCTGTACAGATCAGTGATTTAAACTTAAGGTTAGCTAAAATTGAAGAATGGTACGGCGAATATGACGCGTTACAGATTGAAATCGAAAGCTGTTTGGAAATTTCAGACGTTGACTGTGAAAAGGAGTACAAATATCGCGAAGAGCTTGAAAACGATTACTTCGCGGTAGTCGGCAGGGCGCGCGAGTGGGTAAGCAGGTTCGCCTCTGCGCAGCACGACAAGGACGAGGGCGCGTCGGCCCCGTCCGCGGCAGGTACTGTCCTCACAGCAGGTACGCCAACTTTAACACTACCTACTATTGCGTTACCTACCTTTTCTGGCCATTTTGAGGAGTGGCTACGATTTCATGATACCTTCAAGTCGCTTATACATTGCAATGATAGTATTCCTAAAATTAACAAGTATCATTACCTACAATCTTCATTAAAGGACAAAGCTGCAAACATTGTAGGTTCATTAGATTTTTCGGCAAGTAATTACGACATCGCTTGGCAGTTATTGTGCGAACGCTATCACAATAATAAAGTTTTAGTAAATAACCATATTCAAGCGTTATTTGATATGGAACCAATTTCGAAAGAATCTTCAGTTGCTTTAAGAAACTTAATAGATACGTTGAATAAAAATCTTAGGGCACTTGAAGGGTTAAATATAAACATTCACAATTGGGATACCTTATTAATTCATATGGCTTCAAGCAAACTTGATAATTCTACAAATAGAAAATGGAAAGAATATACTAACAGCTTTGACAAAATTCCAGATTTAAAGAAATTTATTAAATTTATTCAAGATCGCGCGAGTTTGCTTGAAACTATCAATTTGAGCCAAACTAAACGTAGACATAGTGAACCGATCACTTCAAGGTCACGGGCATTCATTGCTAATAATAACCCACAAACAACAAGTTACTCGTGCCCTTTGTGTAAACAAAATCACGCTATCTATCAATGCACAAAATTCAAATCTTTGTCTGTTCACGCTAAAATTAATAAAGCAAAACAATTAAAACTTTGCCTTAATTGTTTGCGTCACGGGCATGACGTAAGCAAGTGTAGATTCGGGTCATGTAGGATTTGTTCTAAGCGACATAACACGATGTTGCACACCGAGGAACATTCACAGTTTGAGCCAAAGGGTTCCGCTCCTTCTAACATCTCATCTAAGAGTGACAAGTGTGTCGCGTTAGCTACGCAAGAGGCCATTGATCCCGAGTCTGATGAAAATAACTCAATATCTGATAATGATTATGACGACACAGCAGAGCCAACCGAGGTTGTCCTATCATCTACTCACAGCTGCTGTGTTTTATTGTCCACAGTCCTCATTGACGTGGTTGACAGTGATGGCAAACGTCACACTGTCCGTGCTTTATTGGATAATGGTAGCACGTCCAATTTCATAACTGAGAAGTTATTAAAGAAATTAAAAATCCCTCATTATTCAACTTCGACAGCAGTCGAAGGGTTGAGTCGCGATTCAATTCGCATTCATTCACGTTCCAATGTGACATTATTTTCACGAACTGAAAAATATACAACAAAAATTAATTGTTTCGTTATACCTCACATTACTCAGATGTTGCCCACAACATACTTTGAGATTCAATCCTTAAATATTCCCAAAAATATTAAGTTAGCCGATCCAACCTTTAACATGCCATCTGACATTGATCTTTTACTTAGCGCTGATGTTTTTTGGAATGTACTGGGTAACGAGCGAATTTCTCTTGGAAAAAACAAACCGATTCTTAGCAACACTAAGCTGGGTTGGTTAGTCTCAGGTGCGATGCAGTCACAACGGTTAAATAGTACTCAGCAAACTACGCACATGTCTACAGTCCATTGCCATTTTTTAAACGAGGTTGAGCTACAACAAAAACTAGATAGATTTTTCGAATTAGAATCAGTTCCATCACCCCGTAAAACTACTAATCAAGAAAATCATTGCGAGGTTCATTTCAATCAAACCACAACTCGACAAAATGACGGTCGATTTATTGTAGAAATTCCAATGCAACAGTCACCGGAAGTGTTGGGTGAATCATACGAGCAAGCATTTAACCGATTTCAGTCTTTAGAACGAAAACTGGCTCGTTATCCTCTGCTTAAACAAAAGTATTGTGATTTTATCCAGGAATATATCGACCTAGGTCACATGTCCTTAAATACAGACAGAAAAAATGATAAATATACATACATACTTCCTCATCACGGCATACTAAAAGAATCTAGCCTTACAACGAAATTGAGGGTTGTTTTCGACGCATCTGCCAAGACGACATCAGGCTTATCATTTAACAATATTCAGTACATAGGGCCAACTGTACAGGATGACCTTATTAGTATTTTAATCCGTTTCAGACAGCACAAATACGTAGTCACATCCGATTGTGAAAAAATGTACCGCTGTGTACTGGTTGCAGAACCTCAAAGATGTTTGCAACAGATTCTCTGGCGTTTCGACCCCAGCGAAGAACTAAAGGTCTACAAATTAAACACCGTGACGTATGGTACAGCCTCGGCCCCGTATCTGGCTACTCGATGCCTTGTACAGTTAGGCAAGGAATGTACCGATCCTGTAGTCAGCGAAACTATAATACATGACTGCTATGTAGATGACTACATAAGTGGTCATGATTCAAAGTCCACACTTATACACATAATACAGGGTGTTATTACTCAGCTCAAAAAAGGTCAATTTCACTTACGAAAGTGGCGTTCTAATTGCACTGAAATATTAAATAATATTCAAGAAGATGACGATCGTGATAGCTTGCTCAAAATAATAAATGACGATGATGCAAAGACTTTAGGCTTAAGATGGTCTAGTAAATCAGACATACTTCTATTTTCCGTTAACATTGAGTCACCGTCAAGTAAATTGAGCAAGCGATCAGTATTGTCCACAATAGGACAGGTATTCGATCCTTTAGGATTGGTAAACCCATGTATACTGCAAGGAAAGATAATTTTGCAAAAACTTTGGGCCTCTAAGATTTCATGGGACGATCCCTTACCTTCTGAGATAGAAAAAGAATGGTTAACATTTTTAAGAACCCTTCCACAACTAAATAAAATTGTAATTCCGCGACGCACAGTGTGTAACACACCTACACTCATAGAAATACATGCCTTTAGCGATGCGTCTTTACATGCTTATAGTGCTTGCATATACCTACGGTCTATATCAGCGGACGGTAGCATCACCGTCCAATTAGTAATGGCTAAGAGCAAAGTAGCACCTTTGAAAGGCATGACTGTACCGCGGTTAGAACTTTGCGGTGCGTTATTAGCGGTCAGACTAACAGAAAGGGTACGTACAGCTTTAAGGTTAAAGGTCGATCATTGTGTTCTATGGTGTGATTCCACGATTGTATTGGGATGGATTCGGACTCCTAAAGCTTCTCTGAAGGCGTTTGTACTAAACAGAATCAATGAAATAACCGAACATAGCGATCCACAGGGCTGGAGGTATGTGCCTACCAACTTAAACCCGGCTGATATAGGGTCTAGGGGATGTAATGCGAATCAATTACGTAGTTCACAGATATGGTTTTGTGGCCCATCATTTTTAAGGCAGTCGGAGTCTCAGTGGCCTACTCAACCTAACTATATACCTAGCTTTTTGCCAGAAATCAAGGTCGAATGCAAGGTTACTACTGAACAAAATAACTACACCCAAAAATACTCTAATTTTGCTAAATTGAATAGAATCACTGCATACATGTTACGATTCATAAATAATTGCCGTAACCCAATAAATAAATTCACTGGTCACTTAAAAATAAACGAGTTAAACTCTGCCACCCTTATGTTGTGTAGAATAGTACAGTTAGATACATTTTCACATGAACATAACGTTTTATATAAAAATAAACAACTACCAGTTAAATCAAAAATTTTGAACTTAAACCCTTTTATGTCAAGCGAAAATTTAATTCGTGTAGGTGGAAGGTTGTCAAACTCCAATTACGATTACGACACAAAGCATCCCATCTTGCTCCATGCATCACACCACGTTACCAAGTTATTATTCAGACACTATCATAGAATACTTATGCACGCAGGCCCTCAGTTAATGTTATCTATTTTAAGACATAAATTTTGGATAATGGGGGGCCGCAATTTAGCAAGAAAAATAACCCACGAGTGTCATGCATGTTGTAGATTTGCGGGAAGGTCTATGCAGCCTATAATGGCCGACTTGCCGAGGGAACGACTTCATAGTCAATTCCCATTCTCTAATGTAGCAGTGGATTATGCGGGCCCTATTATGCTAGCGGACAGAAAAGGTAGAGGATGCAAATTGATTAAGTCCTATATTTGCGTATTTGTATGCTTAGCTGTGAGGGCAGTACACTTGGAGTTGGTGACCGATTTAAGTACGGAAGCATTTTTGGCTGCTCTAAGCAGATTCGTAGCTCGCAGAGGTAAGCCTGACTCAATTCACTCTGATAATGGTACCAATTTTGTAGGAGCTGCAAATGAAATTTCCAAATTTTTGAAGTTACATTGTGATGACATTAGTTCGAAATCAGCCGAGCAGTCAATTCGATTTAAATTCTCTCCCGCTTACAGCCCTCATTTTAACGGCTTAGCCGAATCTTCGGTAAAGGCAATTAAGCACCATTTAAAAGGAATTCTCTCACTCGCAAACTTAACTTATGAGGAGATGTATACGGTACTTGTGGGTATCGAAGGAATATTAAACTCTCGTCCACTGACCCCCCTCTCCTCAGATCCAAACGACTTCGTTCCGTTAACCCCATCACACTTCCTTATCGGACGCACGATTACAATGTTGCCTACTTCGCAGATCGACATAGAAGACACGACCAGGATATGCGCACTGCCTCGATATCGACGAGCACAGATCCTAACTCGGCATTTCTGGAATCGATACTACCTGGAATACATTTCAGATTTGCAAAGGAGGCTGAAATGGAAGCGCTCAAGTGGAGGAGAACTGCGCACAGGAGATCTCGTTGTGATAAAGGACGACCGTCTTCCACCTAACCGCTGGCTGCTCGGGCGTGTCACCCGCCTGTACCCCGGCTCCGATGGCATCACGCGCGTTGCAGACGTCACCACTGCGACAGGAGTGTTAAGAAGAGCATACAATAGACTGTGCTTACTACCAACCGAAGATATCTTGGAACCGGACGTTCCAACCCGGGGAGCATGTCTAAGCTAAACGCGCGCGCGCACAAGGAACTGGTTTCGTGAACTCGACACCGTCCGCGGACCGGCTGGCTAACCGGCGCGCCGCCACTCGCCTCAAGACACCGCGCAAGACGCACGTACTAAGCGATGATGACACTATAAGTTCCTTTGTAAAGTTACTTTATTTTTTGAAATAAATCATTGTTAGTTACAAGTCACGTCTTGTTTATTTAACGTTCCTGGAACCTGGTTGCCGACGAAGATTCCCATCATCTTTTTGCATGTCTAAGCTAAACGCGCGCGCGCACAAGGAACTGGTTTCGTGAACTCGACACCGTCCGCGGACCGGCTGGCTAACCGGCGGCATCTTACTAGTTCTGGGAAATTCCCCCAACTCCCAAAATCGGCGTAGTTGCGCGTCAATACCGTCAATCGAATGGCTGAAATTGCAGAGAACAGACCTAGTGTTATAGCGCGTATGTATGGGGCCTGACACAATCCAACCCAACATTGTGTTATGTAAAAAGGGTCCGTTTGGCAACCTCATTTTACCATCGCATAATAATTCCCAGAATATATCTGCACCCAGTAGAAGGTCGATATTTTGAGATTCTAAATATTGCGGATCTGCCAGCTGTATGTTGTTAGGAATCCTAAACTGGTGTGCGTTATGTTTACATGCAGCTGGTAATGTAGATGTGATATTAGGCAAAACAAAACATCGTATTTGTTTTGTAAAGTCTTTTATGCGCGACCTTATCTCGACATCACATATTTGCGTAGATTGTGTGATCGAGTTGCCTATCCCTCGAATTTCGTATGTGGACTGTAGTATGTTAGCGTTTAATGTATCGCATAATTGTTTTGTGATAAAGCAATGTTGGCTACCACTATCGAGGAGTGCGCGCGCGAGGTGATAATTGTTGTGTGCATCGGCAACCTCGACTAAAGCAGTGGATAATACCACAGCTTGCACGCGTTCGGATTGATTAGAGTGACATAATGCGTTATCAATGTGTGCATTGTTTACCTGGGACACCTGAGAGAAAGGTATTTGCATGGGGATGGTGTCCGCGGGCACTGCCAGGGGCGCGGGGGACGCGCATCCAGCACGGGCCGTGGCGTTGGTCGCGTGGAGGGACACGGCTTGATCAGTGTTGAAATCCGGCTCGAAGGACCACACGATGTTGATGCGATGTCGTTGTCGATTAATGTGTTATGTTTTTTATTACACCTCCGACACGGGCCGAATTTACATGTCCCTAGCGTATGTCCTGAGCGTAAACAGTTTTCACACAATTTATGTTTCGATATTAGTTTTAGTTTAGTGTCTAAATCAGAGTCCAGAAAGCTTTGACATGCATATAGTGGGTGATCAGCATTACACATAAGGCAATTCCTGTTACGTTGTTGCGGCTTATTGGTGGAAACATTGCAGTGTACCTTGTTGTTTTGTGATGCGAAATTTTGTTTTTTATTTTCCTGGTTGAACTTGTTGCTAGGACTATGGGATACAAGCAATGTTTCCAGCATGTCAGCACGTTCCTTTAAGAATTTAATTAGGTCGTCTACCTTTAGGCTTTTCTTAGACTCAGATTGATTTAGACTAGTGCCTTTATATTGCTCCCACTCCCGCTCAGTGGTCTCATCTAACTTAGAGGTTATTATGTAAATCACTAAAGTATCCCAGTGTTCTGTAGGTTCCCCTAATATTTTTAATGCACGTAAATTCTTTAGGATTGTGTCTATGAGCCGCCTTAGTGTATGTGGTGACTCCTTAGATATTTTGGCAATAGAAAACAGTGATTTTACATGATTGTGCACCAACAAGCGATTGTTATTGTATCTATTAAGCAGTAGTTCCCAGGCCACAGAATAGTTAGCTGCTGAGAACTCCAGGGAATCTATAACGAGTTCTGCACTTCCCTTCAATGAAGACTTGAGGTAGTGAAACTTTTGAATGTTAGAGATTTCTTTAGAACTATGTACTAGGGAGACAAAAGTATCTCGAAACTCAAGCCGATGTTCATACACACCGTCAAACGAAGGCATATTGATAGTTGGCAATTTAATAGATTGTAACCGGCTACTACACACATCAGAAGACTCAGCGACCTCCGCATAGGAGTTCAAGATACACTCAGCTCGAGCCAGCACACTGTAATAACCATCCTCAAACTGTTCTCGCTGTGTTAACTGTTGTTCTAAATCTGCATCAGAGGCAGCCTTTTCGATTTGAGTTTGAAGATGGTTAAACTCAGTGAGCAAGCTTTCAGCGCCTTTCATGCGTAACTTCAAATCGATACGTTTTTGGGTAGGTAGTTCTTGATTTAATAAATTATTAACGTAATTTGAAAGCCTAGTTAATCTACCTTTTAATATTCCCCGTGATTTGACTAAATCCCTGAGGAGATCGTCGTCATTTTGTCCAGTAAGAGCCAGTTTAAAAGGCGATTTATCTGACGTCATTATGGTGAGTTATGGGAGTGACTTACGGTTTAATCCTGGCGTTGGAGATCAAATAGTACCAGCTGCGTCACAAAGTTGATAACAAATGTTGAACAGAGCACTGAAATGCGTAAAAAACACAATATTAACACAAATGAAGCCGGGAAGGTTGGTTAGGGAAAGATTGGCTGGCCGTACCAAATAGCGCTTCGTTTGCAGCAGTAATCTTTCCAATCGCCTTAACACTGCACCTTTCCTCGGTATTTGTCCTCTTAGCTCGCTTCTTTAGGCTATTTTTTCCTTTGCGACTAGAAAAGCCCATGCGGAGTCCAAAGGTCGTCCAGCCCTTTCTGCGGGTTATTTGGCTTAGAAGGTCCACACGATGTTGATGCGCTGTCGTTGTCGTTGTAGAGGATGTTAATGTTGGAATCAAATGCTCTTGCTCTTCGTAAATTGTGTAATTAGTTATAAAAGTTTAGTACAAGTAGTAACCGACATTTTGCGTTTTCGAATGGTTCGAGTCAGAGAGGGGATCAAATTATTGCACGTTCATAGGTGGCGCGGTGTTGCAATGCGAAAATATTGTAACTACTAAGTTTAATGCGACGGCTAAACAGAGACCAAGTCATGTCTGAGCTGGCATGTTCATCGTAAACATGTTTTAAATTAATATCGTCTTGTTTGAACAATATAATAAGGTTAGCATTGTCTCTTACTAATTGTTTCGGAATTTTAGTATATGTTTGATTAATATAAAAACAGTCAATGTTTTTATGACGACCCATTGCGAAATAATCTCGTATATTGTTCTGATTTTCACATGCAACATCGTCAAATATTATAATTGATTCAGGTAAAGCTTCATGTAGACTTAGGACTTCACTGTTCTGATTATATTTGTTATAAGATATGTCAGCAACCTTCTCTAATACTTTTTCTAAAAACAAGTATTTAGGTTGATACAGAGACTTAGAATACACATATAAGTTACGGAAACGTGGTCCATCTTGGTGTAACAACAAACTGATTACTAGATTGGTTTTTCCACAGTTTGAAGGACCGCAAACAATGCTGCGAATTGTGTTTGGTAGTAAGTTCCCATGTCGCTTAACGTTACTCGATGATACAGGACAAATACAGTCCAATTTTAATGATTCTTTCTGTTTTAGAAATTTCATAGCAGCGTCACAAACTCGTCCACTGTAGTGCGTAAATGTCAACAAACTGACTTCTATATTTTGGAGTCATTTCATTTATGTATGATCCACGAATGGTTAAACAATACGTATATGATGCGTTCAACTGAATCGTTAAACAGGTTCTAGATTCCAATTCACTTTTTTTTTGTTATAATTGTTCGTTCTAATTAACTTTCTTCGAATGAGCGGACGCAGGAAGCGAATGAGAAGAAAGTGAATTAGAACGAACAATTATAACCTACTCACGTCAGTACATACGGAGACTAGGTTCACCCCATATGAGTTAGTTTTTGGAAAAAAATGTGTTTTACCTTCAAATTTAAATTCGGGGAAAATAGACCCATTGTATAATTTTTATAGTTATCCTTTAGAGTTAAAATATAGACTGCAACTATCGCAAAATGAAGCTAAAAATAATTTATTGTCGAGTAAGTTAAAACGGAAAATAAAATATGATCGTACCATGAATCCCGTGTCATATGCGGCTAATGATTTAATATTAATAAAAAATGAAACAAGTAATAAGTTTCAAAGTATATTTTCAGGTCCTTATAAAGTAATTAAAGATTGTTCACCTAATGTTGAGATAATTAAAGATAATAAAACGTGTTTAGTACATAAGAACAGAACAAAATTGTATATTCCACCTATGTATAGTTAATAGTTAAAATATAAGCACTGAAATGACATTATGTTAAATGTAACTTACTATTATAAAATACTATTATAATCATATTTACTCAAATAACTTAATACCTATATCAATCAAATAATAATCAAGAAATTAATTTTAATACATTATGTATGAAAATATGTAATATGAAAATTAATTATTACTAATAAAAATGTATTTTGTAGTTATAAATTATAATAATCTACTTTTATTTTATTTTTTTATGTGAAAAGGAGATGAGATGTAGTAGTCATATAAATTAGGCCACCTATTAATAATATATGCAGTATTTATCCAGCATTCGGCAGTTTCATTTCTATATTAGTCCCCGTCCTTTACAGGGGAAAGAAAACCATGAATATCGTAAACTGACATAATAATACTTACTTAACATTTGAGCTTTAGTAGGTGACTCTGTACCATTCAAAATGTCAGGCGAGATGCGTTCTAAAGTTATTTTAAAACCAAACGTATCATCGCTCGGATGCCACATCAATCCGAGAGTGCGCTCAGTTGTGCTCGTAGCTCCATGTTGCAACTCAATGGCAGTCGGCGCGAGCGCTCCGGTCGGGATTGACTCCAACACCCTTATATTATTGCTAGACCAGCGCGTTATCTCGAACCCACCGGTTTTATGAATATCAGTTATCTCACGTACTAATTGGATAGCTCGGTTTTCACTGAAACATGAATGCAAACAATCATCCATATAATGATTATTTAAAATTACATATACTGCCTCGGGGCATTCATTTGTATATTTAATTGCATTTTTATTTTTAATATATTGTGCAATAAAAGGCGAACAAGTCGCGCCGAAAAGTAAACTTTGCATTACACATGTTTTTACGCGCGAATCATTGCTATCTTGCCATAGAAAACGAAAAACTTTAATATCCGCCGTCAAAACAATAACATGTTCGCGAAAACGCAACATAATACCTAATAATGAATTATACAGGTCGGGTCCAGTAAGTAGAAAATCATTAAGGCAAGCACCCTTTACTTTATCTGCACAATCAAACACTAACCTTAGTTTTTCAGGTTTATTAGGGTTCTGTACCCCAAAATGCGACAAGTACCAAGTGCGACTAGGTGAGGGTTCGTTGACCTCTAGTTCCCGAGCGTAGCCGTTGTCAAAAGGTCTCCGCATCTCTTGACGATATTTTTCAGCATACGTACCATCAGATTGAAACCTTTTAAGTAAACCCTGTAGCCTACTCCGTGCATAGTCATAAGTTTCAGGAAGTGAAGTTGGTCTTTGGTAAAAGGTAGACCTACCTCCCATTGATTACCAATATTGCGAGCTGTTTCGTCCAGAATACGTACCGCTCTCAAATGTGTATTCTCGCGCCGCAAGGTCGAAACTCCTATCGAGTCGAGTTCAAATGACATTTTTACTAAACTATTTAATTCGGAAATATTAATATCAGTTTCCTCAGAGTAAGCAAGATGGAAAGTGTGACCATTCACGGGAGCGTGAGCGAGACCGTAGCAGCCATGAATGGACCAACCTAGTAGGCATCTCGTAGCGTATGGTTCCTGCTTGTTACCATGCAGAATTTCATGAGGGGCAATAAGAAAATAATTCTCTTCACCTATCAGTAGTCGAGGCACCACACATTGATCACATACATAATTTTTAACTTTTAGCAAGTTATTACATTCAAGATATTTTACTAATGACAAATTTTGTTTCGGTAAATTCAAATTATCAACTTGTCGTAAAGTGACATCAAAACTTTATTTTTGCTGCTGATTTTGAACAAAAGATGCAAGATGACGTCGGCTGAGTAGTCTTTGTTGCCGTAGTGAGAACAGGCCGATTGTATGTAAGATGACGAGGCCTATTATCCGGTTTTCGGCCGGGTGGCACCGTGTCGGGCTTACGATTATCTCGTAGGTGTGTAACTCCGACTGTTGATGACATTATGGCTTCTCGTTTTAGAAATGCAGCTAGTAATTGAAGCTTAGTAACATTGCTGGCTAGCTTATCATATGCGTAGTCCGTCCACTTGCTAATCAATATAGGTACTGGGCAACTTGGAGGTGATGGCTGATAATAATTCAGGACTTCGTAAATAATCATACTGGTTGAGTGAATTAAGAGTTGCAACACAGTTATTTACTTTCATAGAAAAGTTGATGATGTCGTGTTGATAATTAGTAGAGGCGATAACTTTCTCATCTGTGCAGTCAGCTGTTGTACAATTAGGTCAGAGTGTCCAAATCTGAGCTCGAGCGCTTTCATCACAACAGCTGGCGAAGTGCCACCGATGAGTAGGTCTGTGACTGCTTCCTTAGCCTCGCCTCTGAGTGCCCGACGAAGTCGCCACAGATTTTCTGAGTCACTAAATTGGCATACGCGTGTAGACTCGTCATAAGCACATCGAAAATGCAACCAGTCGAAACAGTCTCCACTGAATAAAGGTAGCTCACGCGGAGTAGACAAACGAGTAAGAAGGCGTTCGTCTTGTTGGTGCGGTGACGTAGTCATTATGTCCTTGAGCGTGTGAGCCAGCTGAAGTATTCCGTCGACAGGGATCTCGGGGGCGAGTGCGCGGCCAGGTTCCGCGAGAATAGGTGCCGGCGCTGCCTCCGATGCCGTCGATGCCGCCACTGGTGACGGCTGTACATTACTTCGTTCCAGCCATTGCTCAACGTTGGACTGCCCTTCCTTGAAGCTAGCAGCCCTGCTCTTACCGCTTTTTGCTGAACGGTCATCTTCGATCATGGCTAGGTCACATTCCAGCCGCTTGTCGATGAGGTCCCTTTCAATGTTCGCCTTGGCCTCTGCAGCAGCTAATTCCAGCTGTTTGCGCCTAAGTCGTGACGATGACGATTCACAAGACACAGCGATTGATTCGGTTTTCATTACTGAACAGTCCGATTTAACCATATTTAACATTTTATTTTGCACGCGGTGGTCACGTGACAGCACGTGCTCGGACGCACTTTCGAACCTATCGATTAATTTTTCGCGGGATTTGGTTAAAAGTCTCTCACTATTAGGAGTGCGATACATAGTCCTGGTAAGATTTGGTTCGAAGGAGCAGCGATTGTAGGAGATGGAAATTAAACCACACAAATCGATAGTTAGGTGCGATGCGACCGAGGAGCCGTGCGCGTGCGTTCACGAACCGAGCGGTGATCCGACTGGCGGGTGAGGCCCGCAAGAGTGGGGGAGTCGATTCTCCCTATTTTGCCGCGTAGGTGAATTTCGATGGCTCTTTGGCTGTCCGCGTATTTATTAAAAAATAAACGTAGGTGGGTACATTATTTAAAGAAACAAACGTATACTTAATTTAGCTTATTAAATAAAGATAATGTGTAGTGCGTCGCCTACAATAATAAATAAATAGGTAGTAAGTAAATTAGGACATAACGCAAACAAAGTTTATGATTTTAAGTCTTATCGCTACAAGCGATTTCAATCGCACATAACTGAATAGGTACTTGACTTTATACCAACTGATTTCCATGAAACACAAAAAGTTATAAAAAAAATACCCAATTTGACAAAAATACTAATAATCTATAAAACTACCATTATGTACCTATATAAAAAAAAATCCATCATGTTCTAATACCAGTTCTTTTAAACAGTGAAAAAGTGACAATGCTTTTAATCCATCGCATTTTGATTAAAATTACCTAAAAACCCTAATTTTAGCTAGGCATATGTTTAAATTGGTACTGTGTTTAAATAGTACGTAAACCACTATAAGCGGAGTCCCTCTAAACAGTTAGGTTTTGTTAAGAGTACAAAAACGTCTCGGATTGCAGCGACATTGGGGCGCCAGAGTAGTATTTCATCTAAAAAAATAAGTAAAGTAGATGTTTACCTTTGAGCTTCAAATTTAAATCGCCGACTTAGTAATAATATGCTTTAAGTATTAAAGAATAAAGATTAATATTAAAGATAATCACACACTGTTTTTTTAAATTTATATTGTAACAAATCTTTAATATTTTCATATGAACACGCTCTTATAAATTATGGGTATAAAATAGGCTGTCGAAGGAGTGATCTCCATTTCGTAGTGACTTTCTCTTCAGTGTTTGTTGGAAGTGGACATCATCAAGGCGGCAAGTATGTACGTACCTTTTTCTAAAACTTAGGCTGTGCTAAAAAAAACTTTACAAACATATGCGTTTGTAAAGTTTTTTTTTTTGCGTGTTTCTATTTGTTACGTTCTATGTGTTTTAACGATTTCTCTTTTCGTTTTAAGGTATTCCAATCCGTTTGAGTCTGACGCTGAGGTTCAGCTCTCATCGCAAAGGAAAAAACCTGCGAAGACTAAGTCAACTAAAGCGACGAAGACAACTCCTAAGCCCACGAAACGCGTTGAAGTATTTGCGAGCGACTCTGAATCAGAAGCTGACACAACGCCCACCGCGCCAGTTTCCACGGGCAAGAAACGCAAGTTGAACCTTTTTCCAGATTCTGAGGTGAGTGTGACGCTATATTAGTTTTTTTTTACGTAATGTAATACTTTAAACTATTATGAACAATTCAGTATTTAATAATAGTATACACTTGCAATTCCTAATAAAGTAGACATGGTTTTTTAATGTTTTATAATGAAGAACCTTACCTACCTAAGTACTTGTATCATCCAAATTAAAACTAGTAATAAACAAAACTACTTACCTGCTCAAATATTACGCTCATATTAATCCCAATATTATTTATAGTTCAGTCGGGAAGGTGGAGCAATTGCAATTTAATTCTAATACTTTATTTCTGTTATTATAGGATGAAGAACCTGAACCTATCAGAGCGCCTACATTGAAGAGCTATTTGTCACGCCGCACAGGCTCTGGACATACACATCAAAACGATCTGACAAAGCGGGGAGAGTACTACATAGAAGTCCGCATCTCAAACTTCCGCGAACTGGAGGCGATTGCAACCGACCGCTGGCAACACTCTCTCGTCAGCTTCAAAACTGCCGCTGATGAGAAAACGCCAACGTGGAAGGCAGTAACCCAGTTGGTTTCGGCGGTAAAGGAAGATTTCCGCAACATTCGCCCTATTTTGTACCCGCCTAAACAATAATATGTAATTTCTTTCAGTGACCAAACTAAACCAAAAACCAAAAACTATAAAACCAAGAAAAATTTATGTGAACTAAAAATTAAAGTAAGATTTTTTTTATTTCAAATGTACAGCTAATTTATACTACAGATAGAAACAAAAAACAGCAATATTAAATAAAATAAATTAATAAATATTCAGCACAATGTTTTTCTGTAAGCCTTGTAACGCTTATGTTAAGCTATATTCTGCACACAAAAAGTCAAATATTCACAAGTTTAATTGTTTGCTGCAAACAGAGTTTGATAATGTTCGTTTAATAGCATGCGCCTTTAAAAACAAAATTGCGACTTATAAAATAAGTCCTGAAAACTTTACGATTTCACCTGAATCCTTTTTAACTGATATTTCACAGACATCACAATATCTCATTAAGAAAATGTTAAAAAAGCATACTACGGTAAAAGTAAATTTCGAACTTTATGTTTCTTATTCTTTACCAAAAAACAATGAAACGTCTCTAAAGTCGTTTAATACTAAATATGATGTAGTATATCAAAATACAGATTTAGGGTCTCTTTATAAAAAGTTTGTCGAAAAAATCATAAATAAATGTTCAGAGTTCGAACTTTGTGAGTCAGGTTGGACAGTCGAGTCGATAAGTCACTTAGAATTAAACATTATCAAATACAATCCTTTGAGATTTGGCTCATACATACCATTGCCGGAAAAAGTCCGTAAAACAAAATCATGCCTAAATATAATAAACAACGATGAATGCTGTTTTCTATGGAGTATTATAGCTTATCTTTATCCAACTACAAATAACCCTAATAGAGTGACATCTTGCCCTCATTATTCGAAAGTTTTAATTATTGATAATATGTCATTCCCTCCAAGTATTAGAGATATTAAATTATTTGAACAAATGAATACTAACAGTATAGCGTGAATATTTATGGCTTAAATAAAAAATAACAAGTAACTGGACCGCTGTATAAAACATCAAAAAGAAAAATAATGCATGTCAACTTGCTGTATATAAATAAAAACAATAAACATCATTTTTGTCTCATAAAAAAATTTGATAAGCTGGTGCACAAGCAATTAACTAAGCATAAATCAAAAATACATTTATGCGAAGAATGTTTTTTGTATTTTAATACTTTAAATAAACTAATTACTCATAACTGCGCAAGAGTTCAAACTGTTTTACCTGAGACAAACACCAAACTATTTTTTTCTAATTATGAAAAAACTCAGAGGATTCCTATTGTAATTTACGGTGATTTTGAGAGCTTATTACATGAATATTCAGACAAAGATAGAAGCACATTTGTAGAAAATATTCAAATTCATGAGGCAAGTTGTTTTGCATATTATATATTTTGTCATTTAAAACCTGAATTAAATAAGTTTGTTTCATATAGAGTGAGTGTTCAAAAATATTTATTGAATTTATCAGCAAAGATGTAAAAAGATTATATAAATTGATTTCCGACTCAAAACCTATGATAATCGGCAAAACGGAACGCGAATCATTTAATAATGCGAGGGCATGTCATTTGTGTAAGAAAAAGTTTCGTAAAACTGATATTGCTGTCGCTGATCATGATCATTTTACAGGGAAATACAGAGGGGCTGCTCATAATGATTGTAATTTAAAAGCAAAGACATGTTCGTTTATCCCTATAATATTTCACAACCTTTCTGGCTATGACTGTCATTTATTTATAAAAGAACTTTCTGACACATGCGGGCGTATAAATTTAATACCTAGAAATAAAGAGAAATACATATCATTTACTAAATTCATTCCAAAAGACAAAAAAAGCAATGCTCAGTTAAAATTTATTGATTCTTTCAATTTCTTGAGTTCAAGTTTAGATAATTTAGTTAAAACTATGGGGCCGCAAGATTTTCCAAATTTTTTTTTTTTTAATGACGAACATTTATTTATTTTAGTCAGGAAGAAAGGTATCTATTGTTATGATTATATAGACTCTTGGGATCGATATTAGGAAAATCAATTACCAGAGCAAACTGAATTTTTCAATCACCTTACCAATCAATCTATTTCAACAGAAGATTATAATCATGCGCAAAAAGTTTGGAATGATTTTGGTGATTTGTATTTAAAATGCGACGTTTTACTTTTGTGTGACGTTTTTGAAAAATTCAGAGCTATGAGTTTAAAATATTATAGCCTTGATCCATGCTACTATGTGTCATCTCCTTCATTGAGTTGGGATGCTATGTTGCTCTATACAAACGTTAAATTAGATTTGGTCTCTGATATTGAGATGTACGAAATGTTGGAAAAAGGTATTCGAGGCGGCCTTGCTCAATGTTCTTTAAGGCATGCAAAGGCTAACAATAAATATTTACCACATTATGATAGTAATGATCCCAGCAGTTTTTTAATTTATCTTGACAGTGTTAATTTATACGGCTTTGCTATGATGCAGAAATTGCCTACTGAGAACTTAAAATTTTTGACCGAAGATGAATTACATCAATTTAAAGTAATGAGTATTCCTGACGATAGTAGAACAGGTTTTATTTTGGAAGTAGATTTACACTATCCTATTGAAATACATAACAATCATTCCATTTGCTGCAGAAAAATTTGCTCCACCAGGAAGCAAAAATGAAAAATTAATTGCTAACTTGTATGACAAATGTAAATATGTTATTCACTATCGTCACTTAAAAGAATGTATAAGTAATGGTCTTATTGTACTCAACATTTATAGAACACTATCATTTGATCAAAGTGCCTTTTTAGAACCATATATTTCATTAAATACAGCACTTTAACAGGAAGCTTCTTCGGAATTTGAAAGAGATTTTTTTAAAAAACAAAACAACTCTATTTTTGGCAAGACCATAGAGAATAAAAGAAAACAAGTCGATGTAAAATTAGTAAATTTATGGAAAGATGAAACGAATAAGACTAACAAATTCTGTGGGGCAGAAAAATATGTAAGCGCTCCAAATTTCAAAAATTTGACTATGCTATCCGAGTCATTAGTTGCAATCCAGCTAGAACTGTCAAAAATTGTTCTTGATCGCCCTATTTACATAGGGTTTTCCATTTTAGAACTAGCTAAAAGTCATTTGTATCGGTTTCACTACTCTGTTATGAAACGATTGTATGAAGATTCAATTAAACTTTGTTACACTGATACAGATAGTCTTTTGTATCTCATACATACAGATGATTTTTATGAAGACATGAAAAGAAATATTAAATATGTTGATACTAGTAATTTCGAAAATGATCAATTTGATATGCCTAAAGTGAATTGTAAAGTTCCTGGATTTTTTAAAGATGAGATGAATGGTGACATCATATCTGAATTTGTTGGTTTAAGAGCCAAATTGTATTGTATAGACTCTATGAATACTTCAATAAAAAAAGCAAAGGGAATACAAAAATGTGTGACCAAAAAACTCGATATTCAGCAATATAAAAAGGCATGAAACTTTAAGAAAGATCCAAAAATCATAATATATTTACTCAGAAAATCAATAAACTTGTACTGAATAGAGATGATGATAAGAGACAAATTATGTATGATGGATGTACTACTTTACCATGGGGTCACTTTAGGACAGTATTTTAAAAATATATATATTTGAGAAAGCTAAATTATTAAACTTTGCCGTGTATTGCCTTTATTCACACACCTTTTATTACATATTTATTTTATTTACATTATACATCTTTACTTTAATATTATTTATTATATTAAGTATTTTTGAATTTGTAAAAAAAATAATTTCTTAAGTTACAAATAAACTGTTTAAAAGGAACAAAAATCTCTTTTATTTACTATTCGTATTTCGACTCATCGATTATGTAAGCCTCGAACGTAAACTCAAACCTCACTTCGATTCAAATTGTCAATTTTTAACTTTATCTCTTATTAAAATTTGAACTGTCAAAATCTAAAAACTTACGTTGGATTCAGCTTAAAATTTAAAATCGAATCTTACATAATCGCACTGCTGGTATCTTAATAAAACAAAAAACATTTTACTGAATAATATATTTCACTTTAAACAATAATAATTTTACAACCCTTCATACAATTTCTCGCCTATTTTTTTAATAACACAATTTGTAGCGTCTAAAATATCATCGTACGTAGCATCAGCATCCGATATGTATCGAGCACTTATATTAGCACTACTGTGTTCCGCGCCCGTTTCTTCGTGCTCGTTGAGGTCATAGATAAATATTTTTATCAGACGGCGACCGCGTTGAGGTTTTTCTTTACGCACAATGTATGAAGAGTGCGAACTTAGAGCACGTTTCTTTTTTTTTTGAATTTTCCTACATTTTGGTTGCTGTTGTTCTGGCTGCTGTTCCGAAACACCTGGATCGTTAATATATTGATTTAGGGGCAAACCTTCTAGCCGTTCCTCAACTCTATTCCCATAACAATCATTTATATATCCATCAACGTTTTGCACATAGTAAAATGGGTTTGTGATAGGGTTTGAATCAACGTCAACAATTTCTTCAACATGGGACATGATCTGCAAAAAAAAAAGCGATTAAACATACTGCATTGCAATGGTACAGATAGTTTAGTCATTTAGAATTCAGCAGTATAACTTTTAAACTTCAATTTCACTGCGGTGGGATAAACATTATATCTGATAGATAACGCTCACTATAGTTTAATATGGAACTATTTTGACTAGAGCTGAAGTAATATCATATCCTACCATATGCTATACTGTGCAATGTGATTTGCTATGAAGTATTAACACTCTAGGATTGTATTATTAAAAGCGAATATGAAACAATTTCTTTAATAGACATTTGAACGTATTTCGTACTTTAAAACATATCACATTGTATTTTACATCCTTAGTGAAAAATGAACTTAAATGTGACTAAGATCTTTGGCTTAATGACACACACCAACTATCTTTAATCTTACTATACCTACACTCATGTATTTACCGATGGATTTTTGACAACTATTTCTTGACGTTTTAAACAAAGAGCCTTTCGGTCAAATTAGAGGCAACATTATGATTTCACTAGAAACTGATTTTAAATGCTTGATAATAAAAAGAACACTGTTTTATTGGACTATAATACGCGTATAAAAGTATTTAAAATAATATAAAATATTGTTTATTTTACTTACCAAATTTGAATTAAGATGTTCACTCAGTACGAAAATGAAAACAGTAATGAAGAAATGTGCTAAATAATTTGTACATCATTTAATTTGATTCGCACACATGTTAAAACGTTTGACCATAAAGAGATGAAATCGGAGTGAGGTGTTTCATGACACAGCGGTCGACCGGCGAACTTTGTACCAACTTATTGTATAAAATGTTTTAGTAGTTATTATTAATGTTTTAGTAGGTCCTGGCCGAGTCAATTTCACCAAATCTTGAAAATCGGCAAGCTCATATCTGAGTTATTATGAAAGTACCTTATTGCCTCTTATGACATTTTGTCCACCTTATAATTGGTAATGCCAAGCATGGGCAAACAAAATGCTGTGAGTATCAACCTAGTTAAGACTTCTTTTCCTGCGGACGGATAATTTTATGAAGATTAGAATCCTAGCATTGACATGCGCTTTCTTCTGCTCAGAATGATTATTTATTAATTTAATTGTAAGCAATATGGACATGTAAAATATTGACTAAAAATAGATCTATAACTTACTAATATTATAAATGTGAAGTTGTGTCTGTCTGTTACCTCTTCAAGCGTAAATCGCTGAACCGGTTTAGATTAAATTTTGTATAGGGATAGTTTGAGTCTCATCAAATAAATAAATAAATAAAATAAAAAAAATAAAAATGTTTATTTATCGGACAACAGAGATCCATAAGTGTTAGTAACATTGAAACTTAATAATTAGTGTTAGTACTTAATAACTAAAAGGGATCGAGTAAGCCTGCTTAGGTGCTCCACTAGTGGACAGTCCCCACTGTCGGCGATGGCCTTCAGAACATTGTTGCGGCTGCCGCGGACTCGGCGCAAGAGTGAGCCGGCTTTTTTGCGCAGTATGGCCGGGAAACTGTCGACCTCTGCGTGCGCGAACATGCTCGATGCACTGCAGTATCGCGGCAGCCCCAACAATGCCCTGAACGCATTATTGTACTGTATACGCAGGGTGCTATACGACTTTTGAGTATAGCTGACCCACAGGCTGCTCGTGTAGAAAGAGGTGCAGTAAGCTTTAAAAAGCGTTATCTTTACTTGAGTCGAGCAACGAGAAAATCTGCGAGCCAGCATGTTCGCCCTGATCGACAACGCCCTGCGTTCTCGCTCAATGTCAGCATCATCCTTTAGGTCTTCCGTGACAACTCATATATCAAAGGAAATAGGATAGTTGTATCCTAAAAATCAGCCTTCAAAGAGGTAAAATAGGTGTAAAAAATTGTATGGAAAATCCAATTTTTGCGCGGCTTAGTCGCCTGATAATCGTAGTATTATATATCTATCACATATATATTTTTTTTAGCATTAGCCATAATAAAGTTAATAATACAAATCATTAAAAATTAAGTAATCATTTACGTGACGATTACCAACTTTTTATCACAGGCGCAGTGATAATAACATCAGTTCAATGAAACCCATTAAACGTAGTAGTCAAATGTACAAACCTGTTATGAAATTCCTCAAACAAAAATAATCACTCAAACTAGAATGTATTAGACCTGTACCAACCAGTGAGGTAAAGCGCCATGAAAACTTACTGCCAAATACTATTCGCAGTATCGTTTGTGGTCCATCAAACTGCGGAAAGACCAACTTAGTAATCAGTTTGTTGTTACACCAGAATGGGTCGCGATTTCGCAACCTTTACGTGTACTTAAAGTCTTTATATCAACCTAAATATATATTTCTGGAGAGAGTTTTGGAAAATGTTGCAGATGTGTTTTATTACAAGTATAATAATAACAGCGAGATTTTAAGTCCACACGAAGCTTCTCCAGATTAAATTATTATATTTGATGATGTTGCTTGTGAGAATCAGAACAATATACGTGATTATTTTGCCATGAGTCGTCACAAAAAAATTTATTGTTTTTACATTAACCAAACGTACACTAAAATACCTAAACAACTAGTGAGAGATAATGCTAACCTCATCGTGTTGTTTAAACAAGACGACATTAATCTAAGACACGTTTACGATGAACATATTATCGGGTCTGACATGACATGGTCTCAGTTCCGTGAAATGTGCTCGACCGCGTCGAGTAAACCGTACAGCTATGTTGTTATCAATAAGGATTGCGAGCGAAACAAAGGCTGTTACAGAATGAAGTTTGATACATTTATTGTAGTGGAATAAACGTTTTATACTTATATTATTTGCTATATATTATTCGTATCAACGAACCAGTTTAATTTGAGAAGTTGGCCAGAGTGGAATCCCAAACGATGGAACGAAACCTCAAGAAACAAATTGTAAAGTCTGCGTCGGCAGTAAAAAGAAAGGTGGAAATGATAAAAGATTTAAAAAAAGCGAATGATATGTCTTTGGAAACAATTTTTAAACCGATTGTCAACCCACTTAAACTGTTAACAAGCAAAACCGATTGTAAACGTCATATAGACGAGGAACTGGAGCGATCCAAAAGAACTAAGCACAGCGAAAGCGAGGCATCATATACTTCAAACGAAGATCTTGATTACTTCAAGAAAGTTGATGAAGATGAGGAAAACTCAGATAACGAAGTTTGTGAAACACCTAACAAAACACTCACCGCATCACCCTTTGAGGATCATGATGTTCATGAGAACTCATTTAAATTTCTACAGTCATCACCAAATATTGGAAATGATTCTTTATCATGGTCTATGACATCTGAAGTAAAGAAAAAAGATATACCTTATGGTGTTAGAAATGTAAACGGAAAACTGATGCTCGGCAATACACGTGTTTATGATGGTCATAACCGCATTTTAAAAATTGGAAACCGCAGCTTGAAAAAAACTCCGGGATTAAAAGAATTATTGTATAAAAAGATACCAAATTTAAAAATTATTACCGAAGAGGACTTACAAAATTATAAATTGGTACTTATGGATACCGATGCACACAAGCGTAACTATTATCCAACCAAACCAATAAACAGTAACAAAGGATTTAAATATATGAACGTGATCAGACCATTGTTTAAACCCCCTTTTTAAAGTCATACAAGTAGTGTCCAACGAGGTGAAGGGATTGATATTTTAAAAGAAGTCAAGAAGGATACCGATTTGGTTTACTAGGACGATCCAAATGAGTTAGTTGAACGTTTAAAATTACTTTTTTGCGCGCTGGCAACCCTGCCTGTCAGACGCAACTCGAACAGCTGTGATAATTTTAATTAAAATTTATTATTAATTTGTGTAAAACAAACCATAATTGGACTCAGATGATTAAAACAAAGCCTCGCAAATAATATGTGACAGTGTAAACATACCTAAATACAAAATAAGACATAATAATCGGACAAAGTGACCGGCCGGCTTTATTAACAAAATTCAAAAGGAGTTTAACGGATTACTTAAAACCAGGGGAGTACTGTCTTCAAACATTATTTATCTTTACTAGTACTTGTTTATGTTCAGTTTGACCCTATGTAAATCTATACTTCTATGATATGTTCAATTAAGTTGAGGTTATAACTGCAGTACACATATTCTACGTAGCTGTTACCTGATCGTAACTAGCTAATGTTTCCCTACTGTAATACTGTTATCACAATATTTAACACGGTACAAACCTCACGAAAGTGAGACTCGTCACAATTCATCACATTTCGGCCTAGTTGTGCCTCTCTTTACTTGACGTAATAGTGGAAGTAAAGTTGACGAAAACAACCTTTTGCCGCAGACATTCTACTTCTAACACCTAACAATATACATTTTAATCACTTGCGTTGGGAAATATTTATAGTTATTTAAAATAATCTTATGTAACTTAGCAGAATAACCACTTTTATTACATTGATAAAAATACCTTCAGTATCATTAAATAAAAATAAAAATACTGTAAATTTGTATTTGTTTAAAAACCAATTAGTTTTATTTTAGGGATTTCTTTCAAATTAGATACAACCATCCACAATAATTAATTTAACATCTAAGTACCTATACTGACAGTTTTCCCCACTCATTATAACAAATTCAATATTGTATCAAAACATCTGTTATACACTTTTTTGTGAATAATTCCAGGTGAGGCCCTTATTAAACACATAAAATGACTACTCGAAGTGGAATTATGACCCGCAAAATGGCTTCACAAAACACCGAGCTAAAACTCAAAATGGCACTCGAGGATTTGAAACAGAGTAGGGAAACCTGTAACCAACTTCTTAGGGAAAGAGATGAGAGTGAAGAAGAGATCAAAATTACTATTGATAAGAACTCTCAACTCAAGAAAGAATTAGCTGAATTGCATGCCCAACTCCAGGAAGTTACGGACCACCGTGACGAGTTACTTAAGACCATCAACACCTTTGATCCATGCAGCAGTATTTTCGAACAGACACTAGTACGTAATAATGAATTGGAGATTGAACTCCGAGATACCAACAGGACGTTATTGCACTTCAAAGAAGAAAAGAAACAACAACAGTTCTCGCAGACTTTGAACCTCTATGAGCCCTGGTGGGCATGCAGTAGTTTCAGATTTGAATTTAAGTATAAAAGAACAATTTGTTGATAGTAAAAATATTATAAAATCACTTAGTAATAATAGGCTAAAAAAATATTTAACACAAATTTTAACGGAGATTGTTTTATACTAAGGGGGAGAGAATTCCAAAGGCAAATAGCTGAAAGAGTGAAGGAATCGGACAGGAACCCAGATTTATGAGGGGGAATGAAGAGACTAAGATCGTGGGAAGATCGAAGATTGCGCGAAGTGGTGGAGCCTTGGTAAGTAAAACGTTGTTTCATGTAGTTTGGGGAGTGTGGGTCGTGTAAAATAGTAAAGAGAGTGCAAAGTATCCTCAGGTCTCGGCGCTGACGGATGGGCAACCATTTAAGCTGCGTGCGAAATGAGGAAATGTGGTCGTACTTACGAAGCCCGAAGATGAAACGTATTGCATTGTTGAGGAGACGGTCAAGCTTATCAAGATGGGCTTGGGAGAGGTTAGAGCAGCACACATCAGCGTAGTCAACCAGAGGCAGGACGAGAGCTTGAACCAACAGGGTCTTCGTGTGGGGAGGAAGAAAGTTTTTAAATTTGTACAGAAAGCGCAAAGTTGCGGTGACTTTTCTGCTGACCTCGACGATCTGCTTACTCCAGCAGAGAGTGCTATCCATTACCAACCCGAGATTTTTGACACTGTCACTATAAGGGATGACTATATTATTAAACAGAATCGGGTTAATCTCCACTAAGTTTAATTTGGCCAACTGCCTTGAGCTACCTATTACTAAAGCTTGGCATTTCGTAGGATTTACTGAAATGCCAAATTGGCGTGACCATTCAGCTATATGGGCAAGATCGCTATTTAAGGCTGAGATAGCGGAATTCAGGTTTTTCACGTTTACCTGAGCATAGAGCTGGAGATCATCGGCATAAAGGTGGTGAGAACACTTGAGATTGTGAGTAATATTATTGATGAAGACAGAAAAGAGGAGTGGTGACAGAATACCACCTTGAGGGACGCCGGCCTCCAGGTCATTCCATTCAGAGAACTGGCGATCGGCACGGACAGACTGTTGGCGTCCATGAAGGTAGAAGTTAAACCATTTCAGTGACTCAGAAGAGGGAAAGGATTGAAAGAAGAACATCATGGTTAACTGTATTAAACGCGTTAGAGAAGTCCGTCAGCACCAAGACAGTCACCCTAGATTCCTCCATTCCCTCCCGGATGTCTTCAGTGACCTTTAGCAGGGCAGTGGTTGTACTATGTCCGGGACGAAAGCCTGACTGGAATTCACTTATTAGGTTATTGTTGAGAACAAAACTAGAAAGCTGCTTGTGGACAGCGCCCTCTAGAACTTTCGACAGAAAAGGAAGTATTGAAATAGGGCGAAAGTGTTTCAGTTGACTGGGGTTTGGGACTTTAGGAAGTGGGAGTACGTAGGCTTTACGCCAGGTGTTTGGAAACACCCCAGAGCTTAGGGAGAAGTTTATAATATGGGTAATGGCTGGAAGAAATTGAGAGAGCACCATAGAGAGCATGGACCTACTTATATCGTCACAGCCCACAGCTTTGGATTTAATGGCAGTAATAAATTTGCGAGTCTCGTCTCCCGACACCGGAGAAAAGGAGAACAATTCTATAGGAGGTTTAGGCAAAGATAATATAGATGAGATTGTAGAATTTTTTATATTGTTATGTAATATTGGAGTCGATGTCGAGAAATGTGAATTGATTTCATTTAAAGAAAAAGGGTTACAGTTTAAGGGAGAGGCAGTTTTTACTGTACCAAGAGATTTTAGAAATTTCCAAGTGTCTGCTTGGGAAGAGCTTTGAATATTGGCGTGGATATATCGACGTTTGGCTGCTCTGACCAACCCGTTGCAGCGATTTCTGTTTGTAGACCCTGAAACAACGATCCCGTCTCAACATAGCCATCCGTACGTTGGTGGTCATCCAAGGGGCAGGGGGCCTCTTTACCTTAACCGATCGCATCGGTGCATGTGCATCAAACAGTTTTAAAATAATTGAATTTAATACAGAGACTTTATCGTCAACCGTAGGCGCAGCAAACACCGGGCACCAGTCGATGGCAGATGCGTCGGCTTTGAGCTTGTCGTGGTCTATCCTGGCGAAATTTCTTAATGTCACAATGGTGGGTTTAGGCTTTGGCGGAGTAATTTTATAACACAGGTAGATAAGGTCATGACGGGAGAAACCCGGTGCAAGTAACTGGCCATGTTTCAATACGAGGTCAGCAGAGGAAGTGAGTATCAGATCAATCCAGGAGTCAGAGGTATCGAGATTATGATGTGTGGGTGAGAGTGGAAGTATAGCGAAATTTGCTGCATCGATTACTGAACGAAGCTTTAACGACTGGGGCGTGGATTTAACAAGATTGATGTTAAAATCGCCCATGATTATGTGATGAGAATAGTCTGTACTAACAGACAGTGCTGATTCAAGAGAGGAAAGAAAATTGACAGTTGGAGGACAGTAAATCACACCGAGAACAGCCCTGACCCCTCTCAGAACGACCTCTAAGAAAATAAATTCCATAGAATGGGAATATTGGGAGGGTGAAGTAACTAGAATTTTGTAGGGGATTTCACTACGTAAATAGATGGCAACACCACCGCCACCCTTACCAACCCGATCGTTTCGAATTAGTAGGAAACCGGGTAAGCTATAGCTGGTCGATGGTAAATTTGGTTTTAACCAGGTTTCTGATACAAGTATGGCATGAATATTATTGTCAGAAAAAGAATTAAGCAGTTCGTCGTAATGACTTGGGATGCTTTATGCATTTATATGGCAAACATTGAAGCCACTGGTATTGTTGGAAATGGAATTAATTTGATTTGCAAGAGTATCGTGAGCGTTATAGTCATTTAGACTGCTATTATATGTAGAAAAAAATGAGTTATTGGATTCGTGAGCAGAATAGAAAGAATCATCATCGTCACTCATCGTAATTAGACTTCCGGGGAATAAAGTAGTTTAAACAAAATAAATACAAATATATACATATATATATATTTGATAATAAATATAATATATATGGTTATTTAAGTTTACAATATAAGATTAACAAAACAAAACTGCATTCGCCAGCCGGCCAACCGTTTACAATCAAGCAAAAGAGACAACATTAGACAATTTAAACCATTCAATGCGTGTTTCGGACCGAAGCGCTGTCAGTCTATCTGTCACTGTCAGACTGTCACGTACGATAAAAAAGACAGGTATATTTATTTTTGCTGTGTAAACTGATTTAAAAACGAAACAATATCGGGTAATACAACACGAACAATAGTTAAAGCAAACAGTTCTTTTACAGATGAGCAAGATAAGGACAATATGTGATATGTATCGACCAAAAATGCTATTTAGCCCTTGTGGAACGTTTGATTTTAGTAGGGTCAGAGGTTTTGGCTCTATTATTACCGGGTTGAGTCTTCAACTTCGCGGGGGTAACAGTCGTTACCGTACCTGATGTCTTCTGGCTGCCACCCAGGTCCCCGGGATGGGAGGCAATGAGTGCGTCCAGCTCTGGTGCACTAACAACACGACGGCGAGTGTTATCCGGCAGTTTGATGGATATGATGCCGTCAGTTGTCCAAACACTACGCATGCCGAAATGTTTTCGTGCAGCCACAAAGAGCGCCTGCCGAGAACGCGTCAGGAATTCGCTGAACACAACTGTTGATCCACGAAGCAGTGTTTTTTTGCGCCAAATCAGGGTTTTAAGATTAGCTTCGTTGAACTTGGCCAATATTGGACGAACATGGCCCTCCGATGAAACACCCAATCTATGGCAGGATACAATGTCAGTAGGTCCAATGTTCTTCAGCTGGAGTCGATCATGCAGGATATCTATCAGCTGACCCCTCACTTCGATATCAGGGGACTCTGGCACTCCGTTAATTACTAGAAACTTACGGCGGTGCCGAGTCTCAATAACATCAACACTCTTACAAAGTTCTGAGATCTGTTGGCGCAGCAGTCCGAGAATATTGCCAACCAGGTCCTTGAAGGCCGAGAAGTCCCTTCTTAGTATGCTGATGTTGTCCGATGAAGATGGTGAAGCAATAGGTCCTTGGAGATGTGACTCAAACTCAGCCATGCGCTGCATTAAAGTGTTCTCCAACGAACGCTGTGTTTCAGTTATTTGCTCTAGGGTAGCCATAGTTTATGTAGTTTTGATAGTGCAGTGGCAGTGAGATGGCTGACCGGCGGGCAGAGACAGTAAACCAACTTAAATCTTCATAGGATGAAGTTACCCACAAAGTATGTTTTTAGTTGTACTTTATTTTAACACTTTATATCAAAATTAGCAAGAAAATTAAGCTTTTTCCAAAAAAAGTCAAAAATAAATTTGGGAGGTCTTTTAAACAATTTTAACACCTACCGCCGAAAAAGAAGTACCTTTTATAATAATATTAAGTTAAGGAAAGAACGCGCAGAGTTAGTGGACAGTCTAGAGATCTATCATAATAAACTGTATGAAAGTAGATCTAAATACAATGTTGACATTGAACGGATGCAGACTGACATCTCACAATTGCATGAGTCATTAAAATCTATAATGCACAAATATATATCTGCCCAGGAACAAATAAATGAACATATCCTGGCTGCAAATAAACTTTTGGAAATAGGGAATCATAAAACAGATTTCTTATCATTACCAAATGTGCCAGATAACAGCATTTCAGGTGCCCAACAGAGTGCTAGCCAGCAGCCATCAGTGTCAACACCACATAAAAATTGTTATAATACCAAGCCCAATGTAATTATTTTTTCAGATAGGTTAGGAGTTGGTTACGGTCCCTTATTAAGCAAGGAATTAAAATGTAATGTTATTAATAATTGTATGCCAGGTGCAACACTTGATAAAATAATTAATTGTGTCCAGAATAGTCAATTTAACTCTAACTCGATCCTTGTTATAATGTTAGGAAATAGTCAAAAACTCACAAAGACAAAAATTATTCAAAATTACTCAATTTTGTCTGGCCTTAATGTTAAAAAAATATTCTTCTGTGCCCTACCTTTCTGTAAAAATCAGACAGTGCAAGAAAATGACAGTATTCACTCTTTGAATACTTTAATTTTTAATATGACTCAACGTCATAATGACAAGTTTGTGTTTTTTGACACAAATAAATTTATTAACAATAGCTTTCAATTGACTGGCAGCTCTTTACACCTGCCTTATAAACTAAAAAAACGAGTAGCTACTTTGTTAGCATATAAAATTAACTGTATTAATTTAAAATACAATACTGACATTTGCAATGATCATATTAGTACTATTACTAATTTAAATATTATTCCATTGACAACCTCTGAGACTTTAAACTGAGAAGCACGACAAAAGCCAGGCCTAATGAGTTTTTTAATATTGTTCATCAAAACATGCAAGGCCTGGCCGGCAAGGAGTTAGGATTGGGGTTATTTTTACTAGACTTTAATGTTCATGTGATTTGTTTAACGAAACATTGGTTTAAAAAATATGAATTATTAATAAATATTGATAATTACAAAGTCGGTAGTTCGTTCACAAGGGAGTCTGCTATTAGAGGAGGGTCACTTATGCTTTTAAATAGTCAATTAAAATGTAAAGAACGCAAAGATATAGTAGCACTCTCAGTTGAACAAATTATTGAGCTAGCGTGTGCTGAGCTGGAGCAGTATGTAATGATTAGCGTATATAGGCCCCCCTCTGCGAATTACCACACTTTTGAATCCACGATGGATGATGTCTTAAAAAAAGTTTGTAAATCAAATAAGAAAATAGTTGTATGTGGAGATTTTAACATTGATATATTGGTAAACACGCAGACATCAATCCGTTTTCTTAATCTTTTTAAGTCGTATAATTTAATAAATATTTTTAATGAACCTACAAGGGTGACCCCCACATCGACTACTTGCTTAGACAATATTTTTTGTAATAGCGATGTAATTGATAAATCTATTTTAAATTGTCTAAGCTCGGACCATAGTGGACAAAAGGCATCATTTGAACACCATCATGTCTCGAACATTATAGATGTTGTTTGTAGGCCAGTTACCATCAATAGAATTGACAGATTTAAGGAAAAAATTAATGATAGTGTTCATTTAATAAAACCTAGAGTTATACGAGAATCTTTTTGGCTTAATTAAAAATGAATTTGATCAGATTTTTACGGAAAGAAAGATAAAAATAAATAACCTAAAGAGTAAGTTCAATGATTGGGCTACTCCTGGTATTTATAAAAGTAGAAATACATTATATGACTTGTATAGTTTAAAAGCAGATTCTCAGAACCCACAGATCATAGAGTATGTTAAAAAGTATTCTAAAATATTTAAACAAGTATGTGCCAAAGCAAAGTCAAACCATCTACGTAGCATAATTACAGGTTCTACTAATAAAGCGAAGGCTACGTGGAATATTATAAATAAGGAAACTTGTAGACAAAAACCAAGGGATCACACTTACTCTCTCAAAGTTGGAGATAAGCTAATTAAATCAAACACAGAAGTTGCAAATACTTTTGAGAAATTGTTCTCAAACATAGCTACCTCTACAACTAAAGAACTTGCATCTTCTGCTGAACTAGCTGAGTCTCTTTTAAAGTCAGGTGTTAATGAGTGTCAATCTCCATTAAATTTTAGACATATAAACGCTGAGGAAATACTAAAAACATTTAGGGAATTAAATATGAAAAAAACTAAGGATCTATGGGGAATCTCTGTCAATATCATTAATACAATAATAAATGCAATAGCCCCTCACCTTACAATTATATTTAACAAATGTATTGATGATGGAGAATTCCCAACTTTAATGAAATTTAGCAAAAATATTACTTTATTTAAATCGGGTAAGAAAACTGATCCCTACAATTTTCGACCAATTCAATTCAATTCAATATATTTATTGCATTCTATAATGTTACACAGGTGTTATAATTATAAGATTAAACGAACTTACCTTAAGTGAAGTTCAATCTTAATTATACTTGCTGATTGTTTGAGATATATTTACGAGTAGATGTTTGAAGTTCGGTTGCGAATAAGTTGCTTATTAGTTTAGAAAATGCAAAAAACATTTTGAAAACTAAGTACAATCCGGAGACGTTTGATGGCAAATCGAAACAAAAAAGGTACTTATATTTAATCATATCTTTTAAGTTTAGTGCTAAGGCTGAGTAACTAATGAATTCACGTAGAATGTCTGAAATTCTGAATGCGTCAAGAGTAAAATTACGTTCCATTTAGGTCTCACATAATATACTGCACAAGCCAGGCCACAAAATAATAACTAGTCTATTACGATAGTGTTACATCACACTTCTTTTTTTTTTTTTTTTGTAAATATATTTTTATTTTATTATCTGATTATAACAACAATGTCCATTGTTAGCAAATTCCATAATTGAGTGATTAACATCGAAAACAATTGTTCCTGAAGACCGGTTGTAAGACAAATATGTTGTCATAAGTACTGTAAATACTTATTTCAATAGTGTTCTAACAAAAAAAAAACAAATAAAAAGATTAAAATGAATATAACGAAAGGAGAGTATCTTATAAAAAAAAAATGCAGGTGCGCAATCATAATATCTTAGCGTATGATTACAATTAATATTTTTACTAAAGGTGGCAATAATGATTAAAAATATTTATACTTTAAATGATAAAAGTCTTTGACTACCACAAACTAGACACAATAGAAAATCTATTGTTTGCGGCTCCGCGTAGCGCTCAACGTGTTAACAATCAATTATTATATTCTTTTATTTTTTATCTCAGCTAAGGCCGGTAATCTATAGAATCAGTACGGGAAATTCCAAGTAACTGACCTATGTAATTAAGTTGGCATATTTGTTAATGTTGAGGGTTCATCCTGTAAAAAGTTGTTTTTTTTTTTTTTTTAATTGGTTAAAAACATCAATCGTTATGCATTATGCAACTTTTAATCTAGTCACTTAATGAATGGGTGACCGTGGTCAAACAACTTCAAGTTTAATCACTTTAGTCACTTATTGGATCAACCTCAGGTTTGGTCACTAAATGGATGGGTGACCGGGGTTCTAGAAACCTCAATTTTGGTCACAAATGTAAGGATAACCATAGTTAAGATACATCCATAATGCTACCGAATGTTAATATTATGGAAATAATATTGCATAATTTGGTTGAAAATATCGATTGAATTCAATACGGTAGCTTATGCTTTATATTTAGCAAAATAGAGCGTATAATCGGATCATAAAACCAAATATTTTATCAGTTGATAATATTGTAAACTAACAGAAAAAAATGTTCTTTAACAGACTCAGTTATAGCTTTATTTGAATGCAGCAATGTAGGCATAATTTTAATAAATGTAACATTAAGTTTATAATGTGAAAGAATGTGTTAATTTTTTTTTTTTTTTTAAATATATATATTTTTTTTTTTTTATTTTTTTTTTTTTATTTGCTATGGTAGAAAATATTATTGAATACGATAAATGTATTTATCAGTTCGACTTATCTGTTTTAGCTCTATATTGCCCATCTCTTATTTTTATTGACTGTTATTGGGCAGTCAACGGGTTAAGTGTTTACCAACAGGGAATGGTTCTATCTGAGACATGTTTCTACATGTACAGGTTAATTATGGTATCTACTAAAATGTCTGGTTACTAGGCTTTGTTTTTGGAATTTATTTCCATATTTTTTATTTATACCTAATTGATTTAAATTAAGTTTTCTACATGAATTAATTAGTTGAAGTACAATTATTCTTAATGTATTATTTTCCATCACACATTATTGTCAAGATTGTCATCTTCTTTAGTAATTAGTAATTACAAGAATACTTTGTTCAGAAATTTAGTTTCAATATGTCATATTTAAGGAAATTCAAGCCCGGACATTATGTAATTTTTACCAGGACAACAGGTATTAGACTGTTCCTGTTTTAGTGACTTAAAGGAAATAAAAGTAATCTCTAAGATTATATTTAAGGTGATATACCAATAAGTACATATGTAGGGGTACCTACTATGTTCTTATTGTGAATTTATCTATTCTTAATTTTGAGAAATGTCTGTCTTAATGGTAATTTAAAAGGGATATTTCAATTTTAAGAAATTGAATAAGTATAATGATTTTGTTAGATTATGATCAGAACTTTTAAGTGATTAGAAGCAGTTCCTTAGCATGTGATAGGGGTCACAGCGTTATTTTATTTTATTATCATAAATATATAAAAAACAAAAGATCTATTGAAATAACTAAATTAGTATTAGGTAAATGATCATCACATAGCCTTTATGTTAATTCAGCGGTTACAGAAGTCTACCTTGATAAGGTTTTATTACATTATTTTTTTATAGTCCTCAATTAATCATAACAAGATATTCAGAAGAAGGTCAGCCAAAGAAAAGATGGTTCCACACATATAGCTTGGGCTTGACTGGAAAAAGACTCAGCACAAAAGGCTTAATAAATAATAAATAAATAGTTATATACATATTACTAATCTTACAGACTTTTGTCCATCTTATACTTATTTCATATCGTTATGATGGAGGACTGAACAAATCAAGCGTTCCCAATAGTTTTAAAATGTATCTTATTTTGAATAATGGTACTTATGTAAGTACATATTTATAAATAGGTATGCTTAGTACATTACATTGTTTACCACAATGAAGTAAAGGAAAGGAATCTGGAATATCTAGGTTATTATTTAATTAAATAATGTAAGCCTAATATTTTAAGGGTTTTTATGGTACTTCCATAACACCTTTACTTTTCAATTTGTTTGTGGCATTAACTTTGGATTAGGGTTAATACATTTTAACCTTAAGGATTTCTATGCAAAAATTCTTTGACATGAAGTATAAGCTGATAAGATGGCATCTGATTTGTCACAAGCTGGATTTTATAAACGTTGTCTTGTCAAAATCCTTGTTTCACTGCAATTTCGCAGGACTATTTATTTCTTCCAAGAATTGCATAAGTGCAATAATACCTTTAAATACTAATTAATTAGTAAAATATTGGGTTAGTTATATAATTTCTTGATAAATTATTCAGTAGTGCAACTTCATTATCTGACTATGGTAAAAACCAAGAAAGGGTTATTTTGGAGTTTTGAACCAAACAATGGATTCATTAGCGCAATGGCTAAGACTTTATAATAGAGATTTGTGATTAATAAGATGGCCAGTAAAGTAATCCATAGCTTTGATAAGTAAGTATCTGTATCTCTATTGTAACCTTCTTTCTTGAGGTAAAGGGCTTTTCACAATAATTCCGGTTTGAATTTTCTATCTCCATCCAATCCCTTAGGAACTAGTTAAAACCATCTTTGTTTATTTGTAATAGTATTTATCAGATATTAGCACTATTGTCTGACAATAGTAATATTATAGTGTTGTGTTGATTTTGTACAATTGGTTTTACAATTTTATATAGTATTGTTTCATACTGTCATCACATTAGCTTACAGTGCAAGATTTCAAATAATTTGTTTGATTTTTCATTTGTTATGTATGTAATATAACACTAATTGCATAGCAACAGGTTAGTTAATATAACAAGTGAGCCTGCTTGTTTGTCCATAATTTCTTTTTATTCTCTTAGTATATTAGCGCTTGTTTAATAATGAGTGAGCCTGCCCATTTCTATATACTGTCTATTTGCTTAGTAACAGTAGGACTTGGTGTTTAAAATGAGTGATCCTGCTCATTTGTCCATACTATTTGTTGTCTCATGATAGTAGCGCTAGTTGATTGAAATTGAGTGAGTATGCTTGTCTGTCCATACTATTCTATCCACTTGGTGGTAGCGTTAGACATCTAATATTTTTGTGTACTTATTCAAATTTAATTTTCATAGTATTGCAACATATACTGTCATACTGTCTTCCCGCTTTGTGAAAGCGCTTAATGTCAGGTCATTAGTGCACCAGCTCAATTTCTAGTTTTCCTGGTATTGCAACATACTGTCTATCCGCACTGTGATAGCGCTAGATGGCAATTAATTGGTGCACTGGATCAATTTCCATTTTCATGGTATAGCAACATACTGTCTATCCGATAAGTGATAGAGCTAGATGTCAAATAATAGGTGCATTGGCTCAATTTTCATGGTCTATTGCCCATTATGTATATACTACCCAGGCGTTTGAAGTTTATTTCAGTAGGTAATTTGTAAAGTTTTCTCAACACCCAGCCATTGCGTTTCCACTTCAATTTCATTGATATAGACTGAAGCCTGAGGAGGCTGCTTCAATATTTTCTATGTGAGTCTCCATACTTGTGTCATGGTTTCTTCATCTTGCTGTTTTCTAAATTTCTTAAGTTTTCCTTATTTTCATAAATTGTATATTTACTAGGTATCTTCAGTTTTGGGGCGAACTGGAGCTTAAACTTGATAGCTCTGTATTTCATTCTCAACTTCTATTAAGTTTTTTAGAAGAAAAAGTAACAAGATTATAATTTAAAAATGACTTTTAGGTTAGATTCTATCAATCAATTATACATTAGGTACCTAAGTAATTCCTTCATAGGAGAATATCTATAATTCACAAAAGGAAGTAAAGTATTTGATTGTACATACCTGTAACTGGAACTAATGAATATATAAGTTGATTCCATTAATATAGCGTTAAAAAACAAACCATAACCGCGCCTGATTATGGCGCTCATCCCTTGTTGATTTTTGGCTGAAATTCACTATAAACCTTATTGTAAACACAATCCACATAGAGAACTGTATAATAGCATTCTAAACACTAACTTTTAAGCTACAAATAGAGTAAATAATAGTTATTTTACACATTTTATTGCAAGGACTACGTGCCCGCGCTGTCACAAACCATCGTAATGACATTACCAACAAATGTTGCCATTTGCAGGGATAAATGTTTTTTCTTTTCCAGCTTTAAAACATTGTGACCCGACGCTGTTGTAGAACATCGGTACTACTCGTAAATATATCTCAAACAATCAGCAAGTATAATTAGATACATAAAATAGATCATTATAGACCCTGTAGGGCACAACAATAAGATAGGTATTGTGGGCAGAGAGGATGACGCCATGCATAATTAGATCAATTTGTTTATTTTAAGAAGTTGTAAAGAATTAAAATAATTAAGAAATCATATGATAATTATTGAATAATTTATTGAATAACATAATCAAATAAATAGTATTTTTAGGCATTTAAATGTTTATTTATCTTTGGATTTCATTTATTGTTTTAGATTGTTGTCATTTAAATATTCGTTTATTGTGTAATAACATTTTTTTATTAACATTAATTTTAATTGTTTTATAAATTTTAAATCATTTACTTCATTTTTCATAGACTCCGGCAATCGGTTGTAAATTTGTATGGACATAACGTATGGGCTGGAAGAATGAATCTTTAGACGGACAGTAGGTAGAATCAATTTATTTTTATATCTTAGCGAGTAATGTAGATTAGCGCGGTTTTGATATAAGTTTGGGTGTTTCCTGACAAATTTACACATTTCTAGAATGTACATACATGGCAGGGGGAGTATGTTAAACCTTTGAAAGTATGGTTTGCAGCTTTCAGTCTGTTTTATATAGGCTAAGATTCTAATAAGTTTTTTCTGGAGAATGAAAAGGGTAGATGCGTCGGTACTATTTCCCCATAGAATGAGACCGTAGCTTAGCCATGCGTTTGCGTAGGCATAGTAAGTACTGAGTGCCGCTTCAAGGTCAGTTGTCTTTTTCACTTCATAAAGTGCATACGCATAGCTAGATAGTTTTGATTTTATTTTCTGGACGTGTGCTTACCAATTTAAGTGGGTATCTATTTCTACGCCAAGCAATGTGAATGTGTTGACCGATTCCAATTTAATACCGTTGTAAGTGAAGTCTATATTTAGTGCCTTTTTCTGATATGGGTGAAGTCATAATTTTTGTTTTTTGAAAATTTATTTCTAAATTGTGGTCGTCCATCCAGTTGGAGATTATTGAAAAAAGGTGGGTAAGTTTTTTATTTAAAATGTCAGTATTGTTATTGCTTGACGAAAGCAGCGAAATGTCGTCTGCGAACAGAACACACGGCTCCTCCACTATCTTAGGCAGGTCGTTGATGTAAATCAAAAAAAGGAACATCCAACGACGCTTCCCTGGGGGATTGACGCGTTAAGGATCCTACAGCCTGAGCGGACTTGAGAGATTACTTTAGAAAAGCTGTCATAGTGGTCAATTTCTACGAATTGCTCCCTGTTTTCAAGATACGACGCGAACCATTTGTATGACCTACCGCGAATACCTACTCCGTGTAATTTTTGAAGAAGTATATTGTATTGGACCTTATCGTAGGCTTTTGTCATGTCCAATACTCACAGCATATTTTTTGCAATCTAATATTTTATTAATTTCTTCTATAAATTTAAATATTGCTAGGGTAGTGGACCGGTTTTTGCGAAACCCGTTTTGGTTTTCGCTGAAGACATTAAATTTTTCACAAAAATTATAGACGCGGTCACACATTACCTTTTCGAAAATTTTTGAAGCGGTGGGTAGAAGGGCTATGGGCCGATAATTACTTGGCTCTGTTTTTTCATTTTTTTTGTAAATTGGTTTCACAATGGTTTTTTTTAGAATAGTAGGAAAAATACCTTCTTCAAATGATTGGTTAATAAGTAAACAAAGAGGTGGTGTTAATGCATCTGCACAGTGTCTAAACAAGATAGGCGGTAGTTCATCTATACCAAAGCTCCGTTTGTTCTTTAAGTTTTTTATGATTTTGTTTACTTCCTTGCAGTCTACCGGGCTGAGGAACATTGAGTTCTCGGTGGCGCAGAGCACGGGGCGGCCGCGGGGCCCTGATGCGTCACCGCCTGCGCCGGCCGGTGCGACAGTTCGCTCGCCGATCGATGCAAAGTAGTCATTAAATAGATCTGCAACTAGATGTCGTTCGGAAGTGAAGCCATTTTTTGTTTTTAATTTAATATTTGCTTTACGTTTATTTAGTTTCTTGTTCATTCTTTCGTGTATAATGTTCCACATAGTTTTAATCTTATTATCTGAGTTTTTTATTTTATTTTTATAATGTATTTTTTTTGCACAAGCTACGGCTTGTTTTAGTATTTTTTATGGTACTGATTAATAATATGATTTTTGGATTTGATAGATAGTAATTTAAGGAGCCTTTTATTTTGACAAGATTTTTTATGCCTACCGTTAGCCAGTACTTTTTTTTATTAGTTTTTAGTAAAACTTTTTTTTTGGGAATATATTTATTTAGTACTTCTAATAATTTATAGTGGAATGCATTATAATTTGTATTCATATTTTCATAGGGTTTAATTATTTCACACCAGTCTATCAAACTAATTTGTGATTTAAATAATTCTAGTGACTCTTCCTTAAAGAACCTTTGTTCTTTATACTGAATTTCTTGCTTTGTTTGTTGGGGTATTTTCAACCGACTTCAAAAAAGGAGGAGGTTCTCAATTCGTCGGTATCTTTTTTTATTTTTTATTTTATGTATGTTCAGCGATCATTCGCAGTAACGTTGACCGATTTCGATAATTATTTTTTTGTTTGAAAGGTAATACTTTTAGAATGGTCCCATATAAATTTGGTTAAATTCTGATGATGGGATCTATAAGAAAATCATCAAACATTGCATAAACTCCGTACCACGCCAACTGATTTTAGTATCTATCTTACCTATATCTTTGCCAAATGTGGACCGATTTTGATGATTCTTTTTTTAATGAATAGCTTATACTATAATGAAACATTTTTAGAAAAAATTTCACCCCTAAGGGTGGAAAAATAGGAAATGAAATCGGTGTTCAGCAGTTAAATTATGTTTGCACTCGTAAGATTTGTTTTGATTAGGATTTATCACTAAAATGGATGAAATAAGTTAATTTTATAAAAAAAATAAAAACCGACTTCAAAAAACTAAAACGCTAAAAATAATCTTAACACTTAAGTACCTAATCAGTTACTTTTGGAGTCGGTGCCAGTCAATGAGAGACCAATGTTTTCGTTTGCACCGACTCCAAAAGTAGCTGATTAGGTACTTAAGTGTTGAGATTATTTTTAGCGTTTTAGTTTTTTGAAGTCGGTTTTTATTTTCAATTCTATAGTGGCTCCGGCATGGTCCGAAAATCCAAGGTCTTTAACTGAGGTGTTAATATCTATATGTTTAAAGTTTGTAAAGATATGATCTAGGCATGTAGCTGACGTCCGCGTGACTCGTGTTGGTTTGTTTATGTGTTGGGTATAGTTATATTGTGACATTAGATCCAAGAATAGTTTAGATTTTGTATTAATTTTTAAAACGTTAACGTTAAAGTCTCCACCGATGATTACGTTTAATTTACTGTATTTATTATTTATGTATTTTAAAATTAATTTTATTTGATTATAAAATACGTCCTCCTCTCTTCCATTCCAATACATTGTAATTAATAAAATGTTATATTTAATTAGTTTGACTGCACACAATTCCAATATATAATCAACAGACATGATTTTAATATCACTCAATTCGATAGAGTCGATGTGTTCTTGAAGCATGATGCATACACCGCCACCTAACCGAGATTCACGGCAATATGCTGTTGCTAATTTATAGCCTGTAAAATTTATCATTTCAAGTTTTTCATTTGTTAACCATGATTCCGAAACGCATATAGCCTGGAAAATGGGATTTTGGTCTATATATGCTTCCAAAATATGTTGTTTATTAAATAGACTTTGAAAGTTTTGGAAAAATATTTTAAAACCCTGTTCTGTGGTTTCGATAGGAATTGTTACTGTCTCTAATATGTTGTTTTTTTTTCTCGTAGTGTTGTGAATTCTTGTCTCGTTGGTTGTAGTCTATGCGGTTTGGAGAGGAAGTAGTAAAATCTTTAGTAGTGTTTTGTCCCGAATAGTCAAATGGTTGTCCTTCCACGTATAGTTAGCTGTTACGGATTACAGCGTGTAAACCTTTTTTGCGGGCTGTAAACATTTGGTCTCGTAGTTTTTTTCTTTCCATTCTTGCAGTTTTGTCCAAAAATTCTGTGACTGATAGCCCTGTTCCTTGGAAGTAATTATTATTGTTTAGTATATATTTGGTCATTCTCTTACTAATTAATTCTATTACAATCGGGCGGTTTACACTTCGGTTTCTACCGATCCGGTAAGAATCTTCGATGTATCCGACCAAGTCAATATCCATGATATCTCGGAATACAGTTATTATTCTGTTGTGTAATTCGCCTTCCGATTCCCTGAAATGTTCTGATAAGCCGTGAAGGACAATCTTTTTACTGTTATCTTCCAAATAATTGTTGTGTAATAATTGTGGTGTAGTAGAAGTAATTTTTGACTGTAACTCACTCATTTCCTTTCGTAAAGTTTCGTTTTCCTGTTCTATGTTTTTAATTTTATTTTTTATTGTTTCAATTTCTGTGTTTCTTAATTTATCTTGATTTTTTATAAAGTTTGTTTCTTGAAGGAGTTCATTTCTTAATTGGTTTATTGCTTTGCTTATTTCTGTTTGGATTGTTGTTTGAATTTGAGATATAATGTTATGGTTATTTTCTTTTAATTTTTGTGCAATTATTTCACTTATACTTTGTATGGATAACGTCTCAGTGTACTTATTTTCCCTTTCCGAACTATCTTCAATAACAGTATCGCCTAGTATACTATCATAGTATGATGTATCGACGGTTTTATTAGGTCTTCTTAATGTTACGTTATTGTTTTCAGGGGAGGAAGACGGTTCGCGGATAGCGTCACAGTCTTTGGGACGTATTAGTGTATTTTTGTTTCCGACTTTAGGCGTTTTACAGTGGCATTCCTGACATTTCCAGTTTTTCTTATGATCCGGGGTCATGGTGTTGTAGAATCTCTTGCTAGGGACGTTTGCACAGTCTAAATCATATGTGTGGTTGCACTTTGCACAGGTGAGATACTCCCTGTTCGGTATATCTTTTAAACATCCCGCACAAGACGTCATTTTTTAATTTGCCTTTCGACCTCTATGTTTAGTAAAGTACTAATACCTACTATGGTTCAGTCTATAAATCTGATAATCTGAATAACGTAAACTAGATGTCGATTAAGTAGAAACCATTTTTTTGTACAAAAATACGTAAAAGCTGGATCACCGCGGTGATTCGATCTCGCGGCCCACGAAAATAACTTCACGCCGGGTGGCACATAGACCGCTGTTCCAGCGCGACAGTATCTAGTTGGGCGAAATTTGCAATATGTTTATAACAGTATACAGCCGTTTGTTATTGAGTTTTAAATTATTGATTTTTTGCATAATCACCATCACTTTTAATTTTATAACAATATTTTTATTTTCTTGCAATGCAATCTTGTTTGTTATATTGTTATTATAGTTTTTCAGTAAAATTAAATGTTATTATAGCACTTTTAGAAAGATTTTATCGATTAAACGTCACTTTTATATTTACTGTGATATCACAACATCATCTTTGTATTTTTGTTTGCGAACACTGTCACTAAATATTTGGTCTTTAATACACACACCATTATAAATTTACAATAAAAAGATAACTTTATTTTTTTTTAAAACAAAAAAGTTCACGGAGCTTATGTTTACGTTGGCAGTGGCGCCATCTCTTCCATTATGATTCCACCAATATCTATCTTACCCATACTTAGTAAAATTTTTGAAAAAATATTGTTTAATCAACTTTTATCTCACTTTGTCCTAAATAAGTTACTACATGATAAACAATACGGTTTCACAAAAGGTAGAAATACTACCGATGCTGGAGTTGCACTCCTAAAACATGTATTCGATGCTTGGGAAAGTAAGCAAGATGCTTTAGGTATCTTCTGTGATCTTTCTAAGGCCTTTGATTGTGTAGATCATCAAACTTTACTAAAAAAGTTGAGACATTATGGGGTTTCAAAAGAGTCCTTAGATTTATTAAACTCTTATCTCACAGGCAGAACTCAAAATGTATGTATAAATGGAAATGAATCTTCAGGGTCACCTCTTACCATGGGTGTACCGCAGGGATCAATATTAGGACCCCTGCTATTTCTAATTTATATAAATGACTTTCCTTACTTTGCAACCGACCTATGTGAGGTGGTATTATTTGAAGATGATACATCACTGATCTTTAAAATTAAAAGAGGTCAAGAATCTTTTGACGATGTAAATAATGCACTCTCGCGGGTTCTGCATTGGTTTAGTACCAACAATCTTTTGCTCAATGCAAGCAAAACGAAATGCATAAAATTTACAATGCCAAATGTAAGGCAGGTCTCAACACATATCATTGTAAAAGATGAACGACTGGATACTAGTAATTCCACTACCTTTTTGGGAATAACTTTAGATTCCCGTCTGCAATGGGGTGCTCATATTGAGACTCTGTCTTCTGTCTTGTCAAAATAAAAGGCTCCTTAAATTACTATCTATCAAATCCAAAAATCATATTATTAATCAGTACCATAAAAAATACTAAAACAAGCCGTAGCTTGTGCAAAAAAAATACATTATAAAAATAAAATAAAAAACTCAGATAATAAGATTAAAACTATGTGGAACATTATACACGAAAGAATGAACAAGAAACTAAATAAACGTAAAGCAAATATTAAATTAAAAACAAAAAATGGCTTCACTTCCGAACGACATCTAGTTGCAGATCTATTTAATGACTACTTTGCATCGATCGGCGAGCGAACTGTCGCACCGGCCGGCGCAGGCGGTGACGCATCAGGGCCCCGCGGCCGCCCCGTGCTCTGCGCCACCGAGAACTCAATGTTCCTCAGCCCGGTAGACTGCAAGGAAGTAAACAAAATCATAAAAAACTTAAAGAACAAACGGAGCTTTGGTATAGATGAACTACCGCCTATCTTGTTTAGACACTGTGCAGATGCATTAACACCACCTCTTTGTTTACTTATTAACCAATCATTTGAAGAAGGTATTTTTCCTACTATTCTAAAAAAAACCATTGTGAAACCAATTTACAAAAAAAATTAAAAAACAGAGCCAAGTAATTATCGGCCCATAGCCCTTCTACCCACCGCTTCAAAAATTTTCGAAAAGGTAATGTGTGACCGCGTCTATAATTTTTGTGAAAAATTTAATGTCTTCAGCGAAAACCAAAACGGGTTTCGCAAAAACTTACCCTAGCAATATTTAAATTTATAGAAGAAATTAATAAAATATTAGATTGCAAAAAATATGCCGTGAGTATTGGACATGACAAAAGCCTACGATAAGGTCCAATACAATATACTTCTTCAAACACGGAGTAGGTATTCGCGGTAGGTCATACAAATGGTTCGCGTCGTATCTTGAAAACAGGGAGCAATTCGTAGAAATTGACCACTATGACAGCTTTTCTAAAGTAATCTCTCAAGTCCGCTCAGGCTGTAGGATCCTTAACGCGTCAATCCCCCAGGGAAGCGTCGTTGGATGTTTCCTTTTTTTGATTTACATCAACGACCTGCCTAAGATAGTGGAGGAGCCGTGTGTTCTGTTCGCAGACGACATTTCGCTGCTTTCGTCAAGCAATAACAATACTGACATTTTAAATAAAAAACTTACCCACCTTTTTTCAATAATCTCCAACTGGATGGACGACCACAATTTAGAAATAAATTTTCAAAAAACAAAAATTATGACTTTTCACCCATATCAGAAAAAGGCACTAAATATAGACTTCACTTACAACGGTATTAAATTGGAATCGGTCAACACATTCACATTGCTTGGCGTAGAAATAGATACTCACTTAAATTGGAAAGCACACGTCCAGAAAATAAAATCAAAACTATCTAGGTATGCGTATGCACTTTATGAAGTGAAAAAGACAACTGACCTTGAAGCGGCACTCAGTACTTACTATGCCTACGCAAACGCATGGCTAAGCTACGGTCTCATTCTATGGGGAAATAGTACCGACGCATCTACCCTTTTCATTCTCCAGAAAAAACTTATTAGAATCTTAGCCTATATAAAACAGACTGAAAGCTGCAAACCATACTTTCAAAGGTTTAACATACTCCCCCTGCCATGTATGTACATTCTAGAAATGTGTAAATTTGTCAGGAAACACCCAAACTTATATCAAAACCGCGCTAATCTACATTACTCGCTAAGATATAAAAATAAATTGATTCTACCTACTGTCCGTCTAAAGATTCATTCTTCCAGCCCATACGTTATGTCCATACGAATTTACAACCGATTGCCGGAGTCTATGAAAAATGAAGTAAATGATTTAAAATTTATAAAACAATTAAAATTAATGTTAATAAAAAAATGTTATTACACAATAAACGAATACTTAAATGACAACAATCTAAAACAATAAATGAAATCCAAAGATAAATAAATATTTAAATGCCTAAAAATACTATTTATTTGATTATGTTATTCAATAAATTATTCAATAATTATCATATGATTTCTTAATTTAACCATAAAAACCCTTAAAATATTAGGCTTACATTATTTAATTAAATAATAACCTAGATATTCCAGATTCCTTTCCTTTACTTCATTGTGGTAAACAATGTAATGTACTAAGCATACCTATTTATAAATATGTACTTACATAAGTACCATTATTCAAAATAAGATACATTTTAAAACTATTGGGAACGCTTGATTTGTTCAGTCCTCCATCATAACGATATGAAATAAGTATAAGATGGACAAAAGTCTGTAAGATTAGTAATATGTATATAACTATTTATTTATTATTTATTAAGCCTTTTGTGCTGAGTCTTTTTCCAGTCAAGCCCAAGCTATATGTGTGGAACCATCTTTTCTTTGGCTGACCTTCTTCTGAATATCTTGTTATGATTAATTGAGGACTATAAAAAATTAATGTAATAAAACCTTATCAAGGTAGACTTCTGTAACCGCTGAATTAACATAAAGGCTATGTGATGATCATTTACCTAATACTAATTTAGTTATTTCAATAGATCTTTTGTTTTTTATATATTTATGATAATAAAATAAAATAACGCTGTGACCCCTATCACATGCTAAGGAACTGCTTCTAATCACTTAAAAGTTCTGATCATAATCTAACAAAATCATTATACTTATTCAATTTCTTAAAATTGAAATATCCCTTTTAAATTACCATTAAGACAGACATTTCTCAAAATTAAGAATAGATAAATTCACAATAAGAACATAGTAGGTACCCCTACATATGTACTTATTGGTATATCACCTTAAATATAATCTTAGAGATTACTTTTATTTCCTTTAAGTCACTAAAACAGGAACAGTCTAATACCTGTTGTCCTGATAAAAATTACATAATGTCCGGGCTTGAATTTCCTTAAATATGACATATTGAAACTAAATTTCTGAACAAAGTATTCTTGTAATTACTAATTACTAAAGAAGATGACAATCTTGACAATAATGTGTGATGGAAAATAATACATTAAGAATAATTGTACTTCAATTAATTAATTCATGTAGAAAACTTAATTTAAATCAATTAGGTATAAATAAAAAATATGGAAGTAAATTCCAAAAACAAAGCCTAGTAACCAGACATTTTAGTAGATACCATAATTAACCTGTACATGTAGAAACATGTCTCAGATAGAACCATTCCCTGTTGGTAAACACTTAACCCGTTGACTGCCCAATAACAGTCAATAAAAATAAGAGATGGGCAATATAGAGCTAAAACAGATAAGTCGAACTGATAAATACATTTATCGTATTCAATAATATTTTCTACCATAGCAAATAAAAAAAAAAAAATAAAAAAAAAAAAATATATATATTTAAAAAAAAAAAAAAAATTAACACATTCTTTCACATTATAAACTTAATGTTACATTTATTAAAATTATGCCTACATTGCTGCATTCAAATAAAGCTATAACTGAGTCTGTTAAAGAACATTTTTTTCTGTTAGTTTACAATATTATCAACTGATAAAATATTTGGTTTTATGATCCGATTATACGCTCTATTTTGCTAAATATAAAGCATAAGCTACCGTATTGAATTCAATCGATATTTTCAACCAAATTATGCAATATTATTTCCATAATATTAACATTCGGTAGCATTATGGATGTATCTTAACTATGGTTATCCTTACATTTGTGACCAAAATTGAGGTTTCTAGAACCCCGGTCACCCATCCATTTAGTGACCAAACCTGAGGTTGATCCAATAAGTGACTAAAGTGATTAAACTTGAAGTTGTTTGACCACGGTCACCCATTCATTAAGTGACTAGATTAAAAGTTGCATAATGCATAACGATTGATGTTTTTAACCAATTAAAAAAAAAAAAAAAAACAACTTTTTACAGGATGAACCCTCAACATTAACAAATATGCCAACTTAATTACATAGGTCAGTTACTTGGAATTTCCCGTACTGATTCTATAGATTACCGGCCTTAGCTGAGATAAAAAATAAAAGAATATAATAATTGATTGTTAACACGTTGAGCGCTACGCGGAGCCGCAAACAATAGATTTTCTATTGTGTCTAGTTTGTGGTAGTCAAAGACTTTTATCATTTAAAGTATAAATATTTTTAATCATTATTGCCACCTTTAGTAAAAATATTAATTGTAATCATACGCTAAGATATTATGATTGCGCACCTGCATTTTTTTTTTATAAGATACTCTCCTTTCGTTATATTCATTTTAATCTTTTTATTTGTTTTTTTTTTGTTAGAACACTATTGAAATAAGTATTTACAGTACTTATGACAACATATTTGTCTTACAACCGGTCTTCAGGAACAATTGTTTTCGATGTTAATCACTCAATTATGGAATTTGCTAACAATGGACATTGTTGTTATAATCAGATAATAAAATAAAAATATATTTACAAAAAAAAAAAAAAAAGAAGTGTGATGTAACACTATCGTAATAGACTAGTTATTATTTTGTGGCCTGGCTTGTGCAGTATATTATGTGAGACCTAAATGGAACGTAATTTTACTCTTGACGCATTCAGAATTTCAGACATTCTACGTGAATTCATTAGTTACTCAGCCTTAGCACTAAACTTAAAAGATATGATTAAATATAAGTACCTTTTTTGTTTCGATTTGCCATCAAACGTCTCCGGATTGTACTTAGTTTTCAAAATGTTTTTTGCATTTTCTAAACTAATAAGCAACTTATTCGCAACCGAACTTCAAACATCTACTCGTAAATATATCTCAAACAATCAGCAAGTATAATTAAGATTGAACTTCACTTAAGGTAAGTTCGTTTAATCTTATAATTATAACACCTGTGTAACATTATAGAATGCAATAAATATATTGAATTGAATTGAATTGGTCGAAAATTGTAGGGATCAGTTTTCTTACCCGATTTAAATAAAGTAATATTTTTGCTAAATTTCATTAAAGTTGGGAATTCTCCATCATCAATACATTTGTTAAATATAATTGTAAGGTGAGGGGCTATTGCATTTATTATTGTATTAATGATATTGACAGAGATTCCCCATAGATCCTTAGTTTTTTTCATATTTAATTCCCTAAATGTTTTTAGTATTTCCTCAGCGTTTATATGTCTAAAATTTAATGGAGATTGACACTCATTAACACCTGACTTTAAAAGAGACTCAGCTAGTTCAGCAGAAGATGCAAGTTCTTTAGTTGTAGAGGTAGCTATGTTTGAGAACAATTTCTCAAAAGTATTTGCAACTTCTGTGTTTGATTTAATTAGCTTATCTCCAACTTTGAGAGAGTAAGTGTGATCCCTTGGTTTTTGTCTACAAGTTTCCTTATTTATAATATTCCACGTAGCCTTCGCTTTATTAGTAGAACCTGTAATTATGCTACGTAGATGGTTTGACTTTGCTTTGGCACATACTTGTTTAAATATTTTAGAATACTTTTTAACATACTCTATGATCTGTGGGTTCTGAGAATCTGCTTTTAAACTATACAAGTCATATAATGTATTTCTACTTTTATAAATACCAGGAGTAGCCCAATCATTGAACTTACTCTTTAGGTTATTTATTTTTATCTTTCTTTCCGTAAAAATCTGATCAAATTCATTTTTAATTAAGCCAAAAAGATTCTCGTATAACTCTAGGTTTTATTAAATGAACACTATCATTAATTTTTTCCTTAAATCTGTCAATTCTATTGATGGTAACTGGCCTACAAACAACATCTACAATGTTCGAGACATGATGGTGTTCAAATGATGCCTTTTGTCCACTATGGTCCGAGCTTAGACAATTTAAAATAGATTTATCAATTACATCGCTATTACAAAAAATATTGTCTAAGCAAGTAGTCGATGTGGGGGTCACCCTTGTAGGTTCATTAAAAATATTTATTAAATTATACGACTTAAAAAGATTAAGAAAACGGATTGATGTCTGCGTGTTTACCAATATATCAATGTTAAAATCTCCACATACAACTATTTTCTTATTTGATTTACAAACTTTTTTTAAGACATCATCCATCGTGGATTCAAAAGTGTGGTAATTCGCAGAGGGGGGCCTATATACGCTAATCATTACATACTGCTCCAGCTCAGCACACGCTAGCTCAATAATTTGTTCAACTGAGAGTGCTACTATATCTTTGCGTTCTTTACATTTTAATTGACTATTTAAAAGCATAAGTGACCCTCCTCTAATAGCAGACTCCCTTGTGAACGAACTACCGACTTTGTAATTATCAATATTTATTAATAATTCATATTTTTTAAACCAATGTTCCGTTAAACAAATCACATGAACATTAAAGTCTAGTAAAAATAACCCCAATCCTAACTCCTTGCCGGCCAGGCCTTGCATGTTTTGATGAACAATATTAAAAAACTCATTAGGCCTGGCTTTTGTCGTGCTTCTCAGTTTAAAGTCTCAGAGGTTGTCAATGGAATAATATTTAAATTAGTAATAGTACTAATATGATCATTGCAAATGTCAGTATTGTATTTTAAATTAATACAGTTAATTTTATATGCTAACAAAGTAGCTACTCGTTTTTTTAGTTTATAAGGCAGGTGTAAAGAGCTGCCAGTCAATTGAAAGCTATTGTTAATAAATTTATTTGTGTCAAAAAACACAAACTTGTCATTATGACGTTGAGTCATATTAAAAATTAAAGTATTCAAAGAGTGAATACTGTCATTTTCTTGCACTGTCTGATTTTTACAGAAAGGTAGGGCACAGAAGAATATTTTTTTAACATTAAGGCCAGACAAAATTGAGTAATTTTGAATAATTTTTGTCTTTGTGAGCTTTTGACTATTTCCTAACATTATAACAAGGATCGAGTTAGAGTTAAATTGACTATTCTGGACACAATTAATTATTTTATCAAGTGTTGCACCTGGCATACAATTATTAATAACATTACATTTTAATTCCTTGCTTAATAAGGGACCGTAACCAACTCCTAACCTATCTGAAAAAATAATTACATTGGGCTTGGTATTATAACAATTTTTATGTGGTGTTGACACTGATGGCTGCTGGCTAGCACTCTGTTGGGCACCTGAAATGCTGTTATCTGGCACATTTGGTAATGATAAGAAATCTGTTTTATGATTCCCTATTTCCAAAAGTTTATTTGCAGCCAGGATATGTTCATTTATTTGTTCCTGGGCAGATATATATTTGTGCATTATAGATTTTAATGACTCATGCAATTGTGAGATGTCAGTCTGCATCCGTTCAATGTCAACATTGTATTTAGATCTACTTTCATACAGTTTATTATGATAGATCTCTAGACTGTCCACTAACTCTGCGCGTTCTTTCCTTAACTTAATATTATTATAAAAGGTACTTCTTTTTCGGCGGTAGGTGTTAAAATTGTTTAAAAGACCTCCCAAATTTATTTTTGACTTTTTTTGGAAAAAGCTTAATTTTCTTGCTAATTTTGATATAAAGTGTTAAAATAAAGTACAACTAAAAACATACTTTGTGGGTAACTTCATCCTATGAAGATTTAAGTTGGTTTACTGTCTCTGCCCGCCGGTCAGCCATCTCACTGCCACTGCACTATCAAAACTACATAAACTATGGCTACCCTAGAGCAAATAACTGAAACACAGCGTTCGTTGGAGAACACTTTAATGCAGCGCATGGCTGAGTTTGAGTCACATCTCCAAGGACCTATTGCTTCACCATCTTCATCGGACAACATCAGCATACTAAGAAGGGACTTCTCGGCCTTCAAGGACCTGGTTGGCAATATTCTCGGACTGCTGCGCCAACAGATCTCAGAACTTTGTAAGAGTGTTGATGTTATTGAGACTCGGCACCGCCGTAAGTTTCTAGTAATTAACGGAGTGCCAGAGTCCCCTGATATCGAAGTGAGGGGTCAGCTGATAGATATCCTGCATGATCGACTCCAGCTGAAGAACATTGGACCTACTGACATTGTATCCTGCCATAGATTGGGTGTTTCATCGGAGGGCCATGTTCGTCCAATATTGGCCAAGTTCAACGAAGCTAATCTTAAAACCCTGATTTGGCGCAAAAAAACACTGCTTCGTGGATCAACAGTTGTGTTCAGCGAATTCCTGACGCGTTCTCGGCAGGCGCTCTTTGTGGCTGCACGAAAACATTTCGGCATGCGTAGTGTTTGGACAACTGACGGCATCATATCCATCAAACTGCCGGATAACACTCGCCGTCGTGTTGTTAGTGCACCAGAGCTGGACGCACTCATTGCCTCCCATCCCGGGGACCTGGGTGGCAGCCAGAAGACATCAGGTACGGTAACGACTGTTACCCCCGCGAAGTTGAAGACTCAACCCGGTAATAATAGAGCCAAAACCTCTGACCCTACTAAAATCAAACGTTCCACAAGGGCTAAATAGCATTTTTGGTCGATACATATCACATATTGTCCTTATCTTGCTCATCTGTAAAAGAACTGTTTGCTTTAACTATTGTTCGTGTTGTATTACCCGATATTGTTTCGTTTTTAAATCAGTTTACACAGCAAAAATAAATATACCTGTCTTTTTTATCGTACGTGACAGTCTGACAGTGACAGATAGACTGACAGCGCTTCGGTCCGAAACACGCATTGAATGGTTTAAATTGTCTAATGTTGTCTCTTTTGCTTGATTGTAAACGGTTGGCCGGCTGGCGAATGCAGTTTTGTTTTGTTAATCTTATATTGTAAACTTAAATAACCATATATATTATATTTATTATCAAATATATATATATGTATATATTTGTATTTATTTTGTTTAAACTACTTTATTCCCCGGAAGTCTAATTACGATGAGTGACGATGATGATTCTTTCTATTCTGCTCACGAATCCAATAACTCATTTTTTTCTACATATAATAGCAGTCTAAATGACTATAACGCTCACGATACTCTTGCAAATCAAATTAATTCCATTTCCAACAATACCAGTGGCTTCAATGTTTGCCATATAAATGCATAAAGCATCCCAAGTCATTACGACGAACTGCTTAATTCTTTTTCTGACAATAATATTCATGCCATACTTGTATCAGAAACCTGGTTAAAACCAAATTTACCATCGACCAGCTATAGCTTACCCGGTTTCCTACTAATTCGAAACGATCGGGTTGGTAAGGGTGGCGGTGGTGTTGCCATCTATTTACGTAGTGAAATCCCCTACAAAATTCTAGTTACTTCACCCTCCCAATATTCCCATTCTATGGAATTTATTTTCTTAGAGGTCGTTCTGAGAGGGGTCAGGGCTGTTCTCGGTGTGATTTACTGTCCTCCAACTGTCAATTTTCTTTCCTCTCTTGAATCAGCACTGTCTGTTAGTACAGACTATTCTCATCACATAATCATGGGCGATTTTAACATCAATCTTGTTAAATCCACGCCCCAGTCGTTAAAGCTTCGTTCAGTAATCGATGCAGCAAATTTCGCTATACTTCCACTCTCACCCACACATCATAATCTCGATACCTCTGACTCCTGGATTGATCTGATACTCACTTCCTCTGCTGACCTCGTATTGAAACATGGCCAGTTACTTGCACCGGGTTTCTCCCGTCATGACCTTATCTACCTGTGTTATAAAATTACTCCGCCAAAGCCTAAACCCACCATTGTGACATTAAGAAATTTCGCCAGGATAGACCACGACAAGCTCAAAGCCGACGCATCTGCCATCGACTGGTGCCCGGTGTTTGCTGCGCCTACGGTTGACGATAAAGTCTCTGTATTAAATTCAATTATTTTAAAACTGTTTGATGCACATGCACCGATGCGATCGGTTAAGGTAAAGAGGCCCCCTGCCCCTTGGATGACCACCAACGTACGGATGGCTATGTTGAGACGGGATCGTTGTTTCAGGGTCTACAAACAGAAATCGCTGCAACGGGTTGGTCAGAGCAGCCAAACGTCGATATATCCACGCCAATATTCAAAGCTCTTCCCAAGCAGACACTTGGAAATTTCTAAAATCTCTTGGTACAGTAAAAACTGCCTCTCCCTTAAACTGTAACCCTTTTTCTTTAAATGAAATCAATTCACATTTCTCGACATCGACTCCAATATTACATAACAATATAAAAAATTCTACAATCTCATCTATATTATCTTTGCCTAAACCTCCTATAGAATTGTTCTCCTTTTCTCCGGTGTCGGGAGACGAGACTCGCAAATTTATTACTGCCATTAAATCCAAAGCTGTGGGCTGTGACGATATAAGTAGGTCCATGCTCTCTATGGTGCTCTCTCAATTTCTTCCAGCCATTACCCATATTATAAACTTCTCCCTAAGCTCTGGGGTGTTTCCAAACACCTGGCGTAAAGCCTACGTACTCCCACTTCCTAAAGTCCCAAACCCCAGTCAACTGAAACACTTTCGCCCTATTTCAATACTTCCTTTTCTGTCGAAAGTTCTAGAGGGCGCTGTCCACAAGCAGCTTTCTAGTTTTGTTCTCAACAATAACCTAATAAGTGAATTCCAGTCAGGCTTTCGTCCCGGACATAGTACAACCACTGCCCTGCTAAAGGTCACTGAAGACATCCGGGAGGGAATGGAGGAATCTAGGGTGACTGTCTTGGTGCTGACGGACTTCTCTAACGCGTTTAATACAGTTAACCATGATGTTCTTCTTTCAATCCTTTCCCTCTTCTGAGTCACTGAAATGGTTTAACTTCTACCTTCATGGACGCCAACAGTCTGTCCGTGCCGATCGCCAGTTCTCTGAATGGAATGACCTGGAGGCCGGCGTCCCTCAAGGTGGTATTCTGTCACCACTCCTCTTTTCTGTCTTCATCAATAATATTACTCACAATCTCAAGTGTTCTCACCACCTTTATGCCGATGATCTCCAGCTCTATGCTCAGGTAAACGTGAAAAACCTGAATTCCGCTATCTCAGCCTTAAATAGCGATCTTGCCCATATAGCTGAATGGTCACGCCAATTTGGCATTTCAGTAAATCCTACGAAATGCCAAGCTTTAGTAATAGGTAGCTCAAGGCAGTTGGCCAAATTAAACTTAGTGGAGATTAACCCGATTCTGTTTAATAATATAGTCATCCCTTATAGTGACAGTGTCAAAAATCTCGGGTTGGTAATGGATAGCACTCTCTGCTGGAGTAAGCAGATCGTCGAGGTCAGCAGAAAAGTCACCGCAACTTTGCGCTTTCTGTACAAATTTAAAAACTTTCTTCCTCCCCACACGAAGACCCTGTTGGTTCAAGCTCTCGTCCTGCCTCTGGTTGACTACGCTGATGTGTGCTGCTCTAACCTCTCCCAAGCCCATCTTGATAAGCTTGACCGTCTCCTCAACAATGCAATACGTTTCATCTTCGGGCTTCGTAAGTACGACCACATTTCCTCATTTCGCACGCAGCTTAAATGGTTGCCCATCCGTCAGCGCCGAGACCTGAGGATACTTTGCACTCTCTTTACTATTTTACACGACCCACACTCCCCAAACTACATGAAACAACGTTTTACTTACCAAGGCTCCACCACTTCGCGCAATCTTCGATCTTCCCACGATCTTAGTCTCTTCATTCCCCCTCATAAATCTGGGTTCCTGTCCGATTCCTTCACTCTTTCAGCTATTCGCCTTTGGAATTCTCTCCCCCTTAGTATAAAACAATCTCCGTTAAAATTTGTGTTAAATATTTTTTTAGCCTATTATTACTAAGTGATTTTATAATATTTTTACTATCAACAAATTGTTCTTTTATACTTAAATTCAAATCTGAAACTACTGCATGCCCACCAGGGCTCATAGAGGTTCAAAGTCTGCGAGAACTGTTGTTGTTTCTTTTCTTCTTTGAAGTGCAATAACGTCCTGTTGGTATCTCGGAGTTCAATCTCCAATTCATTATTACGTACTAGTGTCTGTTCGAAAATACTGCTGCATGGATCAAAGGTGTTGATGGTCTTAAGTAACTCGTCACGGTGGTCCGTAACTTCCTGGAGTTGGGCATGCAATTCAGCTAATTCTTTCTTGAGTTGAGAGTTCTTATCAATAGTAATTTTGATCTCTTCTTCACTCTCATCTCTTTCCCTAAGAAGTTGGTTACAGGTTTCCCTACTCTGTTTCAAATCCTCGAGTGCCATTTTGAGTTTTAGCTCGGTGTTTTGTGAAGCCATTTTGCGGGTCATAATTCCACTTCGAGTAGTCATTTTATGTGTTTAATAAGGGCCTCACCTGGAATTATTCACAAAAAAGTGTATAACAGATGTTTTGATACAATATTGAATTTGTTATAATGAGTGGGGAAAACTGTCAGTATAGGTACTTAGATGTTAAATTAATTATTGTGGATGGTTGTATCTAATTTGAAAGAAATCCCTAAAATAAAACTAATTGGTTTTTAAACAAATACAAATTTACAGTATTTTTATTTTTATTTAATGATACTGAAGGTATTTTTATCAATGTAATAAAAGTGGTTATTCTGCTAAGTTACATAAGATTATTTTAAATAACTATAAATATTTCCCAACGCAAGTGATTAAAATGTATATTGTTAGGTGTTAGAAGTAGAATGTCTGCGGCAAAAGGTTGTTTTCGTCAACTTTACTTCCACTATTACGTCAAGTAAAGAGAGGCACAACTAGGCCGAAATGTGATGAATTGTGACGAGTCTCACTTTCGTGAGGTTTGTACCGTGTTAAATATTGTGATAACAGTATTACAGTAGGGAAACATTAGCTAGTTACGATCAGGTAACAGCTACGTAGAATATGTGTACTGCAGTTATAACCTCAACTTAATTGAACATATCATAGAAGTATAGATTTACATAGGGTCAAACTGAACATAAACAAGTACTAGTAAAGATAAATAATGTTTGAAGACAGTACTCCCCTGGTTTTAAGTAATCCGTTAAACTCCTTTTGAATTTTGTTAATAAAGCCGGCCGGTCACTTTGTCCGATTATTATGTCTTATTTTGTATTTAGGTATGTTTACACTGTCACATATTATTTGCGAGGCTTTGTTTTAATCATCTGAGTCCAATTATGGTTTGTTTTACACAAATTAATAATAAATTTTAATTAAAATTATCACAGCTGTTCGAGTTGCGTCTGACAGGCAGGGTTGCCAGCGCGCAAAAAAGTAATTTTAAACGTTCAACTAACTCATTTGGATCGTCCTAGTAAACCAAATCGGTATCCTTCTTGACTTCTTTTAAAATATCAATCCCTTCACCTCGTTGGACACTACTTGTATGACTTTAAAAAGGGGGTTTAAACAATGGTCTGATCACGTTCATATATTTAAATCCTTTGTTACTGTTTATTGGTTTGGTTGGATAATAGTTACGCTTGTGTGCATCGGTATCCATAAGTACCAATTTATAATTTTGTAAGTCCTCTTCGGTAATAATTTTTAAATTTGGTATCTTTTTATACAATAATTCTTTTAATCCCGGAGTTTTTTTCAAGCTGCGGTTTCCAATTTTTAAAATGCGGTTATGACCATCATAAACACGTGTATTGCCGAGCATCAGTTTTCCGTTTACATTTCTAACACCATAAGGTATATCTTTTTTCTTTACTTCAGATGTCATAGACCATGATAAAGAATCATTTCCAATATTTGGTGATGACTGTAGAAATTTAAATGAGTTCTCATGAACATCATGATCCTCAAAGGGTGATGCGGTGAGTGTTTTGTTAGGTGTTTCACAAACTTCGTTATCTGAGTTTTCCTCATCTTCATCAACTTTCTTGAAGTAATCAAGATCTTCGTTTGAAGTATATGATGCCTCGCTTTCGCTGTGCTTAGTTCTTTTGGATCGCTCCAGTTCCTCGTCTATATGACGTTTACAATCGGTTTTGCTTGTTAACAGTTTAAGTGGGTTGACAATCGGTTTAAAAATTGTTTCCAAAGACATATCATTCGCTTTTTTTAAATCTTTTATCATTTCCACCTTTCTTTTTACTGCCGACGCAGACTTTACAATTTGTTTCTTGAGGTTTCGTTCCATCGTTTGGGATTCCACTCTGGCCAACTTCTCAAATTAAACTGGTTCGTTGATACGAATAATATATAGCAAATAATATAAGTATAAAACGTTTATTCCACTACAATAAATGTATCAAACTTCATTCTGTAACAGCCTTTGTTTCGCTCGCAATCCTTATTGATAACAACATAGCTGTACGGTTTACTCGACGCGGTCGAGCACATTTCACGGAACTGAGACCATGTCATGTCAGACCCGATAATATGTTCATCGTAAACGTGTCTTAGATTAATGTCGTCTTGTTTAAACAACACGATGAGGTTAGCATTATCTCTCACTAGTTGTTTAGGTATTTTAGTGTACGTTTGGTTAATGTAAAAACAATAAATTTTTTTGTGACGACTCATGGCAAAATAATCACGTATATTGTTCTGATTCTCACAAGCAACATCATCAAATATAATAATTTAATCTGGAGAAGCTTCGTGTGGACTTAAAATCTCGCTGTTATTATTATACTTGTAATAAAACACATCTGCAACATTTTCCAAAACTCTCTCCAGAAATATATATTTAGGTTGATATAAAGACTTTAAGTACACGTAAAGGTTGCGAAATCGCGACCCATTCTGGTGTAACAACAAACTGATTACTAAGTTGGTCTTTCCGCAGTTTGATGGACCACAAACGATACTGCGAATAGTATTTGGCAGTAAGTTTTCATGGCGCTTTACCTCACTGGTTGGTACAGGTCTAATACATTCTAGTTTGAGTGATTATTTTTGTTTGAGGAATTTCATAACAGGTTTGTACATTTGACTACTACGTTTAATGGGTTTCATTGAACTGATGTTATTATCACTGCGCCTGTGATAAAAAGTTGGTAATCGTCACGTAAATGATTACTTAATTTTTAATGATTTGTATTATTAACTTTATTATGGCTAATGCTAAAAAAAATATATATGTGATAGATATATAATACTACGATTATCAGGCGACTAAGCCGCGCAAAAATTGGATTTTCCATACAATTTTTTACACCTATTTTACCTCTTTGAAGGCTGATTTTTAGGATACAACTATCCTATTTCCTTTGATATATGAGTTGTCACGGAAGACCTAAAGGATGATGCTGACATTGAGCGAGAACGCAGGGCGTTGTCGATCAGGGCGAACATGCTGGCTCGCAGATTTTCTCGTTGCTCGACTCAAGTAAAGATAACGCTTTTTAAAGCTTACTGCACCTCTTTCTACACGAGCAGCCTGTGGGTCAGCTATACTCAAAAGTCGTATAGCACCCTGCGTATACAGTACAATAATGCGTTCAGGGCATTGTTGGGGCTGCCGCGATACTGCAGTGCATCGAGCATGTTCGCGCACGCAGAGGTCGACAGTTTCCCGGCCATACTGCGCAAAAAAGCCGGCTCACTCTTGCGCCGAGTCCGCGGCAGCCGCAACAATGTTCTGAAGGCCATCGCCGACAGTGGGGACTGTCCACTAGTGGAGCACCTAAGCAGGCTTACTCGATCCCTTTTAGTTATTAAGTACTAACACTAATTATTAAGTTTCAATGTTACTAACACTTATGGATCTCTGTTGTCCGATAAATAAACATTTTTATTTTTTTTATTTTATTTATTTATTTATTTGATGAGACTCAAACTATCCCTATACAAAATTTAATCTAAACCGGTTCAGCGATTTACGCTTGAAGAGGTAACAGACAGACACAACTTCACATTTATAATATTAGTAAGTTATAGATCTATTTTTAGTCAATATTTTACATGTCCATATTGCTTACAATTAAATTAATAAATAATCATTCTGAGCAGAAGAAAGCGCATGTCAATGCTAGGATTCTAATCTTCATAAAATTATCCGTCCGCAGGAAAAGAAGTCTTAACTAGGTTGATACTCACAGCATTTTGTTTGCCCATGCTTGGCATTACCAATTATAAGGTGGACAAAATGTCATAAGAGGCAATAAGGTACTTTCATAATAACTCAGATATGAGCTTGCCGATTTTCAAGATTTGGTGAAATTGACTCGGCCAGGACCTACTAAAACATTAATAATAACTACTAAAACATTTTATACAATAAGTTGGTACAAAGTTCGCCGGTCGACCGCTGTGTCATGAAACACCTCACTCCGATTTCATCTCTTTATGGTCAAACGTTTTAACATGTGTGCGAATCAAATTAAATGATGTACAAATTATTTAGCACATTTCTTCATTACTGTTTTCATTTTCGTACTGAGTGAACATCTTAATTCAAATTTGGTAAGTAAAATAAACAATATTTTATATTATTTTAAATACTTTTATACGCGTATTATAGTCCATGTAACAGTGTTCTTTTTATTATCAAGCATTTAAAATCAGTTTCTAGTGAAATCATAATGTTGCCTCTAATTTGACCGAAAGGCTCTTTGTTTAAAACGTCAAGAAATAGTTGTCAAAAATCCATCGGTAAATACATGAGTGTAGGTATAGTAAGATTAAAGATAGTTGGTGTGTGTCATTAAGCCAAAGATCTTAGTCACATTTAAGTTCATTTTTCACTAAGGATGTAAAATACAATGTGATATGTTTTAAAGTACGAAATACGTTCAAATGTCTATTAAAGAAATTGTTTCATATTCGCTTTTAATAATACAATCCTAGAGTGTTAATACTTCATAGCAAATCACATTGCACATTATAGCATATGGTAGGATATGATATTACTTCAGCTCTAGTCAAAATAGTTCCATATTAAACTATAGTGAGCGTTATCTATCAGATATAATGTTTATCCCACCGCAGTGAAATTGAAGTTTAAAAGTTATACTGCTGAATTCTAAATGACTAAACTATCTGTACCATTGCAATGCAGTATGTTTAATCGCTTTTTTTTTTGCAGATCATGTCCCATGTTGAAGAAATTGTTGACGTTGATTCAAACCCTATCACAAACCCATTTTACTATGTGCAAAACGTTGATGGATATATAAATGATTGTTATGGGAATAGAGTTGAGGAACGGCTAGAAGGTTTGCCCCTAAATCAATATATTAACGATCCAGGTGTTTCGGAACAGCAGCCAGAACAACAGCAACCAAAATGTAGGAAAATTCAAAAAAAAAAGAAACGTGCTCTAAGTTCGCACTCTTCATACATTGTGCGTAAAGAAAAACCTCAACGCGGTCGCCGTCTGATAAAAATATTTATCTATGACCTCAACGAGCACGAAGAAACGGGCGCGGAACACAGTAGTGCTAATATAAGTGCTCGATACATATCGGATGCTGATGCTACGTACGATGATATTTTAGACGCTACAAATTGTGTTATTAAAAAAATAGGCGAGAAATTGTATGAAGGGTTGTAAAATTATTATTGTTTAAAGTGAAATATATTATTCAGTAAAATGTTTTTTGTTTTATTAAGATACCAGCAGTGCGATTATGTAAGATTCGATTTTAAATTTTAAGCTGAATCCAACGTAAGTTTTTAGATTTTGACAGTTCAAATTTTAATAAGAGATAAAGTTAAAAATTGACAATTTGAATCGAAGTGAGGTTTGAGTTTACGTTCGAGGCTTACATAATCGATGAGTCGAAATACGAATAGTAAATAAAAGAGATTTTTGTTCCTTTTAAACAGTTTATTTGTAACTTAAGAAATTATTTTTTTTACAAATTCAAAAATACTTAATATAATAAATAATATTAAAGTAAAGATGTATAATGTAAATAAAATAAATATGTAATAAAAGGTGTGTGAATAAAGGCAATACACGGCAAAGTTTAATAATTTAGCTTTCTCAAATATATATATTTTTAAAATACTGTCCTAAAGTGACCCCATGGTAAAGTAGTACATCCATCATACATAATTTGTCTCTTATCATCATCTCTATTCAGTACAAGTTTATTGATTTTCTGAGTAAATATATTATGATTTTTGGATCTTTCTTAAAGTTTCATGCCTTTTTATATTGCTGAATATCGAGTTTTTTGGTCACACATTTTTGTATTCCCTTTGCTTTTTTTATTGAAGTATTCATAGAGTCTATACAATACAATTTGGCTCTTAAACCAAAAAATTCAGATATGATGTCACCATTCATCTCATCTTTAAAAAATCCAGGAACTTTACAATTCACTTTAGGCATATCAAATTGATCATTTTCGAAATTACTAGTATCAACATATTTAATATTTCTTTTCATGTCTTCATAAAAATCATCTGTATGTATGAGATACAAAAGACTATCTGTATCAGTGTAACAAAGTTTAATTGAATCTTCATACAATCGTTTCATAACAGAGTAGTGAAACCGATACAAATGACTTTTAGCTAGTTCTAAAATGGAAAACCCTATGTAAATAGGGCGATCAAGAACAATTTTTGACAGTTCTAGCTGGATTGCAACTAATGACTCGGATAGCATAGTCAAATTTTTGAAATTTGGAGCGCTTACATATTTTTCTGCCCCACAGAATTTGTTAGTCTTATTCGTTTCATCTTTCCATAAATTTACTAATTTTACATCGACTTGTTTTCTTTTATTCTCTATGGTCTTGCCAAAAATAGAGTTGTTTTGTTTTTTAAAAAAATCTCTTTCAAATTCCGAAGAAGCTTCCTGTTAAAGTGCTGTATTTAATGAAATATATGGTTCTAAAAAGGCACTTTGATCAAATGATAGTATTCTATAAATGTTGAGTACAATAAGACCATTACTTATACATTCTTTTAAGTGACGATAGTGAATAACATATTTACATTTGTCATACAAGTTAGCAATTAATTTTTCATTTTTGCTTCCTGGTGGAGCAAATTTTTCTGCAGCAAATGGAATGATTGTTATGTATTTCAATAGGATAGTGTAAATCTACTTCCAAAATAAAACCTGTTCTACTATCGTCAGGAATACTCATTACTTTAAATTGATGTAATTCATCTTCGGTCAAAAATTTTAAGTTCTCAGTAGGCAATTTCTGCATCATAGCAAAGCCGTATAAATTAACACTGTCAAGATAAATTAAAAAACTGCTGGGATCATTACTATCATAATGTGGTAAATATTTATTGTTAGCCTTTGCATGCCTTAAAGAACATTGAGCAAGGCCGCCTCGAATACCTTTTTCCAACATTTCGTACATCTCAATATCAGAGACCAAATCTAATTTAACGTTTGTATAGAGCAACATAGCATCCCAACTCAATGAAGGAGATGACACATAGTAGCATGGATCAAGGCTATAATATTTTAAACTCATAGCTCTGAATTTTTCAAAAACGTCACACAAAAGTAAAACGTCGCATTTTAAATACAAATCACCAAAATCATTCCAAACTTTTTGCGCATGATTATAATCTTCTGTTGAAATAGATTGATTGGTAAGGTGATTGAAAAAAGCTTATTATTATTGAGGCGAATGAAAAATTAATGGGGTATAACCTATTGGCATCTACAAAAATAACTGGGCAATGTTTAAATAATTTGGCTTCAATTATATTGGATAGCCAGCAATTGCAAAGTATTATAAAAAACTAAATAACGGCTGCGACTTCTTGGGAGTATTTTTTTACATATGGCGATTGAAATTATAGGTGGGGTACTAAAAATAATGACATGGCGACTAATATTAACAGTCGGATAGCAAATAATATATTATGGCTACTGTAGACTTCCATCTAAAAAAACACTTTCTGGCTCTGATTAACGAGCAGCTGTAATATTAAATCGAAAACTATAAATAAATATCAGGGAATCCTTTTTTAGTTTTGGAAATCATAATATAATGAAAACGGCGGCTTATACTCTCAGGCAAACTCTACTGAAATCGATAGTGTCATTGACCAGCTCAATAACGACCTGCGTGCTATCAGCGACTGGTCCAGTAAATTTGGAGTCAAAGTGAACCCTAGCCAGTGTCAGGCAATTATCGTTGGTAGCCCAAGACAGCTCCGTAAACTCGACATGACGACCATTTCGCCTATTGTCTTTGATGGAGTCGTCGTAAAATATTCTCCGTATGATAAAAATTTAGGACTCTTCATCGAAAATACATTGAGCTGGTCCCAGCATGTTAAGGAGGTTTGCAGAAAGGTAACTGGCACTCTGCGTGCACTCTATCGATCAAGCACTTTCTTCCCTCCTGTACGAAGATTTTGCTAGTGCAGTCTCTGGTCCTGCCTATTATCGACTACGGTGATGTATGTTGTTCCAATGCCTCCCAAGATCTTCTTAATAAGTTGGACCACCTACTCAACAACTGCATCCGCTTTATCTTCGGCCTATGTAAGTATGACCACATCTGCAAATTTCGATCTCAGCTTGGCTGGCTCCCCATTAGGCATTGAAGGAGTGTTTGGACGCTCTGCGTCCTTTTCTCTGTACTTTTTGACCCCAAATCTCCATCTTATCTAAAAGATAAATTTACATTTCTTCATACTTCTTATGATAGAAACCTTCGTTCCAACGACACTCTCCGGTTATATACTCCACGTCACACTTCTGGTTTTATGTCCAACTCAGTCACCCTGACGGCTGTACGGCTCTGGAACGAACTCCCCTCCAAAATCAAAAAATCCAGTTCAAAATTTTGCTTCAAAATGGCTTTGCGCAGCCATTTTAAGGAGTAACTGTCTCTTCCTCTCTTTCCTTCTTTATTTTGAAATTAATCTTGCTGGCATATGATCTGTGTACAATAATATTATGTGCATGTATTTGTATATGTATTTATTTTATGTATGTAAGTATAACGTTTTGATATCTATGTATTTTTTATATGTATGTATGCCCCATGGTTGACTGGTAGAGAATGATTTTGGCATTAAGTCCGCCATTTGTACCACTTATTTTTAGTTCTGTGCAATAAAGAATAAATAAAAAAATATAAATAAATAATGTATATTTAGTCCCTAATAAAAAAGTTACGTCTACGGGAATATCACGTAGTGACACATGGCAGACATTTGATGAGTATAAAGAAAAAAACTTTTTATTTTGGAAAATTGTACTACCCAGGGCAGATTGGAAGCAAGGCACATGTGACTGTCCACAATTTTCAAAATATACACCTGTAAACATATACTGGGTCTTGCTATAAGGTTAAAACTAACACTTTTTTAACATTTTTAACATTTTTCTCTCTTCTCAACTTTTTTAACATTTTCTTAATGAGATATTGTGATGTCTGTGAAATATCAGTTAAAAAGGATTCAGGTGAAATCGTAAAGTTTTCAGGACTTATTTTATAAGTCGCAATTTTGTTTTTAAAGGCGCATGCTATTAAACGAACATTATCAAACTCTGTTTGCAGCAAACAATTAAACTTGTGAATATTTGACTTTTTGTGTGCAGAATATAGCTTAACATAAGCGTTACAAGGCTTACAGAAAAACATTGTGCTGAATATTTATTAATTTATTTTATTTAATATTGCTGTTTTTTGTTTCTATCTGTAGTATAAATTAGCTGTACATTTGAAATAAAAAAAATCTTACTTTAATTTTTAGTTCACATAAATTTTTCTTGGTTTTATAGTTTTTGGTTTTTGGTTTAGTTTGGTCACTGAAAGAAATTACATATTATTGTTTAGGCGGGTACAAAATAGGGCGAATGTTGCGGAAATCTTCCTTTACCGCCGAAACCAACTGGGTTACTGCCTTCCACGTTGGCGTTTTCTCATCAGCGGCAGTTTTGAAGCTGACGAGAGAGTGTTGCCAGCGGTCGGTTGCAATCGCCTCCAGTTCGCGGAAGTTTGAGATGCGGACTTCTATGTAGTACTCTCCCCGCTTTGTCAGATCGTTTTGATGTGTATGTCCAGAGCCTGTGCGGCGTGACAAATAGCTCTTCAATGTAGGCGCTCTGATAGGTTCAGGTTCTTCATCCTATAATAACAGAAATAAAGTATTAGAATTAAATTGCAATTGCTCCACCTTCCCGACTGAACTATAAATAATATTGGGATTAATATGAGCGTAATATTTGAGCAGGTAAGTAGTTTTGTTTATTACTAGTTTTAATTTGGATGATACAAGTACTTAGGTAGGTAAGGTTCTTCATTATAAAACATTAAAAAACCATGTCTACTTTATTAGGAATTGCAAGTGTATACTATTATTAAATACTGAATTGTTCATAATAGTTTAAAGTATTACATTACGTAAAAAAAAACTAATATAGCGTCACACTCACCTCAGAATCTGGAAAAAGGTTCAACTTGCGTTTCTTGCCCGTGGAAACTGGCGCGGTGGGCGTTGTGTCAGCTTCTGATTCAGAGTCGCTCGCAAATACTTCAACGCGTTTCGTGGGCTTAGGAGTTGTCTTCGTCGCTTTAGTTGACTTAGTCTTCGCAGGTTTTTTCCTTTGCGATGAGAGCTGAACCTCAGCGTCAGACTCAAACGGATTGGAATACCTTAAAACGAAAAGAGAAATCGTTAAAACACATAGAACGTAACAAATAGAAACACGCAAAAAAAAAAACTTTACAAACGCATATGTTTGTAAAGTTTTTTTTAGCACAGCCTAAGTTTTAGAAAAAGGTACGTACATACTTGCCGCCTTGATGATGTCCACTTCCAACAAACACTGAAGAGAAAGTCACTACGAAATGGAGATCACTCCTTCGACAGCCTATTTTATACCCATAATTTATAAGAGCGTGTTCATATGAAAATATTAAAGATTTGTTACAATATAAATTTAAAAAAACAGTGTGTGATTATCTTTAATATTAATCTTTATTCTTTAATACTTAAAGCATATTATTACTAAGTCGGCGATTTAAATTTGAAGCTCAAAGGTAAACATCTACTTTACTTATTTTTTTAGATGAAATACTACTCTGGCGCCCCAATGTCGCTGCAATCCGAGACGTTTTTGTACTCTTAACAAAACCTAACTGTTTAGAGGGACTCCGCTTATAGTGGTTTACGTACTATTTAAACACAGTACCAATTTAAACATATGCCTAGCTAAAATTAGGGTTTTTAGGTAATTTTAATCAAAATGCGATGGATTAAAAGCATTGTCACTTTTTCACTGTTTAAAAGAACTGGTATTAGAACATGATGGATTTTTTTTTTATATAGGTACATAATGGTAGTTTTATAGATTATTAATATTTTTGTCAAATTGGGTATTTTTTTTATAACTTTTTGTGTTTCATGGAAATCAGTTGGTATAAAGTCAAGTACCTATTCAGTTATGTGCGATTGAAATCGCTTGTAGCGATAAGACTTAAAATCATAAACTTTGTTTGCGTTATGTCCTAATTTACTTACTACCTATTTATTTATTATTAATTAGGTAATATGCACGCACATTATTCACGTTCTGTTTTTTTATCATGAGTAGGTAATTAATTGCAAGAGTTTTAGATATTAATAGTCATAATTTACCTCTTATAATTTAGCAGGCATTGAAAACTTTTACTACAGTAAAGTTCTTAAAAGCTATTTCAGTAGATATCCGTTTTGTTTTTCCTCACGAATTAGGCCCAGTCATCACTTAAGTGTTTTGTTAAATATTTCGAATGTCACTAATTTAATTAGCACATGAATAAAATTGATTTCAAGATTGTATGCCTTTGTGAAACATTGTAACGCCTAAAGAATCAGGCACGGTAAAGTAGATTTAAAAAACAAGCTCATAAAAGTAAAAGTAATATAAATATTTTCCAATAAGGTAAACACGCGGTGCGGGCGCGGGAGGTTTCGCATGTATGTAAATGCGGTTCGACGCGTTTCTCAGCCAGTCTTCAACTCGAGTACGACAGGGATCGGTTACGTGGTTCGGACGTCCGTCATCCGTTCTCATGATATAAGAGATTGGTGCGCAAATGTTGACGAAACTATCGCTACTTTCAACATCTCTTCTCAAGAAGCACGTATGAAGGCAATTCTTCAACTAAAAGGACGAGCTAAGACCTGGGCTGACACCTGGTCTCTAAAATCTACAACCTGGCAACAAATGAAAGAAGACCTGATTCGAACATTTGGAAAGGAGTTCCGGTACGCAGATGATATTTCCAACTGGCGTAACTTCACATCGGATCAAGCCGCCAGCTATGCCGAGTACGCTATTACTGGATGGACACTCTTCAAGCGGGTTCGGCCTGAAGCTTCGGATGCGGAGGTTATCGATGCATTAATAACAGGTATTTATCCTGAACATATTAGATCCGAATTGTTAAGAAACACACCTGACTCTTTGCCCAAGCTAGTTTCAGTTTTGAAAACGTATCGCAAACGTAAATTTGATGGTGTAGAAAAATCAAATAACAATAATTTTAAAAGGCCGCGGGTGTCTGAAACCTCTTCGAAAAATGATCAAACTGTCACTTACTTTAAATGTAACAAACCTGGTCACGGTTTTCGCGATTGCAACGAAGTTACTTCCTCTTTGCCTGTCCCGATTTGAAAATGCAGTTCTTCTAAACAACCCAGCATTCCTACTAGTTCTGTCAAAAATGTTGAGTGCAGATATTGCCATAAAGCGGGTCATGTAGAAAAGAATTGCTTTCGTAAACAAAATGATGAACGTAATTCAGCTTCAAATAGTAAATCCGTTAATTTTTGCAATTCTGTGAATCGCAGTACTACCCAAGTGAAAATTGGCAACAATCTTTATAATTGCTTATTTGATACTGGTGCGGATTGTACATTGCTTAGGCAGCGTTTCGCGGGTTCGATTCCGGGAAAAAGAAAAACTGTAGATGTTATATTTATGGATATAGGCGGTTGTCCCGTGCGTTCAACACAAAGTATCACAACAGTTGTTGAAATCGATCAAGTAAGTGTTGAGTTAGAATTTTATGTAGTCGGAGATTCGCAAACTCAGTTTGACATTTTGATTGGTTATGACCTTTTGCAAATCCCTGGTCTCAGTGTTACCTTAACTAACACAGGCATTTCTATAAGAAGAGATGCTGATTATTCTATTAAGATTATTAATGAATCTACAATTATTGACTCTCAATTGGACTAAAATACAGACATTGAGAATCAGGTTTTACTTGACAAATTAAAAGATATTGTAAAAAGCTATCAACAAAGTTTTACAACTGGAAATAATATTTCAAAAGTGAACACAGGTGAATTAGAGATCAGTTTAAAAAACCCTGACAAAATTGTACAGCGCAGACCCTATAGATTGTCCCCCGTAGAGCGTGAGAAAGTAAAAAATATTATAGAAGATCTCAAAAGCAATGATATAATCCGTGACAGTTCGTCTCCTTTTAGTAGTCCCATTCTGCTTGTGAAGAAAAAAGATGGTTCTGACCGACTCTGTGTCGATTTCCGTGAGCTCAATGCCAATACTTATAGAGATCATTACCCGTTACCTGTACAAATCCCAAAATTTATCTTGAAAAATAGTAAGAATAAAACCACTATCAAGATTCAAGCAAAGAATATATATTATTAAAGTTCAAACACGAATACTTAACAGCTACGAATAAACAAATACAACCGCGAGTCAACAGCGCACAGCGCCATCTAGCGATATATTGTGTAAAACTACTTGCTTATAAGCCACAAACTAGAAGGTTTAAACATACCGCCTCCCTATGGACAAAATGTCCATCATAAACTTCTTGTAAAAGAATCATAGTAAGAATAAATGCCTTTAACAAGAACATAACAAAATATGAAAATTTAATTTGGCCACTTTTGTAATTTACAATTACTTTGGTGGTTTGCTTGATTGACTAAATTTAATATTTACTTTGACTAAACGATAACTGACAACCTTTGTTAACGATCTCATTATACATAAATTGGATGGTGCTTCTAGAAGTAATACCATAAAGATTGCTAAACTATACAAGCCACCAGCCACTAGTATTTACTTTTTGTGAAATTATGGAAAAAGATCATATTATAAACAAGTTACATGCGTACCTCAAAACAAATTTTTTATTGGTAATGTTCGCACTTTACACAAAGGCCTTTTAATTATGCTAGAACCCTTGCATCTAATACTAACCACCCGCGTGAGCTTATCCAAACCTGAGTGCTTCTCAAAAATTACACCATATAACCATCTTCCTGGAGGAAGATCATCTTCCATTATTAAGACTACATCTCCAATATTGGGTTCAGATATCTCGTCTTTCCACTTATAACGCTGAAAGAACTGAGTTAAATATTCCCCGACCAACGACGCCAAAAATCCTGAATCATTTTTTGAGTTAATTGCCATCTTCGCAAGCTTCCAATGTTTGAATTGTCATAATTCACATCAGGCACCAATACTAAGGGTTCTCCTATCAAAAAATGTCCAGGAGTCAAGGGGAAGGGATCCAACGGGTCGACATCAGCGAGCCGTGAAATTGGTCTCGAATTGAGACATGACTCAATTTGAGAAAGCACAGTTGTCATTTCCTCAAAAGTCAGTTTTGATTCACCGATAATCCGCTTAAGGTGATGCTTGGTAGACTTAATTCCAGCCTCCCATAGGCCGCCAAAATTTGGGGAATGGGGTGGAATAAAGTGCCAATTGGTGCCATTAGTCGAAAGCCAATTCGCTATCTCTACTGCAATTGCAGATCTTTCTTCGAAATAAAGATCTTTTAGCTCACGTGCAGCGCCAACAAAATTGGTGCCGTTGTCACTCCATAAGTCTGCACAATGACCACGTCTTGCGATAAAACGTTTAAAGGCAGCAATAAATCCTTGCGATGTCAAATCGCTGACCATTTCTAAATGAACTGCTCTCGTCACCATACAAACAAAGAGGCCTAAAGTAGCCTTTCGTGGAGTGTTGTCCTCTACCCTTTGTTGACCTTACTGCAACTGGACCTGCATAATCAACTCCACTTCGATAGAAAGGCCTACTTGGAGCAGTCCGTGTTGCTGGCAATTGACCCATTAATTATGGTATTGGGCGTGAGGAATATCGAACACAACGTATACATTTTCTAATGTAAAATTTAACCTGTCGCTTCATATCTACGATCCAATACCTAGATCTCAGACAGTTTAACATCAATTGAATCCCACCATGTAATGTCCTTTCATGGGCATCAGCAATTATTAATTCAGTTATGTGCGACTTTTTTGGTATTAAAACGGGATGTTTCATATCTGTAGAAATATTGGCCATATCCACCTTCTAGGTGGATATGGCCAATATAGGCTTCTTAGATGGCTCAAGCCCGAACTGTTGCGCCACAATATGCGCTGAAAATCTGCATCCGCTTCTGTCACTTTGACTTGGCGATACATTTTTATAATGTCCGTAATTAAACAAATTGGATGGGAACGCCACAGCAAAACAATATGACGTAGATCTGCTTGTAAAGTGGGCCCTACCATAAGTTCACTATTAAGTGACACACCATTTTTGTCTTGGCAAGATGCGTCAAATACCACTCTTACCTTTGTAGTAAGTTTATCTTCACGGACCACGGCATGATGTGGGAGGTACACAGTTCCTGACTTATCATGTTGCTCAACCGGTACGATGTCCATATGACCTAGGGCGATATATTCTGGAATAACATCGGAATACTGCTGCTTTAAATTTGGATCTTTATCCAATCTTTTCTCCAACATCTGAAGTCTTCTAGCTGCAATGATATTGGAGTTTCCGTACTGACACTGTGGATCATCATTACGAAATGGAAGTTTTACTATGTACCGCCCAGTGGGATCTCTGGTAGTTGTTTTGTTGAATAGATCTTCGCACAACCTTTCTTCTTCAGTCAAAAGTTTATTTTTGCCCTTTGAAGGCTCAGCTTCTAACTCCCAAAATTTTCTCAATATTTCGGTTTCACTCAATTGAGTGTGCATACTTACAACATTATGACATGCCTTGGAGTCCACCAAAGATTCTGATTGAATCTGACCAGATAATATCCACCCGAAAGTGGTGTTTTGAGCTATGGGTGATCCTAAAGGACCCTTGATAATACCATCCTCTAAAATTTGGCTGTATATCTCTGCTCCCAGGAGCATGTCGATTTTATTTGGTATGTAGAATCTTGGGTCTGCCAACTTTATACCTACTAATTCAGGCCACAATTTTATATCAACTCTTGACGAAGGAATAACTGTTGTCAATTTGTTTAGAACATGCGCCTTGACAACCAAACTTATTTTAGGATTATGCAGTGACTGGATTCTTACAAAAACAACAGATTTTGACGCTAAAGAAGCGTTGTCATCTGTGCCACTACCTATTCCCGAAATATAAACCTTATTAGGCACCTTCTTTAGACCAAGAGCTTGAACAGTAGACTCGGTGATTGAGAAGACGCCTGAGATCCTTGATCCAACAAACATCTTAACGTATGTTGGACTCCGGATTGATTCGTAACTTTGACTAAAGTAGTTGCTAGCAAAACCTGACTACTAGCCTTTGAGAAGTAAGAAACTGCATTAGAGGTTTGGTCCAGTAATTCTTCCGGATCAGTGGTTACAACAGAAGTACTTATATTTTGTTCGCCTGACTCAATTTCCTTATTTGACATAGATGATTTTAAGACAGATTTGGGATGGAGCACTGAATGATGTTTTCTCTTACATATTCGACATCTAGAGGTTTGACGACAGGTATAGACTTAGTGGTTTGAACCCAAACAATTGAAACATAGCCTATTAGTTTGAATAAACTCACGACGGGACTCTACTTCGGCCTTAGCGAAGTTCTTACAATTACTGATTTTGTGATTCTCATTACAATAAGGACATGAAAATGTGGATACATGAAGTGATTTTTGAACATGAGTATTAGCCGAAGTGCTACGAGATACATTAAGTTTATAAGATTTAGGACACAAAAATTCTAATGATCTAAATCTATGCTCAAGAAAGTCATTAAAAATAGTGAGAGTAGGTAAGGCATCAAATGTCTCGCTAGCCTTTGCTTCCCATAATTTTCTAGATTCAGGATCTAGTTTTTGGCTTATTATGTGAATAACAATTATGTCCCATGAGCTAGTGTCTATGCCAATATTTTTTAGAGCATGTAAGCATTCATTTGTAGTGTCTAACATTTCTTTAATAGCACCAGATGACTCTACTTGTAATGGCTTGATACCCATAAAACGCTTTAAAATATTGTCAGCCAAATACTTTTTGTTATCATATCTATGCTTTAGTTGATTCCAACAAACCTGATAATTGGTGGCGGTGATAGATACATGGCGCAAGAGATTTTCTGCTTCACCTGTTAAGTGACTTTTTAAATAATGGAGCTTTTGCACATCATCCAAGGAATCGTTCTTATGGATCAATGAAACAAATAAATCTCTAAAAGTAGCCCATTCAGTGTACAGGCCAGAAAACATAGGTATAGAAATTTTTGGTAGTTTAACAAGACAAGTACTATTATTAGATCTATTAGTTTCAGATACATTTCTTTCATTGGCACCATTTTGTGAAATTCTACTTAAGCTTTCTTTCAAAATTGTCTTATAATCAAAGTATGTTTCTTCTGTTGCTTCGTATATATTATCTGTCTCATAAATTGACTCTTTTATATCTTTCGTATTATACTCACTAATAGTTTGCCGATGAGTCTCACAAAATGTTTGCCATTGCTGATCCAAATTCTCTAAACGTGTCTCAATGTATGCAAGAGTTAAACGATCCTTAGGAGATTTCTTAAAATTAGTTATTCCTTTAGATATAGTAAGTTGACTGTCAATTTGTAACTGTATCAACCTTTCCATATTTAAATTAGCTATAAAAAAAATTACACAAAAATATGTAGGTAATTTATTGATTAAAACACCAAACAAATAATACCGTAAAAACACAATAGCAGCACTTTAGCATAAGTACAATTTCACTAGCTCGAATCGTCTAAGTCCAATGAGATTTCTTTACAAATTTTCTAAGTGTTTGACAATTTCGGACAGCATAAATCGTGCGTAGGTTCCCCGTAAATTAATATTTACAAAACTATTCTAAGTCTAAATCAACACTAAAGTCCACCAAACTATCTTGATTACTTGATAATGCTAAGTTAAATTGTCTATGTAAATAAAGTTCAATTTTCTTTAAATTATTTGTTTCACTTCAAATTTGCACTAAGTTAAACTGTTCATGTAAATAAGGTTCAATTTACTTACAATCTGTAACTGCACTCACTGTGTGACCTGTGTGTGTGTCCTGATTTTTAAATTTTCCTTGTTCCTCAATCCTCCTGTCTCGATATTTCACTCGTAATTCCACCTGTCGGCCCGACTGCTTAACTGTGCCTTTCCGGTTTGGTATTAGTACAACTTCCGTTCCAGTTCCTTAAAACGCTCCGAGAGCCTTGATGGAAAAACTCAGAAACAGCACCATCGACGACATTCGGTACCGCAGTTGGATAAGACAAAGCCTCTAGAATGCCAATCCGGCATCTGAAGGACCATGTACAAATCCCAAAATTTATCTTGAAAAATAGTAAGAATAAAACCACTATCAAGATTCAAGCAAAGAATATATAGTATTAAAGTTCATACACGAATACTTAACAGCTACGAATAAACAAATACAACTGCGAGTCAATAGCGCACAGCGCCATCTAGCGATATATTGTGTAAAACTACTTGCTTATAAGCCGCAAACTAGAAGGTTTAAACATTACCCTTGATAGCGAACCAAATCGATAAATTAGGTAAGGCTTCACAAGTCTTGATATGGCTGCGGGGTTCCACCAGATACCAATTTCTGAATATTCTATCGAAAAGACAGGATTTGTGACCCCCGACGGCCAATACGAGTTTTTAAGAATGCTTTTTGGGCTTTGTAGACGCACCGGCAGTTTATCAACGAGCCATTAACAAAGCATTAGGAGATTATAAAGATAACATAGCTTTAGTTTATATAGACGACATTTTGATTATGTCCCAAACTGCCGAAGAAGGTTTACACAATTTAAATCTTGTTCTCAAACGCTTAACAGATGCAGGATTCTCGTTAAACATAAATAAATGTTCTTTCTTGAAAACCTCTGTTCAACTTTTAGGATATCATGTCGAAAACGGCACTGTTAAGCCCAGCCCCCTAAAGATTCAGGCGCTGTCTAACTCAGCAGTTCCCAAAAATGTAAAAGAACTTCGCCAGTTTAATGGTTTAGCCAGCTATTTTAGGAAATTTGTACCAAATTTTTCAAAAATCATGATCCCATTATATGAATTAACAAAATCAAATATTCCTTGGAACTGGACTGAAACTCAAGATAAAGCTAGAGAAGAGATTATTAGTCGTTTAACACATCCCCCTTATTGACAATATTTGACCCTGATTTACCGACAGAACTGCATACCGATGCCAGCGCGCTAGGTTATGGTGCAGTACTAATACAAAGACAAAATCAAACTCCTCATGTTATTGGCTATTTTAGTATGAGAACAACCAGTGCAGAGAGCAAATACCACTCCTATGAGCTCAAAACACTGGCAGTCGTAAAAGCTATAAAACATTTCAGTCATTTTTTATATAGCCGTGCATTCAAAGTCATTACTGACTGTAACTCACTTAAAGCTTCTAGACACAAAAAAGAACTGACACCAAGAGTTCACCGTTGGTGGTATTTTCTACAATCGTTTCAGTTTGAGATAGAGTATCGTAAAGGAGAAAGGCTTGCTCATGCTGATTATTTTAGTAGGAACCCAGTCAATATGACAGACATCCCATCCAAAGTGAATTCTGAAAATATGAATACACCATTCTTACTTAACACGATCCGCTTTTCGGTTAATACCTCTACTCTTGACCATAATTGGTTACTTATCGAACAAAAACGAGACCCCGTATTAAAGAATATAGTTGACCAATTACAAAGTGACTCCATCCCTAAAAATCTTGCAGATAGTTATGCCATTTTGAAAGACAAGTTGTTGCGACGTAAAGTACAAATTGACAATAAAACGCTTAAGTTGATAATCGTTCCCCGCAGTTATCGTTGGAACCTGATTTCTCATTATCATAAATCGCTCCAACATTTCAGCTGGGAAAAGGTATTGGAAAAAATAAGAGAGCAATACTGGTTTCCTAATATGTCAAAACTAGTATGCTGATAATGAAATGATATCTTATAGGTCACCATTTCTTAAAAGCAACTGCGGTGTTCCTCAAAGTAGCGTTTTGGGACCCTTATTATTTCTTATTTATGTGAATGATCTGCCGAGATGTACAGATTATCAAACGGTACTATTTGCTGATGATATCTCTCTTATAGTACCGAATGATAATAGTGATTCAAATTATGAACACGTGATCAATTCCGCTATAGACGTGTTAACAAATGGCTTACAAAGAATAAACTATGCGTAAATGTTTCCAAAACAGCATTTATACAATTTTCAAATTACATGACAAATCGTCTAAAACTTAATGTAGTTTGTCAAGAACGGGAAATTCAAGAAGTAAAGGTAACTAAAGGACATTGTTAAAACTCGCCTAAGAATCAACACACATATGACTATTACCATAATTCTTGTTTTATTTTTTGCATTAATTATCATTAATTACTTTGTAACGGACACTTCAGGATCGTGAAATCAAATAAAAAAGGACTTATATGATTTCTATCATTTGTACAAAATATTTTTATAAACTACTGTGCTACGTATGGGCTTCTGTGATTTGGCCAATGTGACAATACCATCAGTCACTTATTTTAGTAAGTAAATAGTAAATAGAATGAATAGACATTTAATATTATGTGTCTTAGGGAAATATAATACTGTGAAATCGACGTTTTCATTAAAATAAAAACAATTTATTGTAACTTCATTGGGCTAAATCAGCCTTGTGCCATGCAAAGAAAATAAAAGTGTCAGTAACGTTGACAGATGACAAGACGTTATACCCAAGAAATAGCCCTTTGAAAAACATTTTCAGAATCGGGGTGCAATTGTTAAATTGTTTTGTGATAAGTTTTTATAAATTACGACAAGGCTCTAACAACGGATATCGATACGTCTCTTTAGCGACCTATCTGGCTTGTTTTATTACGGACTCTGCATTCATGACGGACTAACGATGGAATCTACATAATGTTGTGGTTCAGCTAGTGGCTTTATGGTACTGAAAGATGAACAGATTATTTACTGCATACAATAATGGGTGGCTTTTCGTAAGTTTTAACATAGTTTATTTCGGAAAGTATAAGTTATAGTCATTTTTAACCTACATAATTATCATTTAAATCACAAAAAAACATGAAATTCCAGGTGCAGCCTCATGATTTCATATGTACGACTTGTTGGATTGAAGCCAATCAAGCAATTACAAACATGAGCTCAATTGGGAGGAACTGTGCGCATTGTAATATGGTGTTACCACTCCGCACACAAGCACATCAATTATCATATCAACGCAACATCATGTCAATATCAAAAACATTCTCTTAGAAAGACCTTTGCAGCTATGTATTTTTTACATAAAAACTGGAATCATTAATACTTAAAAATATAATTCAGTAATTTGTCAATTTTAATATGATTTTAGGTTCGTGCATCACATTACATTTCTCATCCTTGCTGGCAAAGAGCTGAAAGGGCTACAAAAAATTATTGCCATCACCATCAAAAGGTACTAAAGCCACAAGAGTACCTTTAAGATGCATTAAACGTAACATGATAACATATTTAAGATGATAATGTTATCCTGTTACAAGTACAACAGATTACACCAAGGATTGTAAGTGTTTTAAGCTTGGTTTCAATTGTAAACATTTTATTTTATTGCATAAAGTTGATCGAGTCAATTAACATTTTTCTCTTGATTAAATTTTTTTTTTTTATTACAGGCTACTTTGGCTGACTACATTTGTGATGCTTATCACACATTGATATCTGAGAGAAGTGCAACAATAGCCTCACAAGATTCAACTCCTACTGCGGGTCACCAAAACTTGCATATTATGTGGTTGTTCATTGTTAAATGCTCGGAGTCACCATGTGCATACAGAAATCAACCGCCATATTGCAATTAATAATTACTGTTGTATTTGTTTTGTTGGGCACATGTCATGACCACAATATTATGGTATATAACTTGGGCCTGATAGAGAATATAAACCCCCCTGGACAATTCTTAGATTACATTTTGCTCGAAAATGTTGATCAAATGCCTAATTAGAGTAGTTAATTGTTTTTTATTATTATAAATAAAATAAATACCTATGTCATCACAACCTGAGTTTCATTTTCTGAATTAGTGCTAGTGCATAGGTAGGTATTGCTTATTGTCTTCTGCATTCTTCAGAGAAATCCCAAGATAAGAAATGGAATTTAAATAAGTAGGTAGGTAATTGTAGAGTAATTAATATAAGTATATTATTAAACATTGCTAGTGAATTATAGAAGTAGGTAAACTAAAACAAGTACTTAGTATGACATGATAACTGTTAAATTCTGAGCCTAAAGTGCCTACATTATAATGTTTTATGACAATCAAACATAACCTCAAAATCACTATGATAAATGCTAATAAATAAGTTCTCAGAAGTGTCCGTGAAGAATTATTGTTCTTATATACAAATGCGTGTCATATCGAACCTAGAAAGGTACTTTTTATTACTGTTGGTTCTTAGGCGAACAATGTATGGACGCAGAACAATGTCCTTTCTTGGTATTACTCTTGATCCAAATTGTAACTGGAAAGCGCATATGGGTATTTCTCATTTTCAGTAAAAGTATCTGTGACAGAGATTTTTTTCATTAATAACAAAAGGCACGTGGACTTGAAATATTTATCAAGGTAGTGCTACCATGTCTGCTAAAGACTACATGAAAATATACTAATTTTATTCAACATACTATTTTAAATATTAAAAAATAATCGTAAAAATGTCTTTTCCGTGTATGTGACTAAAGCAAATTTACAGATATAATATTTTTATCCCAGTTTTGAGTATGATATTTCTAAAATATAAGGATATTATCTTAAACTCTAATAAATACTGTCCCATATCAGCTTATAACTTAATGTCCAATTGATAAAAAAGAGAACAAAAAACCTAATTAAAATATGTGACTTAAATTTTGTTCACTTCCATGGACGAAGGTCACAATAACTTTTTACTTAGAAAAAAAACTGCGTGTATCCGAATTTGTGTGAGCATTGACAAGCTGTCACTTGTTATAACTATATTAAGATGTCAATTTCTTACCGGCTGCAATACGTTTGTCGTGAAAAAACAATTAGATTACCTAATTAAAACTCGTCAAGCCTACGTGGTCACTACTGTGGTTGTTGTGCCAAGTAAGTATTTATTGTTATATTTGCATTTGCTTTGGTGTTTTGTAGGTTTGATGGTCAAATCACGATTGCCGAAATAGGTTGCAAAGACGAGATTTTTTAGGTTAGTTTCACGTATTTGAACCAAAAAATGTCTTTTCCATGGATGTCACTTCCATTGATTACGTAGATATTTTTCCTCCATGGAAGTGACCACAGGTCCAGGGATGTGAATTTTAACTTGGATCATTCCAATTATTTTGTTTGTTTAATTACTGCCATATACATTACACAAAACGCTTTTACATACAAAAAATACATGTTTTACTTTTTTTAGATGGCGACGGATGGATTGGATGACGAATTTCTTCTGCTGTCTTTGGTCTTTTATTTCTCATAAAAGACCAAAGACAGCAGAAGAAATTCGTAAACAAAAGAGAGAATGTGAACGAAGACGAAGAGCTCGTATTAAGGCTAACCCCGACTTGTATGAGGCCAGTAAGAGAAAAGATAACCTGCGTTATGCAGATAAACGACGCAAAAAACAGGTAAAACTAGTATCCGAAATGACTCCAAGAGAACGACGTGCTAAGCAACGTGAATGGCGAGAACGTAAAGCTAGGAGTAGACAGAATAAAAAACGTGATGAGCGACTACTACAAAGTTTGAGAGAGAATACTCCGGAGTCCATTTCTGGTGACCAAAACGTAGCTAGCCTTGATTCTCAACAAAATGTTTCTTACCTTTCTCCAGCTTCGTCACCTGCTTCTTCGGTTTCCAGAAGGTCGCTTGTTAATCTTGGATCGTCGTTCTCTAGAGAAGAATGTCTGACACCTTCTAGTTCTAGCTCTAATTTGAATAGGCAAAAAGTAGCAGGTGTTCGTCTTGCCCGGAAACGACGTGAGGAGTCCAATCTGAAAATAAACACTCAGGCAACTGTAATCAAATCGCTGGAAAAAAAGATTCATGCATTACGGGTACAATTGCTAAGGGCTAATCATAAAATTCAGCAACTTTCGAGTCCTCCAAAGAAAGTTGCTACTAAACAGATTATAACAAAAAAGCTGAAACATTTAAATGTAAAAATAATTGCCTTCTTAGAGCGTGATGACAACAGTAAGCAGTGTCCTGGAAAAAAAGATGTAATCACCAAGAACAAAATTAAAAAACAAAAACGTTACTTGTGTGATACACTTACTAATCTCCATAGCAAGTTCCAGATCGAAAACAAGGAAAAACTGAGTCTTGCAGCGTTTTGCCGGATGCGTCCTTTTTGGATCGTTTCTCGTCGAGTTACTGAAAGGGATACATGTTTATGTGTTACACATGAAAACATGCAGCTTAAGTTCGATAATTTAAAACACTTGGGAATTTTTCATGCTCCAAACTTAACAGAGTTGTGCAAAAGCATGGTTTGTGATATCAACAAGGAGGCTTGCATGTTGCGTAAATGTCGTGATTGCTTACATAAATCACCTGAAGTACAACAACAACAACTCTTTGATGGTTCTGAAAGTACTACATATAAAACTTGGTGTGTCACAAAAAATAGCTCAAACTTAACTTTTAGATTGGTATAAGTTTCTATTCGTGCTGAAAGTAATAGACGTATGCGAGTGCACAAGTGTGATAAAAATTGAATGGGTAGGTTCGTGTCAGAGTTGTTGTCCTGACCGACGTCTACGCCTCTAACACGGTAAAATGCGATACGACTGCGAAAAGCGCTCTGAATTTTTTCAATGCCTTCGCTCTCAACAACCGAACTATTATTCTTGTGTAAAATACTTTTTAAGTGGGCAGAGAAAACTTTGTTATTTACGGATATATCACAAACTGAACAGAAAGTAGACTTAACCATGATTACTCTGTTTACTGTGATAATAATGTAGATAAAAAAGTGGTTTAAGATGATTAAGTAAGATCTATCTTGTTAAAAGATGTTTGTTAAACTAGCTAAAACATATTTTTACGAAAAGAAAAATAATTACTTTAAAAATATTTATTTTTTCTTTTTTTGAGCATAAAAAACCCCCTCTTCGTTAAATTTTCCTTTAGCTAGTTTAAAAAACTTTTTAATCGTATTAAATTCTGGTGAATCCTCATCACCCTGCAAGCGGACCCAAACAATCGCCTTCTCACACCTTTCCAGACCTGTTAAGTCACGTACCTCCTCTGCATTGTAAAGACGAAGTTCCGCCAACAAACCTTCGTCTAGCTGCGCAGTCCGACGTGTCACTCCACCAGGAACTCTACGAGATAGGCAACTTGGTTGTGATGTTCGCCGTCGTGGGTTGTGGCGGTAACTCGTCGTCAGAATCCGAGTCAAATAACCAATCTGAGCCGTCACTCGTCGATGGTTGAGTTTTAACCGTCTTTTGGCGTTTGTTGGATTTTGCAGGCTTACTCTTTTTCTTAGAACTGAAAAGATAAAAAACTTAATTAATTAACCTATCTTTAACAGAAATATTAAAAATGAGTAATAACTTCGCATAAGTTTTATAAATAATCAATGTAAATTGTGAATTACCTTATAGCTTCCTCATCCAAATCAAAGAAAAGGTTTTCACTGCTGTTCTTTGCAGACCTTTTAGTTTGCTTGCTCTTAGCCCTGCAATAGATAGAGTTACACCAGTACTGATAAAGTACCAAAAGATAGTTTTCAGAAGAATATACTCTTATAAATAACTATATGTCACAACGCACCATAATCATGTTCTCGAAGTAAAGAATAAAAATACTTGTGACGACATACTATAAAATGCAAATAATAAAGACAAAATAAGTTTAGAGTCTGTTAGTAAAATAAATGATAAAAAACTTACGAACATTGTTTGGGCAGCGTAGAAGTTCCTGTTGATTTTCTTGTGAAGATTTACAAGCACTAAGTGTGGAGAACTGATACAATGTCAAGCATTTTTCACGTTTTTATAACAGAAAAGTGTAAGACAAGCAATAATTTTTCAGAAGTAATCAACCTACAATTGTGTTATTATCAACTATAGGAAGGTAATTAAAACAAAAAATATCACTTAAAATCTAAGTAGAATGTGTAAAAATTTTAATCAGCCGTTCAATAATACCCTATTATATTATTATAATAATAGGGTTAATTTAACGTATGGGTAAATATATAAAATAAATAGGTATTCACCACATGATGTTTATAATTAAAAATAAAAAAGTTGTTGTTTCTTTTACTTTTCGTTCTCCAGAATATGTGTAAAGTTACTTTAAAAACATTATTTTGTAGAAGAATCAAATGCTATTTTTAAAACCATTCAAATATAACTATCATGTTTAAATCATATTAATTGCTAAGGCATTATAAGTATTTGAATAGCACTTAGGTACATTAATAATAAGTTAAGTTAGAATTCAGTTCAAATCTCTAATATTATTAGTAAGTCTTGTAATTTACTACTTCTGACTTTTACAAAATTCAGCATAATTATTTGTTTACTTATTCATACTTGAAACTAGCCCCACATGCAATTGTAAACGTTCTTTGTATCCGCTGACTTAGATTATAGTGACAAATAAAGCTCGGCTTACACCGAACATAAAAATTATTCGATAAATATTTCAAAATATCAACGCACAACTGTTTTGTACTTCAATTATACTAAAATGATATCTATGTAATCAAAGATTTTGGTTATTGTGGATTTTCTCAAAAAGTCATGAATCGATCTCGACAAAGTTAATATGTGACTACTACTAAAATATTATTATAACCTATCCAACGAAAAAAGAATCATCAAAATAGTTGGAGTAATCGCATGACACATATTAAAAAACATACACACGAATTGAAAACCCATTTTTTAAAAGTCGATGTAAAATATAAATATGAAAAGACAACAATTAACATGGTTAAACAATTTGCGTTACCCATGGTTAACTGGTAGAGAATGCGTTAAGGCATTTAGTCCACCATTTTTACTTTAATCGATAGGTAATTCCGATAGCATTTCATAACTTCTTACATAACCATGTGAACCAACCTTTATGTATAAATGCCTAGTCAGATTACTCGTAACCTGATTACGATGTATTGCGAATAATACATTATGCAAAAACAAACACAATATCCGCAGTATTCATTTAATTTAATTTGATTTAATTTAATATTATTGATTTTAGGGGTACGTTTAGCTAATATAAAACCTTTAGTAGGATGAGGAAAATATTTTATGATTCAATTAAACATAATGACTTGACTTACGACAGCAGTTTTTTAAGAATAAAAAAACAAGCACTTTCGTAATTCACTTTTGATTACTTAATTTTAACTTTCATATTGTTACTTCCTAAATTTTGTTAGAATTTATTGGGTTTGTTTCATCAATCATCAACAGCCCGTTATAGTCCACTGCTGGACTTTGAACCTCCTCCACATTAGTGGAGGGTTTTGCCATTATCTCCACGCTTGGCAGGCGGGTTGGAGATTGCAGTTTAAAAGTTGATGTTTAACAGAGAGCGCTGCTGCTCGTCCTCTGTTGAATGTATAGTCCCTAAGCGGGATGAGTAGGAGTGGTGACATATGTATTCTATTCTACCGTTACCACACGGCCGACTGGGTTTGTTTACTTTATTGTAATACAAACGAGATTTATTGATGTTTAGAATATTATATAAAGTTAGATTGATAGTTTCATAAGTAACTAATCAATAAAATTATTACTAACTTCTAATGAAAAGTATAAAATTTTAATAGAAACTTATACTTAAGTAGATACCTATTTGAACATTTGAAACATGTGGTCTATTTACCACATGACGTTAAGTAAATAAATTTTATTATATATATATATATATATATATATACTTGCAATATATATATATTGCAAGTATTGTATGTACAGGCATAAAATATGTACACCCTTTTTCAACCGACTTCAAAAAAGGAGGAGGTTCTCAATTCGTCAGTATCTTTTTTTTTTTTTTTTTTTTTTTTTTATGTATGTTCAGCGATCATTCGTTACTGCGTTGACCGATTTCGATAATTATTTTTTTGTTTGAAAGGTAATACTTTCAGAATGGTCCCATATAAATTTGGTTAAATTCTGATGATGGGATCTATAAGAAAATCATCAAACATTGCATAAACTCCGTACCACGCCAACTGATTTTAGTATCTATCTTACCTATATCTCTGCCAAATGTGGACCGATTTTGATTATTCTTTTTTTAATGAATAGCTTATACTTCAAAGATACTATAATAAAACATTTTTGGAAAAAAATTCACCCCTAAGGGTGGAAAAATAGGAAATGAAATCGGTGTTCAGCGGTTAAATTATGTTTGCACTCGTAAGATTTTTTTTGATTAGGATTTATCACTAAAATGGATGAAATAAGTTAATTTTATAAAAAAAATAAAAACCGACTTCAAAAAACTAAAACGCTAAAAATAATCTTAACACTTAAGTACCTAATCAGTTACTTTTGGAGTCGGTGCCAGTCAATGAGAGACCAATGTTTTCGTTTGCACCGATTCCAAAAGTAACTGATTAGGTACTTAAGCGTTAAGATTATTTTTAGCGTTTTAGTTTTTTGAAGTCGGTTTTTTTTTTTTTTTTTATTATAAAAGTTAGAATAAACACGCTATTTTACAAACTTTATTTCCATGTGTAAACTATGGTAAATTTTAGTTGCGTTAAAAATGACATACGGAACTTAAATAAATATTTTTATTACGAACTTGAGTGCGATGCGTGACGTAGCTGTCGAATTCGGGGATCCAGTCCTGGGAGACCAGGAAGCCCCATCCAGCTTAAGTTGTATTATCTACGGGTATATTCTGTTTCTCTACTTTGAAACGAAGTGTAAGCGCAAGTTGTACGATTTTATTCAGGGATCCAGTCCTGGGAGGCCAGGAAGCCCCAACCAGTTTAAAATCTGTATTTATATTTGTGCTGTACTGCGTTAAAAAGTAAAAAATGTTTTATGAGTTTCAGTGATACTGATTTACATCTTTTTGATGTGCAACTTATTCGGGGATCCAGTTATGGGAGGCCAGGAAGCCCCATCCAGCTTAAGTTATATTATCTTATGGATGTACTATTCGGTTTTACTTACTTTGAAACGAAGTGTAAGCACATCAGGATCCAGTCCTGGCAGGCCAGGAAGCCTCAACCAGTTTAAAATCTGTATTTATATTTGTACTGCACTACGTTAAAAAGTTAAAAATGTTTTTATGAGTTTCAGTAATATCGATTTACATCATTTAGATGTGCAACTTATTCGGGGATCCAGTCCTGGGAGGCCAGGAAGCCCCATCCAGCTTAAGTTGTATTATCTTATCGTGTTCTATTCGGTTTTACTTATTTTGAAATAAAGTTTAAGCACAGTTTTGCGACTTTATTCGGGGATCCAGTCCTGGCAGGCCAGGAAGCCCTAACCAGTTTAAAATCTGTATTTATATTAGTACTGCACTACGATAAAAACTTAAAAATATTTTTATGAGTTTCATTGACACTGATTTACATCTTTTTGATGTGCAACTTACTCGGGGATCCAGTCCTGGGAGGCCAGGAAGCCCCATCCAGCTTAAGTTGTATTATCTTATGGGTGTACGAGTACTATTCGGTTTTACCTACTTTAAAACGAAGTGTAAGCGCAAGTTGTAAGATTTTATTCGAGGGTCCAGTCCTGGGAGGCCAGGAAGCCTCAACCAGTTTAAAATCTATATTTATATTTGTACTGCATAACGCTAAAAAGTTCCAAACGTAGGTTGATCGGCAGTGAGATTTACGAAACTATCAACATAATTCGCTTTTGCGAAGGGATTAACTGACGTGAATTAAGACAATCAGGCTCAATCTGGCTGAGTAGAGTAGTCATCTCCTCAAACATGAGCGTTGAGTCACCAATTACTCGTTTTAAATGGAATTTGGTGGACTTAATTCCAGCTTCCCACAGCCCTCCAAAATTAGGTGCCCGGGGAGTTATAAAATGCCAAGTAACACTGTTGTTGTTCAGCCAACTCTTTATCTGAAATGAAATGTTTGAAATGAAATGTTTGAAATGAAATGTTTGAAATGAAATGTTTATTGGAATAAAATAGTGTTACAAATATCCTCCTAAGTATACATGTTTGTTAATAAGTATCACAAGAAAAAAATAACACTTAAGAGGTTAACGTTGACAGCTGTACTAGTATGAACTGTGACACAGCTGTCAGCGTCTCCCACCCGCCCTGGTACAACAAATATCCTTATTAAAAACTTAAGCACTAAGTAATGAATACCACAAAGTAAATGTATTGTTTGTGTGTGTGTGTGTGTGTGTGTGTGTGTGTGTGTGTATTTCTGTTGTTTGTGTTTATTTAGATAAGAGTCTTTCTGCTTCCTTGTAGTTTAAATGTAGTAGCCATTGGTGTATTACTTGCTTACATTGGTACAGCGACAATGACACAACATCATTGGCACTATTAGCTAAATTGTATAAATGAGAGCTACAAACATAGAATTGTCGTTTAGCAATGGTGGTTTTGTGTGATGGTACAGGACAGATCCTCTTATTCTTGCGCTTTGGTACACTGTCAGCGTCTATAGTTTTGTGTTTTCTTAAAACTACGTTCTTAACGAAAAGTTTCCTTACTGATAGGACTGGACATTCAGTATATAGTAGGTTTGTGCTGTATCTCCTCGGTTTTCCAAGCATTACTTTAAGAATGGCCCTTTGTGCGCGTTCTAAGGGAAGCAACGTCGTAACACCAACACCGCCCTATGCAGTAATACAATACTGGATCAGACTTTGAGCCAGAGCAAAGTAGACGCATAACAGTGTTTCTTGGTCAGCTGAGTTTCTTAATTTTCGGAAAATTGGTATTAGTTTTCTTATACGCTTTGTTAGGTTGTTAATTTGTACTGACCAATTCAATAGTTAGACCCAAGTATTGTATATAAGGGATTCTAGCAATGTCAGGACACGTGCACTTTTCATCTTGACTGCATGAGTGAGCCCTGATGCGAAAACTATCTGGTGGTTGTGTAACAGAACGAGGTGAAAAAGCAATACACTTCGTCTTATCTGTATTTAGCGTCAGCAAACTACAGTTTAACCATTGCATTACTTCTCGCAGAACTATTTCAGTCCGGTCTTGAGCCTCATTTTAACTTTTGCCGTGAACTATCAAAGCTGTGTCATCAGCGTAGGTGACCATTTTGCAAAAGGGTAGGTTTTTTTACATAAGCTGTTAATGTACACCAAAAAGAGGGTAGGCCCCAGTACACTGCCTTGTGGTACGCCGAATTGCAGGTCTATATCCTTGCTAGTGTATTCTCCAATCTTGACACAGTGAATGCGATTTGAAAGGTAGCTACCAAAGATTTTCAGTGCAAGCCCCCGTATCCCAATCATCTCCATACGGGAGAGCAGAAGAGGGATCGGGACAGTGTCGAAAGCTTTAGATAAATCAAGAAACACACCAATGACCTTCGATTTGCTGTCAAAATGTCAAGCAATCGTTTCCGTAAGAAGCAGAGTAGCATCTTCTGTGGACCTGCCCCTCACAAAACCGAATTGATTACTTGCAATTATGTTTTTGCACTCAAGGTAACTTTTAAGTCTATTGTTTAAAACTTTCTCCAATATTTTAGATATTACTGTCAAAACTGATATCGGTCTGTAGTTTCCGACTATGTCTCGATCCCCACCCCCATCCCCACCTTTGTAAATAGGATGTACCAGAGCTTTCTTTAAAATATCAGGAAAGACACCAGTTCCTAGGTAGGTTACCTTAAGTTTATAAGGTAAGTGAGAGGAGGGACCAGAGCATTTTTAGCAGTCTTGATAACTCGCGTTGGTATATCATCAAATCCCACTGCTGAATCAGTTTTCAGATTCATAATGATGGTTTCAATCTCCGAAAAGTCCGCGTCGATCAATGCCATAGTCTTTTTGTAGATCAGTTCCTGCACCTACCGCTGAAGAAGCAGTGACAGTCCAACATTTTGTTTAGATAGAATCTCGTGAGCCAGTCTAGAACCCACTCCAGCAAAGTAGTCATTAACCATATCTACAGACTGATAAGGGTCACTATTTAATTTAAGCAATTCAAGAGGAGGCGGAGTAAATTGTTTTAAGTTAGCAATTTTGTTTATAGTACTCCACGTGCCTTTTGGATTTCGTTTATTTTGTAGTAAAGCAGATTTCTCGTATTCTGTTTTTAATCTTTTAAGGAGGTTATTACAGTAGTTGCAATATCTCGAGTAGGTGACCTGAAGTATTCCGTTGCTAGGTTGTTATTTAGCTTTTAAGTGGAGTTTATCGCGGTTTCTAATACAGCGTACTAGACCTGGCGTCATCCATGGCTTAATGACACGGTGACGATGCACAACTTTTATTTGTTTCGAGTGAGCCCGTATAGCTTCAGTGATTGTGTTAGTAAGAGCCACTGCGGTACTATTAGCGTTGTTAAGTGTATAAATATTACTAAAATCTAAGCTCATGAGCCTGTCAAGCAAAGCCAGATGATCAATTTTCGTAAATGTGTGTTGCATTTGTTCCTGGAAATATTGCAATACATACAGAAGACTACGGGTGCATGATCAGATATAAGCGAGTCTAGAACAAGAGTCAGTGCACGTTTATCCGTTCTGAGCATAACATGGTCCAGACAACTTGTTTTACTGGTTGGAATGACATGTGCCGCCAAGAGACCATGGTGTGCCAAGAAGTCTAAGTATTGGTTGCAGTTTGGATCCCCACTGTCCGATGCAATATTTATATTAATATCGCCTATAAGGATTAATGATTATCTAAACTATTACAAAAATTATGAATGTTAGTAACTGATGGCGTACAATATATAGCTATGATTGCATATTCAATACCACATTGCAAGACAAGACAGCTAGCATCAAGTATATTGGCAGAAGTAACATTATGTTTAATATCGGAGTGAACATAGATAACAACACCGTCATTCTGATTTGTGTATTCAGACGAATAAGACCTATATCCAGGAATTTCAGGTATCACTGCCACTTTACTTAACCAGCACTCAGTGAGAACGAGTATATCACATTGTACACAAATTCTATTCAACAATACGTCAAAAGCATCAAAGTTACATGTTATACTCCGTATGTTAGTATGCACAATTTTTAGGGAATTGTGAGTCGTGTCAATATGATCCTTAACACTCTCCGGGGTACAAACCAACGACTCGGATACCTCCACAGCATCAATATCATTTGCTATGTTGTCAAGATTGAATTTTGCTGCGAATGACACATGGCGCATGCACAAGTTCGCAAATATAGATTCTGCTTATAAATGACTAATTTAGAAACAGAAGTTTTCACTTTATATATTTTATTTATATGCATTCGTACTGGTGGAGTTCTAGTCGTTTTATATGTATTGGTGTGTGAATTTGTGTTTTGACTTTTGAGGTCATCTCAAGTGCTACAGAGGATGTTTCAAGGGCAACTAAAGTATGTAGCTCTTTGGCTGCGCCAACAAAATTTGTACCATTATCGCTCCATATTTCACGACAATGTCCTCTCCTTGCTACAAACCTTTTGAACCTTGCAATAAAACCCTCAGAAGTTAAATCACTTATAGCTTCTATGTGAATGGCTCAAATCAAATCAAATCAAATCAAATCAAATCATTTATTTGTGATACACAGGTAAATATTGATGTTGTACATAATATAATGTCCTTGCTGTGATCAGCCTTGTCAGCATACAAATGTCATAAAGAAATACAAATTATGTCAAAAAATTAAAAAATGTCAAAGATGGAAAATTATTAAAAATAAAATAAAAGTTGTGGTACGGCAGTCAAACAGATGTCGGAGGAATGGTATTAAAATTTGATTGTAAAAATTCATTTATTGAGTAAAATGCGTTATTTGATAAAAATATAAATAATCTATGTTTGAAAATAAAAATGTCATTGCTTTCTTTGATGTAATTGGGAATTTTATTATAGAGTTTTGTAACCATACGAACAAAGAGACACACATATCCTTTATATGACTTGTTGCCTCTGCCTTTAGACGTCCTGATATTGATCGGTCCAGAAAAATCAACACCGCTCATATTTATTAGTACCCAAATGATTTACAAGGTGCTGTCAACAATTCATTTATGCTCTAATCACACTCACTTGAGTCTGGAATTGTAAACACAGAACGAAGCACAGGCGTTGTGCTTTTATTTTGCTTTAACACACGCGCACTTTCTTTTGGAAACTCACTTAGTTCCGTTACACTACACTGCACTGCACTAGCATGGGCGGAAGGCTGCGGAGCTGCGGCCGCCGCTGCGCTGCACGCGAGGGCTGCGACGCCCCCCGCCACTACCGCGAACAGGACATATATTGCCACATAATGATGGACATCATGATAGGAAACGCTTTCTGATACGGGTTCACTGCGTTTCATGAGGTCTAACTGCTGTCTGATCTCCTGTAGTTGAAGATCATGGGTCACTTTATCAGGTTCATTGTTCGATATAACTTGATTTGGTAGAGATATATTGAAAATACGGTTTATAGGCGAGATCTCTGGTGCTTGTATTTTGGAGCTGATACTCATTTTGCTTGCCTCTTGCTTATGTGAGTATACAAAGAAGTCAGCTGACTTAATAATGCAACCTTGATCGACATTAAATAGGCCAGCGGCGGTCAATTACACTACGGTAACTTGATCTTCGCATAGCAACTTCAGCTGACACCGATCGCAACAATAATAAAAATATGTATTTATTTTCTGTAATTCCGTCCATTTGTTGAAACAAGGACTGCTAATTGTTTGGCAGTTTCTTGAATTCGGCAATCTCTTACACAGGCTATGATCATCTTGAATGTGATAGATAGGCTTTTTAAGATGATATAGAATTATTATAGAATTTCGATTTAAACATGAGTCGAAATCCTTTTCGGAAAGGGGCACGAACGCATCTTTCTTAAGGCTTATAGCGACATACTCAGCTATTGGAATTATAGTTTTTTGATTAAGGTTGTCTGCGAAATGAGGTATCGGTATGGGTCTTATAACTTCGTATATGTCTCGACTGATAAGCGGGATCTTGATCTCGAAAATGATATAACTATATGACACTCGAGTCCGCACTTGTAACAAATTGTAAATGTTTTTTTTTATTTATTTATTTATTAAGGAACACAAACAGTGAAATGTACAAACGTTGCTTAATCTCTAATATCATTTGTTTTGTTCTATTACATAACACAAATAATATGTGTCCACAACACTAGCCATAAAATATTCTAAATGCAAAACTACTTACATAGCAAGAATATAACCTTAAGATAACTTAATATAATGTAATGTAATTTATATATTTACTACGTATAAATTTGTTTCTTAGTTTTACTTATACATAGCTTACATAATTTGCTTAATCAAAAGAAACATTTGTTCAAATTAGTTTTGAATTGCGCTGTTTTTTTACAGAATATGTCTAAGCTGTTAAAATTCTTTGTGTTCAAATAATTGTACGTACCACATAATCTGTTCAAAGGGGAATTCCTACCAAGATTGGTACGAATAAATGTTCGAAAAGTCATAATTATCTTCTGGTAGAGATAAGTCTTTTAGGAGTTGACCTGCTATAACATTTAGCTCTTGTCTGATCTGGTCTGGAGTTAACAGGTGGAAATTAAATTTGCCATTGTATATATTTGTTATCGTATATAGTAACGTCTGTTGGATATTTTTAAGGTTGCTTAAGAGATTGTTGGCCATCATGGCCGTCCCAAAAAAATCAGTAACGAGAAAAATGGTTTTGAAATGCAATATTTGCTTGATTTATTGCATTTTCTAACTGGAGAATTCTTTTATTTATGATTTTGTGGTTGTTTCCATGATGCCTTCAGTTCGTTTTAATAGGTTAAATTCCGCCTCAACGACAGAAGTCAGATTTTTCCACAAAGAAGCTAAATGCTTCTGATTCTCCTTGATGAGATTGATATCTTGCTCATATTTCTCGGCGAAGCGTTCATCTAAAACGCCGAAAAGGCTATTTGTAATATACCCGACGCCGTCTATGAGACCGCGGCGGCGGCGCGAGCGCGTATCTGATTTCTAATGCATTAAAATGTTATTATAATATTGCAGTTCCGCGAACTCGTGCTGCACTTGAGACATAATTTCGCGGCAATGTGATTGTTCTTTTATATTCGAGCACAGGTGGTTGAGATACTGTATGACGGTCATTCTCACGATAAGGTGTTCTTTGTATAATTTCCGTCACGATTTTTATTTCGCAAGAAATTCGTTTAATTGGCAATTAAATTAAGAAAAGACGATAAACTAAACAGAATTATGTATTTGGCACTTCAATGTGCCGACTGGTTATGGAGTTATGAGGTGACAAAGTTTTGGGTGTGATGGAAATTAGAAAATAGCTTACTTAAATTTATATTGTATTGAAATAAAACTCAAATAGAAAATAAACAGAATTTAATGAAAAGTAAACCTCACAAGTTATTGTACAGTCTACAAATAACAAAAAAACCTCTTTAATAAAACAAAAAATTTGCTCGGTAGCCTACCGATAACTGATAATTTAAAAAAATCAAACAATGTATATAATTATATTATATGTAAATGAACCATTTTGGCTGTCTATTTATTAGAAACTCGAACGATAAACAATTCATTATCACCAAATCCCCTTTTACGGCGTCTTTTTATGAAACTTACATATTATAATTCAGTCTTCTTTTAACATGGCACAGTGGCTTACCTACTTATTATATTATAACATAAATATACCAAATATTTTAACCAAATATTCTTCATTCATGATCAAGAATAACAATTAGAAACGAACTTATAAAATCAACTAGAAAACGTAATCAATCTATACTTTATCCTTAAAAATAATCTCACTTTGTAGGAACATTAAATTAACTCAAAAAATATTATAATCGCTTTCATCAGATTCATAATCCTTATTGTTAGTAGTAGGTGAACGTGCAGATAATGTTGTGATACTTAATTGAACCGGCGAAACTGGTACCCAAAAACTATCATTGCTTGGCAAATCTAAATCACTGTCAATAATTGTATTTTCAGGTAGAGGTTTTTCTATAGAGTCTGGTTTGCAAGGAGTTTTAAAGGAGTTTCCTACATTATCAGCTGATCGTACTAAAACATTTGTTAAAATTTTCAGTCTTTGTGAAGTAGCTTGGCCGATACCCTGAGTGTTTTCTTTTTCATCGGTTATCTGCGTTGTTGAAGCGGTTACAAGGGCATGCGATGTCTTATAAAAGCCAATATGTTGCCCGTGTGTACACTGTACAGGTTTGACACAGTCGTTTAAGTCGCAACTTAAGTTGCGCATCGCCAAAGTATTTGGTTGTTCACAACTCCAAAGCACTTGATGCACCTTCATGGTACCTTTAAATTCACGTAACTTTCTTTTCCAGAAACAAAAGGTCTTTTTGGAGAATGTTAGATTCATTGACGACATGTAGAAGTACTCCTCGTACGTTGGTCTTTAGGTGGTTCATGAGCGTCTGCATATCAACTATATCATTTCCTTGTGCTACCAGCCTATCCGCAGTTCGTTTAATAACCGTACCTACCCCATCGGGTGCTCCCTTCCCATGACCGCTTTCAGTGTAGTTCCAACTCACCAATTTTAAGTTAGGGTAATCTCTATGTAATTCTGTTATTACAAAGAACATCTTCTTATTGCGGTATTGGCCCGAAGGGGAATCGGAAATAAAATGTATCACGCGAACATGGGGTACTTCTGCTTCAATGTGTCTTAGAATTGGCATAAGATGCTCCCACACTGCAACGGCAGCATGCCTCAAAGATTCGCTAACTGTGCAAAGTGACTGCGTCTCTAATTTGCCATTCTTTTTAAAGTACATAACCACGGTATGAAGTGTTATCTGTTGCCTGCTGCCAGCAAAATGAAAAGACTAAATTTCGGTAGCATATTTTGTGTTATAGTTTTCGCTGTAATTAACATGTATTATTACTTCGTCTTCTTTTAAGTTGGCCTTGAGTCGTTTTATAAAACTACTTTGGGAAATGACATTGGCACAGTGATTCATATAAGGCTGCAACATTTCATGGCACTTAGCAATGACATCTTTTGGCGAAGTTACAATCTTTTCTTTGATTATTTTATTCGAAGTTCTTTCATTGCCGTCTTTCACAAATGTTTGTTTCTTTGAAATCCAATGCATATAGTACATTTCTTGAATATTTTCAAACTCTTTGAAATATAGTTTTTTGTTAATACACTGTGGGCATCTTCTTGTTAAACATTCGACATTTGTAGGATCGCAGCATATCGAACATAAAATTTTATAAGCAGAGTTCTCATTTATAAGATTAAATCTTTTAAGAGCAGTCGCCATTAGATCCATATTCGAATGGGTTTTACACATGCAAGTTTCCCGAGACTTCACATCAGGAACTAAGACCCAGAATGGTCGCATTTTGCAAAATGTCGAGTAACTAATTTTGTATGAAATATGATTTATGAACTTTTCATGCAAAGTTTGTAATGTCTCTGTTATGAATCGTTTTTGTTTTTTTATTTTGTTTTTGGTTATATATTCTTTTTTACCAGGGCCCCGATCGCACTAATTTTTGCGGAAGCGGTTCGAACGTAAAACGTATCTAATTCGAACATGGCTACGATTCAATAACAATGCAGCTGGAAGCAAAATCCGTATTGCGCTAAATGTCATTAGTTCAACCATAGTTGAATCGTTACCATTCGATAGAACTTTGTTTCTGTAGGGACGGCACACCTAGTATTTTTTAGTAATATCTGTGATTTGTGCATAATCGACACTCGATTAAGCAATTTGTTAATAGCCGCACTAGTCTTGTGACGCAAAAAAAATCTAAATGTCATTTAATGACAGCTTTCCTTGGACATACTCTGTCGTCTAATCTGTGCAGTTTTCAGTCAGCTGTTTGTTTTATAGTTTTTATCATTATATAAAGTAATATTAATTAAAACATAAAACATGATGCAAACGCTGCTCACGAGATACTGGCAGGACAGTGTTACCACGGCGGTAAAACATATGTTTATCGCCCCATAAGAAAAGTAGAAGAACAATAATAAAAGGATTTAGCTTCCATTGCTGACCTAGCTATACTAAAAAACCTTACTTATCTGAAGAAAACTCATCAGCAGGACCTAAGAGACTCCCTTAATTTAAGAAGTAAAAATGTGTAATGGTGTACCTACTTAGTGTGAGCAAACAGAGCAAATAAGCTTTAATCTTTGGTTAGTTTATGAAACATTGATTTAAACAAAGTTATGAAACTTATTTATTTTTTATTTTTTTAATTTATTGGAAAACACAACAGACATCAGTTATACAAGAAACGGTATAAATGTATAAAGGTATTGGACTAAACTAATATCCTAAAGGTGTTTACACTGCTGCTTAAATCAATTCGTTAACAAATAATAATTTTATAATATAAAAATACTAATTATAAATATCTTAAATTATTTTCCACTTAAGATTAACGAACACCATTGTGTTCGTCAAAAATGGACCTTGCTGCCGTTTTGAACCTCGCAAACCCTGAGTAAAATTATGTCCAACTTGGAGTCACTTTGCAAGAGATTATATTTACGACACATTCTGGCGATAGGATTGTGGCGCGACACGTTGTTCTTATATGTAGGAAGTACAAAGGTAGGTAAGGAGCGCCTCTTGTTCACCTTGCAGTTTATTTTTAGGGAAGAGGTAAGTTCGGAAGAGTCGATCATGTGGTGCAGAATTTTAAACATGATTGATAGATCAAGTTGTTGTCGCCGAACACTTAAGCGTGTCATATTGAACCTCTTTAGCCTGTCATTGTAGGAAACCAAGGCCCGTCCCAGGCCGCGACGAAAACAGAGCATTCTCAGGAATTTTTTCTGTACACTTTCAATGTGCTTTGAGTGAATCTCGTAATGCGGTGACTATATAACTGATCCGTACTCCAGTTTGCTACGAACCAAGGAGTTAAACAGGGTAATCAGACTCTGTGACTTTTTAAAGTCTCTGGTGACTCTGCCAAGAAACCCTAGTGTTTGTAGTGAGCTGTTAACTATGTGCTGATAGTGTGACCTAAACGAGAGTTCCTCGTCAAATACTATACCAAGATCTCTGACTTCAGTTTTACGATTAAGTATGTGACCCTCAAGCTCGTAGTTAAAGCAAGTTTTATGGCGTTTTTTCGTAAAAGATATTATTAAGCACTTATCAATATTTAACGACATTCTATTAATTCTACACCAAACTGCTATTCTTGAGAGATCCTCCTGCAATTCAAAACAGTCGCTCACCGAGGTAATTTTTGTAAATATTTTAAGGTCATCGGCATACAAGAGACACGGGCACACCAAATTATCGACGAGATCGTTAATGAAAATCAAGAAGAATAATGGGCCAAGATGCGATCCTTGTGGGACACCAGATTTAAATACAGCAGGTTCGGATGTAAAGCTCTTGACACATACCAGTTGGCTTCTGTTAGTAAGGTAAGATTCTACCCAGCGGAGCAGTGATCCATGAATCCCAAACCCGTCCATCTTACGACAAAGAATGTGGTGGTCAACCTTATCGAATGCCTTCCTGAAGTCTGTGTATAAAAATTATGTATAAAGCATAGGTTTAATAAAATAAAGTTCTTTGTTTTTCATAGAAACTTGTTATTATTTATATATCTATACTGTTTATTTCCTGATGTTCTCATTTTACTTGCCTATTTTAATTTTAAATCATTCATTCATTCATTTCAATCATCATTGTTATTGTAGGTGTATTTCCCCAACTTTTTAATGATGCTATAATAGTAAGTAAGCATAACAAGTTATAAGCTTTATATTGAATGCTATTTCAACTCTAGTCTTAACTCTATCTAGATATTATAGGTTTTTTTGTTTTACAAGCAAGTTTAATTTTAGTGTGCCGAATAAACAAACTTTTTGATTAACATTTTAAAACATTATTTTTACTGCATATTTTCGACTAGTAGATTAAATAGGTATTATCTATTGTTATTTCATAGTATTAGTAAAAAATAAATTAATAAGATACATGACACAACACAAAATCCCAAATAACAAGCCAGTTTTAGCGTACACTAGTTAACAAACTGCAATAGTGACTCATTATAATTATCATGATAATTTCACAGAAATAAGTTTTTATGTATGTATAGCGATCATTCGTTACTGCGTTGACCGATTTCGATAATTATTTTTTTGTTTGAAAGGTAATACTTTCAGAATGGTCCCATATAAAGTTAATTTTATAAAAAAAATAAAAACCGACTTCAAAAAACTAAAACGCTAAAAATAATCTTAACACTTAAGTACCTAATCAGTTACTTTTGGAGTCGGTGCCAGTCAATGAGAGACCAATGTTTTCGTTTGCACCGACTCCAAAAGTAACTGATTAGGTACTTAAGTGTTAAGATTATTTTTAGCGTTTTCATCACAACAAAAACCTCATTGTTGACCGGTGGTTCTAATTAAACATTTTACATTAACATTACAGAAACAGAGCTACTTTTGACTATTCTGTAGGAACTAAAATAGGTAGTTAAGAGTGGTGAATAATTAGGCGTAGGCATAATTTACATCTTTAAATGACTATTATCTTGTAGATATTTTTGATATTATAGATTATGATGTATTCCAGTATTTTGAGTAGATAGCTTGGGATTTGGATTTTAAGATATGTTAAGAAGAAATTTGGAAAAAAAACAACTGATTATTGTATTCTTAAATTATCTAATATTTACTGTTTGTTTACAATTTTTTATCACTGTAATCACTGGGTGAACACTATTTTCTTGAGTGAGATCACTTCAAAGTAAAAAGGTGGTGAAAAAGTTTTTCAAGAATCCCATGGGAGTGTTATCGGCGTCACACACAACACAACATTACACTTTTTATTTACACTGGTTTATGCAGTTTGTAAGGCATATAAACGTCTAATTAGTCAAATGTTTCCAAAAACTGACGTAAATGAGGTATTTTTTTGATCAGAATAGGTAAATTTACTCAAACGTTTGAACTTTGGTTGATAAAAACCTTTCATTCATTGACATCTGACAGCGGTAACGGTTGGGAAGTGGTTTGGAAATGGCACGAACTTTTTTAGCGCGATACCAAATGTGACAAACGTAACGGAAGCGGTGTGGATGTGGTGTGGTAATGGTTCGATTTTATTAGCGTGATCGGGGCCCAGGACAGATACGACTGTTTTCATCTTGTTCCAAAAACATTTCTACGTCTTTTTTTACATTTTTAGCTGTCTCTTCGGTTAAACAATCTAGTTCTGTTTGTTTCTGCTTTACAACTTCTCTCGCTTTATCGTATTCATTTATCTGGTTAACGTTTTTTTGCAATCTATGTATTTGCTTTCGATATCTTTCATTCAGTCTCTTCAAATTGTGTATCTTAGTATGTAAAGTTTGAATCTGTTTACTACTTTTGTATCTCAGTCGTCTGATAGCTAACTTAGTAGGAGACTTTACTTTTTGTTTAGGCACTGAAATTGAGCTCTCTGACCCCAATGCAGCGAATGAACTTTCTGAACTACTGTTCTGAAGAGGATGGTGGGATGAAGATGGTGATGAATATATGGAGGACAAGCCATCACTCACGTCTCCTTTGCAAACCTCAAGTACATCACGTGTTGGAGTCGATGATATTGGTCTAACCAGTTTAGTATTCTTTCCTGTTTGATTAAAATTGAAGGTAGATGTGGAGCTAGATGGCTGAGGTAGATTTTCAGTGACTACTTGGGCACTGTCAATCACTGTCTTTTGACTGTCAGATAATAATCCAGTGACCGTGTGTATTTGATTTTGATTATTCCGAAGGGATCGAAGACCGTACCTTGATTTAATAGTCGCTGGAGACAAAGAAAGCGGATCAGCAGTTATTGTCGGTGATAAATCAACATGTACATCCGGTTCTGTTTCATTGAAACTGACTTCTTCTATGGTTTCCAAAGCTTTTTTCTGCTGCCGTCGCCTAGAATAAGCCTTAAAGTTTTCCCTGTTACGCTTTCTTATTTGTTTTTTACGTGCAGGAGTTTCTAGGATAATTGGCAATATTTTACCTTCGCTCCTCTTTTTATGGTACCTTTGGCGGTCTATTTCTTTATACACAGCGTATAGATCGGGATCATTCTTGATTCTTTCTCTTCTTCGTTGCTGTCTAAGCCTTTGTTGCTCCAAAATCTCCTCTCGACTTCGTTTTGGCTTACCCATGTTTTCTGTAAAATAAGAATACACATTATGGTATATGCTATGTATACCTACCAAAAAACTTTAAGTTTTAAGGTAAAAACATAAAGAAAACAAATGTTGTCAGGTATTATATAATTTCCGTCACGTTTAGCGTGACGGAATAGGGTGATGGAAATTAGGAACACGACGTTATTTATGAGATATTAATTAAATGGTAAACAATACAGTATATTGCTACAAGTATGAGGTAGCCAACGAATGCCTGCATATAATATTATCACAGACCAGTTTGTATCCATTTTAAAATATTAATTAAAAGAGCGAACGGAAATTAGAAAAGAGGTGAACCAAGCGAATAGAAATTAGGTACTTACGGTCGTAGTTCGCCAACGGAGCAAGTGACACGGGACCGCTTCGGTTGCCTGCCGCGGCGCAACTGATCAAACACGACGTTGCGCTAGGCTAGGGATGGGAATTACTTACTCTGCGAGCAAGATATTCGCTACTTTTATATTAGTGACTGAAATTAGGCATGATGAAAGGACAAACATATTTTTCGTTTTGTCTAAGAAAATACACAAGTTAAACAGAATATTTTTAGTGAATAATAATACTTAATTTATTAATCTTAAAATTGTATACACTGAAATGTACCAATCGTAACTTATTTTGACACTGTTGAAGGTTTTGTACTTGAATCTGGGTTCTGGACAGCGAACGGAACTTAGGAGAACGACCTAAGACAAAATAATTAAGTGCTTTTTTACAAGACGATGTGTCTCAAATTCAAATTCCTAAAAGATAAATGCTAGATGTAGTTCCTAAAAAATTGACAGCTTCAAAATATATCAAACTAGTCAGATATTTGCACGGACGCACCAAAACCAGGCCTGCTGAGAATGACCGATGTATTTACTTAGTGTTGTGTTACCGTCTTGATAAGGACAGGTGTCGTAGTAGACAACTAGGTGCCAGTCATCTCGAATTAAATGCATGTTTGTAATGCTATCGAAGTAAAGGCTATTGTTTTTTAATGGTGTTATGGGAGCTCATTAATCATTATCATCGCAGTGATAACAACGGAGTGCCGAGCGCGCGAGCTACGCGCCGGTTATATTTACGTCCTCCGCGCGAGACGCACAGATACGCCGTCTCGCTCTACAAATCCGCGACTCACGTGAGAGGGCCAAGACCTCTCGCTCGCTGTGTCAGCATTCTACAAAACTTTCTTGCTAGTTTCCTATTGGTCATAATTTGTACAGTCTGATTTGTCAGTTATATTTTTAGCCAGTAAGATTTTACCTAATTTTTGTTTAAATAGTTATGTTAGTTTACCTAGTAAATCAAGGCAAAAAACCACTCCAATCCGCTTATAGTCAAAGCCGCCACGTACACGCCCCAGGAGGATGTCGCTGCCCGACTCCGTCGGCCTCGGCACGTTCTGGATGACCCTGACGATTCCTACACCGCGTACTATAGAACAACAGCCAACACCGCCTTAAGCACTTCAAGTACTGCACAACATCGTAGTTCGTATCACCGCACCCGCCGAAGGGTGCGAGGTCCCGTCTTTCATTTCGGCCGACACAGACATGTGCCTGGCCGTTTTTCCCCTGCCCATCCTACGGACGACGGCCAAAGCCGAGGTCCGAGCATACAGAGGCGCCCTTAAGGCCAGAGTCCGACTCACCCCCAGATCGGGCCCGCTAGAAAGGAGCCCGACAACGGTCCGACCTGTTTCGGCAGTTCCGGTCCCGTCGGCGCCACCACTAGCGGGTTCGCCGCTTAGTAGGGTACCTTTTGCACTCCACATTGGCCCGATCACGCCTGCTAGTATGGGGTCGACACGTACGAGTCTAAGGCGCTACCATTCTGGCGGGAAATACCTCGGGCGTGGTTCATTCAATTTGAAGCTGTTGTCGAGCCACTACATACATCAGACGACCAGAAGTACCGCTACGTCCTACAACAACTACAAGCAACTGACCTGCGACACCTCACCGACATCCTCTACAACCCACCCGAGACAAAGAAATATGAAGCTATCAAGAACCGCCTACTCGCTGTCTACGACAAATCCAAAGTCAAGAATTTTCAACAACTCATCAGCGGCTTAGAACTCGGCGACCAGAAGCCCTCCCAGCTGTTACGCCGAATGCGGGAACTCGGAGGCGGCATGATCACGGACAAAATCGAATGGCTCAATCAACTGCCCGCCCAAATACGTGTCGTTTTGTCCATCAACAAAGAGTCATCGCTAGAAACACTCGCAGCCATGGCAGATCAGATGGCAGAGTACTCCACTCCGAGCAGGCACTCCACGCTCAGGCTAAACTTCGCTCTGCGTCGCAGTTTTGTTTGGACATTTATCGTTGCCGACGTCAAGACATTAATAATTGGAGCCGATTTTCTTCGTCATTTTCAATTGCTGGTTGACTTACACAAGAAAAGATTAGTCGACAAAGAATCAAAGATTCAAAGATTCAAAGATTCAAAGATTCAAAGATTATTTATTCACCAAGACAAGGTCATACAGTAGTGATGTTACAAAATATTAAAAGTGCAGCTTATCTTACCAGCGCAGCTAGTGTGTGATAGTAAGTACATATTAATAAAATGATATTATGAACAATAACAATTAGTTAAGATCAATTAATGCAGAATTCTTAACAATTTTACATGCATGAATCATAATGTAAAAAGACAACCATCAAGAAATATGTGTGTCCTAAAAAAAATATATATAATAGTAATAAGTAAGGAAGTATTTCATCAATTATAATGTCAGTTTAAATCTACTCATGTCAGCATATAAAAAAACCACATTTCTAAAATCAACTCATGTCAAAATAATTGTAATATTTAGCTACAAAATGTTCATTAATACGTACTAAAATTATAAGTCAGATAATCCTTTATAGAATAAAAACATTTGTCCACCAGTAAACTAAACAATTTTCTATTGAACAAATTTCCATTTAGTTCTCTCAGTTCTGTCGGTAATTTATTAAATATAACAGTAGCCATAGCATAGCTGTTACGACTGTACAGAGCAGATCTTCCCCTGGGGTGCGCTAGTCTGTTTTTATGTCTGCCACTAAACTTATACACATCTTCAAACTTGACAAAAAGATCAGGATACGTTTTAACAAACTTGCACAATTCAAAAATGTATAAGCAGGGAAGAGTGAGAAGCTTATATTCTTTAAATATTGGAGCACAGGGCGTCCATGGAGGTACATTGAAGATAGCGCGCAAACACTTTTTTTGTGCAATGAATACGTTGTTTGTCTTTACACCATTGCCCCATAGTATGAGTCCATACCGAAGCAAAGAAGCGACGTAACCATGATAGGCCAAGAGAGCAGTCTTACAATCTGTTATTTTCGATAGTTTCCAAAGAGGATAAACAAATCTATTTATTTTTTTGTTTAATATGTCAATGTGAGGTGTCCATGAACAAGTATGATCAAGTACTATCCCAAGAAAAGTTATACTGTCGCTTTCTACAATATTTTCACCTTTATATTTTACGTCAAAACTGACACTTTTTGGTTTCCTATTATAAAATTTTATATATTTAGTTTTAGAAACATTTACTTTAAGATTGTTTGCTGTCAACCAGTTAATGCATTTATTTATAGTTTTGTTGACTTCATTTATGTGTTTTTCAATATTATCGTTACTTATAACTATAGACACATCGTCGGCAAAGAGTGTGCACTGATAGTTTGTTATATCAGGCAAGTCATTGATATAAATAAGGAATAGGAGTGGCCCTAGCACGCTGCCCTGAGGAACCCCATATTTGTTATCCCTATAGGTGGACGTGTATTTTGTCAGCTCATTTTTGTCATTTAAGGCTACAACTTCTACGCATTGTGTTCTGCTTTGTAGGTAACTTTTTATCCACTCATGTGCAGGGCCACGGATACCACAAAGCTCACATTTATACAGTAACCTGTCATGTAGTACGTAATCGAAAGCTTTGCTCATGTCAAAGAACACTGCAGAGACAAACTTATTTTGGTCAACATTATCTAAAATACCCTTTACGAGTTTAAATGCGGCTAATGTGGTAGATTTTCCTTTCTGGAATCCATTTTGATTACTGTTTATAATATTAAATTTATTTAAATAATCAACTAATCTTGAGTGCATAGCTTTTTCGAAAATTTTAGAAAATATTGGGATCAAGGTAATTGGTCGATAATTATTAATGTCCATTGGATCATTTTTCTTAAAAATCGGCTTCAAAGTAACCGAGTTATCAATAAACGCCATTGAAGTCTCTACGCACGCCGAATCTGTCTACATAATTAGCTCCGATCAAGACTACTATGAAATATTGAAGCAATATCCAGACGTACTGCGACCTATGTCTCTGAAACAACCTGCAAAACATGAAGTCGTCCATCACATAGAAACAACCGGACCGCCATTGTACGCACGCGCGCGCCCTCTGCCGCCCGACAAGTATAAAGCGGCCAAAGAAGAATTCGACCGTCTGATAGAGATGGGAATATGCAAACCGTCAATGAGCGCGTGGACAAGTCCATTGCACGTAGTTAAGAAGAAAGATGGAAGTTTACGAGTTTGCGGAGACTACAGACGCCTCAATGCGGTCACTCAACCCGACCGATATCCGATACCACGCATACAAGACTTCACATATCAACTAAAAAACAAGAAAATATTCTACAAACTCGACATGAAAATGGCGTATTATTCTATACCAATAAAGGAAGACGCGAAGAAAACTGCCATAATCACACCGTTTGGTCTCTTTGAATTCAACTGCATGACGTTTGGACTTCGAAATGCCAGCCAGACCTTCCAGAGATTCATGCATCAAGTCCTAAAAGGCATAAACGGATGTTTTTGCTACATCGACGACATCCTCTTATTCTCCGAAGACGAAGCCGAACATAAGAAACTACTACACGAAGTACTACAGCCCCTTGACAAGTACGGCGTTACACTCAACATCGATAAATGCGAATTCAGTAAAGACAAGATCAACTTCCTCAGCTACAAAGTTAAAACCAACTGAAGAACGTACGGAAGCCATATCTACCTACCCAAAACCGAAAACTATCATCGAGTTACGACGTTTCCTTGGCATGCTCAACTTCTACCGTGACTGTCTTCCACATCAAGCTGACCTACAACATGAACTCAACAAATACCTATTCATATATATTCATATTCATTTATTTCATCTTTAGGTAATACAGTACACTTAGATACGTCATTTTACAAATAAATTTTAAAATAAATTTTATGTTAACTCAAAATTATTAATACTATTAATTATTTGTACATAAATTTATTAAATGTTAATGTCGGTTATTGGAGATAATGTTAAATAAAGTAATGTCAAAATGTAAATGTCAGATAAAAATAAAATAAAAAATTCTTCAGCAACCTTGAGCATCGTCAAACCTACCTACATAACAAAACGAAAAACGACAAGACACCGATCAACTGGACACCTGAAGCCGAACAAGCTTTTGAAAAATGCCGCCAAAGCATCACAGAAGCGACCACATTGGCCTACCCGTCGATTGGCAACGAACTCGTCGTTATGACCGACGCCTCTGATCCTAGTCTCGGGGCCGTACTACAACAGAAGATAGAAAATGTTTGGAAACCACTGGCATTTTTCTCCAAAACAATGACTGCCACACAACGCCGCTACAGCGTGTACGATCGTGAACTACTAGCGATCTACATGGCTGTAAAACATTTTCGTCTATTGATCGAAGGCTGTGACGTCACCATACACACCGATCACAAACCTCTTGTCTACGCGCTAACAAGACCACCGAGCAGCAACGACACTCCGCGACGTGAGCGACAACTTCACTTCATCAGTCAATTCTGTACAAGAATCATATACGTACAAGGAGAAGAAAACATAGTCGCCGACGCCATGTCACGCATCGAAGAAATACAATGTCCAACGTCAATAGACTTCAGACAGCTAGCCATAGATCAAGACAACGACGAAGAACTGAAAGATCTGAAACTACAACCAAAACTAAAATTCAGCGAGATAACATTACCTGGAATAAGCCGACCAATCAAGTGCGAGCAGTCAACAACATCGCCCCGTCCTTTTCTACCCAAGGCATATCGCTACGTAGCTTTCAAAGCGCAACACGAACTATGCCACTCAGGTGTTAGAACAACACGAAAACAAATAATCTCCAAATTCTTCTGGCCATCCATGAGTAAAGAAGTCGCAACGTGGACTCGAGCTTGCATCAGCTGTCAACGCGCCAAAGTTCATCGACACGTCGTCACGCCGCTATCAACTTTTCCACCATCTCAACGGTTCGAGCACATACACATCGACATAGTTGGCCCACTGCGACTACCGATACTGCGTCACCATCATCGACAGATGTACTAAGTGGCCAGAAGCGATTCCAGTACAAGAAATAACAGCGGAATCTTCTGCTTCGTTGATGACGTCATAATAGCGGCCGAAGATTTCGAAACGCATTTATTGTTGTTAAAACGCTTGTGCCAACGCATAGAAAGTGCAAATTTGACCATACACTTTGAAAAAAGCTTTTTTTTCCGGAAATCACTCAAATATTTAGGATACGTTGTGGATGAGTGTTGGTTAAGGACAGATCCAGAAAAGGTGCGTGCCATTTTAGAATTTCCGGTGCCAAAATCTTATAAGGAAGTAAAAATGTACTTGGGCACTTGCTCATGGTACCGCAGGTTTATTAGAAAATTTTCAACTATTGCTGCACCTCTAAATATACTTACCAGCTCTAAAACAAAATTTTGTTGGAACCCAGCAGCGGAAGAAGCGTTCGAATCTTTGAAAAATTGTTTAGTCTCCGCTCCAGTATTGGCTTGCCCAGATTTTGATAAACCATTTTCTGTTCATTGCGATGCATCAGGTTATGGCATAGGTAGTATGCTAACCCAAAAATTAGAAGGGAATGACCATTTTATTGCATATATTAGTAGATCCCTTAATAAGAATGAGCGTAATTATAGTGCAACCGAACGAGAAGCTTTAGCTGTTGTTTATGTAGTAGAGAAATTTGAACCGTACCTAGGTGCTAGACCATTTACCGTTATAACAGATCATGCTTCGTTAAGGTGGTTCATGAATCTTGAAAATCCGACGGGGCGTTTAGCTCGTTGGGGATGTAGGTTGTCCCAATATAATTTCGAAATAGAACATCGGAAAGGACAAGATAATGTCGTCCCAGACGCTCTCTTTCGTTTGCTGAAAGTAGAAACTATTTATACTCAAGTTGCTCCAGACGATGGTGATGAGTGGTATAATAAAGTGATACATGGATGTACAACTTATCGTTAAAATTATCCAAATTACCGAACTGAAAACTGAAAACTGTACATATTTTGTAAAGGTAAATATATTTTGACCCAAGAGTTTGATTGGAAAGAGGTTGTGCCTAAGTCAAGGCGTAGTAAGGTCATTTCCGAAAACCACGAACCTCCTACTTCAGGACACTTAGGTGTATTCAAAACTCATCGTAGAATAAGTTTGAGGTTTTATTGGCCAGGAATGTTCCGGGATGTAAAAGACTACATAAAGGAGTGTGCAACCTGTTCTGCTTATAAACATAAAGCTACTCTTACACCAGGGCTCATGGGTCAACCAAAACGTTGTTACAGACCTTTCCAAGCACTCTCGGTGGATTTGGTGGGACCATTGCCTAGATCTCGTTCGGGGTACATTCATCTCTTAGTGGTTACATGCTGTTTTTCTAAATATACCATGGTATTCCCTTTGAGACGTGCGACTAGCGCCGCTGTGGCAAAAATATTTGAAAACTATGTTCTTCTAGCACATGGTATGCCTGAGACCGTAATTACCGATAATGGGGTTCAATTCACGGGATCGGAGTTTCGTGGTTTGCTGGAAAAATATAACATTCCTCGCGTACACTATGGATCTAGGTACACGCCACAGATAAATTTGGTAGAACGGTATAATAAAACACTCATGACCGCAGTATCATCATACGTTAAGGATGATCATAGAACTTGGGATCTACACTTGTTAAAGATACAGTTTGCATTGAACAATGCTGTAAATGAAACGACCGGCTTTACGCCGTTCTTCTTGGTCCATGGCAGGGAACCGGCTATAAATGGCTCTTTTTATAAACAAACAGACGACTGTGAATATGAGGTTGCAATGCCAAGAGATGAGTACGCTGGGGAGTTTGGTACTTTAAAGGAAATATTTGAAAAGGTACGCGCTAATATTTTGAAAGCGCACGCAACAAATACCAAATATTATAATTTAAGAAGGCGTCAGGTCACCTTGTCTGAAGGTCAAGAGGTGTGGAAAGAAACATACATTGAGAGTGATGCTGACAAATTTAAAGCTACCAAACTTGCTCCAAAGTATGAAAAGTGTAAAGAAGGTATTGTCACCGTTGGTTTATGAATTGGTGGCCTATAACAGTGGTAAGCATCTTGGCATTTGGCACATCAAAGACATTAAAGTTTAAAATTAAAATACTTTAAATACATAGTAAGAGTGTATTCATGCTTTTGTATATAATTATATAACGAATTTTTTATATAAACATCGTTAAAAAATTGTTGTAACTCATAGTTTTAAATGTTTTATTACTTGTGCCTTGTTATATGGATAGCCTAATTTTGTGATGGAGGTTATGCAATTGGTCATAGTCCTAACTGTTAGGGTGCCACCTGGGGTCATGTGCGGGGACGCTCACGATATCAGGACGGTCGACTGTTAGGATTTGTAGTTTTTAAGAATTTTAATTGTATAATTTTATTTTCTAAACGGCAGCATCATGTTTTCTAAAATGGCAACTCCTTTCAATATCAGAAGATCTTAGTTCAACGCGATTGGTCAACGGCTTTTTACGCTAGCCAATGAAAATACTTAAGTCTGCCGCCAAATGTGAAACACTGAGGTGATTGGTCGTCGTTCAGGGCAACGTCGACCAATCAAAACTTTGGGTTTTCCCGCCAAAGTGGAGAAAAGGCCATTTTGGGGCATTCTTGTTGGCGGAGTCGAGGTGGTTAAATATAATAAGTTATACGTAGTGTGTAATTAAGACTAATAAATTCCTGTAACATATTAATAAATTCCTGTAACGAGTCGTTAGCTTCTTATTTAAAAGCATCCGTAGCTTAACGTTTGGAACTTTACACTTGCTATAAATTGAGAGGTGTTCTTAAATGATTTTTTTAAATCGACTTGTCCGCTGAACTTTGAAATGCTTTATGACGTGCAATTTTAAGAATATGTGTCTAATAATTTATTTTCTTGATTTATAATAATTTATATTCTTCCTGATGGATTACCTAATTAGAACTTTAAAAAAATTACCCAGGCAAATAGCCTATTAGCTATGTGCCTTATCAAAATATTGCTAAATGACTAATTAACTAGTTGGCTGAGACAGATAATATTTCATTTTATAACATCGTAATATTTCATTAATTATTATTTAAAAATGAATTCTGAAAAGTAAACTGCGGTATGAACTTATTTATAGTTATTTTTGTAGGATGCCAAAGACGAAATTGCCTGAAAATGAAAGAAAGGACAGGCTGTGCCTGTCCTGTGCGAAAATTAAGAGTGATCCTGTATTGCGAGAAAGGTTGCTGCAAAAAGATAGAGAGCTTTATGCAAGAAAAAAGGCTGCAGGATTAATCATTCTGAGGCGTGAAATGGGTGCTCGAAAACTTAGAAATATACGCCGAAAAAATTTAGTCAGTGCGAAAGCATATTATCAGCGAAACAAAATTAAGATCAAACAAGCCAAGAAAAACTCAGTGAAAGACATAGATAGCAATCCTAATTTGGAATCTAGAAATGCTAATTTAGAAACTAGCAATACTAATTTAGAACCTGCTGAAACTGATTCTGGTTCTGAGCAAGACAGATTAGTTCTTGGTTCGAGACGGAAGCTGCGTTTTGGAAGCCCGCAACCGATTCACCGCCTTGGTGGAAATCTCCGAATTAATGCATTAGTTGCAAGTACCTCCAACTTTCTGATCTCAAATACTCCACAACAGGTAGGGTTCAGTTATATTGGGACTTTGGGAAGAGCCTTCTTGACGTGTAAAACGTGTGTGTAGATTCTTTAAAAGATCAACTTGCGTAATTTTTTTTTTCATTTTCAACAGACACCACAAAACGTACCAAGCATTAGTTCTATAAACAGTTCAGCAGAATCTACGCTTTGCCCATATAGTCCAGCATCAGACGCTTCAAGCACAACTTTGACACATAGACAAGAGATGCAACAAAAATTTAGCCGATATCGAAGAGCACAAATCCGTGAAAAACATATTAAAGGATAAATTGAAACAAGTGTCGCAAGAAAGAAATTTATACAAAAAACGTTATGAAAGATCTATAAACAAACCTAAAGAAATAATTAAACAACAAAATACAGGAGTAAAGTTAAACTTAGATGAGAAGGACAAAATAAAACAAGACAAGTTACGTAAAATAGTAATACATTTTTATGAAGATGATGACAATTCAAGTTGTTGCCCTGGTAAGAATGATACCGTCACACGACATGGTGTAAAAACACAGAAACGCCTAATGACTAATACCATAAAAAAATTGCACCAGAAGTACTTGAATTCAGGGTTTCCACCGATTAGTTGCGTAACCTTCACACGAATGAAACCATTTTGGGTGCAACAGCCCAAATTGAATACGCGAAACACGTGTCTTTGTGAAAAACATGAATATATGGACCTTTTAATAAATGCTCTTAAAGTACACAGAATCATTCAAGAAAACACCACATCTGAAGTTCTGAAAAGCATTTGCTGTGATATTTTAACGTAAAATGTCTGCAGAGAACTTGCCCAACCTGCAAAAATAAACATGTCCTTTTTAAAGAATCTGATAACTCTACTAGCGTTTATTACTAGACCTGGGAAAAAAATAAAAATAGTTACTTCAAAAACGGACTTGAAAAATTTGCTATCACTGCGAAAAAAGTAAGATATTACGTAAACCTTTAGAGCTCATTAAGAAGTTTAAAACTAACCTGAAACCTTTCCTGAAACATTGCGCTAATATAAGAAATCAGAGTAATGCTATTAAGTATTTAAAACGAAATATGACTGCAAAAGACTGTATTGTACACATTAATTTCAGCGAAAATTATAGTGGGAAATATAATTCAGAAGTTCAATCAGTTCACTTTGGCGGTAGTAGAAAACAGTTCACACTTCATACTTCTGTTATTTATTTCAATACAAATAATTATTCTGAAACGAAAAAAACCCAAAGCTTTTGTACTTTAAGTCCATCTTTGCGACATGATGCTGCTGCAGTTTGGGCACATCTCGTTCCGATTTTACAGGAAATAGAAAACACAGAATCTTCGGTGCAAAACATTTATATAGTGTCTGACTCACCGTCGGCGCAATACCGTAATAAAAACATATTTTATATAATATCACAATTAGCAACTTACATTTCAACTTTGAAATCCGTGGTGTGGAACTATTGCGAGTGTGGTCACGGAAAGGGTGCAATCGATGGTGTTGGCGGACTCTTAAAACGAACTGCAGATCAGTTTGTATTGATGATGATATTGATTCCATTGGTCACCGTTTTAAAGTCATCTATACAAGGCGTAAAAATCGATACGGTAAAAGATTACGAGGTGACTGAAAAGGACTGGCTTTTACCCAATAATTTGCAGGCTTTCTGGGGGACTATGAAAGTTCATCAAGTCGTTTGGACGAAAGAGTCAGGAAATCGTTTGGCTCTTCGTTATCTATCTTGCACGCACGCTGAATGCCTTAACCATGTTAACGAATGCCTTCATGGTCAACACTTAGGTTTTTACGATCTTCCATCACAGTCCCAAAATATCGTTCTATTAGATTGCACTAATACCTAATCCACAACACCGAACAGACCCAAAAAGACTAATGAGTCCATCAAAAAATCAAAACATGATCTGATCTCTTTTATACATGCAGTGAAATTAACAGATAAACTTTCATTGGCCCTAAAACCATCAACTTCTGCTTATAAGCCAACTGTTTCAACCGACCTGAGTATTCTTGAAAATATAGTACTTGAAAAAAAATTGCCAATAAATTTAAATGACAGTGATATTCCATCATACTCACTTATAGAAAAAGCTGATTCCGAAATTTTGCAAGACATTGAAAAATGGGTAGCGTCCCATGACAATGGTTCCAAAACTTTAACAAAACCTATACATGAAAACAATGATTCAGATGACAGCATATTTAATACAAGAACAAAAAAAAATGTGACTTACCGTTTTACAGTGAGACTGATGATGAAGACGAATAAAACTTTTTTTTTTTTCTCAAGTTATCGTGTAAAACCTTTCACTTTATTTTCTTGAAATTAAGTTGAAAAAAGCTAGTTACATATATTTTTACTACATAGTTTTAAATTGTTAATGTAGTAGGTAATCTATAACCTACATGAAAACCATACCCATTTTGAAAGTCAAAGTCAAAGTCAAAAATCATTTATTCAATTTAGGGCAGAAAACTGCCACTTATGAACGTCAATAATAACATTATTGGCCCATATGGGGCAGAACATGTCTCCTTATTTTTTGGGCCCTACTAGCGCTTCGAGACAAGATACAGATAATCTGGCAAGTGCTGAGAAGAAACGCCGGAACAAACTCAGTCACCACTAGCTGCCACACAAAAAATATAAATCAAAATAAACAGGTAGGTACATCAGTTTAGTGCAGGCTGGACTGACCATACATTCTTGTCATCAAGATAGTCTTGAATTTTGTAATACCCCTTTGACATTAGGGTAGTTTTGACATGTGATTTAAATTTATTAATAGGAAGTTCGATAACATTGTAAGGTATATTATCAAAAAATTTTACACAATTACCCAAGAATGAATTACTTGTTTTGGCCAACCTGAAGTTTAGGACTACAAGTTTGTTTTTGTTTCTTGTGTTATATGAATGAATATCACTTTTTTTTATAAAAAGATCTAAATATACCCGATCACACAGCAGCATATTGTTTGATTTTAAACGACTGTATATTCCAATACAAACCGCTGAGTAATATTGTCAAAAAGTTAACATGAATAACAATACGGTAATAGTGGATGTGCAAGGATTTAAAAATCTACACAATGAGTTCATAGTCAAAGAATTGGCTATAGCTACTTTGCAATATACTGATATTTTTTTAATAAAACCGCCACATTCATTCTCTAAACTTACTGAAGAAGAAAAAAGGCGTGTTCGGTGGTTAGAAAGGAATAGGGGATATTCCTTATTATTAATTAATTAATTAATTTATTAAATTAATTCAACGGTTTTCCTTTCTTATAACAAAAGACTTAGAGGCGTTCGTCTTCTTTTTATTGATTTCTCGTTTTTGTCTTCGTTTTTTCTCATAATTTGTCGGCTGATTCCTCATTAGTTCCAATTCCGGCAAAATTTTCTAACGGATCCTGAGCATATTGGCTGAACATTATGTTGGCTGAATCTTCCATTTTCTGTAACAATCAAAAATATATATTAGTTTAGTACAAATACTATTTCGCAAAGATAATCAAAATAAAGTTTTACTATTAAAAATAATTGCATTACTTACATAAATTCACGAATTGGCTCGCTGCTAATCTCAACGCTGCTGAATGAAGAATGATTATAATGACTTATGAATAAGCGGTTTTAGTAGAAACGATTTTTTTTTAAATTGTTGAATTGGCTTTTCACAGTCAACCGTAATCTATATATCAGCATTTTTACTTGTTACAACATGTTTTTTGCATATATGATGTATGTGCACAAGTAAAATAACACCATTGCAAAACCGTCAAATTAGCAAACCATATTAGGTGTCTGGTTTATTTTTACAGTAATTAGCTTTATACTTACAACAAGTTGCAACTTGATTAATCCGATGCTATGAACATGTTGGGTCTCCTAAGACGTAAATAAAACACTAACTTTGTTCAGCAAATTTATTAAAAATACGTTACCTATCTTAAAACTAATCAATTTTTTTATTTATTTATTGTATAATATTTACACGAGCATTTTGCCCAATTACATAACTAATCAGTAGGTACATTGAGTGACAAACAAATATGAATCCGACTTATATTCTATGAACACACACATTCACAAAAGGACAAAATATTACATAAAATCGCCCCCCATTGATCTGCGAATAGATCGCAGTCGGGATGTAGATCCAGGAGTGCATTGAGGCTGGTGTGCGGTATCAATTTATAATAAACAAGAAAATATAATACTAACACTATAATACACTGGTTTAGCTGCTTAACATAATGATAATTATCTTACATCCATCCATTTATTTCCAAAAATTATACAGTAATATAATAATGTCTCCAAGACAAAGTGTTGACATTATCTTTTGCAATAAAGCGTTTATCATCTTTTCTAGACAAAGCCACTTTATTTTGCTCTGTAGTAAAGATTTGATGTTTTATTGTTTTAAAAAGTACATTTTTACCTCTTAATTCATTACCAGTTGATAGGACATTGGTATAGTCAGAAAACTTTAATTTTTTTGTAATATTCTTTTTTACACCTTTTGCTTTTTTGATTTCAGCATTGTTTGTTTTAATACTGTACAGTTTAGATCGCAGCCCAACAAACTCTAATAATATTTTACCTCCTAATTCATCTTTGAATAGCCCTGGAACTTTTTTGTTTTTAGGTATAATATCAAAACAATTTTCCAGATCGTAATTGCTTGTATCAAAATAAGACAAAAAGTTTTCTTTCAAGTCGGAATAAAAATCATTTGTGTCTATGGAGTACAAGAGACTATCAGTATCAGTGTAGCACAATGATATTTTATCATGGTAGTAATTTTTCATTACTGAGTAATGAAAATTGTACATATGATTTTTAGACAGCTCTAGTACTGTAAATCCAATGTATATGGGTTTGTCAAGAATAACTTTTTCGCGTTTTAATTGTATAGCTACGAAATTTTCATCAAATATTGTTGCACTATGAAAATTTGGACGAGATATCAGCTGTTCAGCTGAGTAATATTTCTTGGTCTTATTTCTCTCATCTCGCCACGTACTTACTAGTTTAACATCTACTCGACGTTCAGTATCTTCTAAGGTTTTTCCAAAAATACTGTTATTGAGCAATTTAAAAAAGTCTTGTTCAAATGGTGAGTTAGTATTTTGTCTCAAATGGGTGTTTAAGTCGATATATTCCTTTGAATATGAGCTTTGTTTGAATGATATACCTTTATGAATTTTTTTAAGTCGTAATCCATGTTGTAAGCATGTCTTTAAATGAACGTAGTGGATAACATAGTTATATTTATTATATACATTTGGTGTAAGTTTAACATTTTTAGCACCTGGAGGAGTAAAGTTTTCCGCACAAAATGGAAGATCGTTATGTAAGTCATGCAACCTCTCAGGGTATTCCAAATCAACTTCGAGGATATAACCGTAGTCATTGTCGTTGGGAATGTTTGTAATGTCGAGTTTATTACATTCCTGTTTATCGAGGAATTTAAAATCCGCGTAAGGCAGATAACTGCACATAGCGAAGCCATATAAATTATTACAGTCCACGTACATTAAATATTTGCTTGGTTGGGAGTTATCATAATCCGACTGATATTGATTATTTGATTTAGCATACCTTTTTGAGCATAAGCAAATACCTCCGCGAATCCCCTTTTGTATCATTCGTATCATTTCTAAATCTGAAAGCAGCTCTAATTTTACTTTTGTTTTTAGCAACATGGCGTCAAAGCTGAGACTTGGTGCTGTGAGATAAAATGCAGGATCTAAATCATAGTTTATCTTACACGTTTTACGGAACTTTTCAAAAATGTCGCTTAGTATCAAAACATCGCTTTTTACATATAAATCCGTATATTCACCAAGATTTTTTATATTAAAACTATCCCAAACATTTTTTGCATGATCATAGTCAGAATTACTTATGGCTTCATCGGTTAGATTGTTAAAAAACTCTTCTTTTGGCGGTAAGCTATTTTCTTCGTAAACATTCCAGTTTGACATATAATTGTATAGGTATACACCTTTTCGACTAAGCAATGTTAATTGATTTTAATTTTCACAATATGCACTCAAATTTATAAAATCGTTTCGCTGTAGATTATTGGCTAATTGTTCTAAACTAGTTCCCAAAAACTTAAATGAGTCTACAAATCGGACCGCGATAAAGTCGCTCAATAAAAACTGAATAAATTTTGTTAAGTTAATTACTACTTATAGGAAACCCTTCGAAATTTTTGGTTAGTAGATCCTATAGGGCTGATAAGTCAGACTTAAAAGACAAAACGAAGACGTCCTATGCCCAAAACACACTTTGAATAGCACAAAATTCGAACAAAGTTGGCCACTAACCTCTTGTCCTGTGTTTGGTCTTCTTTATTGGTCCGAGTGTTAGGGGGCCCCCTGTCCAAACCTAGTAGACCCAAGTACTTTCTGGTCCTTCCAAGAGTTGAGGAGATCACCGCACAATAGTAATTCTCGCCGTTCCGCGAGAAGGTTTTCAGAGTCACTGGTCCAGTGGCGCCGCGCTGCTCCAACCACCCGTTGAAGCGAGGTAAAAGGTGTTCGCTCTCGCTCTAACGCACCGAGCGGCTCCCGATGTCAGTGTCGATGCCGCCGACCGAAGTGGCCATAGCGCGCGCTTTTTACAGATGGCGCGCGCGCAAATTCGAATTTGTGCATATTGAACAGGGTGCGTGTACATACCCTCCCCCCCACAGAAACAGACTACATAGGCAGTCGACAAAGCTTCGACACGGGTCGAAGCAGCATGCCACTACGAGTCCTAACTTCCGCGACACGGTTAACTAAATCCGCGCCTGGCAAAAGTTTAATGACTCTACCGCGTTTCCATTGTAATGACGGGTAATTGTCCTCTTTAACCCTTAACCACCTGACCCCTATATCAGTTACTCAACCACCTGCGCGCGGTCACAGTGACCGCATCGGATACAAATGAGTTTTCTTAGGATATTAAGGTTTTATGAAAATAAAAATTTAATAAAACTCTTTAACATATATTAAAGTATTTATTTAAGTGAAAAAAGAAACAATAACAAAACATATTCTTTTCATAAATGTGAACAATTAAATTGCTGGCACATTTTGACTAAAAATCTAATCATGCTTACATAATGAGATCTATCAACATAGGAACAAAATATTATATCAAATTTAGACTTTTTTTAAGGAATCTAATAATATTCTAATAACATAAAAAAACAAAAGTTTAAAAGAAATCAAAACTTCGAGAAAATTGCAGGGGGTAAAGTCTTACAATTTATCACGACAATTTTTGCACATTTTGTTTGTACATTCCACACAGATTGGATGCTTACAGATAAAACACAGATGAAATGTTTTTCTTTTTTTCTTGGGATCACAAGTTGAACACGTTTTACGTGTTTCAAGATGATCAGCTCCAGAAACAGTAGGCAATTCCTCTTTTATTTTCAAGATCCGGCGAATAGAAGTTTTGATGTCACGAGGAGTGTGCTCGTTATTTTCTCGACGTTTCATGTGTGGCCTAGTCAGTTCTTCTGCTAGCCGTTTAATAAATTTAAATCTACTTCCAGTTTTTTGTGCCTGATTTTGTAAGCTCATGACGTAAGTATTGGAAGCTGATATATCTAACAGCCGATAAAAAATGCACAAAGGCCATCTTTGCGTTCGTCTCGCCGTGCTATAATGTTCGAACACCTTTGATCCAGTAAATCAACGCCAATTTTCGTGTCATTGTAGAATAATATTATTTCGGGCTTTTTTGTATTATCATCTACTTTTGCTGTATGATGCATGCTGGAAATTAACACAACAGCACTGTTTTTTCTCGGCACAAAAGATGTCATAGTAATATTTTTAGTAAAACCGAAAAGCGAGCTTCCAATTTCTCGTCGCCGTGTTGGTTTGAATTCAGGCGGAATTTCTCTTTTATTTTTTTTTAAAGTACCCACTAGAGATAACTTTTTATCTTTTAAAACATCGACTAGTTCAACTGAACAAAACCAATTATCAGCAGTGATGTTTCTATTCGACCCTTCAATTGGGGATATGAGTCGTAAAACTGCTTGAGTAGGTTTTGAAAATCGAGTTTGTTCTGGGGTCAAATTAGTCCCGTCCGAGTCTTTACCTAAATATATGTAAGCGTTGAGTAAATAACCATTTCGGGCATCGGTAAGGCACATAATTTTTAAGCCATATTTTGCGGGCTTCTTTGGCATAAACATCCTGAAACGACAACGACCTCGGAAAGCTACCAGCATCTCATCAATACAGGCACAGGTTCCAATGCTGTAAACCTTTTGGCAATTTTGAATAAAAGAGCTGAATAGCTCGGCGATTGGTGCAGAAATATCGGCCTCCCGCCGTTGCGCTCTTGTTTCAGCATCATCGAAACGAATTGTTTTCATCAAAATCTCGAATCTATTTTTACTTAGAATGCATATATCTCTCTTCCTGAGCCATCAGAACTATACCATGACGTATAGTGTTCCCGGTTCTCTTTAAAAATAGCTGTATAGAACAAAAAACCAATAAATGCTTTTAACTCTATGAGATCAACATCATGAACACAACCTTGCTTTTTATATTTTGGTCGTATCTGCCTTATTTTGTCGTTGGTATATATCACAATGTTTTCGAGCATCTCATCTGTAAATAAAAGGCTCCAAAGATCAAGAGGTGTTGTAGAATCATTGAGAACGTCACGATAGGCCGATTTAAGTCCTTGAGCTTGCGATACAATGTTATGCCGCTGAGTTCTAGTACGACTAGCAATTGGCACAGAAGACCAGCGAAAACGATTTTTCCCAAAATAGTTTCGATTTCTAGTCTGGAGCTGTGACAAGGGTACTTCGTCTTCTGAAGAAAATTCCTCAACTGACATCCTACTCACGGAAAAGCGCTGCGTAGAAAGACCACCCTCAGGCTGTCCATCGGCATTTTGTTCATCAGAAGACGACACTTGCAGGCAGTCATCAGATTCACAGTCTTCTAAAATCACGGGAACTTCCAAATCCTCAGGTTCAATATCACTGCAACTCTCATCGAGGGTATCCTCCACATCCGACAGCTCCTCCTCTAACCATCTCACAATATTTTCGTCGTTTACATCCATTTTACGCTAAAACAATAAACGTGAATGTAATACACAAAAATCACATAACTACCTGCACGCGGTCACCATGACCGCTAACAAAATATTTTTACTTACCCAAGCCAAACGCGCGCACGTGTATCCCTGCCGAGCGCACACGCGACACTAAACCACCAACAGAAAAGGTACACAGACGCACACTAACACGCGATAACGGATTTCGACGAAATTCGAGTTCAAAAAGTCGTTGCGGTCACCATGACCGCTGGCAGGTGGTTAAGGGTTAATTAAAACTAAATCATCAACTTTAAGATAATCCGAATGCGAGTTCCACTTATTACGTTGCTGCAAGGTATGTAAGTATTCATTCCGCCATCTAGACCAGAAATGCTGTGTAAGTTTTTGGATTTGCTGAAAGCGTGATAATCGATCAATATTGACATCCTCGAATGGATACTCAGGTAAGGCAACTAAAGGCTGACCGATAAGGAAATGGACAGGTGTGAGCACCTCCAAGTCAGCAGGATCCAAACTCAAAGGGCAGAGTGGCCGAGAGTTCATAACCGCCTCAACTTTTGCAAAAAAGGTCGTTAACTCTTCAAAAGTGAGTCGTCGTTCACCGAGTACTCGATACATATGTGTTTTAGCAGATTTCACCGCTCCTTCAAAAAGTCCACCCATATTCGGACTGCTGGGAGGATTGAACAGCCAAGTTATATTACGCGTTACTAATTCACGCTCTAAGTCTGATCGATGGTCTCTCAAATACGTGTAAACATTCTTAAGATATTTATCAGTGCCGACATAGTTTGTTCCGCAATCCGATCGTACTAACGAAGGAAGACCTCGTCGTGAAACGAATCGAGTAAAGGAGGCAACGAAAGCGTCCACTGATAATTCCGAAACGATTTCTAAGTGTACCGCTTTGGAACTCAAACAAATAAATACACACAAATAACATTTTATAAGTTTGGCCTGTCTCAAGGAACTAGTTTTGACAAGGAAAGGGCCGGCAAAGTCCGTACCGACGCCCTCAAAGGCTCGTGTACAACGCACGCGATCAGGCGGCAAATCTGCCATGAATGGCTGCTGAGACCGAGGCCGTGCCTTAAAACACTGAACACATTTGAATACAACGCCGCGAATCAATCGACGCGCAGATAGGATCCAGAAATTCCTAGACAGAATTGCTGCCAAGGAGTTGGCACCGACATGACAATACACCTTGTGATAATGTTCAACCAAAAGTCTTGAAAAGTCCCCTTTTCCCGGAATTAAGATAGGATGCCGAGCAGAATAGGGTAAATCAGAATGTCGAATTCGTCCGCCAACACGGATGACACCGTCACTATCCAAGAACAGATTAAGCTTTCGGGCAGAATCACGAATTGGTTTAGCCGATCGCAATGCCGAAATATACTCGCCGAAATGGAAACGTTGAACAATCTGAATTAAATAAGTCAATGTCACTCGGCGTTCCGAAATTGAAATATGTCTACCGACCGATTGGCAGACCAAAGCTGTGGAATCATCTTTATTACCGGATGATAGTTTCCGCCGGCAATTGTTTATAAACCGAAGCATAAAACCGAAAACGTTAACAAGCCTTTGAAAGGAGCTATATCGAACGAAAATATTCACCAAATTATCCGAAACCGATACCGAAGCGCTAGTCACGCCCTTTAAGCGCAACCCAGGCAAATCCGAAGGTACATCCACATGCTCGTCAGGCCATGACTCTCGTGAACGACAGAGCCAAATTGGTTTCCACCACAAGGGGTGCTCCAACAGCTGGGCAGCTGAACAGCCACGCGAAGCAACATCCGCAAAATTTAAGGGTCCCGGTACATGTCTCCATTTAATAGGAAAGTTCACTTTATTTACCTGCGAAACTCGATTGCCTTGAAAGACTTCCAACCTGTGTGGAGGAGTGTTTAACCACGCCAACACAATAGTACTGTCACACCAACCAACAATTTCGGATAAGTTTATTGAAAGACCGCGCAAGGTCGAATGAACATGTTGAAGCAAGTTTGCCAGGAGGACAGCTCCACTGAGCTCCAACTGTGGAATGGTCATCTTAGCTTTTAAAGGCGCAACGCGAGACTTAGCCATGACCAGTTGAACCGAAACATCGCCGTTACTATTTTCCGTGCGCATATAGATGGCAGCGGCATAACCTGAAGACGAACCGTCACAAAAACCGTGAAGAGAAAACGATGTATCCCCAGAAGATTTCAAACACCGAGGAATTGAGGCATTCTGAATAAGTGGTAAATCCGAAATAAAGTCGGTCCATTTAAGGACTAGATTTTGAGGGGCTGGTGCGTCCCAATCCACACGCTTAGCGCTACCGCTCAACAACTCTTGTAGAAGTAATTTTGCTCGAAAGACAACAGGGCAAATCCAACCCAAGGGGTCAAAGAGTTTAGCTAACGAGGAAAGAATGCTACGCCGAGTGACCGCTGTCGCGTCTAAAGATAGGTTTCTCATCCGATAGGTGAAGCTGTCCGTCAGAGGGTTCCACTCGATGCCTAAAACCTTGACAAAACCGAGACTGTCATCATCCCCAAAACAACGGGGTGTTTCGCAGTGATCATCTGGAATATCATTAAGAAGTGTCGGCTCGTTGGTTGACCACTTTCGCAAATCATAGCCTGCCGTACTCATGAGTCGTATCAATTCATCCCGAAGCTCACGAGCTTCCTCGATTGAATCAGCGCCTCCGTTGAGATCATCGACGTACGAATTACTAAGAAGCAGCTTGGCCGCCCTGGGGAACTGTTCCAGCTCATCCGCAGCCAACTGGTGTAAACAACGAATTGCAACGAAAGGGCTAGACTTCAAACCGTAGGTATTGGTTGTTAGCTCATAAATTCGTAAAGGTTCCGATGGATTTTCGCGCCATAATATAAGTTGATACTTACGGTCCTCAGGATGAATCCAAGTCATTCGAAACATCATCCTAACATCAGTTGTAAAAACAAATAGAGGTATCCGAAAATTCAAAATTATCGAAGTTATGTCGTTTTGCAACTTTTCGCCCGAATATAAACAATCATTTAGACTGACGCCGGTCGTTGTCCTACTACTTCCGTTAAATACAACGCGAATTTTCTCAGTGTCTCCCGACGACTTAAACACACCATGGTGGGGCAGAAAATAATGTTCTTCACCGGAATTGACATCAAAGTTCGATACTTGCATGTGACCGAGTTCTATGTACTCGTCAATGAACTGAACATATTTGACCTTAAACCTAGGCTGTGCGTTCATTCGTCTCTCCAACGATACAAATTGCCGAACCGCTTGTGCCCGAGAATCACCCAACTCCGCATGATCGGCAATCAGCGGCAACCTAACCATGTACTTGCCGTCCGAACAACGCTGGACCGTATCAACAAATAATTTCTCACAACGATCGTCTAAAGGGTCCTTAATCTTGAGCTCTGGTGGCTCCTTCGATTTCCAAAAACGTTCGACCGCTTCCACTAGCGACACTCCCGTAAACAATCCTGAGTTGCGTCGCACAACACCATCACCAGTGCCACACAGTGGCCCGAAAACAGAAAAATCAAAAATAGTGTCAATAGCGAAGGGGCCCCCCTGTCTCAAGGTCACCTTCCCGCCTTCCACTATTTCACCGAGAATATCACAACCAAAAATAATATCTATTTGAGATAAGTAACCGAATTCAAAATTAGGCGCGACATAAGTTGTAGGAGTTTTTAATACAATCGCATTAACCGATAACAACACTGGGTCACCCCTATTATCATTCTGCCGATCCGAACTAAAATGCAATTCAACAATGTGACTACTGCACTGACCATGAGTCCCGCCGACTCCGGACAGCGGAGTAACCAAATAATGTTTCTTTAACCCTAGCCGGGAAACCAAATCGCTACGTACTACGGAAACTTGTGACCCAAAGTCTAACAACGCCCTAGCTCTAATACTATCGCCACTGACTGCAATGACGTTTACAATAACGGTGGGTAAAAGTACATCCTTTTTAAGTAGAGGGACCGGAGATATCGCGTAGTTGTTGTTTACCTCCGAATCCGAAATTAATTGCTATTGGGAAGCATCATCCGTTACAGAGATGTTAGTCCCTTCCGATGTCGGCTGAGTACCAAACGCTGCACAGTGCTGCACCGAATATCTATTGCACGCACTATCATTTAGGGTGAGATTATGGCTGAACTGACTTTGATCGGGCCGCGTGGAGCGATTACTATTGGGTCTAATTAGAGATGTGCATATCAAAGTATGGTGTCCCGTATTACCGCAATTTCTACACGGGACACAAACGTTGCACGACGTTGCCAAATGGTTACTAAAACACTTAAAACATAACCCACTGGTTCTAATCCAGTTCCTACGCTCATCGGGAAGCCCATTCTTAAATTTGAAACAACTATCTATCTTATGTCCCTTAGTACCACAAAAGGCGCACTCTAAATTACCGTGTGGATCATAATCACTAGTGTTATTGTGATTAACGAAATGGACGCTCACTCGGTTTCCGACCGACTTAAATGTGTTGTTTTGACGAAAAGATCCAAATCGATCCGCGTTTTGTCGTTGGCTAGTTGGACAAACTGAATTCACCGAGGAATTCGCAGTGTCAATCATAGTGCATTCATTCTGCAGGAACTTTAAAAGATCGTTAAAACTTGGCAAGTCCGTCTTTGAACCCCCATAACCCTGCTCAAAACGCGATCTAATCTCGATTGTTAACTTCGTCAAGGATATGTGCACAAGAATATAACTCCAACTCTCCACGGGCAATCCTAAGCTTTTTAAAGCACGAGTACATTCCAACAAGGGGTTTAGAACAATAGGCCGTAGTCCTGACAAAGTCTTTAAAGGCTGAATGTTCAAAATACGGGAAATGTACGTATCCGCCAGTAGGCGTTTGTTATCATACCTATTATTTAATATTTCTAATGCCGTTTCAAGAGAAACATCGGCCATAGGTAAATGTTGTATGAGTAACCTAGCTTCACCAAGCACATGTGAAATCAAATAATGATACTTCTCCGTAGGCGTAACGTCTGTACGAGACAATATTAAAGATCGGAACAAAGTAATGAAGCTAGTCCAATTATTTAAGTCGCCATCAAACGTCGGAATACTGATCTGAGGCAAACGAGCCGATGATGAACTCACTAACTTACTCGGAGAATCTTTCTGCACCTTTATCTCGTTTAGTTCTGCCGACTTGGCATCCAAAATATCATAATTAGAAGTGGCCAAAACATACCTCTGATCATATTGATTAATAATCTCCTTTTCTAATTCAACCTCCAATAAACTTTCGTACGCGGTTGTTAAATTTTCATAATGAGACTCTAATTTACGTAGTCTTGCGGTTAAAACCCCCGATGAGTAGTTTGGATCATCTAATAATTGTACCGAGTTAAAAAAACCAATCACACTATATTTTAAACTTAATTTCTGCACTGGATTTTGATTTTGTCGCCATGTTTAAATTCACTCACAATAATTATCTATCGCACAACACGAGCCTGCGAACTTTTTAGTTAGTTTATGTGGACGATATGCATGGGTTCAAAGTAATTTAAACTCTGTTGTACATCACTATAACAATACTACCCACAGCATTACAAAATTAAAACCAATCACTGTTAATCGTTCCAATGAGATTTTAGTTAGGTCTAACATTATTAAAACGCAGCAAGCAAAGGTAGTACGTCAAGGGGCAACTTTTAGGGTTGGCGATTTTGTTCGTATAAGTAAATTTAAAGGAGATTTTTATAAAGGTTATACCCCTAATTGGTCCACCGAAATATTTCGCATTGTGAAAATTGGACCAACCAATCCTCAAATGTATCAAATAGAAGACAAACACAATCAAATTATCCTTGGTTCTTTTTACGGATATGAGTTACAGAAAATAAAATTTCCAGACCTTTACCTAATTGAAAAAGTTATAAAGAGAAAGGGAAACAAACTATTTGTAAAATGGTTAGGGTTATGTGATGAAGAGAACAGTTGGGTAGACAAAACTGAATTAGTGGTGTAGTAGATAGGTATATAAATAACACTTAATCACTCCTTCATCACATTTACTGTTTATCGATGAAGAAAGGCAGTGGTATAATTAATAAATTGATAGATCGTTTACCGTTTGAGTTACATTTACCAGGGTACCAATTTTGTGGTCCTGGTACAAAACTTCAAAAACGAATACTAAAAGGTGATCGAGGAGTAAATAAATTGGATGAAGCTTGCATGCACCACGATATCGCATACATTGATAAAGATTCAGGAGCTCGACGTAAGGCTGGTTTAGATCTTTTGAATATGGCTAAAAGACGATTGAAATCTAAAGATGCTGGCAAAGGAGAAAAAACTGCGTCGTGGATAGTAAAAAATGCTATGAAGGCAAAAATAAAAGCAGGCGGTGACATCAAATCATTTCAAAAAGGAGTTAAAAAAATTAAAACCTATTTAAAAAAAATTAAATCCAAAGATCACCACTCTGCTATAAAATATGCTTATGTAGCCGCGAAGAAACTATTTGGAAATAAGAAAGGAATACGCGTGCCACGTTGTATCCCTCTTCCTAAAAGTGGTGGACTTTTGCCACTTATTCCGATATTTGCGGGGTTGTCGGCTTTAGGTTCACTGGCTGGAGGAGCAGCAGGGATAGCAAAAGCTGTTAATGATTTTAAAGCTGCACAAAAAAATCTTCAAGAAGCTGAAAGACACAACAGAATGATGGAAGCGGTGGCTCTTGGAAAAGGGGTATATATTAAACCTCATAAAAAAGGAGCAGGTTTATATCTGAGCCCATCAAAAAACTAAATAAGCGGCTGCCCAGACGTGCACTCACAAACCTAGATATATTAGAACATGCGAATGATATTCCTTACTATCGAGGTGTTTACATGAGAGATACGTTACCTTTGAAACCAAGAAAACTAGAATGTGGAATATTGAATTTGGATAGCAACATAAATCCAGGCACGCATTGGGTAGCTTTTGTGAAGCAAAATGGATACGTAGAATATTATGATAGTTTTGGTAATTTAAAACCACCGTTAGAATTAGTTAAATATATGAACGACTTGCCGATAAACTATAACTATGTGAGACATCAAGCATTCGGCACTACAAATTGTGGGCATTTGTGTCTAAAATGTTTAAGAAATTATTGGAAGAAGCATTTATATAACAAACGAGATAAATAAATGTGTCTGTGTCTATAACTGGGAGAGGCGCCTCCATAACAACAAATTATTCGCCTACGTTGGATCTTCGAGGAGACTACGAATGTAGTCTTTTGTACTTTTCAACTTTCAACTCTATTCCTAATATAGATGAACGCAACAATAAGTTTTACTATGGTAAAAATGAAATCATTGAAATTCCTGAAGGATCTTACGAGTTTCAAGATATTAGTGATTATTTAAAAATCAACATAAAGAACACAATATTAAAACTAACTTGCAATAATAATACATTGAAAACCAATATTTTTTGTTCTAAAGATGTTCATTTTAATAAAAGTGAATCATTAGCTAAAATTTTAGGTTTTGGGATGAAAACAATCGATGCTAATATAAGTACTGATTCCCAGTATCCTGTCAGCATTCTATCAACGACCATCGTGCGAATCGAATGCGATGTAGTTAGTGGTTCTTTTGTAAACGGGAAAGCTAGCCATATAATTTATGAATTTGTACCGAATGTGCCACCTGGTTATAGAATAATTGAAATACCTAAAAACTTGATTTATTTTCCCGTTAATCATTCTTCAATAAGCGCTATTAACATAAGACTTTTGGACGCAGATAATAAAGAGGTTAATTTGCGAGGTGAAGAAGTCCAGCTGTGTTTACATTTTAGAAAAAAATGATAAATTTTAATAAAAACACTTCTCAATCGTATACCCGAGCCAGTCCTAAAAGATCATCTCCCAAAGGCACACCGCTTCTGCTAAAACAGAAGCTAACCAAGACCAATAAAGAATTCCTAAGGCTAATCGGGTTGATATAATGAATATTCTAAATATATCTCAACAAACATCATACGACAACAGTATCGAAAGTTTCGAATATCATTCATACAAACCATACGTGACAAGTTTCAACAAGAATGATGAAATAAGAATTCCTATTAATCAACAAGATCTATACGTACTGCCCTCACTTAGTAGTTTGTATATCGAGGGGAAGGTGAATGTATATAACACCACAACTAAAGCAAAAATATCGGATGTACATTTCATTAATAATCCTGTATTGTTTCTATTTCAAGATATTCGGTATGAATTAAATGGAGTAGAAATAGAAAAAATTAAAACCGACTTCAAAAAACTAAAACGCTAAAAATAATCTTAACACTTAAGTACCTAATAAGTTACTTTTGGAGTCGGTGCAAACGAAAACATTGGTCTCTCATTGACTGGCACCGACTCCAAAAGTAACTGATTAGGTACTTAAGTGTTAAGATTATTTTTAGCGTTTTAGTTTTTTGAAGTCGGTTTTAATTTTTTTTATAAAATTAACTTATTTCATCCATTTTAGTGATAAATCCTAATCAAAACAAATCTTACGAGTGCAAACATAATTTAACTGCTGAACACCGATTTCATTTCCTATTTTTCCACCCTTAGGGGTGAATTTTTTTCCAAAAATTTTTATTATAGTATCTTTGAACTATTCATTAAAAAAAGAATCATCAAAATCGGTCTACATTTGGCAGAGATATAGGTAAGATAGATACTAAAATCAGTTGGCGTGGTACGGAGTTTATGCAATGTTTGATGATTTTCTTATAGATCCCATCATCAGAATTTAACCAAATTTATATGGGACCATTCTGAAAGTATTACCTTTCAAACAAAAAAATAATTCTCGAAATCGGTCAACGCAGTAACGAATGATCGAACATACATAAAAAAAAAAAAAAAAAAGATACTGACGAATTGAGAACCTCCTCCTTTATCGAAGTCGGTTGATAAAATAAAAAATGCAGGTATAACTACAACAATAAAATCTTATCTATCTCTAAATGAAAATGAATCAAAATATGCACGAGTTTGGGGTTGGTCAACTATGGGAACAAACAATACTGGAGGTGGAGCGTTTTCCATGTCCATTCCGTTAAACAAGATATTGGGATTTGCAGAAGACTATGAAAAAATAATCATGAACTGTAAACACGAGTTAGTGTTACTTAGAAGCAATACGAATCTTAATTGTATTAAATTAAATACAGGAGAAACTGTAGATGACATTATAATTAGTAAAATAATTTGGAGAGTGCCACATATTAAAGTGTCAGATCGTGAAAGAATAAATTTACAAAAGCATTTAGAGAAAGATCGCGCTATTCCACTAGAATTTCGTAATTGGAATCTGTATGAATACCCATTACTTCCTAAAACACGTAAGCATACTTGGTCTATCAAAACTTCATCCCAAACACAGAAACCGCGATTTGTTGTAATTGCCTTACAAACCAACCGCAAATACAACAGTCAATTGTCAATGGCAGAGTTTGATCATTGTCACGTACGTGACATAAGAGTCTTTTTAAATTCATCATATTATCCATATGAAGGATTGAACGTCAGTTTCTCAGATGACAAGTTTACTTTATTATACGAACAATATACAGGATTTCAGCAGTCGTACCACGGACGTCGTGCAGAGCCGTTGCTGAGTTTAAAAGAATTTAGAGACGTTGCCCCTTTATTCGTTATTGACTGTTCACGACAACACGAAACGCTGAAAGGATCTATTGACGTGAGAGTCGAAATTGAAACAGATCAAGAAATACCTGATCAAACAGCTGCTTATTGTTTGATTTTGAATGATTGTTTATTCGAATACAAACCTTTGAGTAACATAGTAAAGAAAATATCATGAATATTTATAATACAATAATCATTGATTTACAAGGATTCAAAAACGTCAATAATGAATTTTTGGTTAAGGAAATGGCAGTAGCCACTTCAAAGTACACCCATGTATTTTTAATAAAACCTCCATAACCGTTCTCTGCACTGAGTGATGAAAAAAAAAAATGTGTTCGTTGGATAGAAAGAAACAGAGGTTACCAATGGAGCGAGGGCTATATAGACTACAGAGAATTTCAAAGAATGATCAAAACCTTTTTTAAGGATAAAAATATAATTGTGAAAGGGGAAGAAAAAGTAAAATGGATGCGAGAGTTGTGTGATCATAATAGTGTTTCAGATATTACTCGTAAGGTGCTCCTAATCTAAAAATCTTAACGAACTCTATTGTAAAGATATATTGTTATTTAATTGTTTTAATCATAAGAAATATTGTGCATTACGCAATGTTTTAAGTATAAAAAAATGGTGTTTAGAAAATAATTTATTTTATTAATTCTGTTTTAATTAAATAAAAGTTGTATCATTTAATTAAGTGTTTTCTTTACTTTGACACGAAATATCCCCAAATGGAAATAAAAAGCATGCACTGATTTCAATATTATTTATTTTATTAAATTTCGATAACATAATCTTATAAAATATTAAATAAACTAGAAGCTACAACCACATAACTTTTTTGAAATCTTTTTAATTACACATTCAGTCATGTCCATAATTTCATCCATTGTGTCATGAACCACATATTGTGCACTAAGCAACACGCACTCGCTGTCAGCATCCGACGTCGTTGACGATGAGATCGAGTTCACTCGGTCACGCTCGCAGACCAGGTCCACCACTTTTATCTGGATCATCTTGAGGCCTTCCTGTTCGTTACATACCACAAACGATTTTGGAGTTTTCCGCTTATAATTTTTTGGAGGAACTTGTTTTTTACGTTTTTGTTTAATTTCCGACGATTGCACACCAAATAAATCTTTGTATTGCTGAGTGAAGTCTTGTAACGGGTCTTGAGCGTATTGAGGAAAATCATCATATACGTCAGTCATTCTCTGTAAAAGAAAAAAAACAATGAAATCTGTCGATTTTGTCTATAGAATAAAGTGAATAAATTGTAATAGTTCCTAGAACGAATAAGTATGTAAATAGTTCATCACACAAAATAAAATAAAAATATTAAAATACTACATACCTGATTGAAAATTAATTGTTTCCCACTCACAAGGTAGGTCTTTCGTTGCGGTCTCGCAACTTGAAACTGATGAGTGACATCAGCTGCAGCGTGCTAAAATACACATCGTTGCAATTTTCGTACACAATGTATTGAGTTTTTGCACGACTTTGAATGTCCACTTCATCGTTTGACACTTCCACTGCTTCCATGATCTCAATTTTAATTACGTGCTTGGGTATTCTACTATCGATTGAAAGAACGTAGCTGGTGAGTGGTGAGGTGAGGAGGTGACTGTGACTACGTTGAGCCATCTTAACTTTTAACCGAAACAAGTTTGAACGCAACGAAGTCGAATTGATAACTAAATAAAATCTACTGATTGCTTATATCAAATAGGTAATATGAGACGAGCCGGCTATGCCACGTGCTATTAATTAACTTCATGTCCAAACCTGTAAAGTTTTATCTGCGTTGCAAAATACCTAAATGTAGTAAGCTGATTCCCAACGTGTGACCGATGTCATAGGATTTCACCGTTTCTACGCGATGATTACCATCACATTTTAAAACATGTCTAAACATGATGTAATGTGTAATGTGAATGTCTTTACGTATAAGAAATAAAACCCAAGTAAATTATTTGTCATCATTTATTTCTATTACAAAATAAAACAACGTACCTAAATAATTAATTTACATATTTGAAACTTAATATTAACTTAATTAGGTTGTTTATCTATTATAATAAAGAAAATCTTACATCTAAGGAAAGTATTATAATTTAATTGTAATTACCTAATTCTTGGTTCAATGTTACGCTTATCTAAATGTATAGAATGGATGTGTGCCCCCAAGCTCTCGTTGACACCTTGTCACCCGAAATAAAACGCTTGTCATCATTACTAGATAGCGCTACTTTGTTAAGACTACGAGTAAAAATGTCGTGTTTGATAGACTTAAATAAAACATTTGTTTTTCACACTATATTGCCATGATACAAGGTTTTTTTGTAGTCTGATAATTGTATATCGCGAACAACACTCATCTTTACTCCCTTTGCTTTTTTAATTGTAGTATTATTGGTCTTTATACAATACAATTTTGAACGTAATCCGACAAACTCTGTTATAATGTTTCCTCCCATTTCGTCCTTGAAAAGTCCAGGAATCTTTTTATTTAGAAGGGGTAAGCCATATAAATTTTCCTTGAAAAAATTGCTTGTATCAAAATAATGTAGGAAAGTTTCCTTTAAATCTTTGTAAAAGTCTTCGGTTTCAATTTAGTACACGAAACTATCCGTATCCGTGTAACACATTTGTAATTTGTTTTTATACGATGGTTCAAAAACTGAATAATGAAAGTCATACATGTGGCTTTTAGATAACTCTAACACCGTAAACCCTATGTATATTGGCTTATCCAAAACACTTGTTCAGGTTTTGTTTGTATCGCAACTAAATTTTCAGTGAAAATTTAAGCACTGTGAAAACTAGAACTTGAAATTATTTTATTAGCAGTTATTTTCTTTTTTGTTATATTATTGTGGTCACTCCATTCGTTAACTAAATGTACATTCACTCTTTTTTCGTTGTTTTCTAAGGTTTTCCCAAAAATGCTGTTATTGAGCAACTTAAAAAAGTCTTGTTCAAATGTAGATTGAGCCTTTTGTCTTAAACTCGTATTTAGATCGATATATTGTTTTAAGTAAGGACTTTGTTGAAACTTTATGACACGGTGTATTTTTTTTAATACCAGCCCATGTTTTAGACATGTTTTTAAGTAAACATAGTGGATAACGTAGAAGTACTGATTAATCGTAAAGATTAGGCACGAGCTTAAAAGTCTTAACCCCGGGTGGAATGCATTTCTCAGGACAAAATGGTAAATCATTGTGTCCGTCATGCAACTTTTTTGGATAGCTTAAGTCAACCTCAAGAATAAAACCATAGTCAGCATCAGCAGGAACATTAGCAATATCAAGACATTCAATTTCTGCCTGGTTTAAAAATCTAAAATTCGATAGTGGTAGAGATTGACACATACTGAATCCGTTTAAGTTATTGCAATCTATGTAAACTATGAAGGTATCTGGTTTTAAGGGATCGTATTCGTTCATGTATTTGTTATTGGCGTTGGCATGCCTGTGCGAACACATGCATACGCCTCCTCTGATGCCTGATTGAATCATACGCACTATGGCAAGGTCATCTATGAGCTCCAACTCGACTCCAGTTTTATAAAGCATTGCATCAAATGATAAACTAGGAGCGGTTACATAGAAAGCAGGATCTAATTGATAATGAAATTTACAAGTTTTTCTAAACTTTTCAAAAATATCAGTCAACAAGAGAACGTCTGTTTTTAAATACAATTTAGTGTATTGACCCAGATTTTTAATGTTAAATTGCGACCAAACTAATTGAGCATGTTCATACTCTTCATCTGTAATATGCTCATTTGTAAGGGAACTGTAAAACTCTTCTTTTTCTGGTAGACATCGCTCTTTAAAGCGATCCCAGTTATCCATGTATTCGTAGGGATATATACCTTTGCGAGTAAGTAAATTAAATCGGGTAGGTATTGGAAAATGCATGCGTAAATGTTCAAACTCTTCTTTTTCAATAGATCTTGCTAATTTATCCAAGCTAGTGCCAAGAAATTTAAATGAATCTATGAAGCGCAATTGCATAAATTCTTGATCGGAAATCGGGACAAATTTTGTAAATGACACATAATTTTCTTTAGTTTTAGGTATAATCTTAATATTTCCAGGCATTTCACCTAATTGTTTTATGAATAAATGGCAGTCATAACCTGCCAAATTGTGAAAAAAGACAGGAATAAACTTAGGTGTTTTGTATTGTAAATTACAATATCTGTGTGCTGCACCACGATATAATCCTGTTATGTGGCAGTGATCTCGCACTTTGTCTGAAAATAAGAAGTGATCACAAATATGACAGCGAGTGGCTTGCGAAAATTCGGATGCATCTTTTTCGGTAAAAATCATAGGCAAATGTTTGGATAAGATAGCATGAATTTCACGAACATCGCGATAAAGAGATTCTATAAATTTAGAAACACAGTCAGAACCTAGATATGATACATAGCGATTATAGCTAGTGTTTACAGTACAGACTATATTGTACGCAAACGCTGAGGGTATATGGTGCTGCAGCGTTTTTGTATTTTGAGTATCAGAATCAGACTTGTCCTCGTGCACTTCTAAAATTGTCTCAAAATCTGCATAAATTACAAATGGAACGTTTTGTTTACGATCATAATTTTAAAATTTTATGACGGCCCCTTTTTCAGGTAATACAGTGACGATCCCGCTACATATATGATTTTCTAGTTCCTCACAAGTAGTAAAAAACACTAAACATGTATCACAGAAATAAATTTTACCATGATGTGCTGTTATTTGATTTCTGAGAAGCCGCGACAAATCCTTGATAAGACAATAATGTGACGTCGCGTTGTTTTCTAACAATAGCAAATGAATCGTTTTTTTGTTTTTCGTATTTTCAGATTTATATACGGGGCCAATAATGTTTTTAGAATTTTTTAGACCGTAAATGATGAAACTTAACTTGATTTTTTTTTTTTCAAAAATCTTAATATCTGAGAATGTGACAGGATAAGATATCCCATTGACATTAAGAACATCTTTAAAATTGGGATAAGACGAGACTCGTTCAGGATGATTTCGAGCCGGGTAAAGAGCTGCTGTTACGCTCCATAAAAAGCAACACTGGTCTTTATTTTGAATATTTATACACGCTTTCTTACTTTGAATAAATTTAGGTAATTTTAAATAAGATGACCCACCTAATGGCTGGTACTTATTTACATTTATTTCTAAATGTGAATTACTCAAAAATGCCCAACCACTATCGCTTTCCTCAAATTCTTCCATTTTCTTTTTCAATATACTCACTAGTTTAGAAAATAAATTATCATAGTCATAGTTGTGGTAAAGTATAAAATTCTTTGTAACAAAGGATTTGATTTCCTGCATATTATTTTTGAATAACAGGAAAATGCTAAATAATTCAAAATTCACTTTAATGCAAGTATGTACTCTTAAAGCTTCATCTAAAAGTGATTTTATTTTGTTATAAATAGAATTAAAGAAAATATCTATAGAAGTTTGATCAAGTTCACTTGCAACTAATCGGTAAGAAATGATACGAGAGCGAAATGCAGATGCTACGATTTCCACACCATCACTGTGTGGCTGGGTGGAGTTATTTTGCTTGTGCAAGCGACTCCGCAAGTGACCTACCCAAGAGGTAGAACCTATGGACACGTTACAAATAGTGCAGAAAGGCATTTTAGAACCAAGAATTAGTTAATAAACAATAAAGACTCGTAATCTACTAGAAATAATGACGAATAATTGAAATGTAAAAAAATAAAAACTGTATATGTATATTTACAAGTATAAAATTACAAATTATTTTATGTTTATTTTATTGCTATAATAAGTTGGTTCGCACTCTTCAAAAATTACATAAGCCCTACTTATAAACCCTTGTAGAACTCCTGGGATTGTTCACCACATTGGAGTTTTACCGCTGCAAGCGCTTTCTTATAGCGTTCCACGGCTGGAACATTCTTAACATCGTCGGTGTGGTAGATTTTCAAATCTATGTAGAACTCGCCGCTGGTGACTGCAGTGCGACGACACTGGCCCGAAGACACCCGCGACGTGAAGCTCGATGCAATGCTACGAGTTGTCTCCTTCGTACTTGCCTGCTCGTCTTTATTGATGATTGCAAACAAACTCTTCGTTTTTTTTTTTGGTCTGTGAACAATAAACATATTTATTTGAGTAACATATATTTTTATCGATAAATCTTTTTTTTTTGTAAGTTTTGTTGTACTTCGAACATTTACTATTTTACTTGTACTCGTAAATACTCATTGTAAATTATTAAAAATTTACCTTTTATCAAATATTACAATTAAGTGCTAGTACAATAATTGCGAGTGAGTTTGGTAAATATTATTATAAAAGGAGGAAATTTACCTAGTTAGGGCTTCAACGTTCACAACTGGGTTGGTTCGATTTCGCTTCCTCGGCTTAGGCGCAGGCGCAGGCGTAGAAGCGGTTGAGGTCGACGACGCGCTGGTTTTGGGCTTGCTCTTGCACGGGCGAGGTGGCACCACCTCTAATGGAGCCACGTCTTCAATGCTGGATGCTGTAACGTTGTGTATAGTACTCACGTTTTCACTTAAAATCATTGTTATAAATCATATAAATTATAAAACATTATTTATTTTAAAACTATGATATAAAATAAAATAAACCTTAATTCTAAATTATACCTATTATTAGAATAAAATATTAAACACTAAAACAAACAAACATGTTATAATATTAAATAGCACCGAAATACGGAACCTTCGATATCCGAACCCAAACGCAATGGTTTTTACATTCGCGGTTGCAGTTCCACGGATCGCTAACATGCTGATGTTGCGAAACTGGCCGGCCCGCTGCAGCTATGCACGACTACGCGCGGGCATTCACGATCTATACCTTAGCCGCTCAGCGTGTTACCGATTGCGCTGCTATTCGCTTGCGCCTCTCAGATTTTTTAAATATTACGTACGCTTAGCGGTTACGTTCATACTAATGTGTACTACGAGTAAGATAAAATCCCTATTGTGATTCCCATACTGGGTAAGTTGTGCAAATTATTTTATATAGCCTTAGCGGTAGCTGTGTTGTGTTGTTGGTGTTAACTGTAACTTAATAAAAAATAGGACTCGCCATTTTGCGAACGCGAAATGTTCTAAATAACTGCAAGTCACTGTTATACTTATTTTTCTAAAATGTAATACTTCTTTAGGATCTTTTATTTATTATCTTGTGGCACTGTTTATTAATATTAAACGCAATATTGTCCCTCATAAATACATAGTTTAACTTCATTTTCTTGTTATAAGTAATAGATGTGATTTAGCCGCCCTATCCGTTACTGACAAAACTTGTAATTTCACAAATGCCACCTAGACTTTCTTCTGCCTTATGCTAGCTTATTGAGTAGTTCTAGAATGCTTCACAACCCTCTTAGGCCTAGGCTAGTTTGCAAGTTTAAAATCGTAATCCGCCGTACGGTACGATTACAGGAACACCGCTTGGGTCGGAAGGTGCCCCTCTGCCACTGCGGTCGCCGCGTACTGCGAAGGACCCCCCTGGACCTGGGAAGCTAAAGCTGGAGCCTGGAGACGGAAGGCCGAGGAGAGTGCGGTATTTCTAGACCAGAGCGCACGAATGCTCGAGTTGTGACCTAGGCATTATACCCACCTCATACTAATATTAAATAAATTCTTATTTGCCGCGTTTACAGTTCTTTTATTTATAGTAAACGGGACAATGCGTACTCAGAGTCCGACCTATAAAATAATAATCATAATTAGTTTATCTTCCCAATAATCATAACCACTATCTAACTAAGGAAAGGAAAACTAAGTGCACAGTGTTCTGTAATGTCTAGGTACGGTAATGACACATTTAAATACACTACAAATGGGTACAAACATACGTACTTACTACGCTAGCTACATACATTGATGGTTGCGGGATTTGAACCCGCGACCACTCAATTCATTGATCAATTAGCTTAACAGAACACTTCGCGGATCTCTACACAAATACAACAGTAAAGAAAACGTTACTTTAAAATTATTTGCTGAAACAAACTGACTATAAAATAAAAATATATTAGTACTTACTTACATTTTGGACAATGGGGAGCTTGTTTCTTGATATTCACAAAGAATCTCACAAAGTAATTGATTTTTTTGCGGTGAAAATCCGTATTATGTGATCAATAATAAATTGTCAGCAAAAATAAAGCTAATTTGTTGTAACCAAAGTTACAATAAAAAGATATACAAATTTAGACCGTATTATTTATGTTTGATAAGCACAGAAAAAAAACTTCAGTAGCAAGTAAATAACTTATTACCTTTTGAATTAGAATATGACAGATACTTTGATGTAACGTTCAAAGGAAATATGATTGTATTACACTGTGTTGCGGTACAAGTGAAATCAGTATGTAATGCATATAAGTCAATATCTTAAATGGCTAGTCAAATACTAATTATGAGGTCTTCCAAGTAGCAAATTTCCATTATTCCATTTGTAAAGAGTAAAATTGATAATTATTACTACATTGATTTGAGTCTACCTTCAACTAAAAATTAATTTACCTATCGATTTTATAAATTTTTGTCACAAGGTTAAAAAAACTTTATTGCACATACTTTTATAAAAGCGGACTTAACGATAGAAGCAGTCTCTATCAGCCAGCATTCAGGTCAATTAGAAAGATAAAAATAATTATCAGTTCCAACTTGCAATGCAACATGAAGTAAACAATAAAAATCTAAAGTTACATGTCATACACACTCATTCAAAGCATTTAATGCTTAATCTGCAAGTAAGCTGTGTTAGACCAGGAGCCGAGATGTTTAAATCAACGTTATCATAATATCAATCAACCTCGATGTCACAAGGATACTTATATATAAGAAAAATATTTATAATATGTCGATAGCAATATATAATAAATTACTCAAAAGACTTGAAGTGCTTCAAGAAAATGTATTTCAGAAAAATGTTAAATAATTGGTTGTTGAGTAATTGTTTTTATAGTCTGAATGAATATTTTAATTTTAATGAATAATTGTATTTATAATATGACATTTTTTTTAATTTAAATAGTATGACAATGTCAAAAACTCGACACAAAACAAGGTTTTAAACCATTTAAAAATAAACAGGTTTACAGAAAAATACCTAAAATAGTAGTCCGAAACAAGTACCCATCCTTCTCTTGGACTATAAATTGCAGCTCGCACATTCCCACGATCCACGCGATGCAACATACAGTGTGACATAGGATTTCATCGAACACCTACAAGTTATTCAATAAGTTCGTAATAATTGAAAATTATGGTGAACATTTAAAAAACTCTGTGAAACCAGTGCAGTATTTCCAAAAAATGTAAGTGTAATTATATATATACTTTTTGTCTGAAACAGAAAATATTTTATGTGTAAAGGATAACTTACGGATTATTATTTTCGTTAATCTTCCGAGAGAGATTATTATTTTTGATACTTCTTAACATGCTTGCTGTTTCCAGGCTGTCTGGGGTCAGTGCAGTATTTTTTCTTCTTTCATACAACTATAGATATTTAATATATAAGATTATCAAGCCTTTTTCTTTTCTATACGTGGTTTGGTTGAATTATAAATAATAAATAATTTTTTCATTGATAACTTAAAAAGATGACTTTTTTTGCTTTGATTAAAGTGTTACTCGAAATATTTAATATATCACAAATAAAAATCCTTTAGCTACCAAAAAACAATAGATAATTGTTTGCTAATGTTTATTACAAATTTTATTGATGATTAACACATATGTGTTTTTTATTTCAGGAGTACCTACTGCTCATCAAGGCAATTAAATATCTACAATAATATGCAGAACACATTGTTACGAATCTTGGTTAAAACAGGTAACCTTTTTATTTATTTATTATTTTGTTGTATTGTTAAAAGTTTCGGTTCTGTATTTTAATTTTCCACAATTTTATTTAATGTTTTATTTTTATTTTTTTCAGATCCCCACGACATGATTTAATAAATAAACTATTTGCACCGTGAACATGAAACTTCGACGAGTAGAAGAATTGATTTATTTTATAATTAATCGTAGTAAAAAAGGTCTCCATTTATTTCAATTTATAAAAAAATATGGTTGTTGTGGTTGTTTTATTTGAATAAAAAATCTCAAGGTATAGTTTTAAATGAAGGTAAATGTATGGTTATGCTAAAAATGGTAAAGGTAAAAAGGTAAGTAACGGTAAACAGTAAGTAAAGGTAATAGTAATTAATTAAGGAAGGAAATTTAGAGATAGAATTTTGCCATAGGTCTTCAGCTGAATATATTAGGTAGGACATTCAGCAAAGGAATCTTACCATGGGTCCTGAGTTGTCTGTGTCATATTAGGCAGGACGTTCGGTAAGAGAATCTTACCACGGGTCTCTCTGAAGATACTTACCACGGGTCTTCAACCGAACGTGTTAGGCGATACATTCAGCAAAGGAATCTTACCATGGGTCCTGAGTTGTCTGTGTCATATTAGGCAGGACGTTAGGTGAGAGAATCTTACCACGGGTCTCTCTGAAGATACTTACCACGGGTCTTCAACCGAATGTGTTAGGCGATACATTCAGCAAAGGAATCTTACCATGGGTCCTGAGTTGTCTGTGTCATATTAGGCAGGACGTTCGGTGAGAGAATCTTACCATAGGTCTCTCTGAAGATACTTACCACGGGTCTTCAACCGAATGTGTTAGGCGATACATTCAGCAAAGGAATCTTACCATGGGTCCTGAGTTGTCTGTGTCATATTAGGCAGGACGTTTGGTAAGAGAATCTTACCACGGGTCTCTCTGAAGATACTTACCACGGGTCTTCAACCGAACGTGTTAGGTGATACATTCAACAAAGGAATCTTACCATGGGTCCTGAGTGGTCTGTGTCATATTAGGCAGGACGTTCGGTGAGAGAATCTTACCACGGGTCCCTCTGAAGATACTTACCATGGGTCTTCAACCGAATGTGTTAGGCGATACATTCACCAAAGGAATCTTACCATGGGTCCTGAGTTGTCTGTGTCATATTAGGCAGGACGTTCGGTGAGAGAATCTTACTGTTCCGGACGTTTTATAGTTTTATAGTTCGATTATTGTTAATTACTTTTGTAAATAAAGATTGGCAATCATAACACTTAGATATAGGTACACAACCCCGCTGGGGACATAGGTGTATATATAGTATAGGTACTTACCCTCTAAAAGAGGTTAACTTTATGTAAAATAGAACGGCTCTCATTAAGGTATTGCCTTTTACGAGTAGATATCATGATGCTATCTCACTCACACTATAGCTTTCGCTCGCACCTCGCTCCATCCTTGTCGTGACTCGGACCTCTCTTTCATAAGGAAAATTACGCGCGGTAGTCACTATTTCGGAGCAGGGAAATGTTATATAAGTAGCGCCAAAACAGGCTAGATCACTGTACTGAACACAGTCCAGTCGTTAGTATACAGTCCACTCAAGAACTCAGGAACAGCAACAAATAGCAGACTAGTGCAGGAACACCTTCAAACTGAGAACATAGTGCAGGAAGACCAACACATAGGAAAAATAGACAGCTTTAGGAAAGATTGCCAAATTGGAACCTCCTAACCTGTTTCATTTCAACACGTCCTCCTCGTACAAAATAGAATTCTCAACATAACAACGAGCGATCAGTAACAACATAGAAGTCTAGGCGCAATCCAGCGATAGGTGCACAAGGGATAGTTGACAGAATAGAACATCCCGCACATTTTGGTCCTTCGAGCCGGATTTCGCCAGACATAGAAATAGAACAGAAAAATGCCCGTTACAAGATCGCAAAGTGGAGGTTCCAGAGCCCGCGCAACACCAATAGAAGAAAGTACTTCGTCAGGAACGGAGTATACAGCGTCCACGGCTCCGGATACATCAAGGACTAGTCAAGAAACAGAAATGTCCTCGGCGCAGCACACTGCGTCAGTGGACAAGGGAGAGCGCACACAGGCGCCCCAACAGCCCACGTCGGAACAACCACCGCCGTCTGAACAGCATGCAAGAGCTGACGAGCGGCCATTGTCGACGTCGGAACCGAGACCGCTGCCACCAACTCGACAGGAGCAGCGGCCGGTTGAACTACAGAAGCCACAGTACTCGCATCGGAAGACAGCACCGCCCAAATCTAGGGTATCCACTACTGCGTCAAAACGCAACTCTCGACTCCTGAAAGCAAAAGAAGAACTACTCCAACTACAAGTCAAGCTTGCCGCCGTGAAGATAGCAGCTATAGAAGCCGAAACAGATTCAGAAGAAGACCTGGACACAGTCATGGAAGATACGGATCACCACAGGAAAGTCAACACCTGGCTGAACAACAGTATACCGCCGCCGTTAGCCATCACCAACGAGCCACATCATCAGCCAGAAGCCTCGCCGCTACCTGAGAAGCAAATAGAAGATAGAAGGCCTACAGCCATAGAAGCATCTCAAGTACCGGCGGGAGTCAACGTGACCGCAACAACACCGAACAACTCCATCAACTTGTCTGACCTAGCCGCCGCCATCACTCAAGCAGCTAGATCCGGTCAACACACTTCAAGAATGTTCAGCGAGCTACCGTACTTCGGAGGAAACCATCAGGACTGGCTTTCATTCAGGGCTGCCTACGTCGAGTCACAAAGCGGGTTCAGCAATCTCGAGAACTTGACCCGCCTACGTAAGAGTCTCAAAGGAAAAGCCAAAGAAGCCGTTGAAAGTTTGCTGATCTACAGTGCGAATCCAGAAGACGTCATAAAGATCCTAGAAGCAAGATTTTGAAGACCAGATTCGATTGCCATAGCGGAAATAGAAAAGATCAGAGGCCTGTCTCGCTTGACAGATGCCCCACGTGACCTATGCATCTTTGCCAGCAAGGTCGCCAATATAGTGGCAACATTGAAGACCATCGGAAAACAGCAGTACCTTCTCAACCCTGAATTAGCCAAACTCACCATCGAGAAGCTGCCGCCTGCCCTCAAGTACCGATGGTATGACTTTGCGGCTGAACAGTCAACAGAAGAAGCGGACATAGTGAAACTGGCGCGCTTCCTGAATAGACAAGCCGACATATGCGGCCCATACGCGCAGCCAGAGGGAGTTCAGGAGGTCATTACAAATAGAACAACGCAGAAGACCTTCAACACCCAGAAGTCCGACGAACAGCACGAACAGCGAGAACAGCCACAAAGTCAACAAGGACCAACGCAGAAAACAGTAAGTACCTGCCTAATATGTGATAAAACGGGGCACAGTACAGCGGGATGCGAAGACTTCAGGAAAGCTGACTCTTCGACTAGATGGGATATAGCAAAAACGAAGAGACTATGCTTTCGCTGCCTTTGGTACCGCAACAGGACACATAGCTGCCGAGTAACCAAGTGCGGAATCGACGCCTGCAACAGTTGGCACCACCGAATGCTTCATTTCAAGCAAGAAGAAAAGAATAAAGTTGTCGGTTCCACTTGGACAGGAAAAGGAACACAAGCATATCTGAAGATAGTTCCTGTGCAGATCTATGGTCCTAGAAAGAAGATAGACACATACGCTCTACTAGATGACGGGTCAACTATCACCTTGATCGACGAGGACCTGACACAGCAAGCCGGCCTACGAGGACCCAGAGAGCCACTACACATAGAGGCAATAGGAGAAGCCAAGGTAGAAACATCCTCATCAAGACGGCTCAACATCCTCCTCGGCGGGTCTGACAACAAGAAACACAGAATACAGGCGCGTACGATCAAGAGTCTGAAGTTGTCACCACAAACCATCAAGAGTGAAGATATAGACAAATGTGAACATCTTTACGACATAGCCGACACCATCGTAAACCAAGGGGCAAGACCGCAAATGTTAATAGGCCAGGACAATTGGCAACTGCTCCTTGCTGCAGAACAAAGAATAGGAAAGAAGCATCAACCCATCGCATCACTAACACCGCTCGGCTGGGTACTGCACGGCGCATGCAGCCGCGCCATAGGACATCGAGTGCATCTTATAGAACAAAAAGAAGACGTCGACCATCTCAACTCGGAGCCAAAGAACTTCTCGCTGGAGGCTGTAACACTTAAACAGTTTCGCAGCGACCCTGAAGCCCGAACAATGAAGAAACTCGAAGAAAAGACTACGAAGCTAGAAGACGGAAGAATTCAAACTGCACTCCTGTCAAAGAAAGAAGATGTGAAGATGCCGAACAACAGAGAACACGCCTTGAAGAGGCTTGAAGAAATAGAAGAAAGAATAGAGAAGAGTCCAGAAGATCAAGCAAATCAAGCAACCTGGACAACAGAAACCGTGACACCGAAATTAGCCTCGGGAGAAGAAAGAACGCTGAAGATAGAAGAAAAGAAAACCTCACTCCTGTCAGCAATCCCCGACTCCAACAGATTCTCCAGATGGGAAAGGTTCGTGAGAACCACAGCCAGAGTTCTGCAATTTATAGAACAATGCAGATCAATGAAATGTAAATCAGCATACGCAAGAACAAAGGCGAACAAAATAGCGGATCCCACCTGGGGAAAACAGCAAGAAAAGAAGACGGGTCGCTGCAAGAAAATAGAAGAAATAAAAGACAGATTTAGAGGAATACCAGCAGAACTCCTTCTACGAGCCGAAGACATCATCGTCCGAGCAATTCAAGAAGAAAGATTCACGGACGAGATTGAATGTTTGTCACACAGTCGCCGCATCAACAACAACAGTAAGCTGAAGAAAATAGCTGCAGAAATAGTCAACAGAGTCATCGTAGTGAAATCCAGAATAGAAGCAGCAACAGGCATCCCGGAAACAGTGAAGCGACCCCCCATCTTAGATGGCCGCCACCACATTGCTCGGCTATACATCGAGCACATTCATAGCGTCGGTCATCACCAGGGAGTGGAAGCGACTATCAACCAGTGTCGCCAGAGGTTCCACATCCTGGGACTAAGAACAACGGCACGCAGCATCATCCACCGATGTGTACCGTGCAGAAGAAGAAGATGGGCGCCCCCTGAGCCAACGACCGGCAACCACCCTGCTGGTCGGCTAGCTCATCACCAACGAGCCTTCACCTACACAGGAATAGACTACTTCGGACCATTGCTCACTACAATAGGACGAGCAACCAAGAAGACCTACGTAGCCCTGTTTACATGCCTTACTACAAGAGCAGTTCACCTGGAAATGGCAGCATCACTCACTACGGACTCTGCAGTCATGGCCCTGAGAAGATTCATTGCTCGACGCGGATGCCCCAAGACCATCTGGTCCGACAACGGGACCAACTTGCGTGGCGCCGAAAAGGAACTTCGACTAGCAATGAACGCAGCAACAGAAACTGAAGCGGCAAATAGAAGAATTACGTGGCGCTTTATACCTCCTGGGGCCCCGTTCATGGGTGGTGCCTGGGAGCGCCTCGTAAGAACAGTGAAAACAGCCCTAGCAGCCGTGATGAACAGCAAGCCAACATCGGAGGAAACCCTCGCCACCTTACTCGCCGAGATCGAAATGACCGTCAACAGCCGCCCCCTCAGTCATGTCTCTGTTGACCCCGAAGACCCGGAGACGCTCACCCCCAATCATTTCCTTCTGTTGGGACCAGCCTTCGAACCACCGATGGGCGAATCAACACCGCAAGACCTCCAAGGAAGACAAAGTTGGCGGACGGCGCAAAGGCTGGCAGATATGTTTTGGGCAAGATGGGTGAAAGAATACTTGCCGGAACTACAGTACCGGCGGGAGCCCCACGGCAAGGGACCATCACTTCAGCTCGGAGACGTCGTCCTGATAGCAGACAACACCCTGCCTCGCAACACTTGGCCGCTGGGAAGAATCATAGCCACATACCCCGGCCTTGATGACATTGTGCGGGCAGTGGACGTACAGACCAAAGGCGGCGTCCTACGAAGACCAACCAAGAAGCTGGTGGTACTACAGACAGCAGAACCGGAAACAAACGTCCTACCCACGGAATAATGCGTCGTGACTTCGGCACTACATCATGACGCACGGCGGGAGAATGTTCCGGACGTTTTATAGTTTTATAGTTCGATTATTGTTAATTACTTTTGTAAATAAAGATTGGCAATCATAACACTTAGATATAGGTACACAACCCCGCTGGGGACATAGTGTATATATAGTATAGGTACTTACCCTCTAAAAGAGGTTAACTTTATGTAAAATAGAACGGCTCTCATTAAGGTATTGCCTTTTACGAGTAGATATCATGATGCTATCTCACTCACACTATAGCTTTCGCTCGCACCTCGCTCCGTCCTTGTCGTGACTCGGACCTCTCTTTCATAAGGAAAATTACGCGCGGTAGTCACTATTTCGGAGCAGGGAAATGTTATATAAGTAGCGCCAAAACAGGCTAGATCACTGTACTGAACACAGTCCAGTCGTTAGTATACAGTCCACTCAAGAACTCATGAACAGCAACAAATAGCAGACTAGTGCAGGAACACCTTCAAACTGAGAACATAGTGCAGGAAGACCAACACATAGGAAAAATAGACAGCTTTAGGAAAGATTGCCAAATTGGAACCTCCTAACCTGTTTCATTTCAACACGTCCTCCTCGTACAAAATAGAATTCTCAACATAACAACGAGCGATCAGTAACAACATAGAAGTCTAGGCGCAATCCAGCGATAGGTGCACAAGGGATAGTTGACAGAATAGAACATCCCGCACACTTACCATAGGTCTCTCTGAAGATACTTACCACGGGTCTTCAACCGAATGTGTTAGGCGGTACATTCAGCAAAGGAATCTTACCATGGGTCCTAAGTTGTCTGTGTCATATTAGGCAGGACGTTCGGTAAGAGAATCTTACCACGGGTCTCTCTGAAGATACTTACCACGGGTCTTCAACCGAACGTGTTAGGTGATACATTCAGCAAAGGAATCTTACCATGGGTCCTGAGTGGTCTGTGTCATATTAGGCAGGGCGTTCGGTGAGAGAATCTTGCCACGGGTCTCTCTGAAGATACTTACCACGGGTCTTCAACCGAATGTTTTGATCAAGATACTTATTTAGATTTATTCAACACTCCATTCGTAGTGTATTATTGGGCATTCTGTCAACCGAGTGAGCGCAGCGAACGGTCGGAAGCGAAGCGGACGACTGGGGGACAGAATGCCCAATAATACACTACTGGTGTTCCATACTCGGACTGGTCCACTCGGTAAATAGTTCCCTCGGCCTCGCCGCTCGAGCTCCCGCTCGACGCGCGCGCGCAGCGCGATGGGCACGGGCCGCGCTCGCACGTAAACCGGTTCCGTATCAGTCAATTGCAATTGAAGTAACTTTTTACATTTACCTAATTTGTCTGAGAACACTTCGGGAAATTCAGCTGCTAGTTTACTGACACATGGGTCTTCAATGATTTCATTAAAATTTAACTGTTTAATATCAAGCGCTTTGATCCAATCCCTGCCTAAGAGCGGACGTCCCCCATTTTTAATTACGTAACAATGCAAATCATAAGCTATTACTTCGCCCAGTCTAACATTAACAACTATATATCCTAGCCTATTGAATCGGCGTACCCGAATAACAGCGTAACATTAAATTATCTGATACAATCATTTTATGTGAAAACATCTGTTTATAAAATTCTTCACTAATTGCCGAAATACGACTTCCAGTGTCTATTTCACACTCAATCAAAAAATGGTCTATATTAACCTTAATAAAATACGGCTTGTTACCTTTACACACCAGACCGATACTAAACAGGTCCTCGTCTTCAGAAATCTAATCTTCACTTAAGTAATTCTGGCGACCCGGCTGTACACTGCCGCGCACACGCTGACACATCACTTTTAAATGATCTCGTTGGCCGCACTCATCATAATTGTAATTGGCATAACGACACCTGTCCGCCCGATGTGATTTGCCGCATCGATAGCAACATAGTTGCCCAGCGTTCTGCCCGGGCCCAGCCGGCGCCGCCCCGTCGGCCCTCGGTTGGCCGCGCGGGCCCCTCCGCCTGCTCGCAGCCGCCGGTGCCCGCCGCGCTCTCGTGTTGTGCAGGCCCTCGCCTGCGAGTTCGCCGCCTGCACCCAAGGTCGTGGCTGCGGATGTCGCAGCGCTCACCTCCGCGTGTCTCTCTGCGGCCTCCAGCGCCAGAGCCAGTTCCACCGCCTCTTTGTAATTGATGTCCTTCTCCGCAAAAATACGTGATCGCATCGCCACATTCGATAGTCCCGACACGAATTGATCGCGGAGGTTCTCCTCGAGTGAAATCCCAAAATTGCACGTCGTAGCTAAATGTTTTAAATCTTGCAGGTAATCCGCCATTGTTTCACTGGGTCGTTGTCGACGTAAACGAAAAACGTGGCGCTCGGCAATAACGGAACGTTGTGGTTCGAGATGGTTCGAAAGTAACTTTACCAAATCATCGAATGTTTTTGTTTCCGGATCATTGGGAGCGCACAAGTCACACATAAGTGAATAAGTTGTTTTACCCACGACTGTAATAAGTAACGGCACGCGCAACTCGTCCTTAATTCCGTTGAGTACGATATACTGTTTCACACGACGAATGTACGTTGGCCATTGTTTAGAATGGACATCGAATGGTTCTGATATACCGATAGGCATTGTTTTTAAGGAAATACACACGCGTTGAGTTCGTAATTTGCTTAATAAAGGCAACCCGTCGCTAATGTAACATCAATCAAACACAGAGGCTAGTGACAGACTGGTTTATTCTATAAGAGCATACCCACATACACATTCTTATAATAAAAATAACATTTACCCAACAGTTACCTGGTTACCTTACTTAGTAAAAAATGTGTTGTCCTTTAGTCCTAGGAGTGGCTCAACAAGTATTAAATATTGTGCAAGTTTAGTTATAGGCGCTATAGGTCTTTAGTTATACTCACTTTACCTATGTTACTTTATGTTTACATTACTGTTTGTTGCCTTAAATAAATAAAAAATAAAGTATGTCAGCCATAAAGACAACAGCGTGTATTCGGTAATGGAGAAGTACCCCAACGATATTAGATTGTAGCTTAGGTCCAGTTAACAATGTGTCATTTAACGAGATACCTTTTAAATCCTTTGCAGATGCATCAAAAACGACGCGTAACTTTGTTGTGACACTATCTGGCCTTATCACGCAGTAATGAGGAATGTAATATTTGCCTAGGTTCAGCTCCTTAGCGCTAACTATGGACATATGGCCGGATTTTTCATAGTCATCCATGAATTCACAACACTGTTGATGCACGGTAGTATCCCGTGACAAACGACGTTCGATTGCATGGAATCGTCTCAACGCGATATCACGGGAACCTTCAAAGACTGGTTCCACTTTGTCCTTAAATGGAAGACGCACTCCGTATCTACCACACGTATCACGATAGTGGTTAGTCGTATAGGCTTCTTTACACAATATCTCCTCAAGTGTGAAACATGACGCGTGAGGAACGCTGTCAACTTCCCAAAAACGTTGGACAGCTAAGGCCAATTCGTTTTCGGATTTTGAAGAGACTTGCACTAACGATGACGATGTGAGTGGCGTTCTACCTAGTAGGAGCCAACCGAAGACAGAATTAAATGCGAGAGGTTGATTTGAATTGCCTCTTATACGTTGAGTAAGAAGAGACTCCGCAAAAACGTCTGCACCAAGCAAAACATTGATAGGGCCAGGCATATCGAAACCTGGATCAGCTGACGGTAACGAGTGAATGTGAATCCAACCCGACGTGTTAAGTTTAGCCACGGGTTGCTCACCACAAATGTTTGAAATAACGTGCATGTCTAAATCTAAACCATTGATATTTGTTTCGCATGAGAGTGGCTGAAGATTTAAGTATTGAACTGCCCTTCGCGTTATAAAATTATTTTGACTACCGGTATCGAATAAAGCGCGCATAGAATGATAGTTACTGTCTGAATCTTGTACTTGAATAATTGCCGTAGCTAACAATACAGTCGTATTTATATGGTTGGTTGTAGACTTTGAATTTTCTCCCTTGACGAATAGGGACACGGATTTAGAGTCTGTGGATTTGTTATCAACACTAGGTTTATTATCATTGCATTCCTTATGAAGTAACGTGTGATGTTTATGTTTACATTTTAAACAACGAAATATAGATTTACAATCTTTCAATTGATGGGACTATTTGAGACAGTTAAAACACAATTTAGCCTTTACCGTCTAATACGGTCGTCAATTGATTTAGCCAAAAACGATTTACAACGTGTAATTAAATGACCATCTGAACGCAAAGGGCATTTCAAGATAGGTTTGTTATTTTGATCCAAAGATTGAGTTTCATTAGAATTATCTGTCAATAGAGTATGAGTTAAGTTTTGACGTTTTGGATAGTTAGTAATAGATGATTTCGAAGCAGAAGTCCGAATTGTTGATTCCTTGACTGAATGACTCATTTTAGAAAGTTCAGAAAAATGATTATCGCGCAAAAGGGATTCACATTGTACCAACCCTACCCTTGCAAATCAAGTACAAAGATAAATTATTATTTAAAAAAAATACATCTTATTAGAAAAATAACAATTATATGACGAATTTTCCAATGACCATACATTCTCCGTTAATTGCATATAGTGAACCCTGACTTTGAGAAAACAAAAAAATACAGCATTTGAAACAAAAAGATACTAGGTAGCTATACGATTAACTCTGAAGGCAAACTAACGTGCACACCATACGATTGAGCAAGAACACTCGAAGTCAGATGTGGTCAACCTTTGAATGTTTAAAACTTTACAATAATTTATCAACCGACTTCAAAAAAGGAGGAGGTTCTCAATTCGACTGTATGTTTTTTTTGTATGTATGTTACGCGATTACTCCGCTAATTATGAATCGATTTTAATGATTCTTTTTTTGTTTGGTAGATCAAACTTCAGAGGTGGTCCCATATAAATTTTATCGAAATAATTGATTTAGAACTTTTTGAGAAAATCAACAAATATATACCCAGATAATATTTTGGTTGTGCTTTTTATTTGACTGTTTCTTTTCGTTATGGTTTAATAAATGAGTACTATTGAGTATAGGCTTTTTCGGACGGGATTTTTGGTTTGTCGGTTGTTGATGAATCGGGTAATTCGGGTTCGGTATTATTCGGGTACTTTTGTTCGGTATTTTGTCTTGTTTTTTCGTTAATCGTTTCGGTACGTGGGTCATTTTAGTGGTAGTTTCAGCGGTGTTCTTGCTTTCTGGCCATACTATCTTCGCTCCCATCCTATTCAAAATGTCCATTCCTATTAGGGTTTTTGTAATATGTGGATGGTATAACATACGATGGTTAATTTTAACTCCTTTTATGCACATTGTTAAGGGTACGGCTTGTTTTATGACAATTGTCGTCCCGTCGGCCATACGTGCTGTTTCCATCACGGTCTCTGGTTTCAAGTTTCTTTGTAGATATTTGTCGTAAATCTGTTTACTCACGAAAGATCTAGTTGTGCCGGTATCTATGAGCGCCGGGTACTCGGTTCCTAGTACGGTTATCTGAGTGTACGGCCGGTTGTCTTCTTGCTGTGACTGTGTGACGATTGACATAGACTGTATCTGATTACTTCTCACTTTGCAAAATCTAACACTGAGTACGCCGGTCTTGCCACAACCGGAGCAAAACAACATTTTTCTCTCTGTGCACTCTGTCGATATGTGTCCGGGTTTTCCACAGTTCTAACAACATGTACCTGGGTTGTAATTGTGTATATGTTCAGCTGCTTTTGTCGGTACTTCTGCTGTTTGTTCGGTTTGCGGTATTATATACGGTCGGTTGTGAAACTTCTGGATGAAATTTGTCTGACGATCGGCTGTGATATCTTCATAATCTTTTGCTAATTGTATCAGCTGGTATAATGTGCTAAATTCCCTTCTTTTTATGTAGTATTTATAATTTGCGTTCATATTTTCATATATTCTATTTATCTGTTCTTCTTTGCTCATTTTTGCATATCTACGCATTAGCGTTTGTATGTTAAGCAGGTAGTCGGTAAATTTTTGTCGGTACGTTTGCCTTGACGTTATTATTTTCTCTAGAAGTTCATTTTCGTAGTTTTTCGGTATGAACGTTACCGTGAAGCACTCAATAAACTCTTTCCACGTAGTCCACGAGTCTTTGTTATTTCGGTACCATAGCACAGCCTTACCTTTTAGTAGTCTCGGTATTACTTTAAGTAGGTTTTCCTTTTCTATTTCGCCTGTTTCGGATAACTCGTCCAGCCTTTCGAGGAACTCGACGGGGTCATCGTGTGTGTCGAAATATAAGTTCCACCTCGATAATATGCACTCACTTGTGTTATTACTGTGTGGCGTGCTGCGCTTTGTTTCTTCGGTGTATTTGTCCTCGTGTGACATCTTTGTGTCTTCGAATGCTGTGTCGGAGCCGGTATGTTCGGAATAGTCTGTACCTTCTTCGGTGTTGCTGGAGGGCTGGTCTGTATTGTCCGGTCGGTTTTGTGACGTGGATGGGGTTTCTGCCCTTACCACTAGTGCGAGGTTTTGTCTCAGGTCTCGCACTGTCGAGTTTTCGGTGTCAATGTTTCTTCTCTTGCACTCTTCTTCCAGTTCTTGCTTTTTCAGGTTATATATCCAGGACGTGGGCATTAGATTCGGTTTCTGGTCAATATTTTAATTCTGGTTACTCCCGAGGCGTCGCTCTCTTTCGGTTTCTAGCCTGGGTGCGACGGCTCGGTAAGTACCCTATTCCCTGGGGTTTATATGGGTTTTTTCGTTGGGCGCCAATGTGACGAAGAACCCTTTCAGCTAGCTCAGCCTGAGTTCCTCGTCAGCATATGTACTGGCCCCAGCCCGCCGTGCGTGCGGTGAGGGGATGTGTACCTAATTTGGGGTAACCTACCAGGGATTGACCAGAGAAACCAACGTGACGTTTTCACACTATATATTTAACAGTTCCACAATAGTTACTTAATGTTAATGCACTCCTAACACTTAACCTAAGCCTAGGCTATGACTGCTGTCTGACTGCCGTCACGGCTGGACAGCGAGATAGGGCGACGAGGATCTACGCGGTTCCCTACTGGACGGATTCTGGAGCGGTAACGAGATCGCGTCCTACGCGATATATCGACGCGGAGCGTGGCGGGTGTTCGGTTAGTTTATATCTACGTTCTCACTACGGGAAATGAAGGCTGGCATGCGGAGTCGTATGCGACACTAAGCCGCAAGAGCATCCGGGCCGGGGATGGGTTCACCGCAGAAGCGCGGTCAAGGTTAGGAAGTGAAGGTTTGCCGTCATACGGTAACCGCTAGCTCTGCTAAACCTTCGGATTGGGAGGTGGATCGGGTAACTTAACTAAGTTAGTAGGGAACACGGGTCAACAAATCGTCAGAGTTCCACTATGCCAAGGCAATGGAAATGGATGACGTGCGCGCGCGAAGACGTCTTGCCAGGGCCGCAGAACTCGGACGACTGTCCCGGAGCTGCCTCCCACCACGCCTTATATATTGGTGCGCGAGCGCTTGCGGGCGCGTAGGGTTGTCGAACATCGGTTCGCGTGTTAGGGATGTCTCGCCGCCGGATCCTCGTCACAAGCTGACTATTAATTAAATCTGATAACAAAAAACAAAATGAGTATAAAATAATTAACTACCTATTCAGGATAGCTTTAAGTGAATTAAATAACTCCTTATTATTCCTTTGCGATTCTACTAAATCGAATCTGCTAAACAATGGCATACCTAAAACATGATGTAAGTACATGTATAATATTTAATTCATTCTATAACATTACCGCTAATTCGGTACTTGGGGTTCTGACTAATATGGAATCGTGTAACATTTCGCAACAAGAAACTTGAAAAACAAATTATTGCTGATGTATGACACGACATGTTGCTGAATACGATGCGATGCGCTGGCAAAATTCCGTTCCTAATATGAAGCAAAAGTAATCTTTATAATAAAATCGAATACCTATCGACCTTAATTAAATGTAGAAATGTACTTGTAGGTATGAATTTACTACTAATACTCGAAACAACAATGAATTTTAATGATTAAATAAATATTCATTGAATGTATTTGTTCCAACTTACGTACCTACTTTTAAAACAACTGTTGGCTTAATGCCTTTTCTAACAGTAGACTAATGTATATGTATAAATACTAACTTTGCACAAATTCATGATTTGAAATGTTTCCCTAATTGAATTAAAAGGTCGCTAAAAAAAAAAGAAAAAATAACATATGTTCAATTTAAGTACTCATATTAACAACTTTTTTAATTACTTATTATGAAGAATTTTTTAACAAATTGTAAATCTGTAATATTGAAATCTATCTATCTATAATATAAATCATTTATAATAGCAAATAAAGTAATAATTGCAAAATTCTGAACGCACATTTAAATAAAACAATAAAATTTTACTTGATTATAAAAAAAAAAATAATAATAATGATTTTCATTTAGTGCATTTCGGAAATTACATTCTGCAAATCAGAAAAATTAAATTACTACTAAACATAACGACAATACCACATAAAGTTACATAAAATTTCAGAATTGACCAACATACCTAAATAAGTCGTGTATGGTGTTTCCTATTTAAAGAATTCGGAGTTTTAAATAAGTGGAACTGTTATTCTTTCTTTTAAAGATAAGATATAATGACGTTATAATCGCAAAAATAGGCAACAAATAAATATTTATTAAAATGTTATTTTAACTGTCTTTTAAAAGAATCACAAGTTGACATCAAATTTTACTAGCAATGAAAAACATTAATCAGTTAGAGGGTAAAATTTATAGATAAAATATGACGAATGAATTTATTATTACCTATAACATATACGTCAACACATAATTTATTTTAAATTGATAATGCAAATAAATTAAAAACAAATTGGCAAGTAAAACAAAATTTACGTAAGTTACGGCAAAATAAATTCAAAGTTCTAAAATGTATTAAATGCTTGTAAATTTAACCCGTCTAGTTACATACCTATATTGAGCTCTATTAAATGCAGTGGCCACTTACATTATAACCTATATAAAAAAAGAAAACATTAATTAGTAAATACATTTTAAGTTCCGTCGGTCCACGCTTTGAATGTAGTCGGCATCACCTGACGCGAACTTCTCCCGGCATCCATCATTTTTGTCAATTCCATCTCCATCACTACGCCACGTACTCTCCCAGCAGCCAGCAAACACAACCTCCGACACCATCGTCACCCGGCTGCCAGCAAACTTTATCCTTCATCTAGCTCCATGTTTTCACCCGGCAGCCAGCACATCCGCTATTTTTCACTCATTTAGTCCATTTTAGTAATTTTTCCAACAAAAAAAAAACCGTCGCACTCGCAAACTCTTTTCGCTTTTTAATAGTCACAAATCAAATCACAAGTACTTAAACCACTTATGAATGCTCAGCACTGCCCAAAGGCAGCACTGGCAGGGTCGCCATGTAATGTGGGACGACGGGAGACGAATAAAAAGATGTAGTTGCGCGCACTGTAGGTTTATTAAGAGCAATAAAAGACAATAACCTAAGCTTATATACTAACTTACTCACTAATGTGGAGTGAGGTGACGCACACACTACAGAACGAAGCGAAGCAAGAACCGACCTAAAACTAGCACTCCAAATATTAAGACAAATGCACCGAAGGTATTATCATCACCACTCTCTAAAAATAAATTTGATCATAACCCGGAATCTATTACAACAAGCAAAAACAAAATTGAGAATTCGGAATACGGTATACTTAATACTAGCTGTCAGGCCCCAAAACAGTTGTCATCAGAGACACAGTCTGCATCACCCGAACCTGTGAAGCCGAATACTGGTCACCGATCACCACCATCTTTACCATCTGGATCTCAGGAACCCACTACTCAGGTAGAAATCTCTACATCTACTGGCTCTTGCGTCCCATCTTTGCTAACGTCCGTCTTAGTTCAGCAAAAAATATTATCGCCCAAAATAGAGCAACCAAGCTCCACTCCGACGGTATTGTGTCTAGAAGGACAGCCAATGCTATCACCCCCACCTCAAGAAAGATCACCAGTAGTGAGCCCGAAATCGTCTCCCTATAACACAAACCCAGCATCTGAGGGTTTTTCTCACGTTACTCAACGGAGGAGAAATAACTTTCAAGAAACTTCTTTGCCAAATATTGAAGGATCGGATTTTTCCTTGTCTGAGTCAGAACCTGGCAGTATGGCTGCTAAAAGTCTTCCAGATTTATCCACACTCCAAAACCAAGAAATGGAAATCATGAAAAATGAAATTTTAGACCTGAAATTAAAGGTTCAAGCTACTGAAAACGAAATGGATAATATATTGTTAGAAAATAAATCTATGGCCATAAAGTTAAAAGAACAGGACAAAAAAATAGAGGATTTACTTACTATATGTTCAACTACTGCAAATAACAAAAATAAAAGTAAAAATAATAGAAAGAAAAATAAAACTGGCGACCAAAAGCAGAAACTACATCAGAGTCTACAAATTCACAACACACCGGAAGAAAAACCTATCAGTACTTCGAGTAAACCATCTGCCGAGACGCCTCTAGTGCCAAATATCGAGCATCGAGATTCGATAACAACATCTGCAAAGAAAGCTAGAATCATCATAATTGCTGACCAACAAGGACGGGGCCTACAGCAAGCCTTACAACAATTATCAGATGCAAGATACAGAGTCACGTGTTTTTGGAAGGATGGAGCGTGCTTACAGGAGGTACTAAATACCTGTAAAACAGAACTTTGTGGTTTTGAGTTGCATGATTTTGTTGTGGTTGTAGGTGGTATGACTGACGAAAATCCATTGAATTTAAAAACTACTCTTTTGAATTGGCTAGACGAAACATGCCACACAAATATTGTAATATGTGGGTTACCTTGTAACGCATATCTAGGTAACTCCCTTAATAGAGACATAGAACTGATTTGTACGGGCCTCACCCACTGTAAATTCGTTGAAAGCAATTATGGCAAGTCCTACTTAGGGTCTAAATATTTCTCATCAAACTATAAACTATATCAAAAAATTTGATATATTTCGAGAGATTATACATAGATCACACCAAAAATTCAAACAATTAACTTCTGATGCTCAATTCAATAAGAATATTGATTATGTGGAACTGTCTCCTGCACTAAAACTGACATCACCTGAGAGTAGGCCAGAAACACCAAACACGAGATTACACAAAACTCTTCCTTTTTTATAAGTGAGGACTCTATAGGTCTCATGCATCAAAATATAGCCAGCTTTTTTGACAAAAAGGAATTACTTGAAGTAACTCTTAGTGAATTATCAGAAAATAATGAAATCCCCGATATAATTTGCCTTTCTGAGACTTTTGTCCAAAAACATAATGAATCAAACATACATCTCAGAGGATATAGATTGGGTGCTGCGTTTTGCAAATCGAAGCAAAAGCGTGGTGGTGTATGCATCTTACATAATAATTATATCACAACTAAAGAATTGCCTTTTCTGAAGGATCTTGCTACAGAAATAAATTTCGAAATTTGCGGTTTGGAAATAATCGAATATAAGATAATCCTTGTTTGTATTTATAGAACCCCTAAATCTAATATTAATATTTTCTTTGATAAATTACAAGTCCTTCTTGACAAACTTAGAACTTTTAAAAAACGAATAATAATAACTGGCGACTGGAATATAGACACCTTAAAGCAGAGTAAAGTGTCACAGGAATTATCAGATATACTACTTGCTTATAACCTAGATCTGCATATTAAAACACCTACCCGTCAAAGGTCTTGCATAGATCACTTTGCAAGCAATATTAAGGAGGCAATTGGAAGCACCAAAGCAGTCTGTTTATCTGACCACAATACGGCCCAATTTCTATCTGTACCGGTTAAATTCCGCAAATTAAACCCTAAATATTGGTTTGAAACTCGACGTGACTACAGTGTCGATAATATTAACAATTTTAAGTCGACTTTGGCAGATTACCCATGGAAAAACATTTTGGGTTCTGGCGACATTGATTGCGATTTTTCGGCATTTCATAAAGAACTTATTCTTTTATATAGTTTGTGTTTTCCGGAATACAACATTAGAGTAATCAACCAAACCAAAAAAGCGGAATGGCTAACCGAAGGCTTAAAAAAATCTTGCCAAACCAAAAGAAAACTTCGACTATTTTATTACAAAAAGAACACTTATAGTAACAAAATTAAATACAGGAAGTACTCGAAAATATTACGTAAATGCATACAATTGTCTCAAAGAATCAGAAATCAAAAATACTTAAATAATGCTAGGAATAAATGTTTGGCTGCATGGAAAATTATCAATAACAAAAATGAATTAAAAGATAAAAGACATAATATTGAACACTTAAAAATACAAGATAAAAATATAACTAATCTAACAGAAATAACAAATGTTCTTAATAACCATTTCGTAGACTCCCCTAATGTATCTAATATTCATCAACCTTACCTCAATAAACTCAAATTGATCAATAGGATCCCAGCGTCTATATTTTTGAGCCCTGTCGATGAGAAAGAAATAAAAAATATTATAAAATGTTTAAACAAGACCAATTCCACGGGATATGATGCCATATCTACTAAAATAATAAAAATATGTGCTAACGAGCTTGCACCACTGTTAGTATATTTTATAAATGGCAGCTTTTTAGAAGGTCAATTCCCTAGCTCGCTTAAGATCTCCGTCGTTAAACCATTATTCAAGCGTGGAGAGAGACATGACTTGGGGAACTATAGACCGATTGCCCTCATTCCAATTCTCTCAAAAATTTTTGAAAAGGCTATGTACACGAGATTGAGTTCTTTTTTGACAGGAAATGACATAATTAGCGATGAACAGTTTGGATTTCGTAAAGGAAGATCAACAACCCTTGCCTGCTATTCCCTCATTAAGAACATATCCATATTCATGGACAGAAAGGTACCCGTGTCAACCATATTGTTCGATATGAGCAAGGCGTTTGACTTTGTCAACCACAAAACCCTTCTTGTAAAGCTCGAATTGTATGGAGTGCGGGGACTGGCCCATGATTGGTTTCAAAGTTATCTTGGTGAGAGAACTCAGTTTGTGGAAATTTCAAAACTAAATGATAGGTTAAAAAAAGTAATACATAGATCAGAAAATAGGAAAAATACGACAGGTGTTCCTCAAGGTAGCATATTGGGCCCATTGCTCTTTATCATATACATAAATGATCTCCCTAAATGTACGCAATACCCGGTCACACTCTTTGCAGATGATATATCTGTAACGATTGACAAAAAACCTGATAAAAATTACAACAATGAAATTAACAGTGACATGAATAAAATATGTAATTGGTTGACACAAAACAATTTAATTATAAACGCGAAAAAAACAAATTTCATTCAATTTTTCAACAAAAACCACAGCGGCTATCCGTACACCATCGGAATGATGCCATAGCAGAAACCGCGTCTACGACTTTTCTTGGTATTGTGATGGATTCGGGACTGACTTGGCATCACCATATTGACATGATATGCCAGAAGATGAATAGATTTGTATATGCTCTATACCGCCTATCACAATTGGCGAATCAAAATACAGCGCTAATGGCATATCATGGATATGTGGGTTCTCTGCTGAGGTACGGACTGATTACGTGGGGAAATTCAACAACCATTAATCGGGTCTTCATATTGCAGAAAAAGTGTATAAGATCTATTTGTGGCGTCGGACAGCTGGAATCATGCAGACCTCTCTTTAAGCAAATGAATATACTCGCGCTACCATCCTTATATATTTTCGAAACACATTGTTTGCAAAGAAGAACATCAATCTTTTCACAAAAAAACGAGAGGACTGCAATTTTAATATAAGGTACCCACACAAATTAACAATCTGCAATACAACCTGTTTTAGCAAAAATAGTTACAGCATGTGTGTCAGGTTGTTTAACTTACTTCCGGATTGGATCCAAACTCTGCCATTGCTTGTTTTTAAAAGAATTGTATTCAGAATCTTAGCAAGGAATTGTTTTTATAGCGTCGATGAATTTATGCAATTTTGTCGTAATGATGGCCTCAAAAAATTATATAATAACTTCTTCTCAAATAATTGACATTGATGCTTTGTGACTTTGGTAACATTTGACCAAAGATTAAGGATATGCATTTGACTGATTCCCTATTTATGTATAATGGACGGACATTTATTAATTTATTTTTTGTTTAATGAACTGACATTTTGTTTTTGTATAATAGGCTTGGATTTGAATTGTAATTGAAAAATTATTCTAAATGTACTTACTTCAATCGCATATTAAGTGTTTAATGTTTTTATTAACTTTTTAGTCAACTAGTTACGCATGACGATATCATAACATTTGTATATCGATAAATCGATTAAACATGTATGCACGATACCTAAAAATAAGAACCAAAAATGTACCATGTTTATACAAATAAATATCTTATCTTATCTTAACTCTGCTGAAAAAAGATATAGTCAGATTCAAAAGGAAGCGACAGCCATTATATTTGGTGTAAAAAAATTCCACCAATACCTTTATGGTCGCGATAAACCATTTGTATTGAGAACAGATCACAAACCTCTTATATCAATATTCAATCCAGATAAGGGCATTCCTGAAATATCAGCGAACAGATTACAACGTTATGCAATTTTCCTCTCTGCATACAATTATAAAATTGAATATGTTAGTAGTGTTCATAATTGCGCTGACTTTTTAAGTAGATCAGTGAGCGACGGAGCCTCACCGCCTGCTCACGCGCACTCCGGAACTAGCGATGACTTATCGATCGATAAGTCTGCGTATGTGCGTTTTGTTTACGAGGGCGAACCCTTTCTGTCTTTATCGGACGTACAGGAGGCTGTTAAGCGAGACAAACTAATTTCAACAGTCGTACTCTATGTTTTAAATGGGTGGCCGAGTAACATTGATGATGGGTGTAAAACATTATTTAGTCATAGACTCGAGTTATCAGTAGAAAATAATTGTCTTATGAGAGGTCATAAGTTAGTAATTCCGGATAGCTTACAAAATAAAATAATAAATGAATTGCACAGAGGTCACTTAGGTATTTCAAAAATGAAAGAAGAAGCCCGTCATAGGTTTTGGTGGCCGGGCATGTCTGCCGCGATCGAGAGGCACGTCGGTGCGTGCGGGGCCTGCCTGGCACAACGAGCGGCGCCTCCGCGCGCCCCTCTCACGCCCTGGCCTTATCCGGCTCAGCCATGGTACAGGATCCATTTAGATTTTCTCGGCCCAATTAGTGGTAAAACGTATTTGATAGTGGTGGACGCCTATTCCAAGTGGGTTGAATGTTTTGATGTTTCTACTAGCTTTAGCTCACGTGTAGTTATCTGTGTGTATCTAAACTGTGTGAATTGATGGCACGGTTTGGGTTATTTCATACGATTTGCTCAGACAACGGCAGTTCCTTTGTGTCAGCTGAATTTAAACGTTTTTGTTCTAGCAATGGCATAACTCACTTGACTTCTCCTATTTATAACCCGGCTAGTAACGGGCAAGCTGAGAGTTATGTTAAAATTATAAAGAAAGCTATTAAGACTACTTTAATGTCGGGGTATAACTTAAAAGATTTAAATATCAAGCTACATGAATTCCTTCTAAGCTACAGAAATTCTGTACATTCTACTACTAACAGGTCTCCCGCCGAGGTATTATTTGGCCACAAATTAAGATGTCGTTTCGATCTTTTAATACCATCTCCGTCATCGCCATTAGACATTGCGCTCTACAGTTGCGTCAAATCTAAACAGTGCTTACAGAGTGACAACTATCGTGGCAATCGGAAAGTGGACTTTAATATAGGTGAGACAGTGCTAGTTAGACTTTATAGCCAACAAAAACATTACTGGACTCGTGGTGTGGTAGACAAGAGAATTGGCAAATCTTTATATTTAGTGCGTCTGTTCAGCAACAACCAAACTGTGAAAAGGCACGCCAATCAGTTGTTGAGATATAAAGGGGGAGAAGATGGTATATGTCAAAAAGAAGTTGCATCGGAAGAGACCATCCCTGCATTTTTATTACCGTCGGGGCAGAGCAGACCCGTGCTGACAGCTAACAACGAGAAACAACCCAGTCAAGTTGAAGCATCTACGACCATGGTTTTGGACCCTCAACCAGGAAACGTTGTCAGGCAGTCTTATCCAAGTGAAAACACTCTTGACAACTGGTTTGATTGCGGTGATGAGAACGTCCAGTCTGATGACGTTACCGCGGCGACGCCACCGGCCGAGCGTGAGCCATGTACCACACCGCAAGAAGAAGTCACCACACGTTCTAAACGAACTAGGACAGCTGTAGATTATAAGAAGTTTTTTTGAAATAAAGGTAGAGGGATGTTGTATTGTAGGGTATTCACTGTTTGTCTTATTACAATGCAACGTGCGGTAGATATAGATACTAAAATAATAAGAATATACGAGATTGAACGTACCGGTTGTTTCCTTCCTTCGACTCCCGCGCACATACATAACAATGACCATAGTCTATTATAATGTGTGAGACGTTTCTACCGTAAAGATTATGTGATTTGATTTTAAGATTGAAATAATGTTGTAAGGAACTGGAATGAGTTATTATGATTTATGAAGGAATTGTTTATTAGAAATATTGCAGAAATATTATTTTATAGATACAATGCTTACGGCAAGACTAAATAATTATGGATCATGTAGATAAACAAATAAAATATAATAAAACAGAAGTTTAACGTTACCCTGTGTGACTTTTTGTAAATCAAGTATTGTATTTTTTTTAAGTACAAGCGTAGTTAGCTTATTTTTTTTTAAATAAATAAAATATTTACCCTGACAAATTACGTAGCTAGCCCGTCTAGGTAACTTTTAATGTATTTATGTGATTATAGAAAGTACTTTACATTTCGAACATTATTTTCTTTTTCATTAACCGCCGGGACATACCCGCCGGGACGCCGTTGACATCGGATCGTTATCGGCCGCTTAAGGCAAATTTTAATCGTTTATCCTGTTAAAAAATCGCTATCTTGGCAGTGTTGTGTATATTTCTCAAGATAAAAGCTTGCTCGACTTTACTGTGTGAATCAAAAAGCGTTTTATAAACCCAAAATACTGAAAAATTACGCAAAATACTATTGATGTACGGTGCTCGGTAATTGTGCTGCACTGCGAAAACACAGTGCGGCGCAGCGGTCCTCGCGCACATACAAATAGCAGGCACAGTGCTCATAGCTGAAAAGCATCGGGACTTGTGTCGCTCTGTGTTCGCTGACGTCGAGTGCCGCACGTCAACCGGTTTGATTTTGCCTTCACCGGCCTAACAGCTGTTTCGTCTAAGTCACATTTTCAACGCCAACAAAACATGGCTACGAATTGTGCGGGCTGTAATAACAAGATCAAGGACCTGTATTACATGGAATGCATGAAATGTCAAGATCTATATGATCTGATCTGTATCAATCTGACTAAAGAAGTTTTCGACAACTTGACTGAAGCAAACAAAAGTACGTGGATGTGCCCGACATGTACGTGTTCACTTCCTAAGTGCGACAACAGCTCAACACCTGCGCGCTCCCTCAGCGCGCTTAACGATACCTACACTAAGCCGGAGGACATCAACATCAACATGCAGCGCGGTGATAGGTCGCACGCAAATAGACAGGCAAGCGAATCTAGTCTATCATCTCGGCCAGTCGTCCAATTTGACATTACCGGTCAGTTACAGGACTTAAGAAATTATTTTGATGTCAAATTAGAATCCATTAAGAAGGATAAATTGGAGGAATTGGCTAATAAAATAAGCGCTTTTGAGGAATCAGTGCAGCAGCTTCGGCAACAGCATGATGCATTTAACAATAGGCTGCTTAGCATGGAAACATCACTCGATAACTTTAGAAGGGATCAGGACACATGCAATCAGTCTGTCAGCGGTTTTCCTGAAAAACTCTCAAACATTCAAGCGACACTAACTGCAATGGAAATTGAGAACATGTCACTTAAATCTAAGCTATCAGATCTGGAACTTCTCGACCAAACCGTTAACGATATTGAGCAGCGTGCGCGGTTAAACAACCTCGAAATTTTTGGATTACCCGAGCATCGAACTGAGGACCTAGTGTCCATAACATGTAAGATTGCTACCAAACTCGGAGTGCCGCTGACCAGAGATGATGTCGACTACACAACGAGACTACCATCCAGGATTAAGAACAACGGACTACCAAAAACCGTGATCATCAGGTTTAAGTCGATACAGCTCAGAGACAGCTTTCTAAGCGCGGCACGTAAGAAGCGCGGCTTGACGTCGACCGAGATTGAAGTTCCTGGCGACAGTAAGCTCATATATATTAACGAGCATTTAACACCCAAAAATAAGTCCTTATTAAAGGCTACAAGAACGAAATGCCGCGAGCTGGGGTTTCAGAATGTCTGGACGCGAAACGCAAAAATTTATGTACGGCAGCACAACAAAGCACCGGCCATATGCATCCTCAGCCTCATACAATTAGAAAGTCTAAAAAAGTAAAAAAATATTTTAGTTTAATTACTATTACGTTACAGAGACCACACTTCATGAGTTTAATTTTAATCATTTGTAAGTTTTGTATTGTTATTTTTTCGAATATGTCCGGTATACACTTTACATACACACACATTACACACAAAAATCGCATCTTTCACACATATTTTGCTCTGGTGGGGTTATTAATCAGTCGTTTGTCGCGGATTCTGCGAGATATTCTCATGAACCAAACGTGGTATTTTTACCCATTTGACGTAAGTTGACTTTTAAGGTATATCTTCAGAATTCCCGCAGCATCCGCGGTAAACTGATTGATATTACGCAGGGTTTACTTCTTTACAACTTTGACATAGTGGCGATATGCGAGACTTGGTTGCTGGACTGCATCTCGGACTCAGAAGTGAGTGATGACCGCTACGACGTGCACAGGCGCGACAGGGCGGTGGAGGGCGGCGTGTCGAGGCGCGGCGGGGGCGCGCGCGCCGTGGGCGGCGGCGTCATGCTCCTGACTCGTCGACGGCTGGGCGCGCGCGCGCTTGCCCCGCCCGCCGGCGCTCCCTACGATCTAGTTCATGTTATGATTCGGGCCAGCTCATTGCGGGCCACGCGTGACCTGCACGTCATCTGCGTCTATTTGCCAGGTTGCGGCTCCTTGCATGATTCATCCGTCCGCCATTTAACATCTTATCTGCGCGAATTTATGGATGGGAACTCGACAGCTGATTACCTTTTATTAGGCGATTTTAATTTTCCAAACATTGATTGGAGAGTAAACCCGGATGCTCCCCTATGTTTGCTACCATATAATGTAAATAATGACTGCCAAAACATTTTTTTACAAGTTCTTTTCAGTTTCGGCTTAGATCAGTATAACACTGTGAGTAACGGTAATAGTCGATTCCTTGACCTAATATTTTGCTCCTTAGAGGTCACCTCGGCCAGGTGCACCCTACCTATCACTCGCGAGGACATGCCTCATCATCCAGCGATCGAGCTAGAAATTCCTAACCTTTCTTTATTCAACGTATTGAAACAGCCAAAAAATAAATTTTACAATTTTAAAAAAGCTAACTATGATGCTATAAGGGCAAGATTGTCATCCATTGACTGGCCCAGTACACTCAAGGTTGGCTCTGTCAATGATTTAGTTACACACTTTTTAAAAGAACTGCACTGCATTATTGACGAGTTAGTGCCTAGCTATTTGAGTAATGGTGGCGGCTACCCAATATGGTTCTCCAAATCTCTAATTAATATAATTAATGAAAAAGCCAAATACCATACATTATGGAGACGTTTTGGCAATCGTCTGGATTACGATGCTTTTTGCCTGCTTAGACAACGTCAAAAAAAAATTCAAATCGAATGCTGGAAACGTTTTATTGAAAGTTGTGAGGATGCACTTATAACCAATCCCAAACATTTCTGGTCACACACTGGTTCTTTGCGTAAGGATCGGGGAGTACCTATCCAAATATCTTCCGGTGATAGTATAGTGAGCGGTGGGCCTGAAATTTGCGACGCTTTCTTAGATTATTTCTTTTCGGTATATAATACTTCTCAGCACTCCCATCAGTTGAATTGTGACACAAAAAATTCTAATCTAATTAACACAATAAATTCCGTCGACATCAATCAACAGTTGGTAGAAAAATATTTAAAAAATCTTAGCCGCAATAAGGGTCCTGGAAGCGATGGCATCCCGCCGATCTTCGTTAACCTCTGTGCCAAGGAGCTATCGTACCCTCTTTTAATCATTTTCCAACGGTCACTTAAAGACGGGGTCTTTCCTGACAAGTGGAAGGAAGCATATATCACTCCTATTCATAAAAGCGGTCCAAAACAGAAAGTAGAAAATTACAGACCAGTTTCAATACTGTCAGTGTTTGGGAAATTACTTGAATCCATCGTTCACGATCAACTGCATCCAGTTGTCTCTAACTATATCCCTAGTTTTCAGCACGGTTTCATGCGTAAAAGGTCGAGTCTCACCAATCTCGCTATTTTCACCGATACAGTCGCTAGACACATGGACGAAGGCGTCCAGGTTGAAGCCGTGTATACTGACTATTCAAAATGCTTTGATCGTTTAGATCACGACACCCTAATAGCTAAATTACCAAATGTTGGCATACACGGCGACCTCTTGAGGTGGTTAAATTCCTATATTAGGAATCGATTACAGGCAGTGCGAATCGGCGTTTTCAAATCGAATTTTAAATCGGCCCCATCCGGTGTCCCACAAGGATCACATTTGGGACCATTGCTTTTTAATCTTTATTTATACGACATTGCACCTTGTTTTAAATACTCAAACGTATTGATGTACGCCGATGATACAAAAATCTACATGCCCATTAGCTGTGTCGCGGACTGTGAAAGACTTCAATCTGACCTTGACAGACTCTTCGAATATACTGTCCGTAATCGTCTTGAATTAAATATCAACAAGTGCCAGACTATTACATTTATTAGAAAGCGTAATTTTATCTCGCATGACTATAAACTCAATGGCATTTCAATTCCGAGGGTGGAAATTGTCTGCGATCTCGGAGTTATGTTGGACCGTAAACTCTTATACACCACACATTTTGATTACATTACTCAGAGGGCTCATAAGATGCTTGTATTTCTTCACAGGTCTACAAAATCTTTTATAAGAATACAATCTTTAAGAATTCTCTATTTTGCCTACGTTAGAAGTATTATGGAATATGCCTCAGCAATCTGGCCACCATCTTATGTAACGCACATAGCTCAATTGGAGCGTGTGCAGCGTTGCTTCACGCGCCGCTTGATGTGTCGCCTCAAAGAGCGAAAAGGTTACGAAGAGAGACTTAAAACTCTATGTCTCCAATCGCTGGAGGAACGTCGTTTAATCGCAGACATGAAGTTCTTGTACGATGTGGTGAACGCGGTGCTAGATGGCCCGGAGCTGACTGAGCGCATTGGTGTGTGCGCCTCTAAATTTCGCTCGAGGCGTGGGCATATACGCTCATTTCACACCGGGACGGTCAGGTCAAACTATGCTGCTCACTCTGTCTTACACAGAATCGTGCACACTTTTGAGGACAGATTTAGCGATGTTGATATTTTCTTTTTGACACGTACTCGATTCATCTCTCGTGTAGCACGGAAACTGCCTAAATTTTGCGAATCACCCCAGGAAATAGAGCATCCTACACTTAACTCGCATTCACACTAACATATACTCACACACATCACACGCTTTTACCGGACATACGAGATTTCTTGAAAATGTATTTTTACTCTTGTTATTAATTATTTTGTTTTGTTGTAACATCTTGGTTATTTTCTCCCTATGGGCTATAGGGATTCCTTTCATGTTCAACCGTCCTTAAATGTTAATTTTAATGTGACAAACTTTTTAATTGGCTATGTAAGCATTTAATACAAAGTGTTTTTTAAGTTAAATTTACATGCTGTAAAGTTTGCAATAAATAAATAAATAAAAATAAAATTAACAAAAGATGAATTACCGTATCTTTGTATATCTTAATATGTGAGTACTCAATACATACTTGAACTGTATACATTAGATGACGAGAGCAACAGTGTAAACCAAACTAATCTTTTGCAATTCAATTAAAGGTAAAGTATAAAATTTTCGTAATGTTAATTTTTTTTATGACTACTGTTTTTTTTTTACAAAATTTACTGTAATCATTTATACTTACTTGACCATTATAATTTGATCATTTACTGAATATGTTTACTTTTAATATCTTCTAATTTTCTAATTTTAATTGTATGCAATCGTACGTTTCTGGGTAGTTCTCACGAAATCCCGAAATTCGGTTCTGACAATAAAATTAACCCTTAACCGGAACCGTGGGTCAGTTTGGACCCAACAGCAACAAAAAAACCGTTTAATTTCGAAACGCGCGCAGTCACAGTTGTACGCGCCAATCTAATCTCATTACGTCGCAAGGTGCAGCGGGTGCTGGACGCGCGGCGCTTAGAATTTACTGGAAGTGGAGGTAATGAGCCAACGCGGGTCCAGTTGGACCCACGATTCCAAGTACGTAACTTTTTTTCAAATTGTATTCTTATTAATATTGTATTTTTTTAGATTGTGTTTTGGAAAAATGGCGCGTAATCTTACGGAAAAAGATATCCAAGAACTATTAGATGAAAATGACTCACATTCAGAAACATTGGAGTGATTTCAAACCATGTGAGGAGGAAAAAACAAGTGACAGTGAAAACCAGTAACAAATCCTCCTCTCATTCAACCGATTCTTCATCTGACCATGATGTCGAATCTAAGAGGGACGAAGAAGATATTTCAACGCCATCTAGCACTTGCAGTGGTTCCATCTGTAAGCTTTATGTACAAAAAACAATGTTGTATACCAAGTGCCATATATAAAATATATAAGACTGATAAGTGGTTTTTACGATTTTAAAATAGATTGTATTTTTTTTTGTTTTTAATTGATATTATAAAAAATCTCTATTTTTGTTAACGGGAAGATACCTAAAACCCTGCAGTATGATTTGATTTTAAATTTAGTTTTTTATTATTATAATTTAGCATGTCAAAGAGAACACTAAAAAAAATTTACCAAATTGGAGACCTAAGACATAAAGTTCAGTAAAACTGTTAATTCTAAGATGTTGATGAATTAAACTGGATTTATATAGTACACTAAACTTTTATTAATACACCTATAACCCATTTGTGTGTTAATTGTATCTTAATTACAAAAAAATATGTAAGTTATTTAAAGGGTTCATTTGGACCCGCGATACCAGTTATGTTGAACGAAATAGCGATTCCGGCTAAGGGTTAAAAATAGTATGATGATTTAGATTTTCTTTTATATGGATTTTGTAGTAGTCATAATATTAGATTATAGTTAAATAGTGGTCCCCAAATTAAGCGATTTTTTTAAGAGTTATAAGGCTGTTTAAAAATTATAAAGTGAAGGAATGATGACTTAGGTGAGGGAATGATTTTTATACAATGACGAACATTTCAAAATAAAAATGCGTAGTAATTTTGTTAAATATTTTGTATTAAAATATAAAATATTTATTAATTAACATTATTAGGAACTATTGTTCAGAAAATCACATTTATTGCAGTTTACAGCTGCCATGAATAATTAACAACTAAGTTTTAATTGTTATGGCACTTAATAACTATGGCAGTACCTATGAAAAACCAACAAAAAAAATTACTTCCTTAAAAATTAACTGATTAACAAACTCTTTTTAACTTAGTCTCAAAGTTAATAACAGTCTTTGACGCAAATGAAATAAACAAAAATCAACAAAATAATATTCATTTTCTTAAAACTATCCTAACTTGCAATCGACTTAAATTCTTTATTCTACCTATTCAGGTCTCGAAGATAAAAAAACATCAGTCTCAACTCTATATAATATTAAGCTAATCGATCTCTGTTACTGAATAACACCCTCTTTTGATCAGTGTCGGGGGTTTGATCTTCTGCAGAACATCTTTCCATGCATACAACTGTTCATCCTTAATTGCTGGCCATTTCCAAAACTGTGTTCCTCTTTTCATACACTTAACTAAAGCGGCTTCCTCAGAAAATGAACTTATTTCACCCGGATATTTCTGTTTGTCCCACTTCACAATAACATGATCACCTATCTTATAAGCAGAATTGTAACCACTGGAAATAACAGCATTTGGTGATGATGATTGTCCTTGTGACTTAGTCTTCTTGGTACGTGTTTGAACTTTAGTAGGCTTTGTTGTAATAGAAGGCTTTGAAGACGAGGAATATCCCAGATGATAATGTGTACATTTTCCTACACAATCAAAACAAGAAAGCTTTCTGAATTCCAGCACATCACAAGTGAAAACAAATTGGCGAACTTTTTGAGTTCCACGGAATGCAGAGATGGTGTCCGACTGTTTAACTAAATGTTCTATCTCTGTGATATTAGCAGTGTTAACCTCAAATAGCATTATCGAAGGACATCTAGCTGACAAAATTTCTTTGAGCGTATTTAAATTCACAATATCTCGACCTTCAGCAACAGCTTTGTCGGCAGTTCTTTTTAAAGTACCACCTACACCATCTGGTGCACCTTTGCCATGTCCTGGTTCTGAATAATTCCATGAAAAAAATGTTGTGCCCGGAAACAAATCATTTATGTGGCGATATACAATATGGAACATGAATTTGTTCTTGTACTGGTTAACAGGACCATTGCTTAGTACGTGAATTCTGTTAATGGTTAAATTCTGATTTTTTAGCCATTCAAAAACTGGTACCAAGTGCGCCCATACTGCCATAGTATCGTGTCTGTTGTTGTCAGAAAGAGAGCAAAAAGTTTGGGGTCTGAGAACATCATTGTCACGGAAATATAATACTCCTGTGTGAAGTGTGACTTGTTGTCTTGCTCCTCCAAAATGTACTGCCTGTATCTCTTCATTGTATTTGCAGCAATAATTTTCACTGAAGTCTATGTGGATAAGGACTTCATTCTGGGTCAATTTCCTTTTAAGTTCTGCAATCATCTGATACTGATGCGATATTGTGGCAACATGTTTAAAAACTAGAGGCAACATCTCTTCTAACTGTTGTACTAGTTTTCGTAATGGGACCTTGATCTCTTTTTTAACGGGTTTTCGTAATGTCTTTATCTTTCCATCCTTCTCGTAAGAAGTAGTTTCATACTGCCATTTATAATAGGTCACCATCTGTTTCCTCGATAGATTTTTACGTACTTTAGCTTTATTATCTCTATATGTCTGACTATTTTTTTTCCAGTTTTTCCTCTTAATCCTTCTCTCTCTGGAACTCATGTTTGATATCAGTTTCGCTTGACCTTTCTCTTTCTTTTTTAGGTATTTAAGTCTTTCTTTTTCTCGCAGTGCCTCAAAACTTATTGGGTTAGATTTCATTTTTTCCCTTCGCTTCCTATCATATTCCTTCTTTTTTAATTTTGCTTCCTCTTCACTGATTTTCTTTTTTCGTACCATTATTGTACCCTAAAACAAGCCGTTAGAGTTAAATTAAAGGGTTTGTTACAAGCAAGCGACAATAAAAAATAATTCTAACTCAGTCAAAATCATTACCTCCTTAGTCATCATTCCCTCACTGTTAATCTATATGAGGGAATGACGGTGAGGGAATGACGAAACAAAGCATAACCTAAAAAAAACTAGTGACACGACTATGCTTTAAACCAGGTTATTTGTGGAAGTGAACTACTCCCAAAACCCTACTTCTTCATGCAATTAATAATTGTTAGAGTACTTACCTTCCTTTTTATTTTGGACGTGATGTAATGACGAACACAAATGTAATTTTTAAAAATTATTTATTCGGCCTTTTTTCAACGAAACCTCGAACGTGTACACAGTCAATTCTCCATATTGGTAAAATGTCAGTGCTGCCAGCTATCAAAAACGAATGGTAGCGTTCACGTTTGATTGAAACGGCGTTCAGAAATTAACTGTTTTTGAAGTTGTGAGGGAATGATGAAATTTATTTGGACACATGGTTTTGATTTTTTTTCAAATTCATTTTTAGTTTTATTATCCTAAAAAGGAATACATTCATAAATCCAGTGTTTTTAGAATAGGTTAATGAACCTTTCATCGCTTTTACCTTATTATCTTTTTATTTAAAAATTTAAAAGTACCTGAAACTGGGACTTGGGACATAGTGAGGTAATGATTTTGACAGTATTATATATACCATATTTTTTTTATTTACACATATGATTCACAAATCATAACTATAACGCTTAGCTCTGGTGATGTTTATTGCAGGAAAATAATAGTTGCCGCTGTATATCTTCTATATTTTTGTCAAAACATGAAGGACAAGAATTTCGGGATTTCGTGAGAACTACCCTTCTACTGAATGTAACAAATTGTTCTGTTTGAATTTTAATAATATTTGCACCTCATTTTTATCAAAACAAAATTGTGTTATATAGAATATAGTTTGTCAATTTATTTTCTGCTGATAATACAATAAGTCTTTTTTTCCAAATACAAGCGGTATTAACCATTTTTGTAGTAAAAAATCAAACATAATTTTACTTACTTGAAAACAAAAGGGTTTACATTAATCTGTTTGACTGATATTGAATTGTATAATACTAGTATCAGATCTTTTATTAATTTAGTCTTTATCTAAATTTAGTACAAATTCATTAAAACCTTTGTTTTATTTTGGTTATATAATTGAGTACATTTAAACAAGTTCATTTATAAAAATAACTATAATCGAAAAACTATGTAGTACTATAGTGTAATACTTAAAAAAAAAACGGGGGAGGTGTAGTGTGTGCATCACCTCACCCCACATTAGGTACATAAGTTAGTATATAAGCTTCAGCTAGTAGTGTCATTTAATTGATTATAAACCTACAGTGCGCGCTTAACACGTCTTTTCATTTGTCTCCCGTTGGCCCACATTACACGTACACAAAGTTACTACGCAATTACTTACAAAAACAAGCAAAAAAACACTGTTTATCACTTACCCTATCGGGGAATAGCACAACACGCACTTGTAACTACGAGTACTTAAAAAGGGTCGATACGGTCAATGCGTGACCGAAAAAGTCGACATAGTTAATAAATAAAAGATCATATAGCGAAAGACGTCCGCATATGAAAATAATTACATTGTTCGTGCGCACAGAAGGCGAGCTCAAGAGTGAATGTCTCAGGTGATTGAGCGACGGCCGCGGAGCATCTCGCAACCGCTGCCCGTCTCGAAGGTTCGAGAGAACAATAGATTATTCCATGCGAGTTTTAGGGTCCCGCGCAGTAATTCGTGAAATTGTAAAACGGTTTATTGTTACAGAGAATATTTTAATTTAGTCAGTTTTAATTGTAAATATTATTATTGATTAATAAGGGTCATTGTTTGATTAATAATTTGCAAATTAGTAATAATTTGGATATTAATAAATTATAAAATATGTTCATAACAGTATTTTAATGTGTGTAATAGTAATAATTATATGACAATGTTTGAAAGATTGGCAGTGGATTAACAGGGTCAGGTCTGAGCACTTATATCTAGGTACTTGCCGGTACAAATTTCAGGGTCCAGATTAACACTTCACAGGACACAATACACTGCGACAGTCTGTAGGAAGCTCCCAAAGGAAACACGTGGAGAAAGCGCTCGGTCAGTCTTGTACAGGTGTAAGGAGAACGTCTCGATATCGACTCACGGGGTTCGCAAGATTACTTTGAACTATTAGGAAGATGCATGTGTGTGAGTGCGTGCGGCACCGTAAGGATAGACCAACACATAAAAAAATCAAACTGTATTTAACAAACAATGTACGTACAACGTTACAAGTAGACAGTGTCGTTGGCGGGCCATCATTGCCGCGTTTCTGGTGTCGCTTGCTAGCGGAGGGCGGATCGTCTTAGGAGGAGGAAGGCGACTTTCTAGCTCTCCCAGTCTGGCATCGATTAGCTGTGCCGCTGAATCAATAGCCCTCCGACAGGCTAATTGGAGAAGTTCTTCTATAGAATGGACGCACATGGCGCCTTGAGTAAGGGGAGCAGTCGAGGGCGATGCGGCCTGAGGCTCGAGCCCGGTTGGGGCAGGAGCCTCATCCACGGAGATATCAGTGGCAGGGCCTGAGTTCACCGCCGCAGTCGATGTTTTGCCCACACGAGTTGACAAGTCAGCCAGGTCCTGTTTAAGGACGTGAATTTCTTTGCGGAGGTTGTTGACCTCCCTCTTTAAATTATCGTTGACAATACGGAGCGTACGATTTTCTTCAGTTTCTGTGCGGCAGCCCTATTTAGAGCCCCTTGCATGGGGACCTGAAGATGTCCAGGCTTGAATGAAACGTATAGAACTTCAGAGCAAAATAGTTAACCGCGGACCCGCAGTTCCTCGAGATTCAAGGTCTCGTTATTGACGATCGCCTTTGTATCAGATAGGTCTGAGGAGACGAAGGCAGATTTGGCCAGCCTTTTTTTTCTCGCCGTGCAAGGTGTGCCTTAGCCTTCTTGTCCAGTTTCGCCGTGAAATTCTGTTCCTCTTATTCTTCCAGTCTTCCTTTGAGGTAAAGGTTAGCCCGCTGTATTCCGCCGACCTTGCCTTTGCCACGGCGGGATGTGCTAATTTTAGACGACGATGACGTCTCATTCTCCTCAACGGATAGGTCAGAAGTAGGATCTTCAAAGAGGGGAAGCAAGTTCCACAGTCGTGTAGCCCTGATTGTAAACGATTTCGAGACGAAAGCAGAGTGGTGGAGAGGCGTAAATAGCTGTAGATTGTTAGAAGAACGGAGACAGCGGTGATGGGAGCCACATAGGTATGAAAATCTATTTTTCAGGTAAGAAGGTGACGATGGATTATTAAGAACGGCGAAAAGAATACCAAGGATTCTAAGGTTCCTACGCTGCCGAATGGGAAGCCAATCAAGTTGGGATCTATAACAGGAAATATGGTCGTATTTCCGAAGGCCAAAAATAAATCTAATGCAACTGTTTAAAAGACGATCTAATTTATCGGTGAGTGCCTCAGAGAGGTCAGAATAACAGGCATCAGCGTAGTCAATGATGGGTATGACAAGAGTCTGCATGAGCATTAGTTTAGTTTTAAAAGGCAGAAAGAATTTTAAGCGGTACAGACTTCTTAAACATATAATTACTTTATGGCTCACTTCAGCTACGTGAGCAGTCCAGCTAAGTGTTGAGTCAATTAAGAGGCCTAGGTTTTTAACGCTAGATAAATATGGAATAACAGTTCCTTCATAGGCGACAGGATCCAGGTGTGCAGTGTTAATCTTAGCTAACTGTCTAGAACTGCCTATAAGAATAGCCTGACATTTAGTCGGGTTCACTGAAACACCAAAATCACGAGACCATGACGAGGTGTGATTTAAGCTATCATTAACATTTTTGATTGCATCGGATATTTCGCCAATATCAGACTGTGCGTATAGCTGAAGGTCGTCGGCATACAGGTGATACGAGCAGCGAAGATTGAGAGTAATTAGATTAATGAAGACAGAGAATAATAAAGGAGAGAGAATGCCACCCTGTGGTACCCCAGAGGGCACATTATACCAGTCGGAGTTGGAGTGCTCTGTCTTGATAGACTGCTGGCGACCACGTAAGTAAGACGAAAACCATTCCAGTGCTGAAGCAGAAACATTTAAATGGCAAAGTACAATGAGGAGGAGATCGTGATCCACAGTGTTGAAAGCATTTGAGAAGTCTATCAAGACAAGAACAGTAACCTTAGAGGCGTCCATTCCCCACCTGATATCCTCCGTGACCTTCAGCAGAGCGGTCGTTGTACTGTGTGCAGGACGAAAACCTGATTGAAGAGGATTCAGTAGATCGTTCTGGAAAAGATAAGTAGAAAACTGTCCTAACACACTAGATTCAGCAATTTTGGACAGAAAGGGAAGAATAGAAATGGGTCGAAAATGGCAAGGTGTAGTAGGATTAGGGACCTTGGGGAGTGGACGGACGATAGCTTTACGCCATATGTCAGGGAAATGGCCAGAATCTAAGCAGTAATTGATGATATGAGTGATGACTGGCAAAAATTGCTTCATTAATGGCGCTATCATAAGACGACTAATCTTATCCACTCCGGTCGCCTTAGACGTAATAGTCAGAATTTTTTTTGAGATGATGTCTTCGGAAACAGGGGTAAAGGAAAAGGGACTGTATCTGGCACAGGGAGAGCAGCAATATATGCTAAAGTGTTAGCTTTAGTGATTGCATTGAGTGTTGGTAGATCTGTAAAGTGGCGGTTGATATCATTAAGATTCGTAGAAATAGGAAGATCATCGGATTTAGTTCTACCAACACCCAGTGACTTAAGAAATTTCCAGACATTCGAAGCAGAAGAGTTATGAATTTCACGGTGGATATGATGACGTTTGGCTGTTCGTATCATCTGGTTGCACCGATTTCGCGCTGATTTATATGAGGCCCAATTTTCATCAGACCTGCTCTTTTTAAAACGACGGAAAGCCCTGTTTCGTTTAGACATAGCTGTGCGAATTGTTTCGGTTAACCATGGCGCCGGTGGTCGCCTTATGCGAACTGTGGATGGGTGTATGTTTATCAAAAAGTTCTAGAATATTCCTGGTAAACAGCTCAATTTTAAGGTTGACGGTTTTAGCGGCCACTAAGGGTTCCCAGTTGATCAACATCGCATCTCGCTGTAGGTTTTCATAGTTGATACGTCCATAACTCCTAAGCTGGACTGTCCGCCGCTTGCATTTTGGGGGTCGCAGTTTATAGGACAAAAAAATCAGATCGTGCATAGAAAAACCAGGAGCCAGCAATTGACCATGGGTTGGTACAGACTGAACAGAAGAGGTCAATGCATGATCTATCCATGTATCGCAAGAGCCAATGTTATGGTGAGTTGGTTGAAATGGAAGATGGAGAAAACCAGTTGACTTAAGTAGAGTAAGAAATTTATGGGATCGAGCGGAATCCTTGGATAAATCAGTGTTGAAATCGCCCATTATGATGTGGTGGGAATAATCAGCGCTTAGAGACTCCAAGATGAGTTCTAGCTGCGAGAAGTAATCGACAGCAGGAGGGCAGTACACGACTCCCAGTACAGCCTTCGCCCCACCCAGGCAAATCTCGATGATCAAATACTCCACAGAAGCCGAATAGTTGGAGGGAGAAGAACAAATGACTTTGTATGGAATATCTGATTTGAGATAGATAGCCACGCCGCCGCCACCTTTTCCAGTGCGATCATTTCGGATGAGAATAAAACCAGGCAAGCTATACGCAACTGAAGGTAGTGAGGGCTTAAGCCAGGATTCAGAAACAAGAATAGCGTGTATAAGATTTGATGAAAAGCTGTCCAATAAATCATTATAATGCTTAGCAATACTCTGACCATTAATATGGCAAATGTTTAAGTTGTTCTTATAGTTTAAGAAATAATTTTGGAGTTGGTTACAAAGCGTCTCAATGCCAGAATCGTTCAAAGAATCATTACAAGAATGAAAGGAAGTTGAGGAGTTCGCTGAGAAATAAGAATCGTTCAACGAACGAAAAAAAAAAACTAATATAATATCGTTTATATATATATTAAGATAATCGGTATTAAACTAGGTTGATTGTAAATTATCTATTTCTGCATCACCCACCAGCAGGTACTTCACTTAGTAAGTAAACTATGCTTCACATTAGGCGGAGAAAAGTTGTCACAATAAAACAAGAGAAAAGAAAAAAAAAAACTAACAGGGCAAAACTAAGACAGCGACAACATTGAGAGAAAAAAAAAAAAACAATTTAAAAATACAACAACATAACCATGACATAGACTCCAAGTGCCTTAAACGGAACGCGTTATAACTTTTAAAAATCTTTGTCGATTTCAAAGTTACACACCAACAAGGTTCGCTCCGAAATGAGCCGAAATGCGAAGAAGCCTTGTACGGATAATAATTAGAATTTAGAATTGCTTAAGGGTGATTACGCTTAAAATGCCCGATTCGGACCGAGAGGTAACGTCATGACACATTGACAATTGACAGCAAGTGACAGAACTGACAGACAGATAGTGTTTGTCAATTGTCATTGTCAGTCACTGATAATTCCAAAACAAAAGTATTAAGTAGGTACCTAGGTACGTATTTTACGAAATGAGAAGACCAATAAAGTTACTAAAAATGTACACGAGTACCTTCCAAAGTTCTAAATACATGTGAACTGAAGTTGTAGTAAAGAAAGTAATGTATGTATATCAGTAAGTAACACACAAATATTATAGCGTTCATACAAAAATGTCGTTTTATAGGACTTCAAATAAATCCTATTAATGCACCAAAAACATGTAAACCATCTTCGTAGTATTTGTTTAATGAGAGAGAGTGAGACGCATGCATTCATTCCGACTCGCGCGGCGCTCGCGCAGTCTCCCGCGCATGCGCGTCTGCTACGCCTAGTGCCAACGATTGTCAAGATCGCCAAGCATCGCGGGTTCGCATCCTGCACTAGCATTTAATAAACGTGATATCTGTTGATTTGTATGTTGTGACCATTACGGAGTAACAAAAATAGCACTTTTCACGAGTTTTTTTATCTGCTTAATAAATTGTTTATTTTAATTATTTAGTTAAGGTGTATTTTAATATGAAATCCACTAGGTATTTACAAGATTAACAAATGATACAAATACCTAAAAACCTTAAAACAAATATCAACATACCTTACACGTATTGCAGTATTTTTTCAAAATGTCCTCCTCTCTCCGAGATACAAACACGTGCTCTTTTCTTGTGTGAGCTTGAACCTCTTGAAAAGCCGCAATGATTCGGTTTCGCAAATCACCAACACTAGTAGATTCACTCACAAACACTCGGCGCATTTAAATGCTTTTATGAACATCCATGACTTGGGTGCGGGTGCTCGTGCTCATCACAATAACTTTTGCTTCTTTTCAACCGACTTCGAAAAAGGAGGAGGTTCTCAATTCGTCGGTATCTTTTTTTTTTTTTTTTTTTTTTTTATGTATGTTCAGCGATCATTCGTTACTGCGTTGACCGATTTCGAGAATTATTTTTTTGTTTGAAAGGTAATACTTTCAGAATGGTCCCATATAAATTTGGTTAAATTCTGATGATGGGATCTATAAGAAAATCATCAAACATTGCATAAACTCCGTACCACGCCAACTGATTTTAGTATCTATCTTACCTATATCTCTGCCAAATATAAACCGATTTTGATGATTCTTTTTTTAATGAATAGCTTATACTTCAAAGATACTATAATAAAATTTTTTGGAAAAAATGTCACCCCTAAGGGTGGAAAAATAGGAAATGAAATCGGTGTTCAGCACTTAAATTATGTTTGCACTCGTAAGATTTGTTTTGATTAGGATTTATCACTAAAATGGATGAAATAAGTTAATTTTATAAAAAAAATAAAAACCGACTTCAAAAAACTAAAACGCTAAAAATAATCTTAACACTTAAGTACCTAATCAGTTACTTTTGGAGTCGGTGCCAGTCAATGAGAGACCAATGTTTTCGTTTGCACCGACTCCAAAAGTAACTGATTAGGTACTTAAGTGTTAAGATTATTTTTAGCGTTTTAGTATTTTGAAGTCGGTTTTTATTTTTTTTATAATTAAACATGCGTTTGCGTTTAAAAAGCATATCAACTACTTGGAGTGGCTCGCAGCATATTTCAGTCAAAATATCCACTAAAGATCTGCCACTACTGCCAGATACTTAAATGCGTAATAGACAACTCCACAGCTGTTGCATATATTAACCATAATGGGTGGGACTCAGTTTCCACACCTTACAAAAATTATAAAAGTCATCTGGCACTGCTGCGAGAGCTATTTATTTACCTATTTATTTTTGCCTCATATACAAAATCGTCGGATAATACAATAGCAGATGCCGAGACTCACCGCGTACACCCTGATACAGAGTGGAAATTGCAGGATACAACTTGTCAGACTATCACTGAAAGATACGACCAACTGCAAACATACATATTGGCCACTCCTATCAATGCCAAATTCTAGGCGAATGTATCCTGGCATCATATTAAAAAAAAAAATAATAAGGAAAATTATGTCTAACAAGAGCCAAGGTGTCATTGTTGTGCCTAAATGGCCGAAACAATCGTGGTATCCAATATTACTAAGACTTCTTGTCTCAAAGATCACATTTCTCAGACCTAATGAAAGTGTTGTTGCATCTAATTTCAGCAATCCGAACATTCACGGGAATTTTACCCCGGTGGCCGGAGTATCGTGCGCTACTGCGCCATAGAATTACACCGTCCGCAATAGACATCATGATGGCATCCCTCGCAAATAATTCATTTAAACAATATGATGTTGCGCTCTATAAATTGTTTTTGTATTCCAAACAAAATTTTGTTAATATGTATGAGGCGTCCGTTTCCACTGTCTATCAGTTCTTTACCATATCATAATATAACAATGGAATTCAATACGGCACTTTAAACTTATGGTATTGATTATTAATCGCATTAGCCTCAATATTAGGCCCACATATATATGTCAAAAGATAAAAGGATTTCAAGATTTTTAAAAGGCGTATTTGGACTACGATCTCCACAGTCAAAGTATAATATCACGTGGGATACTTTTTAAATCTTAAATTTATTATCTATCCAATTTCCAAATGGAAGTCTGACACTTACGAAAGTTGTGTCACGTTAGTGCTGCTCATAGTGTTCAAACACTCGCGAAGATCATGAACATTGAAGTTCTGTCATTTTAAATAACAATAAAAATATCAGACCTCATAAAAACTTCTAAAGTCGGTGTCAAACTGCCGGTACTTGTCTTACCATTCCTTGAAAAGCCAGAGATAATGCCCTTCAAAAACTGTACTCTCTTATTATGAGATAGCGAATGCTACCCGTAAGGATACAATCTTTTTTATTGGATACAAAAAGTCACATAATCATGTAACATGTCAATCCTTGAGCCGCTGGATTAAAAACACTTTGAAGGACAGTGGTATTGATACCTCAATCTTCACTGCTCACAGTGCGCGCCATACCGCCTTCTCTAAAACTTATAAATACTTATAACTTGTAAAGCAGCTGGCTTGAGCAGCAGTTCTTCTGCCTTTGGTAGATATTATAATCCTTTGGTTACTGACGTTAATAATGAAACGTCAATAGCCACTGTTGAATTAAAAAATGATTAAAATTTAATATTACAATCATGTTAAAATCGTTATGTTGGTTTTAAATTAAGAGTTAGAGTTAAATGAATCCTGCCACCTATCTTCAATAGTATCGAGTATTTCTCAAAATAAGATTGACTTAATGTAGTAATTGTTATGTTTATTACTCGTTAACATCAATTGTATTAACTTTTACAATCTTGTTTGTAACAAAACAATTTATGAGTAAGAATTATCTGGTGCTTATTGGCATTTCTTAGGCAGCTCTAAAAATCTACATATTTGTTATAATAATTAATAATTATTTGCAGAATCTATTCGGACGATGCACAAGCATAATTAATGATTAAACGAACTTACCTGTATGTGAAGTTCTATCATAATTATGCGAAGTGCATCGTCCGAATAGATTTATAACCCTCTCTCCCTTAGGATCCCAAGGTATGCCACCGAAATGCCAACAACAGTCTTTAGCAGTGTGTGTTAATTATTTGCAGAATCTATTCGGACGATGCACTTCGCATAATTATGATAGAACTTCACATACAGGTAAGTTCGTTTAATCATTAATTATACTCGTGCTTCGTCTTCGAGATTAGTATTTCTTAAATTATATAACACAATGTAGTATCGCATAATGTCTCCACCTCTGCACTGTAGTTGAGAAAAAAAAGTAAAATAAAAACATTTGAAGGTAGACTTGCAATGTTTTTACCCCCTACCATCTCCGTTTCGGTTTGTTCCCTGCGGTGAGCTCAATCAGCTAGCGTCATTCGCAGTTTAGTGCTCGACCACTTCGCACGTAAACAAAATGCCGAAACGACGTAGTGAAAGTACCGTCGAAATATTATCAAAAAAATGGAAGAAGCTAGAAAATGAAATTAAACGTTGTCGTCGGCCGCGCCGCTGCCACCGGCTACCATCGAGTGAATCTTCATCGTCCTCAACCAGCTCGTCGCGCTCCGCGAGCAGGTCACGCTCGGCCTCGAAGGAATCAACGTCTTCGGAAAAACTTTACGGTTAGTGTTCAATCTTATTTAATCAACTTCAAGACGTATGCAATCAGAATAGTCTGCGGGACTACTTCGCTGCATTTTCCTTGTCGTTGAATGTGTGGCAAGACGTATGCAATCAGAATAGTCTGCAGGACTACTTCGCTGCATTTTCCTTGTCATAAAACGTGTGGCTCTTTATATAAATGCACGCAGAGCAATCTGTGGGATTGTCTCGACGCATAAATAAAGTTCGTTATTATTCAGAATAGTCTGTGGGACTTTGTCGCCTATAACGAGCCGGTTTGGTCTCATTTGAGACCGTAACGAAACAGAGCCCACGTCGTCCGCGCCGAAGCCAGCAGGCGCCGCCGCCCGCGAGCCCGAGAACGCGCCGGTCGCGGGTCGCCCGCGCCGCCCACAGTCCGAGCCGATACGGAGTTGGATCCCAAAATCCTCGATATCTTGGGCACCGACCCCACTGAAGTACAAAAGTACGGTGCCGATATTAACAAAGACCTGGCAAGCCGCTTTAATCATATATCCACTGCGGGACTGGATAAGGAGAACCGAAAGCTGTTGATTGAAAAATATCCCGTCCCGGCGAATTGCTCAAAGATAGCCGCTCCTCGGTTCAACCCGGAGATAAAAGCCGCGGTCAACGAAAGCGTAGCAAAACGGGACAAAGCTATCGAAGCCCGACAGACTGAGATCGCTGCCGCTATTTCGTGCTTGAGTCAAGCGATATCGAGTCGACTCACTGACAAACATACAAATCACGACTCGTTAAAACGGCTCATGGATTCGGCCCGCATCCTATGCGATATTCAGTATAGCGAATCTATATCGAGAAGGAATTTCGCGTTGTACTCCTTAAAAAGAGAGGTCAAGGAACAATTGACTAACGCCAAAATTGACACACTACTATTCGGAGAAGATCTACCCGAGACTCTCAGAACAACAAAAGCGGTCACAAAATCCAGCTCAGACCTGAAGATGGACGTTCCAAAGAAACCGAATCCTCCGAAATACTCATCGAAGCCTTTAAACTGGAAGGCGGGGCCCGGCAACCGCAAGGCGCCGGGCCCCGGTCGCCGCCCGCCGCCGGCAGCAGCGAGCAGCCAGCCGCCGCCCGCCAGCTCGTCGCGCAGCTCGTCGCAGCCGCAGCGCAGTCGGCCGCCGCGCCGTCGCTAGCCGCATTTTACGACCGGTGGTCGCTAATCACTCGTGACCGAACTGTGTTATCATGGATAAAAGGTTACGTAATTCGATTTAACAATCCCGTTTACCAGTCTGACTCTCCTGTCACTAAAATATGCACCGAATCAGAAAGAGCCCATTTTAGAATTGCTATCAGTAAATTATCATCAATAGGTGCAATTTCTGAATGTGAACCTGTCCCCGATCAGTTTGTGTCGCGCGTATTTTTAATACCAAAACCGCACGGTGACATGCGATTTATACTGAATTTAAAAGCGTTAAACGAGTTCATAGACACTCGACATTTTAAATTAGAGGATCTTCGTACCGTTCTTAAGCTCGTAACTAAAGATTGTTTTACAGCAACAATAGATTTGAAAGATGCGTATTTTTTTATTAAAATACACCCTGATTGTCGTAAATACCTGAGATTTATTTTAATGGATAATGATGACCCCGTCAATTTTTAAATGTTTGAATTTAACGTTTTACCGTTTGGACTTTGTTTAGCCCCCTATATCTTCACGAAATTGATGAAACCTGTCATACAACTATTACGATCATGTGGTTTTTTATCCTCTATTTATTTAGACGATATATATTTAGTAGGTAAATCGTACTCTGAATGTCTGAAAATTGTTGAAGTTACTCGGGCATTACTAGAAGCTCTTGGTTTCGTTATCAACGATCATAAGAGTAACATTTCACCAACCCAATGTTGCAAGTACCTTGGCTATTTGATAGATACCCACGAGTGGCGCGTAAGTTTACCTTCAGAAAAAAGAGATCGTATAAGAAATAAATAAATAAATAAATAAATATTGGACAACATCACATACATTGCTCTGATCCTGTGGTAAGTAGCCAAAGCACTTGTGTTACAGAAATCAGAAACAACGACGGTACCACAACACCCAGACCCGAGGCAATATAGAAAAGTTATTTTTCTACATTGACCCGACCAGGAATCGAACCCGGAACCTCAGAGATAGCGACACCAAGTCCAGTATGCTCGCCTCTCGGCTACGGAGGTCGTCTGACTGAAATGAACTCAAAATCTTTACACGTTTAAAACGATGTACTATTAGAAGGCTCGCACAGTTAGTAGGCCTACTTATATCTGCCTGTCCCGCTGTAGAGTACGGATGGTTGTACGTGAAGGACTTGGAGAGGTGCAAGTACCTCAATTTGCAAGGTCACGATGACTATGACCGAATCATGACCGTCCCTGACGAACTTTTAGCAGACTTAACATGGTGGATAAACGCCATTGATAATTCTGTACACAGAATTAAAGTTGACGAATATGCCCTTGAAATTTATTCTGACGCTTCTACAACGGGATGGGGGGCTGCGTGTGGAGGACAGACCGCCAGTGGCCAGTGGTCACCAACTAAAAAGACCTTGCACATAAACCATCTCGAACTTTTAGCGGCTTATTTTGCTATCAAGACGTTTGCTAAAAATTACAGTAACTGTCACATACTCTTACGGGTAGATAACACCACCGCAATGAGTTATGTAAACCGTATGGGTGGGGTTCAATTTCCCCACCTTAATAAAGTTACTAAAGATATATGGCAGTGGTGTGAGGCTCGCAAATTACTCGTCACAGCAGCATATATCAAGTCATCTGAAAATACTGTCGCTGACAAAGAATCGAGACGTACATCCAGATGTTGAATGGGAGTTATCCGAGGCAGGGTTTAGACTCATCACAACGTCGTTTGGTTATCTACAAATCGACCTATTTGCCAGCCGCTTAAATAATAAATGCGCCCAATATTGCTCATAGCACCGAGATCCCGACGCATTCGTGATAGATGCATTTACTATAAACTGGTCAAACTATTATTTCTACGCTTTTCCTCCAGTAGCGGTCATATTAAAATTGCTAAGGAAAATTATTTCAGACCAAGCAGAGGGCATCATGATTGTGCCAGTCTGGCCTTCTCAACCATGGTACCCCATATTTAATCGCCTCGTCTCGTCTACCGTGATCACGTTCAGTTCAAGTGACGTCATGTTTCCCCATTTCAGCCACCGGAACCTACACAACAGCATTACCCTGGTGGGCGCAGTATTGTCCGGACGGCGTTACTACGAAGAGACACACCCGCTTCAGCCATAAATATAACGATGGCATCCTTATCAGAAAACACTATGAAACAATATGATGGATGTTTCAAAAAATGGTTCATATATTGCAACAATAATAATATTGATATGTTCCAGCCGTCTATTCCAGTCATAATAGAGTTCCTTACCGATGTGTTTAATAGCGGTAGCCAGTACGGCACAGTCAACTGCTACAGATCTGCTATATCCTTATTAGTAGGCCCGGTAGCTCAGGATGAACGACTTACCCGATTCTTTAAGGGTGTGTTTAGGCTACGACCACCTGTACCTCGCTATAATATAACATGGGACACTAGTAAACTCTTGGAATATTTAGCTTCATTGTATCCAAATGAATCATTATCTTTCGAGCAGTTGTCTAAGAAATGTACAACCTTACTTGCTATGGTTACAGCCCATCGAGTACAGACTCTATCCAAAATTAGTATTCTAAACATAACTGTTTCTGCTGACCAAATCATTATTAAAATACCTGAATTAATAAAGACCTCCAAACTAGGCAGTCGTCAACCGACTCTTTACTTACCATATTTTAAGGATAGAATAGAAATATGTCCTGCTAATACCCTGAACTCTTATATGGATAAATCCAAAGAATTTAGAAAAAGTGAGCAATTGTTCATTAGAATTAGAAAACTCCATAATCGTGTAACGTCTCAAACAATAAGTCGTTGGATAAAGACAACGCTCAAGGATGGAGGAATTGATGTTTCTGTATTTTCCGCTCACAGCACCCGGCACGCCGCAACATCCAAGGCGTTCAAGCAGGGTGTCAGCTTAGATCTGATCTATAAAACCGCGGGCTGGAGTGGCAATTCCTCTACCTTTGCTCGTTATTACAACAGGCCCATCGCTCATAATAATGATGATTTTTCTGTCCTAGCTAGAACTATGTTATGTTCATCTGTAAATGATACACAATTGTTATAAACTATGTATCTAAATAAATTAGTAACTATTATTATTTTTGTAATATGTAAAAAGCAATTACACAATACAGTAATAATGATTTTATTTTTTGTTATTATTCAATAAACATTAATTAAAACCTAATGTTTGAAAATTTTCTTGTTCAACCTTTGTTATGATATTTCCTGATCTCTCAACATCTACATTGTGTTATATAATTTAAGAAATACTAATCTCGAGGACGACGCACGAGTATAATTAATGATTAAACGAACTTACCTGTACGTGAAGTTCAATCATAATTATACGAAGTGCTTCGTCCGAAGAGATTAGTATGTATTACCCTCCCACCCGTCATCTATTTCTTTTAAGAAATAAACCCTAAAGGCTGCGGAAATATCATGTACCTAGCTCCAAACTAAATGACGCTAGCGGTTTGAGCTCACCGCAGGGAACAAACCGAAACGGATGTGGTAGGGGGTAAAAACATTGCAAGTCTACCTTCAAATGTTTTTATTTTACTTTTTTTTCTCAACTACAGTGCAGAGGTGGAGACATTATGCGATACTACATTGTGTTATATAATTTAAGAAATACTAATCTCTTCGGACGAAGCACTTCGTATAATTATGATTGAACTTCACGTACAGGTAAATTCGTTTAATCATTAATTGAGGAATCGGTTAACCCGAGTTTTATTGCATTAATAGAGTGTTCTAAAATTCATAAAAGTCGAAAAGACCGGGAATCGTAACCTTCGTAGGTAGCCATTTTGACATTCGGTAGCGAAAGTAATGTACCGTCTGCATAAAAATTTTGTTTTGTAAAAATCTGTAATGAAATAAGATTATATTAGGCTATGTGATGTTGTTAATCTACCTAGTTAGAATGCAATCAAATAAATAATTATATATTTCTTAGCCCATAATAATATGTTCCTTTGTTTGCCATGACATCTAGTAGTAGGGAAAGGTAATGGTCAATAATATATAATTATTTTAAGCCTACTTTTTTAGTCATTTTATACAAAATTTCGTCGTTGCGAATTCAAAATCTCTTATGTGACATTTTTAACCAAAAGTACTTTTAACCATCATCTTAAGCACAATTTTGAGTTTTATCCTCAGAAAAAACTCCCATGTGCATAGCTTCTAAAATAATCATTTAATCTACATTATAAAAAATATCTGATGTGCTTGCTCATTAACAGTTGGCATTTTAAAAAGTGTCATCTGCAAAATGTTCACATAAGAGATTTTGATCACAAAGTTTTAACAATAATCAAATAAAAATTTAAATAAATAATCGTATGTGTAAAGAAAGAGAAGAGAGCGAAATAGAAATAGATCGTAATCCTTCGTCGATTCGTCGCTCCTGGCGCCATCCGAAAAGTACCTATTTATTAGTGGCATGCAGGTCGTGACTTGTTACGGATCATTTAATTACAATAAATTCGTAAAATAATTCATATCAGTGATTAGAGTGTGATAAATATGAGTAAACCTCTTTCTTTGGAGGACATTGAGTTAGAAGTAAATAGACAAGTTCATGATGAAGTCGTGTTTGATACTTTTAGTGATGTTACGGACTTTAGTCAACCAGTGCAAGTGAATCCGACCAATGATTATAGTAGCTTACTTATCAGTCCCCAAGACCTCGGATTTGATTCAGCAGGCACAAGGCATACTTTGTTACCGTTATCGAATAATACCGACTGTAATTATGAGCCTTTTAGCAGCGATGACAACGTAGGAGATCCAGATTGGAATCCAGCTCCAAATTTGCAAACTAAAGTAATTTCACCGTTACTAAATGATAGCAGCAATAGTACTAATTCGTTGTCTGTTCAAAGTTTACGTACGAAAAGGCATTTATTCTGGAAACGGCATAAGAGAATACTTCCCACGTCAGATAGTGACGACGAGGTATTGGTACGGGGACGAAATGACGAAAATTATTTTACACAGCAAAATAACTTGCCTAACACATCAAAAAAAAAAAAAAAACGCCAGGGTGTTAGGTAAACCATACCTTGGATTTAGAAAGATAGACAACAAATTACAACCTTTGATTGACCTTGAGAAGCATGAGAGAACTCTAAAACCACGTTGTTTACACACATCTTTAGTTCCTAAATCGAAAAATTCTTATCTTTGTGCCCTCGTATCAGACCAGGAACGCGAAAAAATTCATAAATTTTTTTGGAAATTAGGGACTTGGAAAGAAAAAATTGCTTTTGTCAAAACCTCAGCAGTGCGAAGATGTATAAGACGCCGTCGTAAATCCCAACAACGTACGGTCAAAAAGCAAAGTGGTCATGACATTTTCTTCAATAAATTAGATTCAAACTGCACTAGGGTGAGAGTATGCAGATTATTTTTTCTAAACACATTAAGGATTGGCGAAGATTGTTTTCGGCGATGGACTAAAGATGATGATATCATAACATAGATAGTGACACAGACGAGAGTGTACCTTGCTTAGCAGAACCAGCATCCTCATCAAATAGTTCTGTTCCAAAGTTTTCTACCTTAACTAGTACTGTAAAAAAGTGGCTTGATTTATTGCCGAAAGTGCCAAGTCATTATTGTCGTGCTAGTTCAAAAAAGCAGTACGTGGAATCGACTTTTAGATCTGAATTACACATGCATCAGGTTTTTAAAGAATGGTGTGTTGAAAAGAACTACAAAGCTGCTTCTAGAAAAACGTTTCTTAAGGTTTTAAATCTGGAAAATATTGCCATTCACCATCCACGAAAAGATCAGTGTGACACGTGCTGTAATTTCAGAACTGGAAACATCAGCCAGCAGGAATATGAAAACCACATAGCTAAGAAAAATGAAGCTCGTCAAGCGAAACAGGATGCTGTGGCTAGTGCTAATGACAAGATTATAGTAATTACAGTAGACGTTCAGAGCGTGTTACTAGCCCCCAAACTGCTAGCTAGCGCACAGTATTATAAAATGAAATTACAATGCCACAATTTCACAGTCTATAATGTTTCAACTAAAAATGTCACTGTCTACTTCTGGCATGAGGCAGATGGATCTGTCACTGCTAATGAGTTTACAAGCTGTCTGGTTGATATGTACAGAACCTACCACCAGGAATCGAGAAAGTTATTATAATTTCTGATGGATGTGGGCACCAAAATCGTAACAGAATTTTATCAAGTGCTTTAAGCGATGTAGCCCGCAAACTTGGTATCATTATTGAACAGTTGTACCTTGAGAAAGGACATACAATGATGGAGGTAGACAGTGTTCACTCCACAATAGAAAAATATATAAAACCGCCAATATACGCCCTACCTGACTATGTTTCTCGCATTAGACAAGCTCGACCTCATAACCCATACGAAATAAAATCTGTACACTACGATTTCTTTCAAAATTTTGAAGCCATGGAATCGAACCTTAGTCTATTAGACCAGGTAAAAAGAAGGGAGATCCAGTAGTTGTCGATCTAAGAGGGCTTAAATACACACCAGATGGGTCAATATTTTACCGATTGAGACATATGGATGAGTGGATTGTACTCCCTCATCGCAGAAACTGTCCTAGACAAAGCTTCTTATTACCAAATTCTTTGTACACGAGACCTTTGCGAATCACTGAAAGCAAGTTCAGGCATTTGCAAGAACTTAAATCAGTCATAGATAAGGATTATCATCCATTTTATGACGCTCTTGAATATAATCCGGGTACATAATTTGAGTTACCTACTTTACGTTGAGTTGATTTTTTTGTTTTAGTTTTGTGTAACCTTATTATTAGCCCTCTAATTAATAGCTAAATAGTTTTACATCATTGTGTAATTTTGTGCTAATTAAACTACACCCTTTGATGAATAATTATTGTTTTATTTAGTATTACCTTACTGAACAAAACCTCTCAAGTGATAAAAAAAGCGCAACTAAAACCTCTTATGTGTCTGTAAAATTAAAAAAAAAACATTTTGCTAAAATCTATCTACGCGTATGTTGCAATTATTATAAAATCTAATGCGTGATACAAAATATTATTTATTAGTATTCATACTTTTGTTAGTTACAGTACAACATTTTTCATGATAAAGTTTTTTTAGTTTTCTCGAAAGTGTTAATTTTACACATAAGATATTTTAGATTCGCAACGACGATTTATTTTGACTAACTTTTTAATTTTTAATTTAATTTAAATAAAATAAAATAAAAAATAATTTTTAATTTCCTAATTGTCATGTAATAATATATTTAATATAAATAAATTATAAATACTTGTAAACAATGTGGATCGCCAAATACGGTGATCCCCCTAGGGCTTGATTCTGATGCTCAAATGCAATAACTTTTTCTAAGAGACCAATATCAAACAAATTTTGTCCCTTAGTACGGGCAAAGTCAACCTGTAGACTCTAAAATAGATAAAGCGCTCTAAAATAGATCAACAATTGGTAATGTGGCTGTCGTGGCCAGATCGTAAAATTTATCATTTCATGATGTGACTGTGAAACGCCAAGCTGCCACAGACCATCCGCGGCACGGCATGCTCTTTTGATGGGCCTCTTTTTGGAGGGGCCAAAAAGAAAATCGCCAGAGTGTATGGCATCACCGCCAAAACGACAGTAAGTACTTATTTTGTATTGAAAAAGTTGTGTTTAGAATAAACATATTATTTATAGTTTATTTTATCTGTTATGTATTGTATTTCCCTAATGTCTTTATATCAGCCTAAATACATTTTTTTAGAAAATGTTTTAAATATGGTTGAAGAAACAACTTTTAACAAGTATAATCATAATAGTGAAATTTTAAGTCCGCATGAAGCTTTGCCTGACTCAATTATCATATTCGATGATGTTGCTTGTGAAAATCAAAATAGTATACGAGACTATTTCGCTATAGGTCGTCATAAAAAAATTGACTGTTTTTATAGTAACCAAACTTACACTAAAATACCTAAACAACTAGTCAGAGATAATTCTAACCTTATTATATTGTTTAAGCAAGACGATGTTAATCTAAGACACGTTTACGATGAACATGTAGGGTCTGACATGTCTTGGTCTCAGTTTTGAGAAATGTGCTCAACTGTATGGAGTAAACCATTTAGTTTTGTTGTAATTAATAAAGATTGTGAAAGAAACAAAGGATGTTATAGAATGGCATTTGATACATTCATAGTGATGGACTAGCATTCATAAATTCTTGTTACAATATCAAATAATCTGTTTAAATTGGGATTTCATACCGAGTGGATATATGAACAAAATGGAACGAAATTTAAAAGAACAAATTTTAAAATCTGCAACTGCTGTAAAACGGAAGATCAACATGATAAAAGATGCTAAAAATACAAACAATACGGCTTTAGAAACAATATTTAAACCTATTGTCGACCCTTTAAATATTTTAACAAGCGAAACTGATGATAGGTTACATAAAAAGGAAGAAGAAACTAAGCCGAAGCATTTAGTAAAAAAAAATAAGTACAGTGAAAACGAGTCATCAAATTCTTCAACTAAAAACTAAAAACGAGGAAGAAAATGATGACGTGGTTTATCAAATGTCCAACAAAACCCTAACCACATCACCCTCTGAGGATTATGATGTCCGCGAGAGTTCGTTTAAATCGATTCCATCTTCACCAAGTATAGCTAATGAATCTTTGTCATAGTCTGTGTCATCGGAAGTAATGAAAAACATACCTTACGGAGTGAGAAATGAACGAGGAAATCTTTTTCTTGGCAAAACTCGTGTTTATGATGATGCTCGTACTCTGCGAATTGGTCTAGAAAAAACACTTGGGATAAAAGAATTGTTACATAAAAAGACACCACATTTAGAGCATGTAACAGAGGAAGATTTACGAAATTACAAATTAGTATTAATAGATACTAATGCTCATAGACGTAATTTTGATCCTGCAAAACCGATTAAAAGTAATAAAGGCTTTAAATATATGCATGTGATTAAACCATTGTTTAAATTCGCAAGAGATATAACAAGTAGCGTGGAAAATCTTTCTCAGGGAGAGGGTATGAACTGATTAAAAAAGAAGGATACAGATTTAGTTTATTGGGACGATCCAAACGAGTTAGTAGAACGATTGAAATTATTACTTCCATCATGGGCTGCTGGCAACACCGGAGTAAATAATGAAATTAGTGCTATAATTGAGGAGCTGTACGAAGCTGGTATTATAAATTTGAGATATAAAAAGCACCCGTCGGGAAAATTGAGCAGTCTCATTACAGTAAACAAAGCATAAGGACTGCAATGAATATAGACAAATTCGGTCACCACGTACATAAACGTTTGCGGTTAGCTGAATTCATTGATACTCTGGACAATACACTGGTAAAATCAGATACAGGGGACTTCGATTTAAAATCGTCAAGGTTAAAAGGTTTGCAATCTCCTGAAAAAAACGACGAGGCAGTGAATAAATCATACGTGGATAAATGTGTTCAAGAACTAAAAAATGAAATGCAAACAATTAATAATAAAGTAAAAAAATATTTAAACAATTTAGAAAAATTTACTACTAGCAATATGAGGGTGACTGAGTTTCTGATTTATAATCATAATCATAATCATAATATTTTATTTGCGTAAGAACATGGTATAAAGATGTTACATTAAAAAAGGTTCACATGTCTTGCCAGGATTATTAGCATGCAAATATTAATTAAATTAAATGTAGATACATTATGCGTGAGACAATTATAATATAATTAGATTGACAAATTAATAACATCGATTGGAATACTAAATTACTAGGTATTATCACTTTTAGTTAACTGGTCAAATTAAATCGAGTCAATGAGATGTGCGGTCAAGTAGTTCTTTTAGGTCATAAATTCTTTGGTCAATAAGCCACTTGTACAATTTAGTCTTAAAAACATTGATTTTCTGTTTTTTTATGTCATCAGGAATTTTATTGTATATCTTAACACACATAGATACACAACTCTTGTTATATTTTTGCGATTTTGGGATGACACTTAAGACCAATCTGTTTGGGTTTCTTTTAAGCCTTGAGTTTGTATCTTTAGCCTTCATGAATAATTTGTCGTGTTTCTTTACGAAGCAGCAAATTTCAAAAATGTACAGCGCAGGCAGTGGTAGAAGTCCAAGTTTTATAAAAGCTGGTCTGCAAGACTCACCCGGCGGGACCCCGCACATGGCTCTAACACATTTCTTTTGCGCAATAAATACTCTATTTCGATCGGTGCTGTTCCCCCATATTATGAGGCCATAACGCAATAACGAAGCTACATAAGCGTGGTAAGTTGTGACAACAGTTTGTTTGTTAGTAACTTGCCTAATTCTGTTGAGTGCGTAAACAAAAATATTGATTCTATTGCACAGATTATCAATGTGTAACTTCCAGCTTAAGTCTTGATCGATGATTACGCCAAGAAATTTGGTATGTGTGATTTCTTTTATTTTGTCAATGTTGAGTTTAAAATTGTATTGGGCATGTTTTGATTTATTAAATTGTATAAAGTTTGATTTATTCAAATTCAGTTTAAGGTCATTTCTATCTAGCCATTTCGTTATGTTGTCAATAGTGTTACTAATTTCATTTTCATGCATTTTATAGAATTATCATTTTTCTTATTAGATGTTACAATTATCGATATGTCGTCAGCAAATAGTATGCATTTGTGTTTTGTTGCATCTGTTATGCCGTTTATGTATATTATAAACAGAAGGGGGCCCAGGACGCTTCCTTGGGGAATACCACGTGTGTTGGTTTTGGTATCAGATGCAAACGATGTAAGCTCTTCATTAATTATTTGATTAACAACCACGCGCTGGCTACGATTACCCAAGTACGACGATATCCACTGCCATGTGGGTCCTCTTATTCCTGCCGACTCTAATTTTTTCAAGAGGATATCATGGTTGACAAAGTCGAATGCTTTTGACAAATCGAAAAATAGTCCCGTTGTCAGGTTGCCAGCATTTATGTTTTCTAGTACAGTATTTAAAAGTGTATAAATTGCAAGCGTTGTTGATTTTTCCTTTTGGAAGCCGAATTGTTCGTTTTTTAGTATGTTAAACCTGTTACAATAGTTCAGCAGTCTTTTATAAATACATTTTTCAAAAAATTTTGATAGGACAGATATTAGCGTGATGGGTCGATAATTATTTACGTCGGATTTATCGCCTTTTTTGTAGAGTGGCTTGACAACAGACTCCTTTAGTAAATCAGGGAAGGTGCCTGTTGTGAAGGATAGGTTTATCAAGTAAGTCATGATGGCGGCTAATTCTTCCACACAGGCTTTAATTATTTGTGTGCTTATTCCATCAAAACCCTCAGACGCGGTGTTGTTTAAGGTCATCATTTCTTTTTTTACCTCTTCTTCTGCCATAGGACAAAGGAACATTAAGTTAGGTATCTCTTTTTTTGCAAATGTGTTTGTTGTAGAAGTACCACTAGTCAAGTCGATAAAATGGTCACTAAAAGCTGAGGCTATGTCAGAAGGGTGGGTCAGAATTTGGTTATTTACGTTCAATTCAGGTATACTAACGTCATTTTTGTAATTGCAAATTTCATTTTTAACGATCGTCCATGCCGCTTTGCATTTATTTTTGCTGTTATGTATGAATTTCGAGTTGCTATTTTTTTTTGAAAAATCAATGCATTTTTTTAGTACCTTTGAATATTTTAAGTATTTATTTTTATTAGGAATGGTTTTTTGTTTGTAATATTTACATCGAAGTGATCTTTTAGTCTTACAACTAAGTTTTAGGCCCTTACTTATCCACTTTTGTTTATTTTTGTTTACAGTATCAATTTTTACTTTTTTGTTTGGGAAGCAAAGGTTATAAAATAAACAGAGCAATTCGTGAAAATTACCAAATGCTTTGTTTAGATCGACCTCCAAGTATACCCCGGACCAAGATAAACTGCTTAGACATTCCCTGAATTTCAGTATGTTATCGCAGCAGTAGTCTTTTCTGAGGATGGAGTATGTTTTCGGCTTTCTGTCTTTTTTTTTTCACTGAAAAACTTAGCATTTGAGCTGTATCATGGTCGGATAGATAAAGTGGGAGCACAGATGCATAGGCATCCTTTATGTTGCTGAGTATGTGGTCTATACATGACTCTTTTCGTGTTGGGACATTAATATGGATTTGTAAGTTATAGTTGAGGCACAGTTCGCGGAAGTAGTTAGTGATTTTACCTTTTTTTAATGTATTGATATTAAAGTCGCCCGCTATTACTATTTTTGTATTACGCGTATACTTCTTTAATAGCTTATGCAATAGCTGATCTAGTTTAGTTAAGAAAATACTTGGATCTGATGCTGGTGTTCGATATACACAAAGTACTAGTAATTTATGTAGAGGCATTTCGATGCCGCAAATCTCAAATATTTTTTGCATAGCATATGATTTTAACTCGACCATTTCTCTATAAATACTGTTTTGTTTAATTAGGATGCATGTCCCTCCTCTTTGCCTATCCCGGGAAAAAACGGATGCTACTTCATACTTATGGATACTTAGATATTTTTCGCATCCTGTTCGTAAAAAAGTTTCCGATAGACAAATTATGTCTGGCTCGTTATCTTTATAGTAGAGTTCTTGCAAGGTTAATTCTAATATTTCCTGTTTTGAGAGTACGCTAGCTATGTTTTGGTGCATAATCGTAAGTGTGTGTTTATTTGCTTTAGGCACGAAAAAAAGACGAATTTGCATTAGTTTCTGAAATAGAACGCAACAAGGCTTTCGCGGATGAGGGTGTAGTTACTTTAGAACCAATAGAGGCATCCCGCCTTAACTGAGACCTGGGAAATAATATGGGATTGTACCTTTTGAATACTCTCTAGTAGCGCCGCACGATTTTTGAGACATTTGCTTACCCTGGATTATTTTCTTTAGTTCTTTCAGATTTAAATATTTATGTTCATAGTCCGCACAGTCAATTACAAAATTAATATGTTTACATAAGTTGTGAGCATTATCTGACTTACAGTTTAAGAAGCGAGAGTTTTTAAAGTTATTACATATGTTCTCAAATGTGTTACTTAGATCATTTACATTTAAATAATTATTAGTCAAAGGATTAACAACAATAATATAACTATCAGCAAATTGTTTAAGTAGTCGTCGTAGTTGAAGAGTCAAGATTTTTACATCGTAGTCGTTTTCACCGATGCAGATAACTACCTTGTCTCTTGGTTTGTTCCGGCGTTTCTTCTCAGCACTTGCCGGATTGTCTGTGTCTTGTCTCGAAGCGCTAGTAGGGCCCAGAAACAAAAAAATAAGGAGACATGTTCTGGGCCAGTAATGTTATTATTGACGTTCATGAGTGGCAGTTTTCTGTCCTAAACTGAATAAATGATTTTCGACTTTGACTTTGACGTTGAAAACGTCGACGAGTGATCGTGGGAGCTGCGGTGGTCGCCGGAGTCGTCGGTGGTCGTCGAGGATGGGAGTCTTTTGACCTGCGGCTCGTGCGGTCGCCGCTCCGACCCGGACCGTGCGGGCGTCGCGGAGGGGTGCTCTCGCGACCCGCTCGCCGGCGAGCGCGGGGCGGCGCGGGGGCGTGTGGCCCGCTTCGGTCGGCGGCTCGAGACCGACGGTGCCGAGACCCCGGTCCGGGTCGCTCCGCGGCGGGCCGCGGCCGGGCGGCGCTCCGCGGGCCCCGGCCGACGCGGCGCCCGACCGACGCGGCGCCCGACGCGACCGGGGCCGTCGCCGCCGTCCGGGTCCTCGTCGGGGGGCCGCGACGGCTCCGGGGCCGCGGGCCGGGCCGGGGGCGCCCGGGGCCCGGGTCGGCCGGCCGGCGAGCGGAGGCCGCGGTCCGGCGCCGGGCGGAGGCCGGCCCGGGGGCGGGGGCGGAGACGGCGGCGGGGTCGCGGCGCGCCGTCGCGGGGCCGGAGCCGGAGCCGGGCGAGCGCGACCGGGGGGCGCCGCTCGCGGACCTCGACGTCGGCCGGCCGCCCGAGGGGAGGGGCGAGGACGCGGTGCGCGGCGTCGCGGTGCCCGGCCGCTTCGGGGCGGCCGCCTCGGGGTGCCGCTCGAGGAGCGGGACGCGGTCGGGCGCGCCGGCGGGCGAGGGCGCGGGCGCGGCGCGTGGTGGTGCGGCCGGCGCGCAGTCACCTGCGCGGACGAGCTGCTGCGCGCGGCGCCGGGACCTCACCGCCGAGGGCGGCGCCCGGCTACGTTGACGAGCGACTGCCTCGCGCGAACCGCCTGCTCTTTCAGTGGGTGCGCAAGGAGTGCCGCCGGCTGCAGTGGAAGTATTCCTGGACACACAGTCACAGTGCACAGGTCTACCAATTTCGCACGCCGGGAGACCTCGAGCGAGTGTTCACCTCGATCTGACTCGTTGAGACCTATGACAACATAATACCGATTAGTCACGGAAATAGAAAGGCATACAATGGCTTTGCAAAATGGACTTACTTAATAACCTTCCTCTAAAAGTATCACTACCTATTGTGTTGGTTTTTTCACTTATATTTTTATGTGCATTTTGTCTTAATCTGTGTCTTGATGTGTGGCTATGTTTTGGTATGGTTTGCGACAGGGAAAAATCAACAATACAGTTTCATAATGCTTAAAATGTTTTTAGTAGCTCGTGACATGTACATAATTATTATTTGCAATTCTTTATTTATTAAAATATTTTTTTTTAATCATATTATTATTGACATTGAGTCTATAATTTTATTAAACTGACCTTCAACGCAATTTTATTACTTTATTATTATTATTTTATTTTATGACTTAATTAATTATTTGACATTGACGACATGCTATTATTGATTATATTATTTAGTTTCTATTATATGTAATTTAATGGTTTTATTATTCTTTTTATTGTTTTTTTTTTATTATTACTTTTTTTTAAATCTGTTTTTAATGTTGTGTTTAATTTTTATATTGTATAATGATGCGGTGTCCAAGGCTCCCGCAGAATACCAGTGTCGTGGTCTATGCCACGACTAATGCTGAGCGGGAGCCCTTTTTGGCACCGACCATTCCTGCATTTGTATTTTTTTCTATATTGTTTCTGGTGCCAAATAAAATATTACTTACTTACTTACATTAACAAATCGTCAAATTCAATTTTTGGAATTCATTACAATTTACATACCATTGACATTGTTATATCACAATATCAGTGCTTTGGATTACTTTGCAATATAAATATTATACACAATGTTATTTCATAGTACCCCATTACAATTTTTGTTTCTAAAACTTGCTATGCTTTTGTTTTTAGCATACGTTGGTGTTTAAATAACTCATACAAGTCACAGGCCTTGGGTTGAAAAATCTGTCAGTAGGTCTATTTAATGCGGGATCCCTCGGTACAAAGCATAAAGAGTTCATAGTGGCTATGGAGGAACTGGCTCCGGACATTATGGCTATTAATGAGACCTGGCTGGTTATCGGCTGAGACACACGCCAAGGCAAAGTCAGGGCAGGCCGTGGCGGTGGGGTGGGGTTTTACATCCGCAGGGGCCTGAATGTCAGGTTATGCCAGCACCCAAATTCTGGGTCAACGGTGGAGCAGATGTGGCTGTCTGTACATCTGCATAGTCAGGTTATTGTTGTTGGCACGGCCTACAGACCGCCTTGGCAGGATGTGGAGGTATTCCTTGAGACCATCACGGAGTCTGTGGCCAGCTTCGCTGGGGCGGATGGGATCATATTGGCTGGTGATTTTAATATCAATCTCCTAAATGACAGTGGCAACCATAGGATGTTCACTCAGTTCGCACAAAGTCTAAACTTAAAACAATTAGTTGATGAGCCAACCCACTTTACTGACCATGGCGGCACCTTGATTGACTTAGTGTGTACAGATGTGCGGGCTGTGCGGGTAACAGTATAACACTCTCCTGATCTTGGGAGGCATGCAATGCTGCTTACAGAGCTAAAAATTAAAAAGGAAAAGCATGCTCCATACTGGGTATCATACAGACCTCTAAAAAACATATTATTGGAACAACTAAACAATGATCTCAGGGCCATACGGTGGGATGATTTTAATAATATTAATGGTGTCGATCACTTGGTGAAAGCCTTCACACTTTGTGTCCAGGGCCTCACGGACCTGCATGCACCAGTGAAGACACAAAAATTTAAGCACCCCTCACACCCTTGGATCACAGACACCGTCAGGTCAATGATACGAATTAGGGATACGTACCATAAGAAATATAAAATGCATGGGACCACAAACCTCAAGAATAGCTACAAAGAGATGAGGAATGTTGTCATGGTGGCAATTCAGCGGGAGAAGTCGTGTTTTTTCACAAAGCATTCATTAATAACAATGTAGGGGACCCAAAAAGGTTATGGAAAAAACTCAAAGGGTCAGTGTTGCCAAAAAGGAGAGATTTCGCTGACTTGCCACCGTCTGTTAATGATCCTGACATTGTAAATATGCACTTTCTGAATGTGCCTGGCGACGGTGTGGTGGGTATGTCTGAACTCACTTTTTATGAATATCATAGACACAATAGTGCGGGCACTTTCTACTTACAAACTGTTAGCAGGGATATAGTCCTGAAGACCATCAAGGGTCTGAAAACAAATGCTCAGGGAAATGATGGCCTATTTCTGGACATGCTGTTGCTGACTTTGCCCTACTCATTGGATGCCATTACTATAATAGTAAACAGCTCTATAATAGAGAGTGTGTTTTCCTAAGGACTGGAAAACTGCGGTAGTGAAACCACTTCCAAAAACCAGCGACCCCTCAACAGTGCAAGAGCTTCGTCCAATAAGCAATTTCCGGTGCCTTTCTAAGGTGCTGGAGAGGATAGTCTGTGACCAAATATCTGGAGGTCCACAATATACTTCCCTACTTCCAGTCCGGATTCCGCAGAGGCTTTGGTACAGCAACGGCCCTGGCTGATGTGGTTGATGGTCTGCTGGCTGCCCGGGACAAGGGTAGTGCTGCCTTTCTACTGCTGCTTTATTTTTCACGAGCCTTTGACTCTATAAGCATTCCTTTGCTGCTGTCCAAGCTAAGTAAGATGTAAGATGCTGTAAGATGGTTCCATAGTTATCTGTCGCAGAGGCAGCAGCTAGTGGAGCTAAAACAAGTAAATGGTACCAAGGTAAGGTCTGACTTAAGGGTGGTAAGCCGTGGGGTTCCCCAGGGATCTATTTTGGGACCCATACTTTACATTTTGTACAGCGCTGATATTGTCTCATGTCTCACACATTGTCAGCATCACTTGTATGCTAATGATCTGCAGCTGTATCTACCTTTTGCTCCCTCAGATCACGCTAATGCTGCTGTGAACGTGAATGCTGATCTCCAAAGTATATCTGTCTGGTGCATCTTAAATTGCCTCACCCTAAATGCAAAAAAATGCAAACTTATGTTGATCGGTACACCTAAAAACATTGCAAATCTTAACAACGTACCCATTGTCATCTCAATAGGTGGCAAACCGATTGAGAAAATGGAGAGGGCCCGAAATCTGGGCCTGGTTTTCGACAGTAGCCTTCGGTTTGAAAGTCACATCACGGAGTGTGCGAGGAGCTGCTTTTATAGGCTGAGGCTGCTGTACAAAATTAGGCCATACCTAAGCGAAGAGCTCAGAGTGGCCTCGTGCGAATCCCTCGTACTGTCAAAGTTGAACTACTGCGACACAGTCTATGGACCCTGTCTACTTGCCAGATCGGCTAGAACGATCCAAAGGAATCCAGAATGCATGTGCAAGATTCTGTTTTCATATCCCACCAAGGTCACATGTTATTCCTTTTCTAAATTCTAAAAACATGCTAAGGATGGAGGAACGCAGGAGGCTGCATTTGGCAGCTATGTTGTTTGGGGTCATCAGCACACGTGATTATCTGTATGATAAGCTGTTGTGGGCTAAGGATGGTAATCGTTATGGAAAAAAAAAATGTACTCACGTATTTCTGACACTCATCGTACACACGTATCTGAAGCTCATTCAGATTTGCCGCCACGCGGTGCTGGAATGACATGCCGCCCCCAATGCACGCTCTAAAAACAAAAACTATGTTTAAGATTAAGCTTAAAGATAACTTGTTAACTAAGCAGAAAGCAGACGAGAAATATACTTATGCTTACAAGAAAGGTGTACGCGTCGCGCTAACGGGTGTGGGCCTTGCATCCCAGCACAAGGCGGGCGGCTGAATGGGATTATGTGAGCTCTTGGACCGCCAAATGTCACTCCAGCCTCCAGCCTCTAGCCTCTGAGTCATCCTTTCGCTCACTCCTCCTTCGCTTTTTTATAACCACACGGCGTGGCCTACAAACACAACATGGACAGAAAAAACAATGCTTAAATATTTGCTGAGTTTTGATTAAGGTGTAAATGCTCGCTAGGTACCTACTATAAATATTGAAATGACTTACTGTGGTAACCACCGTGGCAACGAGCAGCGTGCTCGCTGCTCCATCGTTCTCAAATCTCCACCACCACACAGTCACACAGTCACGTCGTGCCACAGGGAAACCATAACTCCTTCAATTTCAATCGTTAGGTGTGGGACCGACACCTTTCACATAACGGAAGCCTGGGCAACACGGGTTTCTTGGCATTTTGTTTGTAGCGGGGAGATGCGCTGTTTTTCGTTGTACGACGTGGCGGGGCGTGGTGGAATTACGTGGCTGCCATGACATGAATGAAGGGCAGGGCTCGATTGGAGGGAGTGCAGTCATAATCTATGCAAACTTATTGCACACTCAAGTGACACACGCACGCTAGATTGCACAGTGTTATCGACTGTTATATTCTCTCTGGCAGCTGGTTGTTGCCACTGACTTGAGTAAAACTACGTTATAGTTGTTATTCCTTATCTGTGCATGCCTATGTTCCTCGCTCGTGCACTCAGTTGTTGTCCTTTGTGTTTGTCTTTTTATTCTTGTATTGTTTGTAATTTAATTGATTAATAATATAATTATAATTGTAAATGAAAATAATAGTAATTTAAATATATTAATGTTTTTTGTATAATTGATTGAATTAATTTATTGGTATGATATGTTTTGTAATTATTATCTTTATGGCAATTTATTGATTTAATTTATTTTTAATGTTTTGACCGGAGTTGTCTGTTTATACTCCGGCCCCCGCAGAATACCAGTGTCGCGGCAGCTATTTCTAGCTGCCACGACTAATACTGAGCGGGGGACCCTTTTTGGCACATTTATTTCTTCTTTATGTACATAATGTCACTATGATGTGTTTTTGTGCCAAATAAATAAAATTTATTCTTATTCTTATCACTAGACCAAAATTCTGTCCTCGGTAGATACCCATGGACTAAGGAGTTGCACGGCTAACGCACTATCGTCTGTTTCCGTTGTGGTCGACCTGGTTTTCGTTTTTATGACTGCCCAGATTGTCAAAAACCATCTTGCTCAGGAGAAACAAAAAACGAATAACGCAGAATTGCAGTTACAGGAGTGGCAAGACTGGCTGTCATTCGTAAAAAAAATCTTTAGTATGTCTAGAGTAACTTCAATTCTGCAGTCTAAACCGAATAATGATATACGAACTTATGTAACTATTCACATTAAGGATACACGGACGAAAGGACACGTAAAATGCTTACTGATACATTTAATTAGGCTAACTTATTGTTCAACGTTCAATGTGCGGTTGCAACCGTACATATTGGCAAACTCAAAAAAAATTAAAATAAAATATGTAGGTATACAGTTAAATTAAAAATTAAGGTTAGTGCGATATTATGACATTATAAAGTAAGTTTAAATATTGAATTTATGTGGGGTCGCGACCCGTGGGTTTCAGTGGCAGCTTGGTTTTCCAATTCTCGTATTTTTGACTGTAGTTTTTCGTAATCGTTTGTTCTTATGTGTGTGTTGATTTGAATTATACTTGAGTTTGTGAGCTGGGTGGACGTAAGATTGTTAATGTCGTTGAAGGTTACTGAAGTCACTTCTGGATTGATCAATAAATCGTTTTGGTAAAATTTTTGAGTATAGAATGTTTCTTCTCCATTCTTTATAACACATCCTTCGTCCACTTTTATGATACCCGTTAATCGGATAGATCTTGATGTCATTTGTTGGTTGCATATTACTTGAATAGAGCAGTCTCCGCAACATACAAATATCCATATGTTGGGTTTATGTAGTGCTGTCCAGTTATTTTTACAGCTGTTAGATAAATAAGTACAATTTGATGACGTAATAGCGCCTATTTCACAAGATACTTTGTTGTTTTTCATATTTCGAGTTGGTTTTTTTAATGCACATACAAATGTAGCCGGTTCAAGCTTTATACAATTTTCAAAATCCTTGTCAGATAATTGCATGTAAGTTTCTTTTCTGATGTTGACAGCAACAAAATCTGACCTTGTGATCATCGTCAGCGTTGTATTTGTTTTTGGTATGACTAGTACAGGAATTGTCTTGTATACAGTGAACTGATTGTCACTTGTTAGTGGTATTGTTATTTCGATTATGAAGTAAGACTCTATGATCCTCGACTTCACTTCTAGTAATTTGTAGACGTCAGCTAACTCCTCTTGTAGGTTATCTACTGGAATGGAAAGTGTTCCGGACGTTTTTTAGTTTTATAGTTCGATTATTGTTAATTACTTTTGTAAATAAAGATTGGCAATCATAACACTTAGATATAGGTACACAACCCCGCTGGGGACATAGGTGTATATATAGTATAGGTACTTACCCTCTAAAAGAGGTTAACTTTATGTAAAATAGAACGGCTCTCATTAAGGTATTGCCTTTTACGAGTAGATATCATGATGCTATCTCTCTCACACTATAGCTTTCGCTCGCACCTCGCTCCGTCCTTGTCGTGACTCGGACCTCTCTTTCATAAGGAAAATTACGCGCGGTAGTCACTATTTCGGAGCAGGGAAATGTTATATAAGTAGCGCCAAAACAGGCTAGATCACTGTACTGAACACAGTCCAGTCGTTAGTATACAGTCCACTCAAGAACTCGGGAACAGCAACAAATAGCAGACTAGTGCAGGAACACCTTCAAACTGAGAACATAGTGCAGGAAGACCAACACATAGGAAAAATAGACAGCTTTAGGAAAGATTGCCAAATTGGAACCTCCTAACCTGTTTCATTTCAACACGTCCTCCTCGTACAACATAGAATTCTCAACATAACAACGAGCGATCAGTAACAACATAGAAGTCTAGGCGCAATCCAGCGATAGGTGCACAAGGGATAGTTGAACCGATCGAAAGTGCCGCACATTTTGGTCCTTCGAGCCGGATAACCGCCGCAGCGATCGAAAGTGCCGCACATTTTGGTCCTTCGAGCCGGATTTCGCCAGACATAGAAATAGAACAGAAAAATGCCCGTTACAAGATCGCAAAGTGGAGGTTCCAGAGCCCGCGCAACACCAATAGAAGAAAGTACTTCGTCAGGAACGGAGTATACAGCGTCCACGGCTCCGGATACATAAAGGACTAGTCAAGAAACAGAAATGTCCTCGGCGCAGCACCCTGCGTCAGTCAGCTAGCTCATCACCAACGAGCCTTCACCTACACAGGAATAGACTACTTCGGACCATTGCTCACTACAATAGGACGAGCAACCAAGAAGACCTACGTAGCCCTGTTTACATGCCTTACCACAAGAGCAGTTCACCTGGAAATGGCAGCATCACTCACTACGGACTCTGCAGTCATGGCCCTGAGAAGATTCATTGCTCGACGCGGATGCCCCAAGACCATCTGGTCCGACAACGGGACCAACTTGCGTGGCGCCGAAAAGGAACTTCGACTAGCAATGAACGCAGCAACAGAAACTGAAGCGGCGAATAGAAGAATTACGTGGCGCTTTATACCTCCTGGGGCCCCGTTCATGGGTGGTGCCTGGGAGCGCCTCGTAAGAACAGTAAAAACAGCCCTAGCAGCCGTGATGAACAGCAAGCCAACATCGGAGGAAACCCTCGCCACCTTACTCGCCGAGGTCGAAATGACCGTCAACAGCCGCCTCCTCAGTCATGTCTCTGTTGACCCCGAAGACCCGGAGACGCTGACCCCCAATCATTTCCTTATGTTGGGACCAGCCTTCGAACCACCGATGGGCGAATCAACACCGCAAGACCTCCAAGGAAGACAAAGTTGGCGGACGGCGCAAAGGCTGGCAGATATGTTTTGGGCAAGATGGGTGAAAGAATACTTGCCGGAACTACAGTACCGGCGGGAGCCCCACGGTAAGGGACCATCACTTCAGCTCGGAGACGTCGTCCTGATAGCAGACAACACCCTGCCTCGCAACACTTGGCCGCTGGGAAGAATCATAGCCACATACCCCGGCCTTGATGACATTGTGCGGGCAGTGGACGTACAGACCAAAGGCGGCGTCCTACGAAGACCAACCAAGAAGCTGGTGGTACTACAGACAGCAGAACCGGAAACAAACGTCCTACCCACGGAATAATGCGTCGTGACTTCGGCACTACATCATGACGCACGGCGGGAGAATGTTCCGGACGTTTTATAGTTTTATAGTTCGATTATTGTTAATTACTTTTGTAAATAAAGATTGGCAATCATAACACTTAGATATAGGTACACAACCCCGCTGGGGACATAGGTGTATATATAGTATAGGTACTTACCCTCTAAAAGAGGTTAACTTTATGTAAAATAGAACGGCTCTCATTAAGGTATTGCCTTTTACGAGTAGATATCATGATGCTATCTCTCTCACACTATAGCTTTCGCTCGCACCTCGCTCCGTCCTTGTCGTGACTCGGACCTCTCTTTCATAAGGAAAATTACGCGCGGTAGTCACTATTTCGGAGCAGGGAAATGTTATATAAGTAGCGCCAAAACAGGCTAGATCACTGTACTGAACACAGTCCAGTCGTTAGTATACAGTCCACTCAAGAACTCAAGAACAGCAACAAATAGCAGACTAGTGCAGGAACACCTTCAAACTGAGAACATAGTGCAGGAAGACCAACACATAGGAAAAATAGACAGCTTTAGGAAAGATTGCCAAATTGGAACCTCCTAACCTGTTTCATTTCAACACGTCCTCCTCGTACAAAATAGAATTCTCAACATAACAACGAGCGATCAGTAACAACATAGAAGTCTAGGCGCAATCCAGCGATAGGTGCGGTGCACAAGGGATAGTTGACAGAATAGAACATTCCGCACATTTTGGTCCTTCGAGCCGGATAACCGCCGCAGCGATCGAAAGTGCCGCACATTTTGGTCCTTCGAGCCGGATAACCGCCGCAGCGATCGAAAGTGCCGCACATTTTGGTCCTTCGAGCCGGATAACCGCCGAAGCGATCGAAAGTCCCGCACAGAAAGGTTTGGGTAGCTGCCCTAATATAGTATTGAGTTGTTGTAACAATTGGTCAGGAGGCAGAAGTCTGGTATCGACATGACCGTGGTGAATATTTGTAGCCGTATCTAGAAGCATGTGTTGTATGTGCTGTAGTCGGGACAAGATGATAGTAGTCGCGGCGGCCATTGTGTTGAAATGGGTCACCGTATCTTTTACTTCTATTTTTTGTTGAAGCCCCAGTATGAATGTCTGAGTAGCGTTCATATGCTTAGAGATGAGATCAAACTGTAAATTCATGGCTTCTTCATTTATTTTTATAATATTGTTGTGTGCCTCCAGAATTGTTGTTTGCCCTCTGATCAGTGTGAGCAAGTGTTGTTAACTTTTATGTAATTTTTCAATATCATTTTTATACTAATAAATAAATAAATATTGGACAACATCACATACATTGCTCTGATCCTATGATAAGTAGCTTAAGCACTTGTGTTAGCTACTAACTTGTGTTGTGTATACTGTTCGGCAAATCTGTCATCAAGTACGCCAAACAGACTGTTTGCAATATAACCTATACCATTTACAAGCCCTCGTTTAAAGCGTTATTTAATTTGTCCGTGATGAGTTTTTAACATATAATTGTTGTGTTTAATTTCTGATAGTTCTTGATTACGTCCTGTTAAGATTGCATTACACATCATTTGGTATTCAAATTGCTTACAACTTGTACTTAAATGGTCTACTAGTCCTTGTACGTAGCTGAAACCCATCCAGTACGACGTCATGTTGTAATAGGTTACAATTTTCCAATTGTTTAATAGAATTGGATCCTTACAAAATGTGCACTTTTGTAAGGATCCAATTCTATTAAAATAAACGGCTCTATTTGATTCGATTTGTGTGACGTTTACGATTTCATTTGATTGCAGACTCTGATTGAATAGCGTTAGGAGTATTAAGAATGTGCAAAATTTTTGCTGGTTGCGCACGAGTTTTGTGTTTCACTTTAGGTTCGGTTACTATTGTTTGCTGCGTTGAGGTAGGTTCGGCACGGGCCTCAGGTTTCAGCGAGTGTGTGTCATCAATAGGTAATTTGATTAATTTTATTACTGAATTGTTTCAATGAACTCGATTTTGTTTTGAGCGTTACCACGCGGATAAGATTATCATTTCCGGGATGCGTTTCTACTACCCTGCCGAGTGCCCACTTTACTGGCGCAATATTATCTTCTTTAATGAGCACAATTTCTCCGACTTTTAAATTTTCTGTTTTCTTATTCCAATTGTTTCGCGTTTGTAGTTGTTGTAAATATTCCAAGGACCACCTTTTCCAAAATCCTTGTTTCATCTTTTCAATAAGTTGCCATCTATTCCTCAGGCCAATGTGTTGCTTCTCTAGATTCTCGTGTGGTAGTGCTATAATAGGTCTGCCTATTAAAAAGTGTGATGGTGTAAGGTATTCAAGGTCATCGATATCTTCTGTTAGTGGACATAGTGGCCTTGAGTTTAAATAGGCCTCAATCTGTGCAAGTAATGAAGCAAACTCTTCGTAGGTTAACTTTTGTTCTCCGAGCACGCGTTTTAGGTGATATTTCATTGATTTAACTGCAGCTTCCCAAAGCCCCCCAGCAGTAGGCTAGCTAGGGGCGTTAAAATGCCACTGAATCCCGAGTTCATTCAAGCTTTGTTTGAATTATATATTGTTATGAGTTTCTACGTTAGTAAGCTGTCGTTTGAGTTCTTTATCGGCTCCAATAAAGTTGGTTCCGTTCATCATTATCTATACGGTCAATCCCGGTTGCGTCCAAAGCCATTGCTTTGGAGCCCAGGGTCCGCTTTTCTTGATTTGCTCCTCCACTTCGCGCGGTCTTGAGCGTCTCTAGTTGTGAGATCATTGGCACGCATGTCAGCCCTCACAACGTCAAGCCAGCATTTCTTGGGTCTACCCCTTTTGCCAGGACCTGGCGGTGGCGGCATGGCCAGACATTTGTTTCCTACGTAGCTAGCCGGTTTCCGCAAAACATGGCCGTACCAGCGTAACCGACTCTCCTGCAGTTTGTCTGCAATATCACGGCCACGAAGGCTACCGCGGATGCGCGAGTTCCTCACGCGGTCCTTACGCGTGACTCCGAACATCCACCGCAGCATATTCATCTCCGTGACACGCAGCTCCTGCTTGTGTCGCTCAAGTAGCGGCCATGCTTCGCTGCCATATAAAAGGACAGGCCTAATAATGGACTTATAGATCTGTCCTTTAAGCTTAACCGGCATTCTGCGGTCACAAATGACACCAGTCACCTCTCGCCATTTGGCCCACGCAGCAGCAATGCGTGCTTTGACGTCGCAATCGATGTCTCCGGACGCGTGAAGTACAGATCCAAGGTATTTAAACTGGTCCTTGCGCTCGACCTTGTCTCCGCCTATGCGAACGGGTGTTGGATCTGTAGAGTTACAGGCCAGGTACTCGGTCTTCGCCATATTGAGATTCAGACCACCGCTCTCAAGCGACTGCTTCCACTCGTTCACCCGTCTCACCAGTCTGCCCCTGTCCGCGTCCACCAGTGCGATATCGTCAGCATACATCAGCAGCCATGGTGGCTGCTCATGTGAGTCCCTGATGCTGTCTGACACAACGTCTAATATCACACTAAACAGAAACGGACTGAGGACGGAACCCTGGTGTACTCCGACGGTGATGGGGAACGGCTTGGTGTCGCCAACAGCGGTCCGAGCCATAGAATCGGAGCTGCGGTACATGTCTCGAATAATGTCAATATATGCCTCGGGGACCCCTTTGGATCTCAGTGCCCACCAGATCACCACTCGAGGGACACAGTCGAAGGCCTTCTGCAGATCAAGAAAGAGCAAGTGCAGAGGCGTGTTCTTCGCCCTGTATCTCTCCATGACGGTCCTTAGGGCGAAGATAGGGTCCATAGTACCGTTGCCAGGACGAAACCCATATTGACACTCCGAGATATCGCACTCCTGTCGGATCCGGGAGTCCACAATCCGCTCAGGGAGCTTCATGGTGTGGGACACGACCTTTATACCGCGGTAGTTGCTGCACTCTTGCACTGATCCCTTGCCTTTGAAGACCGGAGTAATAATACTCATTCTCCATTGGCTCGGGATCAGCCCGCTTAAGAGTATGCGGTTGTAAAAGTAGGTTAGGATGTCCACACCAAGAGGGCCCATCGCCTTCCAGGCTTCGATTGGGACTCCATCGGCTCCGACAGCTTTACGGTTCTTCATGCGGTGAAGAGCAAACTGGACTTCTTCAGGCGTTACCGGTGGTACTAGTCTCTGATTCGGAGGGAGGTCCGGTGGCTGCACCTCTTTGTGCTGCTTATTCAGCAACTCATGGAAATAAGAGCGCAATCTCTCCTTCACCGCGAGGTCCTCGCATAGCAGGTTGCCCCCAGGGTCAGGTTCAGGAGATCTGGACGCTTGCCACTTTTTAAAGAGGGCTTTCTTCACCCTAATCTCCTCTTGGACTGAGTCGTTCCACCACCAAGTCTCCTTGTCACATTTGCGCCCGCCCTGAGATAAGCCAAGCACCACTTTCGCTGCATCAGTGACGGTTGCCTGAATCCTATCCCAGTATTTTTGGACTGGTTCGCCATCACTACCGTCGCATTTGTCGCCGATAGTAAAGGCGAACTTCTGGGACGTGTCGCTTGATACGCTTGATCTTGGGCTTTACGCGGAGATCCATGACAAGTAGACGGTGTTGTGCAGCGAGACTCTCACCGGGTATGACTTTGCAGTTGGCCACTTTACTGATGTGGTGTCTCCTGGTGAGTAGGAAATCGATCTGAGTGGCGTGCCTCCCGCTCCTGTAGGTGATAAGGTGCTCGGTTTTCTTTTTGAAATACGTATTTACAATGGCAAGGTCAGCAGCCGCACACGTCCTGAGGATATCCCCTCCTTCTGCATTACGACCACCGTACCCAAAACCACCATTAACACGCTCAAACTCCTCACACCGTTCACCCACATGACCGTTCAGATCGCCACCCACAACAATCCCCTGCGACAACGGGATACCGCTAAGCACTCCACCGAGCAGACCCCAGAACGCCATCCTCTCAGCCTCGCCACAACCGGCCTGTGGCGCGTAAGCACTTATCAAGTGGGTGACAACCCCTTCGACGAGCACCCCCACGACCATCAGCCGATCGCTGTAGCGTTTCACTTCCAGAATGTCGTTCTGCAATCCTTCGGAGAGGACCACGGCCACCCCATTTGCTCCACCAGGTGCACCCGTGTAGATCAGTTTATAGCCATTCCCAATTAATCGGGATCTGCTGCCTTTCCACCGAGTCTCCTGCAGGAACGCCACGTCCTCCCTCCGCCTGAAGAGTACGTCGGCCAACTCCCTCGCGCGTCCGGTTAGCGTGCCAATATTTAAAGTTGCGAAGCGGAGTTTCCGGTGTGGGGCTCGCGTCTTTGGCCGTGCCCGCCCGTGGCACGGTAGCCCTAGCCCACTTGTCACAGGAGTCGGGCGATGCTCCTGCGCGCCGTTTTGCGGCGGCGCCCTATCGGTGACATTATCTTTTCTGTGACGCACCATGTTGTGTGGCAGGGTTGGCTTTTACAGGAGTGACTGCCGTCCGACCCCCCAACCCCGAAGGGAAAGCCTGCGCCAGAGCCTCGTCCGTTGTTTGGCAGGTGCACCGACTGGCAGGTGAGGTTGGCTTGGGCCCAAAAGGTCTTGGTTGGGCCCCTTACACCCGACCCAACAAAGTTGGTTCCGTTATCAGAGTAAATGTGTTTTGGACAGCCCCTTCTCGATGTCATGCGTTTCAAGGCCAACAGGAATGTGGCCAGTTCTAGATGTATGTGTATGTGTTTTTTGGGGTCACTACGAAATATAATTTGTTAAAGAGCTTTTTGGGACGGTGTGATTTCAATGCAACGATACATTTTCTCCACATCACCGGAGACAACGTATTTATGTTGCCGAAATCTCAATAAAATCGACAGAAGGTCATCTTGTACTTTAGGACCTACCATTTGAATATCGTTGAGTGATACTCTTGAAGAAGAAGGGGCTGATGCATCGAATACACATCGTAATTTTGTCGTTGTACTTGACTCTCTAATTATGCCATGGTATGGTATGTAGTATTCAACGTGATTACCTGAATGTGGCGCTGACTTGCTTTTGTTTTCAGTCATAAAATCAATTTCAGGATCACGCTGAAAACGACGCTCTAAAGACAAAAAGCGGTGCTTTGCCATAGTGTAAGAGTCTTCTAAGACAGCAGGGTCAGCCTTTAGAGGCATAGATACAACGAATTTGCCATTATCGGTTCGGAATGTGTTTTCGTTAAAGTTTGATTCGCAAGCTCTTTCTTCTTGAGATAAAGAGTGTTTGGGAGAAACAGAGTCTAATTCCCAAAACTTTGTTAAGTCTGGTTTGTCTAGATGGTTAGCAAAATTACAGAATTGTAAGCGTTGAGAAGAGGGTGAAATTGATTGGTAAACAGGACCAGACACAATCCATCCGAATTTCGTCTCACATAACTTTGGCATTTGTTTACCTAATTTGATAGAAGCAGTTCCTACGATGCTCCAAAATACTTCGGCGACAAGAAGAATGTCAATTACAGACGAAATATAAAAGGTAGGATCGGCTAAACAAAGCCTTGACGGAATAGGAATATTCTTAATATTGACAAAAGAAGGTTAAAGTTAAAGAAAAATAAATGTGTTTTCTTTGCCAAGGAAGTTTCATACCTGGGCTACGTTGTGTCTAAGGAAGGTACTTGTCCAGATGCATCTAAAATAGAAGCAATTGTAAAAATGGAGCAACCTCGGAATGTTTCGGAGTTAAGATCGTTTTTAGGAACCGTAAACTTTTTCGGCAGGTTTGTCACAAACTTCAGTAGCAGACCGTATCTCCTTTATACAATTTATTACGTAAAGGTATAGAATGGAAATGGGACTCTGGATGTGAACAATCATTTAAAGAGGTGAAGCAAGTTATTTTAGGTGCTAATGTTTTGGTTCATTACGACCCCAACAAACCGTTGATTGCGACGTGCGCGGCCTGGGCGCCGTGCTGTCGCAGCCCGGCCCGCGCGGGGAGCGGCCCGTCGCGTTCGCCTCGCGGTCATTGAATAATGCCGAAAGGAATTATTCACAAATACACAGGGAGGCACTCGCTATAATATTTTGTATTAAAAAGTTCCATCAGTACTTATGTTGAGGGTCTAGTGTGTGAGGCTCGACCGTGCGGTGGTGGTAAATGAGAAGTCCGGGTTCTGATGAATAAGTTTACTGGTGCACCAATATAATACATAATTAATTTAGATGGTAGTGAGTGGTCGGGAAGCGCGGCGGGTGTACATCGTGTGTCCCGAAACTGCACACGATGCAAAAATGCGAACGTCGAGCCGCTACATCATTCCTCCCCTTTTAAAAAAAGAAAAAAAATCGGAAGCTTATCTTTGAATAATTACAACAAAACTTTTACAAAACTAATTCACAAACAACTGCAGTAGTTACACAGTCCGATAACAAAAAGCTTACGTTGCAACAAGCGTTCCGAGTAAGTATCATGTAGCAGTTCGTTCGATAGCTCAATTTGCATGTCGGCATTAACGTGTGACCTACCTACTGCAATTTATTATTCAATCACTTTAAAATTTCAATTTCGAAATACTTTACAATCCAAAGTTACAGTTTAAAATTATTACATAAAAATTACAATAACAAATTACAATTCAATAAAAAATAAGGATATTAAACGGACTCCAAACGGTTTTTATAAAACATCAATGATTAATTAAACAGAGGGAAATTGTGTGTTACTTTAAAATACATAATAGGTTTGCCTCAACGAAAAATACAATATACAGTTTCTCATAAAAAATTAAGTACCTACAATCATCATAATTTCATTATTTTTACCAAAATAGGAAAATAACATTCTTAAATTACTTAACCATCTTTTACATTAATACAAAAGCGCTTCTAACATATTGCGTCATCTTTACCTCGGGATCGAAAATATATAGCTCTAATGCATAAGTACATTCGCATCTCATAAAAATAAAAACACTGCTCCAGCCGAATTCTCTGCGGCGAGCCTAATAAAATCACATGACTGCGGTTTAAGACACTGCTCCAGCCACGTCCCATGGTCTTGATCAATTTACCCGCACGATCTATATGGCGATATGGCGAGCCGATGACATCCATAACTTGCATGAGCTTCAACTTCTAGTAAAATATACAGGTCGTCTGTCCTAGTCGCTACTTATTTTTGCTGATTGAGGGCATCCGAAAATATTTCTATTACATGTCGAAACAACGAGGAAAGCTTTAACACGCGCGCTGCTGGTATACTCCGTCGGTAATCTCATCAGTCAAGTCTCCATGCTTGCCAATAACACTGATACTTCACTCAGCGATGTTTCCTCGCGACGAGTGTCCATGCGTAAAGGTCATCTTGCAGAAACTGCCACGCCGGTTAAAAAAACACAATCCAGCCGTGGGCTGCTCAACCTGTTTCACGATGAATACAAAGTGGCACTAAGGCATGATGCTCCGGGACTAAGTCGCGTTGTAGGCTTTAATTAGTCCCACGAGGTTAGACTTCCGACTTACTGTTGACCGATATTTTCGATGATGATGAGTTAACACTGAAGAAGATGAATTACACGTTGTTGAACGCCGCTCTCCGACCGAGCCGAAATTGAGTCGTCCCCATATTTTCTCACGCACACACCGCACAGGAATTTTCGCGGTAGTCTTCTTCACGTTGGGTGGTCACCAATGTTAATGCTTGTGTGTTGGGCTCGTCTGTGCGGTGGTGGTAAATGAGAAGTCCGGATACTGATGAATAAGTTTACTGGTGCACCAATATAAATACATAATTAATTTAGATGGTAGTGAGTGGTCGGGAAGCGCGGCGGGTGACGACTGCCGGATTTACATCGTGTGTCCCGAAACTGCACACGATGCAAAAATGCGAACGTCGAGCCGCTACACTTATATGGGAGACGATTTATATTACGCACGGATCATAAACCATTAGTATCTATTTTTGGGCCAAATAAGGGAATACCTAACATGACAGCGAGTAGGATGCAACGTTGGGCAGTTATTTTATCCGCATATGATTACGAAATCGAATATGTTACTAGTAGTAATAACTGTGCAGACAGTTTGTCTAGGTTACCTCCGAAAAATAGTACAATAGAAAATAATTGTACTGAGCTGATTCCCGAACAAACCTATTTACATTTCGCTAACGAGGCTTTATTATTAGATTATAATCAAATAAGGAAAGATACAAGCAAGGATCACATTTTATGTCGAGTACTCACCTATATTAGGGACGGGTGGCCGGACCAGTATGACATTGACGGGTTAAAACCATATTTTAATAGAAAAGCTGAGTTATACGAGGAGCTAGGCTGCTAATGTGTGGTTACGAGTGGTCATACCGAAAACGTGCCAGGATAAGATACTACGAATCATACACGAGCCACACATGGGCATCGTCAAATCAATGGCCTTGGCTCGCTCGTACGTTTGGTGGGCGGGCATAGATGAGGCGGTGGAGGCCGCGTGCCGCGCGTGCGCAGTGTGCGCGGCCACGGCGGCCGCGCCGCCGCATCAGGCGCCGCGCCCCTGGCCGTGGCCGGCGCGCCCCTGGTCGCGCATTCATGTTGATTTTATGGGGCCTATATGAGGCAAAACCTATTTGGTGGTAATAGACGCAATGTCCAAGTGGATAGAAATATTCCAAGTCCCCAGCACTTCAGCTAATTCCACTATCGATAGGCCAGGTGAGCTATGAGCCAGGTGGGGAATTCCCAAGCAGGTAGTCAGTGATAACGGGCCACCGTTCACTAGCAGAGAATTTGAGAGTTTTTGTCAATAGTGATGGAATTGATCATATTTTTACGGCTCCCTATCATCCAGCATCCAATGGTGCCGCAGAGAATGCTGTTAAAACGTTAAAAAGTGTGATCAAGAAATCGATTGTTGAGAAAACTGACGTGCTTAAATCGCTAAATAAATGTTTACTTTACTATAGGAATACTGAACATTGTTTAACAGGCGAAAGCCCGGCTGTTTTGCTAATGGGTAGGAGACTGCGTACACATTTAGATTGATTAAAACCAAATATAGAACACAAAGTCGTAAAAAGTCAACAACGTCAAGTTGAAGCATCAGGGGGGTCGGATAGGAAAATGCAAGTAGGCGAGGACGTTTGGTATCGTCAGTACTTAAAAGGAGAAAAGTGGCAACCAGGAAATATTTGCAGCTCATTAGGTACTACTGATTATACGATAACTGATAACCACGGTAACGCCATTCATCGACATATCGACCAATTAAGACGTAGGTCTAGAAATTCTTTAGCGTATTCTATCGACAATAAAACAGATAACTCGGGTAATAAAACCGACTTCAAAAAACTAAAACGCTAAAAATAATCTTAACACTTAAGTACCTAATCAGTTACTTTTGGAGTCGGTGCAAACGAAAACATTGGTCTCTCATTGACTGGCACCGACTCCAAAAGTAACTGATTAGGTACTTAAGTGTTAAGATTATTTTTAGCGTTTTAGTTTTTTGAAGTCAGTTTTTATTATTTTTATAAAATTAACTTATTTCATCCATTTTAGTGATAAATCCTAATCAAAACAAATCTTACGAGTGCAAACATAATTTAACTGCTGAATACCGATTTCATTTCCTATTTTTCCACCCTTAGGGGTGAAATTTTTTCCAAAAATGTTTTATTATAGTATCTTTGAAGTATAAGCTATTCATTAAAAAAAGAATCATCAAAATCGGTCCACATTTGGCAGAGATATAGGTAAGATAGATACTAAAATCAGTTGGCGTGGTACGGAGTTTATGCAATGTTTGATGATTTTCTTATAGATACCATCATCAGAATTTAACCAAATTTATATGGGACCATTCTGAAAGTATTACCTTTCAAACAAAAAAATAATTATCGAAATTGGTCAACGCAGTAACGAATGATCACTGAACATACATAAAATAAAAAATAAATAAAAAAAAGATACCGTCGAATTGAGAACCTCCTCCTTTTTTGAAGTCGGTTGAAAACATCGACAACGACGATAAGTTTTCTAATTAGAGTATTTTTGGGTGTAGTTATTTTGTTCAGTTTGCATTAGACCTTGATTTCTGGCAAAAAGCTAGGTATATAGTTAGGTTGAGTAGGCCACTGAGACTCCGACTGCCTTAACACTAGGGTGCTCGCGACTCTTAATACTCCTAGAACGCTCACGCGGGTCACATATGTCACCCTTTATGATATGGGTTTATTTTTGCTAATCTTATTTAATACAAGTAAAACAAGTTATAATATTAAAAATCAACTTTATTTCTTACTAAATAATTAAACAAAAGCGAGAAATTCTTTCATGAACTCTAATTATAAACCAAAAAAAATACTTCTATATTATCAACACATTTTAGGGTTAACGAGATCAAAGTAGTCTAAATAGTCCTTGGATCCATTATTTTGGCAAACAAATTACATAATTAAAAAGGTAATTAATAGGTTGATCTTACTCTGTAATATTTTGGTCACAACTCGGGCACGATATGATTTGATGATCCGGACAAACACGCCTATTGCACTTGTTACATTGCTTACGAGTGCTGCGATCTCTTGCTCTTGTGCAAAAGTCACATCGTCCTTTGCCACCACGTACTACCAAGTTTTGTGCTTGCGGGTGTTCTGGCAACCCCAGAAGAAGCCTGGCTTTAAATTTTATAGCCCTAGGTATATTTTCTTGGGAAATACGTCTCGTAATAAGGGGTTTTACGAGTTCAAATCCAACATCTTGCAAATATTTTCGGCGGATTGTCTTGATTTGAGGATTGTTTAACTGGAATATCACTAAACCGTTAATACCAGCCATATTTATAAAATTATAAAACAATGTAAGAGGCCATCGACGGCTATTCCGCGTTACATCATATTGACGACACATTCTGTCAAAAACATCGACCCCACACTTAGTGTGGTTGTAATATGTAATTATTTCGGGCTTTTTAGAATCTCCACTTTCAGGGTCAATTTTATCGTCATTATGCATACTAGACAGTAGTAAAACGACTTTATTTCTTTTTGGCACATAGCTAACCAGTGTGCAGTTTGGTTGGAACCCAAAAGTGGAGTCTCCTACTTCTCTGTTCTGACTGGATTTAAAATTTGGAGGTATTTCAGGTTTGTTCTTTTTTAGCGTTCCAACTACTGTGATTCTTTTATGCAGTAACTGGTTGCTCACTGGTATGCTGGTAAACCAGTTGTTCATTGTGACATTGCATCCCAAGCCATACAAAGGTTCCAGAACTCTATGTTTTATATCTGGAACTTGATTGGATTGACGAAACGGACCTTCTGGCTGCTGACCTGCGTAAACTTCAAAATTGCACACAAATGGATATTTGACATCTACGGCCATAATAATTTTTATTCCGAATTTAGCTGGTTTGTTAGGCATATAAATTATAAACCCGCATCGCCCTTTGAAAGCTACAAGCTGTTCATCAAGGGTCACATTTTCACTTGGCGTATAGTATTGTTTGCAGTTGCGAATCATAATTTCAATAATCTGTCGTATAGGTGCTAAACGGTCGACTTCCTGACAAGCTACTCTGTCCGTTATGTCATCAAAACGTACACATCGTAATAAAAATCTAAATCTGCTTTTTGACATAGTGATGTAAACCAGCTCGGTACCAAGGCCCTGTGAATTATCCCAGAAGTCATTGAGGTTTCTTCGCCCAGCTCTGCCAACTCCGATTAACAACAACAAGCCGACAAAAGCCTTCATTTCTACTAAATCCGTAGGTGCTGCATCTCTTTCTCTGATCGTGTCGATATAAATGTTTGTGCATTCTACGAGAATTTTGAAAATGTCAGCGTCAAAAAATAACAAAAAAGATTGGAGGGTAGTTGTAGAATCTTTAGCAATACCTTTCGGACCTGGAGGTCTTGTTATAATGTTATGAGCTCTGGTTCTAGTTGCAGTTGGCGGGAATTTGCTCCATTTAGTCCCATTGCGAGATTTATAAGCTGCTAACTGTGATAAAGGCATATCATCTTCATCAGATTCAACGGGACTTACTTGTCCGTCACTTTCTTGTTCCGTGTCAGAAACCTGAGGCGAGCCTATTGGAGCAGTTTGCTCCCCCAAACCACTACCTTCCTCTTCCTCCTCTGACGCACTATCTACCATCAATTCCTCCTCTAACCACCTACTAATTGTCAATTCTCTAGACGTCGACTCCATTACAATCTAAAACAACAACTTTTTTGCATCAGTTTATGCTTATAAAACAAAATATTATTGTAAATGTTTAAAAAATTGTTAAAAATAATAAGTACTTTGAACTTACATGAATGTATACTTGATTTAAAACCGTGATGATAAGGGATCAAAAAATTCCTCAAGTGCTCACGCGGGTGACATGCGTCACCCAAACACTTTAAATGTACTCTGCACTCACGTTGATGCGCCTAGCAAGATGGCGCACTACTAACAAGCGCGACAATTCATGCTCGAGGAATACCTGAGAGGGCAGCATTGTAGCGCGATACCTTGAATTTTTATATATTAATTTTACAATATGTCACCCGCGCGAGCGCTCTAGTGTTAAAAATGATGGGCCACAAAACCATATCTGTGAACTACGTAATTGATTCGCATTACATCCCCTAGACCCTATATCAGCCGGGTTTAAGTTGGTAGGTTGGTAGGTAGGATCGCTATGTTCGGTTATTTCATTGATCCTGTTTAGTACAAACGCCTTCAGAGAAGCTTTAGGAGTCCGAATCCATCCCAATACAATCGTGGAATCACTCCACAGAACACAATGATCGACCTTTAACCTTAAAGCTGTACGTACCTTTTCTGTTAGTCTGACCGCTAATAACGCACCGCAAAGTTCTAACCGCGGTACAGTCATGCCTTTTAAAGGTGCTACTTTGCTCTTAGCCATTACTAATTGGACGGTGATGCTACCGTCCGCTGATATAGACCGTAGGTATATGCAAGCACTATAAGCATGTAAAGACGCATCGCTAAAGGCATGTATTTCTATGAGTGTAGGTGTGTTACACACTGTGCATCGCGGAATTACAATTTTATTTAGTTGTGGAAGGGTTCTTAAAAATGTTAACCATTCTTTTTCGATCTCAGAAGGTAAGGGATCGTCCCATGAAATCTTAGAGGCCCAGAGTTTTTGCAAAATTATCTTTCCTTGCAGTATACATGGGTTTACCAATCCTAAAGGATCGAATACCTGTCCTATTGTGGACAATACTGATCGCTTGCTCAATTTACTTGACGGTGACTCAATGTTAACGGAAAATAGAAGTATGTCTGATTTACTAGACCATCTTAAGCCTAAGTCCATCTTAAGTCTGTCATAGCAGTCATGTATTATAGTTTCGCTGACTACAGGATCGGTACATTCCTTGCCTAACTGTACAAGGCATGTAGTAGCCAGATACGGGACCGAGGCTGTACCATACGTCACGGTGTTTAATTTGTAGACCTTTAGTTCTTCACTGGGGTCAAAACGCCAGAGAATCTGTTGCAAACATCTTTGAGGTTCTGCAACCAGCACACAGCGGTACATTTTTTCACAATCGGATGTGACTACGTATTTGTGCTGTCTGAAACGGATTAAAATACTAATAAGGTCATCCTGTACAGTTGGCCCTATGTACTGAATATTGTTAAATGATAAGCCTGATGTCGTCTTGGCAGATGCGTCGAAAACAACCCTCAATTTCGTTGTAAGGCTAGATTCTTTTAGTATGCCGTGATGAGGAAGTATATTTATCATTTTTGCTGTCTGTATTTAAGGACATGTGACCTAGGTCAATATATTCCTGGATAAAATCACAATACTTTTGTTTAAGCAGAGGATAACGAGCCAGTTTTCGTTCTAAAGACTGAAATCGGTTAAATGCTTGCTCGTATGATTCACCCAACACTTCCGGTGACTGTTGCATTGGAATTTCTACAATAAATCGACCGTCATTTTGTCGAGTTGTGGTTTGACTGAAATGAAGCTCGCAATGATTTTCTTGATTAGTAGTTTTACGGGGTGTTGGAACTGATTCTAATTCGAAAAATCTATCTAGTTTTTGTTATAGCTCAACCTCGTTTAAAAAATGGCAATGGACTGTAGACATGTGTGTAGTTTGATGAGTACTATTTAACCGTTGTGACTGCATCGCACCTGAGACTAACCAACCCAGCTTAGTGTTGCTAAGAATCGGTTTGTTTTTTCCAAGAAAAATTCGCTCGTTACCCAGTACATTCCAAAAAACGTCAGCGCTAAGTAAAAGATCAATGTCAGATGGCATGTTAAAGGTTGGATCGGCTAACTTAATATTTTTAGGAATATTTAAGGATTGAATCTCAAAGTATGTTGTGGGCAACATCTGAGTAATGTGAGGTATAACGAAACAATTAATTTTTGTTGTATATTTTTCAGTTCGTGAAAATAATGTCACATTGGAACGTGAATGAATGCGAATTGAATCGCGACTCAACCCTTCGACTGCTGTCGAAGTTGAATAATGAGAATAGAATAGAATAGAATAGAATAATCTTTATTTGCATAAAACATGGTTACAGATAAAGTTCTTACATTTATAAATGAGCATTCATGTTTAATCGATCTATCGATAAGCAAATATTTTGTCAAACAAATTAAATAGTGAAAATTAATGAAATAAATATAAATTACAGTCAAATCAGTACATCTAAGTCACACAATAAAGAATGTCAGCATTTGAAAATAAACAAAACAAAATGTCAAGAAACACCGATAAATTGTACACTGCTAGTCAATTTCTGTGCATACAATGCAGTGTCAAAATTTACAACTATCCTCAAGCTCAAACACAGGAGTAACAACCAGGTAAGTACAACAATAAATTACACATTTAAAACTAAGTATAAATAGTAACGATTATTCAGTCAAACCAATAGTCATTTTTTAAGGTGTCCGTCACGGCAAAATTTAGTAAATTTATTAATGTCATAAAAACAGTTGTCAATAAGAAATTTAAAGATAATTTTCTTGAAAAGAGTGAAAGGAAGATATTGGATACAGTTTGGAAGTAAATTAAACAATTTAATGCACATGACATAGCTGTTCCTTCCAAAGCAGGCTGTAGCTGAAGGTGGTATTTCTAACCTCTGTTGGACATTGCTCATCTCGTGTTTTTTTGAAAAAATATTCATATTTCTCTTAAAAAACATTAACATTTCAAAAATGTATAGGGATGGCAATGCGAGTATATTCAGTTGCTTAAAGAGAGGTCTACACGATTGCAACTGCCCAACCCCACATATAGATCTCACACATTTCTTTTGAAGAATGAAAGCACGATTTATGTCCGTTGAATTTCCCCACATAATCAACCCATACCTTAACACGGAGCTTACATACCCATGATATGCCATCAGCGCCGCTTCCGCGCTAGCCAACTGCGTATGTCTATACAGAGCATAAACGAACCTGTTTATTTTCTGGCATACCATTTCGATGTGATGTTGCCAAGTCAACTTAGAATCTATCACTATGCCGAGGAAAGTTGCAGATGTAGCTTCTGAAATGGTTTTATCACGATGGTGCAAAGATAATCTTGGGGGTTTAGCATTCTTATTACTGAATTGAATGTACTTTGTTTTATTCGTATTCTTCTTTCTTTTTCTTTTCTTTTATTAGCCGTTTCTGTCCCACTGCTGGGCAAAGACCTCCCCCAAACCTCTCCACTTATCCCTGTCAGTGGTTGGGGCTTGCCAATCTTGGAGAAAATTGTCTAAGTCATCGCGCCATCGCTTTCGAGGTCTACCTCTCGAACGATGTCCATCAGTAGGCAGCCAGTGCGTGACGACTTTTGTCCACCTTTTAGAATCCATCCTATGGACATGACCCGCCCACTCCCACTTCAACCCTGCAGCCTTTTCTCCCACGTCTGTGATCCCAGTTCTTAAGCGGATGATAGAGTTGCGGATCCGATCTGTCCTTCTTATACCCAGGATATTCCTCTCCATAGCTCTTTGGCATACCCCAAGTCTGGACCTCTGACTTTCGGTCAATGACCAAGTTATTTATTATTAGTTATTAGTTAGTTAGTTGTTATTAGTTTATTCGTATTCACTTTTAAATTATTACTTTCCATTCAGTTAGTTATTTTAGAGATTTCATTATTTATCTCGGTGTTGTAGTCAATGTTTGTTTTTTTAGGTATCGTAATAGATATGTCATCAGCAAAGAGAATTACCGGATATTCAGTACATTCAGGGAGATCATTGATATAAAGTACAAAGAGCAGTGGTCCCAATATACTACCTTGAGGAACACCTGAATTAGTTATTCTATTCTTTGATTTATATGATACACATTTAAGTCTTTTATTCAATCTTGGAATCTCCACAAATTGCGTTCTACCAATGAGATAACTTTGGATCCACTCATAAGCAGGTCCTCGCATTCCATACGATTCAAGTTTCGACAAGAGTGTTATATGATTGACGAAATCAAAGGCTTTAGACATATCAAACAAAATTCCCGTTACTACGGGAATTTTTCTGTCCATGAGTATCGACACGTTTTTGATTAGGGAGTAACAGGCAAGCGCGGTTGATCTTCCCTTTCGAAATCCGTATTGTTCGTCCTTAATTATATTATTTTGCGTTAAAAATGAGGTCAGTCTCTCATGCATGACTCTTTCAAAAACCTTTGATAATACTGGAATTAGAGCAATTGGTCTATAATTATTTAATTCACACCTTGTGTTTGTGGAATCTATAAAGTGATCATTAAATAGATTAGCTATTTGTAAAAAGTAAAGTAAAAAGTAATCAATAGAGTGTTTACTATGTTGGGAATGGTTCTTATTATTTATTACATTCCACGAGGCCATGCACTTGTTCTTAGCAGTGTTTATAAATTTTTCATTTTTCATTCTTTGGGACAAATGTATGCATGTTCTTAGGATTTTGGAGTAATTACGGTATCTAATTTTAGTATTATTTGTTTTTTTCTTGTAATAGGATAGTCGAAGTTTTCTTTTTGTTTGGCATGATGTTCTAAGACCTTTTGTAAGCCATTCTGTTTTCTTAGTTTGATTTGAGATTTTAATCTTATAAATTGGAAAACACAAATTATACAGAAGCATCAATTCATTATGAAAAAGTGTAAAATCCGTATCTACACATACAAATTCACACAAGTTTTTCCAAGGGTAGTCCGCCATTAAGGATTTAAATTTCTCTATATTTTCAGCATTGTAGTCACGCCTGTTTTCAAACCAATGCTTGGGTGAAGTTTTGCGAATCTTGACCGGCACAGTCAAAATTTGTGCTGTATTATGGTCTGATAAGCATATTAGTTTAGTGTTACCAACTGCTTCGTTAATACTACTTGCAAAGTGATCAATGCATGACTTTTGTCGTGTGGGTGTCTTAATGTGTAAGTCCAGGCTATAACTGAGTAGTGTTTCTGTAAGTTGTTCTGATATTCTATTAGATTTTAAGGTATCTATGTTCCAGTCTCCTGTCAAAATAATATGCTTCTTAAAAGTTTTTAGTTTATCAAGAAGAAGTTGTAGTTTTTCAAAGAATGATTTAATGTCTGATTTTGGCGTCCGATAAATAACTACAAGGATTATTTTATATTCTTTAATAACTTCTCAGTTATGAAATTGGACGTGCTATCATTATCCAATAAAGCACGGACAGTGTGACGTTTGCCATCACTGTCAACCACGTCAATGAAGACTGTGGACAATAAAACGCAGCAGCTGTGAGTAGATGATAGGACAACCTCGGTTGGCTCTGCCGTGTCATCATAATCATTATCAGAAATTGAGTTATTTTCATCAGACTCGGGATCAATGGCCTCTTGCGTAGCTAACGCGACACACTTGTCACTCTTAGATGAGATGTTAGAAGGAGCGGAACCCTTTGGCTCAAACTGTGAATGTTCCTCGGTGTGCAACATGGTGTTATGTCGCTTAGATCAAATCCTACATGACCCGAATCTACACTTGCTTACATCATGCCCGTGACACAAACAATTAAGGCAAATTTTTTATTGTTTTGCTTTATTAATTTTAGCGTGAACAGATAAAGATTTGAATTTTGTGCATTGATAGATAGCGTGATTTTGTTTACACAAAGGGCACGAGTAACTTGTTGTTTGCGGGTTAGTATTAGCAACAAATGCCCGTGACCTTGAAGTGATCGGTTCACTATGTCTACGTTTAGTTTGGCTCAAATTGATAGTTTCAAGCAAACTCGCGCGATCTTGAATAAATTTAATAAATTTCTTTAAGTCTGGAATTTTCTCAAAGCTGTTAGTATATTCTTTCCATTTTCTATTTGTAGAATTATCAAGTTTGCTTGAAGCCATATGAATTAATAAGGTATCCCAATTGTGAATGTTTACATTTAACCCTTCAAGTGCCCTAAGATTTTTATTCAACGTATCTATTAAGTTTCTTAAAGCAACTGAAGATTCTTTTGATATTTGTTCTATATCAAATAACGCTTGAATATGGTTATTTACTAAAACTTTGTTATTGTGATAACTGCCAAGCGATGTCGTAATTACTTGCCGAAAAAACTAATGAACTTATAAAATAAATAAAATAAAATAAAATATTTTTATTTCAGGCAACAGGAACCCATAAAATTACAAATTTAAGTTGTATTAAATTGAAAAAATAAATCAAAATGAATAAATTAAAAATAAACTAAGTTGACTAACATAAAATAATTAAAATGAAATAATTAAAATGAGACACATTACATAAATGTGACCCGCCGCCTCAGGGGTACCGAGTCCTAGCTCATGCCGTGGCATGAAGCCGTATCCAGCGCCCAAGTAGCGGCGAGTCCCATCTATCTGCCATGACCTTCAGGATACTATTGGGGCCGCCCTGCAGCCGCTTCAGCAGCGACGCAACACGCTTCCTAACAATGGCGTGGAAAATCGTGGAAATTTAACGATATGTACAGGCTATGTTAGACCCTTTGAATAATGTTAATGAATAAAAGGTAAAGTGATGACAATGGAACGAATACTTAATGATTAAACGAACTTACCTGTATGTGAAGTTCTATCATCATTATGCGAAGTGCATCGTCCGAATAGATTCTGCAAATAATTATTAATTATTATAACAAATATGTAGTTACACGCAAGTGACTCCACTCAATTCACTGAATATTTTAGAGATTTAAATTAAAATAAAATATTTTTTCCTTTTTGTCGTATGGTATCATGTCCTTACTGGTCACCCCGTCGTCGAGGCAACGTCGTATGTTTAGAGGCACACACAAACACTGCTAAAGACTGTTGTTGGCATTTCGGTGGCGTACCTTGGGATCCTAAGGGAGGGAGGGTTATAAATCTATTCGAACGATGCACTTCGCATAATTATGATAGAACTTCACATACAGGTAAGTTCGTTTAATCATTAATTATGCTTGTGCATCGTCCGAATAGATTCTGCAAATAATTATTAATTATTATAACAAATATGTAGATTTTTAGAGCTGCCTAAGAAATGCCAATAAGCACCAGATAATTCTTACTCATAAATTGTATTGTTACAAACAAGATTGTAAAAGTTAATACAATTGATGTTAACGAGTAATAAACATAACAATTACTACATTAAGTCAATCTTATCTTGAGAAATACTCGATACTATTGAAGATAGGTGGCAGGATTCATTTAACTCTGTAACTCTTAATTTAAAACCAACATAACGATTTTAACATGATTGTAATATTAAATTTTAATCATTTTTTAATTCAACAGTGGCTATTGACGTTTCATTATTAACGTCAGTAACCATAGGATTATAATATCTACCAAAGGCAGAAGAACTGCCGCTCCAGTCAGCAGCTTTACAAGTTATAAGTATTTATAAGTTTTAGAGGAGGCGGTATGGCGCGCACTGTAAGCAGTGAAGATTGAGGTATCAATACCACTGTCCTTCAAAGTGTTTTTAATCCAGCGGCACAAGGATTGACATGTTACATGATTATGTGGCTTTTTGAAACCAATAAAAAAGATTGTATCCTTACACCCGTAAGGATACAATCTATAGCATATATATAGCATTCGCTATCTCATAATAAGGAAGTACAGTTTTAGAAGGGCATTATCTCTGGCTTTTTAAGGAATGGTAAGACAAGTGCCGGCAGTTTGACACCGACTTTAGAAGTTTTTATGAGGTCTGATATTTTTATTGTTATTTATAATGACAGAACTTCAATGTTCATGATCTTCGCGAGTGTTTGAATACTATGAGCAGTTGCTAGGGCAACTAACGTGACACAATTTTCGTAAGTGGCAGACTTCCATTTGGAAATTGGATGGATAATAAATTTAAGATTAAGAAAGTATCCCACGTGATATTATACTTCGACTGCGGAGATCGTAGTCCAAATACGCCTTTTAAAAATCTTGAAATCCTTTTATCTTTTGACATATTATATAGTATGTGGGCCTAATATTGGGGCTAATGCGATTAATAATCAATACTAGTAATAGTTTAGAGTGCCGTATTGAATTCCATTGTTATATGATTTGGCAAAGAACTGATAGACAGTAAAAACGGACGCCTCATACATATTAACAAAATTTTGTTTGGAATACAAAAACAGTTTTTAGAGCGCAACATCATATTGTTTAAATGAATTATTTGCGAGGGATGCCATCATGATGTCTATTGCGGACGGTGTAATTCTGTGGCGCAGTAGCGCACGATACTCCGGCCACCGGGGTAAAACTCCCGTGAATGTTCGGATTGCTGAAATTAGATGCAACAATTAGTCTGAGAACTGATCTTTGAGACAAAAAGTCTTAGTAATATTGACACCAATGACAACAATGACACCTTGGCTCCAGACATAATTTTCCCTATATATATATATATATATTTATATATATATATTTTTTTAATATGATGCCAGGATACGTTCGTCTAGGATTTGGCATTGATAGGAGTGGCCAATATGTATATTTGCAGTTGGTCGTATCTTTCAGTGATAGTCTGACAAGTTGTTTCCTGAAATTTCCACTCTGTATCAGGGTGTACGCGGTGAGTCTCGGCATCTGCTATTGTATTATCCGACGATTTTGTATATGAGGCAAAAATAAATAGGTACCGGCTCTTGCAGCAGTGCCAGATGTCTTTTGTAATTTTGTAAGGTGTGGAAACTGAGTCCCACCCATTATGGTTAACTTATCAGGCATGCGTAAACGAGACACAATATAAATGATATTGTTATGTGGTTTCATGAGACCGCTTGGATGTTAAAGAGGTTAATATATGCAACAGCTGTGGAATTGGCTATTACGCATTTAAGTATCTGGCAGTAGTGGCAGATCTTTAGTGGATATTTTGACCGAAATATGCTGCGAGCCACTCCAAGTAGTTGATATGCTTTTTAAACGCATGTTTAAAAAGGAGCAAAAATTATTGTGATGAGCACGAGCACCCGCACCCAAGTCATGGATGTTCATGAAAGCATTTAAATATTTTTATAAGTCATTTAGTCGCCTATCGCATACCTAGTACAAGGTTTGCTTAGTTTATGGCCAGATAATTGATGTGATTGTGAAAACAATTTATTATTGTTATATATTTATTAAACTCATTTTGCGACCATTTCCCGTTGGCCGTTTTATTTTTACAACCAGTGCCGCTTCCAGTGGTGGAGGCATTGGTGAAAATGTCTACCTAATTATCGTTAGTTTTTACGATTCGAACAGAAGTTTCAATAGCTTGGGACCACCATTTGAAATCAGCTTGTAGTGAGTCTGGCAAATAGATACATTATTCTGAATTTACAACGCTCAAACTCTTTTGTATGTAACATACCGTGCTCGATAGCCGGACAAGCCGAAGCCAGTCTCACGAATGGTAAAAAGATTCTGATATAATATGTTATGTTTCATTGTTTTATCCAGTTATATATATTTAACGTGTTTATATTGTTCGCTCGCGCGTTGAAATTTGTAATTTTAATATTGTTTAATTTATGTTCTCATGTAAGTGAAAAGTTTTTTTTTTTTTGTTTTTTGTTTCTTATCTTTTGATTTGGCAATGCGGCCCGCTCCGGGCCGATGACGTCAGACCGTTAATGGCGGTCGGCCCGCTCCGGGCCGATTTGTCGATCCCCGCCACATGCGGCGGACCGCGCACAGACAAAACATCCTTGTGCACCCACAAAGTAACAGATTAACAAAACAATCTTTGTTTAGAGTAGCTCACGACACGAGCTAGTGATTCAAACTGTCGTTTCTAAACGTAAACTATTTATTTTCTGTGCTATGGCCGTTCGGGGCCATGTTGGGTGTTTACCTTTTGACTGTGACATTTGCGTGTTATTATTTTTATCACAATGATCATTGTTTTTGTGATAATACATTGAAATAGTGCTTAAATCAATAGAATGTGATGTGATATGATGTGCGCATGTGTTTTAATGGATTTGCAGCATTAATTTGCATATTGGAATGATAAATTAAGGTAAATCTTGAAATTATGAAGAAAAAATGGCGACGGCCGCCTAGACCTATGCTTTTTTCATTAGTTTCAATATAAATTTGATAAATTCATATCAAATAAAGCTTTAATTATATTGTGAATAGAGTCAGTAACGTAATTAAATAAATATATTTGTTGTAATAAGCCAAAATTATTTACATTAACTAAATATTAAACGCGACGGCACTTACGGAAAAATGTCGACAAAATAAGTGATTTTGATGGGATTTTTTAGACAATCTAAGTTTAATCCTTATCCTTTGTTTTATGATATTTCAATATCAAATTTAATAAGCTTTATGATTATGAATTTAGTTTTTTGGAAAACAAACGAGTTTAGGTTTGCAAAGAATTTATTCAAGGTAGCTACCGATTATGGGCCAATTTTGCAGCGTCATTTTGTTTTTCTTACAACTGGTCACAATAGTTATAATTAATTACTTTTCTAAACTTACTCTTTCAAGAATAACAATATTATGAACCTTTCTTAGTAATGCAGTCGTTTTTTGAGTGTTATTGACCGACCTTTTTTTTTTCAAAAGATTTAATCTCTCTACGCGTCAAGTGGCCATTAACCCGACGTTGCAAAAAAATTCACAAAAAAGCCATTAAGAACTTGAGTTTTTTTTGTAAGGAATGCTTTAATATTTTTATCATAATATGCGTATAGATGAATAATGAAATAATTAAAAGCCAATCTCTCGATAGAATATTGTTTATTTGGTAGATAATGACCTTTTTTTCGAAAAATCGGGGAAATTTGAAGTCTGCTGGATTAATGTCGCTATTATATCGTGTAGTTAACTCTAAATACATTATGTAATACATAATAAAATAGGTTGTTTCATAAGGATTTCAAAGGTATACAATACAATGCCCTCAGTGTCGGCTAACCCGTTAGGTATGTGATAAGCAACACGCGCCGAAACTGCTGACGTAATAAACAAGATGTTATTTGACACTTCCGCCATGTCTGAAATATTGGCACGCAAATTTTTTGCCAAATCAAGGGTTATGAGAATAAATCATCTTTAAACCTATATATACTTAATATGATTTCAATTGATAACTTAACTTGTAAGTTTTTTGTATCTACGATTAGGCCAAGAAACTTGCGTAACTTTGACGGTGATAAGTTACTTTTCTTTTTATGATGAAGCCTATGCTTTCAAGAAGTTTTGTGGTGATGTTAATATTATCTAAATATTTTTTATATAACTGGTCAATCAAATGTTAGTCATCGAAATAAATTGAGGATAAATATCCAAATGTTCTAAGTAATTTAGCAATGGGCTTCAAAATTTCTGTAAAATATATGGTGCCGTATTCAAACCGAACGGCAAGACTCGTAAGTTACGCCTTCCCGCATAAACCTCAAATACTTTCTAGAAGCCTCGGGAATCTTAAGTAAAAGGTAAGCGTTCATTACATTTAAGGTAAGTATTTGCCATAAAAACATCCTTAGAACAAGCTTAGTTGCAGTGCGAAAATCTTCTAACTTGAAAAGATTTTATTTGTAAAATTGAGATTTTTTAGATTCAATATAAGACGCATTTTATCGTTCGATTTGGGGTGCATGTAAATATTGGATAAAAACTGCCCTTCGCAGGGAGTACATTCAGAAACAGCCCCTGTTTTAAGTAGCTGTTAAAATGCTTGGTGAAAATGGAATCTCTCTGAGTCTGAATGCTTGACAACTTTTGCTGACGGGACTAGAAAGCTGAGCTTATAACCGTCGATCCAGTATAATATGTAATAAGTGACCATTGATAATAAAATTTGGATAGCTGCGATGTCTTTGACGAGTTGACGTGCGTCTGATTGCGAGTATATTGCTACTGTATAGCCCGGCGCCATTGTCGGTGGGCAAATACTCTCCAGGTTACGATGACGGTTTCGCATCGTTGCAAAATACAAGGTTTCGGTTTTGGTACAGTTTTTGTCTTTGCAGATATTAGCGTCTCGGCTAAATTCTCACCAGAGAGGGTTTGTCGGTCTGAGTGCAAAAAGGGTGATCTCTAAGCTCCTGTTTAATAGAGATGGCAGCAAAATTCCGTCTTGTGACGGATTCTCGAGTGTTGAACATCGCACAAAATGCGAGAAATGTCCATGAGTTGCTTCAGGGTTTATCAAAGGTGCACCAATTCGTCGTACAAGTGTCAAAAGACTGATGTTGGGTGAAGAGATTCACAACTTAGGCTATGCGCAAATTAAACCCTTTAGGGCATTTGCTATTCGGGTCAGTCCCAAAAGCTGCCTTGATGTCGCACTATTTGAGCCGCGAGACAGTCCCAAAAACTGCTCTGAATGGCTATTTTGTGTAGGCGCGGGTCAGTCCCATAAACTGCCCTGATGCCGTACTATTTCGGCCGCGACACAGTCCCAAAAACTGCTCTGAATGGCCATTTTGTGTAAGCGCGGGTCAGTCCCATAAACTGCCCTGATGTTGTACTATTTTAGCCGCGACACAGTCCCAAAAACTGCTCTGAATGGCTATTTTGTGTAGGCGCGGGTCAGTCCCATAAACTGCCCTGATGCCGTACTATTTAGGCCGCGACACAGTCCCAAAAATTGCTCTGAATGGCCATTTTGTGTAAGCGCGGGTCAGTCCCATAAACTGCCCTGATGTCGTACTTTTTGATCCGCGACACAGTCTCAAAAATTGATCTGAATGGCCGTTTTGTCTAATGTGATGTAATGAATAATAAGAATAAATTCTTATCTTATCTTATCTTATCTATTTGAGCGGCGAGACCGTCCCTAAAATTGCTTTGAATGGCCGTTTTGTGTAAGCGCGAGTCAGTCCCATAAACTGCCCTGATGTCGTACTATTTGAGCCGCAACGCAGTCCCAAAAACTGCTCTGAATAGCCGTTTTGTGTAAGTGCGGGTAGTCAGCATTAGTTATAATAAAGTAAGTAATGCTTGTTTTCATTGAACCGACTCGTTTTCCATAAAAAAAGTTAGGACGCTATTGCAAACTATGAAGGTTGGGTGTTTAAGTACATACCTGATCGGTTGGTAACAGACTTTTGAGATGATGAATAATGGGAGTTACCATTACTGCTTTTCCGGTTTCGATATTGAGCACGTATCAGCTTGCGTTCCGAGTTTTCAATTTTTTAGTTGATAGGCTCAAATTCGCCTGAGCGACATTATTTAAACATGGTTTAATGAAAAAAGTCGAAGTAAAACAATATTTGATGCTAAAATACGAATTAAAAACGTGTTGAGTGGATAAGCACTTAAACGTGAATGACGTTGCCTCGACGACGGTGTGACCAGTAAGGACATGATACCATACGACAAAAAGGAAAAAATATTTTATTTTAATTTAAATCTCTAAAATATTCAGTGAATTGAGTGGAGTCACTTGCGTGTAATTACATATTTGTTATAATAATTAATAATTATTTGCAGAATCTATTCGGACGATGCACAAGCATAATTAAAGCGTAATGTGCAGTGAAGGAAGGCAATGAAACAGCGCAAGCTTAGCGGTGCAATCAGCTGACCGACCGATATGCGCAACCGAAGGTAGACAGGCACACCGGTAGGTATAACGAGCGATGCAAAAACAGCAATCGGCTGCTCGCGCGCTCACTGGAATGCGAGAAATAGATAATGTGAGATAATGTTTAGAAAGTCAACACGTAATTAAGGTCCGTGTATGGGTTATATTATGAAAGGAATGTGTATAATGATTAAGAAAATAGTATTTAAAGGTGTAAAAAAAAATGAATAAAAACTGATAAACACGTAATTAACGTCCGTGTAGACAGATTAGTAAATGCAATAACTATGAAGCGTAAAGATTTAGAGACAATGAAGAACAATCTAGAATGTTGGTAAATGTAGGTAGGTATTCGAAAAATATTTGTAACACGTAATTAATGTTCGTGTATGCAAAGCGGACAATAAAGGGAAGGAATAAGGAATTATCGGATTGCACTGCCCTTAAATTGCCACTTGATGACTGCGCCTTGTGTTCTGGAACCGTCTGCGTCCGTCGTAGGTAGCCGTCGAGCAACTTTCCCCGAAGTCCAAAGGTCGCGCGTCGCTGAGAATCCAGTGAGAAGGTCCAAAAAGATTATGGGAATCTTCTTCGGCAACCAGGTTCCAGGAACGTTAAATAAGAAAGACGTGACTTGTAACTAACAATGATTTACTTCAAAAAATAAAATAACTTTACAAAGGAACGTATAGTTTGTGTCATCGCTTAGTACGTGCGTCTTGCGCGGTGTCTTGAGGTGAGTGGAAGAGCGCCGGTTAGCCAGCCGGTCTGCGGACGGTGTCGAGTTCACGAAACCAGTTCCCTGTGCGCGCGCGCGTTTAGCTTAGACAAACATTATTGCGAAATTTTTTAGTTTGCAAAATGTGAGCACGTGCACGAACTACATCGCATCGATGTCTTGTAACTAATTGCAAATTATGTAAAATTAAGTTACACAATAATTAATGTTATTAGATCTTTCGCCTTCTTAATTTTCTACTAATTAAATAATATATTTATATATATTATTTAAAGAGGGTTTCGTTAGAAAAAAACATACCTTAGGTAAATTAATATTATTTATTTTAAACAAATTATATCTACTAGACAAAACATATTACACATAATTTTACCGTTATAATATTCTAAATATAAATTTCTTATTACTAACTTATTTTTAAGCATAAGTTGCTTATTTCAGCTTAATGTAAATGAGAATCATGATCTGCGTTTATTAGCAAAGAGCTGTGCCCCCAAGCCTTTGTGGAAATTTTGTCTGACATTATAAAACGTTTGTCATCCGTATTTGACAAAGCAATTTTATTAACTGTCTGGGTAAAAATATTATGCTTAATACATTTAAACATAATATTATTTCATCATTCAGTAATACGTTTTTGTAATCAGATGCCTCTTAATGCTTTATTACATTTTTCCTAATTCCTTTTCCTAAGTTTTAATGCAGTATAATTTCGATCTCAACCCTACAAATTCAGTCATAACACGCCCACCAAGTTCATCTTAAATAGACCGGGTATCTTTTTGTTCCTAATTGGAAGGTCATATTGATTATTTTCAACGTAATTACTGGTATCGAAATATCTTAAGAAATGTTGTTTTATGTCTTTATATAAATCTTTGGTTTGTATTGTATAGATAAAGCTGTCAGTATCTGTATAACATAATTGCATTCTTTCTTCGTAGTGAGGTTTTATAATCGAGTAATGAAACTGGTACATGTGGCTTTTAGAAAGCTCTAATGGGTGAATATCCCAAACGCATTTTTTGACTGTCTGGGGTGAGAATCGCTGTGTAATATTCATATTTTCTTTAAAAAATGTTACCTAGTATTCTTCAACTACCAAGTCATTTCGCGCAATGTTTATAATACGCTAAATATCATTGTATAATTAAATAAAAATAAGAATAGGACCGTTTTAAGTATCTGGTGGCGTGTCCTCAATCTGTTTCTTGACGGAAAAACATTTACTTTGTTCTTAGAATATCCAACGAAAAAGTATCATCATAAATTAATTAAATACTTACGGCTTCTTTATGTAGGTGTTACTTGTCATTTGAGCTCCTGGGATTCACGTGACCCTAGATCAAAGTTTGTCCACACACGGTCATAAGATTAGGTGGCGAAAATTCAACTTGTCGTAACTCCTTTTTGAGTCTCACGAGATACATGGCCTTGCTATACCCCGTACCCCATTAGTGATACGATAGCGATTGCAAGCAACAGGGGTGTGTCAGTGATCTTCGTTACCCCGCCAAAACGTAAGTAAACTGCCTGGTGGCGTTTTGTTCAACAGTTTTTAAGATGCGGTGGCTGACTTTGTTATACAATTTGTGTACCATAACTATTTATTGATAAAAGTGCTTTGGTTTGTACTTTATAATGTCTTTGCATTGGAACAATATACAAGCTAATGTAATTTTGATAATTTTTTAAAATGATTTTTAAGATTTGGTGGCTCAATTTTGGTGGCTTAGGTGGCATAAAATGCACCACCAAATCTTAAAAATTGCCACCAAATCCTAATTTAGTATTTTTGTGCTCGTCGCAGGTATTCTTTTATGAGCCAAATGCTACAAAAGTATCTTCTAAGGCTGAAAAAGGTCAGAATATGTTTGCAATTGAAATAAAATACACAACACAAATAATTATTTGGTTTCCAGTTATTTGGGTAAAAAATAAACTACAGAATTAAATGATTATGTTTTCTATAATCTATCTCTTGCATCCTGACTGACACTATTACTACAATCTTTTCATTGACTTGCCATTCTAACCATAACTTCTTAACTTATCATCATTCATCATTTCTGCCATAGGACGTCCACTATTGAACATAGGCCTCCCCCATTGACTTCCGGATTTGGCGGTTCAAAGCGGCCTGCATCCTGCTACCTTTCAGGTTGTCTGTCCACCTTGTAGGTGGACGTCCTACGCTGCGCTTACCGGTACGGTATTGGAGTATTAAATAAGACGCGGACTGTAAACGCATAGGATATATTTCTGGATAATTAATACTTTGATCGCGCCTAAGAGGGAGGAACCGCGTCCGATGCCGATGATGGTCGAGAGGCTGAGTGCGGCGGAGGGCACCTACGGAGTGTGCCAACCACCCGCGCATACGGAGAACGCCGATGATGCCCGAACTGGCTGTAGGCGCCAACATACTCCCCGGGTTGAAAAACGGACGTCTTCAATGAAGTGGAAGTGGACAGATGCAGTTAAAAGCCCGGCGTATGGTCCCCTTCTTCGTCTTGAGTTCAGCTACCCTCGAGACGCCGTCCACACCAGGATACGTCTTCATGACTCGCCCTAGTGACCAGAGCAACGGTGGAGTCTTCTCCTTGATCAGGACTAACTGCCCAGGCTTCACCTCGCCTGTGGATGCGAACCATTTCATCTTGGTCTGTAGCAGAGAGACATATTCAATATTAAATCGCTGCCAAAAATGCTGCTGTATGTGTTGGATTCGTCTCCATCGATCCAGACGGGTGATGTTGACATCAGCCACCTGTGGGTGCGGTACAGCTATGAGTGGTCGTCCAATTAGAAAATAAGAGGGAGAAAGAGCCGAAAAATCATGAGGATCCGAAGAAAGAGGGGTAAGAGGGCGAGAATTAAGGACTGCCTCAATTTGGCATAAACAAGTTGTCATTTCTTCGAAAGTGAAATGAGTAAGATGTAGTAATCTTTTTAAATGGTGCTTACAAGATTTGACCGCACTTTCGGCCAAAGAATTAAAGTGAGGAGTATAGGCAGGAGTGAAGATGAATTCGATACCTTCCTGCGCTATCTCAGATGCAACATTTGAGCCAAGAAGGAACCTTTGCATCTCATTAGATGCGCCGACAAAGTTAGTCCCGTTATCGGACGTGATACTTCGAGGGTTGCCTCGACGCGCCACGAACCGATTTAGAGCAGCCATGTAAGCCTCAGTGGTGAGGTCCGTAACAAGCTCAAAATGTACAGCTTTTACTGCGGAACAAACAAAAATGCACAAATAAGATTTTAATAATTTACAACCTCGTCCCTTTCGATCGGCTATCAATACTGGGCCGGCATAATCAACATGACAGTTTTGAAAAGGGAACTCTAACTGTGTTCTATTAAGAGGGAGCTGTCCCATGATAGGTTGCACATTTTGAGCTCTATGTCTGTAACAAATCACACATTTGTTAACAATCGATTTAGACAAGTTTTTACCTTTAAGAGGCCAATAGGTTTGGCGTATGCTTGCCAAAAGCAACTGAGGGCCAGCGTGTAAAAGTTTAACATGTTGCATTTGAAATATAGCTTTAGTGATAATATGAGAACTACATAACAAAATAGGATGTTTTGTATCAAAGTCGTAGGGGGAATTATCAAGCCTCCCGCCTACGCGAATAAGACCATCAGTATCTAAGAATGGTGTTAATGTAATCAGCCTGTTTTTGTGGGGCAATGTCTTACCGGATTTCAGCGATTTATATTCGTCAGGAAACATTTGAAGTTGAGCACACAACAAAATTAAATTATGTGATTTTTTGAGTTCAATTAAAGAGAGATTGCCACACAATTTATGATTTTTATTTTTTATGTTATGCACAAATCTACTTAAATAGGCTACAACTCGTTGTAATTTTGTGAAACTAGAATACTTTGAAATTAAGTTTTGAATTATTGAAATATTAATGTTAGGTGTTACAAAAGCGGTACTACCACTACTGCTAGTATTATCTGCACTAACACTACTGCTACTGATGTGAGATACTACTTCGTGTAGATCACGCTTCACGACATTAGGCATCTTGGGCCACTCATTCTCATTTTTAAATAAAAATGAAGGTCCAGACCACCATAGATGAGTGTCGCCAATGACGTCAGCTCGTAAGCCTCGTGAAACGAGATCCGCCGGGTTGTCCTTCGACGGTACATAGCTCCAGGTATGACCACAAGTACTCTCCTGGATTTTGTTGACTCTGTTTCGCACAAAGGGTTTGAGTTGAGAAGATGGCGTTGACAACCAACCTAGAACTATCGTGGAGTCACACCAAAATCTACATTTGTCTATGTGCAAAGTAAGCGAGTCCACCACCTTTGTAAACAGTCTTGCACCTAACAAAGCGCCACAAAGTTCAAGCCTAGGCATAGTAGTAGGTTTTATAGGAGCTATACGGTTTTTGGAAGCCAGAAGTTGGACGCGTATTGTGCCTGAACTATGGTTATAAGACCGAATATAAAGATAGGCCCCATAGGCCTTTTCGGAGGCGTCAGTGAAAACATGAATTTCCTGGATAGTTGAATCGTTAAATGAAACCCACCGAGGGATATGTAACCCATTTAAATGGGATAATGTGTGCTCGAATAAAGACCACAAGTTGTTAATTTCTAGAGAAACCGTGTCGTCCCAATCATATTTATCTAGCCACAAGCGTTGCATAATTATTTTAGCTTCGACGACGCACGGTCCAACAAGTCCTAGAGGGTCGAAAATTTGGCTTATAACTGAAAGTACATGACGTTTAGTGACCTTTTTTGACGGTTCTATATTTATGGAAAAGGTGAGCATGTCCGTGTCGCAAATCCAATGTAGACCCAATGTCTTAGACTGAGTGTTGCCTTGGCCTTGCTCAGAGAAGTCTATAGAATTGGTGGGGTCACCATTCTGTGGACCACTAATTTGGGATAGTATCTCGGGACTATTTGATTTCCATTTACGTAGATGGAAGTGGGCTGAAGAAAGGATAGATGCTACCTTTTTTGAAACTTCGACAGTTTCTAAAATTGTACTAGCAGAATGGAGAAAATCGTCGATGTAGAAATCACGTTGTATGGCCGACTTGACGCGACTGTCATCTACGTTGTCGGCTAGGCTGACTAGACATTTAGTGGCCAAGTATGGGGCAGAAGCGGTGCCGTACGTAACTGTATTCAAAGTATATGTTTTTAGTGGTTCCTTAGTATCGAACCGAAAAATATTTTTTTGTAAAGGTCGTTGAATGGGATTTATTTCTATTGCTCTGTACATTTTCTCTACGTCGCCTGAAACTACGTATTTATGTTGGCGAAAGCGTATCAAAATGGAGAATAGATCGTCTTGAACGACGGGGCCAACCATTGGGAGATCATTAAGGGACACTCCTGAAGAGGTAGCTGCCGAAGCGTCAAAAACCACGCGAAGTTTAGTAGTGGAGCTAGACTCCCGAATGACGCCGTGGTGAGGAATAAAATAGTTCTCGTTAGAGCTATCAGACAAAGTGGCACAGTCTTTATCTGATGACATGTGACCTAGTGATTCATACTCGAGCATGAAATCAAAATATCGATTCTTAAAGATGGGATCACGGTGAAAACGTCGTTCTAACGACAGGAACCTACACTTAGCGTTTTCATAAGAGTGACCTAGTAAACTTGGATCTTTTTTTAAGGGCATTGAGACGACAAAACGACCGTCGTCCTTGCGAAACGTTGTTTCTAAGAAGAGCTTCTCGCATGATCTCTCCTCTAGAGATTGAGAATGCTTGGGTGAAACATAGTCTAGCTCCCAGAATTGAGAAAGATCGGGAGTGGGACTTAAATTTGTGAAATTACAAAATTGAAGACGAGTTTTACTCTTTTGGCTTGATATGCTGCCTGATACCAACCAGCCAAATTTAGTTTCACATAACTTGGGAAGATTTTTACCTAAATCTATGGAATTTGATCCTAAGGCGTTCCAAAAGACTTCCGCGCCTACCAGGATGTCTATGACCGACGTAATATTGAAATTCGGGTCAGCTAACTGAAGACCTGGGGGAATAGGAACGTGACTGATGTCCACGAACGAAGACGGTAATACCTTAGTGATCTCAGGCAATACATGACATACGATATCTATATTGTAAGCACAGCATAAAGACTCGATTGTGAGGTGACAAGACTGTGTACTAGAAGAGATATGGTTATTGATACCTGTGACCTTGGTGCTTGTACCGCGTCGTGACAAACCCAGCTTGTCGCATAAGCTTTGCGTTACGAAGTTGGCTGTACTACCGTTGTCGAGCAGTAGCCGCGCAGTGTACTTCTCGCCCGAAGAGTTCAAGACGTTCACCAATGCTGTGGACAGTAAAACATGCGAAGAAGTAGCAAGCTGCAAGGATGTAGCTGATAAAGCGACGCCATCAGCTGCAGAAGGCAAAGGATTAACAAAAGGCTTTGAATCCTGTGATTCTAAATGTAAAAGAGTGTTATGTTTGATTTTACAATACTTGCAATGAGTAAGTTTGCAATGCTTAGCGTAATGACTTGGGCGTAAGCAGTTAAGACAAACATTTAAATCCTTTGCTTTTTGTATGCGATTTTCTATGGGCAAAGCTCTGAAAGATTCACACGAAAATAATGAATGACGTTGGGAGCAAAGCGGACAGCTTAGCAAGTTAGGTTTATTTAGATTGCGTGATTTTTGATTATTTTGTACATTTTTATTATAGTTACTATTTTTCTGAGTGTTATTTTTATTATCTTGTGTGTTTTGTAATTGTTTATTATTAGAGTGACTATTATTTAAGGCAACTAATATATTATTATTCGATAAGTTATGGTTCGTTTCAATTGATTCCAACAATTTCGCTTTCCTGCCTACAAAGGTACAAAATTGAGTCAACGTGGGGTCAGTAGATAAGGAGTGTCAACTTGCTGTGTATTCTAAAATAAAAAAGGCGTGTGTTTAGAAAACATCACATGGTTTTAAAGCACTCTTGTTAACAACAACAAAAAGACAACTTTAGACCTAGTAACTAAAATTAAAAACAAAATTGATGAAAAACAAATTGTACTTGGTATTTTCATCGACCTTAAAAAGGCCTTTGATACTATCAGCCACACAATACTTCTTCGAAAGTTACTTGAAGCTGGTATCACTGGTAAGGCGCATGAAATCTTAAAATCATATTTACAGAACCGCAGACAAATAACAAATAAATAGGTCAAAATCAAAGTTCACCAAGTCCCATAACATATGGTGTCCCTCAGGGTTCAATTTTAGGACCGCTCCTGTTTTTAGTTTACATAAACAGCATACAACATATAGGGCTAAAAGCCGAGGTCTCACTATATGCAGACAACACAGGATTGTTCTACTTTGGTGAATCAATTAAAACCATCACAGCAAAAGCACAAACTGATCTAACGTTACTAAATAACTGGTTTTTGTCTAACTCGCTCACAATCAACGCATCTAAAACTAACTACGTAATATTCACCGCAAAAAACAAAAAAAATAATGACACCTTTCAACTAACAATAAATAATGAAAAACTTGGAAAAAAATCTAGCGAAAAGTACCTTGGAATTATATTAGACCAGAATCTTAATTGGAAACAACACATACAAAAAATTAAAACTAAATTAACATCGTTAACCGGTACCATGCGTAGCGTAGCCCACTGTCTACCACGTAACATCAAATATATTATATACAATTTTTTTTTTTTTTTTTTTTTTTTTAATTTAATTTTGTTTATTTTCTCAACACAAACACCAAAGCTATAGGATACAGTAGGTACAATATCATTCGTAACTTAAGTGAAAGTTTGTGCGAGACTGATGCCCGTGCTAGGTAGTGATACCTGAGTTACAGGTCATCAGGCTCTCACCACATCGAATCTCTGAGAAGCTGTATTAACAATGATGTTAACAAATACGTATACAATAGGAGTTAAAAATTAACATAAAGACTAAGTGGTGTGCGAGTGTTTAATGTGTGTGTGTGGGAGTTTGTGTGTGTGTGTGTGTGTGTGTGTGTGTGTGTGTGCGCGCGCGTGTGTGCGTGCATGCGTGTGTGTGTGTGTGTCCGTGAGTGCGACAAATATATGGAAAGTTGAAGTTAATACGGTAAAACAAAAACAGTTCAAATTAATAATTATTTTATCGAAGTAATTAGCTTTTCCGTGTCATTATAGTCAAGTCCTAGAAGCCATGTAGATAGTTTCTTCTTACATTCATTCTTAGGTAGGGGATATATATTGAGGACAGAGTTAATTTTATTATATAAATAATCTCCAAGAAAGCAATAGAACCTATGCGAGAAGCCAGTGCTGAACAAACTGGAGTGACAGACAGTACCTTTACGACGCTTATTGGTGAGCAGGTAGGGATCATATGTAATATGTGAATGTTTACGCCTAATGATTGCAAGTACAAATAATTGTCGAATGGTAAGAACCCTCCAGAACCTATAAACCTCTATAGTTGGACAGAGGAAAGGAAGGAAAGCACTAACCTTTAGTACCGCTCTCTGAGCTCTTTCGACCTTTAACATATATGTTTTAGCAGCTCCTCCCCAGCTAGATACACAGTATCCCAACAAGGACTGACATAAGGCAGAGTAAACAGTATTTAATATGGACTTGTCAGCTATATGTCTTAATATTCTAAAGATATATATTAGTTTCCTAACTCTACTGGCCAGAAGCTCCATATGGGCCTTAAAATTAAGACTGCAGTCTATCAAGACCCCCAGGTATTTAATGTTTCCAGTAGTTTGCAGTTTAGGACACAGACAGCTGGTCTTGGAGAGACAAGTACTGACGTGGGTTACGATCGAGAGGTTAGGAGGAACTTTTGGTTGCCGAATAGAAAAGGTTAAATATTTAGTTTTCTCAATATTAAGTGTCAGTGAGTTGCTAGATAACCAGCTAGTTACCATATCAAAGCCCTTTTGTGAATTTAGAAAGACTTCATTCCATGTGGGAGCATGAAATAGAAGGGCAGTATCGTCGGCAAAAGCAACAATTTTTCCGGAATGCAAAGGCAACTGACACAGGTCATTCACATAAGTAAAACTAATTCATTAGTAAAACCTCATATAGACTATTTAATAGAAATCTGGGGTACAGCAGCCAAATCCAATTTAAATATATTACAAATAGCTCAAAATAATCTCATAAAATCATTATTTAATTACGACTTTCGTACAGCAACCCAAAAAATATATGAAGATACCAAAATTATGACTATCCAACAAACATACATATACTACACATGCATTTTAATCTACAAAATTTTAAACAAGCAAATCCATACATCACTTTCATTCCGAAGAAAACAGGAAATACAAAGAATGAAACTGCGTAATGCAAACCATCTTATATCGCGTCCCGCAAGAACAAATTACGGCAAAAAAAATATCGGGTTCGAAGGAGTGAAAATATATAATAAATTACCAACAAAAATAAAAGATGCAAAATCAATAGCTAGTTTTAAAATACAACTTAAAATTCATATTAAAACATAAATAAATACATACATTTAGTAAAATCAAGGGTGTAAAGAGAAGTTAAAAAAATAATTAATATTCAATATACATTGTAAGAATAAAATCTATTAAATCTAAATCTATTAAAAGATAAATAAATTCTAATAAAATAAAAGTTTGAATCTATAAATAATGTACCTTTTAAATATTAAAAAAAATTACAACCCCGACATGCCACATCCAAAATCCAACTACGCTCGATGTTTTTCTATCATCCGTGTTGGTCCGGCTTGTAAGTTGTAAACAATAACCTGCCGGACGACGCCCAAGCGCTCGATGAAGACGCGACCGTTCGTTGCTACTATTTGCAACCTACCCACCCCTACTTATTTATTTGTTTCAACTTTGATAATATTGTTAAGTATTGGTTATTTTTGTTACGTTAGTCTGCAAATAGCATTAATTATTATATTGTATTTTCTCTGTAAGTGAATTAATGTAATTCTTTAAGAGAAATAAAGTTCTTAAGCCTCAAAACCTCAGATAGGTATTGTGGGCAGAGAGGATGACGCCATGCATAATTAGATCAATTTGTTTATTTTAAGAAGTTGTAAAGAATTAAAATAATTAAGAAATCATATGATAATTATTGAATAATTTATTGAATAACATAATCAAATAAATAGTATTTTTAGGCATTTAAATATTTATTTATCTTTGGATTTCATTTATTGTTTTAGATTGTTGTCATTTAAGTATTCGTTTATTGTGTAATAAATTTTTTTTATTAACATTAATTTTAATTGTTTTATAAATTTTAAATCATTTACTTCATTTTTCATAAACTCCGGCAATCTGTTGTAAATTCGTATGGACATAACGTATGGGCTGGAAAAATGAATCTTTAGACGGACAGTAGGTAGGATCAATTTATTTTTATATCTTAGCGAGTAATGTAGATTAGCGCGGTTTTGATATAAGTTTGGGTGTTTCCTAACAAATTTACACATTTCTAGAATGTACATACATGGCAGGGGGAGTATGTTAAACCTTTGAAAGTATGGTTTGCAGCTATCAGTCTGTTTTATATAGGCTAAGATTCTAATAAGTTTTTTCTGGAGAATGAAAAGGGTAGATGCGTCGGTATTATTTCCCCATAGAATGAGACCGTAGCTTAGCCATGCGTTTGCGTAGGCATAGTAAGTACTGAGTGCCGCTTCAAGGTCAGTTGTCTTTTTCACTTCATAAAGTGCATACGCATAGCTAGATAGTTTTGATTTTATTTTCTGGACGTGTGCTTTCCAATTTAAGTGGGTATCTATTTCTACGCCAAGCAATGTGAATGTGTTGACCGATTCTAATTTAATACCGTTGTAAGTGAAGTTTATATTTAGTGCCTTTTTCTGATATGGGTGAAAAGTCATAATTTTTGTTTTTTGAAAATTTATTTCTAAATTGTGGTCGTCCATCCAGTTGGAGATTGTTAAAAAAAGGTGGGTAAGTTTTTTATTTAAAATGTCAGTATTGTTATTGCTTGACGAAAGCAGCGAAATATCGTCTGCGAACAGAACGCACGGCTCCTCCACTATCTTAGGCAGGTCGTTGATGTAAATCAAAAAAAGGAAACATCCAACGACGCTTCTCTGGGGAATTGACGCGTTAAGGATCCTACAGCCTGAGCGGACTTGAGAGATTACTTTAGAAAAGCTGTCATAGTGGTCAATTTCTACGAATTGCTCCCTGTTTTCAAGATACGACGCGAACCATTTGTATGACCTACCGCGAATACCTACTCCGTGTAATTTTTGAAGAAGTATATTGTATTGGACCTTGTCGTAGGCTTTTGTCATGTCCAATAGAACACTCACGGCATATTTTTTGCAATCTAATATTTTATTAATTTCTTCTATAAATTTAAATATTGCTAGGGTAGTGGACCGGTTTTTGCGAAACCCGTTTTGGTTTTCGCTGAAGACATAAAATTTTTCACAAAAATTATAGACGCGGTCACACATTGCCTTTTCGAAAATTTTTGAAGCGGTGGGTAGAAGGGCTATGGGCCGATAATTACTTGGCTCTGTTTTTTCTTTTTTTTTGTAAATTGGTTTCACAATGGCTTTTTTTAGAATAGTAGGAAAAATAGCTTCTTCAAATGATTGGTTAATAAGTGAACAAAGAGGTGGTGTTAATGCATCTGCACAGTGTCTAAACAAGATAGGCGGTAGTTCATCTATACCAAAGCTCCGTTTGTTCTTTAAGTTTTTTATGATTTTGTTTACTTCCTTGCAGTCTACCGGGCTGAGGAACATTGAGTTTTCGGTGGTGCAGAGCACGGGGCGGCCGCGGGGCCCTGATGCGTCACCGCCTGCGCCGGCCGGTGCGACAGTTCGCTCGCCGATCGATGCAAAGTAGTCATTAAATAGATCTGCAACTAGATGTGGTTCGGAAGTGAAGCCATTTTTTGTTTTTAATTTAATATTTGCTTTACGTTTATTTAGTTTCTTGTTCATTCTTTCGTGTATAATGTTCCACATAGTTTTAATCTTATTATCTGAGTTTTTTATTTTATTTTTATAATGTATTTTTTTTGCACGCGCTACGGCTTGTTTTAGTATTTTTTCGTATTTTTTATGGTACTGATTAATAATATGATTTTTGGATTTGATAGATAGTAATTTAAGGAGCCTTTTATTTTGACAAGTTTTTTTTATGCCTACCGTTTGCCAGTACTTTTTTTTATTAGTTTTTAGTAAAACTTTTTTTTTGGGAATATATTTATTTAGTACTTCTAATAATTTATAGTGGAATGCATTATAGTTTGAATTCATATTTTCATAGGGTTTAATTATTTCAAACCAGTCTATCAAACTAATTTGTGATTTAAATAATTCTAGTGACTCTTCCTTAAAGAACCTTTGTTCTTTATACTGAATTTCTTGCTTTGTTTGTTGGGGTATTTTTAATTCTATAGTGGTTCCGGCATGGTCCGAAATTCCAAGGTGTTAATTAACTGAGGTGTTAATATCTATATGTTTAAAGTTTGTAAAGATATGATCTAGGCATGTAGCTGACGTCCGCGTGACTCGTGTTGGTTTGTTTATGTGTTGGGTATAGTTATATTGTGACATTAGATCCAAGAATAGTTTAGATTTTGTATTAATTTTTTAAACGTTAACGTTAAAGTCTCCACCGATGATTACGTTTAATTTACTGTATTTATTATTTATGTATTTTAAAATTTTATTTGATTATAAAATACGTCCTCCTCTCTTCCATTCCAATACATTGTAATTAATAAAATTTTATATTTAATTAGTTTGACTGCACACAATTATAATACATAATCTTTCTGTAAAAATCATGTGTATTTTACTTGTATGGTGTGCAAAAAAGAGTATCTATCTATCTATCTATCTATAATCAACAGACATGATTTTAATATCACTCAATTCGATAGAGTCGATGTGTTCTTGAAGCAAGATGCATACACCGCCACCTAACCGAGATTCACGGCAATATGCTGTTGCTAATTTATAGCCTGTAAAATTTATCGTTTCAAGTTTTTCATTTGTTAACCATGATTCCGAAACGCATATAGCCTGGAAAATGGGATTTTGGTCTATATATGCTTCCAAAATATGTTGTTTATTAAATAGACTTTGAAAGTTTTGGAAAAATATTTTAAAACCCCGTTCTGTGGTTTCGAAAGGAATTGTTACTGTCTCTATTTTTTTTTTTTTTTCTCGTAGTGTTGTGAATTCTTGTCTCGTTGGTTGTAGTCTATGCGGTTTGGAGAGGAAGTAGTAAAATCTTTAGTAGTGTTTTGTCCCGAATAGTCAAATGGTTGTCCTTCCACGTATAGTTGGCTGTTACGGATTACAGCGTGTAAACCTTTTTTGCGGGCTGTAAACATTTGGTCTCGTAGTTTTTTTCTTTCCATTCTTGCAGTTTTGTCCAAAAATTCTGTGACTGACAGCCCTGTTCCTTGGAAGTAATTATTATTATTTAGTATATATTTGGTCATTCTCTTACTAATTAATTCTATTACAATCGGGCGGTTTACACTTCGGTTTCTACCGATCCGGTAAGAATCTTCGATGTATCCGACCAAGTCAATATCCATGATATCTCGGAATACAGTTATTATTCTGTTGTGTAATTCGCCTTCCGATTCCCTGAAATGTTCTGATAAGCCGTGAAGGACAATCTTTTTACTGTTATCTTCCAAATAATTGTTGTGTAATAATTGTGGTGTAGTAGAAGTAATTTTTGACTGTAACTCACTCATTTCCTTTCGTAAAGTTTCGTTTTCCTGTTCTATGTTTTTAATTTTATTTTTTATTGTTTCAATTTCTGTGTTTCTTAATTTATCTTGTTTTTTTATAAAGTTTGTTTCTTGAAGGAGTTCATTTCTTAATTGGTTTATTGCTTTGCTTATTTCTGTTTGGATTGTTGTTTGAATTTGAGATATAATGTTATGGTTATTTTCTTTTAATTTTTGTGCAATTATTTCACTTATACTTTGTATGGATAACGTCTCAGTGTACTTATTTTCCCTTTCCGAACTATCTTCAATAACAGTATCGCCTAGTATACTATCATAGTATGATGTATCGACGGTTTTATTAGGTCTTCTTAATGTTACGTTATTGTTTTCAGGGGAGGAAGACGGTTCGCGGATAGCGTCACAGTCTTTGGGACGTATTGGTGTATTTTTGTTTCCGACTTTAGGCGTTTTACAGTGGCATTCCTGACATTTCCAGTTTTTCTTATGATCCGGGGTCATGGTGTTGTAGAATCTCTTGCTAGGGACGTTTGCACAGTCTAAATCATATGTGTTGTTGCACTTTGCACAGGTGAGATATTCCCTGTTCGGTATATCTTTTAAACATCCCGCACAAGACGTCATTTTTTAATTTGCCTTTCAACCTCTATGTTTAGTAAAGTACTAATACCTACTATGGTTCAGTCTATAAATCTGATAGCCGGTTTTATAGCACTGTTCAATTTGTATCGGTTCGGCTGTAGGAAGTTTCTTCTGACGTCAATAGATGGCGCTGTCAGCCTATATATGTTTTATTGTTTTTAAAATAGTTAGTACAATAATATTGTTTAAAGACTGACACTTTAAATGTTTGTATGATTAAGCTAACTTATATCAGGTTGGTTACACAAGAAGTTTATAGCACGTAGATTTTTACCAATAAGTATTTATTCGCGGGTATAAAACATACAAGAATCGTCTCTTTGGGAGTCGTGACACAAATTCACTGTTTATTTTGTATGCACTGCAGTTTTTGTCACGAAAACACTTGTACACTTTAGTTGGTTGTAGGTCTTCAGAAATATATTAAATATAAAAGGAATCTTAACTTGTTTTTATTTTTGATACACTTAATGCCGCTACCAATGTTTACGTTGCGCGGTGGCGCCCTCTCTACCAATATACATACTATTACTACCTGTGTTATGTTTAATAATACCATTAGGATATGGTATCACAATGACCCCACGACAAAGCAGAAATTTTGTTTTTTAAAATGATGCGTTTATCATCGTTCGCTGACAAAGCTATCTTGTTCTGTTCTTGTGTAAATATTTCATGTTTAAGAGATTTAAATATAACATTTTTCTTCCTTAAGTAAACATTTTCATTTAATATCCTGTAATAATCCTTAAAGTGCACATTTCTTAAAACTTGTTTCTGTATTCTTTTTGCTTTTTTATACTCATCCTGAGTTGTTTTGATACAGTACAACTTCGACCTTAATCCAACAAATTCAGTATTGATGTTTCCACCTAGCTCATCTTTAAAAAGTCCTGGAACCTTTTTATTTAGACTTGGAATATTAAAGATGTTGTTATCAGGATAATTACTAGTGTCAAAATAGGGAAGGAAATGTGACTTTAAATCTTTGTAAAAGTCATTACATTCTATTGAATAAAGAAAACTGTCAGTATCCGTATAACAAAGTTTTAACTTTTCCTCATAAAAAGGTTTCATAATATAATAGTGAAAATCAAACATATGACTTTTAGATATTTCTAAAACGGTAAAACCAATGTATATTGGTTTATCTAGAGTAATCGTTTCAGGTTTCATTTGCTCAGCACAGTAACTTTTTTTCGTTTTATTCCTATCATCACTCCATTTATTCACCAATTTAACGTTTACTCTTTTTTCAACGTCTTCAAGTGTTTTACCAAATATACTATTCTTTAAAAGTTTAAAAAAGTCTTGTTAAAATGTTGATTTTGCCTTTTTACGTAATTCAGTATTCATGTCAATGTATTGTTTTAAATAAGGACTTTTTTTGAATTGTATCACTCTATGTATTTTCTTTAACAAGAATCCATGTTTTAGACATGTTTGTGGATGAACAAAATGAATGACATAAAAAATGTTGTCGTATAAATTTGGAATCAATTTTGAGGTTTTAAAGCCTGGTAAATTAAAGTAAATTTTTGCATACAAAATGGAAAATCGCTATGAACATTATGCAGATGTTCGGGGTACTCTAAGTCTACTTCTAGTATATAACCAGTATCCTCGTCTGTCGAGATATTTTCGAAATCAATTTTAGCGATTTCTAAATTGTTTAATAACTTGTAATTTGAATAAGGTAAAAAAGCGCACATTGCATAACCATAGAGATTATTACAATCAATATAAATTAAAAAGTTATTACTTTTTTTTGAGTCATAATTCTTTAAGTATTTGTTATTGCTAGCTTTTGAATACCTTGTGGAACACAAACATATACCCCCGCTGTTCATGAACGAACAAAACGCGCGGCGGTGTGCCCCCGCGCCGACGCCCCGCCCGCGCGTCCCTCGCCCCTCGCGGCCCCGCAACCCTGATGCGCGCGCAGCCGCTGCACGCCGGCAGTCGCCCGCCCGCAAGATGACTCGGAACACGCACTTGGCTATCAGCTCTACTCCGGGGCGTCCACGCGTCTCATCAACCCTCTTAGCACACATCAAAGATCCGGGGCGCCCACGCGTCTCATCAAGCTTCTTGGCACACACCAAACATTGGCGACCGTGAACCTGCAACAAAAAGGATCTTCGAGGTGGCGCGTGGACCCGGCGTAGTCGAACAAAATGGCGGAGTAGAAGAACGGCGGAGGCTGGCGATCGATCGGAGCGAAGCACAACGCAGCACAACAACTACAAATACGAGGGAGGTTTGCCCGTTCCTATCCTATTTATTTCCCAGATCCGTGTCTAGCTTTTTTCTGCGCATATCATTCGCCATATTTCTATACTAACCTATAATCGCCACGTGTAGTGCACAGAGCACTGGTCACTACATACGAGGCTATCAGTAAAAAAAAAAAAAAACTATTTTATTTTCACTACAAAACTACGATAACAATGCCTACTGTGCACTTCATTTCGGAGTAGGTATTTTCTGTTCAATACTTACAATATACAACTCTTTGATAGATACCTTACACTACAATTAACATCATTTATTTAATTCAAATCGTCAATCGTGCTGCACAAAGCATTTTGCAATAATTTATTAAAAAGGACATAACCTAGCAGTGCCACCTCACACGTGGTTCCATACTGAAGGTGTTCTAGTTCCATCATACCTATAACAATTTAATTTAAATTACTTTGATGTGTTTGAGTTTCTAACGCGCCCTACCCAACTAAATACCTAATTTGCCATAAACAACTGCTTATCCACCCGGCCGAACATTTCAGACCCGGCGCGAACGCTCGCGCCCATCGCTTCGGTTCGGACCACGCCCTTGCTTCATACACCTTGGTGCATGCTTCAGCCTGCTTCAGGGCATCGGCAACGCACGCTTCGCTGCTCACAGCTGCTTCGTAAGGTTTGCTCCGACGTGAAGGTACCCATGTGCTTTTTTACCTTATTTTTGGAAAGTGCTTTCATATCAGTATTACTTTATTAATAACTAGGTACGTTATATACTTTATTTGCAATGTCTGACACAGAAATTAAAGACCTTAGGGTCAAACGGGGTTCAATCAGGGGTAGATTAACTCATTTTAAAAATCATTTGCAGTTATTAAAAAATATCGAAAAGTTAAATGCTCAGCAGCTCAAGGAGCTAACAAATAGATTGTCAAAATTAGAGGAATTGTTTTCAGAATATGATATTGTTCAATCAGAATTAGAAATAAAGCAAAGTAAAGGTGAGCCCCCTTCAGAGGCTATGTTTGCTGAAAGGCATGAAACTGAAAACGACTTCTATTCTGTTATCGCTGAAGCTCAAGAATTGATTGAAAAATATAATGTTAACCATTCCGGGAACTCAATTACAGAAACATTAAATAATACTCATCATGGAAACCCAATGACAAATAATATCAAGCTACCTGTCATTAAGTTGCCCACCTTCAATGGTGATTCAAATAAGTGGTTGGAATTCCATGATGTTTATATTTCACTTATTCATGATAACGCTTCGCTTTCAAACATAATGAAGTTTCAGTATTTAAAAAGTTCACTGGTTGGGAATGCTGCTTCAGTGATTGAATCATTAGAACTTTCTGATAAAAACTATGAAGTTGCATGGGAGTTAGTGTGTGATCGCTTCAATAACAAACATCAGCTAGTGCATACACACCTTAAATCATTATTTGATATTCCCGCTAACAACAAAGAATGCGAACAATCATTGAGGTTGCTTGTTGACCACATTTCTAAGAACTTAAGAGCATTGAATATCTTAGGTGAAAACACAGAGAATTGGGATACTTTGATAATTTTTATGTATTCTGCGAAATTATATAATACTACCTGTGCCAAATGGGAAGAATATAAAACTAATTTAAAAACAAAGCCAACATTAGAAGAGTTTTACCAGTTTTTGAGAAAAAGAGCAGATCTAGTTGAAATGCTCTCGGCAGGAGGCAGTGATAAAATAGACAAACAAGTAGTAGACAAAGTTTTTAAGCCAGTAAATAAATCACAAAAATCATTTGTGGCTGCTTCTTCCGAGAGAGTCTTGACAGGTCAACATAACAAGCCATGTATGATTTGTGGTGATGAACATTTAATTTACTATTGCAACAAGTTTTTAAGCATGTCACCGGCTGACAGGCTACAACAAATTATCAATCAAAATTCATGTGTTAACTGTCTCCGTAGCGGGCATTATGTTCATCAGTGCAAATCTGGGCCATGCAAAATATGTAGGAGGAAACATAACTCGCTTTTGCACTCCGATAAGTCAAGTGAAAGTAATCGGAGCACGGAAGAGAGGCCAACAGTTTCCAAATCAATTTCATTATCAACATGCATAGCTAATCAGATATTGTTATCAACAGCCAATGTGATAATAATGAACACTGAGACAAAACAATGCTATCAAGCACGTTGTCTACTTGATTCAGGTAGTCAATCATCATTTCTTAGCCAGGATCTGAAAGACAAATTAAATTTAAACTCTGACTTCATGAATACGGTATGTGTAACTGGCATAAATAACACATCATTTGAAGTTTTACAGCGCTGTAACTTCCAAGTACAGTCGTGTACAAGTAAATTTAAAATTCAAATCAGTGCTTTGGTTCTCAATCAAGTTACTAGTGCACTGCCGAGTCAGGAAGTTGATGTGACAGCTATTCATATTCCAAACAATATACAATTAGCAGATCCTGACTATTATAGGCCGGCCAAGATAGATCTGCTGTTGGGAGCAGATGTATTTTGGGATGTCATATGTTCAGAACAAATAAGATTAGGCAAAGATATGCCCATTTTACAAAACTCAATATTTGGCTGGCTTATAGCCGGCCCAGTCATGTGCACTGCAAGTACCAACAACAAGATTGCATGCAATTTCAGTCAAGATATCAGCCAGCAGCTACAGCGATTCTGGGAGCTGGAGGAAGTACCAGCCAAGCCCGTGATGTCTCCAGAGGAGGAAGCTTGTGAACAACACTTCTCGGAACACACGAAGCGCTTGGAAGACGGAAGATTTTGCGTCAGGTTGCCTTTGAAAACTGACTCTGAAAAGCTAGGTGATTCCTATTACTTAGCTCGGAAAAGGTTTGAATCATTAGAAAGGCGTTTTCAAAGGCAGCCTGAAGTAAGGACTCAATATGTTAGTTTTATTCAAGAATATCAGGACCTGGGTCATGCGTCGGAGATTGAGAGACCAGACAAAGCCATATTTTTACCTCATCATCCTGTTCTTAAGGAACAGAGTGAGTCAACAAAATGTAGAGTTGTATTTGATGCATCTGCTAAAACAAATTCGGGTCTGTCACTCAATGACGTCATGATGGTGGGTCCAACTATACAAGACGACATTTTTTCTATTCTCGTTAGATTCAGAGAGCATAATTACATATTAACTGGAGACATAGAGAAAATGTATCGTCAAATTCTAATAGATCCTAGTCAAAGGCATTTACAAGTTATTTTGTGGCGAGAAAACATGCACGAGCCCATGAAGTACCTACAATTAAATACTGTAACTTACGGTACGTCATCGGCTCCATTTTTGAGTACTAGATGTCTCAAACAGCTAGCACTTGAATGTCAAGACCCAGTTGTCAAGCAAGTAATGTTACATGATTTTTATGTTGATGATTTAAACACTGGGCACTCAAATGAAACAAATTTAAAGTTCATTTATAAAGAAGTCACTAAGCTATTAGAATCAGCAGGGTTCCATTTACGCAAAATCAAAAGCAATTCCACAGAATTGTTAAATTTCATTTCAAATGATGCTAACAACAATCACGAACAAGAAAATTTAAAATTGTCTACCGCTACAAACATTTTAGGGGTAGAATGGGATCCGAACATTGATTGTGTCCTCATGTCAGTATCAAGATTGCCTTATGTCAATACTATTGAAAAATGTACAAAAAGAATGATATTGTCAATTTCGTCTAGCATATTTGATCCACTTGGATTACTTTCCCTTTGCTTGATTACATGTAAAAGAATAATACAGCTATTATGGGAACAAGGCATAGGATGGGACGACCGCATTCCCACTGCCATCAGTGAAATGTGGCTTAGATTCATTACAAACTTAGATTGTTTAAAGAAATTGACAATACCACGTCATGCAATGTGTATGAATCCTATTGTAATCGAATTACATGTGTTTTCTGACGCGTCGGTGAAGGCATATGCAGCATGTGTGTATGTGCGTTCAACGGACGCGTTAGGAAATACAACTGTACGACTATTATGCGCCAAATCAAAGGTGACAACTATACCCAGACTCGAGTTATGCGGAGCTGTACTAGCTTCCCGCTTATGTGGCAAAGTTAGTAAGACATTACGATGTTCAACAAACAAAATTCATTTCTGGTGCGATTCTAAAATCGTTCTGGGTTGGTTGAGCTTACCTTCAAACAAGTTAAGTGTGTTTGTGTCTCACCGGGTAGCAGAAATTAATGACACATGTAACCATACAAAATGGATGTATGTTCCTTCATCATGTAACCCCGCAGATCTCGCTTCGCGAGGTGTGTATCCTGACGAGGTTCAGTCACTCTCGCTGTGGTGGGAAGGGCCTGCGTTTCTTAAGGAACCCGCCCAACATTGGCCTAGTCAGCTTAGCGGAGATATACAGACACACTTACCTGAAGTACGTACACATATTGTAACTTGCGATACTAATCAAACAAAAAATGCTGTGATCGAATTTGAAAAACATTCAAGCTTTTTAAAATTACGGCGCATCATGGCTTATGTCTGTCGATTTCTTCACAATTGTAGAATCAAAAATACTAATTTGAAATGTTATACTGATTTAACAGCCGATGAGTTAAAAATAGCAGAAATTAAATTGGCAAAATTAGCACAAAGTGAATGTTTCTCAAATTGTAAAAACAATTATAGGGATTTACCTTCCTTGCGCAATCTAACTCCTGAAATTGACAATAACGAACTGATTCGTGTGGGTGGCAGACTTGAGAATTCTGACTATCTACTCGACAAGAAACATCCTATTGTAATTCATGGCAAACATCACTATTCAAAATTACTATTTGAACATTATCATACTAAACTTATGCATGCAGGTCCACAGTTACTTCTTTCAGTAATTAGAGAACAGTATTGGCCCCTAGGTGGCAGATTAGTAGCAAAAAAGATATGTAACAAATGCATCATTTGCAAACGAATGAAAGGAGTAACTGCGAAACAAATAATGGGAAATTTACCACCCCAACGTGTCAATCCTGGCTTTCCATTCGAAGTCACAGGCACAGATTATGCAGGGCCTTTTCTAATTGTTAACAAAAAGGGTAGAGGCGCAAGGTTAATAAAATGCTACTTATGTGTATTCATTTGTTTCAAAACAAAGGCTGTACATCTCGAACTTGTAAGCGATTTGTCAACTGAAGCCTTTATAATGGCCTTGCGTCGATTTATATCACGCAGAGGTAAACCTAGAGAAATATTTTGTGATAACGGCACAAACTTTGTTGGCGCTAGTCGAGAGATTGCTAGACTTGTCGAAAATTGTACTAATTCTGTGTCAGACCTTGCAAATGAAGGTATTAGATTCAAGTTCTCGCCTGTCTATTCGCCGCATTTTGGGGGAATTTACGAAGCAGCTGTGAAATCAGCAAAATTTCACATGAAAAGGGTTGTAGGAAATACACATCTCACGTTCGAAGAGTTAACTACTTTGTTTGCGCAGATAGAGGCTATCCTCAATTCCCGACCTCTAGCTTCATTGTCATCCGATCCTAACGACTTTTTTCCTTTAACTCCTGGGCACTTCCTCGTAGGGAGACCTCTAACTTCACTGCCTGCACCAGATTTACAAGAAGCTAATCCGAAACGGCTCCACAGATACGCCCGCATTGAACAGGCCAGACAGCATTTCTGGACGAGATGGAGCCGGGAGTACATCTGCGAGCTACAACAGCGCACGAAATGGCAAGCCAGGCAACCCGATTTGAAGCCTGGTCAGCTGGTCCTCGTCAAAGATGACAGGGCCCCTCCCCTCAAGTGGCCGCTCGGCAGAATCGCCGCGGTGTATCCAGGCACAGATGGCGCCACCAGAGTGGCCGATATATTGACGTCTCAGGGAACGATTCGCCGAGCAATACATAGGATCTGTCCCCTGCTAGAAGACGAATCGCAGGAGGCCGGAGATTGTTCATGAACGAACAAAACGCGCGGCGGTGTGCCCCCGCGCCGACGCCCCGCCCGCGCGTCCCTCGCCCCTCGCGGCCCCGCAACCCTGATGCGCGCGCAGCCGCTGCACGCCGGCAGTCGCCCGCCCGCAAGATGACTCGGAACACGCACTTGGCTATCAGCTCTACTCCGGGGCGTCCACGCGTCTCATCAACCCTCTTAGCACACATCAAAGATCCGGGGCGCCCACGCGTCTCATCAAGCTTCTTGGCACACACCAAACACCCGCGTATTCCTTTTTGAATCATTCTTACTATTTTCAAGTCATTTATTAACTCTAAATTAACACCCGTCTTTAATAACATCGCGTCAAAGCTGAGACTTGGAGCAGTAACGTAAAAAGTTGGATCAAATTTATAATTTGCCTTACAAGTTCGACGAAAACTTTCAAAAACGTCTGCTAGTAAAAGTACGTCTGACTTAAGATACAAATTAGTGTATTCGCCAAGATTTGTTAGTTTAAAAGTTTGCCAAACTTTTCTCGCATGTTCATAATCTATGTCTGATATTTGACAATTATGTAATTTACTAAAAAAACATCTTGGGAAGGAAGTTTATCTTCTTCATATGAACTCCAAGCAGTCATGTATTCATAAGTATACACTTCTTTGCGTTTTAATAAATTCAAATGCTCATCAGAAGGAAAAAAATATGGCAGATGTTTGAAATCATCGTTAATAAGGTTTGCTGCCAGTTTTTCTAAACTTGCACCTAAAAATTTGTAAGAATCGACAAATCGAACATGTATTATGTCCTTTACATTAACGTGGAAAATGTTTGTAAATGATATATTATTTTCCTTATTTTTCGCGATAACTTGTATTCTACCAGGTAATTCTCCTAACTGACGTATAAAAAGATGACTATCATAACCAGCCAAATTATGAAAAAAAATCGGCACGAATTTAGGCAAACGATATTTTATATTGCAATAAGAATGAGCTGCACCGCGATACCGGCCAGTAAGATGGCAATGATCTTTTACTTTATCATCAAATAATATTTTATCACACAGAAAACAATTTTTAGCTTGAGAAAAATTCGCTCTATCTTCTTCTGTTAAAAATATTGGCACTGTTGACTGCAAAATGATATGAATATCAGTCAAATCAACTAACAAACTTTCAAAAAACTTTACACAGTTAGGACCTCGATAGGATACGTATTTATTCCGCGAGCTATCATAGGAACATACGACATAATAAGCAAATGCAGCAGGTATGTGTTTTTGCAACAATACTGTGCAAGTGGTTCCAGTATTGGATTCGGTTGGCTGTAGCGCAGACTTTGAGTCATTCTCAAAGTCTGCGTACAAGACAAAAGGCATATCTTGCATTTGTTCATAATGAATAAAACGTATAAAAGCCCCTTCATTGGGTAAAATTGTTGCGACACCACTGCAAACATGAGCTTCTAATTTTATATTATTATCGAAAAATATCATACAATCCTCGCTAAAATATACTTTTGAGTGATGTCTGCCTGCGTATTAATTTAGATAAATCTTTAATAAGGCAGTAATGAGTACGATTTCCATGTTCAAGATAAAACAGGTTTATACAATGTTTTTTTCGCGACTCACTTCTGTATAAAGGACCAACATTTTGTTTTTTTTTAAAACCATAAACGTTAATACTTAGACGAGGATTATTCTTTTCAAACATTTTAATGTCTGTGAACCCCACTGGGAAGCTCATGTTTTTTACGTTAAGCACACTTTCAGAGTGTGGATAAGCTGATATTCGATGAGCGTTTTTCTTTGCGGGAAAAACTATTTGTATTTATTTATATTTACTTCTAGACATAAGCTTCGCAAATAAGCCCAACCGCTATCTCGCTCTTCAAATTCTTAAATTTTTTTACAAAGCAAACATATAGCGTTTAAAACATATCTTCAAAATTAAAATTTTGATGCAGAATAATGTTTTCAGTTGCAAAAGATTTAATTAAAATCAAATTATTCTTATGCTGAAAAAATTCAGAAAATAGCTCAAAGTTAACTTTTAGATTAGTATAAGTTTTTATTCGTGCTGAAAGTAATAGACGTATGCGTGTGCGCAAGTGTGATAAAAATTGAATGGGTAGGTTCGTGTCAGAGTTGTTGTCCTGACCGACGTCCACGCCTCTAACACGATAAGATGCGATACGACTGCGAAAAGCGCTCTGAATTTTTTCAATGCCTTCGCTCTCAACAACCGAACTATTATTCTTGTGTAAAATACGTTTTAAGTGGGCAGAGAAAACTTTGTTATTTACGGATATATTGCAAACTGAACAGAAAGTAGACTTAACCATGATTACTCTGTTTACTATGATAATAATGTAGATAACAAAGTGGTATAAGATGATTAAGTAAGATCTATCTTGTTAAAAGATGTTTGTTAAACTAGCTAAAACGTATTTTTACAAAAAGAAAAATAATTACTTAAAAAATATTTATTTTTTCTTTTTTTGACCATAAAAAACCCCCTCTTCGTTAAATTTTGCTTTAGCTAGTTTAAAAAACTTTTTAATCGTATTAAATTCTGGTGATTCCTCATCGCCCTGCAAGCGGACCCAAACAATCGCCTTCTCACACCTTTCCAGACAAGTCTCGTACCTCCTCTGCGTTGTAAAGACGAAGTTCCGCCAACAAACCTCCGTCTAGCTGCGCAGTCCGACGTGTCACTCCACCAGGAACTCTACGAGTCAGGCAACTGGTTGTGATGTTCGCCGTCGTGGGTTGTGGCGGTAACTCGTCGTCAGAATCCGAGTCAAATAACCAATCTGAGCCGTCACTTGTCGATGGTTGAGTTTTAACCGTCTTTTGGCGTTTGTTGGATTTTGCAGGCTTACTCTTTTTCTTAGAACTGAAAAGATATAAAACTTAATTAATTAACCTATCTTTAACGAAATATTAAAAATGAGTAATAACTTCGCATAAGTTATCTAAATAATCAATGTAAATTGTGAATTACCTTATAACTTCTTCATCCGAATCAAAGAAAAGGTTTTTACTGCTGTTCTTTGCAGACCTTTTAGTTTGCTTGCTCTCAGCCCTGCAATAGATAGAGTTACACCAGTACTGATAAAGTACCAAAAGATAGTTTTCAGAAGAATATACTCTTATAAATAACTATATGTCACAACGCACCATAATCATGTTCTCGAAGTAAAGAATAAAAATCCTTGTGACGACATACTATAAAATGCAAATATTAAAGACAAAATAAGTTTAGAGTCTGTTAGTAAAATAAGTGATAAAAAACTTACGAACATTGTTTGGGCAGCGTAGAAGTTCCTGTTGATTTTCTTGTGAAGATTTACGAGCACTAACTGTGGAGAACTGATACAATGTCAAGCATTTTTTACGTTTTTATTATAGAAAAGACAAGCAATAATTTTTCAGAAGTAGTCAACCTAAAATTGTGTTATTATCAACTATAGGAAGGTAATTGAAACAAAAAATATCACATAAAATCTAAATAGAATGTGTAAAAAATTTAATCAGCCGTTCGATAATAGGGTTAATTTAACGTATGGGTAAATATATAAAATAAATAGGTATTCACCACATAATGTTTATAATTAAAAATATAAAAAATTGGTGTTTCTTTTACTTTTCGTTCTCCAGAATATGTGTAAAATTACTTTAAAAAACATTATTTTGTAGAAGAATCAAATGCTATTTATAAAACCATTTAAGTATAACTATCATGTTTAAATCATATTAGTTGCTAAGGCATTATAAATATTTGAATAGCACTTAGGTACATTAATAATAAGTTAAGTTAGAATTCAGTTCAAATCTCTAATATTATTAGAATTGTTTAGACTTTCATAAAGGTTACTACTTCTGACTTTTACAAAATTCAGCATAATTATTTGTTTACCTATTCATACTTGAAACTAGCCCCACATGCAATTGTAAACGTTCTTTGTATCCGCTGACTTAGATTAACGTGACAAATAAAGCTCGGTTTACACCGAACATAAAAATTATTCGATAAATATTTCAAAGCAACTGTTTTGTACTTCAACTATACTAAAATGATATCTATGTAATCAAAGATTTTGGTTATTGTGAATTTTCTCAAAAAGTCATGAATCAATCTCGACAAAGTTAATATGTGACCACTACTAAAATATTATTATAACCTATCCAAAGAAAAAAGAATCATCAAAATAGTTGGAGTAATCGCATGACACATATTAAAAAACATACACACGAATAATTTTTAAAAGTTTTTAAAAGTCGGTGTAAAATATAAATATGAAAAGACAACAATTAACATGGTTAAACTATTTGCGTTACCCATGGTTAACTGGTAGAGAATGCGTTAAGGCATTTAGTCCGCCATTTTTACTTTAAAAGCGTAATAAAAATTTAATATCGATAGGTAATTCCGAATGCATTTTATAACTTCTTACATAACCATGTGAACCAACCTTTATTTCGACGGCAGAAAGCGGAAATGTCGTATCTTAAAAATTGGCATAAATGACTTATAATTGTATTGATGTTAAGAAAAAAAGCCGCGTCGAATGGTGTATGTATCGTCTTTCTACGATGAAAAAAAATAAAGATACGTCATTGAATTTTTTCTAGTTTTTTTACAATTTACTTGACCAATTGCTGTAAATAATCAAAAAATCGCAACTTTCGAAAATAAAATAGATACGACCATACTACTAGTATGGTAAACAGTTACAGCACTCTTTTCCTGAGTCGAACATTGATTTTAAGGAGATACATCATTTCAGCCGCCCCAAAATCTTACGTTGTCGAACATACAGCAAATGCGCCGAACTGACGTGAGTACTTATCAAATAGTTACTGCATTTCAAACGCATCATCTAATAGCGAAAATCTTACTAACATCATTAGAATAGAGTCTTGTTTTGTGTACAGCAAATAATACGTCACTCTAGCAAAACCAACCCCCTCCAGCCGCTGCGTCGCGTGTCCTACCTACGCCATTCTGATCGCGCGGCAGTTGTGCGTTAACGCCGATAGTGAGAACGAATTATTTTAATACATTTTTATTTGTTGTTTACGTGTTGAGAAATAATAAATGGCAAACCTCAGGAGTACAGGTAAGTAATAGAACAATTAAATTAACCTATTCTTAGTTAGATGTGTTGAAAGTCTGTTTATTTTAATGGTATGAGTATAATAAATGCTAGGATAGTAGCAAATAAGTAAAGGACACTAAAAGCATACTTTTTCGTCGTAGGCAGCTTTATTGTTAAGTTTATTAGTATACGAGTAAGTTCAGCATTTGTCGAATAAGTACCTAGTAAACAAACTGAGTTATGTTTTTACCCCTCCCCCCCCCAAAAGAGGGGTGTTATAAATTTGACTTGTCTGTCTGTCGGTATGTGTGTCTTTCTGTCTGTATGTGTGTCTTTCTGTAGGTTGTTGTCTGTGAATTCTGTGATATCGTAGCTCCCAAATGCCGATTTCGATGAGGTATTTTTTAACCTAACGTGATTGATAAAATTACAAATATTTAATACTAGCCCCTCACAAAAATGAAGATAACTGATAAGTTAATTAAGAATAGGACTAGGTTTAAAGTAGGTGTGTAACAGGTTGTCCCTGGCTAATTCGTTAATTAAAAGATTATCAATTACTAAGTTATTTTTCTTTTTTTTAGATATCTATTGACCGGTGCAGTGTTGAAGGATTACGTTACATCATAAGTACCGAAATACCAGTACCTACTTAAAGAAAAGGTAAATTGAGTTATAAGTACCTACTGACAGGCATAGTTGTTTACCAAACCAAATAGATTATGAAAAGAATATTGGTTAATACCCACGGATACAAGTTTTTTTTTAAACTACTTATACTAGGTACCATTTAGAATCTTTGTACCAAAAATCAATTAAATAGGAGCAGTAGTTTAGTCGCAAATGTTTTAAGTTTTTCCCCGTTTGAACACGATGTATCTTTCCTAACAGCTGATATGCGTAGGTCATGAATCTTATAACGATAAATCTGAGTTTGATAAACCTACAATGCGCTGCTCACGCCATTCACAAGGACAACCAAATATTTCGATTAAAAAAAACTCATTTTTGGTGCTTTTTAATTTTAAACCGTATCGAATTAATACTAACTAAATACGTATTGTAATGTGGTGTAATTTAATGCCTAGTTGTCGCATCAACGTTGTATTACTAAATAAATACGTTAATGGGATACAGGAGCCGTGGGCTACAGATATGGTTTATTATTTGTTTACCAATAATTTTTTTTTTTTTTCAAAAACTTTATTTTTATTTTAATGTAATTTATTGTTTCATATTTAAAAAAATTAGAAATGTATACGAACTAAAATCTAAGCGAAGTTTTAACACATCCCCTCAGATTGTTTCTTATTAAAGGGTCTTCATTTGTGTTATTTGGTTTTAGATGGAACGTCAACGATGGAAGGAACAATTAAAGCATAAATTATTAATAGATCAAGAGCAACCAAAAAAGCGAAAGATTGAGATTTTGGAAGATGTTTTGTACAACAAAGATGGAACGAAAATAAAAGTGGTCGAGAAGAAAATATTGTCTAACCACTCATCGCTTCCAATAACTCCTCACCAGCCTAAAGTAGCTACAATAGACGTTAAAGACCTTACCCCCACCTTTCGCAACCCTAAATGTAACATGTCTGAAACAAGGAAAATTTTTGAAAATAATGATATGTCTTGTCTTGTCTTGTCTATGAGTTTCACAAAATTCTTGCACGTCTTTAATTCATAGTACAATACAGGAAGGAACAAAAACTGACGAGTTTCCTTTGATTTCATCAGACGGTGAAACTGATTCAAATATTATTAACAACTTATCTAGCACTGTTCAAAATGCAAGCCATATAATTAATGAAATTCTAGTGACTGCTGATTCCGAAGAATATTTGGTACCAAACAATGTCAAAACAGAAGAATCCTGGCCGGCGACCCATCAAAATTCTTTCAACGCAGTTGAAGTCCCTGAAATGAAAGTATACTTACCTGTTTACAGCCTCATTAGTCCTAGCGCCACAGAAAGCCTTTCTATTATGGAGAAATGTTTACCAGTAACCGATCAGAAGAATCCCAGCTCCGCTGAAGTATACCCTAAAATAAAAGAGTGTTCAATAGGTACTGATCTGAAATATCCTAGCACCACTAAGTGTCCTACCGAAAATAAACATTACTTACCTGCTCCCAGCACCAGTGATTATTCCTCAATAAATTTGAGTGCTCTAAATAATGAAATTAACACCTCTCTTGATAATCCTCCAGTAAAAGAATATTTAGTTAGAACAGATACACATATTTCTTCCGCCTCTAAAGAATCAATTGAAAATAAAGATTACCTACCTGTGATAATGCAAAAGTGTCCAAACACCGCTAAAATTACGCCTGAAATAACAAAATGCTTTCTTGCTATCGATCAGAAAGGTAGTGCTGCAAATGCAAAAGTTACTCCAATTCCAAAAGATACTATTACTGAAGCAAGTACTAGTAATGATACTCAAGAATATATATCTGTCTATATCTCCTGAAAAAATACGCATGAGTAGAAGTCTACTAAGGAATTGTAAAAAGAAATTAAATTTTGATATTATCAACTGCAAACCTTATCTTGATTTTATTGAAGAAGATGATGCTGCTACCTTATTGCTTAATGAGGCATTCCCGTCAGAAGAGTCCAGCTGTTCATTCAGTGATAACGAGTCATCCGATGATTCAGCATCCAGCAAAACTAAAAAAAATAAGAACAAGAAAAAACGGGGCAAGGTACTGAAAAAGAAAGAGAAAAAAGTTAATATGAAACAAACGAGTAAGTCAAGTGAACACAATACAGATCGGGAATTGCAAGTAGAAGAAAACGTCTTAACACCAAAACCTAAACCTAAGAAATCTGTTAAAAAAAAAAAAAAAATTAAAAGAGCTCACGGTCAGACTTACACTAGCCAAAAAGGAGATGAAGTTGCATCTAAATGCATGAAAACTAATCCCTGCAAAGAAGTTGCTTGTAAACGAAACTGTGGAGATATACCCGATACAAGACGTCAACAGTTATTTATTTTTTATTGGAATCTTGGCAGTTCTCAACGCCAAAGAGACTGGATATCTAAATGCGCTATAAAAAAGAAAGTTGCTCAACATACAACAGATAAGGGTGATTCATCCAGAAGAAATGTTACATATGATTATTATATAAATGAAGGAGATTGTAATGTTGGGATTTGGTCGTAGAAGTAAGTACACAACCTTCCTTGTTAATAGTAGTTTATTGTCTGGCTCAAAATATATCATGAACGTAATTACATGAATTAGTAGCGGGTCAGCATAATGTAATACGTACTTATAGACACACTTCACCTCCGGGGGTGTGTTAAAAAAAAATACAAACATATTTGTATTTTTTCTTTCTTTTCTTTTTTGTAGTTCTTCACATACACAATTCTATAAAAACTAATTTATAAAATTCGTAGACTATTTAATAATCGCAATCATATTACTTACTACAATTTATTCATAAAAAGGGCGCGTCCTATTTTTATGAACTATATCAATTTTATTATTATTTCTTATTCTAACATTACATCCTAAATCTTCTATTACTACATTTGGACCTTTATATAACATATCCAATTTTCGATTTGCTTCATTTTTTACAAGTAGTAAATCATCCTTATTATAATTTATGGAATTAACAGTGTTATCATAAGTTTCTTTTCTCTTATGTTTATTTGACAATAAGTTTTTCTTTGCATCTGCGTGAGCTAACTGTAATCTGTATTTAAGTTGTAAAGGATAATCATCACAATTGTATAAAGGTTCTACATTATTATAAATTTCAGAAGGTAGGTGACAAAGTTTACCAAAAACTAGTTCATATGGCGTGTAGTTTGTTTCAGAATGCACAATGTTATTAAAACTAAAGCACCAAAATGGTAGCCAATAACTCCATATATCGGGATAATTTTCACATTGAATTCTTAAATATGTTCCTAAAGATTTGTGCGTGTTCTCAAGAGCACCTATTGACTGATGATGATAGGCTGTTGAAGATAATTTTTCAATTTTTAAAATTTTACATACCTGTTCCATGATTGTAGAAATGAACTCTGTCCCTCTATCAGTGGCTATAGTCTCAGGAATCCCAAATCTTAAAATAAAATGTCGTACAAATGCATCAGCTACAGACAAGGTTTCTTTATTTTTTAAAGGAATCGCTTGAACAAATTTTGTTAACTCACACTGTATGGTCAATATGTAATTATTATTATCTGTATCCCTATCTAAAGGTCCTACTAAATCTAAGTACACTTTTTCAAATGCTGAAGAAGCCGTTGTTGTTATCTCCATCGGTTCTTTAATATAACGAAAATATTTCGTCTTTTGACATTTAACACATCTCTTTACAAAATCTTGAACGTCTCTTTCCATATTTGGCCAATAGTAACGTCTTTTAATAGTATTTACCATTCTGCGCACTCCAGCATGACCACTGGATGGCAATAAATGGAAGTCATTCATAACTATTTTCTTTTCATTATCGTTAGTTATTCTCATTACTCCTCGTAAAATACATAATCTTGGTCCGGACCATTTTTCTAATGACTTTATTTCTTCGCAAACATTTTTTATAAAATCAATATTATCTTTATCTTTTATTATGCAAATTTCACCTATATTATTATCATTACAAAATAAACTTAATTTCTGCACAAATTCGGCTCGCGAGAAATGCGCCTTAAAATTAAGATTAATGCATAACAATTTTTTACTTGATATCAATGCAAAACATTCAATTTCATTGGTTACTTGATCGTCATTCCTTATTTTAATTATTTCTTTCTCTTCCATAAAAACTATTTCATACGAATAACATGGTTTTCTTAATATATCTACGATTCTCGGTTGATCAGGCCGATCATCAGTAGATTTACTAAGATCCGTATTATCACAGTCATTCTTCCTTTCATTCTCAATATTCTCATCAATTTGTTTTCGTTGAGCTCTCGTCAACACACTAACAACTTGTTCGTGCATATTTTTTAAATCATCTGATGTCATATTTATTCTCGACAAAGCATCTGCAACTGTATTATCTTTTCCTTTTACATAGACTATTTTAAAATTGTATTCCTCTAATGTCAATCTAAATTTAAGCAGTCTACTGGATGGGTCTTTCATGCCAAATAAATAAAGTAATGGTTTGTGGTATGTCATGATTGTGAATTTTCTCCCAAAAACATATGGCATAAAATATTTGACTGACCAGACTATGGCTAGTAGTTCTTTTTGTATAGTTGGGTAATTCCTCTCGGCTTTGTTTAAAGGCCTACTTGCATATGCTACTGGTTTTAAATTTTTATTGCATAGCACAGCGCCAATAGCAGTTCCTGAAGCGTCTGTTTGTATTACAAATTAATTTTCTTCTGAGAAGTCTGGATACTGCAATATTGGTGTAGACATTAATACATTTTTTTAAAATATAAAGCTCTTTTGACATTCCTCAGACCAAATAAATGGTTCATTTTTTCTACGCAATTTGTTTAACGGAAAAGTTATGTCTGCAAATGATTTTATAAATTTACGGTAATAGTTGCAAAATGCTACAAAACGTTTAACTTCTATGGCATTTTTCGGGGTGGGATATTCTTTTAAGACGTTAGTTTTATCCGGATCAGGTAAAACACCTTTTTCTGTAACTACATGACCGAGATACAAAATTTCCTTTTCCAAAAAATTGCATTTTTGTGGGTTTAACTTTAAATTAACTTTTCGTAGTCGTTCCATTACATTTGTCAAATTTTTATTATGTGTAATTAAACTTCGGCCAAACACAATCAAATCGTCCAAATAAATAAAACATTGATCAAAAGATAGACCAGACATTGCAACTGACATCATACGACTGAACGCACTTGGACTTATCTTGAGACCCATCGGTAGACGCTTCATTTGGTACTGTCCTGTGCTAGTTGTAAAAGCTGTTAATTTACGACGGTCAGGATTCAAGGTCACTTGAAAATAACCTTGCTGAAGGTCAAGGTGACTAAAGTAAATTGCGCCAGAGAGCGAGTCTAGAATTTCATTAATGTTAGGTAGGGGGAATTTGTCATCGCATACTACCTCATTCAATTTTCTATAGTCTACGACCAATCGCCATTTCCTTTCTGTTCCTTCTGTATTTTTCTTAGGTACTAATAATATTGGACTTGACCATTCACTGTTACATTCTTCTATAATGTCATTTTCTAACATATTATTAATTTGATTAGCTATCTCCGGTTTTAATGCTTGTGGCAGTCTGTATGGTTTGACATAAATAGGAGTACAGTTAGGTTTAATAGTAATGGATTGTTCGTAAATATTTGTTGTTGTCAGCTTGTCACCAGAAGTACAAAAAACATCTGATTACTTAGCACAAATAGATTCAATTGACTCTTTTTCTTCTTTTTTCAAATGGCTTAGATTTAATTCCGATAATATTTTTTCTACTCTGTTAACATCAATATTACAATTATTACTGAATTCACATATGTAATAATCTTTTAAAGATTTTAAATCTGGTGTAAAAACTGGCAAGCACAAATCCTTTTTACTAACATTTAATATTTTAATCGGAACTCTATTGTTTCGTACACTTACTAACGCATTTGCAAGAAATACATCCTTTGATAACTCTTTTCCACATACAACAACATCCTCGTTCATACATTTTTCTAAATAAATATAGTGTATTGATTCTGATCGTGCCGGTATTGTAAGTATTTCTCTAGTCCTGTCATGTTCACTAACCAAATTTAAAAAATATTCGAACGCATTTTTATTTAGTGTTAAAATATTGGTATTGAGATCGATATTTGCTTGATATTTATCAAGAAAATCCAAACCTAAAATACCGTCGGCTTTTAAGGGCAATGTATCAAAAACTAAAAACGTATGTTGAAATTCTACATTGTTATATTTATTTAGTGGTAATATCACCGAACCTTGAGAACGTGTTTGTCCTCCAATACCATTTATTAATGTATCATCCCGATGTACTACAGATCTGTTTGGCAATACTGTCCTTTTTACAATCGAAAGTGTAGCGCCAGTATCGATAAGCCAATAGTATTTAATTTTATTGATGTATAATTGATGTAAAGTGACATACTTTGCATCACCATTGCATGATAGTACAAAATTCTTAAGATCGAAAAAACTGCACCGAATTTTTAGTTTCTATAACATTCGCACTCTCTTCTTTATCTATTTCATTGCTCTGTTCCACAGTATAAACGTTTTGAGCCCCTCTACGATTGTAGCTTATGCCTCTTGCGCCTCTACCTCGTTGACCTCTATTATAGTGGGTCATGGACTGTCGAAAATTCCCTCTAAAATCGGTGTAATTTCCACGTCGCGAACCTTGTCCCTGATAATAATTATTACGATATTGGCCATGATTATTAATATTGAAGTTACCACGATGGTATCGATTTCCATTCCCGCGTCTAGCATTATAAAAATGACCTCGTCCTTGCTTAGCAACATGTATGACGTTACCTGATTGGGGTTGGGATGTAATTTCTTCATCCTTAGCTGCTTGGATGGCGTCCTTCAAGCTGCTGTAGTCACGAGCGGCGATGACCGTAGCCAGTCTGGAGTTGCGCAGGCCGTCTGAAAACCGTTTAATAGCAAATTTTTCATTTAATGGCTTTAATACCGAAAATGCCTCAGCATTGCCATTTGCCTGAGAAATTGTTAATTCTGTAAATAATCTTTCAACAGCAGTTCCATACTCGTCGATGGTCTTTGAGTCTTGTTTAACATTTTGTAACTGTGTTTGAATGGCCATAAAAGATTTTTTGGTTAGGCAATGTTTTTTCAAATCTACGATTAAATCTTGAGTTGATTTATACGAAGCTGATAAACGTAATTTGGCATTTTCAGACAGTCTACTTTTGGTAACAAACGTAATTAACAATAACTTACCTTTATCATCGATCATGTCCGCATACATCTCCACAGCATCTATAAGTCTCTTTGTCGTAACTTCGGTACCGTCCATTACTGGAATCAAACTACACGCCTCTCTTAAATCAAACTCCATTTTGTCGCTCTTTGTTATAGGAATAATACATAAAATATTTATTTCCTCAGTTAGTTTTCTTCTCCGTTCGAAAATATCAGTAGCTGACGAAACAATGCCAGCGTCTTTCTTTGTTTCTAAAAAGGAAAATATTTCCTCACACTTACTATATATCAAATTGGTTTCTTCCAACTTTGTCTCAGTAGTTTTACACGTATATCTACTTTTTCCTTTCTTAACTAAATATTTTCGTATCTCTAACAAATTATTATAATATTCAATCAAACTCTCAATCATACCTAACAACTTTAAACTTCATTAAATCTTCGTAATTAATCTAATGCCAAACTAAAAACAGCTTTATGCAAAAACATGCAGGTAAAGTTCAAGTACAACAATATGCAACGCAAACAGTTTATAACTTTTTATAACTTTTTTTTTATTTATTTATTTTAAACCTAAATCTCAGTTTAAACTAAATCTTACTTAACTGTTACTCTAAAACATTCTCACTATTACGTTACTCACATCATACATATGAAGAGAAAAAAAAAAACACATTTTGAAATATAAGTTCGCGTACATACTTCATAGCTTTCTTAGGCAGTCGATTCTTCATCCTGCACTCTTCCTCTTAATGATGCTCTGATGCGCCGATCCGCTTGAAGACCAATTTCCTCCTGGATCCATTGGCGGTGACACTTCTTGTAGAATCGGGCAGCGAAGTATATAGCAAACAACATGATGGTGGCCAGTACCACAAAGGTCACGATGCTGAGTCGGTCCACGTGGCTTCCAATGTCCTTCACAGTCGCGTCGTTGTTGCCACCCGCAGCATTTTGGTTAAGGAACACCTCTTCTTTTTCAACAGTTGATCTACACATTTTTACTTATTTCTTCATATTTGTCGCCGAAATAACAAAACTCACTCGTAGAATCCCTTAGCAGAGCCCTCTGGCAGGGTCGCCATGTAATGTTGGGATTTGGTCGTAGAAGTAAGTACACAACCTTCCTTGTTAATAGTAGTTTATTGTCTGGCTCAAAATATATCATGAACGTAATTACATGAATTAGTAGCGGGTCAGCATAATGTAATACGTACTTATAGACACACTTCAAGATGAAAGAAGACAAGTATGTCAAAAATTTTTAATAAATACTCTTGATGTATCGCAAAGGTTTATTTTATATACTCTTGATAACACTATCGAAGGATTTGCAAAGAAAGATGAAAGAGGAAAAAATGGCGGTGGGAACAGAACTGCAGAAAATATAATAAACCATGCCAAACAGTTTATGACATCCATACCTTTGGTACCATCTCATTACTGCAGGAAGGATTCCAACAAGCTTTATTTACCGGATCACTTCAAAAATATATCAAACATATCGCATTTACGATAAGAACTGTAAAGAAGAAGGCGTAAAGAGCATGTCTTTCAAGGTTTTCTCAAATTGGTTAAAAGACAATTATAATATAGGGTTTCATGTTCCCAAAAAAGATAAATGTATGGTGTGTATGGCACAGACATTTGATGTAAAAAATTGTGATGAGATGGCAAAATTTGATAATCACATGCAAGAAAAAGAAGAATCCTATAAAAGGTTTCAATTTCACCAAAAACTTAATGCTATGGATCCTAGCGTAATATGTGCAAGCTTTGATATGCAAAAAATTCTTAACACACCATACGGTGAAAACATGGCGCTGTACTACTCCAGAAAGATAGCTGTTTACAATTTAACAATATACGAAAGTAATACTCAGATGGGTTATTGTAATCTATGGTCAGAAGTTAATGCTCGTCGTGGGGCTAATGAGGTTTCAACATGTTTGTACAATTATCTTCAAGAGGTGGACAAACGTGGAAACGTAAAGACAGTACTGTTGTACTCTGATTCATGCTTTGGACAAAACAAAAATAAGACTATGTTGAGTATGTTGAGATATTTTTTGTCCATTGCTGCTAATTTGGAGACAATCCAAATTAATTATCTCATTCCTGGCCATACATTCATGCCAGTTGATAGCATGCATGCTACAATAGAGCGCGCTGTAAGAAAAACTACTATCTGGGCACCTTCTCAATGGCCTACTGTCATAGAACTGGCACGTAAAAAACCAACCCCATACCAAGTGTCCATTTTAGAGGGCAAAGACTTTTTAGGATTCGATGAGATTATGAGCAAAACTTTTAAAACTAAAACTAAATTTCAAATATCTAAATTGTGCATTGCAACATTTAAAAAGACGAATCCCGATGTTCTGTTTATTAAAAAATCTATGCTCACAGATGCTTTAACAACTTCAGTGCCCTTGGGTAGTTTAAACAATACTCAACCAAAATTTAATTTGTATTCAACTAAACTCCCTGTTTCAATTCAAAAATATAATGACCTCAAGAAATTAGTCGAGAAACAAATAATACCCAATTGTTATTCTCATGAATATTTGCAATTAAAACACGACAAAAAAATAAAAGATACTCTAGGTGAAACTGATGAAGAGGACGAAGTGTAGCAGACTGAATGTAGAAACCATATAAGATGATGCTCGGCAGACTGATTTATGAAAATAATGATGAAGAGAAAGTGCATACAAGAGACTGATTATAGATATTAATAATTAAGACAAATTATAAGTAAGTGATTGTTGAAAGCAATAAAGAGAAGGTATAGCAGACTGATTTATGTAACTAATGAACAAAGAAGGAAAAGTAACATGATGATTATTTTTATTTAGTTTAAAAACAAATACTGAATTTAGCAGATTCAGAAACTAATGAAGAAGAAAAACTATGGCAGGCTGATTGTTAAACTATTGAAGAGAAAGTGTATACTTATTAAAATAAATGAAGAAGAGAGATAAGAACAGACTGAATTTATGTAACTAATAAAGAAGAAGAATTTTTTCGGACTGATTATTAAATGAAAAAAGAATAAAAAATATTGCAGACTGATTTTTTTGTGTCATTACATTCTTTAAATTAAAATAAAACAGTTAAGAAAAAGATACAGTATTTTATTGTTTTTACATCTCTGACTCTTATTGTATTTAAAACATTTCAAATGTAGAAAGTTATTTCATTAAAAGTTCATACAGCTAAATAGCCCTGTAGAGTTTATCGTTTCTTTGAGATAGAGCAGATGCGCTGCATGGAAACTGAAGTCCACTTAAATAAGCCATATATTATATCTTACTGATACAACATTTCTGCAGCTCGATATTAAAAAATCAATTGCTGTAACTAGTCAAAAGTCAATGAAGTAGTAACTCTAGAATATTCCAATCACCTTTATTAAATAAAGTTTAATTAGTACAAAAACATGTAAAATTTCAGCTTTCTAACTTTCTTAATTTAAGATTTATTAATTTTTAAAATAGTTTTTTTGCTCTGGTGTAAAATCGGACTTTTTGAGATACGACAAAATCGCTTTCTTCCTTCGATGTATAAATGCCTAGTCAGATTACTCGTAACCTGATTACGATGTATTTCGAATAATACATTATGCAAAAACAAACACAATATCAGCAGTAGTCATTTAATTTTAACTTGATATTATTGATTTTAGGGGTACGTTTAGCTAATATAAAACCTTTAGTAGGATGAGGAAAATATTTTTTGATTCAGTTAAACATAATGACTTGACTTACGACAGCAGTTTTTTAAGAATAAAAAAACAGCACTTTTTCGTAATTCACTTTTGATTACTTAATTTCATCTTTCATATTGTTACTTCCTAAATTTGGTTAGAATTTATTGGGTTTGTTTCATCAATCATCAACAGCCCGTTATAGTCCACTGCTGGACTTTGAACCTCCTCGACATTAGTGGAGGGTTTTGCCATTATCTCCACGCTTGGCAGGCGGGTTGGAGATCGCAGTTTAAAAGTTGATGTCTAACAGAGAGCGCTGCTGCTCGTCCTCTGTTGAATGTGTAGTCCCTAAGTCGCCTCTTACGACAACCACGGGATGAGTAGGAGTGGTGACATATGTATTCTATTCTACCGTCACCACACGGCCAACTGGGTTTGTTTACTTTATTGTAATACAAACGAGATTTATTGATGTTTAGAATATTATATAAAGTTAGATTGATAGTTTCATAAGTAACTAATCAATAAAATTATTACTAACTTGACAGCAAAAACAAAAGCCATTTCAGAATTTACTCCACCATGCAATGCTCATGAGGTGAGACGGTTTCTTGGACTCGCGAGCTTCTTCAGAAGATTCGTCGGGGGATTTGTAGTAATAGGTAGACCATTGACGGCTCTTCTGAAGAAAGACGTCCCATGGCGCTGGAGCAGTGAACAGTCAGAAGCCTTTGACAAATTAAAACGGGTACTAGTAGAAAGACCAGTGTTAGCAATTTATAACCCGACGTATGAAACTCAACTCCACACGGATGCAAGCAAGATAGGCGTTGCTGGAATCCTTATGCAGAAAGATCCTACAGGTATTTTAAGACCAGTTGCATACTATAGTTGGCAAACGACTCCAGACGAACAAAAACTGCACTCATACGAGCTCGAGACTCTCGCTGTCATATCTTCTTTGAGCAAGTTCCGCGTCTATCTTCTAGTAGTAAAGTTTAATGTTGTTACTGACTGCAACGCCCTCCGCACAACGTTGACAAAACGTGACTTAGCCCCACGGATCGTTCGTTGGTGGTTACAGTTCCTCGAAAATGACTGCGATATAGAGTATAGATCAGGTGAAAGGATGGCACATGTTAATGCCTTGAGCAGGTCTCCCGTTATAGGTGAAGAAGACCCTAGTCATAGATTAGACATACTCGCCATTGGTTCTGACGATTGGTTAACAACAGATCAGCAGTCAGACGATGATATAAAACGTATTTCTGAAATACTAAACGATCCTAAGACCAAAGAGACTACTGAAATCTTTAAAAACTATAAACTAGTTAATGGCCGTGTTTATAGAGTGCTTGACGATTGTAGTATACGCTGGTTAGTTCCTCGAGGTGCTCGGTGGCAATTGTTGAGAGCTAACCACGATGACATAGGCCACTTTGGCTACGATAAAACTTTGGGACGCATCAAGGCTAATTACTGGTTCCCAAAGATGAGACGCTTCGTTAAAAAGTATGTAGCTGCGTGTGTTGAATGTGCCCATCATAAATTACCAAGTGGTAAGAAAGCAGGTGAACTACACCCTATCCCAAAAGTGGAAATCCCCTTTGACACGATACATGCAGACCACTTGGGACCGTTTATTAAGACTAAACGGGGTAATGCTTATATTCTAGTAATAGTTGATGCATTTACAAAATTTGTTAATTTAAAAGCTGTGCGAAACACAAAATCTGCTACAAGCATTAAAGTTTTCCGTGATTATTTTAGTTATTTTGGAACGCCTAATCGCCTTATCACTGATCAGGGAACCAGCTTCACCAGTGGAGCTTTCAAAAACTTTATCGGGTCAACCGGGATAAAACATGTGTTAAACGCTGTATCGATACCACGAGCGAACGGTCAGGTGGAGCGGTACAACCGCACTATCTTGGCGGCACTTGGGGCAATGAATCACGATAAACCAAATATAAACGGTATCTGGGATGAACATTTACCTGACATCCAATTAGGGATTAATACTACCATACATTCTACCACTAAAAAGACACCAACCGAACTTCTGTTTGTAAGGACGGTTACTAATCCGTCCCAAAGCGTATTCAACGAAATAATTTCTGAGACAGCTCCTACAACACCAGAATCGCTGCCAGAAATAAGATCTAAAGCTAGTGAACTAATTAAAGAACAGCAGGTTAAGGATAAAGATGCTTATGATGCACGTCGAAAGAAAAATGTAGAATTTAAGAAGGGCGATTTAGTCAGGGTCATACGTGCAACTACTGGAATTGAGGGGCAATCTAAGCAACTTGAACCTAAATATAGAGGGCCATACCGAATTAAAAAGGTACTTCCGAATGACCGGTACATAGTAGAGGACACGCCAATTACACGAAAGGGTAAACGTTACGAAGCCATCGTAGCCGTAGACAAAGTCTTCCCATGGCTATCTGTCACGCACTCTACTTCTCCCGATGAGGAGTCCTCTGATGATAATGAATCCGATCATAATGAGTCTGATTCCTCGTAAATAACTTAATAACGCATCATGTCACTGTCACCCTTCGATATGTTATGTGTATTCGATATAATGATGTAATAATTAAATGTCTTAAGTAAGATAGGTTATAATGTCGAATTGTATTAAGGTAAGGACATGATCACATTGCCAAATAATTAAATTTCAAATATGAATGTGAATGCGTAATTCATATGTATAATTTATTCTTTTGAATAATTAGTTAAATGAAAGCTATGAATGAAGTAAAGCCATTGTTGTGCTAGTTAGAGTCATGAACTAGCATAGCGATAATAATGCATTTGCCGGTAACGGTCAGCGTCATGGACCGGGCACAAACATTGATATTCATAATACACCCTAGTTAAGGTAATGAACTAGTTGGTGTTAAAACGTTAAGTTAAGGAGATTATGTAAAAAGGTCAGCGTCATGGACCGGGCACAAACATTGTTATATTTATAATACACCCTAGTAAGGTCATGAACTAGTTGGTGTTAAAACGTTAAGTTAAGGAAATCATGTTATTAGGTATACAAAAATCAAACGAGTTTATGTTTCAGCAATTATGTAATTTGGTTTAAAATGTGTTAATAATCTTCAATAAACTAGTTAGACAACTATTAATTTACTAGCCTGCGGATATGTAGATAGTTATACATTATATTTAATTACATTATATTCAGTATGTTTTACTTATTGTAAAGTAATACTTAGGGTCTAACTAAGGGACTCGTTAAAAGACGGATGGCCGAGCTGTTGTAATTTATTGTAATCTAATATACTTCTAATAATGATTTACTGTTATAATCAGTACTGGAGACTTATTATAAATAGTTGTGTTGCTGACTCCTCATTGATTGGTTTAACGCTGGCCAATGGGAAGCCAGCTGCGTCAGTCATTATAGTAGTAGTGGGGAGATTTCGTTATCGGGGACATTGGGTAAGAAGCGCACTTTGGCTCCAGATTGATAACTAACAACGTCGGTTAAACTAAAGTGCCGTCCTTAGTTAAGATATAATTATTGTGTACAGTTTAGATTAGTTATAACTATTGTGAGCGGTATCTCGAAAAATACAGAAAGTGAAGATTTCTTCTTGGTTTCAATTACAACCCAATACCTTCTTAGTTTATTACACGGTGTGATAATAAAACGAACTCCAAACAGTACTTATAACTGCGTTTTTGAGCACTGTGTAAATATGTCGAGACGTCGGATACCGGAAGAAATAATTCTTCGCATGTTTTGTCGGTACAATATCATTATTCCGGAAAATGGCAGAGTGTGTGAAGAACACCTACACCAAAACAATTGGCATTTACTTTACTTTGATAAGCAAATTATGTATAGATTTCTAATTATCTTTCTTAAAAAATGTTTAGCCAATAAAGATTAAAATACTGCTGTTAAATCAATCCTTGTTACTTATTAATCCAAATTTTTCCTAATATGATACACGTAGGGTTGATTTTTCTAGTTCAAAAATAGTGGTCGACAGCCGGTAATTTAATGGCCGAAAACTAATCAATATGGCCGTAAACACCTGTTTATATGGTATAGTACCTGTATATATTCGTATAAATGGTAATATTTTGGTATTTTTTATATAAATACAGGGTTTCAACAATGCTATTTTTGCTTTAGTTTAAGAAACTACTATAATAAGATGATTGGGCACAGATCTTTTCATATCGTGATAACAATTTGTCCATGGATATTTTAAATGTTGAATTTGTAATTTACTTAAAGTTGTCGTAAAGGGGTTATTTTACCCAACATCGCAATTACATTTCCTGGAATAGTTAGAATTTACAAATTCACTCCATCGTTATTTCTTTTCATATTTTATGTAGTTTATCAAAATAATCTTATATCAATGTTTGTTACTCATATTAAACAGTACTGTACCGTTATTCAAAGCCTTATACATGAGAGTAGCATCCGTTTCCGGTTCGAGTACTAGACATGACTTTCGGTCTGGTCACGTGACCCGTAGTACCGCAATCGCGCCTTCCGCTGCTATAAGACACTAGCGCCACCATAGGCAGCTCGAAGGATCATTCGTGTCATTGGCGTTTTAGTTTTCGTCCGAGACGGTCGAAGAACTAGCTCCGCTATTTCGAAGCCGTCTCACTGGTACTAGTGACTCAAAGTGAATACTTTGGTAACATAAATTGTAGTAAAATGTTATCTTCACAAGAAGTAGGTAAGTTATCTTTAATAAAATTTAAGCTATTAAAGTCATAGCAGCATCGACTGAATAATGGTAATTATTCAAACATACCAAGAAAACTTACAGTTTTTATATGTTTTAAACGGTGTTACTGTTCGGAGATAGATTGTTCTCAATCTACTCACACTTAAAAAAAAAACTTATTTAAATAACGTTAGTTTTACGGGTTTTCCGTTAGACGTGTGTACATTTTTAAAATAAACGGGTCTGTCCGCGGCCAAGGAAAATATCAAGGCACCGGGAAGAAGGATATGAAAACGACAAAAAAGAACGTGAAACGTGCTAAGTTCTTTATCGAGTAGTCACGTTCGTCGAAAAGACACGTAATCTTTGCAATGCTGAGTGAGTACAAAGGAGAACATTCAGGCTTCATACGTTTTTGGGCCGTTTTTCAAAGTGCTGGCCAATAAAAATAATTGCTACGTACGTTTAGAAGTAGCTATTTGGAGAAATAGTCACTACGGCACCAAAGTTGTAGGATTGATGTGAGCCAAGTTATATAAGTCAGAAGATTCGTTATTTTCATACAATTGCTCATTTCTGAAAGTCTTTGAAAACAGAAAGTAATGATAGATATTGCAAAAATTAATGATCTGAAGAAATTTACATTATGGCACGAATACTCTGGACATCATTACATTACAGTTAGACAACCGACATTTTTATACTTCTATCTACGTATAAAAATATTTGTGATAAGGCCATTTGCGGTTAAGTTATGATACTTATAATGATATAGTGATTAGCAATAAAAATACCACGCGGGATCACTCCGAAGTTCGTTAGGTAACAAAACAACAATGGCGTCACAAACACAATAGCTAAACCGCTGCAAAGGGACCGAACCGAAGTGAGCCGCAAACGTTGTCTACTTGTTCACTCTGCCGGCGTGTGAGTGAGTGAAATAGCGATATTAAAGATGACTTGATAAAAAACACTTTCTCCCAGTTATCCATGCGACCTGCGTTACATCGGACGGCTACCAGCTTGCGTTTACGTAAGTCATCATCATCATCTATACGGTCAATCCCGGTTGCGTCCAAAGCCGTTGCTTTGGAGCCCAGGGTCCGCTTTCCTTGATTTGCTCCTCCACTTCGCGCGGTCTTGAGCGTCTCTAGTTGTGAGATCATTGGCTCGCATGTCAGCCCTCACAACGTCAAGGCAGCATTTCTTGGGTCTACCCCTTTTGCCAGGACCTGGCGGTGGCGGCATGGCCAGACATTTGTTTCCTACGTAGCTTGCCGGTTTCCGCAAAACATGGCCGTACCAGCGTAGGCGACTCTCCTGCAGTTTGTCTGCAATATCACGGACACGAAGGCTACCGCGGATGCGCGAGTTCCTCACGCGGTCCTTACGCGTGACTCCGCACATCCACCGCAGCATATTCATCTCCGTGACACGCAGCTCCTGCTTGTGTCGCTCAAGTAGCGGCCATGCTTCGCTGCCATATAAAAGAACAGGCCTAATGATGGACTTATAGATCTGTCCTTTAAGCTCAACCGGCATTCTGGGGTCACAAATGACACCAGTCACCTCTCGCCATTTGGCCCACGCAGCAGCAATGCGTGCTTTGACGTCGCAATCGATGTCTCCGGACGCGTGAAGTACAGATCTAAGGTATTTGAACTGGTCCTTGCGCTCGACCTTGTCTCCGCCTATGCGAACGGGTGTTGGATCTGTAGAGTTACAAGCCAGGTACTCGGTCTTCGCCACATTGAGTTTCAGACCACCGCTCTCAAGCGACTGCTTCCACTCGTTCACCCGTCTCACCAGCCTGCCCCTGTCCGCGTCCACCAGTGCGATATCGTCAGCATACATCAACAGCCATGGCGGCTGCTCATGTGAGTCTCTGATGCTGTCTGACACAACGTCTAATATCACACTGAACAGAAACGGACTGAGGACGGAACCCTGGTGTACTCCGACGGTGATAGGGAACGGTTTGGTGTCGCCAACAGCGGTCCGAACCATAGAATCGGAGCTGCGGTACATGTCCCGAATAATGTCAATATATGCCTCGGGGACCCCTTTGGATCTCAGTGCCCACCAGATCACCACTCGAGGGACACAGTCGAAGGCCTTCTGCAGATCAAGAAAGAGCAAGTGCAGAGGCGTGTTCTTCGCCCTGTATCTCTCCATGACGGTCCTTAGGGCGAAGACAGGGTCCATAGTACCGTTGCCAGGACGAAACCCACATTGACACTCCGAGACATCACACTCCTGTCGGATCCGGGAGTCCACAATCCGCTCAAGGAGCTTCATGGTGTGAGACATGACCTTTATACCGCGGTAGTTGCTGCACTCTTGCACTGATCCCTTGCCTTTGAAGACCGGAGTAATAATACTCATTCTCCATTGGCTCGGGATCAGCCCGCTTAAGAGTATGCAGTTGTAAAGGTAGGTTAGGATGTCCATACCAAGAGGGCCCATCGCCTTCCAGGCTTCGATTGGGACTCCATCGGCTCCGACAGCTTTACGATTCTTCATGCGGCGAAGAGCAAACTGGACTTCTTCAGGCGTTACCGGTGGTACTAGTCCCTGATTCGGAGGGAGGTCCGGTGGCTGCACCTCTTTGTGCTGTTTATTCAGCAACTCGTGGAAATAAGAGCGCCATCTCTCCTTCACCGCGAGGTCCTCGCATAGCAGGTTGCCCCCAGGGTCTTTAACACAGCGACACTGGGAAATATCCTGTGCCGCTTTGACCCTGGAGCGCGCTAACTTATAGATTAGCTTTTGCCCCTCAGACGATTCCAACTTGTCATAGAGCGTATGAAAGTGGTCTCGCCTGGCTCTGGCTACAGCTCTCTTAGCAGCGCGTTTTGCACCCTTGTACGCGTCGTGGTCTTCAGGAGATCTGGACGCTTGCCACTTTTAAAGAGGGCTTTCTTCACCCTAATCTCCTCTTGGACTGAGTCGTTCCACCACCAAGTCTCCGTGTCACATTTGCGACCACCCTGAGATAAGCCGAGCACCGCTTTCGCTGCATCAGTGACGGTTGCCTGAATCCTATCCCAGTATTTTTGGACTGGTTCGCCATCACTACCGTCGCACTTGTCGCCGATAGTTAAGGCGAACTTCTGGGACGTGTCTTTATCAAGCTTCCACCATCTGATTTGGCGTCGGCAGCGCTCGATACGCTTGATCTTGGGCTTTACGCGGAGATCCATGACAAGTAGACGGTGTTGTGCAGCGAGACTCTCACCGGGTATGACTTTGCAGTTGGCCACTTTACTGATGTGGTGTCTCCTGGTGAGTAGGAAATCGATCTGAGTGGCGTGCCTCCCGCTCCTGTAGGTGATAAGGTGCTCGGTTTTCTTTTTGAAATACGTGTTCACAATGGCAAGGTCAGCAGCCGCACACGTCCTGAGGATATCCCCACCTTCTGCATTACGACCACCGTACCCATAACCACCATGAACACGCTCAAACTCCTCACACCGTTCACCCACATGACCGTTCAGATCGCCACCCACAACAATCCCCTGCGACAACGGGATACCGCTAAGCACTCCACCGAGCAGACCCCAGAACGCCATTCTCTCAGCCTCGCCACAACCGGCCTGTGGCGCGTAAGCACTTATCAAGTGGGTGACAACCCCTTCGACGAGCACCCCCACGACCATCAGCCGATCGCTGTAGCGTTTCACTTCCAGAATGTCGTTCTGCAATCCTTCGGAGAGGACCACGGACACCCCATTCGCTCCACCAGGTGCACCCGTGTAGATCAGTTTGTAGCCATTCCCAATTAACCGGGATCTGCTGCCTTTCCACCGAGTCTCCTGCAGGAACGCCACGTCCACCCTCCGCCTGAAGAGTACGTCAGCCAACTCCCTCGCGCGTCCAGTTAGCGTGCCAATGTTTAAAGTCGCGAAGCGGAGTTTCCGGTGTGGGGCTCGCGTCTTTGGCCGTGCCCGCCCGTGGCACGGTAGCCCTAGCCCACTTGTCACAAGAGTCGGGCGATGCTCCTGCGCGCCGTTTTGCGGCGGCGCCCTATCGGTGACAATCTCTGTTCTTTTTTGCACCATGTTGTGTGGCAGGGTTGGCTTTTACAGGAGCGACTGCCGTCCGACCCCCCAACCCCGAAGGGAAAGCCTGCGCCAGAGCCTCGTCCGTTGTTTGGCAGGTGCACCGACTGGCAGGTGAGGTTGGCTTGGGCCCAAAAGGTCTTGGTTGGGCCCCTTACAACCTTGCGTTTACGTAAGTAATACTATATTATATATACTATACTATACTATACTATACTATAAAAAATTGAAATTCAAGATGGCGGCCGCTACAAAATGGCGGATAACGTAGGTTTTATCAATCCCATCAATATGGGTATCAAATGAAAGGTCTCAACAAGTAGAATACAATTTATTATGCTATATGAATACAATTTGCTATACTATTTATTGAAATCTAAGATGGCCGCCGCTACCAAATGGCTGATAACAATTTTTTATCAATCCCACCAATATGGGTATCAAATAAAAGGGCTTGACAAGAAGAATACAGTGCACTATACAACCTCAATATTTAAGATGGGCGCAGCCACTAAATGGCGTATAATAATAAGATTTAAATTTAGAAATTGAATCTGTAATTTAGGTATCTGATTAATCCAGCCTGAATCCATCACCCAAGTCAAGATTTTGTATCGTGTTGAGGACTGTGTGGCGTTAGGGTGGCTAAAAATGATACGTCGTTAGCGGTACACCACCCAAGTTAAGGTGAAAGGTTAAAACGCGCCGAGAACTGTATGGCATTAGGGTGGATAAAAATGATATGTCGTTAGCGTTTTCCCCTCAAGACTCAGGCGCATCTTGTTGTACATAGCCTTGCCCCTTTATTGGACCTCTGGGGGGGTCGACCGTTTAGATGTACCTTCCGTCCGAATTGATTTCGCAAGAGACGGAGTACATCTTATACACCCGAAAGCCATACAGTTTCCAGCTAAGTACAATTACGGGACGGCTGAAAGAAGAATGTTGCCTTTAATACTATCATGGGCTTCTACAATACATAAAATGCAGGGCAGCACTGTGGATCACGCAGTCGTATACTTAGGTGCGAAACTGTTTGAAGAAGGTCAAGCCTACGTGGCTCTTAGTAGAGTAAGATCTTTGCAGGGACTACGTATAGAGGAGTTGGACTGCAATAAACTAACGGGCAAGAAACCTTGCAATAATGAAGCACTAAATGAATTAAACAGAATGCGAAATAAAAACTAAAAACTAGAAAATAAAAATAGGTAAAAAAACTTTTTAAGTTAAACGGTTTTATGTTAAACATACATTGCAATGTTTGAGATAAATGTACTAAAAACCAAAAAATAATAACATAGATACAGTCGTGGGAATTATAAACATATGCATAGACTAGACTAAAATAAAACCGTGGGGCACGTCAATTGTCTACAAATTATCGACTTAATGTGCGATAGAAGAATAGTTTAATTCGTCGTTAGGCAGTTGGCCCGCAGACGTAATTTACGTAATTTAATTATTGACTGTTTAGACAATTCGTGTTTCTTTAGAGGTGTACAATGGCTGATCAATTGTGTATTAGATGTCGTGAATTACTTGGTGCAAGGCGTAGATACACATTCCCGAGAGGAAGAGGAGGATTGCTCAGATTATAATCGACGAACTGGTGGCAAATGAAGTAAGTACCTACTTATCTACTTCAATTCAATCATTTGCGTTGATGGCGTTTCCTTATAGATTTCGCCAATATCCTTATCTTCTTTACTACCTTATAGTTTTATGATTTGATCTTTTTTTTGTTAAAGGTACAACCGACCGATTAAATTTGCCGTCCATGTTGGCAACGAGTGGAAAGATCACATCAGGCGAGTCTACGCGCTCAACAGCTTCAAGATGAAAATGATGACATACCAGAGGATAACATTGTTCATCAAAGGCAAACAATGACTTTGCCTGGGTTCAAACGAACTCCAAACAGTACTTATAACTGCGTTTTTGAGCACTGTGTAAATATGTCGAGACGTCGGATACCGGAAGAAATAATTCTTCGCATGTTTTGTCGGTACAATATCATTATTCCGGAAAATGGCAGAGTGTGTGAAGAACACCTACACCAAAACAATTGGCATTTACTTCCACTACAGGATAACCTCACAGAGGAGTTTACTGCTGATCAAATAGTTCATACTTTAACAATGAACAAAAATCATATCTCAACCGGTTTTTTGAACTTTGAGCAGTACGAAAACATACATGGTAATGAGTTATATACGTGGATAGGTCTAACTCACGACCAATTCTCTGATTTGCTGGACAACGTAGGCAGCCTGGATCAGCTACGCAACAAGCGCATTCTAATGCACGGTTGGCATCCATATTTAAAATCTCTGAAGCAAACTTCCAAAGAAAACTGAAAATGGGCTTACAAGCGCTTGTAAGTGATTTTGTACCATCCCGTGTCGGATTTGATCATATGACCAGGGAGGAAGTCGCTCGGAGGAACCTCATGGTCCCAGAGCGATTGTTTGGCAATCCAGATAGTCCAAACGAGCAAAGAAAGGCGATCTCTATTCTTGACGGCACATACATATACCTGCAGAAGAGCACTAATTACTTTTTTCAAAGAAAATCGTATAGTAACATTAGTAACCATAAGTTCCGAAACCTATTAAAGCTTTTTTTATATGTTTGTTGTGATGGAACTATAATTGCGGTAGAGGGACCATACGCTGCATCTACTTCCGATGCCCAGATTTTAAACGATGCATTGAATGATAGTGAAGGCGTATTTCATTGGTTTTACGAGCATGGTGACGTTTTCATCTTAGATCGTGGTTTTAGAGATGCCATAAGCAATCTGGAGGCCTGCGAATCTGTTGCACAAATGCCAGAAACAAAACTGCCAAATGAAACCCAGTTAACCACCACCAAGCCAACAAATCTAGACTGGTTACCATTTGCCGCTGGGTAGTCGAAGTGATAAACGGTCGCTTTAAAAGAGACTTCCGTTTATTAAGGTTGGTGCATAGTAATCGAGCATTAAGTAACATGATTGATTACTTCAGGATTGCAGCAGCATTGCTGAACAGCTATCATGTTCTAATTGACAACAATGTGCACGGACGTGATTTACTTGACATAATCCATGAACGCATCAACATGCAAAATCCTCTAGCAGAACTTGTTATAGCTAACAATTACAATAGAAGAAGAGCTCGATTCCAGCCTATGAAATGAAATGAAATGAAATGAAATATTTATTCGTCATCATGGGTATAAAAGTCAGTTGTTACAATTAAAAGGGGCCCAATATGATCTACCTTAAAGGCATACGAATGTTTTATAAAATTCAAATAAAATTATTTAAAAATATCAAATAAAGTAATAATATTCAAATACAATGTCATATAAATTAAATTATTGAGTACATTAAGCATACAGTCTAAACACAAAATAGAGCAGATATGCCTGAATTCAATGAGTTTCCTAGACTCACAGAAGATAATTTGACGATGCTTTAGGACTACGGTGAACACGTACACGCAGATGGTGCTTTCACCATAGAACTCGGGGATATTCCAGCGGAAGAAGTCGGGGAGATGGCTGGACGAGATCTCCTTGTAATACGTGGTCGAATACAATCCAGACATTTTTCGTCAAAAACCTATTACGTCTACATTGCAACAGATACAGCACTTCGTGGAAGACAAGCCATTCCGTATTATTATTGCTCATGTCCCATAGGAAAACGGACAATAGGGTGTTGTTCTCACACCATGACTATCGGATGGTATATGAGTTTCGCACGTCATGAGCAATTAGGTCATCTGCCAGCAGAAGGATTAGAAGATGTTATTGTAACACTACATGATCAATAGAATAGAATTGAATCTTTATTTGCTATAAATGTGGTTACAGTGGGTCTTATAAATAGGTATAATGTCATGTAGATCAGCACTTTTAGCTTTGTCATTTAAAGCATGCAAAATTTATAAATCAATTTATCAAATTAAAACACTCATGAATTTACAAAATTATTATTAATATACATTATTTTATTTATTTTTATTGTCAATTTATTTATTAATATTATTCAATTCCTCTGTGCTATAAAATAATTTACCCATAAGCCAATTTTTCAACCAACTCTTAAACTTTGATAATGGCAATGCTTTTAAGTGTTCCGGTAAGGCATTGAACACCAATAATTAAAGTAATAAACAACATTAAAATCGTATCATGATTTTTCTTTTCAACTAGTCTTTCTTTTAGATCATTAGTTTTTGCAATATCTATCATTATGCTTGTGCATCGTCCGAATAGATTCTGCAAAATAATTATTAATTATTAAAACAAATATGTAGTTACACACGCAAGTGACTCCACTCAATTTACTGAATATTTTAGAGATTTAAATTAAAATAAAATAATTTTTCCTTTTTGTCGTATGGTATCATTTCCTTACTGGTCACCCCGTCGTCGAGGCAACGTCATTCTCGTTTTAGTGCTAATCCGCTCAATACGTTTTTAATTCGTATTTTAGCATCAAATATTGTTTTTCTTCGAATTTTTTCATTAAACCATGCTTAAGTAATGTCTCTCAGGCGAATTTGAGCCTATCAACTAAAAAATTGAAAACTCGGAACGCATGCTGATACGTGTCAATATCGAAACCGGAAAAGCAGTAATGGTAACTCCCATTATTCATCATCCCAAAAGTCTGTTACCAACCGATCAGGTATGTACTTAAACCTTCATAGTTTGCAATAGCGTCTTAGCTTTTTTATGGAAAACGAGTCGGTTCAATAAAATCAAGCATTACTTTATTTATTTATTTCAGCTTTATTTTCCACATAACTCTAACAAAATATATACAGTATGTATAAATAAATATTTCCTTTCATTTTTATTTTTTGTTATGTGGCCCCCCTGCGGGTAAAAGCCTCCTCCATCTCTCTCCATGTTTGCTTATCCGTGGCTGCATCCATCCAATTCTTTCCTGCTACATTTTCTATGTCTTCAGCCCATCTTTTCCTTGGTCTTCCTATGTTCCTTTTGCCTGACGGGCCCTGCCATTTTGTTATTTGATGAGTCCACCTCTTGTCTTTGTATCTTGCTAAATGTCCGGCCCATTTCCATTTCTGTTTCAGACCATACTGAAGAGCATCTGTTAACTTTGTCTTCTTGCGAATATCTATGTTCCTTGTTTTCTGTAGCCTTCTCAGTTTCAAGATTGATCTTTCCATGGTATGTTGACAGGACAAGATTTTTCTTTTGACTCTTTCGGTGTAAACCCATGTTTGACTAGCATAGGTTAGACATGGGAGAATGCAGGAATCCATTATTATCTTTTTCATCTGCGAGTTATAATTTCCCTTAAGTATTTCTTTTTGCATCCAGTATTTTTTCCATGCCAAATTTACTCTCCTATCTATTTCATTTTCGTTGCTTTTTGTGTCGAATGAAACCAGTTTGCCCAGGTAAACATATTCGTCCACATATTCGATTTCCCTTCCTTCAATTTTGATGCTTTTTTTGTGGCTATTTGTCATTATTTTGGTTTTCGATGCATTCATATGTAAACCGGTACTTTGACTTTCTTGATCCAGGCTCTGTAGCATCTTTTCTAGGTCCGAGGCTGATTCACTAAAAATAGCCACATCATCTGCAAACCTTAAGTGGGTAATTCTTTTGTTTCCTATCCACAATCCTTTATTTTTCCAGTTGATTTTTTTGAAGATTACCTCGAGTACGGCAATAAATAGTTTGGGAGAGAGGGGATCCCCCTGTCTCACACCCCTACTGATCTTGAAAGCCTCTCCCTGCCTTTCCAGTTTAACTCTGCTTTCACTTAAGGAATATATGTTCTTTATAATTCGAATATATTTTTCATTTATGCTATTATTTCTTAGGGCTTTCCATATAGAGGAGTGTGTTATGCTGTCGAATGCTTTAGAGTAATCTACAAATGCTATGAACAGTGGGTTCTGAAATTCTTTAAATTTTTCTATTAGTTGTTCTATAACGTGTATGTGATCCATTGTGGAGTAGTACGGTCTGAAGCCGCTTGTTCTATTGGTTGATTATTATCAACTTCTGGTGCTATTCTGGACAGAATTATTGATGAGAAAAGTTTGTATATTGCAGGTAATAAGCTGATGGGTCTATAATTGCCTATATCAAGTGGGTTCCCTTTCTTATAGAGCAGAATTATGCTTGATTGGCACCACTGTGTTGGTATTTGTTCTTTTTCCAAAACTAAGTTAAAAAGTTTAGCCATATGATTCGCTAAGAGAGGCGCACCGATTTTTAGAGCTTCGTTTGTGATTTGGTCGGGTCCCGGACTCTTTTCAGGTTTTAGTTTTTGAATATGTCTGATGATCTCTTCCTCGCTTATAGGGTCAGCTGGTGTTTCTAAATAATTATCAGTACATTCTGCATTGATTTGTTCTTCTTGTGCTGCCTCTTGGGAAGGTTTTTTGTATAGATCTGCATAAAAGGTTGTTGCATGTTTTATTATATTTTTCCTATTCCCCGTTTCGCCTTTTTTATCTTGTAATTTTTGTATCCAGTTCTTGTGTGTTGTCAGTTATAGATCTGCATAAAAGGTTGTTGCATGTTTTATTATATTTTTCCTATTCCCCGTTTCGCCTTTTTTATCTTGTAATTTTTGTATCCAGTTCTTGTGTGTTGTCAGTTCCTTATATGCCCTTTTAGAACTACGAAATTTTAGCATGTTTTTTTCTATCACTGATCTTCTGTGTTCATGATAGTCGTTTCTGATTGCCCTGTTGGTTGTTTTGTATAACTGTGTTAGTTCGCTTTTCATTTCCTTTGACTTCGGTTTTGTGGCCAACAATTTTGTTCTTTTTGAGATTAGGTCGAGTGTTTGTTCACTTATAATTCTTTGTTTTTTGCTGACATTTCTTGTGGCTTCGTCTAGTTTCATGCTTTCCAAAATTTTTTCCTCTAATTTATTACTAAGGAATTGTACATCTTCACTGTTTTCTGTGAATTTGTATAGTGCTGCTGTGTTGTATTTCAATTTTTGTATGTAGCTCTCTTTCTCTTCGGTTGACTTCATTGTATTAGTTCGAGATTTGAATGATCTTCGACTAGTTTTAGATGATTAGATCTTTGGGGAGCATCTTACCATTCTGTGGTCAGATGGAAAATCTATTCTATTTATTACCTCTATATTATTCACTGATTTTGGATTGTTGCTAAGTATAAAGTCGAATTCGTCAGGAGATATCCAAGTCCACTTTCGAGAATCTTTCTTTTTAAAATATGTATTCATCACTGATAGTTTCTTCTCATTAACATATTCTAATAGGCATTCGCCCCTTTTGTTCCGCTCACCGTATCCATATTTTCCCAGTATTATATTCTCATGAGGTTTCGGATGTCCTATTTTTGCATTAAAGTCACCCATTATTAGAATAGTTTTTTCTGCCATCTCTTGCGCCCTCGTTAGATCCTTGTAAAATTTTGTAATTGCTTCTTCGCTTGACTTCTTGGTTGGAGCATAAACCTAGATTAGAGTTAATGTCTCGTCATTTAGTTTAAGTTTTAACAGAGCAACTCTTTCCGAGATACCGAAGAAGCTCACAATGCTGGCTTTAAATGTTTGCTTTACTAGGAATCCCACTCCATGTAATCCGGGTGTTTCGCCTATGTAGCAAAAGATATAGTCTTTGTGTTCTTCTATAGAACATCCCATTTTTCTAACCTCAGAGAGACCTATTATATCCCAGTTTATTTTTCCAATTGCATTATCTAGTTCCAGCATTCTTGTAGTAGTTGCCAGGGATCTTGTATTATATGTGCATATTTTCAAGCAGCGTTTTCTTCTTATTTTTAAGTTTTCTAGGTTAATTCTGTTTGAGTCTTGATTTATATTTGTATTTAATGGAGGGTAGTGGTCGCCTTTCCCCACGGTGACCAGCCGGATTGGGGTGTATTTTTCATAGTTTGGTTTCAATGTAGTTGTGGTTTTTTCCGTTATACGGTTCCGGGCATTAGTGATAGTTAGTTTTTTGGAGTCTCAGATAAAGAGGCTGGTCGTCCTCGTTCAACATAGTGAAGTATATTGGATCTTATGTTCGCATTTCCTGCCCCCTTAACAAATGAAGTTGTTGGATTGTCATTTGTGTTAACTTTCTTTTGGGTTGATGACTTGGGTGAGCCCGATTCTTCACGTTTCCTTTTGTCTCTAATTGATTCTGATGATTTCTTCACTATTAACTTGTCATATTTCAAGAAAGCTATGTTTCCTTTTTTTCTTTCTTCCTCTACTTGTGGTTGTAGCTGCTTACGTTTTTCGAGAACTTTCTTAGGGTAATCTTCTTTAATGTTTAAGCCTGGTGGGAGTTTAGCCTTATTTTTCATTATTAGGTGTTTCTTCCACGTCGAATTGATGGAGACTACAACGGGGCGGTTTTTGATGTTGTTATGCTTGCCAATTCTATAAATGTTGCTGATTTCATGGCTATCTAAATGTGTTCCCGTTTCTATTATTATGTCTTTGATAGAGTCCACCAGCTCTGCTTCCGATTTTACAATCTCGTTAATTCCAAAAAATACAAGGTTTTGTTTTCGTTTCTCTTTTTCCATTGTGTCGAGTTTTAGTTCCAGTGTTGATATTTTGTCTTTGAGTTGAGTATTTTCTTCCGGTAGCATCTTGATTCTTTCATCCAGCGCCTCCATAACATTTTTGGTCACTGAGGCTGTTATGATTTCTGTTTGTAAGTTTAGCTTTTCGTCTAATCTTGACAGCAACAGCTCCATGCTTTTTTCCATTTTTAGGGTAGTTTCCCCTTTTTTTTTGAAATGGTTATATTGGTTCGATGGTAATTTTATTATTGTCGTTGGCAGCACCGCAGTCGTCAATGTCAGAATGATGAAGGGAACGAATGGATTGTCTTTGATTGATGATGAAATGCACTTTTTAGGTTAGTTAAGTTAATGTGTTTGCAGTGTTTTTTATCACGAAACTGATGTTTTACACTGTGATCACTTTGTCTTTTTGTTTTTTATAGCTCACTTTACTTAGTTTTGTACTGATTCTTCTGTAATTTTCACTATTTGCACTGATATTAATTAATATTTGCGGACAATGTTGACGTATGTGTTAGCAATATAAGCGCCGGAACCGGAAAAGAAAATTTAAAAAAAAAAAAAATTATAACTAATGCTGACTACCCGCACTTACACAAAATGGCCATTCAGAGCAGTTTTTGGGTCTGTGTCGTGGCTCAAATAGTACGACATCAGGGCAGTTTATGAGACTGACCCGCGCTTACACAAAATGGCCATTCAGAGCAGTTTTTGCGACTGCGTTGCGGCACAAATAGTACGACATCAGGGCAGTTTATGGGACTGACTTGCGCTTACACAAAACGGCCATTCAGAGCAGTTTTTGGGTCTGCGTCGCGGCTCAAATAGTACGACATCAGAGCAGTTTATGGGACTGACTTGCGTTTACACAAAACGGCCATTCAAAGTAATTTTAGGGACGATCTCGCCGCTCAAATAGATAAGATAAGATAAGATTTTATTCATAATATTCATTACATAACATTAGACAAAACGGCCATTCAGAGCAGTTTTTGGGACTGTGTCGCGGGTCAAATAGTACGACATCAGGGCAGTTTATGGGACTGACCCGCACTTACACAAAATGGCCATTCAGAGCAGTTTTTACCCACGACGGAACGGAGCAGGTATATGCGTTTAGGGTGAGAGATGTTTGTGCGTTTGTGCAAAGTAATGTTCCTACCTAAGGTAAAGTAAAAGGCTAAACTAATGATCTGATTTTGATGCGGTTTTCAATAACGGGTTTGTGTTTGATGAGTTCATGTTCTTAGACAGGTGTCATGGCTGTAACTCACTAGGGGGCGCCACAAGATTAGTGCAAAACAATGTTGCAATATAATCAAAACGAAATGTCCGATTACAATTCTGTTTTCAGCAATGTGTACGTGGTAGCTTAATGCATGTTCCCAAATAATACAAATTACGTCTGTAACTCACTAGAGGGCGCTACAATATTAGTGCAAAATAATATTGCAATAATATTAAAACGAATTATACTGAAAACTAACTAACTATTAACTAACTAACTACTAACTATTAACTGATTATGTAATTATTATTAATTATACTGAATTTAGTTTTACTTAAATGTCAAAATAACTATAGTGCAAAGTTTACGCCCTCTATTATTATTTTGTCAGACCTTCTTTGGTGGAAAAACAATATTTTTATTTATAAAAATCTGTTGGAAAAACCTACATTTGTGCTAGAAATTTCTTCTGATGCTTCTAGGCAGGGCTGGGGGGCCTTTTGTAATGATACACGAACAGGGGGTAAATGGAAAAAAGACGAACTGCAATTTCACATAAACTTTTTAGAACTCAAGGCAGCATTCCTTGCATTAAAAACCTTTGCCCGTGACTTATGTAATTGTGCTATATTGTTGCGCTGTGACAATATCACAGCTATTAGCTACATAAATCGAATGGGGGGAATTCAATTTCCCCATTTATATGAAATTACAAGAGATATCTGGCAGTGGTGTGAGAAGCGAAAGATATGGCTATACGCGTCATATATTAACACGAGAGACAATGTAGAAACTGATCAGGAATCTCGAAACAAAAATATGGATATGGAATTGGAAATATCCAGTGAAATGTTCGAAAAAATTACTAATATTTTAGGCAAACCGGACGTGGATCTATTCGCTTCTCGTGCCAATGCTAAATGTGAGAAGTACGTATCTTGGAAGCATAATAGCATCACTTTATTCGAAGATATAGATGTGAATATTATATGTATTTTAAATATACATATATCAGTCTAACAGGTAGTCCTTCTATTGTTTAGCAATCACTCGCACGCTTTTAAGATTTTATAGTAAAATATCGATAAGGTAAATAAACCAAATCGATTCTCTAGCAGCTGGCAACCCCAACGCCGCCAATAATGCCGAAGCGAAGTGCAGAAAAACAGATCGAGTATTATTCCAAAAAGATTAAAAAGCTTAAAAACAAAGAAAGCAAGCGTCGTAGACGTGTTATCGTTTATTCGGATTCATCGGATTGCGAAGAAAACTCTGGTAAGCTATGTTTTTGCTACTTACTTCCTACTCACTTATTTGTACATATTTCCCTAAGTGTTAATTTCATATTACAAACTATTTATAAAGCTTTAGAGTTAACCATTTGACCCTAGAGTTAACCGTGAGTTAACCAAAGGGTACTAATCAGAGTTGACCGAGAGTCAACCTATTACGACAATATTAAAGCTCATTTTCTTGTTCATCCGGTTATTTAATTTAAAAATTAAATTTAAAATATTATGTATTTTACATTCACTTGTTTTTTATTACGTATTCACTTTCTTAAAAAAAAATGTTTATTTTAGATGTCGCTAAAGACGAGAACAATACTCAGTTCAATAATGTTCCAGAGGCGTCGGATTTAAATAAGGCGTTGCATTCTAACGAGTTAGATAATGTGCAGTCCAATAATGATCAGGAGTCTTCGGCTGCCGATAAAAATGTACCTTCGTTAGAGCCCGAGGTACTGTTAGCCTTAGGAGAACTTACTCCAGAAGAAGTTACTTACGGAGAGGATATTCATCCAGATCTGTCGCAGAGATGGGCCCCTATCCTTCATAAAGGGTTGACTGATAAAGAGCAAAAAGATAAACTTTTTAAGGATTACGCTACACCATTAAATTGTAAGCTATTCTAAACCCAGAAATAGCTGCTGCAGTTTCTGAATTTGCTCAAACACGAGACAAGAAGATTGAGAGCTCTCAACAGCAGTTAGTGGTAGGCCTCACGGCTATAAATAGAGCTATGACTGTACTACTTTCAAGTGACAATAAAATACAAGCTATTAAACATTTATCAGATGTTTGTAGGATCTTATCAGACCTACACGCCTCAGAGACCCAAACACGAACAAAGTCTTTAACACAGGGCTTGGAAAAGTCGTTCCTTAACCTCATTCAAGATACTGAGCGTGACGAGACGCTTTTTGGTGCTGGTTTATCTAAAAAAATCAAAGCATCAAAAGCTATTGAGAAACAAGATTCCCAAATTAAGAAACCTGATAACAAGACAGCAACTCCAGGGCCTTCAGCTTCCCGTTCAACAAGGCCGCAGGAAAACTGGAGAGGCCCCTCTCGTTCAACGCCGAACAGGGGGGGGGGCGCGAAGGTTTCAGGAGGACCCCCTATGCGAATCAGAAACCTGCCTCGTCGACACAACAGAACAACTTCCATCCATCGAGAGTTTGGAACAAACCTCCACGTGCAGGCCCGCGGACGTAGAGGTACATGCTGGTAGATTACAATACTTTTATAGCTGTTGGTGTAATATTACTGAAAATAGACTTGTCCTAAATTGGATTCGAGATACCTTTTTGCGAAAAAGTAAAATGGGTCGATAACAAGCATCATGAATGGCTACCGAAGGAGAAAATTTAGATGTCTAAAGCTATTCAAAAATTACTAGATCTAGGGGCTATTTCAGAGTGCAAACCATCTCGAAAACAATAGACTATTAAAACCTATACAAAAGGTAAAAAGATTTTTGTAAAAGGAGATGAAAAAATTAAATGGGTACATGATATATGTGATGACGACAATGACATTTTAGACATAACTTCTTTAGGTGCTCCTAATTTGAATACTCTTTGTAAACTTTATTGTTTAAGTAACCCTAAATTATATAACGGTTTTGCTCATAAGAAAATCTGAAAGTACTCATAAGAAAGTCTGCCTAATGATTAAGAGTAACTTTGAGTACGTGGATCGCATTGATATAAAATCGCTTTCCAATGATAATTGAAATTTGAAATGATATTTGAAATATGCGCAATTGAAATACCCAAACTAAATATGTTACTAATAAATTTATACTGGCCTGATAGTAGTAGAGAAATCGAAGTGTTCTATACCTCTTTAGAAATTCTTTTACAACTTACCAGCAAAAAAGACAATAAATTTTTTTTTTATCATATCAGGGGATATGAACACAGACTTTTTAAACCATGGGGAAAGAAAAAGACTTAAGAACCTAATGTTAACTTACAACAGTAGTAAATGAATTGGGAAGTCTAGCTCAAGAACGCTGTATTTCAACCGCTCGCAAGCTCGCTAACGGCGCGGCCTGCCGCGCCTTTGAAATACATCGTCTTGATCTAGCCTCCCCAATTCATGAGTAAAAAGGGTTTGACATCAATATGTTAAATTATTTTGTTGAAACCCATTGATCTAAACGGTCGCGTATAAATAATGAAATTTCTTAAACAAAAAGAATCTCTTAAATTGGAATGTATCTGTCCTGCTCCAACGAGTGAGGTTAAACGTCATGGAAATTTACTACCAAGTTCTATTCGCAGTATTGTTTGTGGTCCATCAAACTGTGGAAAGACTAACTTAGTAATCAGTTTGTTGTTACACAAGAATGGACCTCGATTTCGTAACCTATATGTTTATTCAAAATCTTTGTATCAACCTAAATACGTACTTTTGGAGAAAGTATTGGAAAATGTAGCAAATACGTCCTATTACAAATATAATCATAACAGTGAAATTTTAAGTCCACACGAGGCATTACCGAACTCGATAATCATATTCGACGATGTTGCTTGTGAAAATCAAAACAATATACGAGACTACTTCGCTATGGGTCGTCATAAAAATATTGACTGTTTCTATATAAATCAAACATACACAAAAATACCAAAACAACTAGTAAGAGATAATTCTAACCTCATTATATTATTTAAGCAAGACGATATCAACCTGAAACACGTTTAAGATGAGCATGTGGGATCTGACATGACATGGTCTCAGTTTCGGGAAATGTGTTCAACTGTTTGGAGTAAACCTTTCAATTACGTTGTAATTAACAAAGATTGTGAACGAAATAAAGGTTGTTACAGAATGAAGTTCGATACATTTATAGTAGTGGATTGAACACTTTAAATAGCTGCTAAGTTATTAATCAATCAGTTTCATATAAGAAGCCAAACAGAGTGGAACCTACAATGGAACGAAGTCTCAAGGAGCAAATTGTAAAATCTGCAGCAGCTGTAAAAAGAAAAGTAGAAATGATAAAAGATTCGAAAAATACAAATGATATGGCTCTCGAAACAATATTTAAACCTATTGTTAGCCCACTTAAGCTGTTAACAAATAAAACTGATAACAAACGTCACACAGATGAAGAAATGGAACAAAACCAATTAATAAAAAGAACAAAAAATACCGACAGTGAGTCTTCAAATAATTTGGACGAGGATTTCGATTACTTCAACAAGGTTGTTCAAAATGAAGAAATCTCGGATGATGATGATGTTAGTAGAACACCTAAAACTCTCACTTCATCACCCGCTGAAGAGCACGATAGCCCTGATAGCTCATTCAAATCACTTCAGTCATTACCAAGTGTTGACAATGATTCTTTATCATGGTCGGTGACATCTGAAGCAATACAAGATTCAAATATACCTTATGGTGTAAGAGTTGTTAATGGAAAACTTATGCTCGGTAAAACTCGTGTTCATGATTATGATGATTGCATTCTGAAAATAGGGAAGCGAAGTTTCAAAAAAACTCAAGGCTTAAAAGAATTATCATTTAAAAAGATACCAAATTTGAAATTTGTTACAGTAGAAGACTTAGAAAATTATAAAATAATACTTACGTACACTAAAGTGCACAGACGAGACTACAATCTAATGAATCCAATAAAAAGCAACAAAGGATTTAAATATATGAACGTGATCAAACCATTGTTTAAATTTTCTAGACCACATACAAGCAGTGTAGAAAGTCTCCCTCAAGGGGAAGGTATCGAAATTTTAAAAGAAGTTAAAAAAGATACTGATTTAGTTTATTGGGATGATCCAAATGAGTTAGTGGAACGGCTAAAATTATTACTAGCTTCATGGGCTGCTGGTAATACTGGAGTACAAAATGAAATATATTCAATAATAGAAGAACTGCACGAAGCTGGTCTTATAAAACAAGTGAAATATATAAAGCTTCCATCGGGAGGATTAGGCAGTATCATTGCGCTAAAGAAGCGGACTGGACGACAATGAATATTGATAAGTTCGGTCACCACGTTCATAAACGTCTTCGACAAACCGAATTCACTGACATTATTTCCGAAACATTGATAAGAACTGACAAAGGTGATTTTGATTTAAAATTATCAAGATTAACAGGACTACAAATTCCCGAGAAAGATGATGAGGCTGTAAATAAAAAATACGTAGATAATTGTGTTCAAGACCTAAGAAATGAAATGAAAAAAATTCAAAGTGATATTAAAAAATACCTTAATAATCTTGAAAAATTGACTTCTGTCAGTTTGAGTAAACTGTATTACACAAAAAAAGAAATTGATGACATAGTTGCACCAAAACCTGTTAAGAATGAGTAAACAAGAAGTAGTAAATGAGCTTCATAAAGCTGTAAGAAGAAATTTCGTTCGTCGATGTACGATCGATCATCTATGGCAAGCTGACCTAATGGATTTTCAAAAATTCTCCTCATTTAATAAAGGATTTAAATATGTTCTTGTCGTAATTGATGCTTTATCAAAATACATGTGGGTGAGACCGTTGAAGTCAAAATCCAAGCAATGTGTTACAAATGCAATGAATAGTGTATTATCCGTATCTAAAAGAAAACCAAAAAATTTACAAACAGACCTAGGTAAAGAATTCTACAACGATTTATTTAATCAGTTAATGAAAAGATATAATATAAATCATTATTCCACATACTCTGTTAAGAAAGCTTCTATTGTAGAGCGTGTGATTAGAACTTTAAAATCACACCTTTACAAATTGTTTAGTCTATGTGGTAAATATCACTGGGTTCAGAATAATTTAGATTCAGTTGTGCAACACTACAATAATACTGTGCATCGCATTACAAAATTTAAGCCAAATGACGTTAATCAATCGAATGAAAGTAAAGTAAAATCTAACATTAATAAAACCCATCAGCTAAAAATACGACAAGGACCTACCTTTCAAATTGAAGACTTTGTTCGTATAAGTAAATACAAAGGTGATTTCTATAAAGGTTACACTCCTAATTGGTCTACGGAAATATTTCGTATTGCAAAAATAAATCAAACAAATCCCCAGACGTATCAATTAGAAGAAAAACACAATCAGTATATCCTAGGTTCTTTTTACGGCTATGAACTACAAAAAACAAAATTCCCAGACGTTTATCTTATCGAAAAGGTTATTAAAAGAAAAGGGAACAAACTGTTTGTAAAGTGGTTAGGGTTAAGTGATGAAGAAAACAGTTGGGTTAACAAAAGTGAATTAGTCAAATAGGTATATAAACAACTCTAATACTTCTTAAACTCACTTTATGCCTATCAATGAAGGGAGGTAGTAGTAAAATTAATAGCTGGATAGATCATTTACCGTTTGAAGTTCATTTACCTGGCTATCAATTTTGCGGTCCTGGAACTAAACTTCAAAAACGGATAAGTAAAGGTCAACGAGGAGTGAACAAATTAGATGAAGCCTGCATGTACCACGATATTGCATACATTAACAAAGACTCGAGCGCTCGACGTATAGCTGATTTAAAACTTTTGGATATGGCTAAGAAGAGGTTGAAATCAAAGGAAGCTGGTAAAGGAGAAAAAAATTGCCTCTTGGATTGTAAAAAATGCTATGAAAGCCAAAATAAGGGCAGGCAGTGGTATAAAATGTTTTAAGAAAGGCGTTAAAGTAATTTAGTCTCAATTGAAAAAAAGTAAATACAAGGACCACCATTCTGCAATAAAATATGCTTATGTAGCTGTAAAAAAACTATTTAGTAAGAACAAAGGAATACGCTTGCCCCGTTGTATTCCACTTCCAAAATCAGGAGGCCTTTTACCACTTATACCCTATATTTGCGGGATTGTCAGCATTAGGTTCACTCGCTGGAGGAGCTGCTGGCAAAAGCTGTGAATGATTCTAAAGCCGCGCAAAAGAGTCTTCAAGAATCTGAAAGACATAACAGAACGATGGAAGCGCTAGCTCTCGGAAAAGGATTATACATTAAACCTCATAAAAAAGGAGCGGGTTTATACCCAAACCCTTCAAAAAACTAATAAATCGGTTACCCAGACGTGCACTTACTAGCCTAGATATATTAGAACATTCCAGTGATATTCCACACTTTCGTGGCGTTTACATGAGAGATACATTGCCCTTGAAACCTAGAAAAATTGAATGTGGAATACTGAATTTAGATAGCATCTCAAATCCTGGCACGCATTGGGTAGCCTTTGTAAAGAAAAACAATTACGTTCAATATTATGATAGTTTCGGTGATTTAAAACCTAACCTTTAGAATTTATAAAGTATATGAATAACATGCCTATAAACTACAATTATACAAGACATCAATCTTTTGGCACTGTAAACTGTGGCCACCTATGTCTTAAATTTTTAAGAAACTATTGGAAAAAATATTTATATAATAAGTGATTGAAATAAAAAATGACATTATAAAAATGTCTTTCACTGTGTCTATAACTGGGAGCGGAGCCTCTTTGTCTACAAACTATTCCCCAACTTTGGAACTCCGAGGAGACTACGAATGTGGTCTGGTCTATTTTTCAATGTTCAATTCTATTCCTAATATAGATGAAAGAAACAATAAGTTTTATTATGGTGAAAATTAAATTATACAAATTCCTGAGGGATCTTATGAGCTTCAAGATATATGTGATTATTTAAAAAGTAACATTAAAAACAGTGTGTTAAAATTGACCAGCAATAACAATACATTGAAAACGAATATATTTTGTTCCAAAGAGATCCATTTTAATAAAAAAGAATCATTGGGTAAAATATTAGGATTTGGAATGGAAACAATAAAAGCAAATATAAGTACTGAATCGCAATATCCTGTTAGCATTCTATCAACAACCATCGTGCGGATTAAATGCGATGTAGTCAGTGGTTCATTTGTTAATGGAAAAGCAAGCCATATAATTTATGAATTTGTACCTAACGTGCCACCTGGATACCGGATAATTGAAATACCTAAAAATTTGATTTATTTTCCTGTAAATCAAAATTCTATAAGTGCTATCAACATAAGGCTGTTGGACGCAGACAATAAAGAGATAAATTTACGAGGTGAAGAAGTGCAACTATATTTACATTTTAAGAAAAAATGATACATTTTAATAAAAACCCCAGCACAAAGACTTTTCAAGACAGTTTTCAAAGATCATCTCACAAAGGCACATTGCTTCAACTTAAAAAGAAGCTTACCAAAGCCAACAAAGATTTCCTTAAGCTAATTGGGTTAATAAAATGAATATTTTAAATATATCTCAACAAACGTCATATGACAATACCATTGAAAGTTTTGAGTATTATTCTTACAAACCATACGTCTCAAGTTTTAACACGAATGATGAAATAAGAATTCCTATCAACCAGCAAGACTTGTATGTGTTGCCTTCACTTAGTAGCCTATACATCGAAGGAAAAGTAAATGTGTACGACAGCACTTCTAAAGCAGGAGTTTCAAATGTACATTTTGTTAATAATTCAATTCTGTTTTTATTTCAAGACGTGAGATATGAATTAAATGGAGTAGAAATTGATAAAATTAAGAACGCTGGTGTTACTACTACTATAAAATCTTATCTATCTTTAAATGAAAATGAATCAAAATATGCACGAGTTTGGGGCTGGTCGCCTGAAGGAACAAATAATGTCACTGGTGAAGCATTTTCCGTATCAATCCCGTTGAACAAAATATTGGGATTTGCAGAAGATTATGAAAAAATTATAATGAACTGCAAGCACGAGTTAGTGTTACTAAGAAGCAACTCAAATCTTAACACGGTTAAGTTAAATTCAGGAGAAGTTATTAGTGATGTTACAATAAGTAAGATAATTTGAAGAGTACCACTCATTAAAGTATCCGATCGTGAAAGAATAAATTTATTTAAACATTTAGAGAAAGATCGAGCAATTCCATTAGCTTTTTGTAATTGGGATCTGTATGAATACCCGTTACTGCCCAAAACACGTAAGCATACTTGGTCTATCAAAACTTCTTCCCAAACAGAGAAATCACGATTTGTTGTGATTGCCTTACAAACCAATCGAAAACAAAATAGTAAATTGTCAATGGCTGAGTTTGATCATTGTCATGTACGTGATGTGAGAGTCTATTTAAATTCGTCATATTATCCATATGAGGGATTGAATGTCAGTTTTTCAGATGACAAATTTACTTTATTATACGAACAATACACAAGATTTCAACAGTCGTATCACGGACGTCGTTCAGAACCGTTGTTGAGTTTAAAAGAATTCAGAGACATAGCTCCTATGTTTGTTATCGACTGTTCGCGACAACACGAGACCCTAAAGGGGTCGATCGACGTTAGAGTTGAAATTGAAGCAGACCAAGATATACCCGATCACACAGCAGCATATTGTTTGATTTTAAACGACTGTATATTCGAATACAAACCGCTGAGTAATATTGTCAAAAAGTTAACATGAATAACAATACGGTAATAGTGGATGTGCAAGGATTTAAAAATCTACACAATGAGTTCATAGTCAAAGAATTGGCTATAGCTACTTTGCAATATATGTAAAAGGAGGGGAATTCGGATCATTAAAACCATCTTCATTACTCATGGTAGCTGTTTATTAATACCACCAATAATTAACAACAATTAAATTAAAATAATCACATAAACAATTTTAGCACAGTCTCGAATAATAGATGTTACCACTTTGAGCTCCGACGAGCAAATGCGCTATGACTGCGGCGTGCGGCCTTTTTATAGCCCGACCGGGGTGGGGTGATCGTGCGACACTTGTTTACGTCGTCAGAACACTTGCAGCACGACGTGATATTTGCGTTGGTAGAATCATGTAATATTGTGCGCCGATACGGCCATTCTGCAACTAGGCGCGTCCCTGCGCCTATTTTGTAATACGAGTAGTTTTATCTGAAAAAAAAAAAAGGAAATTATGAATACAAGTAATTGTTACCAAAGCTGTCTTTTTTGTTAGGACAGACTCCATAGCCTTAAGCGCACTGTTATTTTACACTTCTCATCCCATATGATCGCACAATTAGGCGTTTATTTAGACTGAGCCTCAAACCGTAAGACCTCATAGCCTCAGCGCTAATATTGGTACACACATCATTCAAAATCATACCTTAGAGCCTCAATGCCCCTATTGGTATCGCACACTAAAGAAATAATTTAACAAAGTATTATACTTAACTTATTGAACACATTCAAAGTTTTGTCTAAAATTAGATTGTTCTCTGTTCATTGCCGATATGGCCACATTATTTTGAACTCCAAATTTGGGTGCACTTCTTAAGTGTTCATGACACACCTTCCTGAATCGACCGCGACCATTAATACGTCGTATTTCATATCTGTCGTGTGGCAATACTTTTTTGACTTCAAATGGTCCATCGTATTTAATACTTAATTTTGTGCCCAGTCGCGGTGGTTCCCTCAGAAGAACATATTCGCCTTTTTCGAATCTTTTCACCTTTGCCTTTCCTTTATCGTATCTTGCTTTATCTTTTTGGGCCTTCTCGGTCATCCTTCCCAGCACAGCTTCTTTTAAAGATTCTGGGTTGATGCGTTCGTTGTCTTCATCTATTATGTTTAGCAATTCCGGCGGTACGCTGCCCCTTTTACCAGTCAATAATTCAATCGGTGTCTGTTGAGTAGTTTTTGAAATAGTACAGTTAATAGCCAATTGCAGAGTTCCAAGAGACTTATCCCAATGAGTTTTTTGTGTGTGTTTGATTACTGTTAATCCATTTTTTATGATCCTCATAATTCTTTCAACTTGCCCATTTCCTCTGCTAGTGTATCCTGCGCATTGGTGCAATTCAATTCCATATTGATCACAGTATGCTTTGTAATGGGAAACAAACGCACCGTCGCCATCAACAATAATGCGTTTTGGAGCACCAAACAAAAATACAACTTCTTGCAAATGTTTCAATGCACTGATTTGAGTTTTAGTCTTTGCATGTTGTAAAATAACAAACTTGGTAAAGGCATCAATTGCTACGAACACATATTCTTTTTGAGTGGCAGCTCCACTAAGTTTACCCGAAATGTCAATATGAATAGTGTGGAATGGTTCTGGAACCTTTTCAATTGGGTGTAGTCGACTCTGTGTAGCTCCAGATGCTCCTTTCATAGTTTTACAAACCACACAATGCTCTACGAAATACCTAACCGTTGACGACATTTTAGCAAACCAGAAGTTTTCCCTGAGTTTTGCTAGAGTTTTTTCCCATCCCATGTGTTTAAGTGCCTCGTGGTATGTGTTTATAAGACTCCACTGGTATGACTGTGGAACAACTTTGGTTAGTTTTGTCTTACCGTTTAAAGTAGTTTTGTGGTATAAAATGTTCTCCCTGAGTTCATATTCTGGATGAAGTTGTGCATTTCTGTGTAGTTCGTCGATGATTTTGGATATTTCTTGATCACGGTGTTGTTCTACTATAAGCCAGTCATCTTTAGTAGAAAGGTTCATAACAACCTTAAGAGGATTTCGGCTTAAAAAATCTGCATGTTGCATTTTTTCTCCTTTTCTATACTCAACTTCAAACTCGAAGTTTTGCAAAAAAGCCCACCATCTGTGAATTCTGGGTAGTAATTCTTGTTTGTAGCGGGATGCTTTGACTGCATTACAGTCCGTCACAATAGTAAAGTTTCTTCCATACAAGAAGTGACGAAAGTGTTTGATCGATCGCACTATAGCTAAGGTTTCGAGCTCATAGCTGTGGTACTTGGATTCGGCTGGAGTTGTCCTCATACTAAAATAGCCAATAACATGACGAACCCCATCTTTTATTTGGATTAGTATTGCTCCAAGTCCCACTGCACTAGCGTCGGTGTGTAACTCTGTAGAAAGACCTTCTTGGAAAATAGTGAGTAGTGGTGCTGATGTAAGGTAATTAATTATCTTCGAACGTACTGCTTCGTGCTTTGTTGTCCACTCCCATTTGGTATCTGATTTAGTCAGATTATATAAGGGAATCATTTCTGTTGAGAAATTGGGTATAAAACGTCGAAAATACCCAGCTAAACCATTAAATTGTCTTAGTTGCTTAACGTTTGTCGGTGGAGGAGATCTAGCCAAAGCTTCAACTTTAGATGGACTTGGTCTTACCTTTCCATTACTTACTATGAATCCGAGGTATTCGATAGAAGTTTTCATAAAGGAGCATTTTTTTACATTAATACTGAATCCCGCTTTAGTGAGAGCTGCTAGTACGTTTTCCAACTTTAAGAGTCCTTCAGGAATTGTTTTACTAGGTATTAAAACATCATCCATATAAACAAGAGCCTCTTTTCCTCTTAAATCTCCTAAAGCCTTATTTATAGCTCTTTGGTAAACTGATGGGGCATTGGTTAGTCCAAACGGCATCGTCAAATATTCATATTGTCCATCTGGAGTGATGAATGCTGTTTTCTCTATAGATTCAGGAGAAATTGGGATTTGATGGAATCCCGCTGCCATATCCAAGCATGTGAAGTATTTGGCCTCAGCCAGTTGATCTAATTGTTCAGAAATCAAGGGTAAGGGGTAATGGTCTCGTACTGTGTTAGCGTTTAAGTCTCTGTAATCTACGCATAGTCTGTCTTCACCATTTTTCTTTTTTACCATGATGATCGGACTTGCAAATGGTGAGTTACTCTCCCGAATAATATTTTTGTTTTGGAGTTCTTCAACCATTTTCTGAACTTTCTCACGTTCAACTGGGGCTAACCTGTATGGTCGGCGGTTTACTACCTTATCAGGATTTTTTAGTCTAATCGTGAGCTGACCTGTCGTTATTCTAGATCCTGAAATACCTTCCGAGAACGAACTGTTGTACTTGTCTAGCAAAGTCATCAAGCTTTTTAATTCTTTTTTATCGGTTATGTCCGTGTCAATTGTGATAGAAGACAATTGATATATTTCAGCTTCCTTCTGCTGACTATTGCTACTTATTGTAATACCGTCGTTTGTAAAAGTTACTTTTATCCCTGGAGTACTCAGCAAATCTTTTCCGATAAGAATATCAGCAGGTAATTCGTGATCTAAGACTACATGAAGATTGAGTTCAATATTAACATCATTTATGTTACAGATAATACTTATCTGGCGTAAAGATATAGTTGGTACTGGGCCAATACCTTTTAGGTGAGTCGTTTTGGTCAATCTCTTTCCAGGAAGGGATAAGGCTATTGATTCTTTTACTAGAGAACAATCTGCACCACTATCAAACATTGCCTGATATTTTTTATTGTTAACATTTAGAGAAATCATATTTGAAACATTCTCACCTTTTTGGCATAGGTTCACGTTCTTTTCGGCATTTTGTCTTTCAGCATTCATCCTCTTGTAACAGTTTTCGTAATTGTGTCCAGGAATGCCGCAGTACGAGCATTCCCTTTTCTCGTTGTTTTGGGTAACCTTGGTCGATGTTTGTTCCTTTTGTGTCACTGCATTTTGCTTACACCATCGGGCTTTGTGACCTGGTTTGCCACATACAAAACAGTCCACACTTAGCCTATTGTTGTCAAGTCTAATTTTCTTGGCAGGTACGTACTCTCGAGGTGTCAAAACCTTCCGTTTTCGCATAGTCTTTGCAATGGCTATTAATTCCGGTACTGAATTGGACTTACTATTAAGAAGTTCAGTGCGGAGGTGGTCATCCTGTATGCTGCCGATCACAAATTCTACGGCGTCTTGCTCTGTGGGGTTTGGTTTGACAATTTTCTTGAACATTTTCCAGATGTTGGATATGTAATCTGGGATATCAGCAGCATCATCGATAGTGTACCGACGAAACTTAAGAACATGCGAAAAGTACCTGGACTCAGGTTCAAATGTTTGTATCATATCTTCTTTCATTTCGGCCCATGTAGTGGTCCTGAGTAAGCAGTCGTCAGCCCACAGCTGTGCTCTGCCTTTGACTACACCAGCTGCTTTAAGCCTTACTTCATGATCCTTCAATTTGTATTCGTCCTGTGTCCTTGTTATGAGTTCAACCCATTCTCTCACATCGGTTCCTTGATCTGGATCAAAACTTGGAAAATAAATATCAGATATGCGAGCTGAGTCCTCTGGGCGAAACATTTTTATCATTTCTGCCAGAGTAGCCTGGTTATCCTGAGACAGCTGACTCATCATTTCACGCATAGTGTCCTTAAATGTATTTGCCAGAAGCGCCATAGTTGTGTTATTTGTACTGGCCGATGGTTGCTGGCGTTGATTCGTCCCCTCTTCCGATGTAAAAGGAGGGGAATTCGGATCATTAAAACCATCTTCATTACTCATGGTAGCTGTTTATTAATACCACCAATAATTAACAACAATTAAATTAAAATAATCACATAAACAATTTTAGCACAGTCTCGAATAATAGATGTTACCACTTTGAGCTCCGACGAGCAAATGCGCTATGACTGCGGCGTGCGGCCTTTTTATAGCCCGACCGGGGTGGGGTGATCGTGCGACACTTGTTTACGTCGTCAGAACACTTGCAGCACGACGTGATATTTGCGTTGGTAGAATCATGTAATATTGTGCGCCGATATATACTGATATTTTTTTAATAAAACCGCCACATTCATTCTCTAAACTTACTGAAGAAGAAAAAAGGCGTGTTCGGTGGTTAGAAAGGAATAGGGGATATTCCTGGAGCGATGGATATATTGACTACAAAGAATTTCTAAGAATAATGATACCATACTTTAAAGATCGAATAATTATTGTTAAAGGAGCAGAAAAGGTGAAATGGCTAAAAGACTTATGTGGTCATCAAAATGTTATAGATATTAATGATGAAGGTATTCCCAATCTTAAGAAATTATCTGAACTTTACAGAAACGATGTTTTTATAACTCATTGTGTTAATCATAAGAATATTTGTGCATTGAGAAATGTTTTGTGTATAAAAAAATGGTGTTTAGCAAACAATTAATAAATATAATTAAAAAATATATATACTGTTTTACTCACGATACCTCTATACAGATATAACTATTTTTAAACTTGATTTTAAAAGCAAAAAGAAAGGAATTTAAATGAATTTTTAGTTACTTATAAAGTTTATTCATTCCTTAAGTAAGATACAATTTTAACTAAATATAATTTTAATGTATATTATAAACACTATTATTAAACCTTACAAAATAATCATAACAAACCAAAATCACCACATAGCTTTTTAGAAATCTTTCTTACTAAACCCTCGGTAAGATCTGCAATTTCATCTACGGAATCCTGCACCACATACTGCGCGTTGACCACCACATTTTCTTTCTCTTTACATGAACTCGCCACCGCTGATTCTTTTTGAAGATCCAATATTTTGATTTGGACTAGTTTAATTCCACGGTTTTCCTTTCTTATAACAAAAGACTTAGAGGCGTTCGTCTTCTTTTTATTGATTTCTCGTTTTTGTCTTCGTTTTTTCTCATAATTTGTCGGCTGATTCCTCATTAGTCCCTGGTATTGCTGGGTAAAATTTTCTAACGGATCCTGAGCATATTGGCTGAACATTATGTTGGCTGAATCTTCCATTTTCTGTAACAATCAAAAATATATATTAGTTTAGTACAAATACTATTTCGCAAAGATAATCAAAATAAAGTTTTACTATTAAAAAAAAAACTGCATTAACATAAATTCACGAATTGGCTCGCTGCTAATCTCAACGCTGCTGAATGAAGAATGATTATAATGACTTATGAATAAGCGGTTTTAGTAGAAACGATTTTTTTTTAAATTGTTGAATTGGCTTTTCACAGACAACCGTAATCTATATATCAGCATTTTCACTTGTTACGACATGTTTGTTGCATATATGATGTATGTGCACAAGTAAAATAACACCATTGCAAAACCGTCAAATTAGCAAACCATATTAGGTGTCTGGTTTATTTTTACAGTAATTAGCTTTATACTTACAACAAGTTGCAACTTGATTAATCCGGTGCTATAAACATGTTGGGTCTCCTAAGACGTAAATAAAACACTAACTTCAATCAGCATGTACCACGCATGCACACAAGCAGCATGTGCCATGCATGCAGGAAAGCAGCATGCACCATGCATGCATGCAAGCAAATAGCATGCACCATGCATGCACCATGCATGCACGCAAGCAGCATGCACCATGCATGCAGGCAAGCAGCATGCACCATGCATGCAAGCAAGCAGCACGCACCATGCATGGCTTCTGTCATGGCTCCGGCGCTGCGTGTCTCCGGCGGCCCCACGCGTGCTTATCGTCACAGACGGCTTACGATCACCACCGCAGCTTCGGCCAGCCTCAGCCGCGGCGGCTCGCTACCAGCCTCCTGCTCCTCAGCCCGCGGGCCGCCTCGCCCCTCCGCGCCTACGCGATTTTGAATTACACTCTAGGGGTAGGGCAGACAAGACTGCGTGGAGTCGGGTTTACGGCAATTCGTTTCTGTCACTAAAAACCTAATTTTTAGCTATCTTTTTAGGACTAACAATAATATTGTAAATGAACATTCGGAATAAGACACGGTATGTAATGCAATACTTAGGACATGTGACTTTATTTCATGTAAAATTAGTAGATCCAACTATTATAGTAATCAAAATTATGACAGAATAGTTTTAGGACTAAAGATAATTACATAACACAAAATTTCGAATTTTTTAACATTATGGTTACTGAAGTTTATAGCAAACGTGTTATGGATAATGATTTTCGGACAAACAATGTTAGGAGAAAAAATGGAGTACCTAATTTCAGAATTCGGATTTTTAATAGATCGAACTATTTAAAATTCCGACTTATTTTTTATTCGATACATCAAAAATACTAATTCCGATTATGAAAATTACGAATAGGTAATAAAAATTCTAAAAATTGAACGCCTAAAACTCGGATGTGTTTTGTTTCAAAAAAATATTGTAGGTACCGTAATTTTATATTAATAATATAATTTTATTTAATATAGGTATTATTTTTATTTATAACAAGTCACTTAATTTAAAATGAACATTCCGTAATCTTACAATTTATAATTTTATTTAAGATAACAATCGTTAACTTTCAAATAACATTTAAAAGTTATAAAGCTCATTAGGTATAACATTAGTATTTGACCATTTATTTTAATTCCCAAAAACGCAAGCATACATTGTACAGGCAGCTTCAGGCAATCGTACGTGTTACTACTCCGTAAGTAATTTAGTAACGGTATACAATGACAATTGACAGTTACATAGAAAAGTAGTTTTTCTACATTGACCGACCGGGAATCGAACCCGAGACGTCAGGGATAGCGGCACCAAGTCTGGTAGGCTCGCCTCTCGGCTACAGAGGTCTTCATATATTGATAATCAGAATACTGTTTCTGGGATAATGACACTGCGGTGTTTTAATTTTTCGTACTTGTGATAATCGAAAATAAAAGACTTCGTATTATTAACATTCGGAATAGACTAAGATTCGTAATTCGAAACAATTAAAATTTTAATTATTTGGTATTATGAAGTTCGGATTTAAGAAAATCGGAATACTCAAATTCGGAATTAAATACAATTAGGAATATTTGGACCCCTTTAAGACAAATCAAACAAGCCCAAACTCGATGTTATTGCATTGTTTTAATACTGGTTGCTGTGACCACCTTACGGCTCCATCGTCAGACCAGTTCGATGGTACCAAAATATTGCATTGTCACTGACTTCATATACGTGTGCCAATTTTAGCTTAATCGAACATCGGGAAGTAAGGCAAATTTTGATAGTTTTATGTTACATACAAACATTGCAAGCTAACATAAAGCTTTTAAAAACCTCCGACACAAAAAACACTTCCTCCAACTTTAGAAATATTACCTAGAAAGATCTAACAGCCGTGATCGAATGTCTGGCAACGCTGCATAGAAAGATGTCGCGCGATCTAGGTAGCGAAGTGGCAACAGCGCACAATAGAATACAACCAATCGTAGCGAAGGTAGCCTCTGATTGGCCCATTTGAATATGATCAACAATTGATGGAGTGGAATTATATAAAAACTACTGTGTTTAGTTCGTATTTTTGCCACCAGAGGACCGGCAATTGTTGATCTGATCGGAGCTACATTTGTATGCCGAATCCTGCATTAGATCAACAAAAGCTGTTCTGATCAACAATTGCCAACGGATCAACAATTAACTGATGCCACAGCCCGTCTGATCAACATTTGCCGAGTGGAGATATCTATAAGGTCTAACAAAATCAACTACATTCCTTTTAATGGGGGTATCTGTACATCGAGCTGAGCAGGCTCACCAAATTTGAGCCAAAAATTCAGGCTAGTTACGGAGATATTGATCATAACAATCTCATTCCGTAACTACGAAAATATACACCCTTTACAGCTGTTTACTACTACATTGACACACTACGCACGCACACAAGCAAACGTGACCCACACATGCACACACTCCAGATAACCACAGAATACCTAATAGTACTACCGGCGGTGCGGCGACGGTAACTCAGAAATACCAACATGAAAGAATTCCCTGATTTTAGGGTAAAATAAAGTTAGTGGGTTTTCTTTTATAAGGATTTTTTTCACTACGGATTGGAGTAGAATTATGTGTTTCGCAATTAGAGAATTAGGAATTAGGGGTTTTAATTGGTTGTTGATTTTTGCGGTCACGTAACCGAACCGACGTCGAGAGAATCAAAAGTTGGCGGTACTTCATAATCGATCAAGATACTACGAACAGCTGACCGCAGAGTGCGTTGTTCGCGAACTGACCGGAGAGTGTGACTGTGTTGTTGTGACCTAATTTACGTAATAAAACTTCAACGACTCACTAGTTTTCGTAGTAACCAAAGCCGTATTCACATATCATTTTGAAAAAACGAAGATACCGCGGCGACAACGACAATTTCGATCAATGCTCTCGTCTATTCAGCTTCAATAAAAATGGCTGTACGACGTTACGTCTAACCGTTCCCAACTTCCCACCACGGCTGTAAACTCGTCGTGTAATGTGCTATTAAATTAATTTTTACAAACAAAACTACAATCGAGTTGTTTAAACTGAAAATAACAAGGTCATTAAAGTCTAATTTCTCGCCTTCTTTAATCTAATTTATTTTTTTATTAATTTTGAGGGTAAAATTATTTTGGAGTTAGCAAGACCAAGTTTCAAAGGTGGCCCCGACAAAAGTACCCCGCCGTGTTTGTCGGTATCTTGGATAGGGTGACAAGCATTTTGTTTAGCTAAGATAAGATCGTAGGTATTCGTAAGGAAATAAAACATTTTGCTATTTTAGGAACTGAAATACATTTTACTTATTATTTAAGTTTCAACATTTGAGATATTATTATTGTTTATAAGGAAAATTGTTGGAATAAAAAGGTTTTGCTATTTTGTAATTAATTCTTGACTAGTCGTCTAGATAATGAAATCGACACCGTAAAAGTTGATATTAACTTGACAAACCACGGGACAAACTCATTTCAAAAAATGCTTTAAAAGTTACCTAGAATTTAACTCTTACCGGTCGCAATATTACAATGAGAAAAGTATTGAAATGTGATATTTGGATTGTTTTGCTAAAAATAATTAAATAAAAAATAATATGGATTGTTTTAATAAACCTACTCAAACATTCGCGTAAAATCGTAATCCTAGTCCTAGATATTTATTTAACGTGGAAGCCCTACCGTACTCGCAAACTGCTGACTATGCCGCTCGAGCCGAAAGGCCGGTGTCGGGCACGTGTCGGGGTCAATCAAAGTGTGCATGCGGATAGATAGGGATGTGCCACATTTGTTCTGATTTCTAGGCTCATAGTTTTTTACGAGATCAGATCATTACATTACTAATTAAGATTTTATTTTTGTTTAAACTAAAATTTGATTTTAACTAAGTCATTGAGACGATAACAATGTTTTATGAGTTTCGAAAAATAGTCTTATCAGCGCATATTTCATATTAAGTGGTAAGTAAAACATGTTATTAGTGTTTTGATTTCTCTCGAAGTTGTTTCCTTTTTGCCACTTACAGTAACTCAAGTAAGTAGTTATGTGAATAAGCATTTTAAAAATACATATTGGTAATTTTGCGACTGTCAGTTAAGAAATAACTGCTAGATAAAGTACGATATGTCCGAGTTTAAATGCTATGGCCTAGTTAGTTCGTTAAAAATAATTCTTAGTGACTTTTTAAATTCAGTCGTTGTATGTTTTATCAGTCTTTGTCTGTCTTAAACTGACACTTTAGAACATTTATTACCGGTTTGGACAAAATAATTTTACTCTAAAAACAAGAGTTACACTTAACTAGATTGGCGAGTTGAAAGCTAAGGTACAAAAAAACTTGTGTCGCACTCACGATTTCGTTTAAGTAGTAGGTTACCTCGCCATAATACTTAATTAAATGCGAGGTGTCAGTTTCCAATTCACGATCAGTTATCCGGTATGTTTTAGTTTTTAGTATCCTTTAAATTATGATCCCATCTTAGGCGCATCCCTAGCTTGAGCCTTTTCGGCTTTTGCAGGACGACCGCCCGCCGGGCGCCCGCGCCGCGCAGTCTCTAATTCGCTTCCGTGCGGCGTGCGTGTGCGACGCCGCAACGGTGTCAGTCCAGGGTTATGTGCTACCAGGATCGCAAATTTAATTTGTGATAAGCAGCGCGCCTTTACGCTGATATTAAGGACGTTTTCGTGAGCGGTTCAGGGACTGGAGTGAGATTGTTTATGCCCGTCGGGGACCAGGGAAGGCCACGCCAGCCTGTTCAATAAGAAGACAGTGTGATGCAGATTTTTGATCGGCAACCCAATCGCAAGCGCGACTGATGCAGCGTCCGTCTTCGCCAAGCGCTCATGGGCGCAGGCGTCATTATTGCGAATTCTGCGGCGAGACGCAAGACGAGGGGCAGGCGCCTGTATCATTTTACACTAGTTCAAGAGCTGAAGCCGCATGACTTCACACTACGAGTCCAGTTTTGCAAAAGTCGAAGAAGCTGCAACATTCTCTGGACGGACGAGAGAAGCTTCACCAGTGGTTGGATGTTTAACCTCTACGCCGCGGCGCCAACTATTGGGCTGAACAAAACCCCCACCTAGTTCGGCCCGATCATTTTCAGACTAGATGTAGCAGTAGCCTGAACATTTGGGCTTCCATGTGTGGGGCAGAGTGTAGGACTTAGTGTATTGTGAAGGTGATTATAACATTGAAAGTGCGACACAACTACGACAGCGAATTTTATTGCAAACCGTGTGAACGCTTTAAAACATAAAAAGTGACAGAGACTGTTATTTCGCGTAAAAGTGCACGTCGGATTGCTGTGCAATGTTTTTTTGTAATGTGATTATGATCAATGTAATTTGTTGTAAAGATTGTAAACCTCTTAATGAACTTAAACACGCCAAGTAAGCGTAGATTGAGAGTAAGTGGTACCTACTTGATTGATTTGTTTGTTTAATTTTTTTGTTAGTCAGATAAATTATTTACCCGGCAGATAAATTATTTACTACGCTAACCTACTTGTTAGTCCAAAGCCTGTGAAAGTGTGATAGAGTCAGTCAGTTAGAATTAAATTAATAAATGTTTTAAAACCGCTTTATTTTCCTTTATTTCTATCCACCTTGCCATTCTGCTAGGAGTGATTCTAAAGAGCTTCGAGAGGTAAATAACGAATTACGTACAACAGCAATTACAAGAAAGTAAGTAAATACCTACCTAGTTCCTACAACTAAGATTTAATCTAACTCATAAAACATAGAAATTATCTTTCCTTAGAGCCTTGAAGTAACAAAAAAACGATGTTAGTTATTAATTTAGTTGACATTGTTTGTTTTGTTTGTTATCGAAAACATTATTATCATGAAAGTGCATTCTACACACACTAGTGTACTAACATGTGTGTATGAAGCTATTCTTCGTTGCAATTGATCTGTGATTGGTCGAAAAAGCCTAGCTGTGCCACTCGACCAATCGCAGATCAGCTGGTTTGACAAGGGTGATGCACACAACGATCTTTAGTAATAAAATGCTGGTGTGCGCTGTGTACGTACACACCATCTGTGAACTACAGTTTGCATGAGTAAGAAAAGATACAGAGTGTTTCATTTTTGACTGCGTTTTAATTTATTTATTTTGTTAGAAAACATAACTTTTAAAAATGACTATAAAACAATACCTTATTTTTTGTCATCGCATTCAGTATGATGTATAGATACCCCGCTTTAAAGGAACGCAGTTGATTTTGTTAGACCTTGTATATATGTATGTACCTGATACCTATTGTAATATATTATATTTGATGTAAGTTACTTATATGTTTTTTTATATTTTTAAAATAATTCGACTATTCGCGGGCTATTTCTATTTACCGACATCTTGTAACATTATAATTTACCCAGCTTAAGCGTCGCGTCGCAGACAAATTCGCTGATTCCGAATATGTTTAAAAGTCAATACCGTCAAAACATGTAGCTTAATACAAATAGCCCGGAAACCGTTGATATGTAGGTATACGTTAGTATTTTCTTTTATATGTTTACTAACAAAGAGCTAAAAAACAAAGCAGAAGTAAAATAAAGTTCCTATATTTTAATTATTACGTTTTCTTTTTATTATTGCGCAAAATGATTGTTAAAAAATGCCGTCGAGAAATGTCTCATGTTAGTGCCTTTGACTTTTTACATAACAATGTACGTTATATTTTGAGAATGTAAGAGTTAATTAGATAAGTATAATAGAAAATATATAAATTGTTAATTATTTTTTAATCTTCTGAGACTGAATTAGTACGTACGAAAGTGAGAATCTCTTTTTTATTAATTAAACGAATCATAAAAATACTTACATGTGTTTTATTGTGCTTTAATGTTTTCGATCAATCCTTACTATATTATATACGATCATAATATATAATATTATTAATTATAAATGCGGGATTGTGTCTGTCTGTCTGTTACCTCTTCACGCTTAAACCGCCGAACCAATTGTAGTGAAATTTGGTGCAGAGATAGTTTGAATTCTGGGAAAGGATATTGGATAGTTTTTATCATGTAATTTCCGCGGGATCGGGATTTACGCGGGATATCGTCTCCGTGCGGACGTAGTCGCGGGCACAGTTAGTCTATATCTATATAAATAATAAATAAATAAATATCATTTATTTCAGGCATCTTAATTATTACAGATGACATTATAATAATAGGCCCATATAATAAATACCTTATAGACTAGCATACATACAATATTACAAGTTAGATTAATTAATTTGTTTTTATGGCTTCATACTCGGAGCCGTTCTGGTGGTGTCAGCCGGCAATCTTCCTCGGAAGCGACAATAAACCACACCCTTCGGCCAGAATTCCTCCTTCAGGAAGATGTCTAGCTTGTATGTCGGTACTAACACAACGAAAGCTTTAAAACTCGCGTTGTGTTTTGACTCCAAAGGAGCAACTCTTAATTCAAGATGAGTCTTGAGCTTAATGTGCTCCACGATGTCCTGCGACTGGGTGGTATAGTGCAGGCGAGACAGGTACAGGGCCGTGTCAGGTGTGGCAGCGCGTAACAGAAAGTTGGGTCCCGTAGCTATAGGTGCGGTGCCGCAACGATTCTGACTGATACGCGGTCGTCGTGTCCTTTTCTTAACTTCGACGAAGTCATCTTCAGCTCGGTTTCGAGGATGATCGCTTTCTAGTGGTTTGCATGGTAACGTCGGCTGCAGGGCGGCAGTAGGTCGCTTGCTAGCGACGATGTCTGCAAAGCTATTTTTCTTTGCGCCTGTTTGATGAACGCACATTGAAGAAGGCGCAGGGGTGCGGGGGGCAGGCGCGATGACAGTGACAGGCGGTGTGCTCGGCTGGCTCACATGACTCACGGTAGGCAGCGGCGACGTCAAAACTGCTGATTCGACGCTTGACCCCGTTTTATCGAGACTCGCCGGGCGTTGCACGTCAATGTTTGAAGCGTCATCGGGTGTTCTAATTACCGCACCACGCAGTTCATCGACTTCTTTGCGCAGCTCACTCACTAAAATCTGGGATGCCTCAAATTTTAGTACCACATTCGCTAGACTTGCTTTCAGGAAAACAATATCCTTGAGCAGACTACCCAAGTAACAAAATCTGGTACTATAAAAGACCTGAGAACGTTTTAGAACGTGCTAATTAGTGTTCATGATTAGCACTATATTAGTGTTGTAAATGTTTACAAAACCCCGAATAGGCCCTAGTTTTATCACTGATTTATTCTATAATCATTACATTAAGGCTGTCACGGTGATAAATCAGCTCTGTAGTTGAAATTTTAAAGTGATAAAAAACGCTTTTTAGTATTAAAATAGCGCTATCTGCAACATTTTTTTCATAAATTTGCTTTATAAAAGTAACCGAAACATGTTTATAGTGTTATTTTGCACCGTCAACGATTCCAATTATCATTTTTATGACACTTTTTTGCCATTTTGTTTATGCGTGTTAGGTGTATAATAATATGTATCGTGAGTGTTCTTCAAGAAAACAAATATCGGTTAGCTTATGTTTAATGTCACTTTACCGTTGCTTTACTACAAAACATTCATGGACCATAAATCTGTGTAACTTGCACTTGCGAAAATAATTGTGTCGCTAAAGTCACTACACTGATTTCAAATTTGACAATGCGCCCTCATAACTTCCATGTTTTAATCAATTTTTAATTAATTAAATAAGAACTTTTCACGACTATGGCTGCTATAGTACATATTGGCTCCGGCCGTGCTGCTTGTGTGCTACCATGACATAAACAGCAGCCATTTTTTCACCAAACACGGATTAGGGTTTCGTTGTACAAATATAAAAATAGTGTAGTCAAAATTATTTGTTTGTTTCAGTGTCTAACCTGCAATTAATAAATTCAGCCATGGCATGTCTTATGGACGTGAATTGTTTCCTGAGGAGATTTCATTTTATACTTTTAGATAGTAATGTTCTTGAATGGCCGTGGCAAGAAACACATTTTAAACTAGCACGCAATTGTATTGGGTGTGGATATCTTACTGATCCACACTTACCAAATCATTTTGTGATGAATAAGACATATATAAATATCTTATTATATTTAAAATATTTCAGGTGCTCAGGTTGCCATGAGATAGCAATTTATAACCATTACACTCCGGACGAGTGTTTTTGTCATGAATAAAAAGTACATATGTTCAAATCCTACCTCCTCAATGAATTCACATAATGTAATTATATTAAATAGGTACAAACACAGGCATTTATAGTTTGTCGATATACTTAAGGTATATAATAGCTAAAAAACAAAAAACCACCACCACCATGTGTTAAATCTTTTTTTAACCGACTTCAAAAAAAGGAGGAGGTTCTCAAAAGTCACAGGCAAAAAGTCTTATTTTAACACCAATTTTTTTCTCGGTATCGTTCATGTCTTTAACAATAATATTGTTTTCTATTAGTTGTTTCATCTCGTCGACAAAATCTCAAAAAAGATTCTAAATTTGTTGGCTTTCCTTGTCCAGAATATATCCCGATCACAAAAAGAGACAGCAGCTGCAATTTATAAATATTACACAAAATTGGCCATATCTGTTGTTTTGAGCTGTGATAAAGGGGTAATACGTCTATATTAAAGTTCAGTGAAATATTGTTTGGTGGATTTTCTATAACGCCTAGTAAAACATGCAGTGTTTCTGTTAAGCTGTTATGCCAGAAACATCCACCAGGTATTGATTTGATGTTTAATTTAACATTTGTTTACACAAGTGTCCTTGGATCTTTTGGTAAAATATTGGGAATGCGCTTATCTATTATTTCTATCAAACTTTTAACTGCTTGATGTGATATATTATAACTGACACACCATCTTCTTATGTCACTAAGAAATTGTTCATTTTTGTTGCTCTCATTATCTGAACATCCTGATGTTGAGAAACTTTCAAAAGAGGTGCTCTCACCCTCATTTTTTTCATATATATTACTGGCTTGAGAAAAAGGAACGTTATTGCTACATCCCTGTTCTGGTACAATACAAATATTTTGTGCAGAACCATGTGTAATTTTTTCAGAAACGGCTTGGCCAGTATTTACATTTTGTGCATGAGCCTGTTGTATTGATGATAGTGCTTCTGTGTATCGATTCTTTACCTTATTTTTATAACTACCACTCCCTTTATACCGAAGCAGAGATCTTAAACCATTATTGAACCTTTAACTACTGTTTTTTACCAGATTTCCGTAAACTTCGACAGTGTGCCGCCATTTATGAAGTACTTGTCATATAAATGATACTGAAAAGCTAGTATAGATCTAATTAGTCCATTAATTACAGATTTCAGTGCTTTTATATTATGCCTTAGTCTTGTAGCAGTAACACAAACTCACTTATAGAACTATTTAAAATATAAGTTATATAGAAAATGCACCAGGAGTCACTGTGGTACTATTTAGTACTATAAAAGAATTTTCATGGTTCAGACAGAACTAACCCCGTAGCCATGTTTAGGGAGCTTCTAAAATGGTTGTGCATCGTACTTTTATACTGCAAATTTGTCTTGTAGTAGAGTTTTCAATACTGCTGCAGCACTAGTACTATAAAAGTAATTTAAACACATTATTAGTGCCAAATAGATTTCTAAAAGTGTCAATAAGGTTGTCAACAGTATTGAATAGTACTATAATCGCATATTTTATACCCATTATAGAGCAACACTTTAAACATTCTTTTGTATGGTCCTGTAAGCGTTTTAAGAGCTAATTTAAAGGACTTATATGCTCTTTTATCTTATAGAACTAAACCGCTTTGTTGAAAACCTTTATAGTACAAGCAGTCACAATGGTTACCATTATAGGCCTACTATATTACTGTTTGGTAATAAAACGCCTTGGTTATAGAAGCTTTTGTTACTTGGGTAGTGACGTCGAAATGATCGAAGGTGACAGGAGGAAGTTTGTGTAACTCCTTCGCCACGAACGTGGGCACTTCGTCAGGATCGGTCTCTTTGAAGAGCGTGATGATGTCTTGTATGCTCTTTTTCGTTCCATCGCGTCTGCGGGAAATCATCTGGTCACTCTTGTTCAATGACGCAAATAACAGTTTTTTCGCCTCAGCTATGTCGGTTTCACTGAAGTTCGACGCACATATTTGGACGGCACTGACCTCGTCCATCACGTCCAGCTTCTGCTGCAGGAACGCGAGGAGTTCGTTAGCCACGAGTTGTTGAGCCATGGCGAAACACACACTTGCGACGGCTAGAGCCGCGCGGTTCGAAAAATTTTATATTTATAATTATGTAACACGTCCGTATCGAAACGCTCTTCCAACGAGACTGTACATATAATAAAACTGTACCTAATGTAAAACACAGATAGTATCTAAAGAAGTAAACATCCGTTATTGTGTAAATTGTGAAAAGACCTTAAGTTTTCATTTTTGTTATTTTTTTGTTACGAGTTTCATTTTTGTTACGGTTTCATGTTTGTTTCATTTTTGTCACAATGGTCATTTTAAATGGTTATTACCCACCACTGTCTTTCAAAGTGTTTTTAATCCAGCGGCTCAAAGATTGACATATTACATGATTATGTGGCTTTTTGTAACCAATAAAAAAGATTGTATCCTTACACGGGTAGCATTCGCTATCTCATAATAAGAAAGTACAGTTTTAGAAGGGCATTATCTCTGGCTTTTCAAGGAATGGTAAGACACGACCTCCGTAGCCGAGAGGCGAGCATACCGGACTTGGTGTCGCTATCTCTGAGGTTCCGGGTTCGAATCCCGGTCGGGTCAATGTAGAAAAAAAACTTTTCTATATTGTCTCGGGTCTGGGTGTTGTGGTACCGTCGTTGTTTCTGATTTCTGTAACACAAGTGCTTTGGCTACTTACCACAGGATCAGAGCAATGTATGTGATGTTGTCCAATATTTATTTATTTATTTAAGTACCGGCAGTTTGACACCGACTTTAAAAGTTTTTATGAGTTCTGATATTTTTATTGTTATTTATAATGACAGAACTTCAATGTTCATGATCTTCGCGAGTGTTTGAACACTATGAGCAGTTGCTAGGGCAACTAACGTGACACAATTTTCGTAAGTGGCAGACTTCCATTTGGAAATTGGATGGATGATTGAATAATAAATTTAAGATTAAGAAAGTATCCCACGTGATATTATACTTCGACTGCGGAGATCGTAGTCCAAATACGCCTTTTAAAAATCTTGAAATCCTTTTATCTTTTGACATATATATGTAGGCCTAATATTGGGGCTAATGCGATTAATAATCAATACCATAAGTTTAGAGTGCCGTATTGAATTCCATTGTTATATAATTTGGTAAAGAACTGATAGACAGTGGAAACGGACGCCACATACATAATAACAAAATTTTGTTTGAAATACATACAATTTGTAGAGCGCAACATCATATTGTTTAAATGAATTATTTGCGAGGAATGCCATCATGATGTCTATTGCGGACGGTGTAATTCTATGGTGCAGTAGCGCACGATACTCCGGCCACCGGGGTAAAATTCCCGTGAATGTTCGGATTGCTGAAATTATATGCAACAATACTTTCATTAGGTCTGAGAACTGTGATCTTTGAGACAAGAAGTCTTAGTAATATTGGATACCACGATTGTGTCGGCCATTTAGGCACAACAATGACATCTTGGCTCTTGTCAGACATAATTTTCCTTTATTTTTTCTTATTTTTTTTTTATATGATGCCAGGATACATTCGTCTAGGATTTGGCATTGATAGGAGTGGCCAATATGTATATTTGCAGTTGGTCGTATCTTTCAGTGATAGTCTGACAAGTTGTTTCCTGCAATTTCCACTCTGTATCAGGGTGTACGCGGTGTGTCTCGGAGTAGGGGATTATTGGGCATTCTAAAACAGTTTTTTCACATTATTGATCTCACTTTCGTTCGATCAATAATGTAAAAAAACTGTTTTAGAATCCCCACTAATCCCTTCGCAAAAGCGAATTATGTTGATAGTTTCGTAAATCTCACTGCCGATCAACCTACGTTTGGAACTTTTTAGCGTTATGCAGTACAAATATAAATATAGATTTTAAACTGGTTGAGGCTTCCTGGCCTCCCAGGACTGGACCCTCGAATAAAATCTTACAACATGCGCTTACACTTCGTTTTAAAGTAGGTAAAACCGAATAGTACTCGTACACCCATAAGATAATACAACTTAAGCTGGATGGGGCTTCCTGGCCTCCCAGGACTGGATCCCCGAGTAAGTTGCACATCAAAAAGATGTAAATCAGTGTCAATGAAACTCATAAAAATATTTTTAACTTTTTATCGTAGTGCAGTACTAATATAAATACAGATTTTAAACTGGTTAGGGCTTCCTGGCCTGCCAGGACTGGATCCCCGAATAAAATCGCAAAACTGCGCTTAGACTTCATTTCAAAGTAAGTAAAACCGAATAGAACACCATAAGATAATACAACTTAAGCTGGATGGGGCTTCCTGGCCTCCCAGAACTGGATCCCCGAATAAGTTGCACATCTAAATGATGTAAATCGGTATTACTGAAACTCATAAAAACATTTTTAACTTTTTAACGTAGTGCAGTAAAAATATAAATACAGATTTTAAACTGGTTGAGGCTTCCTGGCCTGCCGAGACTGGATGCCCGAATAAAATTGTACAACTTGTGCTTACACTTCGTTTCAAAGTAAGTAAAACCGAGTAGTACATCTTTGGGGGTGAGAGGAACAGGGTGTTGAGTTCCTTTTCCACCATTGAATAGGGAGGATCCTCCGACCAGACGGGTGTTATGTCTGGTGGGCTACTGCCCGACGGTTGTTTGTCGGGTTCTTGTATATATGGTTCAATCGCTCCGATAACTTTAATATCGCGATGTAGGATACGTCAGTTTTATATGTGGCGAGATAGATGTCGCTACACATCCATAAGATAATACAACTTAAGCTGGATGGGGCTTCCTGGCCTCCCAGAACTGGATCCCCGAATAAGTTGCACATCAAAAAGATGTAAATCAGTATCACTGAAACTCATAAAACATTTTTAACTTTTTAACGCAGTGCAGCACAAATATAAATACAGATTTTAAACTGGTTGGGGCTTCCTGGCCTCCCAGGACTGGATCCCTGAATAAAATCGTACAACTTGCGCTTATACTTCGTTTCAAAGTAGGGAAACAGAATATACCCGTAGATATTACAACTTAAGCTGGATGGGGCTTCCTGGTCTTCCAGGACTGGATCCCCGAATAAGTTGAACATCATAGGGATGACATTGTTCTCCGATTTTAAATGAGAATGTCGAACATTATATATCCGTTGCCGCTATTCGACAGCTACGTCACGCATCGCACTCAAGTTCGTAATAAAAATTACCATAGTTTACACATGGAAATAAAGTTTGTAAAATAGCGTGCTTATTCTAACTTTTATAATAAAAAAGGGTGTATATATTTTGTAGGTATTTTATGCTTGTACATAAAATACTTGCAATATATACAGGGTGTAACGAAAAGGTGAAATAAAACTTTAAGGGGTTATTCTACGGCTAAATTACATCAACTTTTTCTACGGGACCAACATCAAAATCTCAAAAAAAAAATTGACGTTTCCATACAAACTGATGCTAGCTGGTCGCGTTTTAGTATGGGAAAGTGTTTTTTTTTTGCGATTTCGATGTTGGTCCCATAGAAAAAGTTGATGTAATTTAGCCGTAGAATAACTCCTTAAAGTTTTATTTCACCTTTTCGTTACACCCTGTATATATATATATAAATAGTAAAATGTATTTACTTAACGTTATGTGGTAAATAGATCACATGTTTGAAATGTTCAAATAGATAATTATGATAGAACTTCACTTGGTAAGTTCGTTTAATCATTAATTATACTCGCACCTCGTCCTCGAGATAAGTATCCTGAAATTAATATATTATTATACACAACATGTAGAGGTTGAGAGTATTTGTATGTCGGGAATATCACATTGACTGTGTACTGGATTAATAAAGAAAATACTTGTTATATTAATCAACATATTGTCTTTTATTTAGTAAATTTAATATAATGGACTTCTCTCTTAATTATATTTATATAATCAGTAGGAAATCGCTGGTTAATTGTTACAATCAATTAGAGCAACAAGTACATTAGAGTTTAAAAAGGATTAACAATAGTAAAATCAGTCGCGATCAAAGACTGCCCTGGCTAAAGTGGTCTGATCATTGGCGTTGTTTACTATTCTTTGGTAGAATTTACCGAATGTTGTGGAAGTACCACTCCATCCTGCAGTTTTTCGAATGATGTCGATATTGACCCCTTTTTGGTATGCTCTAGATGTGGAGGCGTGTCGGGTGCTGTGCGCCGTGAATATGGAGACATCAATTCCACAATCCTTTAGGGTGCTCTTGATCCACCGACTAATAGTTTAGGTTGTTTTATAGGGTTTTTTGAAAGCTATAAACAGTACCTCTGTTTGACGAATTGAAGCGGTTTTTCTAATATAGCACAGTAGGGTAGCAGCTGGGCATATGTTTGGTTTTTCACTAAAGAATGGTATGCAGAGATTAGGTTGATTGTTACCTGGTTTGAAAGTCTTAATTAAGTCTGGTATTTTAATGTTAATTTGTAATGTATGATGTTCTATATTGCTAATAACAATTTTATGTAGGGTTTGTACCCTATGTGCTGTTGTAAGAGCCAACAGGGTAATACATTTTTTGGTAAGTTTCTGCAAAGAAAGTGTTTCGTTAGGGTACCATTCGCTTAAAGTATCTAAGACTTTCGACGTGTCCCATGTGACATCGTACTTAGGAACGGGAGGTCTTAATCTAAATACACCTTTGTAGAACCTTTTGATTCTGTCGTCTGTAGATATATAAGAACCTATTAAAAGAACAAGGGCACCCCTGTAACTATTTAATGTACCAAATTGAGCTCCAGATTGGAAAAGTTGAGTCAAGAAAAATATTATTGTTGGAATTGATGCCTCAAAAATATCACGGTTATTTTGGAGACATCATCATACTATTTGATGGAGTTGTCACTTAGTGATGCCAGCATGATTTCTATGGATGACGGAGGTATGGATCGTCTCAGTAACGCTGTCCGCACAAGATTCCGGCAGCCAGGGTAAGGTTCGTTTGAATCTTGCCTTTGCTGGAATGAGAAGTGATCACATTTTCGTAAGGCTTAAATAGTACTAATTCAGATATAAGGAGACGTCTGAATATTGGGTACCAGGGCTGAGTTGGCCACATGGGTACCACCATGACTCCTTTAGCCTTATCTGTTATTATTTTACGGAGAGCTTTCAGTATATAATAAAATATATTTAAAAAAAGGGTGTCCAATTTAAAGTAAAGGCATCGATCGTAAACGCATCTGGGTCTTTTTTCCATGACACGTATAAATCGCATTTTTTATTAATGCGACTTGAGAATAAGTCAATTTGGGGGGACCAAACTTGCCTACTATTGTTTTAAAAGCGTCATCTTTCAATTCCCATTCAATATCAGGGTGGGCTTGTCTTGACTCCCCGTCTGCAATATCATTGTCGCTGGACTTGATGTAAGAAGCAACTATAAAAATCCTACGTTGTTCACACCACTGCCAAATTGATTTCGTTATTTCTGTTAAGTGGGGGAACTGTATTCCGCCCATACGATTGATGTAGCTTATAGCCGTGGAGTTGTCTATACGCATCAATATATTACAGTCAGTAAGGTCTTTAGCAAATATTTTAAGCGCTATGAACGCGGCCAAGAGTTCTAAAAGGTTAATGTGATGATTGCGACGTGGTCCTCGTTGGACCACGGACCGCTGGCGGTTTCAGTACCACAGGCAGCCCCCCACCCCGTAGTTGAGGCGTCAGAAAAAATCTCCAGTTGGTAGTTGTCGTCTCTTATCCGTTTTACGGAGTGAGTGACGGCCTGTAGCCACCATTTTAGATCCTGGTGTAATGAGGAAGGAATCATCATGGTTCTATCGTAATCATCATGTCCTTGAAGATTTAGATATTTACATCGCTCTAGCTGTTTCGTGTATAGCCAAATTGTGCAAAATACCTAATTTTGCATTTTTGCAGTTTCATGATTTTTCTAATTTAAATAGTTATTCGTGTTATTTTATCAGGAGGTAGCTGAATGTTTAGTTTTTTAGTATCAATTAAATAGCCCAGGTATTTACATTATGACGAAGGAGTCAAGACGCTCTTGTTTATGTTTATTAAAAACCCCAAACTGTTAAGAAGTCTTTTGGTTGTTTCTACGTTATCCAGGCAGCCTAAATACGAGTCCGAAAGTAGGCATAAGTCGTCTATGTATATGGATGATAAGTAACCGGCGGATCTTAACAATTTCACGACAGGTTTCATGACTTTCGTGAAAATATATAGGGCCGTGTTAAGACCAAATGGTAAGGCGTTAAATTCATAAAGGACTTTGTTAAAGGTGAATCTCAGGAATTTTCGGGAATCGTCATGTATTTTCAATAGAAGATAAGCGTCTTTGAGATCTAGGGTTGCCATTAATGAGTCTTTTGAAACTAATTTTATAACCGTACGTAGGTCTTCTAATTTAAAGTGAGAGGTTTCAATGTATTTGTTTAGGTTTTTAAGATTTAATATTAAGCGCACCTTACCATTTGGTTTTGGTCTTAAGAAAATACTAGAGATAAATTGGTTTTGACAGGGTTTGCATGTCGAGATAGCTCCGACTTTGAGAAGCTTTGATATGGCTTCATCGAACTGGGTAAATTCTTTAGCTGAGAGAACAGGAGGATTAGGTGCCGAATATTGTTGTACAGGACTACTAAATACAATTTTGTAGCCTTGAATCCAGGACAGGATGGTCTCATCGTTAGTGATACGTAACCATTGGTTATAAAATTTTGATAAACGTCCTGCATAGGTTACCTCTTCTATCGACGGTAGTTGGCCGTCGTCCTCTGTCGCTGCGACGACGTCCTGGATGGTCCGGCGGGCCGATTCTGGTGAGAGATCGGTTGTTGGTGTTGGGTCCTCCTCGCTGCCACAGGTGGTCTCTGAGGTGGAGCCACCTGGCTTTTCACGTTTAAATTGCCAGGCTTAGAGGTTGACTGTTGAGGTTTTTTGGAGTCTTTCCTAATGTTAGTGTATTTTATTTCGGCACTTGATTTAGACACAGCTTTAGCAGTTTTCAGTGTATCTGGTAGGTTTTCACTAAATAGGAGTTTATCGATTTTTGAGTTGAGTATTTGAGATTTGACATCTTTTTTAAGTACTGACGTGCTAAACATTCTCCTTGTATTCGAGTCTGAGTGTTGTATGTCGCACAACAGTCTGTTAGCATCCATCAGTTTCTTTAGCAACTCCTTGTTTTGGTTTTGTGGTTCCAGAAGATGTGAAGTAGCTGATGCTATGCATGAGATGGCAGAAGCTAGTAGTTTTTGTTTAGATTCAAGCGCTTCATCGCGGTTAGCTAGTGTCTTTGGTAAGGCCGCTTTTATCTCGGGATTCATCGTAGGTGCGCCTAGGAGAATCGCATTTGAAGGAAGTAAGTATTTTTGTTGTATTTCCTTCCTAGATTCTTTGGTTAAGCCGGTTGTCGCGATATGTTGCAATCGGGTTGCAAGTTCCTTGTGAATTTCTTGTCCATACTGCACAGTACTGGAGGGGTCATCGCCGAGGACCTCTAAGATATCTTTGTCTAACTCCGAGTTCTCGCAAACAGGCTCGCTTGAGATTTCGTCTAGATTAGTTGGGTCCAATCTGGATTAATATATATATATATATATAATTAAATGTAATCTATCATCTGACGATTAAACTACTAACAAAACTAAACCTAAATTGACAGTGGTTTAAGTAGTCTCTAATAGTTTTTTTTTTTAATGCGAGCTAATCTGTTCTCACATTAACTTTCCTGAATTTTAAACTATAGTTTCATATGGATAAATACTTAATTTTCATTCTAACAGTGAGCCAACCTGTTCTCACAAATGATTTACTCTTTAAATATAGTTGTGAGCAAAACTGTTCCCACAATATCTCTAATGTGAGCTAACCTGTTCTCACATTAGGCACCTACCAACCTTTTACTATTTGATTACTTTGCGAGCTGACCTGTTCTCGCATTTTATAACAATGAGCAAACCTGTTCCCATGTTACTACTAACCAATCATTATGTGAGCTAATCTGTTCTCACATATACTTTATTAAACAGAGAAATATTTTGGAAGAGTAAACAAAACTTTTGAAACCTAAGTATTTATACAATGGTCATTTGTTTTAAACAATACACTGCGTTTTTTTTATGCATACATTTATTAATATCACTAATTACTGTAAAACATCTTGAGATTCCAATTTACTGCATTATTATTTTAAAAACGACATTAGTACAATATAATTAATTGAAATAATTATTTTGTGTGAATAAATGATTAATTTATTAATTTATAGGCAAAACAACAATTTATAAAAATAAGATACAATAGTATTGAGGTACATTTTAAAGTTTTCATCATAAGTATTCAGTGATCATTTAAATCTAGTGTATAAACTGAAATAAACAAAATGTTCGATCTTCCATTAAGAATGTATAACATAAAATTATATAGGTGTAAAATCATGGTTTTCTTATTTTAGATTACTAATAATAATAACTATATTGTTACGCACTGCAGTCGACTGTATCATCATCGGTATCGTTTTCGTTATTAAGCTGTAAAGCGGCAATGTGTACCCAAGGTTTCATACGATCTGCGGCTATAGTAGTACCGAGTTTATGTTTCGTATTACTAAACCCTGGGACGGATTTTATTTTGTAGCGATCATTTCCTAAAACCCTTATTACTCTGAATGGTCCTACGTATAATGGAAGTAACTTCTTACTTTTGCCATCGTTATTGAATGAAGTTTTAGTGATTTTGACTAAATCTCCTTCTTCATATATATGTGCAGGTCGTCTATCCTTATCATAATAAGCCTTCTGTTTTATTTGCTCACTATCAATTTCATTCTTAACCTCCCTTCTAATAGCGTCTAAATCGGTATTTTCTCGTGTCTCCTGCGATATTTCATCGAGAGACGGGTTCATATCGCCATTCATACTAATTCCAAACATAACTTCTGATGGCGTCCTACCCGTAGTTTTGTGCTTAGTATTGTTCATGCCCCACTGAACTTTTCCTACTTGGATATCCCAATCCTTTTCGCTGTTATTTAAATTTTGGGCTGTTAAGGAATTTAAAATTGTGCGATTATATCGCTCGACTTGTCCATTTGATTTTGGACTAGACACGGCATTTAAAATGTGTTTAATTCCCTTCTCAAGGCAGTATTTTCTAAAAAAATTGGAAGTAAAGCAGCTCCCCCGGTCTGTTATCAATCGTACTGGTGTTCTAAAAGTATAAAAAATATCATTCAATACTTTTAACACATTTACCGTTTTTGTGTTTCTGACGGGCTTAATAAATACAAATTTAGTGAAAGCATCTACTACCACTAATAAGTAAGAATTTCCTCTATTAGATTTAACAAAAGGACCAAGGTGATCAGCATGCAGGGTGTGAAATGGTATCTCAACTTTAGTTATTGGATGTAAAAATCCTTCTCGATTGTCTTTGTTTTGTTTAGCATATGCACATTCGACACAGGCTGACACATACTTTTTCACAAAACGGGTCATTTTTGGGAACCAATGTTGTTTTTTTATTCTATCTAATGTCTTTTCAATTCCGAAGTGGCCAATATCATCATGATTCATCCTGCATATCTGCCACCTTGCTCCCTTCGGTACTACCCAACGCAAATTATTCCTATCACCATTAATGCATTTAAACAGTTTGTTGTCCTTAATTATATAGTTTTCTTTAATGTGTTGGAGGTCTTTTGGGTTCAAATCATTCAAAAGGATATCGCGAGTTCTTGACAATTCGAAATCTCCGAGTTGAAGGGTGAGTAGCCAATCTTCATTACTGATAGTCATTACTGACGGAAAAGATTCATTTAGGGAATTTTCGTCTTCAATTGGATTGCGCGATAACGCATCAACATGTTGCATTTTTGTACCAGGTTTGTATTCAATAGAACAATTAAATTCTTGCAACATTAACCACCAACGGACTATGCGAGGGATCAGGTCTCGTTTTGAAAAGGTCGAACGGAGGGCACTGCAATCGGTTACTATTTTAAATTCTTTGCCTAACAAGTATATTCGGAATTTTTTCAATGAGCACACAACCGCTAATGTTTCGAGCTCATATGAGTGGAAGTTCTTTTCCTCTGGCGAGGTCTGACGACTATAATAAGCAATAGGTCTCAAGTCTTTGGAATTCGGAGTTCGTTGTAAAAGGATACCGCCAATTCCGGTCTTGCTCGCATCGGTATGGAATTCTAACTCTGCAACGTTATCATATATTGCCAAAATGGGTCTATTGATTAACCTCTTTTTAAGAGTATCGAACGCTTCTTCTTGAGCGGCTGCCCATTCCCATGAAAAGGCTTTTTTCAATAATTTAGTTAGTGGGTAGGCAATTTGAGCAAAGTTTTGAATGAACTTCCGGAAAAACCCTACCAAACCCAGAAATTGTCTTACTTTATGTACGTCCATTGGCGTTGGAAAGTTTTGGACACATTGGATTTTTTTTTCACCAGGTTTAACCCCCTCAGCGCTAATCTCATAACCCAGATAATCGATTTTATTTTGGAGAAAATTGCATTTTGATAGGTTAAGAGTTAAATTGGATTTTTCTATCAACTGTAAGACCTCCTCTAGCCTGTCTAAACACTCAAATTCAAATTCAAATTCAAATTCAAATTCAAATATTTTTATTGCAGAATGTAGGTACATACAGAGATCTTAAAAATAGTTTTGGGTCAGCTACATCTTACCTTATAGGCATGCAACATTATTTAATACAACGAAATAGGTAGGTTACTAACATTATATTTTAACAATTCAAATAATAAAATACTACTTAATTAGTGTCACAGTTCTTTCATTTTTATAATACCTACTTAGTATACGTTATTACTATAAATTAGTCAATGTCAATATCATTTCATTTAGTGTCAGAATTGCTATATTTTTGTGATGTCAAGAAAAGAGAAAATTTGAGATAGTTAATAATCCTCCGAGGGAATCCTCCTTAATCCTCCTTAATAATAAGACTCCGAGGGATCAGAGCCAAAAATCAATAAATCATCTATGTAAACCATTGCTTTCGTGAACCTTGATGATCCCAAAATCCTGTTCATCATTCTTTGGAAAACAGCTGGCGCATTTGCCAGCCCAAATGGCATTCTGTTAAATTCAAACTGTCCATCCGGGGTGACAAACGACGTCAGCTGTTTACTGTGCTCTGCAATTGGCACCTGGTAATAGCCGGAAGCAAGGTCCAATGTGATGAAACATGCTTGTCCAGATAAGCGCGCTATCTCATCCTCGATTATAGGAATTGGATATCTTTCTTTTACGGTGACGGAATTTAACTTTCTGTAATCTATGCACATTCTTAAACTACCATCCGGCTTCCGCACCAGTATTATGGGACTCGCATACTCCGAAACCGATTCGCGAACTATACCTGCATTTACCATCTCGTCAACCATAGATAGATAGATAGATACTCTTTATTGCACACCACACAAAAAAAACAGTACAGAGAAACAATAAATATAGAATGGTACAATTTAGGCGGTCTTATCGCTAAGAGCGATCTCTTCCAGACATCCTTCAGGTAGAGGAAAGTTGAAAAAAAAGCGTTATGTGGGGGAGGCGTTGAAGAGTTTAAAGTAATTTTATATTTAATATATTACATAATATATTATATATTTATTACATAGATACTAAAAAAATAAAATAATATACATACTTACACATTGTTATAAATAATGATCATACATACTATAAATACATATAAGTACTTACACTAATTAATAACCTTATTAATATGAATATGGATTTTGATACCAAAAGTGTTAGGAAAAGTAAAGAAAGAAGTAAATCAAAGAAAAACATAGGAGAAAACTAAAGTCCAAGGAGATATGTTTTAAGTCTAGTTTTGAAGATTTGTAGTGTTTCAGACTGCCGAATAGACATCGGTAAGGAGTTCCACAGGCGGATGGATTGCACAGTAAAGGACTGTGAATAGGTGTGTGAAGAATTTAGGGGAGAGGTAAGTCGGAGATTATTGGAAGACCGCATTTCGTAACCCAGGGCAGACTGCAAAAATTTAAAGCGCTCCTTTAGATATGGCGGTAACTTTGGATTGAATAATATAGAAAATAAAAAGGAAAGCATATGATACTCACGCCGACGTCGTATAGGAAGCCATTCTAGCAAAGCTCGGTATTCTGAGACATGGTCGTACTTACGTAGACCATAGATGATACGAATGCAGAAATTCTGAAGGCGCTCGAGCTTGCTTAGGAGACATTCGTTAAGATCTGGGTAGCAACAATCTGCATAATCAAGAATAGGAAAAAGTAGGGCCTGTACAAGCGCAATCTTAGTAGGTATTGGTAAGAAATTGCGTAATCTATTAATTGAGGCCGCCGCTGCAAACATTTTCCTGCTGACCTCCGAAATTTGCGTCGTCCAGGTAAGCGCGCTATCAATGTGAACACCTAGGTTTTTAACAACTTTGCTGTATGGAATTTGGACGCCGTCGAAAGTAATGGATGGCAAAGTGCTCCAGTCAATTCCTGCAATTCGCCGAGAGCCACCCAGAACTATTACCTGCGTCTTAGAAGGGTTGACCTTGAGTCCATATGACTTGCTCCAGCTCAGGATACGGTTTAAGTCAGTGTTTATCATATTCACCACACTAGGAAGGTCTTCCAGGCTCCCTTGGGAATAAATTTGGAGATCGTCTGCATATAAGTGGAAAGAAGAAGATAGATTGAGAGTAATAGAATTAATAAAAATTGCAAATAGAAGAGGAGACAGAACGCCACCTTGAGGAACACCGGCACCGATGTCACACCATGCAGAAAAAGAATCCTCAGCACGAATGCGTTGCCGGCGTCCATGCAAGTAACTATGAAACCAGTCAAGCACCGTTGGAGATATGTTAAGTGAACGCAATATTCCGAGCAGTAAGTCAAAATCGACATTGTTAAAAGCGTTACTAAAGTCCAGCAGGGTTAGTACAGTAAGATGTTTATTGTCAATTCCAAGTCTGACATCGTCTGTGATTTTAACTAACGCAGTAACTGTACTATGTCCTGGCCGAAATCCTAATTGAAACGGATTCAGAAGTTGGTTTTCGGACAGAAAATTACTAAGTTGCTGATGGACAATACGCTCCATAACTTTAGAGATGAATGGAAGTATTGATATAGGGCGATAGTCTGTGTATAATGCGGGAGTTGTCTTTTTTGGTAAAGGTGTTACTTGGGCATCTTTCCAAATTTTTGGAAAGACAATTGTGGATAGGGAATAATTTAGTATGTGTGTGATGATAGGAGTTATATAATCTAAAATAGGAGTTATTATATGACGGCTTATACTATCGCTTCCGACAGCGTTTGAGGCAATAGAGAGTATGTTCTTCTTAACATCACAATCGGATACTTGACTAAAAATAAAAGCGGGATAGTCAGGAGTTGGAAGTGCTGAGAGTTCTAAGAGTATTATTTTTTGTTGAGCCATCGAAGGCAACGGATGTTGAGAAATCCTTGTTTAAAAGGTCAATGTTAATATCTTTAGCAACAGGATCGTTACGTGATTTTCCAACTCCAATAGACTTCAAAAATTTCCAGACTTTAGCTGGATCACCATTTTGAACAGATTTATGAATATGGCGTCTTTGAGCGTCTCTACACAAAGTATTGCAGCGATTCCTAAGAAGTTTATACTTTTCGCGGTTTTTATCGGATGGGTCCATTTTAAACTTTGTCTTAGCAGCATTTTTTTTATCTCGTAAAGATTTCAGTTCATCTGACAACCAGGGCGCAGGAACGTGCTTGATTCTCACAGGCCGAACAGGAGCATGCTTATCAAACAATTCAATAAGTAGTTTGTTGAAAAGTCTAACTTTTTCATCCACATCTTCAGCTACCTCAATCACGGACCAATCAGTATGAACAGCATCATGTTTGAGGGCATCAATGTTCATGCCACCAAAATTGCGCTGCAGGAGAAATTTCGTCTTAGATTTAGGGGGACGGACTTTGTATGAGAGGTAAATGAGATCATGAAAAGAAAACGCATCGGCATGGCACTGGCCGTACTCAGCAACGTGATCGGGGGAGGCGACAATCATCAGGTCAAGAAGTGATGGAGCGCAGTTTGGAAAAAAGTGAGTCGCATTAAGCGGGAGAATATTTAAATTGCATGAACTTATTACAGATCTAAGACGACTGGAGCGAGAGTCATTTTTAATAAGACATGTGTTAAAATCTCCCATCAGTATGGTGTGATTGTATAAGGGAGTCAGGTCCTCTAAAGTTTTCTCCAGAGTAGAAAAATAATCCACTCTTAAGGAGGGGCTATAGAAGACGCCGAGAAGATTTTTTGTGTGCGATAACGTTACATCGATGAAGAGGTGCTGTGCTACATCAGAGGATGAGGAGGGTGTAGAAACGTTAACTACAGAGAATGGTATGTGTGATCGGATGTAAATGGCAATACCGCCACCAGATCTCTCAATACGGTCATTCCGGACCAGCTGGAAGCCTGGCAGAGAGTATGATGTGGAGGGCAGACAAGGTTTTAACCATGTCTCTGACACAAGAACTGCGTGTACATACTTATTGCCAAAAGCAGCCAGCAGGTCAGGATAGTGAGCTGGAATGCTTTGTGCATTTATATGGACAATATTAAAGTTTTTATGCACGGCAGAGAATTTAGCATCCAGCTCATCAGAAAGAGGAAAGAAGGCAGAATGGAAACTCTCATTCTGTGAAGAAGGAGAGGAGGAGAAAGAGAGAAAGTTGTCCGATTGATCACTATTGTTATCAGATAAATCCATATTAGCTTGGGTTTTTACAAATATAATGATAGATAATAAATAAAATAATAATAATAATACAATCTACAATTATTATTAGCTTTATGGCGTACGTAAATATTGACCTGACCCGTGCCCGAAGTCCCTGCGACGGGAGTAGGCTGTTCCGTCGATGTTGTCGTGCCGGGTGCAACCTTATTCAGCTCACCCATGGTTGTGATGCGACGATGCGAGCCGTCTGCCGCCGTGACGACAATAAAGCCATTTCTGGTCCAGCATCTACTTACACCGACACGCTTACGGGCCTCCATGAAGGTGTCATGTCGTGTTTTGGTCAGGAACTCCGAAAGTGTTATTCCTGTACCCTTTAGCGCTGTCTTGGAGAACCAGACCTTGTCCCGGTCGGCCAGTGTGGTAAACTTGACAAGAATGGGCCTGGTCTTGCCTTTAGAGGCTCTTCCCACACGGTGACACCTACTGAGAGCATCGGATGGCAGTGGGAGGTTCAAGCGCTCAGATAGTAGATGTCGTACCTTCTCTGCTCCCGACTCGCCATCCGGTGTCTCTGAAACTCCATGAACAAGTAAGATCTTGCGGCGCCCACGCATTTCAAGGCGGTCGCATTCTTGCTGGAGAAGGTCGGCCTGTTGCTGTAAATTGGATAGCGATGCAAGAATAAACCGCTTAAATAATGAAAATTCTGCTCCCAGCGCTGCCACCGTGTTAGATGGTGTAGCCCGTTCCAGGCTTCTCTGAAACTCTGCTAGTTGGGCAGTGAAAGACATCTGCATCTCCATCATCGCCTGCTGTAGTGTGTCCATATCGGTGTAGTGGCAGTATATAAGCTTGTGCACAGTGAAATAAAACAGGAACTGACTTAATCGGATTTGCTGGCAGGTATTTGAGGTGATTTATTCCATATATTGACCGTTTTGTACAGTAAATACAATTTAATTTATTAAATAAACGAAGAGCATAAAAATTGGTGACTTGTCGTTTTCACGCCTACCCGCGAAAAAAAGACCATATTACGAACCAGTTCTCTTTCGTGGTGGGACAGTCTATACGGTCTACAGACGATCGGCCGTTGATCGTTAAGCTCTATACTCATTTCAGCTACGTTAGTGCAACCTAGTTCCCCTAAGATAGAGGCAAAGCAAACGCACATCTGGTGCAAGAACGCCATATCTAACAATTGACGTTTTTTTCAGGAGAGCGATATAAAAGTTATAAGGTTAATAATACAAAATGTAATTATAGTCCGTTAATATTTTAATTACAATATGGTTGCTATGAATGTATAATTTTCAGTTAGGGTAATTTCGGAAATAACAAAGGCATATAAGATGTATTTTTTAATTATTTTTATTATGAACACCTACATTTATGACATTGTTGCACAGAAAGATAAATTAAATATTGTACTTATTGTACTATAACGCCATAAAGGCTTAACAAAAAATACTTTTTCTCAAAAAAATAACACTTACATTGAAATTTTAAGTATACTTATGGCACTGAAGTTTCTCGAGTAACAATATGCATTACATGCTTACTTATCATTAATCAGACTTTCATAATAAAGGAACATATTTTTTTACTTATCAGTCTTTAATCATTGGTGATCTTTGATCATAGCTTATAGGTACTTTCAATGTTTTAAAGCACCTGTCATTAGACAATCATTCTATTCTTACACAATGAAATTATCACAATTCCCAATAATGTTTAATGTAATTTAAATAGACATCTTTTCTCTTTAAAGTTGGTTATAGAAACTTTCATAATAACGAGGCACAATATTTGTTTGTATAAGTTCTAACAGATCTTGTTTTTTTCTTTGGCTTATAGGAATATTCGACGCATAAGCTGGTTTTAAAGATATTTCTGTAATATTTATATCGCTTCTTGTTGCAGTTTTACGTAATGACCTAGTATGCTCGTTAATGTGTGCCTCAGTCCAATGTACAGTTTTGTATGTAGTTTTGTACTTATACACGTCAGAGTCTTTTTGAAACATTATAGCTTTAATATCAGTCGTTTTAATAGATTCACCAGCTAAATTTTTTGTTGTATTTATATTGATCTCTTCAGCAAGTTTTTTCAAATCCATGAAATCGTTATAGTTCAATTCTTTAACGTCAAATGGTTTTCCAGTTTTCTTTGCATTTCTTATCAAAGAGATGTATTGGTCTGGAATGTAAATAGCACCTGATTTTTTTGCCCTTGTAACAGCTTTTTCTATAACGGAATGGGCCGCATCGCCTTCATTTTGAGTATGCCCCTTAATTAAAAATTTATGTGTTATTGTATTTATCTGCAATTTGTTAACAGCATAGTAGTACAAAGAAAAGATAAACCTGAAAAAAATCACAGAGCCAAAATTATTTTAATAGCCAAAGGAATGCCAAAAATACGGAGAATATAAACTAAACTTCAAAGTTTATTACTTGTTCTTTTGCTGTCCGCAGCAGTTATCTGTGTAGAATATGACATCGCAATTAGGGCTTTTCTCAGCTAGATCATTCAAAAAATTTAATACACAAGAGCCGATTTCAATAACTCCTCGGTTTCCTAATCCTTCGTGCCAAAAAAAGCAAGCAGTTTTTTGGTCTTTGGCGTTCGTCATCTGTAAATAAAAATGTTTTAAAATGAATTCATAGAGCGTAAGTAATACAAACAATGAACTAGGAATATTTATTAAGACTAGTTGACCCGGGTGTACTTCGTATCACCTATCCTAATGAGATTTCTATATTTTCTCATCGTCTAAACCTTCCCTGGACTACAACAAACATGTCAAACCCAAAATTAAGTAAATCAGCCCAGCCGTTCTCGAGTTTAAGCGAGACTAACGAACAGCAATTGATTTTTATTAGATATATATAGAGAAGATAGAAGATAGATAGATAAATGTATAGCATATGCTATACATTTATCATTATACTACTACATTATACTACTACTTCTATGCTGGTATCATAAGCCTGACACAAGATCCCAAGAAATCTCTCTGCCTTTGTAAGAGCCCTAACTTCCAATAAGAATTAAATAATGTAGTCCTCATTTCTGTTGTAAATTTTGAAAAACAAGCCATTCTGCATTTTTCTGAACACGTAGGGCCCATTATTTTACCTGGTACAGCTCTACCAGTATGTAAAGAATAATATGGTTGGCCAGAGTTTTTTAGCTTTTTAGCAACATTTCTTTTCCATGCACTTGGATTACGTGTACGTTTACGGCTGCGTTTTGGCTCTGGATTAATATTTTCAGTAGTAGATAAAGAGCTTTTGTTACCACTACTTGAGCTACTACTACTATTCGAGCTGCTATCACTATCTGAGCTCGATGATGCGTCTGTGCTAGGCACGTATTGATTGTCATCATCGGTTCCAGAAAAATCATTTACGCTTTTAGGGCTTTCGGTGTTCGGCTCCGTAATTGGCTAAAATACAATTTTATAAGAATCATATAAGTGTAATAAACCAAACAACATGCATTGCAAATTAGACAAGACAGTAAACAATACCTGATTTTGGTCTTCAAGGATGTTTGAAGATTCCACAGCATTTGTATCGGAATATGTCTCCATATTAATATCAATATTGTTTATAAGAGGGGGAGAATTAGGCGCAGTCGATAACACTAAAGAAAAAAATTATAAAGTATAAAATAGCTGGCAATATAAGTAACAAGAAAACTTAAAATTATAAAAGACCAAATCTTACTTGGCTTCGTATTAGTGATCTCTCTTACGTCATGGCTGTCTTTGTTTAGTTTCAACATACTAACAATTTTTTTGCCTCGCCCTCCCATAGTTTTATCTAACCTAAAAAAGTAATAAATTATACAGTTATTGAATATAATGTATTATAAATACATGGAAATTATGATTTGCTAAAACTGACGCGGCTAGTACACTAGTGTTGTTACAATAGCGATAGTTTCGATAAGAAAAGTTGACCTTGAAAATCAGTCAATATTTTCAAAATATGAGTGACTTTCGAGGTAACGATGGTACTGTCACAATGAATTGATATTTATACAAACACATTAGATTAGATTAGACCATTTGGCGCAGGAGCAACGACACGTTTGTATACATTTCATTGCACGTGAATGTACCTATTACGATACTATCGATAGACTAACGCTATTGCTACAACATTACTATACACACAAATATGTTCACCTGATCTCGAAATAAAACCAAGTCCCTACAAATATACTTATAAGTGGTGGCGTAACCTTAGCCGTAAGTTAGACTACTGAAATTACTAAAAAACAATTTCAGTGTTTAACAGTTACGGGTACATTCGTAGGGACCATCGACACATCTGTATATTTTATGTATTACTTTTGGGTCAATAATGACATTAATGTATTAAATGACAGTGCTAGTAAGTGTTTGCTTAAGAAAATGGAACAACAACGTCAGAAATGAACACTTACGTCATTATTGAACCCCAACTTAGGAATAAGTTTGTCATAATTACCTTTATGTCGTTGTTGCACCTGAACACAAACCACTCTTGCGGGGGGCCGCGCGCAACTGACCAATCATGACGTTCTCGCACTGGCGCTCTCAAAAACGCGCCAAAACCATAACGACACTTGCGCTATCTTCGGTTAATTTTAAGAGTTACATTTACGACATTTTTGCACCGAATTTAGTAGGTTATTTAGCATCATTTGTGACCAAAATCTCGATTTGCCATTTTTTGCTCTTCTGACGTTATTGCACCAGATGTGCGGTTTGTATTTATTCAGTAGATTTACAAGTCTTTCTTAATGGTCCTGCGAAACAAATTCTCCTACTCTAAGGTTAGACTCTGTAATTAATTTATCAGAATCCATAGATTCTAGTATTGTTGGGGAATATCTCGTTATTCGGTTTATTGTATCAATCCTATCAGCTCGACCTAGCACAACATTTTCCATGATTAGACAAGGACTACAACAAGGAGCTATAGTAACATAAACATAGCCATTTACGACTTTATGTACCCCCCCGCCTACGACAAACTGCTGGCCAGGTTTCCCCACTAGATCATCCTTAATAATAATATTCCCACAAAATTTCTCACATGTAACAGCTTTAAAAGAAGCAGGCCCGTATAATTCAAAGTCGCTTTCGACAGAATTTTTTATTGAAGTGTTATGTGTAATTTCCGTCTGCGGTAGTTCATTTCCAATATCAAGAAAGCGCAGCTGTGACAAATCCTTATAAACGACAATATGGGTTAATTCTGTAAAAGTCTGACCTACAAGGATGTTTTTATCTAAAAGATAATTCTCTACTATTTTACATGGAACCTTAGCTTGAACACCGTCAATCTCAAAATTAATCTCGACATTACCTAAAGACTTAACGAAACTATTCCCAAATCCTTTTATTGTAGATTCTTTATAGTCATGGGTCAGTCCTAAACTGGATATTAAAGACTCTTTTACTAAGGTCACCTCGCTACCAAAATCAATAAATACTTCTACTTTTATCCCGTTCACTTTTGCTTGTTTTATAAACTTTGAGCTTTGACCCGAACTAGATGTTATGCACATTGTTTTACGAATTTCATTACTGTTTTTGTTATCTGGTTTACTATTATTAAAGCAATTTTCAGTTTTATGGCCAATTTTACTACATCTCCCGCATTTAACTAAAGGTTTAGGACACTGCATATAGTGATGACCTTTTTCTTTGCAATTAAAGCAGTATGGACCCTGAGATTGTTTATTATTAAACTTAGAGCTATTGTTAAGATTATCGGACAAAGTTTTGTTTCTGATTTGCCCTCGTTCAGAAAAGTTTACAGATTCTCTGTTACTTATCAAGAATTGTAATAATTGATCAGGGTTGGAGCAACGTAAAGCTAAGGCACTAGATTTCATCGTTTTGTCGCTGATACCGTGAATGATACAATCGACCGCTCGTTTACCACTAATATCACATTGATTTAAAAGCGTCAATTTCTCATAGTAATAAACTTCTATTGGCTCATTAAACTTACTCTTTCGCCTTAACATTTCTTCCAGGGTTTGGCCATAATTCTGTTCACAAAGGAAAGCCTTGATCAATTTATCCTGCCATTCCTGCCACGAAAACAAAATTGTGTCTAAGCCTTCATACCAAATTTTGGCCAAACCCTGCAATTTTTGCATTGCAAAATGTATCGTAGTTTTAATATCCCAGCCGTATACCGAAGCGCATTCATTTACCTTTTTTAGCTAAATGTTAATACGTTGGTTCTTTGAAGAGGGATCGAAATATCTTTACTCGTAAAATTAGGGCTACGGGATCTATGCCGAGATCTATCACTATGCACATCAGGCCTGTGGTGGCGATCACGTTCCTTCGAATTAAAGTCTGTACGCCTACTACGATAGCGATCGCGCGAACAAGAAGGCGAGATACGTCTTCTTTCTTTACTACGTGATCGTGTTGTTCTACTTCCACGATCTTTCTGTAACTCCCTCTCTAACATTTTGAGTTTAGTACGTACATTCTCCAGCTCTTGTTGACGCTCCCGATGACGACTATGCCTCGTACTTCTGTTGCGGGAGCGGCTGCGGCTATCCCTTTCCAATTTACTGCGACTGTGGTCATCATTCGCGTTCACTTCTGGGTGGCGAGAATTGCTGGGCTCTGGCGGAGTCTCCAATCTTCGACGCTTACGCCCTTGTCCCAGACTGCTCTCCATGGTTTGCGACTCGAAAGAAAAGAAAAATTTTAGAAACTTATAAACGATGTAATAATATATCAAAACGGAAGGTAGTTAGATTTTTAAACTGAACGGAAATAACTCGTAATATAAAATTATGCATTAAAAAGAACCTCGAGCAATGCTATAAAGTAAACCCGACAAAAGCATCAATGTTTATGCCTATAAACGTCTGCTACTACAAAAATGTATAAGTTTGTCCTATTACTAGTAAAATTCAAAAGTATTTGTCAAGTAGATACCTAACAACCAGCGATCGGAGTAGGTAGACCGGTCCGGGGTCAATGTTCTCAATCATTAATGTTAATACGGACATGCCTCCGGGATTCCGGAATTTCTTTGTATTGGTTTTTGAGAAAAGAAAAAAAAACAAAGGCATATCCGTATTATGCTAGCACTACTAAAGTACATCAAATCAATCCACCCACTCCGATCACTGCCAATAACGGCATATCTTCCATCAGATACGTTTGAAAAGCAAGTACTCACATAGTTATTACGAGTATTAGAAGGTAGCTGAATGACGGTAGTTATTCTTAATAATAAAATAGATTTTATAGGGCACAAGGTACTATTAGACACTAATAGAATATTATCTTTATACTAAAAGCGATCTACCTTACCAGATTTTCGATAAAGAACGCCACACCAAAGTAGAACACAATACACTCTTAATAACTTGAATATTTCAAAACAAGTTACAAAGCCGTTTATTACAATCCTGTTTTACACCACTATTTTATTTTATGATGAAAACTAGATACAAACAGTGACTAAGCAAATTATAACATCGCCGAGTTTTTTTTTTGACTACATTATGCATTGTTAGAAATGATTTATTATAATCGTAGCTAATAGGTGGATTAACCACACAGGCTAGACCAGGGAGTAGCTTTGACCAAATGTCTGAAATCGATCGTAAAAACTTATCGGCTACGAGAACAAATCACACTTTTTGCACTAAAGTATTAACAGCTATAGTATCCCTAAATAAGTAGAAAATGGGCGTGAACTTACGTTTTATAACGCTGTCTATCCCGCTTCTGATGTATAATAACACTCGGGGAGGGACTGAAGCTTGAAGATAAACGCCGAATACTTTCAATATGGGTTTTATTCCGCAGTTCAGCATGTGCACTTTCACTTTGTACAGTTCCGTCGAGAGAGAGCCAAGCCAGCCTAGAACCTTCGCTTTTAACATTTTTCCCCCCTTCTTTTCCCCCTCACCATGCGCCCTCTAGTGGCGGAGATTTTTGTACTTAGTCAATTAAACAACTTAATAGCGGACTTGCTTTAAAGTGTAGTCAAAACAGCAACCAATAGTTTAAATTATAATATTTTTATCGAGAATACTATAATAACTTATTATGAACCTAACAGAATATGTAATTGTAAGTACTTGTTAAAGTATTAAATAGTCAATTGGACAGCATGTGGATAAGGCCTATTTATAGATTTCATTTAGAAAAAAGGACCAGTAAAGCGAGTAGGTAAATACACATTTATGTTTGCAGGTTGTAGTGAAACAGTCCAAAGAGCAGCTCGATTACATCCTTTTGCAAATTTGGAAGCTTAAATGCGGTATGCATAGATCAGTTCGAATTGCATTTTTGCTTCAAAGTAAAACATTAATATTTTATTGCTTATTGTGGGTAGGCACGACACCTTAAATGCGGCGAGGCAGTCCGATGATCAGCTCGAATGCATTGTGTCGGTTTACTTAATGATTGGCGATTATCATGTAGTTTTAATAATAATGATTTTAAGGGTAGGTACATATGTTTTACGCAGTGAGACAGTCCGGTGATCAGCTCGATTGCATTGTGCCGTAAACCCGATCAGATTTTAAACTATTTTATTTGTTTATGTTAAATGAAAGTGAAAGTGTAGGTACATACCTTCTTGGTTATTTTTAGATTCCGCATCGCTGTCCGAGGAGGATAGTACATTTTGTTTCCGTGCACGTTTTAATTTCTTTTTTAATTTTTTGATTTGGTCACTAATGTAGTCAAAATCATCACGTTTACGTTCGGCATTTTAACCGTTTATTTTGAACGCGGAAGAGATCGTGTAGAACGGTTGAGCACTAAAATGCGAATGGCGATACAAGATGGCGCACTAGTGGGGGCCGGGGCGACTATAGTCAAACCTCTTTTTTTATTTTTTATCTCTCAACCATAGTGCAAGAACGGTAACTAAAAGGTAAAGTTTCCTATTACGGAGGTATTTCGTGACATTGGAAAGTAAGACAAAAAATAAGCGTTTCTAATAAACGTGCAAAGTTATAAAAAATACCGTTGACTAGATTAGGGATTGAAATTTATTTTATTCTTAACACTTTTTTACTATGAAAGGGTTTTACTATTTAAAAAAATATACAAAATACGCAAGTCGATTTTCCCTATTACGGAGGTATGATGAAGGTGAGAGCCTAAAACGGAGGTAGTCGGTTCTTAATACGGAGTATAGTAATTTATGTCACCTCAGAATGTTGACTTGTTATGATGATGGGCTTAATTATATATAACTAATAAATTTAAATTTAATAGATTGCGTATGCTATTGCTGCATAACAATAAATATACTAAAACAAAACTTTATATTTTGTAAGACTTATTGTAATGTCTGTTTTGTACCAAATAAATGATTTTCTATTTCTATTTTCTATTTCAAAAGAAAGTTTAAAAGTAGTCTCTATACAAAATACTAACTCCTCCGTGTGTGAGTTCAACTGGCGCTCTTAAAAAGTAGATGTATTAAATTACTAACGTAGGTATAACATTTTTATGGAACCCTAAATCCTAATTTTGAATAACTCCGTAATAGGTTATATTAAGTTTCTTTTACGGAGCCATGCCCACTGTATTAGGAGTTCAAAGAGACTAACACGGAGGTACAAACATTTACTACTTCCGTAATAGGATAAAAATTCGTGTTGTTTAATCCTAATTCAGACCCATCAAAAATTTGCTATATGAACAGTGGAAGTAATTTATATAAACGAGACCAGTTCCGTCATTTAGATTTGTGAACCTCAAGTAAATATCTATACACAATCAACTGGTTTTTGACAAATTAAAATACTCCTCTTTATTTTACTTTTCAAAGAACTCGTACAAAACACTTAACTGTTTCTATGTTAAAATAAGTTACCTAGTGTATAAAGTATACCACAGAAAAATGTTTCTAGTTTGTGAGATTAAAAATGATTTCAAATAAACTTCGAGCTCTTGAAATAGTTTATTATAGTTAAAGCTATATGCAAATAAATAAAATACAGTATTTCTCCTATTACGGATGCGACCACCGTATTAGAATCACCATTTAAATATGTTACCCTATTACGGCGTTGGTTTGTTTATCGTATTTTAGTTGTAAAACTAGTTTTAAATAGAAAAAAACCTAAATGTATCGTGAGTGTGTTAATAAGAAAAACTTATGAACGCCTTAGTCATCAATTTCCATGCTATTTTATACCTAAAACTTAGCTGGCAAAATACGAGTGTACTTACCTTAGTCGCTCCGCGTTTGTATGAAATGTCCTGCCGAATCGACGGCGTGGCACAAACTGTTTGATAATAATTGCTACCTGCATGTGATATTTTCAGGTATGTGATTCATTATTAGATTTTAGATAACAGAAGTCTATTTTCGTGCACTTGTGCTCATTACAACGAAAATAAAACACGTAAATAAAAATACCTCCGTATTAGGTGCCAATTTTGACTACCTCTGTAATAGGAGACTTTACCTTAATATGCGTTACTACATGTTGTGTATAATAATATATTAATTTCAGGATACTTATCTTGAGGACGAGGTGCGAGTATAATAACACAATTTTAGGTTGACTACTTCTGAAAAATTATTGCTTGTCTTACACTTTTCTATAATAAAAACGTGAAAAATGCTTGACATTGTATCAGTTCTCCACAGTTAGTGCTCGTAAATCTTTACAGGAAAATCAACAGGAACTTCTACGCTGCCCAAATAATGTTCGTAAGTTTTTATCACTTATTTTACTAACAGACTCTAAACTTATTTTGTCTTTATTATTTGCATTTTATAGTATGTCGTCACAAGGATTTTTATTCTTTACTTCGAGAACCTGATTATGGTGCGTTGTGACACATAGTTATTTATAAGAGTATATATGCTTCTGAAAACTATCTTTTGGTACTTTATCAGTACTGGTTTAACTCTATCTATTGCAGGGCTGAGAGCAAGCAAACTAAAAGGTCTGCAAATAACAGCAGTGAAAACCTTTACTTTGATTCGGATGAGGAAGTTATAAGGTAATTCACAATTTACATTGATTATTTATATAACTTTATGCAAAGTTATTACTCATTTTTAATATTTCTGTTAAAGATAGGTTAATTAATTAAGTTTTTTATCTTTTCAGTTCTAGGAAAAAGAGTAAGCCTGCAAAATCCAACAAGCGCCAAAAGACGGTCAAAACTCAACCATCGACGAGTCACGGCTCAGATTGGTTATTTGACTCGGATTCTGATGACGAGTTATCGCCACAACCCGCGACGGCAAACACCACAACCAGTTGCCTGACTCGTATAGTTCCTGGTGGAGTGATACGTCGGACTGCGCAGCTAGACGGAGGTTTGTTGGCGGAACTTCGTCTTTACAACGCAGAGGAGGTACGAGACTTGTCTGGAAAGGTGTGAGAAGGCGATTGTTTGGGTCCGCTTGCAGAGCGATGAGGAATCACCAGAATTTAATACGATTAAAAAGTTTTTTAAACTAGCTAAAGCAAAATTTAACGAAGAGGGGGTTTTTTATGGTCAAAAAAAGAAAAAATAAATATTTTTTAAGTAATTATTTTTCTTTTCGTAAAAATATGTTTTAGCTAGTTTAACAAACATCTTTTAACAAGATAGATCTTACTTAATCATCTTATACCACTTTGTTATCTACATTATTATCATAGTAAACAGAGTAATCATGGTTAAGTCTACTTTCTGTTCAGTTTGCAATATATCCGTAAATAACAAAGTTTTATCTGCCTACTTAAAAAGTATTTTACACAAGAATAATAGTTCGGTTGTTGAGAGCGAAGGCATTGAAAAAATTCAGAGCGCTTTTCGCAGTCGTATCGCATCTTATCGTGTTAGAGGCGTGGACGTCGGTCAGAACAACAACTCTGACACGAACCTACCCATTCAATTTTTATCACACTTGCGCACACGCATACGTCTATTACTTTCAGCACGAATAGAAACTTATACTAATCTAAAAGTTAACTTTGAGCTACTTTCTGAATTTTTTCAGCATAAGAATAATTTGATTTTAATTAAATATTTTGCAACTGAAAACATTATTCTGCATCAAAATTTTAATTTCGAAGATATGTTTTTAAAAGCTAATATGTTTGCTTTGTAAAAAAATTGAAGAATTTGAAGAGCGAGATAGCGGTTGAGCTTATTTGCGAAGCTTATATCTAGAAGTAAATATAAATAAATACAATCCCTTGAGAGCCTCGGGCTACGTAGATTTACCTGACACTATTAAATATAAACGCGCGTGTATAAACATACAAAATTCTGATAATTGTTGCTTTTTGTGGTGTGTAGTGGCAGCCCTTTTTCCCGCAAAGAAAAACGCTCATCGAATATCAGCTTATCCACATTTTGAAAGTGTGCTTAACGTAAAAAACATGAGCTTCCCAGTGGGGTTCACAGACATTAAAATTTTTGAAAAGAATAATCCTCGTCTAAGTATTAAAGTTTATGGTTTTAAAAAAAACAAAATTGTTGGTCCTTTATACAGAAGTGAGTCGCGAAAAAAACATCATATTAACCTGCTTTATCTTGAACATGGAAATCATACTCATTACTGCCTTACTAAAGATTTATCTAAATTAATACGCAGGCAGACATCACTCAAAAGTATATTTTTGCGACGATTGTATGATATTTTTCGATAACAATATAAAATTAGAAGCTCATGTTTGCAGTGGTGTCGCAACAATTTTACCCAATGAAGGGTAACAAACTTTTATACGTTTTATTCATTACGAACGAATGCAAAATATGGCTTTTGTCTTGTACGCAGACTTTGAGTCATTGCTACAGCCAACCGAATCCAATACTGGAACCACTTGCACAGTATTGTTGCAAAAATACATACCTGCTGCATTTGCTTATTATGTCGTATGTTCCTATGATAGCTTGCGGAATAAATACGTATCCTATCGAGGTCTTAGCTGTGTAAAGTTTTTTGAAAGTTTGTTAGTTGATTTGACTGATATTCATATCATTTTCTTCCCTTCTAGCATCGACCGAAGCAGAGATGGCCGAACTTTTGGGAAGACTCAAAACAACCAGCCTTCAAATGGGACTCGAAATCAACAGAAAAAAGACAAAACTGATGATAGTCGACCGTTTTGGTACTGCACAGCGCACTGATATGCTTCAAGAGTTCGAAACCGTGGAACGTTTCCAGTACCTCGGCTCGGTGATTACGGACAAGGGCACTTGCGAACCAGAAATACGCAGACGAATCGGCATGGCCAAGACAGCGATGACCCAGCTCGGCAAAATATGGAAAGACAGAAACATCTCAAACCGGACTAAAACCCGCCTCGTTCGCACTCTCGTCTTCTCCATATTTCTCTACGGGGCTGAGACCTGGACGATCAAAGCCGCTGACAGGCAGAGGATCGACGCGTTCGAAATGTGGTGTTGGCGCCGCCTGCTAAGGATTCCTTGGACAGCCTTCCGTACAAACGTATCGGTCCTCAAGGAACTGAAAATTGAAAATGCTCAACGTCTGTCCTCGATTTGCCTTCACCGAGTTGTGAGTTATTTTGGCCATATCGCACGAAGAGAGGCCAACAACCTGGAAAAGCTGATAGTGACAGGCAAAATCGAAGGCAAAAGACCCAGAGGCCGCAGCCCGAAGAGATGGTCGGACCAGATCTCCGAACAGCTGGAGCTACCAGTCAACGCCGCCCTTCACCAGGCGACGGACCGTATCGGTTGGCGGCAGACAATGAAGCGTCTAAGGAGTCACGATCCTCAGCAATGGGGGAACGATTGAGAAGAGACATATCATTTTGCAGTCAACAGTGCCAATATTTTTAATAGACGAAGATAGAGCGAGTTTTTCTCAAGCTAAAAATTGTTTTCTGTGTGATAAAATATTATTTGATGATAAAGTAAAAGATCATTGCCATCTTACTGGCCGGTATCGCGGTGCAGCTCATTCTTATTGCAATATAAAATATCGTTTGCCTAAATTCGTGCCGATTTTTTTTCATAATTTGGCTGGTTATGATAGTCATCTTTTTATACGTCAGTTAGGAGAATTACCTGGTAGAATACAAGTTATCGCAAAAAATAAGGAAAATTATATATCGTTTACAAACATTTTCCACGTTAATTTAAAGGACATAATACCTGTTCGATTTGTCGATTCTTACAAATTTTTAGGTGCAAGTTTAGAAAAACTGGCAGCAAACCTTATTAACGATGATTTCAAACATCTGCCATATTTTTTTCCTTCTGATGAGCATTTTAATTTATTAAAACGCAAAGGAGTGTATCCTTATGAATACATGACTGCTTGGAGTTCATATGAAGAAGATAAACTTCCTTCCCAAGATTGTTTTTTTAGTAAATTACATAATTGTCAAATATCAGACATAGATTATGAACATGCGAGAAAAGTTTGGCAAACTTTTAAACTAACAAATCTTGGCGAATACACTGATTTGTATCTTAAGTCAGACGTACTTTTACTAGCAGCCGTTTTTGAAAGTTTTCGTCGAACTTGTAAGGCAAATTATAAATTAGATCCAACTTTTTACGTTACTGCTCCAAGTCTCAGCTTTGACGCGATGTTATTAAAGACGGGTGTTAATTTAGAGTTAATAAATGACTTGGAAATAGTAAGAATGATTCAAAAAGAAATACGCGGGGGTATATGTTCGTGTTCCACAAGGTTAGTTAGTTAGTTAGTAAGTTTAGCTGGGCTTTCTCCGCACTTAGCCTCATGATTGGGCCATTGTGCGTGCTACTTAGTCTTTCCTACTCCAACCATCCTAGGTCGTCCCAGAAGGTCAGCAGCCTTTTCAGGCTGCTGCAGGCTTCCGGGAGAGATCCTGGTGATTGAAGAATCCGTGCCCGTTGATCTGCCACGCTTCTGCACTCCAATAGCACATGCTGTGGCGTTTCTTCTGCCTCCATGCATCCTCTGCATGTCGGGCTGTCTGTCACACCTATGTTAAACAGGTGTTTGTTGAGGGGACAATGGCCGGTTATAACACCTATAACCTTGCGAATCTTGTCCCTTGCTAATCTGATGAGGTTGCGGGCAAGCTTATTTGATACTGCCGGAACTGCATTTTTCATTTGCCTGCATCCCTCGCTGTTTCTCCATTCTGTTAGATGTGTTTCTTTGGTTCTTTCGCGCAACCATGATTTTATTTGGGCCTGGGGTATGGGCAGTAGTGGTTCCAGTCCGTACACTACTGCCTTCGATCCTCTTTTAGCCAGTTCGTCTGCTGCGTCATTGCCCAGTGAGTTACTGTGTCCTTTGATCCATTGCAGGGTTACTCTGTTCGTGTTTGCAATAGATTGGAGTGCGTTGTGGCATTCCAGTATAAGGACAGAGGTTATGATATTGTTTTGTAAGGCTTGAAGGACGGATGCACTGTCTGAGACAATTTTTATGTTATGCTCTCGGACGTCTCTGGCTGCAACTGCCTGTGCCGCTTTGGTGATGCCAATACATTCTGCTTGGAAGATTATGTTCAGTTTATCTAGGGTAGTTGATATTTTTATGTTTAAGTCATTCGAGAAGACACCGGCTCCAGTGCCATGTGCAGTTTTGGAGCCGTCTGTGTATATCCTAACTTCGTCGACGCCACGAAGACGAGCTGTCTTTTGCTTCTTCCGTGAGTTGGATATTGTATCTTCGGTCGAAGATGTGATGACACGGTGTTCTGTCCATAGGCGCCTCAAGAAGTGGTATTTCCTTTAGGATCGCCCGCAGAACTTTTGAGTGTGTTGTTTCTATGTTTTGTTTCCATAGTCCGTTTGCTCTTAGTCTTAAGGCGGTTGCCTGTGCTTCCTCTTGTATGACAAGATCTAATGGTCTTAGGTTTAGGAGGAGCTCGAGCGCGGCTGATGGGGTGGTTCTCATACATCCGGTGGTTGCTACACACGCTAAGCGTTGTAGACTTTGGAGTTTTGTTTTCACTGTGGTCAGTTGTGTTCTGGGCCACCATACAACTGATCCGTAGGTTAGAGACGGTCTGATAACTGATGTGTATAGCCAAAGTGTAATTTTTGGATTTAGACCCCAATTTTTACCAACTAGTCTTCTACATTGACAAAAAGCTATGCAGGCCTTTTTTTATTTTAGCTTCAATATGACTCGCCCAGTTCAGTTTATTATCAAGGGTGATACCCAGATATTTCACTTGATTTGATAGCGGGAGTTTGGTATTAAATAATTTTGGTAGTTGTAGTTCTGGTAACTTCCTTTTGTTGGTGAAAAGGATTAGTTCTGTCTTTTTCGGATTTACTGACAGTTGATGCTCGTCACACCATTTTTCTACAATCTGAAGGGCTGAACGCATTATTGCGCAGAGCATATTTTCAGCGTTCCCATTGATCAGTATTGCTAGGTCATCTGCATAACCAATAGTAGTGTACCCTCTTTCATTTAGTTTACGTATGAGGCTGTCCACTGTCCACACAAAAATGAAACACTGTATCTTTTCTTACTCATGCAAACTGTAGTTCACAGATGGTGTGTATGTACACAGCGCACGACAGCATTTTATTACCAAAGATCGTTGTGTGCATCACCCTTGTCAAACCAGCTGATCTACGATTGGTCGAGTGGCACAGCTAGGCTTTTTCGACCAATCACAGATCAATTGCAACAAAGAATAGCTTCATACACACATGTTAGTACACTAGTGTGTGTAGAATGCACTTTCATGATAATAATGTTTTCGATAACAAACAAAACAAACAATGTCAACTAAATTAATAACCAACATCGTTTTTTTGTTACTTCAAGGCTCTAAGGAAAGATAATTTCTATGTTTTATGAGTTAGATTAAATTTTAGTTGTAGGAACTAGGTAGGTATTTACTTACTTTCTTGTAATTGCTGTTGTACGTAATTCGTTATTTACCTCTCGAAGCTCTTTAGAATCACTCCTAGCAGAATGGCAAGGTGGATAGAAATAAAGGAAAATAAAGCGGTTTTAAAACATTTATTTATTTAATTCTGACTCTGACTGACTCTATCACACTTTCACAGGCTTTGGACTAACAAGTAGGTTAGCGTAGTAAATAATTTATCTGCCGGGTAAATAATTTATCTGACTAACAAAAAAATTACTTCAACAAACAAATCAATCAAGTAGGTACCACTTACTCTCAATCTACGCTTACTTGGCGTGTTTAAGTTCATTAAGAGGTTTACAATCTTTTCAACAAATTATATTGATCATAATCACACTACAAAAAAACATTGCGACGTGCACTTTTACGCAAAATACAGTCTCTGTCACTTTTTATGTTTTAAAGCGTTCACACGGTTTGTGGACGTGGACGTGGACAGTAACGTCGTGGTTACTAAGGCATTTCTTGACTTTTTCTGTGAGTTTTGATAATAGTACTGCCCCACAAAGCTCTAAACGAGGGAGCGAGGTACTTTTCTTAAGTGGAACTAATTTTGTTTTTCCTGCGACTATTACAATTGATGAATCATTATTTGTTTTGGTTATCTTGCAATAAATGACGCATGCATAAGTTTTCGTGCTTGCGTCACAAAAACCATGCAATTCAATGCTTCTCTTTGTACTCTGTTTGCAGCCATCGCGGGATTTGGTACTGATTGATAACCTCTATTTCTGATTTTATGTTTTTCCACTTCTCGCTGATAATTTGTGGTACAGATTCATCCCACTCTATACTGGCCTTCCATACATGTTGAAACAGTATTTTCAGCTTTATTGTGAGAGGTGCGAGCCAACCTAAGGGATCGAATATCTTTGATATATCTGACAACAGTGATCTTTTAGTAATATTTACTGACGATGTAGGAATCTGTGATTGAAAAATAAACTGATCTTGTTCTGGATTCCATCCAAGTCCCAAAGCTTTAGTTGATTCCTCTTGTTTAAAGTCAAAATCTTGGGGGTTTTGGTCAGTGTGTACACCTTCCAAAAGCTCCGGTGCGTTGGACTTCCATTTCCTGAGATGGAATCCTCCTGATTTTAAAAGGTTGATCATGTCGCTTTGTAATTGCTTGGCTGCATCTAGCGAATGTGAACCATGGATTAGGTCATCCATGTAGAATGACTCCTCGAGAACGCTTGGTGCTAAACTTTCTTGATAGTTAGGCCTTTCATCCTTAGCTAACTGTTTAAGCGTCATCATGGCAAGAAATGGCGCTGCTTTTGTCCCATAAGTCACAGTCGCTAGTTTATACTGTCTAAGCATCTCTGTTTGATTATCACGCCACATGATCCTCTGCAGGTCTTGGTCTTTATCACTAAGCCATATCTGTCTGAACATCTTTTCGAGATCAGCTGTAAACCCGAAACGATGTTGTCTCCACTTTATGATGAGATTCTGAATGTCTTGTTGGAGATTAGGTCCTCTACACATTACGTCATTTAAACTTAGGCCTGATGATGTTTTATCGGAAGCATTAAAAACAACTCGTAATTTTGTTGTAGCCGAGTGTTCTCGTATGACGCAATGGTGAGGTAAATGACATTTAAGGCGAGGAATGTGATCGTCAGCAGTAGGTATCATGTGTCCGAGCGAAATATATTCGTTTATAAATAACTTATACTCTTTAGCGATGTTCGTGTTTTTAGATAATTTTTGTTCTAATCTGTAAAATTGTGCTATGGCTTTTGATTTTGAATGACCTAATTTCTCTTGATAATTAGGTTTTAATGGTAAACAGCCTTCGTATCTTCCGTCTTCCCTTCTTTGCGTGGTTGACTGATAGAAGTCGATACATTGCTGATCTTCGGAAAATAGCTCTGATTGCTCAGCTATCTCTTCCATCTCCCAGAACCTTTGAATTTCGTCTATGTTTTGTAGGACCACGTTACATAGAAAAGTTTTGGCGTGGCCATCCATTATAATTGTTGAATAAACGTCGGCACCTAGTAAGATATCTACGTGCCGGCTAAGGTAGAATTCAGGGTCGGCCAGCTTAATGTAATCTAGGTACGACCAATCGGGTTCAGTGAATGTTTGGTTTGGTAGATGCTTGATAAGTTGTTTCATTATGAGAGCATCAGTTTCAAAGGTGAAGTCACTAATCATTGATGAACATTTTAAACTGATTATGCCCTTACAGTTGCTCTCCTTGTCTCCTATGCCTGACACTTTTCCCTTACATCTCATTCTTGGTATTTTGAGAAGCTGGGCTGCATGTTCTGTGATAAACGATGTTTGTGAGCCTTGGTCTAGCAGAGCTCGCATTACATGATTTGAACCATCAACTGCTTGTATCTTGATCAATGCAGTTGGAAGTAAGACTTGGACGGGTTCATTAACCCATGCATGCGTCACTTGCGAGTTGTTGCCGACTTAAATTCCGGCATTAGCGCTTTTGCTTGCGTTTCCCCCGCGCACGCCCGCAGCCCCCGTTCCGGTGTCTGTTGCCGAGCGAGGCGATTGCGAAAACGCTGCATGCAACAAGCTATTGTGGTCTTTATTGCAGTCACGGCAGACATTCTCTGATAAACACGGTTTATCATGGTGACTATTTAAACAATTAGGGCACAGGTTCAAGTTATGTATGGTTTTGAGTCTAATACAGGGTGGCATTTCTAAAAATCTTGGACAGAAATAAATGCCATGTTCGTTGTTACACAACAAACACTTGCAATTTTTTGATAAAACTACTTTCTTGTTGTAAGTAGGTTGTGGAATTACTTTACTGTTTGTAGAAAATGAATGTTGCAATTGATTTGATTTATAATTATTACTTTGATACTTTGACCCCTGATTTGTTACTTGATGTTTTTGTGTGTAATTTTCTTGTTTCCTACGGGCTGATTCTAGGATAGTGAATTTAGTTTCTAAGAAATGTAGCAGCTCTTCAAGGATTGGTAGGTCTCTCGGGTTTTTGACAGACTCCACGTAATCTGTGTATGATTCGGTATCTAATTTTTGTGTCAAAATATGCACGAGTAGAGGGTCCCACGTGCTAATGTCAACTCCTAGGTTCTTTATGGCATTGAGACATTCTAACGTATTGTCGTGAATACGTTTAAGATGGGCTGCTGTTTGCTGTTGCGCCACCGGGATGTTCATTAAGATATTTATGTGAGACGTAAAAATAAGTTTTTTGTTATTATACCTTTGATTAAGAATGTCCCAACAGACCATATAGTTGTCAGAACTCACGTGTAAGTGTTGGATGAGTTTCTCAGCTTCCCCTTTCACCTTTGTTTTCAGATACTGCATTTTTTGGGCAGCTGACATAGAAGGATTATTATGGATTGTTTCAGTGAAAAGGTCTTTGAAAGAAATCCAGTTGATGTAGCTCCCACCAAAAGTAGGAACTTCCAATCTTGGAGTGGACTTTTCTTGATGTGCTACAGACCACATTTTCTTATTTATGGCCTTTTTGATCTTGTCGTATTCCTGTTCATAAAACGAGTAAGCCTCCTCATACTTTTTGTTTGAACCGTCAAGGTCGCTATCTAATTCCCAATGTAAAGTATCGATAACGGCCCAACGGGAATTGAGAATGCGTAACAGGTCTTCAAACTCCCTTTTCTCCGAAACGGATGCTATGTTTATTTTGCTTATGGTTCGTTGAAGTGCCTTAAAATTACTCTGCTGTTTACGTAACACCTCTTCTGTTCTACTTGATGATGAAGAAGATGTTTTGGTAGTGATTTTTTGAGATAAAATATTTGACTCACTCGGATCAGAAGCAACAAATGTCGGAGGTTTTAGTAATACCTACAGTGTTCTTGGTCGATCCTCTTTTGGTGCCTGATAATTCTGAATCTGAGCTCTAATGATGTCAAATCTCTCTTTTACTTGTACATACTCTTGATCTATTTGAATTTTACTTGCTGCATCCAAATCTAACTGTGAAAGCATTCTGTAGTTTTTGTCGTACTCGAACCAATAACTGTCCAGAGTATCTAATCTGCGCCTGATATAATCTGATGTTTTTCTATCTGACCCGTCTTTTTTGAAATTGGTTAGAACATTTTCAATGGCTGTTGATAGTTGCTGTTGAGTAGCAAGTATATCGTTGAGGGAAGACATTGTTGGTAGATAGGTGTAAATTAAAAAGGACTGATCTTACTTGATCTGAAGAGACTGCCTGTAACTTCTGCTGAAGCTGTTGGTATACCGATGCTGATGTGGCTGATGTAGCAGTGGAGGTGCTGATGCTCCTGCTACTGTTGTCGCTGTGCAGACGCTTCCTGTTACGTCGCGCACGGCTGCTGTTTTGCCTCGGGACTCCGAACCTTGATTATCGGGCACCTGGCTGCCTGTGCTTGATTGCACAGTCTAAATGATAATGATTTGCTGCACACTTGATAGCACAGTGGTAAAGTTCTTGGACACGTGGTAGGCCGCACACGGAAACACACTGACACGTATTCAGGTCACTGAAGAACGCGTAAGAGGTCCCAACACGGTAGCTCGAAGGACCAATGTACGGGGTTGCCGTATGTGTTTTGATGATAGGGTTGATTTAGAATGATAGAAATGTTTGACAGGTAAAATTAACTTGTATTCAGAACTGTTAAGCTAGATATGGATATTGATGGTAAGGTGAGAACGCGCGACTGAATGGTTTGATGTATGCGAACGAACTGATTTGGTTTGTACAAAAAGTAATGAATGGGTATTTACAAAAGTAGGCCAAAATAATGATGACGCGAAGAAATGTACGTGCTTGCCCGTACAGCAACATTAACCTTCAAGCGGGCGCGCGTAGTCGATTCGACCGCGCTTAATGCATTTTCTTGCATATTATTATTATTACCCATCACAAATATTTCTCATTGCTAGCAGCCTGTCGCTATGTCCTTGAGAGTAAAATAAAGAGTTTACTGACACGCGGGGCGCTCCCCCCGCCCCAAAAATCGCGATGGTCTTAGTCGCAGCGCATTCGTCGAAAGGACTACACGCGCCTGTCGTCGAAAAGGTTACGCGCGACGCTCAACGCGACGTAATATTTCTTCGGCTATCATTTAATGTTATTGAATTAAGCTGGAAATATTGTTGATTTGTTTTTTAAAATGAGTCGAAGACCGTTATCACAAGGTTCAATACTTGATGAGTTAGGAAGAGAAGATGAAGAGAGTGAATCAGAGCTCAGCGACCAAGGCTCTGAAACTTCCGACTACATCGTTTCAGAGGAACCTCATTCTGCTGAAGAATCACACTCCTCGGACTCAGATCAGGATAATTTGCCTCTTTCAGAAATAAGTGGCTGTTTTACAGGGCGCGACAAGGTAACAAAGTGGCAAAAGTCTAACAATAACAGAGTGAGGCGTCAAGTTCAAAATATTCTTACTGAAGATGCGGGTACTCGTGGGAATGGTGTAGGAGTGACCACATTTATGCAAGCCTGGGGTTTATTCATTTCGGAAAATATAATTGAAAAAGTTGTTAGACACACCAACGAATTCATTCAAAAAAAAGCGCCATTGTATGGCAGGATACGTGACTGCAAACCGACAGACGAGGTGAAAATTCAGCACTTTTCGGATTGTTGTACATTGCGGGATCCTTGAAGACATCACATGCCAATTTAGAAGATTTATATGCGAGTGACCAGACAGGTGTTCCTATTTTTCCTACTACTATGTCAATGAAACGAGTAAAATTTCTACTCAATTCATTGCGGTTTGATGATGCTACTACGCGAGTATCTCGTCGTACTCTGGACAAAGCTGCGCCAATAAGAGAAGTTTTAGATATGTTCACACAAAACTGTCTTTCACCATATTCTGTAGGAGAGAACGTTGTCATCGATGAGATGATGGCAGGTTTTCGAGGAAAATGTCCTTTCCGACAGTACATGAAATCAAAACCCGACAAATACGGAATAAAACTTTATCCACTGGTAGACGCTGCTACGTTTTACGTTCTCAACATTGAACTTTATGCAGGCAAGCAGCCTGAAGGCCCATACCAGTTGAGTAATGCTGCGGCAGACGTCGTGAAAAGGCTGATTAGACCAATTTCTGGCACAGGAAGAAATCTTACAATCGACAATTGGTACACCAGTGTGCCTTTGGTGAACGATTTGGCCAAGGATCATAAGCTTTCTGTTGTGGGTACCATGCGCCAAAACAAGAAAGAAATACCTCCTTCCTTTATAGATAAAAACCGGCCGGAATATTCAAGTCAATTTGGATTTTCTGATACAGCTACACTCGTATCTTACGTGCCTAAAAAGAAAAGATCTGTCGTTCTACTATCATCACTTCATCGTGCTGCGGAAATTGATGAAAGTACTAAAGAAATGCGCAAACCCAGGATCATTACTTTTTACAACAAAACAAAAGGTGGTGTCGATGAAGTTGATAAAAAAGTAAAAATGTATTCGACTTCAAGGAAGAATAATAGATGGCCATTGACACTCTTCTTTCGTCTTCTGGATATTGCTGGAATAAATGCCATGGTGATATTGAGGGCAAATGATGTGTCTATACAAAAAAGGCGAAAGTTTTTACGGGCATTAGGCATCGAATTGACAAAAGAGTATGTTCAAAGAAGAGCATCGATAGTAGGCCTTCCAAGAAAACTAAAAAGAAACATTAGAGAGTACTTGAATATGAATGTTGATGATGCTTCTACAGAACCAGGTAGTTCTGGCACATGCAGAGGTACCTGTAAAATATGTCCAGCCAAAAAAAGGAGGCAATCAAAGACGCGCTGTACGTCATGTTTGAAAAATATTTGCAGAAGTCACACACAATTTATTTGCACTTAATATTATTTGGACGAAGAGACCGACCCTGATGAAAATTAATTAAAATTTAGTTATGTTTAGTTCTTATTTTGTAATTTTATTTGTTTCACTAGCTAGATATACATATAAACAAGTCTGACTGAGATATATCAAAGACTGATATTTTGTGTTCCATTGTTGATCCAAAGAATATTTGCGTTATGTTAATTGATTTAATAATTGTTTCTTTTTCATATTTTTAATTACTTGTTTTCACAAATTAGACATTGATAATGTATCTGTGTACTAAAAAATAAATGATTATTGAATAATTTGTGCTTTATTTCTCTGATTCATCCCATAGGTCTTTTCGATTACGCGCGCCCGCTCCCGTTACAAATGACCGCGCGCCCGCTTGAAGGTTAAGAGGACGCGGATCTAAACATACACGTAATTTACCATTCTTTTTAGCGACTATCACTAGCGAATTGACCCACGGTGTAGGATGCGTCACTTTCCTTATCACTCCTAACTGCGTCATTCTATTCAATTCCTCCTGCAGCTGATCGCGTAACCCTAACGGCACTTTTCGCGGAGCACAAACTACAGGGGTCACGTTTTTATCAACAACGATGTGATATTCGCGCGGTAAACAGCCTAGCCCTGTGAACAAATCATTGTTTTCTGACCAGTTGATATTATGCATTCTCTTAACTAGCCCTAATGTTGCACAAGCATGGAGTCCCAGCACACTTTGACAATTCATAGAAGCAATAGCAAATTTTAAGTCATACGGAACATTTTTGTAATACCATTTTAAATTACAAATTCCCTTTATAGGAATTAAATCCCCACTGTAAGATTGTAATTTGACATTATTATATGCATTAATCATATTTGCTGTATAGCCTAACTGCAGAAATCGATTAAAAGACAATACATTAATATCTGCACCTGTATCTAATTTAAATTTTTCCGAACCATATTCGCAATTAAGTACTTCACACCAATCCTCCGATAATGTATTAATCTCTGATACGCTCGATAGCATTGATATATAAAACGACTCACAGTCTTGTTCTTCGTCCAGTTTTTCGTTTTGCATACCAATGTCGTACAACTTTTTAACGTTTTTATTTAACTTGCACATCCTAGCAAAATGACCATAATTTTCACACATAACACTGCACAAAAATTGTCGGACACTGATTTGATTCACTACATTGGTTTCCTCCACACCTAGGGCAATTAACACCTGATCCGAAAGATAGCGCACGCCGCTGAGTGCCTCCGGGGCCCGCCGCGCCGCGGGCCCTGCGTCCGCGCCAGCCGCGCCCGCCGCGCGCTCGGGCTGCGCCCCCGCCGCGCACGCCGACCGCGTCCACGCACGCCGGCCCCTGGCCCGCGCCACGCGTCTCCAACAAGCGGCTGCTATCCGTAGATATTTCGTCAACTTGACATATTTTCACGGCTTTGTCTAATGTCAAATCGTCGGTTCTTAATAAACGGTCTCGAACGACTGTATTTTTTATGCCACAAACAATACGGTCTCTGTTGGCATTTGTCTGATTTATTATTGCAAAAATTAATTGATTTTGTATTTATATCACTGGTAATATTATTAACATGGCAACACCAAATGCTTAGTATAAAAGCCATGTCCGGTCAATATACCTCCTTCTTTTCTTTCTCGACCCACTCTGTGTTAGGACGCAGACATTATACCTTCCTCGTACCTACTACAGAAAAATATACGTTTCAACGTATACTAATTTAAATCTGAGTTTTTCTTTTCGCTCATAACCCTATATCCAATAGGTTATGGGCCCAGCCATACTATCTAAAGTATAGTGCTGTTGCTCTTAATATTTTTTTTAAAGTAACGAGTCCCCTGTATAAAAATTTTGTCATGGATAATTTAAAATCCAAGAGAAACATTCAACCTTTTAACGGAGAAAAATATAGTGTCTGGAAGTTTCGAATTCGCTCTCTATTAACTGAATTAGATCTCATCAAGGTCATCGACGAAGAACCCGTGTTACGACTCGAGGCGTGGGAAAAGCAAAACCGAACTGCGAAGAGTGTGATCGTCGAGTACTTGGCAGATTCCTTTCTTATTTTTGCCAAAGAAGAACTGACAGCAAGAGAAATCTTCAAGAACCTAGACGCTTTGTACGAGAGAAAAAGCTTAGCGACGCAGCTGGCAATACGTAAGAAGTTGTTGGGCCTAAAGCTACAAGGTGATACTCCACTAGTGAAACATTTCAATGTCTTCGACGATTTAATGACTGAGTTGTTGGCTGCGGGAGCGAAGCTCGAAGAAACCGATAAAGTATCTCATTTACTTCTTACCCTCCCAAATTCATACGATGGCGTCATCACAGCTATTGAAACTTTATCAGAAGATAATTTGATGCTGGGTTTTGTAAAAACAAGATTGTTAGATCAAGAAGTAAAATTAAAAAATGAGGGTAGTGACACTTCAACAAAAGTTCTTCACGTACGCGCTGAGTCCAGTGGAAAACGATTTGATACAAGATCTAACCACCAGAGTTTTAAGGAAACCAAGAAGCTTACTAAATGCTACCATTGTGGGCGGAAGGGCCACGTCAAGAGGGACTGCTATTACTTCAAGCGCCGAAATTATCAACAGAAATTCGACCGGCCAAGTCAACCTAACCACCAACGGAAGCCGGCGGACCGGCCCCGAACTGTTCAAACAGTGGAGCTGACTGAGGGGGCCACCATGTCCAGTGAAGCCACCGGATTTGCATTCATGTCCGGTAATCACGAAACTGACGAAACCGGAGTGCAAATAAAATTCCTGTTAGATTCCGGAGCATCCGACCACATCGTTAACAGGGAAGATATTTTCAGTGACTATACAATTTTAAATACACCGTTTAAAATTTCAATTGCTAAACACGGTGAATTTATTTCAGCTATTAAACGTGGAACACTGCAAGTGATCAGTGACACTGGCATCCCAGGTACTCTGGAGGACGTGCTGTTCTGTCCTGAGGCGCCGTACAACCTGCTGTCGGTATCGAGGATGCAGCGTGCCGGGATGACCATCACCTTCGATCAGCACGGAACGTATATCAGTAAGGACGGTACAATACTGATGCGAGGTAAGGCAATTAATAATTTAATTTCAGTAGATTTTGGAGTTAAAGTTAAAGATCGATCTGTTTCTCAATTGTGCAATAGTGATAAAAATAATTACGACTTGTGGCATCAAAGATTAGGTCACATAAGTAAACAAAAGTTTTTGGAGTTGAAAAATAATTCTATGACTAGTGACGGTAGTATAATTGAGTTAGTAACGCCTGACGAAAAACTGTGCGAAGCCTGCATAAATGGGAAACAGACACGATTGCCGTTTAACACATCCAAGGATAAAAGTCATATTAAACGACCTTTATTTATTGTTCATACTGATGTTTGTGGGCCGATCACTCCTTCTACAATAGATATTAAGAATTATTTTGTGTTGTTTGTCGATCAATTTACTCACTACTGCGTTGCGTACCCGATAGCCTATAAATCAGATGTGTTTTTCGCGTTTAAAGATTTTGTAGCAAAAAGTGAGGCAAAATTCAATTTAAAATTGGTAAACTTGTACTGTGATAACGGCCGGGAGTATTTGTCTAGTGAAATGAAAGAGTATTGTGTTTCTCGCGGAATTTCATACCATTTTACTGTTCCTAGAACGCCACAACAAAATGGGGTTTCAGAGCGTATGGTTAGAACAATAGTAGAAAAAGCCCGCGCAATGGTTAGTGGTGCAAAATTACCTAAATGTTTTTGGGGAGATGCCGTATTATCTGCAGTACATTTGATAAATATTACACCTACCCGCGCTTTGCAACAAAATAAAACTCCCTTTGAAATGTGGCATGATAAAAAGCCTGCAATAAAACATTTAAAGGTTTTTGGTGCTACCGTATTTGTGCATAATAAAACCCGGAAAACTAAGTTTGATGAAAAATCGTGGAAGGGTATACTGGTAGGTTATGTACCGAATGGCTATAAGGTATGGAACACAGAACATGACAAGTATGAAACAGTGAGGGATGTCATAGTAGATGAAGTTAATTTTCTTCAATCCAGGCCTAAGATAAGACTTGAAGGGAATGAAATCGAACATTTCCAAAATACTAAACTGACATCGAAGTCAGGGTCAATGACACCTCAAGGTTGTGACAGTTCGAAATCTGATATTTTAAAATCAGGTAGTTTAAAGTCAGATAGTTCAAAATCTGATGAGTCTGTTTCTAGTTGTAAGATTCGTAAGCTAGATTATTCAAATAACCTGCCGGAGCCAAATGTAAGCAATAAAGCAAGTTCAAGTAAAACTTGTAGTTCCGATATGGATACCAATGATTCTTGTAAATTGAGAAGGAGTGCTAGGCTAAAAGGTCGTACACAAATATCTTACAATGATAATATTGATGAAATTTTATTGTGTGCTCAGTCAATTAATCGTGAAATACCCACTTCATTTAATGATATTAAAAATAGGGAGGATAGAACTAAATGGGAATGTGCGATGAAAGACGAATTAGATTCACTTTTAGCTAATAATACTTGGGAATTAGTGCCAAAACCTGATAATAAAAACATAGTTGACTGTAAATGGATTTTTAGTATTAAAAAGGACGAGTTTAGTAATCCATTAAGATATAAGGCACGTCTTGTTGCCAGGGGCTTTAGTCAGGAATATTTAACAGATTATAGTGAAACTTTTGCCCCAGTTGCTCGTATAGCAAGTTTTAGATTCTTGATTAGTTTTGCAAATCAATTTAACTTATTGGTACATCATATGGATGTGAAAACCGCATTTTTAAATGGCATATTAAAGGAAGAAATTTATATGAAAGTGCCAGATGGTATAGTGAGTAAAGATGGTTATGTGTGCAAGTTAAATAAAGCTTTGTATGGACTTAAACAAGCTGCCAGATGCTGGTTTGAATTATTCGACCAGTGTCTGAAAGAAAAGGGTTTTGTAAACTCATTGGTGGACAGATGTATTTATATTTTAAATAACAGTAATGTACATAGAAATGTATATGTGTTATTGTATGTTGATGATTTAGTTATAGCTTGCGGAGATAAGCCAACACTCGATAGTTTAAAGAGTTATTTAATGAGTAAATTTAAAATGGTTGATTTAAATGACATTAAATTATTTCTTGGCATTAAAATTACTCGAAGTAATGACATTGTAACTTTGGATCAAAGTTCTTATATAAAAACCATTTTGGAGAAATTTGGTATGTCTGACTGTAATCAAATCAGTACACCTATGGAGTGTAAACCTAACTATAAAGCTCTGAACATAGACAGTGAATACAGTGCACCTTGTCGCAGTCTGATTGGTTGTTTAATGTATGTTATGTTGTGTACACGCCCAGACTTAAGCGTTAGTGTAAATATTTTGAGCAGATATACAAACAAAAATAACAAGGAATTGTGGCAAAGTCTCAAAAGAGTGCTTAGGTATTTGAAAGGCAGTGTAGACTTAAAACTAACGTACAAAAGGTGTAATAATTTTGAGCATATTTTGTGTGGATATGTAGATTCAGACTGGGGTGGTAATGATTTACATGACAGAAAAAGTACCTCAGGTTATTTATTTAAATTATTTGAAAGCTGTACGATAACCTGGAATACAAAAAGACAAATGTCTGTGGCGGCTTCTTCGACTGAGGCCGAGTATATGGCATTGTTTGAAGCTGTAAAAGAGGCACTATGGTTAAAGTCTCTGATAATTAGTTTTAATATTAATATTGTCAGTCCGATACCTATTTATGAAGACAATAATGGTTGTATTAATATAGCAAACAATCCTACGAGCCATAAGAGGTCAAAGCATATTGATATCAAGTATCATTTTTCTAGAGAACAAGTTCAAAACAATGTAATTAAATTGTTGTATCTCTCCACAGGTAAACAAATAGCTGATGTACTAACTAAGCCGCTACCAGTTGTTGCTTTTAGACTGTTCAGAGAAGAGATGGGTTTATGTTGTAATATTTTAAGTTAATGTGTGTTTAAGTTAATTATTGTTGATTAAATGGTCTGATTAGGTTTTACTGGGTTTCCCTAATCCTTGCAACAAATGTTGGACCATTATTTAATGTACTTTTCCCAGAAAATACTTGGAAGGTTTTAATGTTCTGGTTAGTGAAAGACTATGATTGTAAATAGTTTGTAATTAATTTTTGAGGGGGCCTGTTGGCATTTGTCTGATTTATTATTGCAAAAATTAATTGATTTTGTATTTATATCACTGGTAATATTATTAACATGGCAACACCAAATGCTTAGTATAAAAGCCATGACCGGTCAATATACCTCCTTCTTTTCTTTCTCGACCCACTCTGTGTTAGGACGCAGACATTATACCTTCCTCGTACCTACTACAGAAAAATATACGTTTCAACGTATACTAATTTAAATCTGAGTTTTTCTTTTCGCTCATAACCCTATATCCAATAGTCTCGAATAAGTTCCTCTTCCAAATTCTGGAATCCACAATTTTTTGCTAATAATTTTAATGCAGTGACGTACTGATTGATAGACTCGCCGGTTTCTTGATTTCGTGTAAAGAAATTGTATCTCGCTAACGTTATATTTGGCTTCACACCGAAGTATTCGTCTAACTACTTTATTAATATGGCGACGTCATCCTTGTCACTGCTTTTTTCGAAAGTGAAAGTTTCGTAAACATCGAATCCCTCTGGTCCAATCAAGTTAATTAGTAAACTAGCCTGTACACCACCTTCTTCTTTATGCACCTTGCTGGATGCTTTTAAAAATAAATTTAATTGCGTTTTCCAACGCTTCCATGCGTCGGCCCTGCCAACGGAGCTGCCCTCCAGATTCAATTCCGGCGGTGGGCGTGCGTGTTCCATATTAGTGCACAAACAAATACGTCTTAGTACCACAATATCACGCTCCAAAATCTCGAAATAATATCTTTTTGCGATTTAAAACACCGCTGCCACCATGTAGTGTACTGAAAGGCTACGAATCCGGTTGACAACTGGTTTATTAGAAATCTCGGTATACACACATAAACTTATTCAGGAATACCCACAACAAACACCGAGATTAATAATGAAATCGCTAAAATAGCTAACTGGATGGAAAGTAACAACTTGAAATTAAATACAGAAAAAACAAAATATGTTCAATTTAGTAACAAAAATGCTGAACCCCCGCAGTTATGTTTGCGCCTCCGTTATAAAACCATTTCAGAAGCTAAATCTGCAGCCTTTCTTGGCATAGTGATAGATTCTAAGCTGACTTGGCAACATCACGTTGATATGGTATGCCAGAAAATAAACCAGTTCGTTTATGCTCTGTATAGACTTACACAGTTGGCCAGCCTTGAAGCGGCGCTGATGGCATATCATGGATATGTAAGCTCCGTGTTAAGGTATGGGCTGATTGTGTGGGGAAATTCAGTGGACATGAATCGTGCCTTCATTTTACAAAAGAAGTGCGTAAGATTTATCTGTGGGGTTGGGCAGTTACAATCGTGTAGACCTCTTTTTAAACAACTGAATATACTTGCATTGCCATCCCTATATATTTTTGAAACTTCAATATTTGTGAGGAAGAATATACATATTTTTACGAAAAAACACGCAACAAGTAATGACCAAAAGAGGTATCCATACAAGTTAAATGTACCACCCTCAGCCACAGCCTGTTTCAGTAAGAACAGCTATATCATGTGCATTAGATTGTTTAATCTGCTTCCGAACTGTATCCAATGTCTTCCTTTCACTGTTTTCAAGAAAATAATATTTAAAATTCTTATTGAAAATAGTTTTTATGATATTAATGAATTTACAAAATTTTGCCGTGACCCAGATGTTACTGAATCTTTTTTTTTCACGTACTACCATTTTTTAAAATATTGTTACCTTGATGGATATATTGAACATGAAAAAACTTAAAAAAACTTTTTTTTTATCTTAATAACGATCGGTCGCTGTAAAAGGGTTAAAAGAATAACTGTTAATCGAAATAAATAGTTAATAATATATTTTTTAAATGTTATAATTGGTTGTCGTATCTTGCTGTTTCTCCATAAGTAACATAACCTTGACCGTGTGGGTAGTTGTAATTATTATTGTTATTATTGTTTTTTTTAATTATTATTATTTCATTTTTCTTTATGTATTACAAATTGACTGGCATTATTTAATTATTTATTTAATTTAATTATTAATTGTTTAATTTATTTGTGGTTCTTGACATTTTATTTTATTTTATTTTTCAAATGCTGACATTTTGTATTTAATTGATTTAATTATGTAATATGATTGCATGACCACGTAAAAATATTTGCTTATCGAGAAACCGATTACACATAAATGCTCTTTCACAAATGTAAGAACTTTATCTGTACTACCATGCTTAATGCAAATAAAGATTATCATTTATCATCATTTATCAAAGACAGACCAAATAGATTTTGCATGAGCATAGTCTGATTCACTATCTTCATTGGTTAGAGAGTTGAAAATTGTACTTTTATTGGGAAGTTTTATTTCTGCAAATGATTTCCAATCCGACATGTGGTCTTAAGGATATACTCCTTTTCGTGTTAGTAAAATGAATTGACTATCGTCAGGAAAATTACTTTTTAAGTGAAGTAGGTCGGATTTGTGTAGACCACTTGCCAGTTTTTCTAAACTAGTACCTAAAAATTTGAATAAATCGACAAATCTTATTTATCCAAATTTTATATTTGGCAGTTTTAGAAACATAGTAAATGAAATATAATTTTCTTTGTTTTTAGAAATCACTTTAATAGGACCTAAGTTGTCAGCTAATTCTTTTATGAACAAATGACAATCGTAACCTGATAGGTTATGAAAAAATACGAAAACAAATTTAGGAACATTGTAACGCAAATAACACAATTGATGTGCTGCACCACGATAACGACCTGTCAGGTGACAATGATCTCGCACCTTGTCACCAATTAATAGATGATCACATATGTGACATACGTCAGCACGCGCGTGAACTTTTGCGTCGGTATCAGTGAAAATCATTTTGACTTCATCATTTAAAACGTCGTAAATATTTGTTATGTCAGAGTAAAGATTTTCAGTAAACTTTTTGCTACAATCAGGGCCTCCATATTGTACGAATTTGTTAATACTATTGTTAAAAGAACATATTATTTGATATGCAAAAGCTGCTGGAATATGTCGCTAACGAGGTATTGTGACTCTGGAGAGTGGATCCGGCTCACAGCCCTACAATGGTTTTAGGATAGTTTCAAAGTGTGCGTAAATAACAAAAGGGACATCTTGTTTTCTATCAAAATGTTTAAACTGAAGATAAGTACCTTTCTCAGGAAGTACAGTGCTGACTCCATTACAGATATGTTTATCGATACTGTCCTGTGAATTAAAAAACAGTAAACATTCTTCACAAAAATATAATTTTCCGTTGCGCTTTGTGATTTGACTCCGAACTAAGCGGGACAAGTTTCTAATTAGAACGAAATGAGAGTGAGTATCATTTTCTAGTAGAAGTAAATTAACATTAGTTTTAGATTTTGATTTTAATTCAGATCTGTAAATGGGGCCCACAGCGGTTTTATTGTTTTTAATGAATAAACATTAATACTAATATTAGGATTATTACTTTCAAATATTTTTATGTCGTTAAACGTTATTGGAAAGAAAAGCCCTTTGATATTAAGCACTCGTTCAAAGTGAGGATATAATGTGGTGCGGTCACAATTATTTTTAGCAGGATACATAGCTGCTTATAATTGAATTATGGTTATATTAAATTATAGTTTTGCAATAAATTATTGAGTATTGAGTATTGAATAATGTAAACAATTGAAGTTAAAATTACGATGTACAACAAAATTCTTAGTTGCAAACGATTTTATTTCTTTTTCGTTATTTTTGAATAAGAGGAAATTAGCAAAGTATTCGAAATTTACTTTAACACTAACGTGTTTTTTTAAGAGAACACTGTAAAAGTGTGAGTAGTTTTCCTTTTACGCTTTGTAGAAACAAGTCAGGTCAAGAGTGCTCCGTTTCAGTCGTAGCAAGTATTCTATACGAGACTATACGACCGCGGAAAGCAGACGTGACTTTCAACGACTCCGTCATCGGCGGACGCCGCTATGCACTGGTTCTTGTGAACGATGCTTCGCAAGTGGCCAACCCACTGTCGTTTTCCTACCTGAACAGCACAAGCAGAGCAAAAGGGCATCTTTCTATCACTAACCTACAAGTAAGACCTTTTTTAACCTCGGTAGGTACTTACCTAAACAATATTTAGGAGTTCTATTAGACGGAACGTTTATTTTATCAAACCATATTAATAGCATTTCTGATAAAGCTTTTTGGAATCTTGGTTTTATTTTGCGTGAATGCAAACCTTTCAACAACATCCAATCTATACAAACAGTATACTACGCATACGTACGCAGCATTTTGTAGTATGCATGTCCCATGTGGAACCCCTTTTACGTTATATGTATACATGGATCAACTTGAACGCATACAAAAAATATTTGTTAACCATCTTAACTATACTGCCGTTCCGAGCCTAAAGCGCAGTAATAGGCACTTTGGGCGGTATTGAGTTAAACACATATCTAGAATCCCTATTTCATAAGCTATCTGAAAAATCAATTTTCATATTTGTAGGACTATTAAAAATAACTTTTATTCAATGTTTTTTTAAAAAGGAACAGCGAAAAAATCGTGAATTTATTAAAAAACTACAAAGTTTGTCAGCTAAAGCGCAGTAATAAACATACGGCACGAGATTTTTACATGTTTCCCAGCTAGACTGCAGTAATTGTCCATATTTTGTAACAGTTTAGAAGGTAGTTAGTTTTAGAAGCTTCGACCCAAATACTAAATAAAATGCAGTATAATTTGTGTCCATACAAATTATTATACTGCAAACTTTAGTATGTATGTATTTATTTATTTATTTTTCAATCCAAACTTATAGCTACCATTACAGGCTATAGTGCCTAATGCGATAGTACAAACACAAATTTTATTATTATCCTAAACCTATAAATAACAAATTACAAACAGCGCAGCCCTTGTGAACTCACTCAGAGAACAACCAAATAGATCCACTTGATCCGAAAGTCGATTAAGGAGTCTTGTGGCGCGAGTGAACGGCGCTTCCTTCAGTAGGTTGGTGCGCGCGCGCGGCACCGCCAGGAGCTGCGGCCGCCGCCTCCGCTCCACGTAGCGGTCCGGCACACTGAATGAAATGTTCCCTAATAACTCAGGGTTGTGTACTTTGCCTTTCAACAATTGGTAAATATATGACAACAGCGCAAGTTCTCTCCTAACCCTAAGTTCGTTATATCCTACCATACCCAGAATGAATAAAGTAGGATATTTTAACGGGTAAAATGGATACACCCCGTACTGCCTCATATATAAATACCGAATGAATTTATTTTGTACTCGTTCCAGCATAACACTGTACTTAGTTTCGTGTGGTGCCCAGACAACCGCGTTACACTCGAGATGACTCCTGACTAAGGCGTTATACAATGCGACAATTGCTTTTATATTTTTGAAACCGTGAGCTCTGCGCAGAATAAAACCCAGATTACGAAAAGCTTTCTTGCAAACTTTGATAATATGGTCCCTAAATGTTAGCTCCGAAGTGAGTTGAACGCCCAGATCCCTAACTTCATTTACCCTAGTCATAACGACCCCTGCAACCCTGTAAGTATTGAGAATAGGTTTGTGTGCGCGCGAGAAAGTCATTGTTACACACTTGGAGGTGTTAAATTGCAACTCGTTCTCTTCGCTCCAGGCCACCACTCTATCGATATCTTCTTGTAGCTTTTCACTGTCCTCTGGCTCTCTGATCCTTTGATACAACTTTAAGTCGTCTGCAAAGAGTAAACACTTGGCATTCTTCACGACCTTCGGCAGATCATTTACCATTAATATAAACTCAAGAGGCCCGAGGTTGCTACCCTGACTCACGCCTGACCTTGTGTAGTATGGCTCTGATACGTAACCAGCATAATCCACGTATTGTTGTCTGTCCCTCATATAACTAGCGAACAACTGCAAAAGGTGTGGAGTAAAACCGAAGCCCGCTAACTTTTTCAGTAACACGTCGCTATTCACTAAGTCAAAGGCTTTTTTAAAATCGAAATACGCGGCGTCAACTTGTCCTCCACTATCCACGACTGGCACTATATCTGCCATGTAGTTAAGGAGATTGCTCGTCGTGCTCCTCGCCGGCCGGAACCCATGCTGTGCGTCCGTCAGTTGTGCGCTAACTTGTAAGTACAAACTTTTATGTATAGCAGACTCTAGTACTTTCGCTGGCGTCGACAGTACAGCCACAGGTCGGTATCCTTCCACGCTGGATGATAAACCTCCCTTCGGCACCGGTACGACTCGCGTGGTTTTCCACCTCTTCGGGAACACCGCAGATTGCAAGCACAGATTATAAATGTGGAGAAGTGGCTCCGCTAGCACTCCCCGACAATCCCGATACACGAAAGGAGGGATGCCATCCGGTCCTACGGAAGTCTTAGGCTTCAGTCTTTGCAAAGCTCCTCTCACATCATCTAGCTGCAACCGGTCTAAGTGCACGCGTGCCCCCTCATTCGCATCCGCCCGCCCTGCGCTCCTCACACTTTCGCTTACATCCAAATTCGCAGGCTCCGTGCTGTATACCGACTGGAAATACCTCGCGAATTCTCCGGCACTCTGGTCTCCCGATAACGGCTCGCCGTTTTTTAAAATGGTTCGCGCCTGTCTGTTAACCCTTTTGGATTTAATATAGTTCCAAAATGCTTTTGGATCCTTTAAAAGGTGATTTTGAACGCGGTCTTGATATTGTTCTTGTGCAAGTTTTATCATCACCTTTACTCGAGCCCTACACTGCGCAAACTTAGCGTAATCACATGTCATCCCGCTCGATTTATATCGCTTATGTAGACTAGCTTTCAACTTTAAGTTACTAATTATATCAGCCGTGTACCACACAGGGTAAATATACCTCGAGCTTCCACAATTTCGCTTTTTTCTTGGGACGCATTTATCTACAATAGCATTTAAAGTTTCATAAAAAAATAATAAGCTGCCATCTAAACCCATGTTCAAAATCGGGGTCCAATCTATAGCTGCTATAGACGAGTACAAAAATAAATAATCTGCTTTATTAAAGTTCCATTGCAGTGATGCATAGTGTGTATCTAGACCTCGGCTCAAATCACAGGCGACCGGAGCGGGAGGCGCAGGCGACGGGGGCGGGCCCGGCCGCACCGTCACCGCGAGCGCGGGGTGATACCGGTCTGGGGATACAAGCGGAGTCGCCGCATTCACCGACACGCCGCCGTCCCATGTACTCAACACAAGATCCAAACAACTACCGTTACAATTGACTATGTTGTTGCACTGAGTGAATCCACAATAACTCCTGAAATATTCGTAGTAATTGGCAATATTTTGTGTACAAGAATTCAAATTAAAATCTCCTATAACTAATAATGTACTATACATATTACAATATTCCTCTATTATCCTAAACATTATCATTCATTCAGTTTCGTTACTATTTGGTGGAATATAAATCACACAACACAAAAATAAAAATCTCTGATGTAAATAAACAGTTGCACTAGCTAGTTCAAACACCTGATTGTCTATTATGACGTCACCCGGTATCGCCACTTGTCGCAGTTCAAAGCGCGGTGTGGCCACTAAACACGCGCCGCCCTGCTTCCGTCCATCCGCTCGATCACTACGAATTATTGTGAATCCAGGCGGTATTAGTTCAGCATCGTGAATTGAGTCATTGCAACCGGTTTCTGTTATAGCAAATAAATTCGCTTCTGAAGTAGAAATCCCTAAATGAAACTCATCCAGTTTCGTTCGAAGGCCCCGCACATTTTGATAGAATATTTCAATATTATTGACATATGAATCACGTGAGGTAATTTTACTTGTTCGTGGGCTTGCGAAACCACACCCACTCGCAAAACTCAATGTTTACTGCCCAATTTTCCGGCTGACACAATAAATCGTATTTGCTTTCCGGTACTCCTATAATGAAAGAAGCATAATCTCTTTCTGTTTTATGCTTTATTTTTTCTACTTTCACCGCTATTTCCTGGCCACATATACTTAAAACATGCGACTCCAAACATTTTACGGTAGTATCCTTTTTTAGCCGCCAAACATGTAAATATTTTTTCCGCTCAGTACCTTGGATTTCGAAACCAGTGGTACTATTACCTCCCTTTTTTACCTCAGTATTGGGATATCTACTCTTTTTTCTATTAACTACTGTCCATTCTTGATTCCCTTCTGGTTCTTTGGCCTTAATTTCTTCTTTAGAATTAAAATTGCTTACGTTTATTTTGTCTTGCTCATCTCCGCTCGGTAAAGCTATCGGTTTCGTGGCCACACATTGTTTTACTGGTACCGGTTGTTTTTGAGCTTGTTTCACCGTATTTGCGAATGACTTAAATTCATCTAATGACGACGTTTGCGTATCAAATTGCTCAGTATTCCTTTTCAATTGACTTTCCCTAAGACGGTTTTCCAGGCGTTCATTATTTTTTTTTAGTCCTTTAATCATATTTTCTAACAAATCTACCTTATAATAAGCGATAAGACCGCCTAAATTGTACATCTTTCTGTAAAAATCATGTGTATTTTACTTGTATGGTGTGCAATAAAGAGTATCTATCTATCTATCTATCTATCTTATTTGTCTTTTCCTGGACTACCTTCAATAAGTGTTTTAACTCAGATTCACAGCGTATAAATCTGTTCTGAAGCTGATTATATTCCCGGGATTGTTCATCCATTTTAGTTTTCATTTCCAGCCGAAACTCTCTAATCTCTTCCAAAACATTCGCCTCATTTTCAACTAGAGACATCTCATTCGTTTTAGACCGGCCGCGCTCAGTGTTAACGTAACAACTAGGCGTAAACGTTTTATTCATAATTGCATGTCGAACAGGTGTATCGGTATTACCTCGCTTCGGGATGTCACGCAAGCATTCGGGACATATCCAGCTGTCCTTAAACTCTTGAGTAAATGCTTCAAATGTTTCTTGCGTAAACGCAAGACACTTTGCGTGATATAATCTTTTACAATTCTCCTGCGAACACTCCATAAACGAAATATCGTATATCCCCGCATCACAACCATTGCATTTCGTGCCCATTGAGCAGCACCACTGATTTTACGACTAGTTTAATTTCAATAAGCGTTACTAACAACACCGCACGCGTCCGCTCCGCACACGTCCGCACGAACGAAATTACTTATATATATAACTTAAAGCAACTATTTTTATATTAACATTTCTAATTAAAGTGCAGTATTAAGAACGAATACTTCAGTTTAACTATGAATAGCTTGAGTGATTTTTAACTATGTTACCACGTAAAATGCAGTATTCGTAATTTTACTGCACTTTAGTCGGTTCCTACATGCAATATTGTATAGACTAAAACTGTCTAAGTTGAGGTATTGATCGGTAATACTGCATTTAATTTCAAAAGTGAGCACGGATTCACCACAATACTGCAAATTCAAACGATTGCACGGCAGTCGCAGCGCGGTCGCCATTGGAGGCCAAGGTTTCACTGGTCCATGCTGGGCGGTAAATTTGCGGGTATCCAATATTAACCTACTGAGTTATTTTATGAAAGTGAAAAATATCTACGTAATGATACAAGCACCTTTAACTTCACTTTAATTCTTGCAAGTGTGGAGCAATGATACTAAGGTTGACTCTAGTACTTGTTTTTATTATTCTGAACTTATAACTTTACAAACTCTTCGTCTTCGTCTCTTATAATAGAAATTATGATAATCAGTATAAGTAGAAATTACACTACTTTGACTGGCATAGTTACTGCTCAGCATCTGCTTACTTCGAACACCCACGAGCAACTGACTGAGTAGCGATCTCTTCCGATACTACTGCGGTGTTTCTCCTTTAACTTAATTACGTCACGTCCTTTCCCCGACCGACGAATTAGTGTTGTTAACAAAATATTATTTTAGATTTAAGATTTGTTTAGTGTAAAATATAAAAGACAATTTTATTTAAAATACATCAATTCACGACACAAGGCAAATTGGGAACGGTTTACTTTTGTAGCCGAAATGTTATATATTTTTATTGACTATACATTTTTAAGATAGACGACCTGAATCTGATGTTGATGATAGACAGGATCTTCCCCTGAGGGAACTTTTTAAAAGGATGTCTACAGTCATGAACATAAATAAATATACATTGTTGATTAACTTTCAACCTTTATACCTTCTAATAATAATCTACTCGCCGCGAATGTTGGCACTGTGCAGTAACTGTACGGCACTGGCCTATAATTAGCATTAGCATATTATACCTAGGAGTAAACTAAACTGCGTGTATGCAATCTGCAAACGTGCAAATTAAAAAGCCACTTCAAACAGTTTTAGTAACGCGCGTGCTACATTTGCTAGATGTGTGCACAACCTTATAGCTGTTAATACTACAGATATAGTACTTTCTTCTCGTATACAAGGTTTACGAAGCTTAACGAAGCCTTAAACTATCCATTCTGTATGGATGGACAAGGAAACAGAGAGCTTTACAAGATAAACTACTAGATGTTATTGCAGTCTCTCCCCCACCAATGTTGCATAAATCAAAATTTTCTGAAGAAATAAACAATACTTGTCAAATTTTCAATGAAACAAAATCACGAAGTACGGAATCAATAAACGACTTAGAAATGGTGAATGAAATGAAATGTGAGATTAATAGCCTCAAACAAAACCTTGCAAGTGCTGAACATGAAATTGAAAATAACATTACCGAAAACTATAAACTAAAGTGCCAAATAAAAATTCTCACCCAAAAAATAAATTCACTCAAAAAAATCTGTATGACTCCCCCATCGCCATCAAACAAATCAAGGAATCGGCAATCACCTTGTCTCAGTCTCAATCTGAGCCCTATGAGCAGCCCTGCGAAACAAAATGAACATGCTAAACAAATAAAAGAGTTAGAAAAAAATTTCATTAATTTACAGAATAATCTATTAGAAGCTAAGGAAGAAATTAGCAAACTTAATAAAATCATAAAAAAACTATCGAATAATTTAAAAATACATGAAACAAATGACAGAAAAGAAGGAACTGAAAAATTCAAAGACTAAACTATTTAAATTTAGCACAAACAGAAAAAGAAAACTTTTTATAATATCAAACAACAATCGATTAAAAATAGTGCAAATGATGCTAGTAGATGACTATTACAGCCAATTTGACTTATGTCACTACATTTATACAGGATGCGGAATTGACGTTCTACTTAGAGATATCGAGAATAAAACAAAATATTTCACGAAGGAAGATTATTGCGTGCTAATGATAGGTGAAACGGACTTCTACTATTCTCAAAAAGTTGAAATACTGGTTGAAATTATTCGAAAGAAACTATCACAAATAAATAATACCAATATCATAATAGCTGCACCGACATACATATGTGGAAAAATAATATATAATTGCAGAATCGAATCATTTAATAATGAGATTTATGAAAAATGTTGTGACTTAAGTAATGTATATGTATTCGACTCAAATAAGAAACTTGACTTTGATATGTTTTCTAAGATTAATGGAAAGATAAACAAGAAAGGAATTAAATGTAATCTTAATAGCCTGGCAGAACTAACAATAAATATCATCAATCATCATCATCATCAAGAGGATTGCCAAGATAATCAGTCAGTGATAAGCAATGAAAATGAGAACCTTTTTGTAGAGGATATAGAGGGAAACATTGCAGGAAGTTCGCAGTTTTTTCTTCCACAATGAGTTAAACATACTACATCAAAATGTATGTGGTATAAATATTAAAAGACTCGAACTAGAATTGTATTTAGCTATTCTCGAAGACAAAATTAATTATGTATGCATTAGTGAACACTTTCTGAATTGTTTAACTTGACCAATTATACGGTAGTATCTTTTAATACAAGGATTAACAAAAAAAGAGGAGGGACACTGATACTAGGCAGTAGCGATGTAAACTGTGTTGAATTGCCTATATCAAAAACCTTGTACGAAAGAGATAGTTTTGAAATTTGTTGTGTGAGAGACATAGAAACTGATGTGTGTATTTGTAGTTGCTACCGAACCCCCGACGATAAAAATTTTGTCAATTTCATGGAAAAACTAGAAAAATTGTTAGAGTACTCTTTCAGCAAAAAGTGTATCATCTGTGGCGATTTTAATATCGATTTGTTGACTGACAGTAGAAAGAAAACCGAATTTATGAACCTGTTGACTTGCTTTAATTTTAGACCACTTATTCATGAAGTAACATTCATCAGAAACAACTCACGCTCTTGCAAAGATAACATATTAACTAACATACCGAATGAAAATATAGTAAAATGTAATACTGATCATAATGGATTGTCAGACGGGCATACTGGATTATTATGTAAAACTGCTGTGCCTCGACCCAAAAAAGTAAACATAAATTCCCTAATTAGTAACACAAAAAGAGCATTTACTAAACACAATAAAATTAAATTTAGACAGCATTTACTAAGACAGCGCTGGAATATCATGGGTCTAAACACGTTCATAGGAAGGTTTTATTCTGCGTTTCAAAATAGTATTAAATTAAAAATGTAAAAGATTAATTTAAATAGTAAATTTGATTTACATTGGATAACCAAGGGTGTAAAGGTATCGAGTCAAATGAAGCGCTTCTTATGTGTAGGAAAAGGACATTGCAATAATGTTTCGGTTGCTAAATATAGAAACAAATATATAACAGTGTATAGGAGAGTGATACGAAATGCAAAGAAAATTACTGTTCAAAATGACATAGCTAGTTCCAAAAATTTATCTAAAAGTGTATGGAAGTTGGTTAATAGGCACAGAAATTTAGAAGTTAAAAGACAGTCTCAATTCAAACTTAAATTAAATAATAAAATAATTACTGAACCGAGCGAAATTGTAGAGATTTTCGCTCAGCAGTTTGACCACAGCTTGAATAAGGTTCATATCGATATAAATACTGCTATAGGATATCTACATAAAAACGCTAACCGGATAACAGACGAGATGAGTTTAAGACCCACAAATGAGGAGGAAATAAAAAAGATTGTACAGAGAATGGAATCCAAAAAATCTTGTGGGTATGATGAAGTCCCCATTACTCTAATAAAAGACAATATAGACATTCTTGCAGAACCACTTAGTTGTTTTTTCAATAAATGTTTAAAAGAAGGTGTTTTCCGGACCAGTTTAAGATAGCTAAGGTAGTGCCGGTATATAAAAAGGGCTCAAAGTTGGATCCCAAAATGTACAGACCTATCTCTTTACTACCGACGTTATCAAAAGTGCTTGAGAAAGTTTTAAAGTCAAGACTTGTCTCCCACCTTAGTATAAATAGAGTAATTGATAAAGGTCAATTTGGTTATCGAAACATGATAGGAACACAGGATGCTATCTGCTCGTTAATTAATGAGGTGGTTTCAAAAATGAACAAAAAATTTAAGGTAGCTGCACTCTTTCTTGATTTAAGCTCTGCTTTTGACACCATCAACCATAGGTTGCTTCTAGAAAAATTAGACTATTACGGCATCCGAGGTAATATTTTAAAACTGTTTAGATCCTATTTACAAAACAGGAAAATGTTTGTTGAAATCAAATCAATAAATAAAGATAGTATGTCTGAAACTGCGACCAAATCCAAAATGGTAGATATAAAAGTGGGAGTATCGCAAGGCTCCATTTTGGGTCCAATACTATTTATCATCTATGTAAATGATTTTATACAACATGTTACGAACACTAACGACACAACAAAGCTGATCTTATTTGCCGATGACACAAATGCGGTTATCTCTGGTAGTGATCTTGAAAATTTAGACATAAGTGTGAACCAAGCATTAGAAACAATGAGAGACTGGTTAACTGTAAATGGTCTTATGATTAATACCAGTAAAACGAACGCCATGCTGTTTCGAAACAATGTTAGGAATAGGGATATCTTAGATGCTAAATTTAACGGTAAATTAGTGCAAACGGTACAAGTTACTAGATTTTAGGTGTAAATATTGACGAGACTTTAAAGTGGAAACATGAATTGGACGACATTAAAAATAGAATAAGTTCTGCCTGCTACGTTTTGAGAAGCCTACGGGTTGAAGCAGATGAAAAGCATCTAAAGCTGGTGTATTACGCCTTGGTCGAATCGAGACTGCGCTACAGTATATTGTTCTGGGTAGAAGCTATCAGTATAATATACATAGAGCTTTTGTTCAGCAGAAACGAGCGATAAGAACCATGGTTCGTATTAGACAGCAAGATTCATGTCGCGAGCATTTCAAAAGACTTGGTATACTGACAGTTCCAAGTCTTTATATCCTAGTGGTGTTAACTCTTTTTGCAAAACACATTAGTGATTATGAGACACCAATGGAAAGAAGAATCCGTGTGAAGGCACTAGGAGAAAAGATTTCAGTAATAAATGTATACCCCATCTAAACATTGTCAAGCAGAGTTCTTACTATCAGTCAGTTGTATTATTTAATAGATTACCAATCGAATTAAAAAGTATAGTGTACAAGAGTAGCTTCAAGTCGGAACTGAAACATCTTTTGTTAAAAGAATGCTATTATTCAGTTGATGAATTTATAAATAATATGAGAAACACAGTATGACCAAGTTACTTAGTAAATAATAATTGACATATTTATTTTAATTCATGACATTATATAGAAATAATAATATGATCTTATTGACTTTTTTTTATTCTTATAAATACAAATGATTACTTCAGAATTTATATAATTAACGATGCATGTTGTATTTTATCTAATTATTCAAATGTTTTTATTTTATTAATGTTTGACATAATGTATATTGTTATGAATAAATGGAATTGAATTGAATTGAATATGTACATCAAACCAAGTTGAATAAAAAAAAAATTGCTGGAAAATGACATTCATTTTTGGGTATTTAAAAAATTGCTAGTTTCTAACCCACAACGTACAGCGCGCACGCAACAGACTATGCCTGTGTGTGCATTCGGTCGCAGTCGGCCGGGCAGGGAGGGGTGTGTTAGCACTGCGCCTGCGCTCAGCTACGCGTTGCGAATCGAATAAATGAGTACCTACCTACTTAAAAACTACAATGAAATAAATAACACGTTTCAATTAAGTCGGCTTCTATGTTAAGCAGCTTTACCTACTCTCCTTGTGTCGTCGAGATCAGGTCTGATCGAAAGTGATCACACGTATATCATGCACGACTATCAAGAGGGTTATGCGCGTCAGGGTGTTCAGCCTCGTAAGTATACAACGCTTAGGACACATTTCTATTGGCCATTCCATAGCAGTACACCATGTTCACGTACTCGCGAGCACTAAACTGATGCCAAGGCATCTCACAAACGCTCCACTATCATACATTAATATCAAATACCATCACCAAAACACAAAACGTACCACGTAAGAGAAAACAGTAAGAATCGCGCGCAATAACAAGCGCATTCGATAACGAGAGAAACGAACTATTTTGTACAAATTCGCATCTTTGATTGCGCCGCTGCATCCGGTGCATTCCGCGCCCGCACCCAATATGCAAGCGTCTGGGGCCGCGCGGGTCGGTTTAAAATATTCCGTATACCCACAATTTTCAAGTCAACTAGAGTATCAGTTATTTTTTTTCAAATTTCATAGTATTGCTTTGCTCTTAACTGTCGATTCAAATCTGAAATGTTATTTCGTGACCAAAAACTACAGGCTGACTATCCGTCACAATTTAAATAACAACGTCTCAGTGATTTAGTGGTAAAAGTTTTGGAAGGTCGTGGGACTCGTGGGTTCAATTCCAGGATGCACACATAGTTAAAAATGAATTTGTGTGATCGGTCCCAGTTAGTTAGTTAGGATAGTCATTTAGTTTCCCGCAAACATCGAGCAAAATATTACGGTAACAAAACCATTGAATATGAAGGAGTAAAATTATACAATGAACTGCCAGAATCTATTAAAGATGCAAATTCTACTAACAGTTTTTAAAAAAAGCTTAAGGAAATAATTTTAAATAAAAACAGAACTTAAGAACCTAAATAAATTTTGTATTTGTGATCTGGCTTAATTATTTATTCAGTGAGTGGGCTTGATTATACTAGATGTAGGATTAATTTGCTATAGTATAGTAATATATAAATAAAATAGTTAAAATATTACAATAATTTATATTAAATTCAAACACTAAAACCAAAATTATATTGGAAATGAAATGATAAAATGGCACTTTAATAACAACATAAATCTATAACTTGTCACAATAGGTTAGGTACTCATCAATGCCGCATCCACGCCCGATCTGCCGCAGTGCAGTTTCGCACATCTGTGCTGACACTCGCGAGGTGTAAAACATTGCAATCGCGGGCGCTCGTCAGACGTAATTTTTGTTTTTTACCCTCTTTCTTATTAGTTTAGTGCTGTTTTAGTTCCGTGTAGGCTCGTCTGTCGTGTATTATTATTCACAAAATGTAAATGGGTGAATATCCAAAACGCATTTTTTGACTGTCCAGGGTGAGAATCGCTGTGTAATATTCATATTTTCTTACGATTTTTTTTCCAGTATTCTACAATTACCAAGTCATTTCGCGCAATGTTTATAATACGCTAAATATCATTGTATAATTAAATAAAAATAAGAATAGGACCGTTTTAAGTATCTGGTGGCGTGTCCTCAATCTGTTTCTTGACAGAAAAACTTTTGCATTTACTTTGTTCTTAGAATATCCAACAAAAAAGTATCATCATAAATTAATTAAAGACTTACGGCTTCTTTATGTAAGTGGTACTTGTCATTTTAGCTCATGGGATTCACGTGACCCTAGATCAAAGTTTGTCCACCCACGGTCGTAAGATTAGGTGGCAAAAATTCAACTTGTCGTAACTCCTTTTTGAGTCTCACGAGATGCATGGGCTTGCCATATCCCGTACCCCTCAGTGATACGATAGCGATTGCAAGGAACAGGGGTGTGTCAGTGATCATCGTTATCCAGCCAAAACGTTAGTAAACTGCCTGGTGGCGTTTTGTTCAACAGTTTTTAAGATGCGGTGGCTCGATTTCTTACTTTGTTATACAATTTGTGTACCTTAATTATTTATCGATAAAAGTGCTTTGGTTTGTACTTTACAATGTCTTTGCATTGGAACAATACACAAGCTAATGTAATTTTGATAATTTTTAAAATGATTTTTAAGATTTGGTGGCTTAGGTGGCAAAAAATGCACCACCAAATCTTAAAAATTGCCACCAAATCCTAATTTGGTCTTTTTGTGCTCGTCGTAGGTATTATTTTATGAGCTAAATGCTACAAAAGTATCTGCTAAGGCTGAAAAAGATCAGAATATGTTTGCATTTTAAATAAAATACTAGAACAATTATTTGGTTTCCAGTTATTTAGGTACAAAAATAAACTACAGAATTAATTGATCACGTTTTCTATAATCTATTGACACTATTACTACAATCTTTTCATTGACTTGCCATTCTAACCATAACTTCTTAACTTATCATCATTCATCATTTCTGCCATAAGACGTCCACTGTTGAACATAGGCCTCCCCCATTGACTTCCAGATTGGCCGGTTGGAAGCGACCTGCATCCAGCGTCTTCCTGCGACCTTTACCAGTTTGTCTGTCCACCTTGTAGGTCGACGTCCTACTCTGCGCTTACGGATATGTGGCCTCTGTTCTAGAACTTTTCTGCCCCATCAGCCGTCAGTTCTACGTGCTATGTGCCCCGCCCTCTGCCACTTCAGTTTGCTTATCCGTTGGGCTGTGTCAGCGACTTTTGTGCCGTTTATGGATCTCCTCATTTCTGATTGGATCTCGCAAGGAAACACCAAGTATAACCCTATGCATAACACGCTGTGCGACGTTGAGCTTTCTTATGTGGCCCATAGGGAGCGTCCACGTTTCAGTTCCATTATGTCATCACTGGTAACACACACTAGTTGTAGACTTTCGTCTTAAGGCACTGAGGTATATTGGACGAGAAGACGTGTAGTTTCCCAAATGCTGCCCAGCCAAGTTGGATTCGACGATTGACCTCATTTTCAAAATTGGATCTACTTAACTGGATAACTTGTCCCAGGTATTTTACTACAATTTTCAGAGTAGAGTTCCTAACAGATATTGTGTAGGGCGCATGGGCATTTTGGGTTTTGTCCATGTTCATCCGATCAACAAGTAGGTTGCTGGGAAACTCGACTAAGGCCATCGAGCATTGTGCTGAAGTCTTCAAACAATTCTGCCATTACCACAATATCGTCGGCAAACCGAAGGTGAGTGATGTACTTGCCGTTGATGTTGATGCCAAATCCTTACCATTCCAGGAGCTTGAAAACGTCTTCCAATGCAGCGGTGAACAGTTTTAAAGATGTAACATCACCCTGCCTTACGCCTCGTTGCAGAGGAATCGCCTTCATGCTCTGCTCTTGTACTGGGACCAACATAGTGACGTTTTTGTATAAACACTTCAACACCTCGATGTACTGATAGTTAACATGGTACCACTGGAGAGACTGTAGTGCTGCCTAGGTCTCGATTGAATCAAAGGCCTTCTTATAGTCCACGAACGCCAAGCATAGTGGCAAGTTATACTCCTTGGTCTTCTGTATAACTAGCAGCAGTGCATGGATGTGGTCTATGGTACTAAAGACTTTTCGGAAACCCACTTGTTCGGGAGGCTGGAAGTCGTCGAATCTACGCGCAAGACAATTCGTGATGACTCTCGAAAACAGCTTGTAGACATGGCTCAGAAGCAAGATGGTTCTGTAATTCTTCAATAAGGTGTTATTTCCTTTCTTGAAGAAGAGCACCACTACACTTCTCTTCCATGCCTCCGGCGTTATTCCCTCGAGCAAGACGGATTTGAAGAGTCTATGAAGGACTTTCGGTATCGGTGTTCTACTCGCATTTAGAAGTTTTGATGTGATTCCGTCATCACCCGGCGCCTTTTTGTTCCTAAGCAATCCCGTATAGGCTGATGTCCAATATATCTTCGGTATAGTGTCGCGTTAGCTTAGCTCTTGGATCTTCGGCTGAGCTACTAACAGGTTTAGTGACCGAGGTATATTACTACCGATAGAACTTCTCAATCTCCCTCCAAACTTTGGCTTTTGTCGACGGTATACTGCCGTCCTCTGTCTTCAGCTTCGTCAGCTGGCTTTGTCCAATAGACATGTCTCTTGCGAAAACTTTGGAGCGTTGGTTCCGCTCTATTACCTCTTTAATGCTGTTTGTATTAAAGTTGCTGATATCATGTCGTAAGGACTTCCATATCCGTCTATTGAGCTGCCGATATGCCTTAGCATCAACGGAGCTCTGCAGTGCCATTGAACGTCGTTCTGGCATGAGGTTGAGGGTAGGGTCGGTAAGCTTTGGCAGAAGCGCTTTGAGAACAAGAATGTAGTGCCCTTGCGCTTTGCTTGGCTCTTCTTGGCGGGGGTACTACTGTGCCCCTAGATAAATTAGTATACAGGGTGGTCCAAAAGGTGACGTCCAAAATTTCTTTTTGGATTTGTTATGTCCAGGGCTATCCAAATATACCCTACTATACGCTACCTGAGTTTTCTCAGTTTTTGAGATATTTTTTTTTTTTACAAATTTAGAGTTTTTTTGTTCTAATCAGATTCAAAAAATTTTTAGTCCACTTTTTATTATGTTACGTCGTATTTTCTTTTGGAGTATGATCCCTATAAATTAAACTTACTTAGATACAATTATCAGCGAAGACTAACAAAAGACTAACAAAACATATTAAGATAGAGGTATATGGAAAATGTTAAACCAATGGTTCATAGTGTTGATTTATGTCTGGAATAAATATTTTTCAAAACCATTTGTTTTAATGTATCAATAGTTAGAAGCATTTAGTTTTGGTGGGCAAGATTAAGTTTTGGTGGCGTGATTTTTAAAATTTTAAGATTTGGTGGCTTATTTTCAGTTTTGGTGGGAACTCAAAACTTTGAGGATCAATATTTCAGAAACTATACATGTGATTCTAGTCCAAATCTAAAAATAGATATAAAATGACCCAAAATTTCATATTTACAAAAAAAAACTATGAAAAAGTAAAAAAAAATATGCGCCACCAAATCTTACAAAAAATGGCTTATGTTGATATTCACCCAAATAGATTTCTCAGTAAGTGAATTTTTAATTCTTGTGAGAAATAATAAAGTTCTTTAACCATAAAGATATTACATTACGAGATTGTCCGATGTAAGATGATTGCGTGCTCTGAAAGGCATGTCGAGTCGTCGATCCTGGCTACTGAATGCCTCAGGCTTGAGTCACATGTCAGACGCCTATGTTATGGCGACATGTAAAGTCTTGTAAACTTGAAGAAAAATATCACAATTGATTCAACTCTTTTAGTGCCTTGCCAGGGAATCGAACTCAAGACCTCCGGGTCGGTGAGTTCAACTGATTAAGCAATTAAGACTAATAATTTTATAACATTTTGTTTAATATAATAATTTTGAAGGTTGCGATGTTTGAGATGATTGAAAGACTTACTTTTAATGCTAAAGAATGTTGCAATACTCATTTAATATATGTTAATGTTTTTTATTTGATTTTAACCTAAATCTTTTGAAGAAAATATTTTTTTTATTAAGAACCAAGGCCAATTTTATTTTACTCCAACGAAGTACCTTTAATTTGGAATCATAAAACATACTAAATTGCAGTATTAAAATAAAATTACTGCACTTTAGTTAGCAATCTTAAAGTTAAATCTTAACTGTTTATAGTGAAAAAGCAGTAATAGCTAATTTTACTGCATTTTAATAAGTTTTATGATAGTTTAAGGAAAAATTAGAATGTAGTAACAGAGGCGAAAATACACATTTGTCCATAATTATACTATTTCATTGTCATGTCATTTTTCCTGTTACTGCACTTTAGGCTCGGGACGGCAGTTAATACACGTCGGTTGACCTTAACATCTTACGAAGAGAATTGCTATCGCAACGGTATGTTGACCTTGGAACAAAGACGTATAGCGCTGGATGCAAGTTTGCTTTATGATATAGTGCACAGGCTTGTGGACTGTTCCGAGCTGGAGGGGGGCGTGGCGTACTGCGCTCCGGTGCGTTGCATGCGCCACACAGCTTTGCTTAGTGTACCACTGCGTGCCACTAATTATGCTAGCAACGCTCCGCTCACAAGAATAACCAATATGTACAATAAGCTGTTAAGCGAATTCGACATGTTTGCCTGCTCCAAGTCCGTATTTAAGGCCCATATAGTTAATCACTTAAAACAACAAAATAAACCTAATAAATAATCACATCACATCACAATTAATCACACATACGCAAGATTCATTAGTTATGTAATAAAATGATCATAATAAATTAAAATAAAATAAAACAGTTAGTTAATAATGATATGCTACCTATAAATTCCTGGTAAAGGTACATTATACTGAAATAAGAAATTATAACATTTTTAACATATATATATATATATATTTGAGTTTTTTTTTTAAATTTATTTATTCATTCAAGGACATATATTATTTATTTAATATATATAAACTTATTTTCATATTGTTATTATATATGCATGTGTATATATATAAATATATCCTCACTTAGATGCGTAATAATTAAATATTTGATATTTGAAATTTAAAACAAAAAAACAAAAAGAGGCAGATCCAGTTCTTAGTTTCGTAGTGCAACATACTAATAACATGTAAAATGAAACCTTGTAGGTAATTGGCCTTACTTACAACATGCTCATCATCTTATTATACTTTTGTAACGCTGTATAGTTTCTAAATAAATAAATATGTCGTAACCGGTCATTAGTACAGACACTAAACGGAACGCAAGCGCGCCACCTAGCGGTGTAGTCTGCACAACTACGGTTTCCGCGCGCTTCGACAGAGTCGTGGCGTTATCGGCGGACTCGACCGGACTCACTTTTCGATCGGGTCGCCACGCAGTGAAGTCGTCGTCACGGAACTGTCCCACGTTTCAACTAGTGCCTACTTTGAATACTAGAAGTGCTAAGTTTTACTTATTGTATTGCTCTAAATCCATTATAGTAAACTACTGTGTTAAAATCAATTGCATTATCATTGCACGATACCCAAGTCCAAGTCGATACACGATGTCTGAAGGTTTGGATCTAAATCCTGACGATCCTACATCAGAAGCGAGATCAAATCGTGCAATTGAAACTTGCAACGAAAATAGTGAAACTCAGTAGCGGTTACTTTTTGAAATGCAAAATCAGCAAATGCGCGAACTCATACAAGCATTGAAGACCCCGAGTGCGAATAATAGCGTGGTATTGCCGGAATTCAACCCCGATAAGCAAGATTCCGATGCACAATCGTGGTGCACAATGGCTGACTTGTGTTTGGATGAAAATGCAGTGCAAGGCGGCCAGCTTATTTTAATGATCAGCAAGGCGTTAAAAGGCTCAGCATCAACGTGGCTATCGCAGATAACCTATCCAGGTATGACTTGGGCCCAATTTAAAGAATTATTTATGGCCAGATTTGTTAGTTTGGAAACATCGGCATATTCCTGGAGGATAAACTGGACGATTTGCAGCTCCTATCACGTAAGACAAACTTCGAAATAAAAGGAGTGCCAAAAAAGGAATCTGAGACTAAACAGGACTTAATTGAAATGGTGGTAACACTATCAGAAACGGTCGACTGCAAAATTAACAAGACCGATATCAAAGATATCTACAGGATAAGAGGAAAAAAACCTGAGCATAAGAACACCCCCATTGTAGTGGAAACTGGTTCAGTACTACTAAAAACAGATTTCCTAAAAATGGCGAAATCCTTTAACATACGAAATAAGACCAAATTGTGCGCAAAGCACCTTGGTATGAAGTCGCACGCGGAAACACCAGTTTTCCTCTCAGAAAATCTGACACCAAAGGCTTCGCGTCTTCATTACCTGGCCCGCGACCTTGCCAAATCTAAGGGCTATAGATTTGTGTGGACGTCATACGGCAAAATTTATGTACGTAAAAGTGAACAATCGCCAGTCATCATGATCAAAACGGAGCAACAGGTACATAGATTACTTTTAGAACAAGACTGACTATATTTTTACTTATCGTCAACTTCAAGTTTTTCTGAAATGTTACTGCATTGTATTTCTGCACTGTATATTAAGCTTAATACCACTTACTGTAATATCATGTGCACCTTAATGTTTATGTGTATATTTAAATACCTGGAAAATATGAAAAATGACAAATACTTTAACCTAACACAACACTATTTTGCCCGAGCAACCACACCTGCATCTTTACATTATAGACATTTACACACTTCAATACACGTGATCGCGTATGTTGAAAAACCACATAACATACACCTACATGAACACACTCACACAACATATCACATGCACGCTCATACAATCACACTCCCTAGACATTTACGTACCCAAAAATACACGTTAGCGTCTGATAATAAAATACATTACTTAATCTTACAAAAATACACTAACATAATACAAACTACAATAATATACATATATCTACTCATTTTCACATTCATAAAACTAATAGAACAGCACTTCCTCAGCATACTCTTTTTGACTGTACTACATATACTTGTTAAGCAAATTCCAATAATCATTACCCCACGATTACATGTACACTTATTTCATTATGGCTAAATCGCTACATTCGCCTTTGCAAGACATAGACAGCATTGAAATAGCAAAAGCAATAGAGTGCAGTAGTGCCGATCTAGAAAAATACATACGTATTAATAAAAACAATCTCACCGTAATATCGCAGAATATAGTTAGTATCTATAAAAATTTTGACGATTTTACCCTCACGCTGGCAAACTTATCCTTTGAAACAGACATTATCACTTTTACTGAATGTAGATTAGATGCCAATAAACCCCTCCCACAATTAAACAATTATGAGGTTTATAGCACCCATTCCCAGCTTAACCAGAACGACGGAGTAGTTACTTATCTAAAAAAAAGTTTAAAACATAAAGTCAAGGAAGTAATTTTATACCATGCTTCATGCCTTCAAATTGACGTATTAGATAATACAATTTTGTGTATTTATAGATCACCATCAAATCCAAATGCAGAAAACTTTATTAATACCCTCAATTCTCATTTAGAGACCCTTCCCTCCCATAGAAACATTATAATAACAGGAGATATTAACATAAATATTCGAGTAAAGCCTATGGAGCCACCGCATGAGTTCAAAAACCGAATGAATTACCTGGATATGCTTGCTAACCATGGCATCTTAGCTGGACACACCTTACCTACTAGGCAGCAAAGCTGCCTTGATCACTTCATGCTGAGACTAAATAAAATCAAGTATGAACCTAAGATAGCGATTTTGCAAACAACAATTACGGATCATCACACCATTTTTCTATCGATCTCGAAAATAAAAAAACAAACCATAGATAATAGAACTAAAACCACTGTAAATTTTGAAGCTGCTCTAAAACATTTACGAAATAGTAACCTGTCAGAACTCTTATTTAGTGATGACCCAACGACTGTAACTAACCAACTTATAGATAACATTAAGGAAAGCTTAAAGGTAAACACTGAAGTGACGTGTGTGCCATGTAGCAAAAGAACTTTACAACCGTGGATTTCTCCTGGAATCTTACGATGCATAAGAAATAGAAATCAACTTCAAAAAAGACTTCGAAATGACCCTGATAATGAAACTCTTCGCATTACTTACAGACGTTACAGAAATTATTGCAATAATTTAATAAAAAAAATAAAAAGGAAATACGACAGAGATACCATTACAAAATCTTTGAATAATAATAAATTACTTTGGAATAACATTAAAAACATTACATATTCTAATAAAAATCATAAAACTAATTCTGAACTGCAGCATTTAGGGCCATCGCCGATTGAATCAGCAAACTTTATTAATAGTTATTTTGCCAACATAGGATTGAACCTTGCAAATAACATACAACACGACACAAGAGCATCTAATATACATGAGAATAATAAACCGGCACAATCAAATTCTTTTGTTCTTATGCATACACACGTTGATGAAGTTCGGAGCACTCTCCTACACCTTAAATCGAATAGTGCCCCAGGGTGGGACAATATTCCCAATGAATTTCTGAAATTGGCAGTTGATGACCTGTCTCCCATTATCACTCACCTAGTAAATATCTGTTTTGACACAGGTGTATTTCCTGCACCATTAAAACAATCTATTATTACACCAGTATACAAGTGTGGGGATGAAGAAGATATTAGCAACTACAGGCCAATCTCGGTTCTGCCAGCCGTGTCAAAAATTCTGGAGAAACTGCTCAACATTAGGCTTCTAAATTACTTCTATACATTTAACAAATTGTCAGCTGCACAATTCAGCTTCAGACGGGGAAAATCGACAGAAGATGCGATTCTAGAGTTAAGCTCTTTTGTGACTAGGCAACTTGACAAGGGTAAAAAATGTCTGTCGGTTTTCCTCGATCTGAAAAAAGCTTTTGATACTGTGTCCATCCCCATCCTTGTACGTAAGCTTGAAGATATGGGAGTAAGGGGAACTCCGCTTGCCCTTTTTGAGAGTTACTTGTCGGACAGGAAACAAAAAGTAAGACTATCTGATTGCATCAGTGAATCTGTGGGCGTGACGTGTGGCGTGCCGCAGGGCAGTGTTTTGGGACCTACCCTCTTTCTAGTCTACATCAACGACCTGTGTAGTATGATCATTCCTAACGCTAGAGTCCTGTCGTACGCTGATGACACGGCCGTGGTTTTTGCTAGTGACTCTTGGGAGGCGGTCAAGGATAGTGCTGAAGCTGGCCTTTCTCGGGTGGCTATATGGCTAAAACAAAACCTCCTCACTTTAAATACTTCGAAAACAAGTTATATCTGTTTTAGTATCTACAGCAACTCACAGCCTCAAACCGATTTTAATTTAAAAATTCACGAGTGTACAAACTACAATAATAAAAAAACATGTAACTGTCCGTTCATTGGAAAGGTATCTCAAACAAAATACCTAGGGGTAGTTGTGGACCATAGATTATCATGGTACCCACACTTAGATTACCTCATCAATAGAACGAGGAAACTAATATGGATCTTCAAAACACTCAGACATGTTATGCCATGTAACTCGGACAAAGACTCACCAAATTATCTACTTAATCAAATTTACACTGCTCTGGCTCAATCCATACTGACTTACTGCATTCCTGTCTGGGGTGGTGCAGCCAAAACTCAATTCCTTGAGCTAGAGAAGGCGCAGCGTACTCTCATTAAAGTAATGTATTTTAAGAAGAGACGCTTCCCTACTGACACTCTATATAGCATCAGTGGTTTACTTTCGGTCAGGAAGTTATATGTAGTCTGCACAACCCTCAAAACGCATAAATCGGTATCTTACGACCCAAGCCAAGTAAATAAACGACGTAGAAATTTCGTTGCTCAATCTTACAATATTAAGACCAAATTTGCCAGTAGACAATTCGTCTCAAATTCTACCTTCCTGTATAATAAAATAAATAAAATTATATGTATATATGACAAAACACATCATAGCCTTAAAAAACTTTTAGTAAAATGGATTCAAAATAAGACATACCATGAAATTGAACAATTACTGGAGCGTATTGCATAATTATATACTTTATAGCTAATTATACACTCTCATATTAACTCTCACAAACACATACACTATAACTCACACACTCACACACACACACACACACACACACACACACACAATCACACACACACACACACACACACACACACACACACACACACACACATATTATTTAATTTAATACTGCTTACTATATATACTTAAATTTAATTTAATTAATTTAATACTCAAACACTACTACTGTGAAAAAGAAATGTTTATTAAGATAAGTTACTGTATACTGCCTGGTAAAGTATGGATATAGTGATGGAAGAGCGGGCCCTCCAAACACAGGCATTTTTTGCTTAAATGGAGGCTCCAATGTACTAGTTTTTAAGGCATTACCTTTGTTAATGAAATAAACTTATTTTATTTTATTTTATTATTTTTTATTTATCGGCGGCTACCCTCATTAATTTGAGTAACGACAAACCGAAAGAAAATGAGACCTATGCCGCCTACGCCAGTCGTCTTGTTACGTCATTGCTTAGCCGATGGAAAAATGCGAGCATTGAACAAATTGCAGTGTCGACAGTTGTCTCTCATTTGGCACAAATTGATACTCGCCTGCAACGACTTGCTTTCACAACGGAGCTTACAACACGTCATCAATTGCAACAAGAGCTTCAAGCTTTCTCCTACCTGAAGCGGAAGATCCCTATGGATGCCCGGCCAGACGTTTCTAACGAAAAACGACCGAAGTTTACATCGCAATCGCAGATCAAGTGTCATGCCTGTGGCAAACTGGGCCATAAGCAAGCGGATTGTCGTACGAGGAAGACTGAAGCGAAGAAACCTATTCCTGCGCCAGCTGCAACGAGTGCTGTTCAACGCCAACAACCCAGTGGCAGCTCTGTGGTCTGCTACAAGTGCGGTACCCAGGGCCACATCGCCAGTCGCTGCACAGCCGGCGGTTCCAGCGTAGCAGCCCCGGCGGATAAACGAGTCGACCTGTGCGAGGTCGAGCCCCCATCCGGAACATTGAATCACTTTGGTGAGTGTTTCAAATTTGACTTTGACTCTGGAGCTGAGTGTTCGTTAATTAAAGAGAGCGTTGTATGTAAATTTAGAGGCAAACGAATCAATAATTTGATTTCATTAATCGGTATTGGCAATAAAAATGTAAACAGTACTTTGCAAATATTATGTCAGGTAGAAATTAATAATTTCGCGACTGAAATTTTATTCCACGTCCTGCCTGATGCTTATTTACGTAGTGATATTTTAATAGGCCGTGAGGTTTTAAATAACGGGTTTTGTGTAAGCATGACTGCAACTGAATTTACTTTGACGAAAGATAGGAATGTGAAAGCGTGTAACGCAACGCAGGTATGTACGTCTACGAATAATTTCGATAGAATTGAGTATGATACTGATATCTCGGCCGATAGGGTATGCGAGTTTGAAAATATTTTGAAACAATATTCTGAATATTTAATTAACGGTTTCCCAACTTCTCGCGTAAATACTGGAGAGTTAGTTATTAGGCTGGTAGACCCTAGTCGTACAGTACAAAGACGTCTGTATAGGTTATCGCCGGATGAACGTCAGGTTATGCGCGATAGGGTTGAAGAATTATTACAAGCTAAAGTAATTAGACCTAGCAATTCGCCTTTCGCTAGCCCTGCTCTTCTAGTAAAAAAACATGACGGATCTGACCGCATGTGTATAGACTACAGGGAATTGAATACGAATACTGTACCAGATCGTTATCCACTGCCTTTAATTTCTGACCAGATCTCACGATTACATGGTGCTAATTTCTTCACAAAACTCGACTGCGCAAGTGGCTTCCATTTAATACCTGTCCAGACGGAATCGGTTGAGCGCACTGCCTTCATCACACCTGATGGGCAGTACGAGTTTTTGACTATGCCCTTTGGGCTCCGTAATGCAATTTCTGTTTTCCAACGCGCAATCATAAATGCCTTAGATAATCTTGCTAACCAGTACGTGGTGGTATACGTTGATGATATTTTAATCGTTTCTGAGTCGGTGGAACAAGGTCTAGAAAGGCTGCAGGTTGTGCTTGATAAGCTCACAAAGGCTGGATTCTCGCTGAATCTTAAAAAATGCTCTTTCCTTAAGACGCGTGTCGAATTCTTGGGGTATGAGGTAGAAGCAGGTGAGGTTAAACCAAATAAGCGCAAGATAGAAGCCCAATCATCATTGCCTTCACCCCAGACAATTACGCAGGTAAGACAATTTGTAGGGTTGGCTACTTACTTTCGCCAGTTTGTGCCTAACTTTTCTCGCCTTTTGGGACCGATCTATAAACTCACCTCGGGTAAGTATCCTTTTGAGTGGACGCCCAAATGTGAGGAAGTGAGGCAGAAGGTGATTGACATCTTGACCAATGAGCCCGTGCTCATGATTTTTGACCCACAGTACCCAGCTGAGCTTCATACGGACGCAAGTGCCGAGGGCTATGGAGCGATATTATTCCAAAATGTAGATGGTAAGCGGCGGCCAGTGGCTTATTTCAGCAAACGCACGACGCCGGCTGAGTCAAGATACCACTCATACGAGCTGGAGACACTCGCCGTTGTCAACGCGGTAAAACATTTCAGGCAGTATCTCCATGGTCGCAAGTTTACAGTCGTAACCGACTGCAACTCTTTGAAGCTGTCACGTACCAAAATCGATCTGACGCCAAGGATTCACAGGTGGTAGGCTTTTTTACAGTCATTCGATTTCGACGTGAAATATAGAGTTGGTAAGCAAATGGCACACGCTGATTTCTTCTCCCGTAACTTGCTACCATCTGCCGCTACGAAACAGCTGGTTGACAAAATAGCGCAGAAGCGAGTGAATGTGGCTGAATTGTCCAGTAATTGGCTTTTTGCAGAGCAGCAGCGAGATGAAGAAATTAAGAAATTAAGAAATTAATTTCCAATCTTGACCAAGGACAGCTCAATGACGACGTAGCTAAAACTTATGAGGTAAGATCAGGCATACTTCATCGTAAAGTACAGCGAAATGGCCGGACGAGATGTTTGCCCATCGTTCCTCGTGTAATGCGCTGGTCGGTCATTAATAATGTACATGAATCACTTATACACCTTGGATGGGAGAAAACATTGGAGAAGCTGTATAATCATTATTGGTTCGAGGGCATGAGTCGGTATGTAAGAAAGTTCGTTGACAGCTGCGTGACCTGCAAAATAGCAAAGTCTCATTCAGGTAAGGTACAGGTCGAACTTCATCCTATACCGAAAACGGCTATTCCATGGCACACTGTGCACATTGATGCTACTGGAAAGCTGAGTGGAAAGAGTGACAAAAAGGAGTACGTGTTCGTAATGATAGACGCGTTTACAAAGTACGTATTGCTTTATCATACCAAAAACATAGACACCAAGAGCAGTATCAAAGCAGTGCAGGATAGTGTGGCTTTATTTGGTGCTCCCGTACGTATAATCGCGGACCAAGGTCGTTGTTTCGCGAGCAAAGAGTTTCGAGATTTCTGTGATAGTAAAAACATCCATCTTCATCTTATTGCTACAGGATCATGTCGTGCAAATGGTCAAGTTGAACGAATAATGAGCGTGTTAAAATCCATGTTAACTGCGGTAGAATCTGACAAAGATAAGTCTTGGCAAGACTCCCTGGGAGACGTGCAACTTGCTCTAAATTGTACCGTCAATCGTGTGACAAAAGCTAGTCCGTTAGAGCTTTTAATAGGGAAAGTAGCGCGTCCTTTAGATTTGATGGCTAACGATAGTGATGATGTCATAGATCTCAGTGAAATCAGACAGTCAGCATCTGATGGCATAGAGAAATCTGCCAGTTATAACAAAGCACGTTTTGACAGCAATAAGGCAGGCGTGAGTAGATTTTTGGTCGGCGAATTTGTTTTGATTGAAAATGAGGAACGTAATCAAATGAAATTAGATGCGAAGTTTAGAGGGCCATTTCAAATAATTGAAATCTTAGATGGAGACCGATATGTTTTAAAATCGCTAATTAACAAGCGTACTTACAAGTATGCGCACGATCGTATTAGGAGGATGCCCGAGGGCCAGGTACCTATTGAGATTGTGAGTGATGAGGAGATAGATGAAGAAGTAGCATCTAGTTAATTTCATGCACAGGTTCTCGATTCGTTAGGCCGGAGACTGTACCAGAATATCGTAGCCGTAGCCTAGTAGAAATCGGTGTCTGCTCTTTGAGTAGTCCGTGGGTAGGCGGTAGGCGGTAGTTCTGGGTAGTACAGTCGGATCTTGCCTTGTAGCGAAGATCATAGAGTCAAGGGTTGACTTGGACTTCCCGTTAGGAAGTGTGTATGGCAGATGTTTGCTAGAGCTATTGTGATAGCGATGGGCTCCGAATGTGATACCTGATGCTTGTTCAAATTCAAATTCAAATTCATTTATTTACATGCTGTTGTTTAATTCATTTTGATTAAAGTGAGTTTGTTTTGTGGAATAAATGATGCTCAATGGTACGTGGTCCTGTGATCCTCAGTGTTTTGATACAAGCTGTAGTTTCAGGCTATTAGCTAGATAGTTTGTAGTTGATAAGCTATGTTTACTGTTTGATTTATGATTCTAGTGTTAATAGAATGGTTTTTGTTAAAAGTTTAGATACAATTGGTGTTGATAAAATAAACAAGCTAGAATTAGACCATACTTTTATTTTTGAGATAAGATAAAAGTTGTTGCTTATAGGAATGGCCGAACGGAAACTGTGCTGTTCTTCTCCTATTTCAGATTAACACACGAGGACGTGTGTCGCGCAGGATGGCCGTGTCGTAACCGGTCATTAGTACAGACACTAAACGGAACGCAAGCGCGCCACCTAGCGGTGTAGTCTGCACAACTACGGTTTCCGCGCGCTTCGACAGAGTCGTGGCGTTATCGGCGGACTCGACCGGACTCACTTTTCGATCGGGTCGCCACGCAGTGAAGTCGTCGTCACGGAACTGTCCCACGTTTCAACTAGTGCCTACTTTGAATACTAGAAGTGCAAAGTTTTACTTATTGTATTGCTCTAAATCCATTATAGTAAACTACTGTGTTAAAATCAATTGCATTATCATTGCACGATACCCAAGTCCGCCCACACGATGTCTGAAGGTTTGGATCTAAATCCTGACGATCCTACAAATATATATTTACCAATCAATGAACTGTTTACCTAGTTAATTATGATTATGTAATATGTAGGTAGCGAGTACCGAGGTTAAAGAAGTAGGTGCTGCAGTATTAAGATTTATTTGTTTAAATAATACAGACAATATTGATGGTGTGGTATCTTATTTTCAATTTTTTTGGCTTTTATCGCCGAAGAAGACCGGTGCACTGTCGGCGAGGAACGATGTCTTAGATTTTTTGGGAAACCTTCGAAGCGGCTCCCGCTCGGGCCGGCCGGGTCGAGCTTGTGTCTCGAGCGTGATGAGGGCCTCGGTGTGGCGCGTCTCGGGGCGAGTGTCGAGCGCGTCCCGCGTCGCGTAGAGGCGCACCTCCGCGTAGTGGCGCCCGTCCGGCTGCGCCGCCACGCTCCCGTCCGCAACCTTGCTGCTGAACGAGCTCGGCAGCTGGCTCTTCGGCGCTCGACGAGATGCACACGCGGCGTCTTCCTCGTCTTCGGACAGCGACCCGAACAGATCTGCTTCTATTTTCTCGTTTCGTCTCCTCGAAGTACCGGTTCTGAAAACAATTCAAACTGTTTAGATATCGACGAGATAATTTTGGTTTGAATCTCTGTTGAAAGATATGTGTTATTACACGCAAAAAGGTGTAGTTTATTTACTGATTAACTCACTTCGAAGGAGCTCGTGTCGATGATTTCCTCTTTGATGCTTTGGCTTTGTCTCGCTTAGAAGTGATCTCGTCTTCGGAGTCAGATCTGTAGAACCAAACATAATAATATCTTATATTGGCCCCATATGGGCCAATAATGTTATTATTGACGTTCATAAGTGGCAGTTTTCTGTCCTAAACTGAATAAATGATTTTTGACTTTGACTTTGACTTTGACTATACAAAAATTACCAAATTAAACATTAAATTTTTGTAGCTAATATTATGTTCGTTGAATGTCAGTGCAGCGCTGTAATTAACTTTAATTACTCGTAGACTAGTATACTCACTTCGAACAAGCTTATGTCGTTGATTTCCTCTTTGATTTTTTTGACACGTTTCGCCTTGATACTGTCTCGTGCCCGGAGTCAGATCTGAAAATAGACAAAAAAATACAAATTAAAATAACTACTATACGAATGACGAAATCTGACAAAAACGTACATAACGGAACTGTAAAATATCTATTTATATTAAACATGTGAGAAAAATGTTGTCTTTCAATGTTTGTTCATCAAAATGATGAACGCGCGGTTAAACGGAACTTTACAACAGAAGAGCAAGCTACTCCGGCTAGCTATAGATAAGCGACTCCGGGACTGAATTAACACTTCGATTCTGCAAAAATACCTAGTTTCATAAAGATGAACGAAAACATGTTTGTCTAATAAACTGAACCCTATTTGAGCAAAACCGCAGAAAATAGTAAGTTATAAAATGCAATAATACCTTAAGATTAGTGCTGCTGGTCTTCCTTTACCTACATTCGAACTCAAACTCAGAGTCAGACCTGAAAAATCCTAAAATTAATATTAAAATACGTATATCAGTCTGTTTGTATGTTCCGGAACATAAACATGGATAATCGCTAGTCATTATTGGACGTACTTTTTCTAATATATTTATATAAAGTTTTAAAAATAACAATAATTAGTGATTGCTGATAATGAGGAGACAAAGAAAAAGACGTAGAAATTATATTGATTGCTAAAAGATAGAAACTCACTCGGTAAATTGAAGCGCTGGGCCTGGGGCAGGAGAAGTGGTGCAGCACTGGAGCGGTCACGGTCGACGGTCCTTATTCACGAAGCGGTAGGTGAAGCCCAGAATGAGGCTTTGGTCGAATCGGTTCTAATTTATTGGCAAACTATTTTGAATTTAGCGAAATGTGTCAGGGTTGACAAAAAAGATTTTTGTATGAAACAAAATGACAACCTGACGTTCTGCTGATATGGTTACACTTCGAGCACGCTAGAGTCTTGGGTTGGGTCAAAAAAATAAATACATAAATATGTAAAAAAAATATTTTTTTACTGGCCACAGCACCAGCACTGCCTTACTCAAAGTCACTGAAGACATCAGGGATGGTATAGAGCATGGAAAAGTCACCGTACTTGTCCTGATTGATTTTTCCAATGGGTTCAATACAGCTGACCATGATGTCCTTCTATCCTTATTAGCCCACTTGATTATTGAAGGAGGTGGTTCCTCACCGCAACAATAACGTCGTCTCTGTGTTTTATAAAGTAAAAAATATTAAAAGTGACTTTACGCGTGTACAAACTGTTAATAAGTGTACCTTATGGACTAATTCACAAGCAGTATTGTTTTTTCTCAAAAATAACATCATTAACAGTGTTTTTTGTGACTATTTAAAAATCAGTGAACACAATAGTAACTTATCTTATGTTTCAAAATTACCGACATTTTAACATAAAAAGTGCATAGTGTATCATTGACCCACTTCTAAAAAGCGCCTACCTAGCACCGCGCGACTTAAACCCGACGAGTGCAATTCCCAATTTCGCCGCCTACCGGTATGTTGCCGTGGCGCACCGCTCTAAGGCGCAGACCCGGTTAACGTATATTCCAACAATCGCAAGTTCGATCCTCAGTCAACAATCCCATAAATAAAATAAAAAGCTTTTCGTAAATATTTATTATCGCTTAAAGTGTGTTGTATAAAAATTTACTTATTTATAACCCAAAAAATGGAAGAAATAAACAACGTTACCTATCGGCAAAAGAAACATTCTAGTTCCTTACATGATGTTACTAGCTACGATTCTTCATCACTGGACACTACAATGTTAAGTATACCAAACTCGTCCTCTTTGAATGACAGTCAATGTTTAAGCGAGATAAACGATCAAATAAAAACTCTTAGCAAGGATTTGATGAACGCGCACCTAGAAATTGAAAATCTTAATACAGAAAACATAAGACTAAAATCGGATTTGGGACAAGCACTGGAGAGAATAATCGCACTAGAAAATCAAATAATAACAAAAGAAGAAGACACTACATTAAAAAACCAACAGGATCTCAAAGCAGCGGTTACGGTCGATAAACCAAAGACAGATCAAACCAAAAATTCGGAGTATAATAGTAACGAAAAAACTAAATGTATTTTATCTAAACAACCACCCATTACTAAAAGCTCAGTGCTACCAATGACTAAAAACAATGACGTGCATTCTGTTAAATACGATAGAAAGAAAATAATTGTTTTAGCAGATCAACAAGGTAGAAACATCAGAAAATTACTGCAAGAATTAGTAGGCCTTAGTTACTCAGTTAACTGTTTTTGGAAACCTGGTGCTAAGATGCAGGAAGTCCTGGGTTCTTATCAAACAAGTGTGTCTCAACTTACTTTGAATGACTTTATCATTATTCTAGGAGGAACGCAAGACTGTGACCCAAGAGAATTCCAATTCTCTGTGAGAGAATTTTGTAAATACACGGCACATACTAATGTAATTTTTTGTGAGGTTCCGTATAACAATGTGCTACGTGAAGAAAAATTAAACTATGATCTAAGATATATTTGTGGTAAATTTAAAAATGTGAGTTATGTGAATATGAACTATAGTAGATGTATCCCTAGTCGTAAATTATTTTCTGTTAACATTTGTCGCTCAATCCTAAGATAAATTGTACAACATGAATATAAAATTAAATTTTCTTGTTATCATATTAATATAATTAAGAATAAGCAAAATGTAATCATAACAACAAACAAAAGTACGCAAACTGACGATCTCGTGAATGAACCTGACTCTAATGACGACCCAAGGAAATTTGACAATAAACGGATCTTCATTGTCATCACACACAATGAAGATCCGAATGTTACTAATAATCTGTGCGATGGAATTGACAAAAATAGTAAAAATTAATCTAATACCTGTACTAATGACAGCAACTTATTTCGTTTCATCATCATCATCATCATTTCAGCCATAGGACGTCCACTGCTGAACATAGGCCTCCCCCATTGACTTCCAGATTGGCCGGTTGGAAGCGGCCTGCATCCAGCGTCTTCCTGCGACCTTTACCAGGTCGTCTGACCACCTTGTGAGTGGACGTCCTACGCTGCGCTTGCCGGTACGCGGCCTCCATTCTAGAACCTTTCTGCCCCATCGGCCATCAGTTCTACGTGCTATGTGCCCCGCCCACTGCCACTTCAGCTTGCTAATCCGTTGGGCTATGTCAGCGACTTTTGTTCGTTTACGGATCTCTTCATTTCTGATTCGATCTCGCAAGGAAACACCAAGCATAGCCCTTTCCATAGCACGCTGTGCAACCATGAGCTTTCTTATGAGGCCCATAGTGAGAGGCCACGTTTCAGTTCCATATGTCATCACTGGTAACACACACTGGTTGTAGACTTTCGTCTTGAGGCACTGAGGTATTTTGGACGAGAAGACGTGGTGTAGTTTCCCGAACGCTGCTATATACATCGGTCACTAAACCTGTAAGTAGCTCAGCCGAAGATCCAAGAGCTAAGCTGACCCGACACTATACCGAAGATATCCCGGACATCAGCCTATACGAGATTAGGATGGCCCTCAAACAGCTTAGGAACAACAAGGCGCCGGGTGATGACGGAATCACATCAGAGCTTCTGAATGCGGGTGGAACACCGATACTGAAAGTCCTTCAGAGACTCTTCAACTCCGTCTTGCTCGAGGGAATAACGCCGGAGGCGTGGAACAGGGGTGGTGCTCTTCTTCAAGAAAGGAGATAAAACCTTATTGAAGAATTACAGACCCATCTCACTTCTAAGTCATGTCTACAAGCTGTTTTCGAGAGTCATCACGAATCGTCTCGCGCGTAGGTTCGATGACTTCCAGCCTCCCGAACAAGCCGGTTTCCGAAAAGGCTTTAGTACCATAGACCACATCCATACGCTGCGGCAAATTATACAGAAGACCGAGGAGTATAACTTGCCACTATGCTTAGCGTTCGTGGACTATGAGAAGGCCTTTGATTCGATCGAGACCTGGGCAGTGCTACAGTCTCTCCAGCGGTGCCATATTGACTATCGGTACATCGAGGTGTTGAAGTGTTTATACAGAAACGCCACCATGTCGGTCCGAGTACAGGAGCAGAGCACGAAGGCGATTCCTCTGCAGCGAGGCGTAAGACAGGGAGATGTTATATCTCCGAAACTGTTCACCGCTGCATTGGAAGACGCTTTCAAGCTCCTGGAATGGAAAGGATTTGGCATCAACATCAACGGCGAGTACATCACTCACCTTCGGTTTGCCGACGATATTGTGGTCATGGCAGAATCGCTTGAAGACCTCAGCACAATGCTCGATGACCTTATTCGAGTCTTCCAACAAGTAGGCCTGCGAATGAACATGGACAAAACCAAGCTCATGTCGAATGCCCATGTTGCGCCCTACCCAGTATCCGTTGGGAGCTCTACTCTCGAAATTGTTGACAAATATGTCTACTTAGGACAAGTTATCCAGTTGGGTAAATCCAATTTTGAGAAGGAGGTCAATCGTCGAATCCAACTCTTTATAATTGTGTTTATGTTCTACATCAAAACATCGATGGGCTTGTTAGTAAATCCGACTAGTTATCAGTATCTTTAGATGAACTAGCTAATGATGGAAAATCAGTTGATGTCCTCTGCATAAAAGAGCATAATTTGAAAAGAAGTGATGTCGACTATTTAACTATTTCAAATTACAGACCAGCATCTTGTTATACAAGAAAGTCTAGACATGGAGGATCTTGTATATTAGTGAAAGATCAACATATATACAAAGAACTGAAAGAAATTAATGCCCAATCAATTCCCAACGTTATTGAATGTTCCGCAGTAGAATTAACACATCATAATCTCATTATCATTTGTATATATAGATCTCCGACTAAAAGCTCTGTAGCTTATGATTCGTTTTTGTCTCATTGGATAAAATTATTAAAAATATAAATCGTAAAAATAAAAAGCTGATAATATGTGGAGATTTCAATATAAATATTCTTAAAAATACAAAACAGTCGCAGGAATTCTTAACTACTCTAATTAACCATAATTTAAAACCACACTTTAAAGTCCCAACCCGCGCGGCTAGTAAAACATGCATCGACAATATTGTGCATGTATTCCCGACCGGCCCTCGGATATGATGAGTCAGTGAAGTTATCCGGTAGGGCCTGTGGGCGGAGGTTCACGGTGAAGGACTTGCGGGTGCGGAATGAAAACGCCAGTATTTGTGGTTGATATCGGAGCTAGGAGTTGCGATGGCTTTGAGAGTTTTGTGGCTCTCCGGAGTGATCACGAATGACGATCAAGTGCTTCGGACTATCCGAGCTGTTCGAGTGACTCAAGTGATTGATTCGATTCGAGTGATGATTAACGGGACCACCCACGCGGTTTTTATAGCATTTTGGGAGGCAATTTCCCCTTCCGCTCCCCGGAGTCGGAGCGGGAGGGAAGATATTGCTATCTCCCTCACTCCAGATGTGAAGTGATATCCCTTTTTTGTGCCCACTATTACGGCTGTTATGTACTAAGGTATTGCCCGGGATCTCCTATGTATTTCCCTAACGGGCCCTATATACTTCTTTATTTACACATAAAACATAATCTATAACGAACAAAGCATCTTACTGACTAACACAGAGTTATAAACAACGGAATAAACGATAACTATACACGAAACTAAAAAACTATCACAACGAATACTATAAACAACTTATTTACAAACATGATTTAGGCCGTCGTGCACATTTCTCCCGCCGTGAAGCGACGTGTCGCTTCAGCTTCTGGGTATCACGACGGTCTCGATGGCCTTGACTGGTAGTACGACGAGCTTCTTCGTGGGGCGCCGCAGTACTCCGGTTCGGGTGGTGACATCTGCGGTTCTGATGATGCCGTCCTGGCCTGGGTAGATCTGGACCACCTTTCCTCGTGGCCAGACGTTGCGGGGCAGGTTCGAGTCTGCGACCAGCACCAGGTCACCGATCTTCAGTGGGGCTCCGCGGCCGTGGGGCTCCCGCCGGTTTTGAAGCTCCGGCAGGTATTCCCGGACCCAGCGGCCCCAGAACTCATCGGCTAGTCGCTGTGCTCGCCTCCAGTGGTGACGGCTGGCGACATCCGCTTCGGTGAAGGTTCCCGGCTGGTGGATACGGCCCGACCCCCCGAGTAGGAAGTGGTTGGGGATCAAGGCTTCGGCGTCTTCGGGGTCCACGGAGACGTGCGACAGTGGGCGGCTGTTCACGGTGTACTCCGCCTCACAGAGCACCGTGGTGTGCGTTTCTTCGTGCGGATGTCGCTCCTGTAGTGTTGTAGTGTATCACTCTAATTTGCTATCCCTCTACAATGTGCATGCGCCACTTCGTCCAGTAAAGCTTAAGCGACTCCCTGCTCCTTGGATCACTAAAGGCGTGCGTATGGCTATGACACAACGTGACCGTGCCTTTCGTAAATTTAAACGGGACCGCTCGAATACCAACTGGAGCAACTTCAAATCTGCAAGGAACCGCTGCAGAGTTCTCACGCTCACCGATGGTGAGATCTGCCAAACGTCGATACATTCACGACAACATTTCGAATTCCTCTTTGGCTGACGTGTGGAAGTTTCTCAAGACCTTGGGCATAGGTATTAACAGCATAAAACCCTCACTTTCTTCTTCTTTCTCACCGGATGAGCTCAATATTCATATTTCTTCTTCTTCTGTCCTCGAGCAAGGCATCCGATGTAAAACTATCTCCGAAATTGCTTCCAAGCCACCTCTCTTGCTAGATTCATTTTCTTTTTCCCCAGTGTCTGCTGATGTGGTCAGGAAATGTATATTTTCTATTAAATCTAGGGCAATTGGTTCTGATGATATTAGTCGTACTATGATCTTAATTATACTTAATGAAATTTTACCCTTAATTACTCATATAATCAATTTCTCCCTCACCTCTGGGTTGTATCCCAGAGTGTGGGGAAAAGCATTTGTTATTCCACTTCCTAAAATATCTAACCCAAATACGCTCAACCACTATAGACCCATCTTCGTCCACCCTTTCCTCTCCAAAATTCTTGAAGCAGTCGTACATACCCAAATTTCAAAGTTTATTTTTACTAACTACCTCTTGAGTTCTTTCCAATCAGGCTTTAGGCCTGGCCACAGCACCAGTACTGCCTTACTCAAAGTCAATGAAGACATCAGGGATGGTATGGAGCATGGAAAAGTCACCGTACTTGTCCTGATTGATTTTTCCAATGCGTTCAATACAGTTGACCATGATTTATTTATTTATTTATTTATACTTTATTGCACATTTAAAAATAATTGTACAAATGGCGGACTTAATGCCAAGAAGCATTCTCTACCAGTCAACCAGTGATCAAACAGAGAAATACAGGCGGTGCAGCAAGAAAAAAAAAACATATTTATATATATATATACACACCAACATTACATACTTAATAAATAGGTATAAATATATATGATTATCAATTATATACATATACATACACATACATAATATAGTACACAGAGCAAATGAAAGATAAATTATTAGATCAGCGATTTTTGATGTAAATGCGTAGAGCTTTCTTAAAAGTAAATTTGGACTTGGATTTCCTAATGTTGGTGGGAAGTCGATTCCAGAGTCGTATAGCTGTGAGGGTGAAAGAGTTGGACATAAAGCCAGAAGTGTGAAGTGGGGTAAGTAGTTGGAGGGTATTACCAGTACGAAGATTTCTGTCGTGACAGTTGTGAAGGAACCTAAACTTTTCTTTTAGGTAAGAAAGAGCGTTGAGATCAAAAAGAATAGAAAAGAGAACGCAAAGTGCCCGAACCTCTCTGCGCTGTCTGATGGGAAGCCAGCCTAGCTGAGTGCGAAATTGAGAGACGTGGTCATATTTACGCAGACCGAAGACGAAACGTATGCAGTTGTTAAGCAGACGATCCAGTTTGTTAAGAAGGTCTTGGGAGATATTAGTACAGCACACATCACCATAGTCAATGATGGGCAGAACCAGAGACTGCACAAGCAGCAATTTCGTACTCGATGGCAGAAAATGTTTGAGACGATAAAGAGCACGCAAACTGCCCGTAACTTTTTTGCAAATTTCTTTGACATGCTGGGACCAGCACAAGGTGTTGTCAATATAGAGACCCAAGTTTTTAACAAACGGAGAATACTTTACGATGATTCCATCGAATGCGATCGTCGGAACAGCATTCATGTCCAACTTAGACAGTTGTCTGGAGCTGCCGATTATCACGGCCTGACACTTGCTGGGATTGACATTTACGCCAAATTTGTTAGACCAGTCACTAATACTGCCCAGGTCATCGTTTAACCGGCGAACAGCACTGTCAATCTCGGAAGGACTCGTCTGAACGTAAAGTTGGAGATCATCAGCGTAAAGATGAAAGGAAGAGGAAAGATGAGAAGTGAGGATGTTAATGAACACAGAAAATAAAATAGGAGAGAGTATACCGCCTTGCGGTACTCCAGTGGCCAGGTTGGCCCACTTGGAGTACGTTTGGCCGGAACGAACAGCTTGCTGACGGCCACTGAGATAAGAAGTGAACCAATCCAAAGCAGATGATGAGACCCGCAGATGAGAGAGGATGGCTAAGAGGATATCATGGTCAACCGTGTTAAAAGCGTTGGAAAAATCAATGAGTACTAGTACGGTTAAACGCGACTCCTCCATACCAGCCCTGATATCATCAACAATATTAAGGAGTGCAGTAGTTGTGCTGTGTCCAGGGCGAAATCCAGATTGGAAGGGGCTTAACATTTTATTGTCGAAGATAAATTTTGAGAACTGCTTATGAGCCGCAGCTTCCAGAATTTTTGAAAGGAATGGTAAAATAGAGATTGGACGAAATTGATTTAGAGATGTGGGGTGTGAGACCTTAGGTAACGGGATGACATGCGCTCGACGCCAGATAGAAGGGAAGGACCCGCTCTCAAGGGAGAAGTTTATTATGTGTGTGATTAATGGGAGAAGATCATCAATAATAAGGAGGAGCATGGTTCTGCTAACATCATCACAGCCAACTGCCTTGGATTTGATGGATAAGATCATTTTACGAGTCTCATCGACGGTAACTGGAGAGAAAGAGAACGAATTAGAAGAGACACAAGGAAGTGAGTTTAAAAGGGTAATAGTTGATAATTTAACAGAGTGGTCCAGAACAGAGGCTGAGGTGAAGTGAGAGTTAAGTTCGTCAGGAGAGAAGGAAGTAGTAGGAGTGCACGAAGAAGTCTTGCCCAAGCCAAGTGTTTTCAGAAACTTCCAGATGTCGGAGCTGGATGAAGAAAGAACGTTTTCATGAATATGGTGGCGTTTAGCAGCCCTGACAATACCGTTGCATCTATTTCTGGCACGTTTGAATGCGTCCCACTTCAAAGTACAGCGGTCTCCCTTAAAACTACGGAAGGCATTGTCACGTCTAGCCATGGCCGCTCGAACCTTGTCTGTCATCCAGGGCGCTGGCGGTCGTCTAACGCGAACAGCTCGAACTGGCACATGCTCATCAAAAAGGCGCATGATACTGCTACTGAGACAGTCAACTTTTTTATCGACAGTCTCTGCGCAAATCACCGGGGACCAGTCTAGCGCAGAGCAGTCACGGGACAACTGCTTTTGGTCGATACGAGCAAAACTTCGCAGGAATACAGTCTCTGGTCTACGTTTGGGTGGAAGAAGATTGTAGCAGAGGAAAACAAGGTCGTGGCGGGAAAATCCAGGGGCTAGCAACTGACCGTGCTTAATAGAGAGATCAGGACAAGATACTATTATAAGATCGATCCAAGTGTCGTCAGTATCGACGTTGTGATGAGTAGGTTGCAGTTTTAACAGAGATAGGTGCACAGATTCTACGATAGACAGTAATTTGGTGGATTGAGGAGTTTGTTTGAGCAGGTTAGTGTTGAAGTCTCCCAAGACCATAATGTGTGTGTATTCAGAGCAAATTGGTTCGAGAATCGACTCCATTTTAGACAAGAAGTCTACTGCAGGAGGGCAGTACATGACTCCGAGAACAGCTTTTGTCCCCTTCACAAGGATTTCGAGAAATATACATTCTAGTGAGTGGGAGTACTCACCTGGGGTGGAGAATATAGCTTTGTAAGGAATGTCACTACGAAGGTAGATGGCAACTCCACCACCGCCCTTTCCGATTCTGTCGTTCCTGATCAGGACGAAGCCAGGTAGAGAGAACGAGGTGGAAACAAGATGGGGTTTCAGCCAACTTTCAGATATAAGAACCGCATCAACAATGTCTGGAGAGAAAGTATCGAGTAGTTCTGAATAATGTCGAGGAATGCTTTGTGCATTAATGTGACAAACATTGAGTAATTTAGTGTTATTCTGAAGTTCTAAACAGAGGTTACTTTGTAGAGAAGCTGAGGAATTGCAAGAATGAAATGATGAGGAAATATCACACGCTGACAAGAATGACTCATCGTTACTCATATTTAAGTGTACTTTATAGTTACCTAACTATAGTTATAATAATTAAATAAATAAACAACAGTATTACATAAAAAATATAGACAAAATTATTTTCAATCCAATAGTAGTGCGAGACCTGCCGGTTGACTGTTTACAAACAGAGCAAATTAATTCGCACATAGAAAAGATAACATTAAAATTAAGTTTAAACCACAATAGAGCATTAAATTCTATAAGTTGAGTTTATATAATTTAAAAAAAAAAACGGAAGAAATTCCATAACCTTAACAAAAGAAACAATAGCCGAGATTACGAGATTCATGCAGCTATGTCCTTGCCCGAAAAAGAAAACAAAAATTACGACACGTAAAACCTGGCCATTGACATGTATCAGGTCAGTGAGCCCGGCTGCAAAGGCTGTATAACTCTATAACATTGCCTTACCACTGCCACTGTCACCACTGTCAAATGTCAATGTCATTGTCAGCGGGCGGGACGGTGAAGCGATAAAAGATCAACAAAACTTTAGTCGGTGTTTGCTGTGGGTGTTTGGAAAAGTTGATGTCTGTTAGATACTTGCAAAATAGCGACAGCAGCGGTACGCGTCAATCAAACAAGCGAGTCAAATACACACTGGTTTATTAGTTAGCAAGACGCGCGGTGGGGTCGCAGCCCGCACCTATGCCTATACATAACATCCCTTCCCCTTAGTCTAAGAAATAAACTAGAAATACATACATCTTGATTACTTGACAAATTTAAGGTTCGATGACTTCGTCATCACTACTCATCACATACATAATCTCGCTCTGAAGTCGGTGTCGAGAATATCGGACTTATTGCTCGCCGTCTTCGAGTCGCGACCTGGTCGTACTCTGCAGGGCTACCAGGCGGTGACGCTTGTGCCAGGTCGCTCGCCGGCCCTCCTTCCCTTCCTGGCTGAGAGTCAGCCTCTGAGAGTGCACCCAGTGGTGGCACATCGGGCACTACGTCCGGGTCCCAGCACTGGTCATCACACGACGACAGACTGTATCGTGATCTAATCTGGTCAATGTGTCTAGTAACTTCGCATTGAAATTGTGGCACGTATACCGCATTCATTATATGTCCGATTTTCTTTATAATGATTCCTTGAATCCAGCATTTTTTTTTAACATTTATGTTTTTTGTGATCCACACTTTATCGTTTTCTTTAAAGTCTATTCTTTGTACACCCTTGTAATGTTTAGCCTGTAAGGACTGATTGCGTGCGACTGTTTGAGTGAGGTCTGTGGACGACGGTGACGGCGCGACTGGGTCGATTAAGTCCAGCCGCGAACGTAACGGGCGACCGTACACTAGTTCTGCGGGTGACTTTTCAGTGGTACTGTTTTTAGAGTTTCTGTAGTCGAATAAAAATTTCGCAATTTTTTCGTGAATAATTTTCTTATTACACCCCTCTAAAATCAAACATTTAAGTCCCTTTTTTACTATTTTAACGTAACTTTCGGCCTGCCCGTTGCTTGCCGGATGATATACAGGAGATAATACGTGTTTTATACCGTTAAGTTGACAAAATTCACTGAATTCAGAAGAAGTAAAAGAGGTACCGTTATCACTCACCAACGTATGTGGAATACCGAAACGCGACATCATGTCATATAATTTATTAATGACCGCTTTCGAATTGTGAGTCGAAGACACGTCATAACATTCTACCCATTTACTGTATGCGTCTACGATAACTAAAAACACGTATCCGTGAAACGGGCCTAAAAAATCTACGTGGATACGATAAAATGGTTGCGGTGGCACCGGCCAAGACGCGAGGGGCGCGTGCGGCGGCGCGGGGCGCAGCGCGCAGCACACGGCGCACGCGGCCGCGCGCCGCTCCAGCGCCGCGTCCACGCCCGGGAACCACAGCCGTCTGCGGGCAGAGGCCTTCATCTTAACCACCCCGAAATGTGAACTATGCAACTCCCTACATATGGTTTCCTGTAAAGCCGTTGGAATGACGACTTTATGCCCACGCATTAGAACACCATTTTCGTAAGATAACTGTGAACGGCAATTAAAATAAGGTTTTATATCTATATTTTCAATTTTCCTAGGCCAGCCGTTTAACACGTATCGCTTAACCGAAGCTAGGGACATGTCGTTGGCCGTCTCGCGACGCAGGTCGCTAAGTGTCACCGGCAAGTCGCCGTCTACCACAAAGTTAACATAAGCCGCGCGATCCTCGCACTCCGCGAGCTCGTCGGGCGCGCCGGCTGCCTCGGTCTCCCCGCACGCACGCGATAGATAGTCCGCGCTGTTTAGTTTGCTACCTATAAACTCTATAGTATAGTTATACGCTGCTAAAAATATGGCGTACCTCTGTAGACGGTTGGCGGATATCTCGGGGATGCCTTTATGGGGGCCGAATATAGCCAACAGGGGTTTGTGGTCTGTTCGTAGTACGAAAGGTACGGCCCTACCGTACAGGTATTGATGGAAACGCCTAACGCCAAAAATGATAGCTGTCGCTTCTTTTTGTATTTGGGCGTAATTTTTTTCCGCAGATGACAGTGTGCGGGAAGCGTACGATATTGGTCTTTCTAATCCGTCATCAAGGCCCACCTGAGAAAGTACGGCACCCAACCCCGTCGGTGACGCATCTACGGTTAATATTAACTTGGCGTTTGGATCGAAATGCGCTAATATATTATCGGAACCTAAAATGTTTTTAATTTGAATAAATGCGTCATCATGTGAACGATTCCATTCCCACTTTGTATTTTTATTTAATAAATTGTATAGGGGACTCAATATAGACGATGCATCCGGAACAAAGTTCCGATAATAATTAGTAAGACCAAGAAACGACTGCAGCTGCGACACATTTGTTGGCTTCGGTGCCTGTATAATAGCTTTTACTTTATCAGGTGATTTCTTAACTCCGTATTTGTCTATTACGTGGCCAAGATATGAAATCTCGTCCTTAAAGAATTCGCATTTGCTCATCTGTACCGTTAATTCAGCATCATTTAGGCGTTGTAATACCGCAATTAACCTTTGTTTGTGTTGAATTCTATTGACCCCTGTGACCAAGATATCGTCTAATAGGAAGATTATTCCGTCTATTCCCGATAGTAAGCACTCCATCGCGCGCTGGAAAATAGCTGGCGCGCTTGACAATCCAAACACTAAACGAGTGAAATTAAAAAGACCGCGGTGGGTATTGATACACGTTAAGCCCTGAGATTCTGCATCTAAAACAAACTGATTATATGCCATTGACAAATCAATTTTACTGAATTGTACGCCCCCATGTAATTTAGCTAACAAATCATTTACTGTGGGTAAGGGGTATTGCTCAACAATCAATTGTTTATTAATAGTAACCGAGTAATCGGCACATAATCGGATGCTACCGTTCTTTTTCAAAACGGGTACTACGGGCGAAGCGTATTCGGAGTGTTCGACAGGTTTCAAAATACCTAGTGACAATAAACGATCAATTTCTTTATCTATTTTATCTTTTAACGCGTAAGGAACTGGTCTCGCTTTAAAGAAAATTGGCTTCGCATCCGGTTTTAAACGTAAGTTGATTGTGTATTTGTTAAACGATCCGAGATTGCCAGAGAAAACCTTAGGAAACATGTCAACGAGTTGATTAACAATAGTAGGCTCGCATTCAGCCGGCGCTCGCGCGTACACGGCGTGCACCGGCGCCGGAGCCAGTTCCAGGCCGAACTCGCGGATGAAGTCGCGGCCCAGCAGCGGCGGCCCGCCCGCGCGCACTACGTACACATTCAGTGTGCGCGTGCGCCCGCTATACGAAATAGGTACTAACACAACCCCGACCGTTTCAATAGTTTCACCAGTATAGCTTAATAACTTTTTGTTTGTGGCTGACAATGGTAACCCCTTAAAGTTAGACAAGTAGGTTTTTTCTGAAATTACGCTCACCGCTGAACCACTATCGATCTCGAACTCTAATGCCAAACCACTAATCATAATGCGCTCTGTCATCGGTTTTCCTTTTAAACACCGAATATTATAAAAACACTCACCGTCGTCTCCGTCATCCACATCACCTTCATTTACGTATTTTACTTTGTCCGTATTAGGACACATCTTACGCAAATGGCCTTTATTGTTACATTTTTTGCATTTGTAATTTTTGAAACGACACTGATTGGCCCTATGGTTTGTAAACCCGCACACACTGCACTTTTCCTTTTTGGAGATGTTGAACACTACCTCCGGGCTCGCTACGCCGAGGCCGCTCGCGCCCGGCGCCGCCAGCGACGAGGCCTGCCGTGCACAGCGCACGCTTTCTGCTAGGTCGATGGCCTTCGCGAGGGTCAGCTGCTGCTGGTCCTGCGCGAACAGTTTGTCCCGCTCGTGTCTCGCTGCCATGCCCATGATAAATTTATCTAGCAAGGCTTCTTCCAAGTTCTTGAATGCACAGTGAGCTGCCAACCCTCTTAATCTGGCCGCCCATTGAGTGTGACTTTCCCCTGGACGCTGTGTTGCAGAGTAAAAGGTCGATTTCTCCGCAAATCCAACCCTCTTTGGTGTGAAGTGGTCGTCGAGGAGTTTCACAATCGCTTCGAAGCCCAAATCTTCGACCTTATTAGGTAACGCCAGGTCACTCGCTAGCTTGAACGTTGAGTCACTCAATGAAGTTAACAAAATCGCCCTACGCTTGATGGTCGCTTTGTCCAACTCAGAGGTTATGTCGTTCGCTATAAACCATTGTTGTAACCGCGATTTGTAGCTGTTCCATTCCTGTGAAAGGTGATCGAATGTAGAAAGAACGCCGAACGACATCCCCGTGGACATTTTGAAGTAAGTAGAATGTGAGTCCGAACGTCGCCACGTGTTAGATACTTGCAAAATAGCGACAGCAGCGGTACGCGTCAATCAAACAAGCGAGTCAAATACACACTGGTTTATTAGTTAGCAAGACGCGCGGTGGGGTCGCAGCCCGCACCTATGCCTATACATAACAATGTCCTTCTGTCCTTATTAGCCCACTTAAACTTCTCCACAGTTGCTCTGGAATGGTTTGCCTCCTACCTTCGAGATCGCCAGCAGGCAGTTCATATTGATCGGACCCTTTCTCACTGGTGTGATTTGCGCACTGGTGTACCTCAGGGTGGTATACTATCGCCGCTGCTGTTCTCTATATTCATAAATTCGATAACTCTCGACATTGGCTCCTCGTACCATCTGTATGCAGACGACCTTCAATTATATCAGCAGTGCCGATTCAATGAAATTCACCTCGCTGTACAGCAACTTAATGATGACCTCAGGCATATTTCTTCTTGGTCAGACCGTTTTGGTGTTGCTGTAAATCCTAATAAATGCCAGGCCATCATAATAGGCAGTCAGCGACAAATGTGCCAGATTGATATAACTTGCGCTTCTCCGGTTAGCCTCAACGGGGTCGATATTCCGTTTTGTTCGAGTGTCAAAAACCTTGGCCTTCACATAGACTCCACGCTTAGTTGGACAACACACGTTGCTGAAGTTTGCCGAAAGGTCAACGCTACACTACGCTCTCTCTGCAGACTTAAGCATTTTCTTCCGGTTAAAACTAAAATCACCCTGGTGCAATCTCTGGTTCTCCCTCTTATTGACTATGCCGATGTGTGTTACCCTGACTTAAACCAAGTCCTGCTCAACAAGTTGGATCGTCTAGTCAATAGTGGTATTCGATTTATTTACTGCTTACGCAAATTTGACCATATATCCATGTACCGTTCGCAGCTTCAATGGCTTCCCCTCTCTCTTCGGCGCAACGTCAGAATTTTATCCGCTCTTTTCTCGATATTAAATGATCCTAATTCACCTTCTTATCTTAAATCCCAATTTACTCTTCTTAGTTCGACGCACTCCCGTCACTTGCGTTCTTCTAATAAACTGACTCTCTCCACTCCTTCTCACCGCACTGGTTTTATTTCCAACTCTTTTCTCCTTCAATCAATTCGGCTTTGGAACTCTCTCCCCGAAAACATCAAACAAGCCCCTTGTAAATACTCTTTTAAGAAACTTGCCCGTGCTCATTTTCTTTATAAATTGAAATCATCATCTTGAACCCTTAGGTATTGTAGTCTCATGATCGTCGTCATATTTATTTACGTATGTATTTTGTTTATGTATATCGTTATTTACTGTATGTAGTTTATGCTTTTAAAAATAATTTCACAATTACCTTTCATTTGAATTTGTATCGCCTATATCGCACCGCCCACAAAACGTCTCTGTTTAGCCTAATGGTCGACTGGTAGAGAATGCCTCATGGCATTAAGTCCACCTTTTGTATGATTTTTTAATCTGTGCAATAAAGTCTAAATAAATAAATAAATAAATAAATAGTGTTGTGGTCAGCGCGGTCTTGACTGAGCGGACGAGCCTTTCCCAGGCCCCTCCCATGAACGGCGAGCTTGGCGGAATGTAGCGCCACCGGATAGTGTGGCTGGCGGCCTCCTTGCGGCTGGCTTCGAGGGCGGTCTTCTGCAGTTCCGCGTCGGCTCCGCGGAGGTTGGTCCCGTTATCGGACCATATTTCGGTGGGTTGCCCGCGGCGCGCCATCATGCGGCGCAGGGCAAAGATGACGGAGTCGGTAGAAAGTGACGCGGCGACCTCGAGGTGTACGGCCCTTGTGGTTAGACACGTAAATAACGCCACGTATCTTTTTTGATGATGGCGGCCGACGGTCACGCTGAGTGGCCCAAAGTAATCGAGCCCGGTGTATGTGAAGGGTCTCTGATGATGCGCCAGGCGGCTCGCCGGGTGATTCCCGGTGGGGGGACGGCGGCCACTGCACGTCAATGTCGGCACGGTAGGCAGCTTTTCACTACGCTGCGCACGGTGGGTCGCGCACGTATCACCCAGAAGCGCTGGCGTATCTCGTTCATCACTATTTCCACACCTCCATGATGCAGTCTCCGGTGTACTCAGGTTATGTAGAGGCGCGTGTAAGGGTGGTCGCCGTCTAGCACAACCGGGTGTTTCTGCTGCTCGTTGATGTGGACTGCTGCTGCAATCCTCGACTTTATCTTGATAGTCGAGTCGGTGTCGTCGAAGGTGACTGCTAGTTGTCGCAGTCGGCTATCTCGATGTACTGCTTCTTGTTTCTTTAGCGCGGCCGTCTCTTCGGGAAACGAATCTTGTTGGACGGCACGCACCCACAGTTGTTCCGCTCTGATGATGTAATCAGCTGCGAGCGGTCGGAAGCGATCTTCGGTCTTATCGGTGCGGCGTTTAGCGGGCGGCGCTGTCTTCTTGTTGACGTTGCGCCACGTCGGGTCCGCTTCGCTGTTACGAGTTGTTCTTTTGTAATGCACGCTATCTGTCGGTGGGCGTGGCTTATCGGTCGGTGGGCGTGGCTGCTCGATAGGTAGGCGGAGTTTACGGGTCGGAGTGCGGAATAGGTCGACCTATAGGTGCCTGTAAAACTCGCGCCGTTGTCCTGGTAAGGCGCAGCCACGACGAAAAACGATGTACTTCGGGGAGCGATTCTGTCAGCCGGGTGCCGTTTGTTTGTGAAACGACGTGCGACCGCTCCTCACCTGTCTTCGGGACTTCTTCTCTCATCTCGGTAGGCCAGTGGTCGTGGGACTCGTATAGGAACTCGGGTCCTACAAACCATCTGGGATGTTGAGTGAAGTCAGCGGGCACTCCGCGCGTAGCGTAGTCCGCTACGTTGTGCTGTGTAGGCACCCCTTCCACTCACTTGTTTGTTCTAGTGTGACGTCTCGTACTGTAGCGGGTTCGGCTTGGTGTGCTCTCAAGACTTCGGTGTTATTTGACGTCCACTTGCACAAGTAGAAGTTTGCTTTTTCGTGCACTTCTCGCACTTCGGTAGTAATACGGACGGCTTCTTCTGTAGAGTTTGGCTTCAGGACGGCTCATTCTACAAGCCACCAACTGGTCAGAGTGGCTAAACATGTCTCTTACCACTTCAACTTACGTCAATCCACTGAAATGTTCCTGCTTGACATAGAAAAAGCTTTTGATGCCGTGTGGCACGAAGGCCTTCTTCATAAGCTGTTAACTCTAAATATACCAATTGAATTAGTTAAAAAAACTGAAAAGCTAAAAATAATATCAACACATAAGTACCTAATCAGTTACTTTTGGAGTCGGTGCAAACGAAAACATTTAAACTCTCATCGGATAGCACCGACTCCAAAAGTAACTGATTAGGTACTTATGTGTTGATATTATTTTTAGCTTTTCAGTTTTTTGAAGTCGGTTTACTTTTTTTTTATAAAATTTACTTATTTCATCTATTTTTAGTGGTACATCCTCAATAAAACGAATCATTTGAGTGCAAACATAAGTTAACGGCTGAACACCGATTTCATCCCTAATTTTTCCACCTTAGAGGTGAAATTTTTCCAAAAAATTTTCAGTATACCATCTTTATAGTATAAGCTATTCGATAAAGAAAGAATCATCAAAATCGGTTCACAAATGCCGAAGATATTGGGCAACATAGGCACAAAATCAGTTGGCACGGTATGGAGTTCATGCAATGTTTAATGATTTTCTTATAGATCCCATCATCAAAACTTGATCAAATTGATATGGGACGATTCCGAAAGTATTCCCTTTCGAACAAAAAAAGAACTTTCGAAATCGGTTAACCTGGTAACGAATGATCGCTGAACATACATAAAAAAATAATAAAAAAAAGATACTGACGAATTGAGAACCTCCTCCTTATTTGTGAAGTCGGTTAAAAATGATACAGTCCTATCTTTCTGATCGGACCTTTAAGGTATTCATCGGTCAAGCTTGCTCACAACTCAGAAACATTCCAGCTGGTGTGCCTCAAGGGTCTATTCTTGGGCCCTTTCTGTTTACTCTGTACGTACACGATATCCTAAAACAACCACATACAAGCCTTGCCTGTTTTGCTGACGACACTGCATCTCTTACTTAATCTTCGGATGAAGATCTTGTCATAAGTAGACTGCAGCTGTCATTATATAATCTCAAATCTTATTTCCATAAGTGGAAACTTAAACTAAATGAGACCAAAACGGAAGCGATTATGTTTAGTCGCAAACATAAGGCACCTTCCAGAACGTTAAAACTAGATGAGCACTCAATTCCTTGGAGGGACTCTGTGAAGTACCTCGGAATTACCTTTGACAGGAGGTTAAGGTGGACCAAGCATTTAAATGACCTTAAAACGAAAGGCATTTCTGCAATGAGTGGCCTAAGTCCCATCTTCTCGTCGTAGTTGTCTTAGCCCGTTAACGAAATTGCGGATCTACACAACTCTTATACGGCCTTGCCTAACTTATGCCTGTCTCGTGTGGAACACTACCTGCCGAACTAATTACAAGTTTCTGCAAGTGGTTCAAAACAAAGCCCTAAAAATTGCCTTTAATACTCAATTTCAGACCAATATTCAAAAATTGCACGAAGCGATACATTTTTTGACATTGTATAACTTTATTCTAAAACTTACATGTAAATTCTTTAATAATGTAAAAAGTCATAGTAATCCTTTAATTTCTAATATTGCACGTACAAAAATACGAAATTTGCCATATGTCGACACCTATGGGACTTACCGCTTGCCCCATCACTACACGTGACGTCGCGCACTGTTCGCGCGAGCCCGGTCCTCCTAGCGTGTCCAGTTTACTTTAAGCCAGCGTACTGCGTCCAACATATAGCGCGAAAGGTCGCGAACTTTTGTCGCATGTAAACTTTTGCTATTACCGTCAACAGTTATTGCTAATGTATGAACAATAATAATTTATCACTTTTAAAATATGGACTTCACACTAAAAAGTTCGTAATATAAATAGATTAAGATGTTATATTAATGGTGTTAGTTATTGAAAAAAAAAAAAAAAGTTAAAAAAATCAGTGTAAAAAGCTTATAAAGGTATTTTGCCTCATAAAGTGTTTTTCGTGTCATATGTAAGTGTTACTATATTATTGGTTTTAGTTTTATAGTGTACTTGTACCTAAATTTATTATTATAATAAAGAATTTTGAAAAGGAAAGGAAGTAGCGCACGATACTCCGGCCACCGGAGTGAAATTGGAGTGAATGTTCGGATTGCTGAAATTAGATGCAACAACACTTTCATTAGGTCTGAGAACTGTGATCTTTGAGACAAGAAGTCTTAATAATATTGGATACCACGATTGTGTCGGCCATTTAGGCACAACAATGACACCTTGGCTCTTGTCAGAGATAATTTTCCTTATTTTTATTTTATTTTTATTTTTAATATGATGCCAGGATACATTTGTCTAGGATTTGGCATTGATAGGAGTGGCCAATATGTATATTTGCAGTTGGTCGTATCTTTCAGTGATAGTCTGACAAGTTGTTTGCTGTAATTTCCACTCTGTATCAGGGTGTACGCGGTGAGTCTCGGCATCTGCTATTGTATTATCCGACGATTTTGTATATGAGGCAAAAATAAATAGGTACCGGCTCTTCCAGCACTGCCAGATGTCTTTTGTAATTTTTGTAAGGTGTGGAAACTGAGTCTCACCCATTATGGTTAATATATGCAACAGCTGTGGAATTGTCTATTACGCGTTTAAGTATCTGGCAGTAGTGGCAGATCTTTAGTGGATATTTTGACCGAAATATGCTGCGAGCCACTCCAAGTAGTTGATATGCTTTTTAAACGCATGTTTAAAAAGGAGCAAAAATTTTTTGTGATGAGCACGAGCACCCGCACCCAAGTCATGGATGTTCATAAAAGCATTTAAATATTTTCATAAGGTGCCGTGTGGGGACGGCCGTAAAGAATACACTACCCCACCGCAAACAGGACGCGTATCGTAAGAGGTGACTAATTCCTGTAGCACGAGACGGGCAGCAGCGTCTTCGTGCGAAATCTTATAAAAAACTGCGCTCGCCAACCCGCCTGCCAAGCGTGGCGAGTATTGGCAACCCCCCTCGATTATCAATCATTGGGGGAGGCCATTGTTCAGCAGTGGACGTCTTATGGCTGAAGTGATGATGATGGTGATGATTTTTATAAGTCATTTAGTCGCCATACCTAGTACAAGGTTTGCTTAGTTTATTGCCAGGTAATTGATGTGATTGTGAAAACAATTTATTATAGTTATATATTTATTAAACTCATTTTGCGACCATTTCCCGTTGGCCGTTTTATTTTTACAACCTGTGCCACTTCCAGTGGTGGAGGCGTTGGTGAAAATGTCTACCTAATTATCGTTAGTTTTTACGATTCGAACCATTTGAAATCAGCTTGTAGTGAGTCTGGCAAACAGATACATTATTCTGAATTTACAACGCTCAAACTCTTTTGTATGTAACATACCGTGCTCGATAACCGGACAAGCCGAGGCCAAAGTCTCACGAATGGTAAAATGATTCTGATATAATATGTTATGTTTCATTGTTTTATCCAGTTATATATACTTAATATGATTTCAATTGATAACTTGTAAGTTTTTTGTATCTACGATTAGGCCAAGAAACTTGCGTAACTTTGACGGTGATATATTCAAACCGAACGGCAAGACTCGTAAGTTACGCCTTCCCGCATAAACCTCAAATACTTTCTAGAAGCCTCGGGAATCTTAAGTAAAAGGTAAGCGTTCATTAAATTTAAGGTAAGTATTTGCCATAAAAACATCCTTAGAACAAGCTTAGTTGCTGTGCGAAAATCTTCTAACTTGAAAAGATTTTTATCTGTAAAATTTAGATTTTTTAGATTCAATATAAAACGCATTTTATCGTTCGATTTGGGGCGCATGTAAATATTGGATAAAAACTGCCCTTCGCAGGGAGTACATTCAGAAACAGCCCCTGTTTTGAGTAGCTGTTAAAATGCTTGGTGAAAATGGAATCTCTCTGAGTCTGAATACTTGACAACTTTTGCTGAATGGACTAAAAAGCTGAGCTTAAACCGTCGATCCAGTATAATATGTAATAAGTGACCTTTGATAATAAAATTTGGATAGCTGCGATGTCTTTGACGAGTTGACGTGCGTCTGATTGCGAGTATATTGCTGCTGTATAGCCCGGCGCCATTGTCGGTGGGCAAATGTTCTCCAGGTTGCGATGACGGTTTCGTATCGTTGCAAAATACAAGGTTTCGGTTTTGGTACAGTTTTTGTCTTTGCAGATATCAGTGTCTCAGCTAAATTCTCACCAGAGAGGGTTTGTCAGTCTAAGTGCAAAAAGGGTGATCTCTAAGCTCCTGTTCAATAGAGATGGCAGCAAAATTTCGTCTTGTGACGGACTCTGAGTGTTGAACATCGCACAAATTGCGAGAAATGTCCATGAGTTGCTTCAGGGTTTATCAAAGGTGCACCAATTCGTCGTACAAGTGTCAAAAGACTGATGTTGGGTGAAGAGATTCACAACTCAGGCTATGCGCAAATTAAACTCTTTAAGGCATTTGCTATTCGGGTCAGTCCCAAAAACTGCCTTGATGTCGTACTATTTTAGTCGCGACACAGTCCCAAAAACTGCTCTGAATGGCAATTTTGTGTAAGCGCGTGTCAGTTCCATAAACTGCCCCGATGTCGTACTATTTCACCCACGACACAGTCCCAAAAACTGCTCTGAATGGCCGTTTTGTCTAATGTGATGTAATGAATATTATGAATAAAATCTTATCTTATCTTATCTTATCTTATCTATTTGAGCGGCGAGACCGTCCCTAAAATTGCTTTGAATGGCCGTTTTGTGTAAGCGCGAGTCAGTCCAATAAACTGCCCTGATGTCGTACTATTTGAGCCGTAACGCAGTCCCAAAAACTGCTCTGAATGGCCATTTTGTGTAAGCGCGGGTCAGTCCCCTAAACTGCCCTGATGTCGTACTATTTGAGCCACGACACAGACCCAGAAACTGCTCTGAATGGCCGTTTTGTGTAAGTGCGGGTAGTCAGCATTAGTTATTATAATAAAGTAAGTAATGCTTGATTTCATTGAACCGACTCGTTTTCCATAAAAAAGCTAAGACGCTATTGCAAACTATGAAGGTTGAGTGTTTAAGTACATACCTGATCCGTTGGTAATAGACTTTTGAGATGATGAATAATGGGAGTTACCATTACTGGTGTGGCGTTCAGAAATCGTTGATTTCGGAACGCAACCGAGCTGTCAAAAAGGCCATGTTAGAAGCCTGTGTAAGAAGCCTCTAGACAGACCTCTCGACTAGGCTTAAGATCCGTTTTGTTTGTCGTACATAGCAAACACTTGTTATATCTTCGTTTGTATATTTTGCTCAATCAAAAACCTGTACCTAATATAACTATCCAATAACTGTGTGATAGGAGTAAGGTGCATTAAAATATATTAAGTACCTATTGATCGGCCTTCGAGTTTAATTTCGGCAAGGGAGATGCCGATTATCATGCTCCCAAATTGGTGACATCGACTATTATAAGAACCGCAAAAAAGAGAAGGCGCTGTGTTTGGCAACGTGGGGTTATATCATCCATACATACCCACCATAATCGCATCAAGATAGAATTTTATTGAATTTTTTCGGCACGTCAAAACGACGTCGGCGATTTCGAAAAATCTATCATGAACTTGTGCGCCTCTATAGCAGCATCCAGTGCCCTCCCAATGTGTAATTAGTGCATGTGGTGTAGTGATAATTGTGTAAAAAGTGCATGTCCTACGTTAACACAAACTAACACGTCATACTAAAACAGTCGTGCCCAGAGAATTGCCTATCCAATCTCTCAAAAACCGTCCAGCTACTACCATACTACTGGTATCAGGTGAACAAAATCAAATCTTACTCCAGTCTTGGCAAGTACTTTAACCTTTAATATGACATGAATTTAATATGACAACTCTAAAAAATAATAATCAAACTTTGACATCTAAAATCAATAATAAAAAGCCAACTAATACAATAAACCATAATAAGACCTCCAACTTTACAGACATTCTAAAAAAGGGACTATACCGTTTTATTTTAAGCTTCATAATAATTCACATACCACTAGCACTAATCCAACTTCCCAGGATACTTTTTTTCGTGCCTCACAAATGTGAATCAGTAGCGGGCAATATGACGTTTAAAATACTACATCAAAATATTGCCAGCGTCTTAGCCAAAAAAGAGTTACTGGATCTGACAGTAATAGAGTTAGCCGAAAAAGGAAACGATCCAGACGTTATATGTCTCACTGAGACATTTATCAAGTCTGGTCAGGAAAACTTCGTAAATATTAATAATTATCAAATTGCTTCATCTTTTTCTAGAAATAAAAATAGAGGCGGCGTTTGTATATTAACTAAAAGGAACTTGGCATTCAAATAACTGATAAATCTTAAAACATATGCGTCCCAATTCAATTTTGAATGTTGCGGAATCGAGATTACACAAAATAAGCTCATAATAATCTGTGTATATAGAACTCCTTCGTCGGACCCAAATATATTCATGGATAAACTTGAATGTGTATTACATGACGTTTTTAAGAAGTATAAAAATAAAGTTAACGTAGTCATAGCTGGTGACATTAATATTAACCCGTTGAGGATTATAAGAACGCCGGCGGTCGCATAACAACGTAATTTCTATTGTGTCTCGTTCACACATGCTTGACAGGTTAACACATTAGTTCAAAGTAAAACTTTAGAAAGATAGCCTTCGAAAGAAGTTACACGACCTTTAAAGATTCCTCTTTGTTTTTTTGTGATCTTACTATAGCGCTCGTCTGGGAAAGGGATACGGGAAGTTAAATCAACAAAACGTGTATGGGTTTCACTGTAGTATATTGTCTCTCACGTCGGTAATGTTCAATACAATATCTGACTCTTAACTAATCTTATTTTAGCAATTTGGAATACGGAACGATTACTTATGTGTATGACTTAACAGGTGAGGGTGCGGTCCGCGACTGCCGTCCCGGACTTGCGATATGGCGCAGTCGCCGCTTTTCTGTCTCATCAGCGTTTATGTATACAATGTGTATCGCCACATCACACCCCCCCTTTTTTATTAAAAAAATTGTAACTTAAAAAATACACTACAAGAAAAAAATATGAATCTACATACGGAACCTTATTACAATTAAAAAACTCTAATCAACTATGCTTACTATTCATTGATTCGACTAACATTGCTACGTTTCAATTTGCGATACATTTTGGACTGTGGCCTCTTATCGCTGTCGTCACTCGGCGACGCTTAAGGCGAATACATATTATTCTGTTTATAGAACAGAAATTTTGTTAATGCTAAGTTACATTACATCAATTCTTTCATTAAGCATTTTATCATCTGAATTATGTTTTATTTTAACTCCCTTCTACATTTATCCTCAATATTAAACTATTTAACTGCTTATATCTGATTACTACACATACATTTGCGAAGACCTGCTTTTCAGGGTCGACTTTAAAATGTTTCATGAGAAACATAACCAAATAACCATGTCCTAGGTATTTACTGTAAAGGCAAGTTCTGCAATAAAAAGAAAAAACTAACCGCTTTGTGCTCGGCAACTTCCTTTACAGCAACGCCACGCATGGATTGACACAGAATTATATTCTTGCTCCTTAACAAACCTTAGGATACAAACTAAATTTAGACGATTACACAAATTTTATAAACCAATATAACCACTTTACACTTTATTTATTTTTACTATTACACTATTCCTGCTCTTCCGGTAGTAGCCTGGGCAGCGCTACGAGGTATGTGTATAGCCTCTGGTATCGCTGCTTTGGATGCCTCTTTCTTTATCCATTTTCTAATATTACTAACGCATCCTCTACGGATTGCGTATAATGTTCCGATGCTCAATAATATTGCCATTATTATTAACACGACACTGAATATATTTACTTGATTTTGAAGCTTCTCAGTACTCGCGACTTGTGCTTGCGCACTTACTACGACGTCTTTATTTTGGTAATTACCCATGACGATACCAAATGAATGATACTCGTAACTGTATGTAAAGTGTACTGTAGTAATATAACTTACTAACTATTTACAAATGACACAAATCGATTGTTATAATAACTAACTTTCTCAATTCAGCAAAAATCGCACTGGTTGCTTAACAACTCTACCCGTACGCGTAGTTTTAAGAGCTGATATTAACATATTTGGTTCACTATGATTTACATTCGACTTTACTTGAACTTTAATACTCAATACTCAATATTTTATTGCATTCCATAATGTACAGTAACAGATGGTAAAAGTATGATTTTAGAACAATTATGGACCCTGTCGGGCACAGCACAGTTAGTAGGAGAGAGGAAGTGTGATATAATATGATTTATGTATAAAATTGGAGAGAATAAACAATTTATTTATTTATTGCAATATTGTAGGTACATACAATGATAATGGTATTTATTTAAGGTTTAAGTGCTTTTCTCATTTAGGTATTCTTTTATGCTGTAGTAGCTCTTTTTAATAAGGAAATGATTTTTTTTTGTAAAGATATTATATTGGGTTTCATTTTTGATGTCTTTAGGTAGCTTATTGTATACTTTAGACATGACAAACGGGCCGGAAGAATGCATTGCTAGGCGCGACGCGGGAAAAATTAATTTATTTCTGTGTCTTAAAAGATATTTAGATTGGATATTTTCTCTTTTTGTGTAAAATTCTGGATATTTTCGGACAAATGTACATATTTCAAAGATATACAGGTGTAACGAAAAGGTGAAATAAAACTTTAAGGGGTTATTCTACGGCTAAATTACATCAACTTTTTCTATGGGACCAACACCGAAATCTCAAAAAAACATTTTCGTTACACCCTGTATATGCAAGGTAACGTTAGAATATTGAGTTGTTGGAAGTACGGCTTACAAGTGTCTGTTTGTTCAATATTTGCTAAGATTCGGATTAATTTCTTTTGTAGGATAAAAACAGAAGGCGCGTCTGTACTGTTTCCCCATAAGATTATGCCATAAGTGAGGCATACGCGTAATAGATTACTAGAGCAGTCGATAGGTCTGTAGCTTTTTTTATTTCTCGTAAGGCATATGCAAAACTCGATAATTTAGCACTGACTTTTTTAACGTGTGTTTTCCAGCTTAAATGAATGTCTATCATTAGTCCGAGCAGGTTGAATTCATGTACAATTTCTAATTGTATTCCGTCAAAGGTAAAATGTATGTCTAAGGCAGGTTTTTGGTGAGGATGGAATGATATCGTCAACCGTAATATGAATTGCGGTAACCGCCAAATGGCGACTTTACAAGAAAGCCAAAAAACAAAATTACATTTACTAAACCAATTGTAACTTTTTTTGTACTAATCCGATTGCAATGCTGATTTTACCAATTTTAACATAATGTTGAGATCTTTTAACATAAATAAACCATACGAAGCTCACTATTATGGTTTCGAAGATGACATGGTGCTTACATCATTTTTGAAAAAATATTGCGTTACCCTAATTTTTGTAGAATAAAATATTAACAGCTGTGATGTAACTCACATTACATACAACCGTAGTTTAACGTATGTTACGAAAAAATAATAATTTTGTAACGTATGTAACACAGTTTTTAGGGAGTGGACTTACGTTGTGGCAGGTTGATTGTACAATTTTCATACTTATTTACTTATACTAAGGTCCAATATAGAATAGTTTCTACTTTTCTGACTTGACAAGAAAAAAGATCTTTAGTTTATATAAAACCATCAAAAAGCGAGAAAAAAAATTAATATTAATCTCAGTTGCCGTGCCGTGTGGGGTCGGCCGTTAAGAATACATTTTCCCACCGCCAACAGGAGGCGTGTCGTGAGAGGTGACTAATTCCTGTAGCACGAGACGTCTGCCAAGCGTGGCGAGTATTGGCAATCCCCTAATGAGTAGTACAAAAAAGACCCTGAAAACCGGCACCTACTCTACTACCGGGAGGTCGACCAACTGTCAAGGTGGTGTCGGATTTCTCGTCCACAATGCCCCCACTAACAACAGCATCATTACCATCGAAAGTGTGTCGAGCAGGGTTGCGTACCTGATACAGAGTATCCAATAGGTACTCGCTGAAGGTTATACATGTATGTGCACCGACCTCTACACACCCAGATGAGGAAGGAGAGGCTATGTATGAGGACGTAAGTAGGGCCACACGTACTAATAAAACTTACTCCAATGTTGTTATGGGGGGCTTTAACGCAAAACTGGGCATGCGAGGTGATAGTCAGTTGAGAGTGGGGCAAATTGGGTATGGGTCAAGCAATTCCAGGGAACAGAGGCTGGCCGAATTTCTGGAGAAGGAGAACTTTTTCGCGATGAATTCCTTTTTCCAGAAGCCGCCTCACAGGAAGTGGACCTGGATGAGTGCCGACGGTTCCACGAAAAATGAGATTGATTTCATCATGATGACCACAAAGCGACGAATAGTCGATGATGTCTCCGTGATTAACAGGGTAAAAACCGGCAGTGATCACCGAAGGGTCAAAGGCACAAAAATCAAGTTCAAGCTGCAAAGGTCCCGTTTGATGAAGCCTACGCTTCGACCCTTAAATGCCCATATTTACTGCCCCGAGAGCTTTCAGCTCGAGTTGTCTAATTGCTTTGAATGCGAAGGAGAACTGCGAATCAACGGACGAGATTAACAACAAGTTCGTAGAAACTGTCCAAGCAGTCGGGTTGATATTTTTTAGACCCCGTCGTAAAGACAAGCCGTAAAAGCTTACCGACCACACCCTCAACCTTATAACGGAAGTACGACGTTCAATGGCACTGCAGACCTCCGTTGACGCTAAGGCATATCCGTGACTTTAATACAAACATTATTAAAGAGGCAATAGAACGTAACCAAACCAAAGTTTTCCCAAGAGACTTGTTGGGCAAAGCCAGCTTACGAAGCTGTAGACCGAGGACGGTAGATCGAGAAATTCTATGGGCAGGTATTCGAGGATCGAGACCGGTTAACATTTATTTCAGAATGTATAAGACCCATTTCCAATATTTTATAGTAGTTGTAAAGATTTGACCATATAACTAAATTTTCCAAAGCTTTTAAGTCGGTAGTTGCTGATAATTAATTTAGCGAAAACCCTTATTATTCCGGTTAAGGTTCCATAGTAAAATAACCGGTTTCCGATCCCTGAGTTATATACCTTAGATTATAAGAAAGCTTTTCATTAAATCGAGACCTGGGCAGTGCTACAGTCTCTCCAGCTGTGCCGTATTGACTATCGGTACATCAAGGTGCTGAAGTGTTTATACAAAAACGCTACCCACACTCGAACCCACATTCGAGTACAGGAGCAGAGCACGAAGGCGATTTCTCTGCAGCGAGGTGTAAGGCAGGGAAATGTTATATTATCTGAAAATGTTCACTGCATTAGCACCTTCACACACCTTCAAGCTCCTGGAATGGAAAGGATTCGGCTTCCACATTAACGGCGAGTACATCACTCAGCTTCGGTTTGCTGATGATAGTGGTCTTGGCAGAATTGCTTGAAGACCTCGGCACAATGCTCAATGGCCATAAATGAGTTTTTCAACAAGTAGGCCTGCAGATAAACATGGACAAAACAAAGGCCATGTCGAATGCCCATGTTGCGCCCTACCCAGTGTCAATTCGGTGCTTTAATCTCGAAATTGGTGACAAATATGTCAACAATTATATATATATATGTGAAACGTGGTATCTCGCTATAGGCCTTATAAGAAAGCTCAAGGTTGCACAGCGTGCTATGGAAAGGGCTATGCTCGGTGTTTTTTTGCGAGATCGAATCAGGAATAAGGAGATTTCTAAACGAACAAAATTCGCTGACATAACCCAACGGATTAGCAAGCTGAAGTGGCACGTACCACGTAGAATTGACGGCCAATAGGGCAGAAAGGTTTTGAAATGGAGGCCAAGTACCGGAAAGCGCAGCGTAGGACGTCCACCTACAAGGTGGACAGACGACCTGGTAAAGGTTGCAGGAGCCGCTGAATGCAGGCCGCTTCCAACCGGCCAATCTGGGAAAGTTACTGGGTGAGGCCTATGTTCAGCAGTGGACGTCCTATGGCTGAAATGATGATGATGATTAATATCGATTACACTATAGTTATTTTTAAGTTGAAGTCATACATTACGTAATCAATCAGTCTTCAAAATAATTAAATAAGTATTTCAAATTGCGTTGTCGCATTGTACCTCAATGCAATTAGTAGAATATAAAGTATCAACAATCATCTACATACTCGTAAACTTAAAATAAACGTCGAATATTACGCATTGAGCGAGAAATTTTAAAATGTTTTTTGACCCTAAATATTTGAATATCATAGGACAAAAATATTTAAATATTTAAGTAATTTATGGAAGTAAGTATTAGCCGAATATTTTTTCTTTATTTGTGGAAGTAAGTATTAGCTGAATTGGATCTCATCATAAATTTAAAAACAATGATAGAATAAACTAGTATAGCTGCGTATAACGTAAAAGTCATTTTAATTTGCCGTTGCAGTTTCAGCAGTGGTGAGGTTAACGTAACAGTCAGAAAATTATAATGTACAATAAAATGAATAATGTAAGCGTCAATTTTTTACACATGACTCTTACATTGTGGATATCGTCTTTCATTGAGTAAATACATTAAAAAATTCGTCTAAATCTGTCCTTACGGTAAACTATAGATTGCACATTTTTATAAAATGCATCATACGTCACAAAAATAAGTATAAATGAAAAAAAAACGACTTAGATTTTGTTAACGTACTCGACATTTTTTTCAAGATATCAAGATTTTAAATACACCAATCGATAGAGCGGAAAAATTGCAGTCGAACTGTATATATAACTTAATATCGCCATTTTGGCGGTTACAGCAATTCATATTACGGTTGACGATATTAATTTAGTTTTCAGGAAATTGATTTCAAGATTGTGTTTATTCATCCAGTCTACTATTTTGGTAAGTATAAGATTAACTTTTTCATTTAGATTTAAGGTTGTTTTACATGGAACTAGCAAGGACATATCGTCCGCAAATAAGACACACGGTCCCTCTATGATTTTGGGCAGGTCGTTAATGTAGATAAGAAATAATAGGCATCCTATAACACTCCCTTGAGGTATTGAGGCATATACATCCTTGCTATTAGAGCGAATATTTTCTATTGTTTTAGTATTTTGATTGAAGAACTCAATTTCCACTAGTTGTTTTCTGTCTTTTAGGTATGATGTCAGCCATTCGTGAGCCTTTCCGCGTATACCTATTCCATATAATTTTTGTAATAAAATTTTGAATTTCACTTTATCATAGGCTTTTGTCATGTCTAATAGGATTCCTATTGCATATTGTTTGCTTTCAATAATTTTAAGGGCTTCTTCAATGTATTTATAAACAGCAAGCGTAGTTGATTTATGTTTGCGAAAACCATTTTGGCTTTCATCAAATATATTGTATTTTTCACAAAAGGAGTATATACGATTGCACATGGCTTTTTCAAAAATCTTTGAAGCGGTAGGCAAAAGGGCTATAGGGCGGTAGTTATTTGGGTCTGACTTTTGGTTCTTTTTGTAGATTGGTTTAATTTGTTTTAGTAGGTTTGGCACAACGCCTGCTTCAAATGATTGATTTATTAACTTGTAAAATGGCAAGGTTAGTTCGTCAGCGCAGTATTTAAGTAAAATAGATGGAATTTCGTCTATTCCATGGCTTTTTTTGCTTTTAAGGTTTTTCAACCGATTTCAAAAAAGGAGGAGGTTCTCAATTCGTCGGTATCTTTTTTTTTTTTTTTTTTAATGTATGTTCAGCGATCATTCGTTACTGCATTGACCGATTTCGATAATTATTTTTTTGTTTGAAAGGTAATACTTTCAGAATGGTCCCATATAAATTTGGTTAAATTCTGATGATGGGATCTAAGAAAATCATCAAACGTTGCATAAACTCCGTACCACACCAACTGATTTTAGTATCTATCGTACCTATATCTCTGCCAAATGTAGACCGATTTTGATGATTCTTTTTTTAATGAATAGCTTATACTTCAAAGATACTATAATAAAAATTTTTGGAAAAAATTTCACCCCAAAGGGTGGAAAAATAGGAAATGAAATCGGTGTTCAGCAGTTAAATTATGTTTGCACTCGTAAGATTTGTTTTGATTAGGATTTATCACTAAAATGGATGAAATAAGTTAATTTTATAAAAAAAATAAAAACTTCAAAAAACTAAAACGCTAAAAATAATCTTAACACTTCAAATCAAATAAAATCAAATCAAATTATTTATTTGTGATACACAGGTAATAAAATGTTGTTAAATTAATATAAATATAAAGAACACTGCGATCAGCCATGTCGGCATACAATGATAAGAAAATGCATACAAACAAAAATTATTTTAACTAAATTAACAATTTGAAAGTTATGTCAATTCAATTACAAAATAAAATTCATAGATCCATAAAATAATACTCATTATAAAATTAAGATTTTAAATTAATGTCATAAAATTGTAAAAAACATTTTAAATGTCAAATTAACCTACAAAGCAGTAAACGGATATTTTATAACAGAAATGTCAATTCTATTTAAATTTAAATTCAAGAAATTCACTAAGTGAATAAAATGAGTGATCTATTAGAAACATAAATAGTCCTTGTTTAAATGTTTGGATTTCCGTACATTTTTTAACATTGTTGGGTATTTTATTATACACTCTTGGGGCCATAGCAAGAACACTTTTGCTGTAGAGGGCTGTTTTATATGAGATGTGATCTGTGGTATACAGAACAGTTCGGTTACGGGTGCGATGGACAATCTTAAATAAACTTGGATTTTGCCGGATGAAAACAGCTAGCTCAAAAATATAAAGGCATGGAACAGTCAAGATCTTTAAATTTATAAAAAACGGTTTGCAGCTGTCAGTTTTTTTCAGGCCACACATAGCACGAATACACTTTTTTTGACATTTAAACACTTTGTCCCAGTTTGTTGCGTTTCCCCAAAAAATAATTGCGTATCTCAATCTAGATGCTACGACTCCGTGATAAAACGTAAGTAATGCAGAAAGGTTTACCTTTTTTGATAAATGGTAAAGATTATACGAAGACTGTGAAACTTTGTTACAGACGAATTCTATATGGTTTTGCCATTTTAAGTTGCAATCTATGTAAAGGCCTAGGAATTTGACTGTCTCAGTTGGCTCGATTACTTTACCATTGTATTCAATCGGTATTGTTAGGCTTTGGTTCGTTCTTTGTTTAAATTCCATTATATTCGTTTTTTCTAAATTAATAAGTAAATTATTATTTTGCAGCCAATTAATTATTATTCCTAAACTACTGTTAATATCATTTTGGTCATTGAATACAGCAGTACAGTCGTCAGCAAATATAATAATCTGATTATCAATTGATCTGGGGAGATCATTGATATATATCAAAAAGAGAAGCGGTCCAAGAACACTTCCCTGAGGCACTTCAAAGGAAGTTGTTTTGGGAGTCGATAAAAAATGTGTTTCCTGTTTGGTTTTAGGACATATTTTACTAATACACGTGACTTGAGTTCTATTATTTAAATACGAACTTATTAAATCTATAGCATTACCTCTGATGCCATATGCTTCAAGTTTATTTTCTAAGATGCTATGATCTACGAAGTCGAATGCTTTGGACATATCTATATAAAGCGCATAGACTGGTTTCCTTTTGTCCACTTTAGGAAATATTGCGCGTAAAAAATCATAAATTGCCAGATTTATCGACATATTTTTTTGGAATCCTTTTTGTTCTTCAGCAAAGAGACAATTTTTCTCAAAGTAATTGTACAGATAGTTGTGCAAGATTTTCTCGAATACTTTAGAGAAATTAGGTATTAACGCTATTGGCCTGTAATTTTTCATATTAAGTTTGTCATCTTTTTTATAGAGGGGTTTCAGAATGGTAGTCTTAAGTGCCGAGGGAAAAACGCCTTGTTGGAAGCATAAATTAATTAAGTAGGAGAGTATAGGAGCAATAATATTGTTTACATATTTTATGACCAAGACGCAAATATTGTCATAGCCTGTGCTTTTTGTATTTTTGAGGTGTCTTATTATAGAACATATTTGAAAAGGATCAGTTGGAAGTAGAAAAAATGAACTAGCAGAGTTGCAAAATGATTTTTAAGTTGAAGGACGGTTTTTAATGTGGTTTGTCTTAACTATATCAGCAAAGTAACTGTTAAATGATTCTGCTATCCGCTGAGGATTCTTTATTTCGCTGCCATTGATCAATAATTTAGTAATGTTTTCCATAGGGTAATTTTGTTTATTTTTATTAATTATGTTCCAGGATGCTTTAGATTTATTATTTGAATTTAAAATGTAGTAATTGTTTTGAGCTTTCTGTGTCAATTTTATTATTTTACTATATCTACTAGAGTAAGTTTTAAATTTTTTCTTGTCAATAGGGTTTTTAGATAGTCTGTATTTCCAGAGGAGAGTGCGTTTTTGTTTACTACACTGTTTGATGCCACTTGAAAGCCATTTTGGTCGGCGTTTTATTTTATTTTTTATTTTTAGAACAGGGAAGCATAGATCGTAAAATAACTTAAATAAGTCATAAAATGAATTAAAAGCGATATCCGCGTTGTCTGTCTCATAGACGTCACTAAAAGTAAGTTGAGTAAGGCATTCACCAAATTTAAATAAGTTTTCTTTTGAATAATCGCGTTTGAACGAGAACCAGTAATCAAACAGACATGTCTTTTTTACGGGACAATTTAAGATTTGTGCGCTGTGATCTGATAGCCCAAGCTCTACAACTTCACCCTTGGCATTTCGAATATTGTAAAATATGTAGTCAATACAAGTTCCGCTAGAGGGTCTTGTAGGTTCACGTACAGAGGGTGTTTCTACGTGAACATACTGGAGTTCTTTTAAAGAAATCAAACTCAAAACTTGAAATAATTATATAATGACCCAATATTATAAGTTAAGTACAAAATGATGCGCGCGTGATGGCGGTCCGAGGCAAAGTGGTTTTAACATACAAAATGCTTTGTAGATGGTAAGATCCTACTCATTTATTTTGAGCAACACGTCGCGGTGAATCTTTGTCGTGAAAGGAGTGACTGGATTCCAAACATCCTCGGGCCTCGTTGAAAGGAAACTTCCAACATTCATCCTTTGGCAGCGGGCACAACCTTGTCAATGGTCGTCGTATACACCTCTGCGCTGTGTTGATGTCTGCGACTCTTGAAATTCCGTCTGGACCGGGAAACAAACGCGTGATTCTTCCTAGACGCCAATTCATGGGAGGCACGTGATCTTCATGTATAATCACCAAATCACCTACATCGAGTTTGGCAGAATTACTTTTCCATTTGGTTCTCTGTTGCAGTTCTGTAATGTACTCCTTCTGCCATCTATTCCAAAAATGTTGTCGTATTTTTTCTAGGCGCCCATATCTTTCCAGTCTGCTTTCGCTGCAGTCCAGCAGGCTTGGTGACGGTAGTGAAGTCAGCGTCCTTCCAATGAGGAAGTGTCCTGGAGATAGAGGAAGGAAGTCGTTAGGAGAGGATGACAAAGGACACAAGGGACGGCTGTTTAATATGGCCTCCACTTGTGCACACAGAGTTGACATTTCTTCAAATGTCAGGTGGCTGTTTCCTAGCACTCGTTTTAAGTGGTGTTTTGCAGATTTAATGCCTGATTCGAATATGCCTCCAAAGTGAGGAGCAGAAACTGGATTGAATACAAACTTAATACCTTCCCGATCTGCAAAGTCAACTATCGGCCTTGAATTTTGTTTTAAAAAATCCCCAATCTCCTTAGACGCTGCTACAAAATTTCTCCCGCTATCGGATAATATTTCAACTGGCTTACCCCTGCGGGCTATAAATCGTCGAAGTGTCATCAAAAATGCGTCCTTTGATAGATCACTGACCAGTTCTAAATGTACGCACTTATAACGTAAACAAACAAATAGACACAAATAACACTTAATCAACCGGCAACCACGGCCTTTTCTATTTAAAATGTGAAATGGTAGTCTACACCGACGGACACAAAAGGATAGTCTGGTGTAATTCTTTGAGAAGGGAGGTTGCCCATTTTCGGACATAATGTTTTGCCTGCAATACGCCTACATCTCACACATTTGTTAACAACTCGCGCGGCCAGTCTCCTACCATTTACAGGCCAAATCGTTTCTCTAACTGTTGCCAATAATAACTGTGGTCCTGCATGCATAGTGCGTATATGCTCTCGCTGAAAAACTAGTTTGGTCAAATGATGAGATGCGTGAAGCAATACAGGATGCTTTTTTTCGTACGCATAACTAGATGCGTCAAGCCTCCCGCCCACTCGTAACAAGTTATTATTTTTATCGAAAAATGGCGATAGTGATAATATCTTAGATTTAGAATTCAATGTTTTGTTTTTGGCTAATAATTGATATTCACTTGGGAATGATTGCCTTTGTGCAATTTCGCATAATGAATAAAATGCATCATTTAATTCATCCAATGATAACTTGTCTGAACGTCTATTTTGTGGGTTTTTCATATTATGAATAAATCGTTTCATGTATGCAAGTGTTCTTTGTAATTTAGTTAGATTAGAATATTTCTCGAAATTTATTATTGGCTCGGAAATTGTGACCCATGCTGGGTTCTAATTTCAGGTAGAATTTCATTATTATTTTGATTTAAAATAGGCCACTCGGACTCGTCTTTATGAAAAAATCTGGACCACACCACCACAATTTTCGAGATACTAACTGACTTGCGTCTACGCCTCGAGAAATTAAATCCGCTGGATTGTCGGACGTGGGGACGTAACGCCAAGATAACGAATCCGATAGTTCTGTAATTTCCATTATCCTATTAGCAACGAATGATTTTAGTTTTTTAGAATCATTACGCAGCCAAGCAAGCACTATACTCGAGTCGCACCAGTGAATACTATGCACCGGTTTATTTCTTAACGCACCTGTCACTGACTTGGATAATCTAGCGGCTAACAGCGCGGCACACAACTCCAGACGGGGTATAGTTGTAGGTTTCACGGGAGCGACCTTGGATTTGGCACACAGCAGCCTCACCGTAATGTTGCCGTTAGCGTCAACCGATCTAATGTAAACGCAAGCGCCGTAGGCATGCTGTGACGCATCACTGAATGAATGCATTTCAAAGTAGGTAGGCTCGCTGCATAAGACGAATCTAGGTATGCTTAAATTTTGTAGATAAGGTACGTTTTGTTGAAATGTTATCCAACTATTTTCGATATCCTGTGGGACAGGCTGATCCCAGTCTAATTTCTGCAGCCATAATCTTTGTAATAGGATTTTTGGTTGTATTATAAACGGACTTAAAATACCTAACGGATCGAATATTTGAAATGAATGAGACAGAATGAGCCTTTTGGTTATAGGTACATTGTGTAAAATATCTTTAGTAGGAAAATGTAAGGTATCTGTACTTGGGTTCCATCCCAGGCCAAGGGTGCTGGTGGATTCACTGAAAGTTAAATTGTCTTGGAAAAGGTTTGGTAAATTACTTTTATATTTTCTTAAATGAAATCCTCCTGAACTTAGTGTCTCAGAGACGCCCTTTTGTATATCGCGTAATACGCTTTCTTTGTCACACCCTGTAATCAAATCGTCGATGTAAAAATCGTGTTGAATTATATTTTTAATTAATACATCTTCGCACTCCTCCCCTAGTTGATAAATGCACCTAGTACTCAAATAGCTAGCACTAGCAGTACCGTAAGTGAGCGTGTTGAGCCTTAACATTTTTATTGATTCCGATTCATCATTTCTCCATAATATAAGTTGTAAGTCACGGTCACTTTCGGCAACTTCCACCTGACGGTACATTTTTTCGATGTCGCCTACTAGTAGGTATTTATACTGTCGGGCTCTTAATAATATGGAGAATAGACTATCTTGTACGGTAGGGCCGGTCATCAATACGTCGTTTAACTAATAACCGGAAGACAATGGGGCCGATCCGTCGAACACCACTCTTAGTTTAGTAGACTCGCTAGTTTCTTTAATGACAGGATGGTGGCATAAAAAATAGCAAATATTTGGCCTTGTTTGAGTCTCAGAAAGATGGCCTAATTCCTGATATTCGGATATGAATTCAGAATACGCGACCTTTAGAGCTGGATTTCGCTTGAACCTTTTTTCTATGTTAATAAAACGTTTTTTTGCTAATGAATACGTATCACCTAAACAATCAGGTGAATCCTTTAAGGGGAGTTTCACACTGAACTTGCCGTTAGGTAATCTAATTGTGTTTGATAAAAAATGCTGTTCGCAATATTTGTCACTTTCGCTCATGACTTGTTTTTGCGGGACCTCTTCAAGGTTCCAAAAGGAAGGAAGTAGCTTGTCTACCTCATGATTTGAATTTTGTAAAATAGATGTGTGATTGCATTGTATAGATTTTGAACCTCTTGTGTATATAGGGCCTGAAACTAACCAACCTAGCTTAGAATTGTGCAATTTAGGATTCTTGGGACCCATTGAACGTTGTTCGCTCCCTATGATGTCTCAAAATATGTCTGCCCCAATTAAAACGTCAATTGTAGAAGGCTGATGGAAGGTTGGATCAGCTAGAATAATGTTTGAAGGTAATTTTATTGTTTGTATATCGATGCGAGTCCTTGGTAACTCCGCTGTTAGCTCGTTCAGAACAAAACATGTCAATTTTACACTGAACGATGAATTTAGTGAATTGACTTGAGTCGTGCATGCTTCCACTACGCTATTGGTGTAATTATTGCCTATACCTATTACTTTAAGATTGTCTAAAGGAGTTGATTTTAGACACAACTTGTCCTTTAGCGATTTACTAATGAATGAAGACTGACTTCCGCAATCTAATAATGCCCGTACTTTTGTTTTTTTGTTTGTACTAGGATTGCAGACCTCAATCAAAGCCGTAGATAATAACACCTGCGGGCCTTGTGTGCCATAGTTGACAACAGTAGATATTACCCCTTCTTGTTTCCGTCGCTCTTCGTCTACGGCATGGTCGGTCTAGACACACTGGAGTTGCGACGTAAATGTTCCCTAATGGTTCATGACTACCCGATGCTCAACGGCAAAATAGACAACCCGCTCGCCCTCTCGATGTGCCACCTGTCCGCGCCCGACCAGTACCGCCGCCTGCGCGCTCGCCGCCTGCTGGCCGCGCCGCCCTCGCGCACGCTCACGGCGCGGCACGCTCCCACAGCGCAGGCTATTTGTATGCTCAATGCCCTAATTGCTCAGGAGCCAGAAACTGACTTGTTTTATAATAAGCATAGACAATTTGTGAATCATTGTGTTAGTTTTTTAGGCTAATATTGATAGTATGTGTGTTTGTAAAAAATGTTATAAAACTGTAACTGGCTCACTCCACGCTTTGGCTATAAGCTGTTAGTGGAGTGTGCAATTGAATTTAAATAAAAAAAAAAAAAATAGTGAACGACTTAGTGTAAGACGTAGATTTATTAAAGTTATTTGGCAAATTATTGTTACGGGATGCTAAAGGTACATTCTTAGATTGAATAATATTATTTTCGTAGGATTTGTTTTTATTTATGGATTCTAAGACGTCTGCCTGATTGACTAAAAACTTCTTAAACTGATCGAGTGTCGGCATGTCTGCTAGGCTATTGCGAAACTCCTCCCATTTTACTAAGGTACGACTGTCTAATTTAGATGAAAACATGAAAATTAGCAACATTGTAACGAGGATCCGGCGGCGAGACATCCCTAATACGCGAACCGATATTTGACAACCCTACGCGCTCGCAAGCGCTCGCGCACCAATATATAAGGCGTGGTGGGAGGCAGCTCCGGGGACAGTCGTCCGAGTTCTACGGCCCTGGCAAGACGTCTTCGCGCGCGCACGTCACCCATTTCCATTGCCTTGGCACAGCGGAACTCTGACGATTTGTTGACCCGTGTTCCCTACTAACTTAGTTAAGTTACCCGATCCACCTCCCAATCCGAAGGTTTAGCAGTGCTAGCGGATACCGTATGACGGCAAACCTTCACTCCCTAACCTTGACCGCGCTCCTGCGGTGAACCCATCCCCGGCCCGGATGCTCTTGCGGCTTAGTGTCGCATACGACTCCGCATGCCAGCCTTCATTTCCCGTAGTGAGAACGTAGATATAAACTAACCAAACACCCGCCACGCTCCGCGTCGATATACCGCGTAGGACGCGATCTCGTTACCGCTCCAGAATCCGTCCCGTAGGGAACCGCGTAGATCCTCGTCGCCCTATCTCGTCGTCCAGCCGTGACGGCAGTCAGACAGCAGTCATAGCCTAGGCTTAGGTTAAGTGTTAGGAGTGCATTCACATTAAGTAACTATTGTGGAACTGTTAAATATATAGTGTGAAAACGTCACGTTGGTTTCTCTGGTCAATCCCTGGTAGGTTACCCCAAATTAGGTACACATCCCCTTACCGCACGCACGGCGGGCTGGGGCCAGTACATATGTTGACGAGGAACTCAGGCTGAGCTAGCTGAAAGGGTTCTTCGTCACAACATGTCCCACTTGTCTGTCGGGTGACCTAAACTAGACAATGCACGTAAATGTTTTGTCATTTGATCTACCAAGTAACGCAGTGACTTTTCAGATTCACGTGTTATCTGTTGCATACTAAAAAGAGAATTTAAATGATGATTTGTTAGCGACCGTTTATTGTTATAGCGGTCACAGAGAAGTTTCCATGCCTCATTATAATTTGCTGATGATATTTCGAGATTAGATATGATCCTGGCTGCCTCACCCTCTAGATAAGAAGCAAGGTAATGAAATTTGTGTACGTCAGATATACGTTTATTATTATGTATTAAGCTTTCGAAAGTATCGTGAAATTCGAGCCAGTTAAAATACGCTCCAGTGAACTTAGAAATTTGGATTTGCGGTAATTTGATACCAATTTCATTACCCCTGTCTTTACATTCAAAAGAACAATGTGCATTTGCATCATGAAATGACTCGCGTCTTTGCTGAAGATCGGATTTATTATAATCATCGATAATTTTCTTAGATGACGCAATATGGACTACAAAATCATGTTCGATAATCTCACGCTCGTCAATTTCCTTCAGCAAATTATCAGAATTCAAAACCTCTATCTGAGCCTGCAAATCATCGAATCTTAAGAACAATGCCTCGAATTTGCCAAGCTTTAAGGTCAACTCGGCTAAGTCTATGCTTGTGAGCTATTCCTTCTTGCTTACATTAGAAAGGTAATTCTTAAATTTTGTAACTTGTCCCTTTACCGAGCTTCTGCGAACGATTAAGTCCCTTAATTCCTTAGCGGAACATTCTGCACTAGTATTGGTCATTATGACTATCGAGAAGCAAGCTCAATGTAAACAAGTAGGCAGGTAGGTTGGTATTAAGAATGTAAAAAAACGAAATCTCACGCTCCTCGCTTTAGTGACCCTCGCAGGCAGGAGCAGCACGCTTGAACAACAGCACCACGGACTGCTAGCAGACGAGCCTCTGATTCTGACTTGATAAATCGCGCCAAACTGCAATGTTCGGCAAATACGTTAATTAAGAAGTAACTATTTATATCGATAAAATCTGTAGATACGTTAACTGACTGGTTACTAAAGTCGCTAAAATCTGCTTAAAACTTTGAATCTATGACAAAGGCCAAAATATTTGAATGAGAAATCTAAATTTAATTTAATGTTTAAGAACAAGTATATAATTAAGCTGGTTTCTAGATGAAATATTAAATTTTTCTTAAATATTTTCAAAATGTAGGTAGATTATTTTCGCTGAGTGATGCAATAATTTACGCCTCGTGCTTGCAAAGTGCATAAATTACGATATTCACGTACCTATAATGCCTGTAAAACAATGTGTGACACTAGTTTTGACCATATAAAATGACGATAGGAAGTAGGAATAGGTAGTAATGAATATTTAGGAATGACTGGATAGGTAAGTATGGGTAACAAGGAAAATGAAATTGGACAGTTATCTCAAGGAATCCGCTGACGGTGTGAAGCTTTAGCTGCTTCTCTGCCCGCCTTCAAAGCTGAGAATCCTCTTCAAGCCTTCTTCCTAAGTCGGGTGACCTTGCCCCGATGACCCGATACTACCACGTTATCGTTTCTTGAATTCTTCTAAATGGTATCGTCTTTCTTGAAATTCGCGGTTCCCCTCATGAATATGTTTCTACTTGAACATACTGGAGTTCTTTTAAAGAAATCAAACTCAAAACTTGAAATAATTATATAATGACCCAATATTATAAGTTAAGTACAAAATGATGCGCGCGTGATGGCGGTCCGAGGCAAAGTGATTTTAACATACAAAATGCTTCGTAGATGGTAAGATCCTACTCATTTATTTTGAGCAACACGTCGCGGTGCATCTTTGTCGTGAAAGGAGTGACTGGATTCCAAACAGAGGGTTTCAGGTTAAAACTAATATTTAGCTGCTCTAGGTCAACTGCCTGCTTCTTTCGATCGATATTAAAATCGCCACAGACAGCTATTTTTTTGGTGCTTTTATTTAGCAATACGGTCAAAATGTCATTTAGGTTTCTAAAAAATATGTCAAAGTAGAAATTTTTATTTTTGTTTTTAGGCACTCTATATATGCATAGTATAATTAAATCATGGTCAATCAGTTCGATGGCGCAACATTCAATAATATTTGGAATACAATATTTCTTTACAGTAGATCAGGGCTTCCCTAACTGTGCGTCGCGACGCCCTGGGGCGTCGCGGGACTATCCCAGGGGCGTCGTGAGGTGATTTACATAAATTGGTTATCCGAGTTCATGCGACCGTTGTGTATGAGCGCCGCACGCATTCTGTTGACGCGCGAGCCGCCCGCGCCTCGTACCGCGCGCGCTGTCTACCCCCTCCCGCGCATTCTCCATTACCCGCGTGATTATGTCTTTCGTTTGGTTAGTTACTGTCAGCTTTTGTTTTGTATCAGTTACGCACGTGAAGTTTTAATATTGACTATGGCGGATAATTTACTTAAAAAAAAAAGGAAACCAACTGAAGGTGAAAGCAGTAATACTTTAGAAAAACGGAAGAAATATAGAAAATATGACGACCAATATTTGGATTTCGGATTTACCTACATTACTAAAGGAAACCTAGAACTTCCTCAATGTGTTGTTTGTCATAAAGTGTTGGCGGTTGAAAGTATGCTTCCTAATAAATTAAAACGACATTTGGAAACTACTCACAGTCATCTTCAAGGTAAGCCAAGAGACTTTTTTGTTAGAAAATTGCGAGAATTGAAACATCAGTCCACAGCTTTGCTCTCAAGAGCATCGGTTCCTACCAAAGCATTGCTCGCCTCATACAAGGTAGCTCATCGTGTTGCCAAATGTAAGAAACCTCACACAATTGCTGAGCAACTTATTTTACCTGCAGCGATTGATATGGTATCAGTGATGATTGGAGAATCGGCGGCTAATGATTTAAAAAATGTGCCTCTTTCAAACAATACGATTAGCCGCCGTATTCATGACATGGCGGAAGATATTAATGAGCAAATTGTGGAGAAACTTTCGGATATATTTGCCATTCAACTTGATGAAGCGACCGATAGTAATGACGATGCTCAACTGATATGTTACGTGCGGTACATACATGAAACAAATGTGTGTGAGGATTTATTGTTTTGCAGAAAAATATGTGAAAGTGGAAAGGCTACTGATTTATTCAAGATCCTAGATTCGTACATGATTGAAAATAGCATTAAATGGGAAAACTGTGTGGGTGTGTGTACGGACGGTGCTCGAGCGATGTCTGGACAGTACGGAGGACTACAAGCTCTCATCAAAACCAAAGCTGCAGATGCTAAATGGACACATTGTATCATACATAGAGAAGCCTTAGCTGCAAAGAACATTACGCCTGAATTAAATACCGTGATGGAGATAATAATCAAAGTGGTAAACTATATTAAAACAAGACCCGTGAAAGCAAGATTTTTCCAAAAACTTTGTGAAGAATTGGGTGCCGAGCATACCTCTTTAATTTATTACTGCAACTCTCGTTGGTTGTCCAGAGGCAATGTACTCGCACGTGTGCACGAGTTACGAAATGAGTTTTATACTTATCTGCAGTCAGAATCACACAATGATGCGCAAAACTTTATTAATACAGAGTTTATAATTCAACTGGCATATCTCTGCGACATATTTCAAAAATTAAACGACCTTAATAAGTCTTTGCAGGGAAATAACACTCATTTACTGCAACTGGCAGATAAAATCACTGGGTTTCAGAAGAAGTTGCTCTTATGGAAGAGAAAATTGGAAGAAGAACAAGTAAATACTGACTGTTTCCCTGCATTACAAGGCATTCTACAAGAAAAATCTCTCTCTCTCGATCCGTCTTTAAAAAGAATATTTACACAGCACTTATCATCATTAAGCGAACATTTTAATCAATATTTTCCCGAAAATCTTGAGCGATATGACTGGGTTAGAAACCCTTTCCAGTCGACCACACCATCAACACTGTCAACAGAGGAAGAAGAACAATTAATAGAATTGTCCTGTGACTCCAGCCTTAAGCTCCAATATAACAAAGACAAACTGCTTCAATTTTGGAGCACAGTTTCTCCCGAATATCGCTCTATTAGCACTGCAGCATTGAGAGTTTTGTTACCATTTGCGACTTCGTACTTGTGCGAAACAGGTTTTTCTGCAGTTGCAGTAATAAAGAACAAGTACAGATCAAAACTAAATTTAGAGAAAGAGATGAGAGTGGCAATATCGAAACTTGAGCCCCGTTTTGAAAAGCTATGCTCAGAAAAGCAAGCACATCCTTCTCATTAATAGCCAGCCATCAAAGTCAAATAATTATTTCCTTTCATTTTCCATCTTGAGTTTGTAATTTCTTATTTTCTAATAAAAACCTATAAATGAATTTTGTAGTTTTTCTTACAACTTATTACTAGTAGTAGGTAGGTACTACAACTGATAGATTACTTATTGGCTAGCTACGGGGAAGGGGCGTCGCAAATAACTGTCAAATTACCAAGGGCGTCACAGCAAAAATAAGTTTGGGAAACCCTGCAGTAGATGTCAGAACAGTGAATTTTAAATTGGGTCTAACCAGGATACATGCTCCGCCCTCTCGCTTATTACGAGAAAAATATGTAGCCAATGTAAAGTTTGGGATAGATAGAATTTCTGTATCTTCATTTGTCACATTGTGCTCTGTAAAACGCATAACATCAATACGTTTACCAGATTCTATTAAGTCGTCCAGACAGACCGTCATTAAATCAGATTTTGTCAAGAGTCCATTTATGTTTTGGTGTAGTATGTTAATATGCTTATGAACGAAAAAAATCACTATTGCTAACATGAATTTCGGGTTCTACTATTGTTGTGTCAATATCCGTTTGAATGCCCTTGTCCACAGACGTATTACACAGTTTAGTATTAATAATTGCGTCAATATTAGGACTGTCACATAAGATAGATTTATAATGATTATTAATTGTCATATTCTGATACATTTTACATTGAAAGCTGTAATGCAGACGGATGATTTCCCTTAGAATGTACCGACTTGCATACACAGAAAAGCTATTTGGTCTCGGTTTGTACATATGAAAGTTCATGTCAAGAAATGTTGCATTAGTAAACTGTTCACAGAGTTTACGCAGCTCATTATTTAACTGATTCTCTTTGATATATTTATTCGAAAGACATTCACATAGGATTACATTGGTGTTTTGAGTGTTTTCTATCCAGGACAGAAGGTTGCGCTTCGTGTGGGATAGACCGTCGTCATTGGAAAAGCCAAGCACAACCACATAATCGGCCATTGAAAGGGATGGTAGCTCGAAGAGACATGAGTTCAGCAGGTCTGCTAGTTGTCCTCCTGGTTTCCAGACAGAGAAGACATCATATTGCGATCCTAATAGCTGTTGCAATGTATGACGAATACCCCTTCCCGATTGATCAGCCAATATTACAACTTTGTTTCTTCTGCTGCATGTTTTTGCTAATCCAATCTTATTCTTCGGCGCAATGTTGGAAGTGGTTGCTGAAGTGGTCGTTTGCTCTACCAAATCAAACTCATTATTTGGCGTGATGCTGGGATTGGTAGATTGCTCTACGTTATGTTGGGTAAGTCGATCTATATGAATTGTGTCATAAGTCAATCGCTCCTCCTCTGTGACAAATGTCACTGAATGCTCGCTGTCACTTGTAGCGATTAGCTCCTCGTATTCATCCAGGTTTGTTTTATAAATGGTTTCCAATTCCTCTGCAATGTTCTGATTTTGTATTTTTAATTTATTAATACGTATCACAAGGTTACTGATTTTCTTTCGTTGTTTCTTAAGTCTCTGTTTATACTTCTTTGAAATTAAAGGTTTGGGTATATTATTATTAATTACACAAGTTGAATCAGTGGGGGTTTGAGTTGATTGATCCGCAGTCAAGATGTTCTTCTTTAATGGTGGTGCTAAACATCGATTTGATATTACTTTTTTTATTCTGTGGATAAGAGGAGTAGAAATAGAACTCATGGAATTCTCTGTTAAACCAATTTTCTTATAAAGTGTAATAACCCTTGAAGATTTCTCAAGCTGATTTTTTAGTTCTGAGTTCTGGCAGTTTAAGTTATCTATCTCTTCTTCGGGCGAGGATAGTTTAATTTCCAAATTAGAAATTTTTTCTCGATAATCATCAGTAATTGTGTTATTATCCATCACAGTTGGTAAGCTTCTCATAGAGCAGTCCAAAAAAGAAGCATCATGTTCAGATGCAAGTTCATCAGAAGAATTTGCCGTTAATTTTTGCTGTTTGGGTCTAAATGTGATGTTTTCACTAGCCATTTTCTTTTATTTGTTGAAAAAAAAAGAAAAAAAAAAAAAAAAGCTTTGTCAAAAAAGTCTTTCCCGGGATTCGATAACAGTACTTTTCGGATTGCACACGCTTTGCCTCCGCGCTGTAAGGTCTTTAACCGTAGTGGGCGAATTTAACGTCTATAATATGACACAGTGGTTCAGGTCTTAGTGAATATTTTAACTGTGATAATAAGTTTTGTTGACGGTGGGTGAACAAATTAATGACCCAACAACACACTTAATTTCAATGTTTATGAGTTTTAAATTACTATAATTTGGTATTTCAAGGTTTATTTCACATCACTACAGAACTAGATCACATATCTAATACATTTTCATTTAGTTTCAATGTTGGTACATAAACACAGTTAGGTTCACTTTACTTCAGGTCACTGTTCATATAATTTTATAGTAACTCGCGAGTCGGCGAGATTTTTCCTCACAAACGATATCACTGGTATATTGAATCATCACGATAGTAATGGAATGTTTTTTGTATACAAATAAACTCATTTATTATTTTTAATGTAAAAGATATCACGGAACCGATGTTTACAATGGCACTAGCGCCATCTGTCCAGTCAATGAGAGACCAATGTTTTCGTTTGCACCGACTCCAAAAGTAACTGATTAGGTACTTAAGTGTTAAGATTATTTTTAGCGTTTTAGTTTTTTGAAGTCGGATTCAGCATTATTTTGTGTTCGTGGTATATTTTCTGCGTCCAATTCAAATGTACTCCAAACTTTAGGTGTGAAGCTTGGTGGCGAAGTTGCATTTCCCCATACGTAGTATTGACTAAACCACGTCGCTATATCGGCTGTAACAACAAAAGAGTAAAAGTTTGTTTGGGTAAGCTTGCTTGGTCCCTAATTAGTTAGACCCCGACTTGCCGTGGTCTCTTCGCCGTGGTACTTGTCTGCCCAATACTAGAGTGTAATTTAAAAGCTGGAGGCGTGGAGGGAGAGCAGCCTACGCCCGCTGTAACAAAGCGCAGGCGCCCGTGCGAGCTGGAGCGGCTGAGCCGAAGCTGCGGAAGTGAGCGTGGGCGCCTGCGCTTTGTTACGTATGGGCGAAGAGACTGCACTTCCCGCAGCGCCGGAGAAGAGGAAATCCGAATGCATGCATGCATGCAAGCTTATTTGCATGCTCATTTTGCATATGCATGCATAAGCTTGCTTGCGCTTGCATGCATGCACTTGCTTGCTTGCACGCATGCTTGCATGCATGCATGCATACATGCATGAATTTGCTTGCATGCGTGCATGCATGCATTTGCTTGCTTGCATGCTTAGATGCATGCTTGCTTGCATGCTTAGATGCATGCTTGCCTGCGCTTGTATGCATACCTGCTTGTATAATGTTTTCATAATATATAAATAATATTCTACAAGTTAATATTATGGTATTCTATATGTATGACTTGTGATCTTAATGCCGTAGTGTGAGATGCCAATAAATGTTATGACTAGTAATCGTTATTGTAAAAATATTTATGCTTAAACATTTGATGCCGATAAATCATTATTATAAAACAATTTATGGGTAAATAATGAACGTTATGCGAAACGAACGTAATGCCAAAAAACGTTATGCAGCCTTATAATATGCGTATTCCATTTATGCAACCCAATACGGACCCAATCACAAATAGGCCAAGACCTCATGACCAATCCAAAACAAATAGCTAACTATTTTAATACGTTTTTTGCTTCCGTTGGAGAAAATAACACCAAACTATCCGGTAGAGAGCCTACAGGTGCCCCTGTGCTCGTACCAAACGAAAACACCATGTATCTTAGTCCAGTAAACCTCCGCGAAGTAAATTTAATACTAATAAAAACCGACTTCAAAAAACTAAAACGCTAAAAATAATCTAAACACTTAAGTACCTAATCAGTTACTTTTGGAGTCGGTGCCAGTCAATCAGAGACCAATGTTTTCGTTTGCACTCCAAAAGTAACTAATTAGGTATTTATTGGCATCTCACACTACAGCATTAAGATCACAAGTCATACATATAGAATACCATAATATTAACTTGTAGAATATTATTTATATATTATGAAAACATTATACAAGCAGGTATGCATACAAGCGCAGGCAAGCATGCAAGCAAGCATGCATCTAAGCATGCAAGCAAGCATGCATCTAAGCATGCAAGCAAGCAAGTGCATGCATGCAAGCTTATGCATGCATATGCAAAATGAGCATGCAAATAAGCTTGCATGCATGCGTGCATTCGGATTTCCTCTTCTCCGGCGCTGCGGGAAGTGCAGTCTCTTCGCCCATACGTAACAAAGCGCAGGCGCCCACGCTCACTTCCGCAGCTTCGGCTCAGCCGCTCCAGCTCGCACGGGCGCCTGCGCTTTGTTACAGCGGGCGTAGGCTGCTCTCCCTCCACGCCTCCGGCTTTTAAATTACACTCTAGTATTGGGCAGACAAGTACCACGGCGAAGAGACCACGGCAAGTCGGGGTCTAACTAATTAGGGACCAAGCAAGCTTACCCAAACAAACTTTTACTCTTTTGTTGTTACAGCCGATATAGCGACGTGGTTTAGTCAATACTACGTATGGGGAAATGCAACTTCGCCACCAAGCTTTACACCTAAAGTTTGGAGTACATTTGAATTGGACGCAGAAAATATACCACGAACACAAAATAATGCTGAATCGTGGCATAACCGATTTTCTCATTTTGTCGGAAAGCATCACCCGGGGTTTTATTTTTTATCACAGAAAATTGTGCAAGAAATAAGACACCAAACTTCAGAAATTGACAAGATTTTGATTGGAGCACCACCACAAGCAAAGAAAAAGAAGAATTTAGAGAAGTTAAATCGAATTGATAATATTTTAAAAAACAAATCAAATTATTTATCAAATATTGAACTTTTACGGGCTATTGCTGCAAACTTAAAATTATACTAATTACGTAATTTTTATTTATTACAAATTTTATTATCTACAAGTATTTAGAACAGAACAATAATAATTATTGAGTTATATTTTGATTATAGTGAGATGATTATTTACAAATTCTGTGTTTTATTATTTCTGAAATAATCTAAGCCAATTATTCATTTATGCCTTTAAATGTTATGGATACATCCATTATACGTTTCGTATTTTGTGATAAATTAAATTTAGACGTATTGCAATTATGTTTTTTACATTTATGCAAATTAAAATTATGATAAAGACAATTATAGTAAGTTAAATCCTTCCCCGCGCGCGCGCGCCCTCGTAAGCACGTAATAAACAAAGCTCCGTACAAGAAAAATATTCTACATAGTAAAAAGTGCCAATTCCATGCTAAAAGTTAGAATCATCGATTCTCCCATAAACAACGTGCAGTTTGTACCATTAAGTTCGTGAAATCATGTGACCACTAGTGTGATAAATTACGATTTATATTTATGAACTGACTAAAGTAGTGTTTTCTGTGTGTGACTCCATCCAAAGTGTGTGCTCCGTTTTTGAATTGATTTAAAAATACCCTACGCACTCACGTATACTTTACACAAAGCAGCTAAAAGATACTGAATATTTCGTCACCTCGGTTAACGTTGGCCGCAGCTCAGTGGTTCAACGGGTGGACTACTAAGAGCCACTTTTATCCGACGAAGTCAGGGTTCGGATCCCGCGCCCAGATCAAAATATTGTCAAAGCTTGTTTTTTAAACTTATTTAAGTTTTGTTTATAAATAAAACTTACTCTTCCATTATGTCTGCTAAAGGCAAAGTGGCGAACAAGGAAGGTCGACAGATGTCGCTACTAGTGACGTGTAATGTATGCAAGAAAAAAGTTGACCATAGAAAAACATTGATATGTGCTACATGTAGAAAGTCCTATGAATTTGACTGCATTGGGTACTCGCAAAGATTACATCAATTAAAAGACATAGAAACAAGAAAGAAATGGGTTTGCAAAGCCTGTACAAAAACAGTCAATAGTGAGCCAAGCACGTCCTACGTTACACAGAGGAAAAAACATTCCGCACCAAAAATATCATCCCTAACTAACTCAATGATGTCAACACCTAAGAACGAGGCTTGTTTATCACAACTAGACTCACATATTCTAACCCTAGAAGCTGACCTATCATCTGACGAGGTCTTATCAGCGTCTGACAGAGTCTTACAAAGAAGCTTGGATTACACAGTAACAGATACAGTCACGATAGCAGAGTTGAGGGAAAAAATAGATCAACTACAACTAGAACAAGCCAGCACACAAAACGAACTAGAAAGCTACATTTTAGAAAATAATGATTTGCGCATAAAAAATTCTAAGCTTATTAATGAGAATACCGCTTTGAAAAAAATATGCCTGTCACCGCTAAAAGATAACATATATAGGATTAAAAAAACTAACCGGTTATCAATGTCTTATAGTAGTATGCTCACGCCTATAAGAAAAACTAGTCCTATCACGAATGACAAATTAAGTGATGATCTAACAACTCTCCAACAACGGATTAATAAATTGGAGCATCAGTTGTTGGTCGCCGAAGAGGAAATATTTACATTGACAAAATACATCCAGATCCTAGAGGTGAAGCTCTACGACGACAATCCAGCTAGTCTGCATCTAAATACACCTCTGCCTTTTTCGCCTAAAGTACAGGAACATCAAGAAAACAAAATATTTATCTTTGGTTCCCAGCAATGTGTAGGTTTGTCATCTGCCCTTACACGATCGAGAGAAAATACTTCGTACGAGAAATATATAGTGACGGCTCAAACAAAACCTCACGCATTAGCTTCAAACATTATAACGGACTGCCATAATATTAATCTAACTTCTAATGATAAACTCATAATAGGTATAGGAGAAAATGACTACGATATGCGAATTATTTTATCACAATTACGAATGTTACTAAGTAGATTTAAGAATTTTGACATTATTGTATTGAATGTATTTAAAAATATGTACTTAAATGTTGATGAACTGAATGATAATATTAGAAAGCTTTGCAATATGTATAATAATTGTAGTTTTGTAAACTGTACTGACAATAGTCTACACGAAATATGTAAAGCAGTTAATTTTGTAATCGATTGCAAGGACTATGACAAAAAATATTTAAATGTCAAAGAATTAAAAAAGTTAATAGCGAGTATTAATAATTCAGACAACAAAAAAAATAATAAAATCTATCCAAAAGGTACCATTCCGTACTATTTCGCTCCGATTCAGGCTACGAATGGGTCCACTTCACCTGATACAAATAGGCCTACTATACGTATTATTAAAAATAAAATCACGGATTACTTTCCAACAAAATCAAAGACAGAGTTTTTTCGTACCTCCTAATTCAAAAGCTTCAAAAAAATTTGCAATTCTACACCAAAATATAGCCAGTATCGTATCAAAAAGAGAAATATTAGAAATAACATTAGAGGAACTACACGAATCTGGCACAGATCTAGATCTTATCTGTCTCTCGGAAACTTTTATGCGTGATGGCCAATATGTCAAAGTTAACGGCTATGAACTAGCGTCTGCCTACTGCAGACAAAAACAGAGAGGTGGAACCTGTATTCTGGCTAAGAAAGACATAACCTATAAAGAAATTACTCTTCTTAAGAAATATTCGACCCCTAAAGCATTCGAAGCTTGTGGTATTGAAATACCACTACACAAACTAATTGTCATCTGCCTATACAGGACACCTAAGTCCGATCCTACCGTGTTCCTAACCAAACTAGACCAGGTTCTGCACGATATTTCTAAAAAATACAAGACAAAGCAAAAAATAGTTATCACTGGTGACTTCAATATAAACACACTGAAACCAGGGAGACATCATGAACACCTTAAAGACATTAGCAAAAACTACAACCTTATATTTCACATCAATACTCCGACTCGTAAAGACTCTTGTATTGACCATATTTTAAGTAATATTAAAAATGCAACTGCTTCTGTTTTACCTTTGTACCTGTCTGACCACGACACAGCCCAGTTACTATACTTTCCCGTAGACCAAAGTAAATTTGTGCCCAAGTCATATTTTATTTTCAAAAAGAGCTACAGTTATGAGAATATTACCAAATTCAAAGAATGCTTGAGTAATTTATCTTGGTTGGATGTATATCATGAAAACGACCTGAATAGATCATTCGAGAATTTTCATAACACCTTATGCTTATTTTACGAGTTATGTTTTCCCACAATAAAGGTTAAAGTAAGTAACACTAACCTAAAAAAACAAACGTGGATTACAAAAGGTCTAAAAATCTGTTGTAAAACCAAACGATTCTTACGGCAACGTTATTACAAAAGAAAAACATCAATAGATAAAAGAAAATACCTAATTTACTCAAAAATACTTAAAAAAAGCATACGTCTGGCAAAAATGAAATCCAATATTAATTTTGTCAACAGAAGCAAAAACAAATGTAGAGCCACGTGGTCAGTGATCAAGGATCAAGTGTCTGCTACAAAAATAGACGATGACATAACAGCATTAAATATTAATAATAAGACACTAAATAACCCTTCTGACATAGCCAATGTTTTTAATGATTATTTTATTGATTTGACCAACAATACGACATCTAATTTTAGAAAATATAACCATAGCACCCCTATTGCAAATTCTATATTTCTTATGCCAGTGACAAACGAGGAAGTGAAAAAAGAAATTATGTCCCTAAATAACACTAACTCAGCAGGTTACGATGGCATTACTACTAAGATAATAAAATTGAGCGTTTCAGAAATCACCTGTGTCTTAACTTATCTTGTTAATTTGTCATTTTCTTCAGGGACATTCCCTGATAAACTAAAAATGTCAATCGTCAAGCCTTTGTACAAAAAAGGTGACCGCGAAGACCCACAAAATTATAGGCCCATTACACTTATACCAGTTCTCTCAAAAGTATTCGAGAAGTGTATGCTCAAAAGGCTCAACAATTTCTGTAGCAAACATGGCATAATAAAAAAAGAGCAGTTTGGCTTTCAAAAAGATAAGTCCACTACCTTAGCTATATACAATCTGGTAGCTACTGTATTGACCAATCTAAACCAAAAATGTCTAACAACTGGCATCTTCTTTGATCTGTCAAAAGCCTTTGACTATGTTGACCACAATAACCTGCTCTATAAATTAGAAACAGTTGGGATTAGAGGACCTGCTTTGAAATGGATAGCGTCCTATTTGAGTTCCCGACAGCAATGTGTTAGATTTAATAAACTTGTTAGTTGTGAAATAAGGTCCATTTCATCTGAATTTAGAATTAAATCCTTTGGTGTGCCCCAGGGAAGCGTATTGGGACCACTTTTATTTCTATTATATATCAATGACATAACTAAAATAACAAATCACAAATGTACCTTATTTGCTGACGATATTTCAATAATTATATCATCTAATGACAAAACTAATTTACGTTATCATGAAATTGACATTGAAAACACTATTGACAAAGTAATTGAATGGCTACAATTAAATAATTTGAAAATAAATCTTGACAAATCTAAATACGTACAATTTAATAAATCTAAGCACAAAAAATACAACTTTACACTGAACATAACAAAAATAAACGAAACAAATACTTTAAAATTTTTAGGCGTTACCATAGACGAAGATCTTAATTGGAAAGCACATTTAGATAGTGTGTGTAGTAGGATTAATAAATTCGTATATGCATTGCGGGAAATAAGGATAGTCACTAATCTGAAAACAGCAATTATGTCATATCATGCCTATATAGAATCCGTTTTACGCTACGGCTTAATACTGTGGGGCAATAGTACACTTAAAAACAGGGTATTTATTGCCCAAAAGAAATGCATTCGAGCTATCTGCGGAATCGCCCCCGATGAGTCATGTAGGCCTTTGTTCAAAAAGCTCGGATTACTGCCACTCGCATCGCTTTATATCCAGGAGGTTTCTGTATTTGTCCACAAATCCCAGATATACCACGGTCTAGTAAATACGGGAAGAGTAGCTTATGTATGTGTGTTCGTATTTATAATAAGCTACCCAATGAATTAAAAATGCTCGCTATTAATTCATTTAAAAGTAGGCTCTATAGATGGCTTAATGAGCAAAGTTTTTATGAGCTGAAAGATTTTTTCTCCCTTAAATTATAATGACATAATTTACTGTCATTTTTGACATAGTTCACATTAATAGTACCTAATTCATAATTATAATTGATATTTATTCTGTAGCTTACTCAATGTTTGCATGCTACTTTTAAGTGGCAAAACATGAGAACATAAACATAATTGTAATAACCTTTTTACCGTGTTTTTTCAGCAAATAAACGATTTCTATTTCTATTTCTATTTCTAAAATTATGCCGATGAAACCATTATGGGTTTATAACATTCTGCTTATCATAATTTATGCGAGAAAACTTTCTGCTGAAACTGTTATGCCAAATTACATTATGACGAAAGAGATTATGCGACCGAAAGGGCTCCCTTTGTAATTTTATGTTTTGTTTTTTGGTGCTTTATTTGTTCGTTCTTTATAACATTCGACATAGTTTTTATTTTATTATTCGCATTTGTGATTTTATTTTATTTTTATATATATATATATATTTTTTTTTTGGTGGGGTGTAAGGGGCCCAACCAAGATCTTTTGGGCCCAAGCCAACCTCACCTGCCAGTCGGTGCACCTGCCAAACAACGGACGAGGCTCTGGCGCAGGCTTTCCCTTCGGGGTTGGGGGGTCGGACGGCAGTCGCTCCTGTAAAAGCCAACCCCGCACGCGAGCTCCACACCGGAAACTCCGCTTCGCGACTTTAAACATTGGCACGCTAACCGGACGCGCGAAGGAGTTGGCCGACGTACTCTTCAGGCGGAGGGTGGACGTGGCGTTCCTGCAGGAGACTCGGTGGAAAGACAGCAGATCCCGGTTAATTGGGAATGGCTACAAACTTGATAAGTGCTTACGCGCCACAGGCCGGTTGTGGCGAGACTGAGAGGATGGCGTTCTGGGGTCTGCTTGGTGGAGTGCTTAGCGATATCCCGTTGTCGCAGGGGATTGTTGTGGGTGGCGATCTGAACGGTCATGTGGGTGAACGGTGTGAGGAGTTTGAGCGTGTTTATGGTGGTTATGGGTACGGTGGTCGTAATGCAGAAGGTGGGGATATCCTCAGGACGTGTGCGGCTGCTGACCTTGCCATTGTGAACACGTATTTCAAAAAGAAAACCGAGCACCTTATCACCTACAGGAGCGGGAGGCACGCCACTCAGATCGATTTCCTACTCACCAGGAGACACCACATCAGTAAAGTGGCCAACTGCAAAGTCATACCCGGTGAGAGTCTCGCTGCACAACACCGTCTACTTGTCATGGATCTCCGCGTAAAGCCCAAGATCAAGCGTATCGAGCGCTGCCGACGCCAAATCAGATGGTGGAAGCTTGATAAAGACACGTCCCAGAAGTTCGCCTTAACTATCGGCGACAAGTGCGACGGTAGTGATGGCGAACCAGTCCAAAAATACTGGGATAGGATTCAGGCAACCGTCACTGATGCAGCGAAAGCGGTGCTTGGCTTATCTCAGGGCGGTCGCAAATGTGACAAGGAGACTTGGTGGTGGAACGACTCAGTCCAAGAGGAGATTAGGGTGAAGAAAGCCCTCTTTAAAAAGTGGCAAGCGTCCAGATCTCCTGAAGACCACGACGCGTACAAGGGTGCAAAACGCGCTGCTAAGAGAGCTGTAGCCAGAGCCAGGCGAGACCACTTTCATACGCTCTATGACAAGTTGGAATCGTCTGAGGGGCAAAAGCTAATCTATAAGTTAGCGCGCTCCAGGGTCAAAGCGGCACAGGATATTTCCCAGTGTCGCTGTGTTAAAGACCCTGGGGATCAAAGTCAAAGTCAAAAATCATTTATTCAATTCAGGACAAAATTGCCACTTATGAACGTCAATAACAACATTATAGGCCCCTAGGGGGCCAGAACATGTCTCCTTATTTTTTGGGCCCTACTAGCGCTTCGAGACAAGACACAAACAATCTGGCAAGTGCTGAGAAGAAACGCCGGAACAAACTCAGTCACCACTAGCTGCCACACAAAAAATATAAATCAAAATAAACAGGTAGGTACATCAGCTTAGTGCAGGCTGGACTGACCATACATTCTTGTCATCAAGATAGTCTTGAATTTTATAATACCCCTTAGACATCAGTGTAGTTTTGACATGTGACTTAAATTTATTAATAGGAAGTTTGGTAACATTGTGAGGTATATTATTGAAAAATTTAATACAATTTCCCAAGAATGAATTACTTGTTTTAGCCAATCTAAAGTTTGGGACTACAAGTTTGTTTTTGTTTCTGGTGTTATATGAATGAATATCACTTTTCTTTATAAAAAGATCTAAATTTTTGCGTACGTACATGATATTATCAAATATGTATTGAGAGGCCACAGTGAGTATGTTAATTTCTTTAAAGAAATCTCTCAGGGATTCACGCGGACTAAGTTTGTATATAGCACGAATAGCTCTTTTCTGTAAAATAAAGATGGTATCGATGTCCGCAGCAGAACCCCACAAGAGAAGACCATAAGACATAATACTATGAAAGTAACTGAAATACACCAGCCTTGCCGTTACAACGTCAGTTAGATGTCTAATTTTTCTAACCGCAAAGGCAGCTGAAGCAAGTCTCCCAGCCAGAGTGTCAACATGTGGTCCCCATTGCAACTTCGAATCCAATGTAATGCCCAGAAAAACAGTGGAGTTTGATAGATCAAGTTTTTCACCATTTAGTAAAATTACTGTGTTAGCTTGTTTCACGTTAGGCATAGTAAATTTAATACATTTGGTTTTTTTTGTATTAAGAAGTAAGTTGTTACTTGTGAACCAATTTAATACCTTAGAGAGAGCTCCGCTTACACCGTCAAATACCTCTTCGCCTCTTTTTAATTTGAAGATTAAAGAAGTATCATCAGCAAACAGAACTATCTCACAGGAGTCTTTAGAATAGAAAGGGAGATCGTTAATATAGATCAAAAATAGCAACGGTCCCAATATTGAGCCCTGGGGCACTCCCATTTGAAGCGGGGCGCCAGAAGAGTTAGTACCATTAACGTTTACTGTTTGTAATCTGCCTGAGAGGTAAGAATTTAACAATTTTGATGCGTTATTAGATACACCGTAATGTTTTAGCTTCATAATAAGTGTTTGGTGATCGACACAATCAAACGCCTTCGATAAATCACAGAACACACCTATCGCATCATGCTTATCTTCATACGCATCCAAAATGTGTTTGACAAGTGCCACCCCAGCATCTGTTGTATTTCTACCTTTAGAAAAACCAAACTGTTTCTCGTGCAGTAAATTGTTAAGTTTAAAATGGGAGAGTAATTGACTAAATATAACTTTTTCAAAAGCAGGTAGAATGGAAATTGGCCTGAAATTGCTTGGGTCACTTTTTTCTCCTGATTTGAACAAAGGTATAATCTTACTATATTTCATTAAAGTAGGGAATTGATCAATACATTCATTGAATAAATGCGCTAAGTGAGATGCTACGTGAGGTATAATGGGTTTTATTGTGTCAGTTGATATGCCCCACATATCCTCAGTTTTTTTCTGTTTCAATTCCATAAAAGTTTTGACTACCATTACAGGATTAATATGAGTGAAATCAAATAAGGAGTTGCACCCGTCAACACTGGACACAAGCAGTGATTTTGCATGCAAGGCAACCTGCTATGCGAGGACCTCGCGGTAAAGGAGAGATGGCGCTCTTATTTCCACGAGTTGCTGAATAAACAGCACAAAGAGGTGCAGCCACCGGACCTCCCTCCGAATCAGGGACTAGTACCACCGGTAACGCCTGAAGAAGTCCAGTTTGCTCTTCGCCGCATGAAGAATCGTAAAGCTGTCGGAGCCGATGGAGTTCCAATCGAAGCGGAAGGCGATGAGCCCTCTTGGTGTGGACATCCTAACCTACCTTTACAACCGCATACTCTTAAGCGGGCTGATCCCGAGCCAATGGAGAATGAGTATTATTACTCCGGTCTTCAAAGGCAAGGGATCAGTGCAAGAGTGCAGCAACTACCGCGGTATAAAGGTCATGTCCCACACCATGAAGCTCCTTGAGCGGATTGTGGACTCCCGGATCCGACAGGAGTGTGATGTCTCGGAGTGTCAATATGGGTTTCGTCCTGGAAACGGTACTATGGACCCTGTCTTCGCCCTAAGGACCGTCATGGAGAGATACAGGGCGAAGAACACGCCTCTGCACTTGCTCTTTCTTGATCTGCAGAAGGCCTTCGACTGTGTCCCTCGAGTGGTGATCTGGTGGGCACTGAGATCCAAAGGGGTCCCCGAGGCATATATTGACATTATTCGGGACATGTACCGCAGCTCCGATTCTATGGTTCGGACCGCTGTTGGCGACACCAAACCGTTCCCCATCACCGTCGGAGTACACCAGGGTTCCGTCCTCAGTCCGTTTCTGTTCAGTGTGATATTAGACGTTGTGTCAGACAGCATCAGAGACTCACATGAGCAGCCACCATGGCTGCTGATGTATGCTGACGATATCGCACTGGTGGACGCGGACAGGGGCAGGCTGGTGAGACGGGTGAACGAGTGGAAGCAGTCGCTTGAGAGCGGTGGTCTGAAACTCAATGTGGCGAAGACCGAGTACCTGGCCTGTAACTCTACAGATCCAACACCCGTTCGCATAGGCGGCGACAAGGTCGAGCGCAAGGACCAGTTTAAATACCTTGGATCTGTACTTCACGCGTCCGGAGACATCGATTGCGACGTCAAAGCACGCATTGCTGCTGCGTGGGCCAAATGGCGAGAGGTGACTGGTGTCATTTGTGACCCCAGAATGCCGGTTGAGCTTAAAGGACAGATCTATAAGTCCATCATTAGGCCTGTTCTTTTATATGGCAGCGAAGCATGGCCGCTACTTGAGCGACACAAGCAGGAGCTGCGTGTCACGGAGATGAATATGCTGCGGTGGATGTGCGGAGTCACGCGTAAGGACCGCGTGAGGAACTCGCGCATCCGCGGTAGCCTTCGTGTCCGTGATATTGCAGACAAACTGCAGGAGAGTCGCCTACGCTGGTACGGCCATGTTTTGCGGAAACCGGCAAGCTACGTAGGAAACAAATGTCTGGCCATGCCGCCACCGCCAGGTCCTGGCAAAAGGGGTAGACCCAAGAAATGCTGGCTTGACGTTGTGAGGGCTGACATGCGTGCCAATGATCTCACAACTAGAGACGCTCAAGACCGCGCGAAGTGGAGGAGCAAATCAAGGAAAGCGGACCCTGGGCTCCAAAGCAATGGCTTTGGACGCAACCGGGATTGACCGTATAGATGATGATGATGATGTTTTTATTTTTTGGTGCTTTGTTTGTTCGTTCTTTTATAACATTCGACATAGTTTTTATTTTATTATTCGCATTTGTGATTTTATTTTTGTAATGTAATTTTTTTGAGGTTGTTATTGTCTTTTTTGCAAGCAAGCTGAAGTGGCAGTGGGCGGGGCACATAGCACGTAGAACTGACGGCCGATGGGGCAGAAAGGTTCTGGAATGGAGGCCACGTACCGGCAAGCGCAGCGTAGGACGTCCACCTACAAGGTGGACAGACGACCTGGTAAAGGTTGCAGGAAGCCGCTGGATGCGAGCCGCTTTCAACCGGCCAATCTGGAAGTCACAGCTTCAGTCACAGCAACAGCCGTTCAGCAGTGGACGTCCTATGGCTGAAATGATGATGATGATGATGATTGTCTTTTTTATTATTTTTTCTTAACGCTTATAATATTGTGTAATTATTGAATATTTGGATTTCAGTGCAAGTATTTTTAACTGTCTTTTGCTTTTACATGATAATTTTGTGCCAACTGTTAACCAGTGTTTTTTAAAATGTGTTTTTATCTTAATTTTTTGTATCGGTATAAGTTTATTTAAAATATTTAGCAATGTTATATTGAATGCATTGTAATTTTTGTTTATATTTTGATTTACAGACAGAATTTCATGCCAATTTATAGTATTTAATTCATTATTAAATAGTTGCATATTTTTTTGATTATATATTCTTTTATTAGTAAGCCAGACTGTGTTTTTAGTTTAATGGGGTATTACCATATGAATTATTGTTCCTCTGTGATCTGAAAAACCCAACTCTTCTACTGTTGTATATAATTTTAATTTGGTAAAGTTCGTAAATACTAGATCTAGAAACGTAGATGACGTAGGTGTGATACGGGTGGGCTCATTTATATATTGTGTGAAATTAAATTCCAGCATAAGGTTATTTACAGCTTATTGGTTTTTTGATTGTTTACAAGTACGTCAATATTGAAGTCTCCTCCTATTATCACATTTGTTTTTGGGTATTTATCATTTACGTATTTTAAAATTTGATTCAATTGGTTAAAAAATAAATAAATAATAATAAATTATTTCATTACACATATTTTTATTGTCTACCTTACTTTTTCAATATTATTACCTGTATTACAGTTTTCAGTGTCGCTTGTCTCTAATTGTTCATTAATTAAATATGCTGGTTTGGGTTTATCAATAGAAATATTCGACTTTCGATCTGCCAATTTAACAAGGAATGACTTCGGTGATCTACTGATGACTTGGTACGAAGGACCGCTGTACGAAGGCGTTAAAGGTCGCTGTATGAACGTGATCGAAATGTTCGCTTTTGGGAAATGTTCCTAAATCTGATACCGTGTGCCGTTGAACCTTAACCTTTTGACACGCTCCACATCCTTTGCTCCATGTGTTAATGTCTCTGTTCATGTTAGGCCAAAAATATTTTTCAGTTATCATCTTTTTAGTAGTTTTAATTCCTGGATGACTAATATTATTATTATTATTTATTTATTTATTCAGACAACAAAGATCCAACTTGGTTAGTAATACACAAAAACTTACAATTTATGTTAGTACCTTATAATTAGTTTAGACAAAGTATTTTGGCTCATATGCCACATTATAGGGCAAACATGTTGTCTCCCTGCAATGGTTTTAAGGATACTGTTGGTGCTACCACGCACCCTGGACATCAGGGATGCATGTTTTTTCGTAGGATGGCCGCGAAGCAGTCCGTATGTGCTCCAGAAAACATTGCAGACGCGCTACAATAACGAGGTAGCCCCAACAATAACCTGAATGCGTTGTTATATCGGATTCGCAGAGCGCTGTACGATTTCTGAGTGTATCTAACCCAGAGACTGCCAGAGTAGAGAGACGTGCAGTATGCTTTAAAAAGCGTAATTTTTACTGCAATTGTACTCTTAACAAATCTTTGGGCCAGCATATTCGCTCTTATCGACAACGCTCTGCGCTCCCTCTCTATATCAACTTCGTCCTTTAGGTCATCGGTAACCCAGTGCCCAAGGTACTTAAACTGGTGTACTCTGTCCAGTGCAGCGCCGTTTAATGTTATGGGCGGAATAAAACAGGGACACTTGGTTCCGGCCCTAAAGATCATGTACTGGCTCTTCTTTGCGTTATAAATGAGCCCGTGCGAGGCAGCATAGGACTCGCAGATGCTAACCAGCCCCCGGAGCGCACTGACGAGGGAGCCAACAGCACCATGTCTTCAGCATAGCTGATGTTGTTGATGCAGACACCATCAACATAGCATCCGACCGGCCTGCCGCTGAGTTGCTCGATAAGCTCATTTACATACAAGCTGAAAATCAGGGGTGAGCTCAACCCACCCTGCCTAACCCCACATTCCAGCCTGCATGGCTCCGAAAGCTCCCCCGCCCATCTCACACGGTTCACTTGGTTCAGATACCAATACCGGAATAGTTGGACCAACTCTGGCGGCATGCCCGTTTCCGTCATTTTACGCCACAGCAAATCATATGATACAAGGTCAAACGCTTTAGACAGGTCCAAAAAACAAGCATACACATGTGTTTGCCTATCCGCATAGTACCTGACAGTGTGCTTCAAACTAAGAATTGCAGTCTCAGTTGACAGTCCAGGCCGGAACCCAAAATGAGCATCGTTCAGTTTTACATGCTTGATTAATATTGAGTTGAGCACACTGTCAAGCACCTTTGCTACGATAGTGGCCAGTGAGATTGGCCTGTAGTTAGAGCTGTTCGAGACGTCTCCCGTTTTGCTTTTAACAATGGGTACCACCAGAGTCTCCATCATTCCAGGCGGTAGGTACGAGTGACTTATACAGAGACTAAAAAACATAGCAAACACACGAGGGAGGTGGAAGCCAGCATGTCGCAGATGCTCAACGCTGAGCCCATCACGACCCGGAGATTTACCTCTCATCATTTTATTAATTGCCACTCTTACATGTTTAGCTTTAATTATGGTTGATATCACCAGATCGTGAGTCCCAGCATCTAGCAACTGGCTAGGAGGTCCCAGTGGCGACTTAACAGCAAAATAATCTTTAAACAAAGTCGCAATGTCCTTGGGGCTAGAGACTCCATCGACGCTCATAGGAAAACTAGGCCTAACGTTCATTTTATTTGTGGACTTCCAAAAGCTTGGGAAATCTTTACTCTGGTGATGTTTGGCCAACAGGTCCATCTTTATTTGTTCCTGATGGTTTTGACACCATTTTAACTTGGATTTGAATATCTTCCGAGTTTCTGTCATGGCATTAAAAATATCCCCTCCCGTTGGTCTTCCACAAAACACCCATATATTAAACTTCTGCCTGGCATTCCGGTGAGCGTCGGCTACATGCTTGTCCCAGCCAGCCAAGGTCATTCTTTCCTTCGCATTGCTCTCCTCATAAGTAGAACTCGCGGCTTGACACATAATCTCGACAATTTCATTATACATATTATGTACCTTGTCAAAAACTATTTTCCTAAACTCCCTAGGTATATACGGTCTCAAATTGTTTCCTGTTATATTACAATAAATGCTATTGTTACACAATGGTGACTGTATCCTTTGTAGTCTTTGCTTAGTCTCGTTTCCAGCTAATAAGTTCCTAAGTTGCTGATCGTATTTCTGTGCCTGCGCAACTTCGTCGAAATTGATATCAGTAGGAGTATAAAAGAATACTCTCCTATCTAAGCTCGAGCGTTATGGAGTGCGAGGACCTGCGTATAATTGGATAAGGAGCTATCTCGATGAAAGAACACAGTTTGTGGAAATACCAATGCTGGATGATAAGCTCCAGAGTGTGACATCTAGATCAGATATTAGAGTGAATGGCTCGGGTGTCCCACAGGGTAGTATATTGGGACCATTACTCTTCATTATATATATCAATGACCTTCCCAAATGTACGCAGTATCCAGTAACACTATTTGCTGATGATATTTCAGTGACAATACACAAAAAACCTGACATTAACTATAATGATGAAATAAATAATGTAATTGAAAATATAACAAATTGGCTAGAACATAATGATTTGAAAATTAATACAAATAAAACAAAGTATATACAATTTCACAACAAAAATGGAAAAACTCAACAATTATCGGTACACAACAACAGCGATCCCATTGCCATGACTGCGTCAGCGACTTTCCTCGGTATTGTGATCGATTCCGAACTCACATGGCAAAGTCATGTTGAAATTGTATGCCAGAGAATAAACAGGTTTGTATTCGCTCTGTATCGTCTCTCAGAGTTAGCTAACCTTAAGACAGCTCTGATGGCGTACCATGGTTACGTTGGTTCTATACTGAGGTATGGGCTGATTCTGTGGGGTAACTCGACGCACATTAGCCGTGTTTTTATCCTGCAGAAGAAATGTATAAGATCCATTTGCGATGTGGGACAGATGGAATCATGTAGACCTCTCTTTAAAAAGTTGAAAATTCTCACATTACCATCTCTTTACATATTTGAAATTCTAACATTTACAAAGAAACATGCCAACCTCTTCACAAAACAAAAGGATGACGGTAATCGTGGTAGTACAAGGAGGTACCCATGGAAGTTATCCGTGCCCCAATCAGGCACAGCTTGTATTTCGAGAAATTGTCACAGCATGTGCGTTACATTATTTAATTTACTTCCAAACCACATTCAACATTTGCAACTTAATGTTTTTAAAAGAATTATTCTCTGTGTTCTAATTGATAACTGTTTTTATGACATACATGAATTTATAAAATTTTGCCGTGATGGTCATTTTAAGCAAATTGCAATCGATTTCTGAGTTCTTCTGACTTGTTAGATTGTCAATTTGCTTATTTACAAATCATTATTAATTTTTGGGTTGACATGATTATGATTACTATTCTGACAGTCTGCATTATTATGACACCTGTAAAGTTTTATATAATCCATTGACATCGCACTGTTTTATTTAATGATTGAAATGCTTGTAATTATAAGGTTGATGAGATTATTTTGTTACTCATTTGACATTTGACATTTTGCATTTTGACTTTGCCTGTATAATTTGTATACCTCTCATTGACGTTGACATCTTACTGTTTGATACTAAAATGCTATAATTGTAATTTTGTAGACCTAATTTGATATGATATTTTGTTTGTAAGTAAGATTCAATTGCACGACGACGAAATGTTTGCATATCGATAAATCGGTAAAACATGTTTGTTCATATTATACCTATTATAAGACCTAAGATTGTACCATGTTTTTCGCAAATAAATATATTATCTTATCTTATCTTAGGACAAACAATAGACTCTACTGTGCGCGATAGCGCGTCTGCTACGACATTTTCGCTTCCGTTCACATACTGTATATCGCTAGTGAATTCGCTTGCCTTACATGTTCTTTGTGTAAGATGACGTCATCGGTCGTTGCGATTATTATGTCATCTATGTAACAAAATAACATTGAACTGCCCGTTTTATTTTTACTGTCTAGTAATTCTATCCCTTGTAACACTGTGTTATTCATCCATCTTTGAAAAGTGGAAGCTGCATTACGTAATCCGAAACTCATTTTAACATACTCAAAAAGTCCAAACGGCGTCGTTATTGCCGTTTTCTCTACATCCTCCGGTCTAATAGGAATGTTGTAGTATGCTCTATTGATGTCCAATTTAGTAAAAATGCACTTACCTTGCAAACCGTACGTAAGTTTTGTAATCTCGGCGTTGGGTACCTGTCCGGTTTAGTTACCGCGTTCAATCTTCGGTAGTCATCGCAAGGTCGTAACTTTCCATCCTTTTTAGGTACCACGTGTAATGGGCTGGCCCACGGCCTCTTAGAGGGCCTGCAAATACCTAATTCCATTAATTCCTTAAACTCGTTTTTAACCGCCTGATACCGATGCGGTGGCAATGGTCTTGGCCTTTCGAAAATTGGTGTTCCTACCGTTTCGATATGATGATATGTTTCGTTACTACTGTTACTTTTATAATTTGTCGGTTTCGTAATGACTGCGTATTGTTCTAATAATTCACGGAATGGGTTGTTCCTCTGAACACTAGAAATAGTCGACTCGACACTATTTATTACCGATGCAAATCTTTCCCACTTGGTCAGACCGTCAGTCAATTTTCTATTGCCTAGATCTACAATCAAATTATGGGCCTTTAAAAAATCTGCCCCAATAATGGGTTGACTAACATCACATATTATAAAATCCCATTTAAAACTTCTCCTTAACCCAAGGTTTAATTCTAAGTTTACAACACCATACGTTCTAATTTCTGTACCATTTTCCGCATAAAGTTTGTACTTACTATTTCTAGATATCTTACTACGGTTCACTTTACTTACTGGTATCACTGATACGTTTGCTCCGGTGTCTATGAGGTATACGTTACCGCTGATGTAGTCTGTGACGCATAATCGGTGATTTTCCTCGGTGCAGTTGCTCACCGCCGCCGGCTGCACCGCGCTTAGTTTCCCTGCCCCTGCTGTTGTTGCTGCTGCTGCTGTTGTTTGGACCAGTTGCACGGGGCTACGCAGGACCGTGCTCGCTCTCCATAGCGGTAGTGTTGGTGACATAGCCAATCAGGGCTTTGCGGGTTGCGTCGTGGCGCTGATGCGTCTCTTCCTCTCGAGTTTGATCGTCCTCGTTGCCATCTCTGATTTCTACGGAATGGGCTTCTTCCTCTTGAATTAGTTGCGTTCACCTCACTCTTCAGCTTATTTAACTTCACTGTTAATTCTCGCATGTTTCTGATGAGCTCTGAGTTTATTTCCGTTGTTGAGTTTTCTATTGCCGCTACTGCACCGGTTCTCAAGTTTTCCATTATTTTATCGGCTATCGCTGCCAAGTCCTCTAGCTTGGTGTCTCCGCTGACTGCCAGTACTGCTCTTACGTTTGCTGGTAGCCGGTTTATCCATAATTTTTTTAATGGACCGCCGGTAATACCAACATTTTTCGCTAGCTCTGACATTTTCCTTAATAGTTGTGAGGGCTTCTGTGTACCCAAGTCCATCTCGCTGACTAGTTTTTGGAACTGCGATTCTGCGCTTTCTTCATACACTGTCAATAGCCTTTTCTTTAATGTCTCATATTTGTTCGACTCCGGTGGTGATTCCAATAAATCACTTACTTGCCGCAGTGCTTCTCTGTTCAGCCTTGAAACTGCCATCTCGAACTTTGTGCTGTCCCTTTGTTTTTGTGGTGCCATAATCATTTCAAAGTGTGCAAACCAAGTCCTCGACATGTCCGTCCAAAATTCTGGGATGCGAGCTTGCACTGTTACCGCGCTTACATTACTCGTCCCTGCGATGGGCTGTTGCTCTGCGTCTTCATACATTTTGAATTATCACCTATAGACGTACCACAAAAGTTTTTATTTCCTGCACATAACTTAGCACGTTCCACTACCGTGTGTTTACCGCACTGTTAAGCCATACGTAACGTGAGTCGCGCACACCGGAAACGCGGGGTCACCACTTTTGTGATCTTCTATGGCGCTCGTCTGGGACAGGGATACGGGAAGTTAAATCAACAAAACGTGTATGGGTTTCACTGTAGTATATTGTCTCTCACGTCGGTAATGTTCAATACAATATCTGACTCTTAACTAATCTTATTTTAGCAATTTGGAATACGGAACGATTACTTATGTGTATGACTTAACAGGTGAGGGTGCGGTGCGCGACTGCCGTCCCGGACTTGCGATATGGCGCAGTCGCCGCTTTTCTGTCTCATCAGCGTTTATGTATACAATGTGTATCGCCACAGTTTCTTTAAGTCTGAAATAGTTACTTTTAAATCTGTACTCAAATATTATCTAGAAGGCGAACGACTACCCTCTCTCGATTTCGGCAAGTCAAGCCTCAGAGCACTATTTTCGGTATTCTCAGTCATTTTGGGAAGAAAGTAGAAAGCAAGAGTACTCACAGTTCTATAAAATCACCCTCTGCGATCGTTGGCAGCGCGATGCGATGTAGCTGGATGTAACGGTTGCGCCTTCAACTAGGATTTGAAAATACGACACAATATTAGCACAAATCGATTAAAATGAAAGGAAAAAGGAATGGAATGACCTGACTGTAATCATCCTGGGCTGATTCTCTGATTTGGTTTCTCGATACGTGGCGGATATCGACTTCCGTGGTATCTGAATCATTTGGATCGAAGGAACATGTTTCGAGCTCAGACTTGCAATTGTTTCGATTAAGCTTCAGGAGTATTACTAGACAGGAACAGGCCTTTTCAATGATTAAATTTTTATTAACGTATGAGAATAATCGTATATTTTTTTAATAAAGTAGTTTACAATTAGATCGTATGATTGGGACAAGAGTCTAATAAAGTGTGTCAAAATGATTTGCAGAAAAACCGCCCGGCGCCGATCAAGTTGAAGTTAGACGCGATCCCCGTTGTGACGTCACGTTGTCTTCAACTTCACTCGCATTATAGATTCGCATTGTCGCCGATAGGTGGCGTTAACATTATTATTATTATTATTTGTGTATTACTATTATTATTCAAATATATGATATATCATATAAAGTCTATTTATCATCTTATATTCAGTGATGTGATTATCTTTACAAAATAATTTACATAGTATACAGAACAATGATTCTGTTTGATACATCTAAGGAAAACAGAGGTAAAGTTCTATGAGGCTTACTTACTTGTCGATTAAATAATAAATAAATAAATATTATTTGATATTACTTTCATATTTTTCTATTCTAAAACTAATCAGAGCTTGTACTATAAGACAACGAACAACATTTTTGTAATAACAAACAATCATGTTCGTTCATGCACAAGTTTGTACTGTGTATGAATCGAAGTGTGCTCTCACTGCTTATTACAGCCACGCTGCTGCCTGGATACGTTACGGAATTATTTTCTTTTCGCAAAAACAGTAAGTACTTCCAACACTTTGATGATGCATCAAGCCGTTACGCCTCGCGCCGTGCAAATGATTTCGTACTACCCCCAGCCCGACTTGCGCTTTATAAGAGCGGTCCGTACTATATGGCCGTCAAAGTGCATAATCATTTGCCAGACTCTGTTAAGGCCCTCCAAGGCATGAAATTCGATAAGGAGTTGAAAAAATTATTAATTGAAAAGACGTACTATAATTTAAGTGAATATTTTAATGACAAATTGTAATTTTATTATAATTTTTAAAGTAATTGACATTATACAGAATTTTAATTATGTTGATATTTTTGTTGTAAATTGTAACTTTTAATTTTATTTGACATTCTAATTTAATCCATTGATAAATTACTAAGTGACGCTATTGACATAATTATTATAATTTAGGAGCATAAATAATAAATATTGTCTAATAATTGTAAATGGAATGATAATATTGTTAAGATTAATTTTATCAAATAATTGAGTTCACGAATGCCTCATAGAGGTTATAATGTAACTATTTTATTACCATCTTTTTAAGCCTATTAACTGTACTGCTATTGGTTTACATTATAAAGTGAATAAATGAATATGAATATGAATATGACTCCACGAATTTTATCTAACGTTTACTACCACTGACCCAGTTTGTTAGCGATTATAAATCGCTATTAGTGAAGCCATTTCTTATTAAATTAATTTCTATTACTTCATTCAACGCTGCAACGTTGTTATTTGATGCGCTTCCTTTGTCAGCACATTTACCTTGCGCAGCGATTTTGAAATTGATCAACATCCGTCGTTGCTGGAAAATTATATTTTAGCAAGTAAACACTCATAACTCGGCTTTGCTTATTCATATTTTTATGAACCGTAATTAACTTAATTAATTAATAATTACCTAACGGTAATGGTTCAATTCCTGGTTCAGGGCCCCGATCGCGCTAATAAAATCGAACCATTACCACACCACATCCACACCACTTCCGTTACGTTTGAGACATTTGGTATCGCGCTAAAAAAGTTCGCGCCATTTCCAAACCACTACCCAACCGTTACCGCTGTCAGATGTCTATGAATGAAAGGTTTGAAAAGAGCAACTTTTTATCAACCAAAGTTCAAACGTTTGAGTAAATTTACCTATTCTGATCAAAAAAACACCTCATTTACGTCCATTTTTGGAAATATTTGACTAATTATACGTTTATATGTCTTACAAACTGCATAAACTAGTGTAAATAAAAAGTGTAATGTGTTGTGTGTGATGCCGATAACACTCCTATGGGATTCTTGGAAAACTTTCATCACCTTTTTACTTTGAAGTGATCTCACTCAAGAAAATAGTGTTCACCCAGTGATAAAAAATTGTAAATAAACAGTAAATATTAGATAATTTAAGAATACAATAATCAGTTGTTTTTATTCCAAAATTCTTCTTAACATATCTTAAAATCCGAATCCCAAGCTATCTACTCAGAATACTGGAATACATCATAATCTATAACACCAAAAATATTTACAAGATATAGTCATTTAAAGTTGTAAATAATATAACCTAAAATAGTTATTTGTAACACGCCGATGTCGCTAGCTAGCCATGCCAAGCCATTACGTCACTTCCCTCCCCGTCAACGCCGCTGAGAGCGCCCTCTGCCGAGCAAGCCTACGCCTGGGAGGGGAGCGTCGTAGTCAGCCAGCCAGCCAGCCAGCCAGCCATTATATAACCCGACCGCCAGTCGAATAATACTGTTCTTTTTCCAATTATTGTATGGGTCGAATCGCTGCCCGAATTATATCAGAGTAATTTGAATTGAGTTTAATTTCTAAAAAACCTACACATAGTCTTAGTTTCTACACTCAGAAGTGGTACAAAAGGACTCAAAATGAAGCCACGCCGTACGCTCTCGAGAAAACGAACGTATTCCTTCGATCAAGATGGTAGTTCAGTACCCATGGATGAAGAAGCAGAAGACTCAAGTGGAGGAAGGGTGACGCCGCCAGCGCGAAAAATCTTAAAAACCCTTTTAGCACAAGAAGTCCAAAAAGCTTTTAGTGACCTTCAAAGCGAAACGCCTACCATTGGCTGCTTAAAAGATCACCGCGCCGCTTCGCTTATCCCGGAATTTGACCCGGATAATGAAGAGTGCACAGTCACCGCTTGGTTGAAGAAAATTGAACAATTGGGACAAATACATGGCTGGGACGACAGGACTAAGTCCTTCTACTTACAGGATAAATTGCGAGGTCAGGCCAAAAAGTGGTATAACCGTCTTGAAGATTACGATTTTTCATGGGAGCAATGGAAACAGATGCTACTGCGCGCCTTCCCAAAGCATAGAGATTACGCTAACATCCTTGAGGAAATGATTTCAAGAAAAAAGTTACCCTCAGAAAGCATGACAAAGTATTACCAAGAAAAAGTTGCATTATGTTTTAGATGCAAATTATCTGATGCCGCCACCGTTTCATGTATTATTCGTGGTTTACCCTATGCTCTGCAATCTAACGCTAAAGCTTTTCAATGCGAAAGGCCAGATGAGTTATACGAAAAATTTTTATCTGCATTTGAGGATTATCGAATACCGTTGAACGAGATGAAAACCATTTCTAGAGACAGTGGCCCTCGACACAGTGAAAAGAAATTAACACCGGTGAATGTTGAAACCGACCCTTGTCCACGTTGTAAGAAAACTGGACATTTAGTACGCGATTGCCCACTACCAGATCAACGCCGATGTTTTAAATGTGGTACTCAAGGCCATATCGCTCCTCGCTGTCCGTCCAGTTCCAAGAGCGTACCTGAAGCTGGAGCAAGTAACGTCAAGGAAATAAAATTGCTGCAAAACTACAATGACGTCTATAAGAAGTGTGGGAAGATCAACGGGGCCTTTGTGAAGACCTACGTGGACACAGGTAGCCAAGTTAATGTTCTTTCTTCTGAAGTTTCAAATCTATTAGGTCTACGCGTTAAACCAACTAAAATCGCCTTGAAGGGATTTTCGGGAGGACTTATTATTAGCCATGGCGAAGTTGAATTCCAGCTAGAAATAGATAACATTATCATGCCTTGTAAAGCTTATTTAACTAACACTAATATGAGCGATATGAACCTCTTAATTGGACAGCCAATAATTAATTCTGAAGGTATGACGCTTGTAGTACAGAATGGGAAGGCTACACTTAAAAAAGAGTCTGATTTCCTATTGGATATACAAATCGCAGAAGAAACTGATCGTTTTCGAATAGTAACTGCCGCGAAGGAATGTTTACCACCAGGAACCTCGATCATAAGGATTCGCATCATTGGAAACCCTACGGGCAACGACGTGGTTACGTCACCACGACACTACGAGCTGCAAGAAGTCTCCTACTCCCTGCCAGCGACGCTACTCCAAGGAAACGACGGCTTCATTAAAGTCGTAAACACCGGCACTAAGGACATCGTGTGGGAAGAGGGTACCGTTCTGCTGCGAGCTGATAGCTGCCATGAGGTGCCTTTGAACAGCCAGGTCAGTTTTTGTGCCGATAATTGCCAGTCTTTTTCAGTAAACCAAGTTTTTGAATCTAGCCCTGCTTGTAATAATGATTTTACCATAGGAGGGATAGACCTCGATAAGATCAAAATAGGGTCAATAAGCGAATCGGATCATGCCGATCTTATTAATTTATTGAAGCGTTATGCCGATTGTTTTGCTAGTAGTACTAATGAATTAGGATGCACAGATTTGGTAGAAATGCATATTAATTTGTCTAGCAATGAACCAGTTCACCGAAGGCCTTACAGGTTATCTCATAACGAGCAACAAATAGTTAAATCAAAAATTGACAATTTATTAGCTGCCGGTATTATTAAAGAGTCCGAGTCTGAATATGCTTCTCCCATTGTTTTAGTAAAAAAGAAAAATGGGGATAGCCGTTTATGTGTAGATTACCGTGCCCTAAATGCCATCACCATTCGTGATAGATACCCGTTGCCCAATATTGATGATCAGGTTTCAAAGCTAGCTCGCAAAAACTACTTTTCATCTCTTGATTTGGCCCAGGGGTACCATCAGTTACGTATATGCCCTAAGGATACACATAAGACCGCATTTGTTACACAACACGGACATTACGAATTTAATCGCGTTCCATTTGGTTTAGCAAATGCCCCGTCCGTATTTATGCGTTTGATCAATAAAATAATTAATAACTTGAATAATTCTGACGAAAAACAAACAAATCAACCGACGACAGAGATTCTAGCATTTTTAGATGACTTACTTTTACCATCTGTTGACGTCCAATCGGGCATAGATATTTTAAGTAAAGTACTTGAAAAACTTAAATCAGAAAATTTAAAATTGAATATGAGTAAATGCTCGTTTTTACAAGAAAAAATCACTTATTTAGGTCATGAAATATCCCCTAATAGCATACAGCCGGGTGAACTAAAATTGGCCGCCGTATCTCGATTTCCAGCTCCATGTAACGTACACGAAGTACGACAATTCATAGGTCTATGCAGCTATTTTCGAAAATTTATACCTAATTTTGCACTAATAGCACGGCCTCTCACTGAACTTACAAAAAAAAACGTAACGTGGGCTTGGGGTACCGCACAACAAGAAAGTTTTGACGAATTAAAAACTAAATTATGTAACAAACCGGTGTTAGCTATTTACGACCCTACTCTGCCGACGGAAATCCACACTGATGCTTGCAAATTAGGAATAGCCGGCATTCTTTTACAAAAACAAATCGACGGTAGTTTGCGACCTGTTATGTACTTTAGTCGTGTCACTACTCGGGAAGAGACTGTTTACCATAGCTATGAGCTTGAAACGCTCGCGGTTGTAGAATCGTTGCGCAGATTTCGCGTCTACATAATGTGTAAAAATGTACGAGTGGTTACTGACTGTACGGCGGTTCGCGATACGATGACAAAACGCGATTTAATCCCGCGAATAGCTAGATGGTGGCTCCTGATTCAGGAATATGACATTACTATTGATTATAGACCGGGTGAACGTATGAAGCATATCGATGCTTTGAGTAGAAATCCGATAGATACTACCAACGTGAATCGTTTAGAAGTGACGGACTGGTTTTATACAGTGCAATATCAGGATGAAAAGTTAAAGGGCATTATTGATCTATTACAAGGTGGGTGTACTGATTCTGATATAGTAAATAACTACATCATAATTAATAACAGGCTTTATCGAAAGACTCTAAACGGTAATCGCTTAGTGGTACCAGAATTCGCTAAATGGAAAATATTACAGATGCACCACGATGACGTAGGTCATGTAGGGTATAATCGGTGTTTAGAGCTTATAAAAAAGGACTTTTGGTTTCCTAAAATGTCCCGCTTTATTAGGAAGTACGTCACGTCATGCTTACATTGCGCTTATGGGAAGGGTGAATATGGACGAAAGGAAGGTTTGTTACATCCTATACCCAAACCGACTGAACCCATGAAGATGGTACATATCGACCATCTTGGACCTTTTTGCAAAACAAAAAAGGGTTATCAATATATTCTAGTACTAACTGACGCTTTCACAAAATTTGTCATAGCCGAGCCTACGAGAACCGTCAACTCTGTAGAAACAATTAGAGCCTTGAAAAGAGTTTTTAGTTTATTCGGGTTTCCAGACCGTGTAGTTTCTGACCATGGTAAAGCCTTTACCAGTCGATATTTTAAAAAATTCGCAACTGAAAAGCAATTTAAGCATACGTTGACCACAATTGCATGTCCGAGGTCTAATGGACAAGTTGAACGTACTAATCGAACGATACTCGATGCTTTAAGGGCTACGGAACCGAGTGAGGCCTCTAACAATTGGGATAATGTGTTACCGAATGTAATATGGGGTATCAATAATACAGTCAATCAAACTACAGGTTCGACTCCTTATAATTTAATGTTTGCTTGTACAGGTCGGTCGGTATGTGATGTCTTAATTCCAAATCGTGTTGCGGAACCCATTCAATCTAGGCGCGATAAGGCCACTGCGCGTAATAAGATATCCGCAAGTCGCATGAAGCGCAATTTTGATAAACGTCGTAAGTCAAGTACTGTATACAAAAGGGGCGATTTTGTGCTATGGCGACAGGCCCCTACTAGCAGTGCAAGTAAGGTAAACTCTAAACTAGATGATGTCTATTCCGGCCCTTACATCATAATCAAAGTCCTGGGAAATGATCGATACAAGATAAGGAGCATAAAAGGTCTTAGGGGGTACAAGAAGTTTACTGGTCTCGTGTCTGCCGATTCCATACGTCCATACAGGAGTGTAGTGCCGGTGTCCGATAGCGCAAGCAGTACCGATGACCAATTAGAAACTGAAGATCTTATAGATCTCCATGAAAGTTAGTTTTTAGGTGTTCATCTTTAATATTGCTGTACTAAGCTTCTTTATTATTCCCATTGCGGGAGCAATTGTTACAGGATGGCCGAATGTAACACGCCGATGTCGCTAGCTAGCCATGCCAAGCCATTACGTCACTTCCCTCCCCGTCAACGCCGCTGAGAGCGCCCTCTGCCGAGCAAGCCTACGCCTGGGAGGGGAGCGTCGTAGTCAGCCAGCCAGCCAGCCAGCCAGCCATTATATAACCCGACCGCCAGTCGAATAATACTGTTCTTTTTCCAATTATTGTATGGGTCGAATCGCTGCCCGAATTATATCAGAGTAATTTGAATTGAGTTTAATTTCTAAAAAACCTACACATAGTCTTAGTTTCTACATATTTTAGAAAGTCGTCCGTTACCTTATTCACCTCTCTGAACTACCTATTTTAGTTCCTATAGAATAGTCAAAAGTAGCTCTGTTTGTGTAATGTTAATGTAAAATGTTTAATTAGAACCACGGGTCAACAAAGAGGTTTTTGTTGTGATGAAAAGATGAGATGATGATAACTTTTTTCTGTGAAATTATAGAGGCAGTCATGATGGGCTGTGTAGTGTTAATATTACATTATTATTTAATTAATGATGTAATATCTCTCTTAAATACATACTACTAATGAAGAATTCAGTAATTTATCTAGCTGCGGCAGGAATGTTAAACAATTATTAAGATTTCAGATGTGTAGTTGTATTAATGCAATAAATTGTTGAGAAATATAGATAGATGCCAAACAGGCTATACTAAATTGAAGATACAATGAAATGAGTCACTATTGAAGTTTGTTAACTAGTGTACGCTGAAACTGGTTTGTCATTTGGGATTTTGTGTTGTGTCATTTATCTTATTAATTTATTTTTACTAATACTATGAAATAACAATAGATAATACTTATTTAATCTACTAGTCGAAAATAATGTTTTAAAATGTCAATCAAAAGGTTTTAGTTTATTCGGCACACAAATTAAACTTGCTTGTAAAACAAAAAGCCTATAATATCTAGATAGAGTTAAGTCTAGTTGAAATAGCATTCAAGATAAAGCTTGTTATGCTTACTTACTATTAGAGCATCATTAAAAATTTGGGGAACTACACCTACAATAACAATGTTTTAAAATTAAAATAGGCAAGTAAAATGAGAATATAAGAAAATAAACAGTATGAATATATGAATAATAAAAAGTTTCTGTTTCCTTTAGTTATGGAAAACAAAGAACTTTATTTTATTAAACCTATGCTTTATACATAATTTAACTTTCATAAACTAACCAAAGCTTCTTTGCTCTGATTGCTCACACTAAGTAGGTACACTATTACACATTTTTACTTCTTGAATTAAGGGAGTCTCCTGAGTCCTGCTGGCTGATGAGTTTTCTTCAGATAAGTAAGGTTTTTTTATTATAGCTAGGTCAGCAATGGAAGCTAAATCCAAATTATTGTTCTTCTACTTTTCTTAAGGGGCGATAAACATGTTTTACCGCCGTGGTAACACTGTCCTGCCAGTATATCGTGAGCAGCATTTGCATCATGTTTTATGTTTTAATTAATATTACTTTAAATAATGTTAAAAACTTTAAAACAAACAGCTGACTGAAAGCCACAGATTAGACAGAGTATGTCCACTGAAAGCTGTCATTAAATGACATTTCGATTTTTTTGCGTCACAAGACTAGTGCGGCTAGTAACAAATTGCTTAATCGAGTGTCGATTATGCACAAATCACAGATATTACTAAAAAATACTAGGTGTGCCGTCCCTACAGAAACAGAGTTCTATCGAATGATAGGTAACGATTCAACTATGGTTGAACTAATGACATTTAGCGCAATACGGATTTTGCTTCCAGCTGCATTGTTATTGAATCGTAGCCATGTCCGAATTAGATACGTTTCACGTTCGAACCGCTTCCGCAAAAATTAGTGCGATCGGGGCCCAGGTGAATTATGTTTCTTGATTATTTGTTATTTCGGAGTCTCTATAAGTGTATTGACGACCTCCGTAGCCGAGAGGCGAATGCGTCGGACTTTGGCGTCGCCATCTCTGAGGTCCCGGGTTCGATTCCTGGTCGGGTCAATGTTGAAAACGATCTTTTTTACATTGTCACGGGTCTGGGTGTTGTGGTACCGTCGTTGTTTCTGATTTCCTTAACACAAGTGCGTTAGCTTCTTAGCTTAGGATCAGAGCAATGTATCTGATGTTGTCTAATATTTATATTTATTTATTTATTTATATTGATTGTATAACGAATATAGTTATTTTTTTACATTATCAAAAACAAAACGAAGTATATTCTTATTTTATCCAGTCAAACAAATATATAAATACCTATAACGTTTAGGTATGTAACTCAACTGGTTTTTGGTTCATCTAAATTAGTTGAATCGAATTGGATGATACTGAAAGATTTGTTAAGGTTTTAATTAGGTACTTATCGTTTTAAATCGATTTACATTTATATTAGTTTATATTTATAATAATATGTTTTAAATCATATTAATGCATTCAAGGTTGAATGTTAGTCATAATAAATCAATAAATAATGACCGCACAGACAAAGTCACTAGCAAAAGCTAGTAAACAATAAAAATGTTTTTTGTCAAGTAAACCCTTTTACTAATACTTATTTTTGAAAATATCACATTACGATTAGTAATGCTTAGTTTCAATTCTTTAAACACACACCAATAAATCGATTTTTGATGACAGTATCAATTTTTTGCGTATAAATAGTCGAAACTTTTCATCAATTGTCACAAAATCTTCAAGCAGTGCTGGATTTTAACTCATAGTAACAACGCCTTAGTCTGCAGCCTTCGCTTTTCTTCAAGATTCGTGTTAGAAATCAAGTTAAAATGTAAGTAAGTACCTACATTGCATGTATAGTTTTTAATTCTGATTTATTATTTTCCGTTCTAGAAATGTTTCACTTGTGTTAACCTTTAAGATTGATTCCACACAACGTAATGTTGTTCATAACACAAAGCTAGTACACTGATTCCACAAAGTATCGTTTGCTCACAGCATTTTAAAAAGATATAGGTAACAAATATATTTTTTACTTTGTTTTAGGTCGGACTCTGAGTGCGAAATTCCGAGGAAATCAACTTCTGTGCGCAAAGACCTACGGGTCGGAGTCGGAGAGTGAATCTGAGTTTGTAAAGAAACCGACCGCACGCGCACGAAAAACTAAGACCTACAATAGGTTAGACTCGGACAGTGAAGTCGAATTGACTTTAATACCCAAGAAGCAACGCTGAACAAAAAAATCATATCCTGTCATTAAAAAACGCAAAACAAGTGAAATATTACGGTAATTATTACATTTTGTTGCGAATTTACATTACCCCTATAATGCTCTCAGAGTGCAATATAACAACATCCTTAGGGCCTTGTTGGGGCTCCCGTGATATTGTAGCGCTTCGGGTATGTTTGCTTGCGCCGGTGTTGATGACTTTTATACCATTATGCGCAAAAAGACTGCAGCTGTCCTGTTGCATATCCGTGGGAGCGCCAACAAGATCCTAAGGATGATTGAGGACAGAATGGACTCTGTTGTCCTCAATAGGTTCACCGAGTTGCATGTTACTAAATGTGCAAATCGGTGAACCTATCTTGCCTACCCACCGTAGTTAAGATTTTACTGTACCTTACTAACATAGTTTAAGAGTATTGTTACTAACATATGGACATAGTTGGTCTGAAATAAAAGTTTTTTTTTTATAATAACATTAATTCCTAAAAATAAAAAATCATTCTCAAAACATAACTACTTACGAGTACCCTATATCTAAATAAGTAATTTATTTATTTTTTAAATTGTAGGTAATTCTTATCTAACATATTAACTGTAAATTTCTTAACTAGTACATCAATTTTATGGTAAAATGGACTATAATTACCAGTGATCGGAATAGGTAGAGTGATTTAGGGTCAATAACCTCAAACGCTGATATTAATATGGACAAACCTTCGGGATTTCGGGATTTCGAAACTATTGGGTTTTAATTCTCCGGGATTTCGGCGATTTCGACATTATTCAGGCTTTAATTTTATGTGGTGTCCATTGTTTACCTTTGCATGCATTTGTCTGTACGATCAACAACAAAAATCGTTTTACATTTTGTTTGAGCATCCTGCCTGAGACAAACATTTTTTTAATTTAAAAATTGTTTTATTTTACCTACATGAAAAATGCAGTAGGATATCTCTTTGGGGTGTTAAATATTAGAAGAAGTACCAGCTTTATTTTAAACATTTGTTTTACATAGATATTCTTATTTGAAAGTTCTGTAAGTTTGAGTAAAATGTACTGAACATTGGCCTATACTGACGTCAAAGACTGGATACCTGTGATGTCATAAATCTTCGGTGCATAATGCGGGGAGCGAGTCTTTGTGCGTGCCGCACTTGATAATGCCGGACGACCAATCAGAACCAAGTATCGACGGTTGACTTGACTCATTCATTTGTTATCGAAACGGGTCCCGGGTTCAATCCACCGGGGTCAAAAGTATTTACTTGGAGTTTTCTGTAAAGAAATTTTCAGCAACAGCACCGAATCTCGGAGCTGGCTGTGTTTGATATCCGTGCTTTGGTAAGCACGTCAAGCTATTTAGCTTTAGCTAGATAGCTTTACGTGCATTCTAAAGCTAAGTCTAAATATAGGTTTTCGTTAACCAGTTTTTTTTTATTTCTCAAACAAATAGCAAAATAAGTGCTACTTAAAAGTGCTTTGCTAGCGTAACCTCTAATTTCAAATACAATGGCTACTAAATCACGACCTAAATAATATTTAATGAAATCCCGAAATCCCGAAATTTTTCGATAACAGGTCATTAAAAAGGCATGTCCATATTATGACCGCATTACGCAAGTACAACAAATCACTCTACCTATTCCGATCACTGATAATTACTTATAATTTATTGATAAAAATATCACCTTGTTTGCAGGAAGGACAAAAAAATCTACGATCTCTTTGGCATCAGCAGCAGTAGAGAGAACGTAGAAGTAGCGAGCTCTACATCAAAGAAAACCTTGCCATCCTACTTCATCAACAGGGTGGCCAACGAAAACGAACGTCGGACAACACAAACTTCAGGTAACTTTTACGTTGACCTGAAAGTTTACGAATCCTCGGACGCACTGAACACTGAGGCTGCAGATCTGTGGAAAAAAGCACTGGTGCGGATTAAGTTCCAAACCAACGAAGAGTCCGACCAGTGGCGTCTTTTACAGAAAGTAGTGACTAACGTGAGCTCCTTAGTTGAAGAGGAGCCACATTTTTATGCGGTTATGTAGTAAGGTAAGTACTAAAAGTAATTAAGAGTAGTTGTAAGTTGGTCAAAATTTAGTAATTCCATGTAACTGTTTATTATTTTTAATTAATTATTGACTTTTACCTTAGTTTTTATCAAAAATGCCTTTCTGCCCACTCTGCAACATTACGGTAGACAAGAAACGATGGATAGGACATGTGCGTAGTAATACACATACAAAAAACACATTTTTTTTTCGGCGGTAGGTGTTAAAATTGTTTAAAAGACCTCCCAAATTTATTTTTGACTTTTTTTGGAAAAAGCTTAATTTTCTTGCTAATTTTGATATAAAGTGTTACAATAAAGTACAACTAAAAACATACTTTGTGGGTAACTTCATCCTATGAATATTTAAGTTGGTTTACTGTCTCTGCCTGCCGGTCAGCCATCTCACTGCCACTGCACTATCAAAACTACATAAACCATGGCTACCCTAGAGCAAATAACTGAAACACAGCGTTCGTTGGAGAACACTTTAATGCAGCGCATGGCTGAGTTTGAGTCACATCTCCAAGGACCTTCACCATCTTCATCGGACAACATCAGCATACTAAGAAGGGACTTCTCGGCCTTCAAGGACCTGGTTGGCAATATTCTCGGACTGCTGCGCCAACAGATCTCAGAACTTTGTAAGAGTGTTGATGTTATTGAGACTCGGCACCGCCGTAAGTTTCTAGTAATTAACGGAGTGCCAGAGTCCCCTGATATCGAAGTGAGGGGTCAGCTGATAGATATCCTGCATGATCGACTCCAGCTGAAGAACATTGGACCTACTGACATTGTATCCTGCCATAGATTGGGTGTTTCATCGGAGGGCCATGTCCGTCCAATATTGGCCAAGTTCAACGAAGCTAATCTTAAAACCCTGATTTGGCGCAAGAAAACACTGCTTCGTGGATCAACAGGTTGTGTTCAGCGAATTCCTGACGCGTTCTTGGCAGGCGCTCTTTGTGGCTGCACGAAAACATTTCGGCATGCGTAGTGTTTGGACAACTGACGGCATCATATTCATCAAACTGCCGGATAACACTCGCCATCGTGTTGTTAGTGCATCAGAGCTGGACGCACTCATTGCCTCTCATCCCGGGGACCTGGGTGGCAGCCAGAAGACATCAGGTACGGTAACGACTGTTACCCCCGCGAAGTTGAAGACTCAACCCGGTAATAATAGAGCCAAAACCTCTGACCCTACTAAAATCAAACGTTCCACAAGGGCTAAATAGCATTTTTGGTCGATACATATCACATATTGGTCTTATCTTGCTTATCTGTAAAAGAACTGTTTGCTTTAACTATTGTTCGTGTTGTATTACCCGATATTGTTTCGTTTATAAATCAGTTTAGACAGCAAAAATAAATATACCTGTCTTTTTTAACGTACGTGACAGTCTGACAGTGACAGACAGACTGACAGCGCTTCGGTCCGAAACACGCATTGAGTAGTTTAAATTGTCTAATGTTGTCTCTTTTGCTTGATTGTAAACGGTTGGCCGGCTGGCGAATGCAGTTTTGTTTTATTTATCTTATATTGTAAACTTAAATAACCATATATATTATATTTATTATCATATGTAGAAAAAAATGAGTTATTGGATTCGTGAGCAGAATAGAAAGAATCATCATCGTCACTCATCATAATTAGACTTCCGGGGAATAAAATAGTTTAAACAAAATAAATACAAAAATATATATATATAATAGCAGTCTAAATGACTATAACGCTCACGATACTCTTGCAAATCAAATTAATTCCATTTCCAACAATACCAGTGGCTTCAATGTTTGCCATATAAATGCACAAAGCATCCCAAGTCATTACGACGAACTGCTTAATTCTTTTTCTGACAATAATATTCATGCCATACTTGTATCAGAAACCTGATTAAAACCAAATTTACCATCGACCAGCTATAGCTTACCTGGTTTCCTACTAATTCGAAACGATCGGGTTGGTAAGGGTGGCGGTGGTGTTGCCATCTATTTACGTAGTGAAATCCCCTACAAAATTCTAGTTACTTCACCCTCCCAATATTCCCATTCCATGGAATTTATTTTCTTAGAGGTCGTTCTGAGAGGGGTCAGGGCTGTTCTCGGTGTGAATTACTGTCCTCCAACTGTGAATTTTCTTTCCTCTCTTGAATCAGCACTTGAGTATAATCATGGGCGATTTTAACATCAATCTTGTTAAATCTACGCCCCAGTCGTTAAAGCTTCGTTCAGTAATCGATGCAGCAAATTTCGCTATACTTCCACTCTCACCCACACATCATAATCTCAATACCTCTGACTCCTGGATTGATCTGATACTCACTTCCTCTGCTGACCTCGTATTGAAACACGGCCAGTTACTTGCACCGGGTTTCTCCCGTCATGATAGATAGCTTCCCTCAACTTTTCCTTCAGTATCAACATCTCCATCTCATGTGTCTCATCCAGCCGTCTCGCTCTATCCTTATACTCCATATCCATAATTTTGTTATACTGTGTCCCATTCTTTGATGTACTACTCGCACAGTCCAAGAGTTTTGGTATCATGGGGATGGTAGGACTGGTTCTGTCTTGGGACATGTGGCTGGTGTCCGGAGTGAAGCTGTGGTAGCTTCGTGGCGGGGAATCAGAGCTGTCATCTGATCTGGTGTTTTCTGGAATATATTAACTAACTCTATGCTTAAATAAAATCGATGTCATAATTTGAAAACTATAAAACACACTTTTATATACATTGGACTCGATAAAACGAATCAAATGAGCCCAAACACGAGTGTTTTACTAGTAGTCATTAAAGAGTTCCACCATCCACCTCCTGACTCCATCATCAGATCATCACGATGGTGTCAAATTATTCTATTGTCATTCGAATGTCAGATACTTACAAAGTAAATGAAATCAATTCACATTTCTCGACATCGACTCCAATATTACATAACAATATAAAAAATTCTACAATCTCATCTATATTATCTTTGCCTAGACCTCCTATAGAATTGTTCTCCTTTTCTCCGGTGTCGGGAGACGAGATTCGCAAATTTATTACTGCCGTTAAATCCAAAGCTGTGGGCTGTGACGATATAAGTAGGTCCATGCTCTCTATGGTGCTCTCTCAATTTCTTCCAGCCATTACCCATATTATAAACTTCTCCCTAAGCTCTGGGGTGTTCCCAAATACCTGGCGTAAAGCCTACGTACTCCCACTTCCTAAAGTCCCAAACCCCAGTCAGCTGAAACACTTTCGCCCTATTTCAATACTTCCTTTTCTGTCGAAAGTTCTAGAGGGTGCTGTCCACAAGCAGCTTTCTAGTTTTGTTCTCAACAATAACCTAATAAGTGAATTCCAGTCAGGCTTTCGTCCCGGACATAGTACAACCATTGCCCTGCTAAAGGTCACTGAAGACATCCGAGAGGGAATGGAGGAATCTAGGGTGACTGTCTTGGTGCTGACGGACTTCTCCAACGCGTTTAATACAGTTAACCATGATGTTCTTTTTTCAATCCTTTCCCACTTGCGGGTCTCCTCTGAGTCACTGAAATGGTTTAACTCCTACCTTCATGGGCGCCAACAGTCTGTCCGTGCCGATCGCCAGTTCTCTGAATGGAATGACCTGGAGGCCGGTGTCCCTCAAGGTGGTATTCTGTCACCACTCCTCTTTTCTGTCTTCATCAATAATATTACTCACAATCTCAAGTGTTCTCACCATCTTTATGCCGATGATGACAAAAAAATATATATGAAAATAGAAGACGAACAAGATTGCATAAAGATACAGTCAGATTTAGATAAACTATCTGAGTTCTACAGAAAAAACAACATAACAGTCAACATAGACAAGTGTGAATGCATCACTTTTACTCGTAAAGTCAGACCTGTAACTTACCCCTACAGTTTCAATGGCACGCCTATTCGTAGAACGTCCTTGGTTAAAGATCTTGGAGTCCATTTTGACGACAAAATGCTTCTCAGGGATCATATATGCGAAATAGCGGATAAGGGTTATAAAAATCTCGGATTTGTAATAAGAACCTGCAAACCGTTTACGAATGTAAATACAATTAAAACTGTGTACTTCGCGTATGTTCGTAGTATTGTTGAGTATGCTAGTCCTGTATGGACTCCTCAGTACGCTATTTACAAGGGCCGCCTTGAGCGACTGCAAAGAATATTTATTAGACATTTAAATTACCATTTTCCAAGGTCGGGACCGAGTACGTACGAGGAAAGCTGTACACATTTTGACCTGCTAACACTCGAAGACAGACGCAAATTAATAGACTTGTGCTTCTTTTACGACATTGTGAGAGGTAACCTGGACTGCACTGAATTGGTGGAAGGTATTGGGTATAATGTGCCGTCCCGTCGTGCTTTCCGGCGGCCTCCCTCTTTATTCCTGGGTATACTATATAGTTAGTACACGAGTACTAACTATGCGCGTAACGCACCCATCTCCCGATTGCCGCGGATTTGTAATGGCATGTTCAGGGATATTGAATTGTTCACTCACAACAAAAACAAGTTATAATCTGAAGCGAAAAAAATTCTTAAAATGCAATACTTAAATAATTAAAATGCAAGTTGAAGAAAAAAAAAAAGAGTAATTGATTTGGTTAATACTGTAAATTGAATTTAGGCAGCAATAATATGTGTTTATTTACTTTAATGATATTTATATGTGTTTATGTACTGTACATCTTTTTGTTCGTTTCGGCAATGATAAATGTCTATCTATCTAAGAAGACGCATGTGTAAATTAATGCAAATGCTATGTGCCGTAGTGTCTATATCTTTTAATGAAAAACACTTAAACAATGTTTACTTTGTATAACGTCCATTACATACAGTAATTTTAAGGGAAACCTGTTATTAGCTTTCCTAGTTTTAAGTACTACATAGGTAATATTTGTATGTCACGCAGTTGGTTTTCTAAATAAAATAAAAATAAATAAATAAAATGATCTCCAGCTCTATGCTCAGGCAAACGTGAAAAACCTGAATTCCGCTATCTCAGCCCTATATAGCGATCTTGCCCATATAGCTGAATGGTCACGCCAATTTGGCATTTCAGTAAATCCTACGAAATGGCAAGCTCTAGTAATAGGTAGCTCAAGGCAGTTGGCCAAATTAAACTTATTGGCGATTAACCCGATTCTGTTTAATAATATAGTCATCCCTTATAGTGACAGTGTCAAAAATCTCGGGCTGGTAATGGATAGCACTCTCTGCTGGAGTAAGCAGATCGTCGAGGTCAGCAGAAAAGTCACCGCAACTTTGCGCTTTCTGTACAAATTTAAAAACTTTCTTCCTCCCCACACGAAGACCCTGCTGGTTCAAGCTCTCGTCCTGCCTCTGGTTGACTACGCTGATGTGTGCTGCTCTAACCTCTCCCAAGCCCATCTTGATAAGCTTGACCGCCTCCTCAACAATGCAATACGTTTCATCTTCGGGCTTCGTAAGTACGACCACATTTCCTCATTTCGCACGCAGCTTAAATGGTTGCCCATCCGTCAGCGCCGAGACCTGAGGATACTTTGCACTCTCTTCACTATTTTACAGGACCCACACTCCCCAAACTACATGAAACAACGTTTTACTTACCAGGGCTCCACCACTTCGCGCAATCTTCGATCTTCCCACGATCTTAGTCTCTTCATTCCCCCTCGTAAATCTGGGTTCCTATCCGATTCCTTCACTCTTTCAGCTATTCGCCTTTGGAATTCTCTCCCCCTTAGTATAAAACAATCTCCGTCAAAATTTGTGTTTAAAAAATCATTACGTGAGCATTATCTTGGCACCTCTCAGAACTGACCATTCTACTATTACTCAACTCCTTTTTTGTATGTTTCTTTTTCTTCTTTTTCACACTTTCGATTAATAATCATCGACTTCCCTAATATATTAAATAGTATGTATTATAGTATGTATTTATTATTGTCTAAATTGATATGTATGTGTATGTATTTTACTCGTCTTAAAAAATATGTCGGATACTTTATATTCCGCCACTGACTACATTATCTGCATTACCTCAAAGTTGACTGGTAGAGAATGTTGTATAGCATTAAGTCCGCCAATTGTACTTACTTGTGCAATAAAGTTTAAATAAAAATAAATAAAAAAAAACAGTACTGTTCCCATTTGTGACAACGTAGAACTAATTTAGTCTGCTTTCAAGAGACGTATTGCTAGTTATAAAGTTGATGCTTCAAACGAAGAAGTTAGAAACTCACTGGCGTTATTTTTAAATAACATTAAAAATCGAATTATGTTACTAATAAATCGTTCCTTACAAACACACACGTGTGTTAAAGTGAACTTTAAATTTTATGGTAAGTTCCTTTTAATCAAAAACGAGCCTTGTGTAGACACAATTTTTAAACCTTTTGGCACAAAAAACTTTATTCTTCATTTTAATTATGATTTTGATACATTGTACACAAATGTTGTATGTCAACTATTAAAAAAAGTTGAGAATTTCGAAGAAAGAGATAGTGGGTGGACTTTTTTAAGTACCTCACATTTAGAAGTCAATATAAATAAATATCAACCTCTTAGTGGGTCAAGCTTCATCAATTTACCAAAATCTATTCAAAGTTAAAAAGCGTGTTTAAATATTAAAAACAAAGATGAATGTTGTTTTCTGTGGTGTGTGACTGCAGCCTTATATCCCACAAAAAAACACCCTGAAAGAGTTACGTCGTATCCACACTTTCGAGATGTTGTCACGTTTTATTTGGGCAAGGAATTAATAAAACGCTAACAACTTAGATTTAGAGAAAAAAAATAGATTTATTTTATTTATTTTAAATCTATGCCAATAAAATTAAATAGTCAAGGTCTCAGGGGTAGGTCTGGTCTTGATTCAGTTTTCCAAGTCACTTTAAACGCCCAGTACTCCCCTCAGTTATCCAGTCTAGTGCAGCTGCTGGTTGTGCTAGAATGCCCATGTCCCATGGGACATTATTAAATTTACGCCCAATTCTTCTCTGCACGTCGTATGGGTTTGGCGCCGATTACAACCCGCAGGGTGATCCTGTCGATGTAGACATACAAGGTTTGAAGTCAGTGCACAGGTACAGCCAAGGACAACCACGAATATAGTGTTGTCGATAATCGGCGTAATGCGTAAAAAAACGAAGCTAGTTGATTGCAACTACCACTACACTAGACGACACTAGTGAACCAAAGAAGGAGTTTATTTTACTCCCTACGTTAATCTAAGGAGATATATTATGGCATTTACATTTATTAACTATTTAAAGTAGAAACGGGAAACAATTTAGCTAGTGGCTATATTACTTTAATTTTGACTATCAAGAAAACAACAAAACCATACTTCATTAGTCTAGGCTAGAAATTACGCACGAAGGCAACATAAGGTAGTGCAAATAATAATTTATTTCATTAGTATGTTTCTTAATACAACGAGTTAAACACTTATTATATTATTATTCTATATTATTTATTATAATTACACTCGTTTTATTTATTTAATTTTAGAAGTTAAAAGTATAATGAGAGATAATATATATTCCTATTGCCTTCGTGGGTAGGCTATCATTATAATTAGCTTACAATCTAAATGCGTAAAGCTGAAATTGTGCACAACTTACCCAGTACGGGAATATAAATAGTCACCTAATTTAACTGACAATAAACACGAAGTATTTTAACTTAAATGAATAAGATTTAGCTTAGAGAGAACAGTACGCAAATGTCGCACTGTCGCGCATATATCAGAACAAAAGTATTCGTTGATTGCCAAAATAGTGGCTTCTTGCGACCGATCACTTAGGCCCATATACCTCCCACCTACGCTCGACTTACTACCGCGACCGCGAGACCGGTTTCAATGAGTTGCGCGCGCGCGCTGTTAAAATCTTAACTAATAATAACAAACCGAATCGCGGAGTTTGAATAAATGATTAAGTTTCCTTTAACACTTTCTATTAGAAATAATTTTAAGCTTATTTATATTATTATTTGTATTCTTGTCTATAAGTTAATTGTATTTTCTAGTTTTAGTTTAAATATATTTTTAATTATAAAAGCTTAAGTTCAATAATGGAACCTACGTTACAATGTATTAAATGTGAAGGATATTTCATTTCCAGTAAACTTTACAGACATAACTATTTTCGAAAGAAATAATCCAAATCTTTATGGAAAATAAAAGTTAATGTTTATGGATTGAATAATAAGAAAAATATAATCGGTCCACTTTATAAATCTGAGGTCAAGTCTGAAAGATCGAAACACATTCATTTACTACTTGTTGAAAACGACACTTCCTGAGAGGAAGTTACTGTTTAATTAAAGATTTACCTCGACTAGTGAGGTCACAAATAACAAAACATCACGGTAAGATTTACCTTTGTGAAAGCTGTTTGTTATTTTTTCCTGCGTAGATTGATTGTGTAGCTAAATTCATGAACTTGCTGCATAAAGATGTAATTAACATTTACAAAATACTCAGTCAGAATAAACCTATGATATTTACAAAATAAAATGCGCGTGAATTTGAAAATGCAAGTCGTTGTCATATCTGTGAGTAGGTTATAATTGTTCGTTCTAATTCACTTTCTTCTCATTCGCTTCCTGCGTCCGCTCATTCGAAGAAAGTTAATTAGAACGAACAATTATAACCAAAAAAAAGTGAATTGGAATCTAGAACCTGTTTTACGATTCAGTTGAACGCACCATATATTTTTGTTCGATCATTTGTGGATCAAGTTTATGTAATTATGATATTTCTACATTCTACTATAGGTACATACCTTAAACCAATCCTTTGAGTCTAGTCACCACACAACGTACATTAGAACACTATAATAACACCAATGCTCTCTATGCCATATCTCTTTATGCGACCGTTTGCTCAAGGTAATAATGTTAGCCCGATTGATCGTACTAACACTTGGCAACTTTCAGATTTACTAAGCCCACTATGATGTACTTTCTAATTGTTTCCAGAATTTTAGTGGCACCTAGAATCGCACAGCGACTCTAGCCTGTTTGGTCGTACCAATAAATAATTTCTAATTATTTTTAAAATTTTATTGGCACCTAGAATCGCACAGCGACTCTAGCCCGTTTGGTCGTACCAATAAATACCTACTTTATAATTATTTTCACAATTTTACTGGCACCTAGAACCGCACAGCAGCTCTAGCCCGTTTGGTCGTACCAATAAATACCTACTTTATAATTATTTTCACAATTTTACTGGCACCTAGAACCGCACAGCGGCTCTAGCCCGTTTGGTCGTACCAATAAATAGTTTTAAATTATTTTCAACATGTAAGTGGCACCTAGAATCACACAGCGGCTCTAGCCCGTTTGTTCGTACCAATAAATCTGTACTTCGCTTAGAAAAGTAATCAAGGTGAACTGTTCGTCTTAATAGTTAACTACTCGTAAATGTTAACACCTAAAATCAAACCTTCACATGACAGTCCAGAGACTATGGCGTACACTTCAACAATGACTCGAGTAGCGAATCAGGTCATACAACAGTCAATTTAAGTACAGTATTTACAAAAAAGGTTCCGTATGTAGGCATAATTAGAATTAATCATCACCAAACTTACGATTTACTATCTGAACGATTATATTAACATGTTTTTGTAATTATAAATTGCATCATACTTTAAAAGGAGTATTTCCTAAAAGTATTGTCTATTACTATATTTACTATAAGATATTGATTTTTAACCAACTAAAAAGGAGAGCTTCTCATCTCAAATATATTTATTATAAGTCCAAAGATATGCATTTATGTCAAGTTTTTATACGTCATAATATTACCTATATTATGTCAGGTGACGTATAAAATTATATTAGTATATATTAGTATTATTGTAGTAATTTTATCGAATATATTAATAAAATAATAATAAAAATAGAATATGTGATGTTGCACATACATTGCTCTGATCGTGTGGTAAGTACCGAATTATCTTGAGTTACAGAAATCAGAAACAACGATGGTACTATAACACCCTAACCCGAGACAATATTTAAAAAGTTCGTTTTCCACATTGACCGGACCAGGAATCGAACTAAATGTTTAAATAATTAATTCAAGTGTATAATAATGTTTTTAAATACTCTCTCAGCAATTTAACTAAGGCGATAAAATGGTTTGAAATTGTAAGGGACCCTAATCTTATAAGTCATAATGCAAGTATAAAGTTACTGCTGAAACCACAGTTTTGAGCATGTAAGTACCGTCAGTAGTAAAAATTACTTAACAAACGTTGAAACACTATACTTTTATTTTGCTAATGAGCAATCATGTTAATAATTGACTCTATACTATAAAATCATTAGAAACCCGGTAGCATCAGGGGTAAGTTTATCTTAACCTTACTCATGAATCTATCTATTAAAACCTATGGTGTAGTTTTTGGGTTTAACGCAAACATACGAGCGCGGCGGAGGACTTTGTTTTATGATATTGTGAGAATAATGTTAAACGTTATCGTTTCTATGAACAAACAATGAAAAACACGAAATAATGCAAATAGTTATTAACATCATAGCTCCTCACACGATCGGTTAATATGATCACTTGTACCTTTACATATAATGTTTAAACGGTCATCATGCTACAAAAACTAGACACAATAGTTTTTCTATTGTTATATCCGCTGGTAGGACGGTTGACGCTTGACAAGTTAAGAAATAATATAAGTTATGTAGGTAACTAGAAAAGTATCATAATATGAAAAGAAATAAATTTCATCATAATAATATAATTTTTACGTTGACTGTACAGCAATTATGCGGACGTCTGTGGTAAATCGAAACTTTTGTTTTTCACAAATTTTAAGGTGGAACATTTTGTAATCGCTGATTCTACAAAATATTAGGCCAGTGATCGTGAACCCAATTTTTGATGGTTACTTTTGTAACTATGCGTTATATTTTACTCGTTTACTAAGCGGTACAAAAGGAAAAATGTTGACTACCTCTTTTGCTGATCTTGCATTATTTTTGGATAAATTAAGAGGTCTAAATCGATAAAATTTAAATTCTTCAGTACTGCCACATAGTGCTCATCAACCTTCAAGGTATTCTTCAGCTTCAAGAACAATCTACAGCAACGAAATAATGTTCGTAAGTTTTTTTTTTTTTTTCACTTTTTCGTTGTACCGATATTTTATGAGAATTAGAGAGTAGATTTGTATGAATATGTTTCAAGCATAGGTATATGAAACGTTGCAGTACCTATCTTCGTTATTTTTGTTACCTGTTTAACGTTATTGTATGTTGAATACATTTAGTACCTACCTACATCATAATAACTTCGTCTTATAACTATTATCTGTTTTAAATATTACAGGTCGAACATTGAGTATTATTGCGATACAAAAGCAGCTGCCAAGCGGTACGGAAATAAACGCGAAGACATAGATTCTGAAGAGGAAAAATCTTGTAAAAGGTGAGATTTCATATACAAAGTAACATTTTAGTAATAAAACCGATTTAGTTTTGTTTGAAACAAGTGAAATTAAATGATTACCAAACTGATTTGATTATTTGTTGACAGGTCGAACCAGAGACCTCGAAAAGCAGCTAAAAATTTAGTCTACGAGTCTGAAGACGAATCATCAGTAAATAAACCGTAAGTTTTTATTAACTTTCATGTCGATTGAGGTATTATTTACCTACTTTGGGTTTGAATGTACCTATCTACTTTAAATGCGCGGGAGTCACTTCTGTTTTTAAACAATGTTTATTAATTTATGCGAGCACGGACATACTTAGAAATTCTGGTTTTGTATTCCGGCAGGAGTTTTATAATTTTAACAGTTTATATTTGCAGTATTTTTTTTATCACTCGTTCCAACTAAAATAATTGAAACTGTTTATGTAATAATATTTAATGTAAAAAGTGAGATTTCATACACAAAGTAATATTCCAGTTAGTATTGAAACAAGTGAAAATATCTACCGTTTTAAACTAATTTGTTGTTTGTGTAATAATGTTGGCAGACCTAATAAATAAATAATTTCATTGTTTGTTGGCAGGTTGAAACCGAGACATCGAAAAGCAGCCAAAAATTTAGTCTACGAGTCTGAAGACGAATCAGTTAATAAACCGTAAGTTTTTAATGACTTTTATATGACTGAGGTATTTACTTTGCGTTGTAATGTACTCGTACCTATCTATTTTAAATGCGCGGGAATCATTTATATTTTAAAACAAATATTTATACATTTATACGAGCAAAGATATACTTACATAGAATTTCTGCTATTGTATTCCGGTCGGAGTTTTATAATTTTACGAGTTTATATATTCGCAGAATGATGTTTTTTCATTTAATCTCTTGTTCCAACTAATATAACTAAAACTGTTTCAAAATATTTAAATCCAAATGTTGTTTTTTTTTTCAGAACTAAATCATCCGTGAAAAAGTCTACATCTACCAAACGCAAGTCAGCAGAGAGCTCGAGTGGAGAAAAACGAACTCGAACCTCAGGGTGGAAGCTGGACTTGGACGACGACGTGGACATCGAGAGCAGTCGCGCGCGCACCCAGCCCAACCGCCTGCAGTCCGTGCTGACCCGTCGAGTGGCCGACGGGCTCCTGCGCCGCACCGCCACTCTACCTGGTGATCTCTTCGTGGAGTTGCGCCTCTACAACACGAACGAGATACGACCTGTGGAGCCGAAAGATCGTTGGGAGAAAGCGGTCCTATCGCTTAAGTACCAGACGAATTCCGACGCCGAACATCTCGACCTACTGCGGCAATTCATCAAACGAGCGCGAGAGGCATTCGAAGAGGACGGTACATTTTTCCCGAATAAAAAAAATAGTCCTCGATAATTTGTAATTAGTTATTTAAGGTAATAAAATAAAATAGTGAAATACTTTTATATATCTTAGTTTTCACCCAGTCTATTTAATTTCACTCAAAGTAGGTAGGTAGATAAATTTTAACTTTTTTAGAAAGTCGAAAAGAACGATATATTGCACAGTGTGCGATTTATCAGTTAGAAGTAATAGTTTCTCAGCTCATCTTAAAAGTAATACACATAAAAATAATTCAGCAATAGAGTTAGGAGACGACATTGATAAAATAAGTAGCGCTTTCCGTAGTCGAATAGCTACATATCGATTGCGCATTAGGGATGAAGGAGTCAGCCAGCCGAGTTCATGCGCAGCATGCGTGCGCGCGTGCGCCAACTTATACAAGCGCGACAACTAGCATTTAACAGCCTTAAAGTCAACTTCGAATTATTTGCAGAATTTTAGAACTAATGACTCTAACAAATCCGAGCTAAAATCATTTGCTACAGAGAACTTTATCATACATAAGAACTACGTATTTGACGAAATATTCTCTCAAGCAATAGCTATTATTTCAACTAAAATTGACGAAATGCAAGAAAGAGACAGCGGTTGGTCTTTTCTTCGTAATTCGTACTTAGAAATTAACATTAATAAATATAATCCTTTAAAAGCATCCAAATTTATAGATTTACCAAAAGCTTTAAAACTAAAACGAGCTTGCATTAACGTTCAAAATAGTGATAAATTTTGTTTTTTGTGGAGCATAATGGCAGCATTGTTTCCTGCTAAGAGCAATGCTCACCATACTTCTTCATATCCTCGCTTTGAGAACGTTCTCAATACAAAAAACATATCGTTTCCTGTAAATTTTTCAGATATAAAAAACTTTGAAAAGAATAATCCCGGTATAAGTGTTACTGTTTATGGAGTTAAAAACAACACTAATATTGTTGGCCCATTATACCGCACTCAAAATAAGAAAAAGAACCATATAAATTTATTATTTTTAGAAAAGGGATATCGAACTCATTATTGCTGGATAAAAAATTTAAGTCGTTTGTTCAGGTCACAAATAACAAAAAACCACAGAAAAATATTTTTTTGTGATGATTGTATGGTATTCTTTAAAAACGAAATTAAATTTAATACTCATATATGCGGTGGCGTTGCTACTGTTTTACCAAAACCCGGCACACTTATACAGTTTAAAAACTATGAAAAAATGCAAGACATGCCGTTCGTTATTTACGCGGATTTCGAATCGTTATTACAGCCAAGTACAGACGGACCGACTTCAATTTTTACGAACGTCTTCCAAAAACATGTTCCGGCTGCATTTGCATATTACGTAGTTTGTTCATATGACAGTTCCTTGAATCGGTACGTATCTTATCTTGGGCAAAATTGTGTTGAAATATTTATTGAGAATCTTAAGAAAGACATATCTGAAATATTAAAACTATATAAAAACAAAATACCAATGAAAAAGTTAAAGGTAGAAGAATCAGAATCATTTTCTAAATCAAAGCAATGTTATCTTTGCAATCAGTTGTTATTTGACGATAGAGTAAGGGACCACTGTCACTTAACCGGCAGGTACCGCGGTCCCGCACATTTTTACTGTAATCTCAAATATCGCTTACCACAATTCGTACCTGTATTTTTTCATAATTTATCCAATAATACTCAATAATACTCATTTATTTTGTACATAGGCCCTCTTCCGGGCACTTATACACGTCCCAAAAGTATAGCTTAGTCCTACCACCGCTTCGGGACTACATATTGGCTGGTGATGAGAAGAAACGGCGCAACAAACTCAGTCACCTTTGTCAGCCTTATTTTACATGAAATACAGTTTACAAGACATGTAGTAAGTGTGAGACAAGCAGGTTAAGTCCATGCACTCTTGTCGTTTAAATAATTGTCTATTTTATAATATCCTTTTTTCATAAGGATTTTTTTAATGTGAATTTTGAATTCATGTACAGGTAATTCAACAAGAGTACGTGGTACTTTATTGAAAAATTTAATACATTTCCCCAAGAATGAATCACCAACTTTGTGTAGTCTGAAGCTCGGAACGGCAAGATTATTTTTATTTCGAGTATTATATTGATGAAAATCACTTTTTAGGCTAAACAAACTAAGATTTTTTCGAACGTACATAATATTTTCAAAAATGTATTGAGAGGCTACTGTTAATATATTAATATCTTTAAAAATCTCCCTCAGTGAGTCACGAGGTCCAAGACAGTATATGGCGCGTACGGCTCTTTTCTGCAACACAAAGATTGATTCAATGTCAGCAGCAGAACCCTATAACAGTAAACCATAAGACAACAAACTATGAAAATAACTAAAGTATACTAGTCTTGCCGTTTCGACATCAGTTAAAAGCCTTATTTTCCTCACAGCATAAGCCGCTGAACTGAGCCTTCCTGACAAGGAAATTATATGGGGACCCCATTGCAGCCGGGAGTCTAATGTGATTCCCAAAAAAGTGGTAGAATCGACTGCATCTATATGATCATCTGACATATTAATATGCGTACTGACCTGCCTCACATTGGGCATAGTGAATTTAATGCATTTAGTTTTTTTTGCATTTAGTAACAGGTTGTTCGCTGTAAACCAGCGTAGTACTTGAGAGAGAGCACTATTTACATCGTCAAAGGTAGCTTTACCTCTGTCAGTTTTAAAAAGCAATGATGTATCCGGCTACGATAGTCATCTATTTATAAGGCAATTGGGAGAAATATCGGGACCAATAAAGGTTATAGCCAAAAATAAAGAAAATTATATATCGTTCACTAAGTTTTTTACAACAGACGATAATAATTACATGGCAGTTCGCTTCGTTGACTCGTTTAAATTTTTAGGGACAAGCCTTGAAAAACTGGTTTCTAATTTAAATACACAGGATTTTACACATTTATCAAAAAGTTTTTCTGAAAAAAATCAGTTTGAGTTATTAAGACGCAAAGGGGTATACCCTTATGAATACATGACTAACTGGGAATCGTATAAAGAAAAACAATTACCTCCGCGTCAGTGTTTTTACAGTAGTTTGAATGAGTGTACTATTTCAGAATCTGACTATCAACATGCCGAGCGTGTTTGGAAAACATTTAATTTAAATAATCTAGGAGATTATACAAAGTTATATTTAAAATCAGACGTCCTTTTACTGGCCGATGTATTTGAAAAATTTCGGTATACTTGTAAAACGAATTATAATTTAGATCCTTCGTTTTATCTTACGGCTCCGAGTTTAAGCTTCGATGCTATGCTACTTTTGACCAAAGTTAAACTTGAACTAATTGAAGACCTTATTCTGATTTTCGCTTGTTAAATGCGTCAGAATTTAATGTCGACGAAATTATAAACACGCCTGACAATGCTGAAGAGGGCTATATTTTAGAAATAGATTTAGAATATCCGGAACAGTTGCATGATTTACACAATGAACTCCCTTTTTGTCCGCAAAAATTTACTCCACCTGGCTCTAAAACATCAAAGTTAATACCAAATTTGTACGATAAATTTAACTATGTTATTCACTATGTGCATTTAAAAGCATGCCTTTCTTATGGTTTGAAACTAAAAAAAATCCACAGAGTAATAAAATTCAAACAAAGCCCATATCTAAAGCAATACATTGATCTTAATACCGACTTGCGACAAAAGGCAACGTCTGCATTTGAACAAGATTTTTTCAAACTTTTGAATAATAGCATTTTCGGCAAAACACTAGAAGATCCGGAAAAACGACTTGATGTAAAATTAGTAAATCAATGGGTTGATACTAGAAATAAAACAAAAAAACAGTACACTGCTCAGCAATTAATAGCAAGACCCAATTATCACAGCTCAACTGTGTTTTCTGAGAATTTTGTTGCAGTGCAAATGAAACCGGAGTCGATATTACTGGATAAACCAATTTATATAGGATTTACGGTTTTAGAAATTTCTAAAAGCCATATGTATAAATTTCATTATTCCATCATGAAACCATTCTACGGTGACAATTTAAAACTTTGTTACACAGATACGGATAGCTTTTTGTACTCCATACACACCAAGGACGTGTATAGAGATTTGAAACGTCAATTTGAATCTTACTTTGACACAAGCAATTACGATGAAAATAATTTGTATAACATTAAACGACAAAATAAAAAGGTTCCTGGTTTGTTTAAAGACGAACTAGGTGGAAAACTCATAACGGAATTTGTTGGTTTAAGATCAAAATTATACTGTATAAAAACTGAAAATAAAGAAATCAAAAAAGCCAAAGGTGTAAAAAAACCAGCTGTTAAGCAGTTACTTTTTAAAGATTACAATAATGTCCTATTGCACAACAAAGTTATTAAAAAAACTAATGTAGTATTTAAATCGTTGAAGCATGAAATATTTACTCAATCGGTAAATAAAGTAGCTTTATCATCTAACGATGACAAACGTATCATATTAAAAAATAATATAAGTACATTGGCTTGGGGACATAAATCCAGCTTCTTTTAATTTGTCGATAATTTAAGTTCTGACCTGTATTATAATAACTTGTTATATTCTTTTTGATAAGTGAGTCTTAGTCTTGTACCGTATCATAATTTGATGATATTAAATAGTCTGGGTTGAAATAATTAGTTCTTATGTTTAGATTATAAAATGTTATAGAAGTTGTAATTCTCTCGTTTGAAAGAGTTAGTTAACTAATTCATTGGAATCTCTTTACTTTTTTATTTAGGTAAATACCTACTTTTGACTAACCTTCTACTCTTAAGCCGCGACTAACACTTACCTACTGTATTTTAAACTATATGTTATGTTTGTTGAAGGAAGACAAGTGAAACGGCCGATGTTCGTATTCACACTGTCGTTTATTCGTAAGTAACCGCAAGCGGACGCAGCCGCCTAACTATATGTATAGACAGATACATAACATTCCTCCCTTATAGATTGCTATCATAAGATGTGGGAGAATTATAGTCTTAAATATTTATACAGAAAAACTGCCTATAATTAACCTTTGGAACAGAACGCAATACCATATTTGACGACCCTGACCTTGGCTGTTCTATATTGCTTGTATAATCCTGCTCAAGGTTGCTGGAAGCTTCAAAGAATTCGTCACCTGTACTCACAGGAGGCTCATTAGACATGCCCGAAGGTTGGGCTTCGACAGCAGGCATTGTTTGTTCACATTCATTTCCCCCTTCCACATCGGGCACTGTGTCGACTCGATTCTCATCAGCGGAGTCATGTAGTGGAAACGGTGTTAAAGAAACAGCACCTGGATTAAAATCGGATAACTCCACAGCGCTGTTGTCGCACAACTGGGTGGTATTGTTCGATCCTTTGTGTGGTATAAGCTGATCCTTATGTTTTTTTAACGTTATTCTAGTTACACAATCTATCACCAAATAAACAGTTTTACCAATTTTGTTAACTATAATGCCTTTGTTCCACGTTTATTTCCCATTAGGATAGTTTTTCTTTTACATTACATAATCACCAGTTTCAAAACATAGTCTATTTGTCCCGCCATACGCTTTACTCTGTAAGCACTGATTACGAGCAACCACTTTAGCGAGGATGCTGGGTGAGCACGGGGGCGACGGTGTGTCCGTGTGTAGCAGATCCAAACGAGTACGAAGCTTACGCCCAAAAACCAATTGTGCGGGCGAAGAGCCCGTAGTAGAATGTAATGAGTTTCTATAATCAAAAAGATACTTAAGCAAATTTTCATGACTTTGTTTTGAATTACTAGTCAACAAACACGATTTAATACCTTTTTTAATAAATTTTACGTAGCTCTCCGCCTGCCCATTGCTTGCTGGGTGATAAGCGGGAGATGTCACGTGTGAGATTCCATTAACCGCACAAAAATTTACAAACTCTGCTGAAGTAAAACATGTGGCATTATCACTAACTATTGTGTGAACAAGGCCAAATCTTGACATAAATTCGTACAGTTTATTTAAAAGAGCTGTAGAAGACGTATTACTCATTTTGTACGCTTCGACCCATTTCGAGTACGCATCAACAATTACTAAATATGACTGATTATTTATAGGTCCAAGAAAATCAACGTGCACTCTGTAGAAGGGTTGACGCGGGTAGGGCCACGAAACAAGTGGCGCGCGCGCCGGTGATGGTCTGAGCTGTGTACATATTTCACAACCCACAATCATCGCCTCAATGGCCTTATCTATACCAGGAAACCAAAATCTACTTCGCGCTTCAGCCTTGCATTTTACGATTCCTAAATGGGATTTGTGAAGTTCTGATAAAATTTTACTTTGCAATGTTTGCGGTATTATAATTTTATGACCACGCATTATTATACCGTTTTCCCAAGAAAGCTGGTTTCTACACAAAAAATACGGACGAGTATTATTATGCGTAATCTTTTTTGGCCAGCCATTTAAAATGAAGTTAGATACTAAGCTTAACGTCTTATCTTTGTACGTTTCATGCTGTAAATCAAACAGTGTTACTGATAAACTTCCATCGATAACAAAATTTATGTACGAGGCCCTATCCTTTATAAAACGTGCCCGCTCGCCCGTCTCCTGGCCCGACACGCACACGTCTTGTCCGTATGACTCATTATCATTCAAGCTCGCCCGGGACAAGTAATCGGCACTGTTGTCCGCGCTGCGTATATACTCAATATTATAATTATACGCGCTTAAAAACATCGCATAACGTTGAAGCCTATTTGCCGATACTTCTGGTACTCCACGATGCGGACCGAATATAGTAATTAGCGGCTTGTGATCTGTTCGAAGTATAAATGGCATAGAACGACCATATAGGTATTGATGGAAGCGACGGACGCCGAATATAATAGCCGTTGCTTCTTTTTGTATCTGCGAGTACCTGCGTTCGGCCGCATTTAGCGTACGAGAAGCAAACGACACAGGGCGCTCAGAGCCGCTCTCGTCGACTTGAGACAAAACTGCACCTAAACCCGTCGAGGACGCATCTACTGTTAAAATAATCTTCGCGTCTGAATTAAAGTGGGCTAAAACCTGGTCTGAAACTAGTATGTTTTTTATTGTATTGAATGCCACGTCATGTTCAGAATTCCAAACCCATTTAACATCTTTTCGTAACAAATTATATAAAGGGCTTAGAATAGAAGATGCGGCCGGAATAAAATTCCTGTAATATTTAATAAGCCCTAGTAACGATTGTAATTTATTAACATCGTTTGGAACAGGCGTTTTTAAAATTGCGTCTATTTTTTGTGGTGACTTTTTCAACCCGTTCTTATTAATTTTAAAACCTAAATATTCTACTTCATCCTTGAAAAATTCACACTTTGTTTTCTGCAGAGTGAAGCCCGCATCTTGTAGACGTCGAAGTACTTCGTTTAACCTGCTCAAGTGAACTGAAGTACTAGGAGCTGTCACCAGAACATCGTCCAACATACAAAGAACACCCTCTAAACCTGACAGCACACTTTCCATGACACGTTGGAAAATGGCTGGTGCACTAGCTAAACCAAACACTAATCTTGTAAATAGTCCCTTATGTGTGTTAATACAAGTTATTTTTTGTGATTCTTCGTCTAAAACACACTGTGCATATGCTTGGGAAAGATCTAATTTTGCTAAATTGTTGGCCCCCGTGCAATTTAGAAAATAATTCCTGCGCGGTGGGTAGTGGATATTGGTCCACTAACAGCTGTTTATTTATAGTTACAGAGTAATCTGCACACAACCTTATTGAACCGTCTCGCTTTAACACCGGTACAATAGGTGACGCATACTCCGAGTGCTCGACAGGTTTTAAGATACCTACACGCACCAGCCGGTCTAATTCACTACTAACTTTATCTCGCAATGCAAAAGCCATTGGCCGGGGTTTAAAGAATATAGGATTAGCGTCTTTTTTTAAATTTAGTTTCACTTTGTACTTTGTGAATGTGCCGAGTTCCTCTGAAAAAACATTAGGGTACTTTTCATGTAGCTGGTCCAGAATACTTGGCAAATTGTCACAATAATACATGGGGGTCATTCCTAGTTTGAAGATAGAAATAAAATCTCTGCCTATAAGGGGCGGCCCACCGTCGTCTATTACATAAACATTTAAATCACATGATCTGCCCGCATACGCAAAAGGTAATTTCACAATTCCTATGCTGTGTATTCTACTCCCGGTATAAGATATTAATCGCTTGTTACACTTTGATAATGGCACATGTTTAAAATATTTTTTATACGTTTGGGATGATATCGCAGTGACAGCTGACCCACTATCAATTTGGAAACTTAACTGTACTCCCCGGACATTTACTAACAACATCATCGGTTCTCCATGGAACGTCCGAATATTAAAACATTCACCGTCATCGCCGTTCTCACCGGTACCCTCGTTTTCCATGAAATTAATTTTCTTGCACATACGACGTAAATGACCCTTAACGTTACATTTTTTGCATGTATAGTTAGCAAACCGACACTGAGCTGTGGTGTGGTTTTTGAACCCACAAACTGAGCACGACACTTTATCACTAGCACGGTGCGAGGACGATATCTTGAACAGCTGGTCGGCGCGCGGCGGGCCCAGCGCCGCGGCGCCCGCACGCGCGCTACGCACGCTCTCCGCCAGCTCCACCGCCTTGGCCAATGTCAAATCCTTTGGATCCTGAGCGAACAATTTTTCTCGCTCCGCTCCAGGTAGCATTCCCATAACAAAATGGTCCCTTAATGCTTCCTCGACGTTTAGGAATCCGCAGTGTGCTGTCAGTCCCCTCAATCTTGCCGCCCATTGACGGTAGCTCTCACCTGGAAATTGTGACGCAGAATAGAACTTGTACCTTTCCCCGAATCCACAAGTTCTAGATATAAAATGAGTATTCAACAACTTGATTATGTCTTCAAAAGGTACTTCTTGAAGTTCTTTTGGTCTCGCCAGATCTACTGCAAGCTTATATGTAGATTCGCTGAGTGCGCTCAACAGGATTGCCCGACGCTTGACGCCAGGGGCATCTTTCGTTTCTACAACATCGTTGGCTATAAACCATTGCTGGAGCCGATCCCTGAACACTTGCCAACACTGGGTATTATGATCAAAGTTGGATAATAATCCTAACTGAGACATTTTAAATTCCCATAAACACTTTTGCACTTAAAATTTTTTTTTTTTTTGCGCGGGTAGGTATCAAGTCGCCACTGTTATGTTTGTTGAAGGAAGACAAGTGAAACGGCCGATGTTCGTATTCGCACTGTCGTTTATTCGTAAGTAACTGCAAGCGGACGCAGCCGCCTAACTATATGTATAGACAGATACATAACAGTTTTGTACAATAAAAAAAAACATGATCTTAAAATGTATATGTTAAATAAGTATTAAATAAATTTTAAACTACCAATGATTTGTTGTTTCATTGTACACAACTGTGAAAACATACATTAATAGTTTCGCAACATTTGCGCACGTGTAGGTAGGTGATACCTATTTAGATTTTAGGTCGTATAATTTGATGATGCTACAAATTTAGGCGAGGATGTTTATTTAATAAATTGCATGAAACACGCACATGCTTATTTGCTGACACTACAATTAATGCACTCTCAAAACTTTCTTTACCTAGTAAACTTGCATTTGAGTCATTATTCAAACAGCTTTGTTAAGAGATACACACAGCGAGAATAATTACTTGGTAAGTTTCAATATTTATTATTAGATTTACATAAATCATAACAAAATCTTTACTTCTACAAAATTAATGCGTACTTTAACATAATGTATTTTTTTTTCACAGATAATGGCAGACCGTTCTGATATACTTTTATCTCAGTGTGCTCAAGACCCGTTGGAGAACTCCAATGACACGCCTATTATGTTATCACAGTTCAACTATGATCCATGGGGAGGATTAACACAGGCTTGTCAGGATATACTGGACAAGAACTAAATTGAAAAGCCTCAAACAACTCAAAGATTACGGGAAAAAAGGCTGAAGAAAAAGACTGAACCAGTAAAAAAGAAGACAAGATGTGTTAAATCCTACGTCATCAACAAAGAACGAGCTAAAGGCTTAAAATTGATACAAATACGAATAATCGACCTCACGAGCGAACCTTCTTGTTCGATGATACGGGAAGCTAACCAAAACGAAGAAGACACGGACGTGCTACTCAGCGCGCAATACATCGTTACCGAACCAGTGGATGAAATTTCCGACATGACAGAGACATTAATAAGAAAAATCTCGAAAACTCTATGTAATGAATATTTATAGTTAAGTATAATTGTATTTTTTGATATGTAGTTAATAGAAATGTATTGTAAGATAGTCTACTCAGTGTCAAATAAAGACATTATGTGGTGAAACATTCGGTTTTTTGATTTTTCGTCCTACCTGTTTATGAACTTATGAAATACTTATGAAAATCTTAGGTTAGGGTATAAGTAAAACAAAATAATTCAGTAGGTACATTGTTTAATTTAAAAACTATAAATTTGCTTTATTATCTACACACCATTTTCGTATACACAAAACATTTTTTAATGCACAAATTTTCTTATGTGTAAAAAAATTATAAACTAACATATTTTTACAATAATTATTACAAAGAGTGACTAAATTAGGGACACCTAAATAACTTATATCAGTAATATTATTGTGACCACATAAATCATGAATCCATTTTATCTTTTACTCGCCCTTTACTATAATTTTTCTGTCATTTAAATAAGGTTTAATAGTTCTCTGAAATTCTCTGTAATCAATATATCCTTCACTCCACCGATAACCTCTATTCTTTTCAACCCAAAAGACGTTTCCTTTCTTTTTCAGTTAGTGTAGTAAACGGGTAGGGAGGTTTTATTAAAAATACATGAGTATGTTCTTCGGTAGCTATAGCTAGTTCTTTAACAATAAAATTATTTTTGCAATCTTTAAATCCTTGAAGATCTACAAAAATTGTTTGGCTGTTCATGATAGTTTCTTTACAATATTACTCAAAGGTTTGTATTCGAATATACAATCGTTTGAAATCAAGCAATAAGCAGCTGTTTGATCCGGTATTTCGTGGTCTGTTTCGATTTCAACTCTCACATCGATCGAACCTTTTAAAGTTTCATGTTGTCGCGAACAGTCGATAACAAATAAAGGAGCTATGTCTCTGAATTCCTTCAAACTCATCAACGGCTCTGATCGACGTCCGTGATAAGACTGTTGAAATCTCACATACTGTTCGTATAATAAGGTAAATTTGTCATCCGCAAAACTGACATTTAATCCTTCGTACGGATAATATGATGAATTTAAAAATACCCTTACATCTCGTACGTGACAATGATCAAATTCAGCCATGGACAATTGACTGTTATGTTTTCGATTTGTTTGTAAGGCAACTACAACAAATCGTGGTTTCTCTATTTGGGATGAAGTTTTAATAGACCAAGTATGCTTTCGTGTTTTAGGTAGTAATGAATATTCATAGAGATCCCAACTACGAAACGCTAATGGAATAGGTCTATCTTTTTCTAAGAACTTTAATAAATTTATTCTTTCACGATCGGACACTTTAACGTGAGGCACTCTCCAAATCATTTTAGTAATTTTAATATCATCCAGTACTTCTCCCGAGTTTAGTTTAATTGCATTCAGATTCGTATTGCTTCTTAAAAGCACTAATTCGTGTTTACAATTAATTATAATTTTTTCGTAGTCCCTAGCAAACCCTAATATCTTGTTCAGCGGAATGGAGACAGAAAATGCTCCACCACCTGCATTTTTTATGCCTTCAGTGGACCATCCCCAAACTCGAGCATATTTTGATTCGTTTTCATTTAAGGATAGATGAGACTTGATTGTTGTAGTTACACCTGCATTTTTAATTTTATCTATTTCAATGCCATTCAATTCGTATCGAATATCTTGAAATAGGAATAATGCTGGATTATTAATAAAATGTACATTCGATACTCTTTCTTTAGTAGTGCTATCATACACATTCACGTCCCCTTCGATATACAAACTGCTGAGCGACGGAAGCACGTACAGGTCTTGTTGATTGATAGGAATTCTTATTTCATCATTCTTGTTGAAACTTGTTACGTATGGTTTGTACGAGTGATACTCAAAACTTTCGATGCTGTTATCGTATGACATTTGTTGAGATATATTTAAGATATTCATTTTATCAAACCAATTAGCTTCAGGAAATCCTTGTTAGTTTTGGTGAGCTTTCTTTTTAAATGAAGTGGTGCGCTCTTGGGAGATGTCCTTTTAGAAATGATTTGTGAACACGATGTGGTCGGGTTTTTATTAAAATTTATCATTTTTGCTTAAAATGTAAATATAGTTGCACTTCTTCACCTCGTAAATTTATCTCTTTATTATCAGCATCCAGCAGTCTTATATTAATGGCGTTAATAGAATTTTGATTAACCGGAAAATAAATCAGATTTTTGGGAATTTCAATTATTCTATAACCAGGTGGTACGTTTGGCACAAATTCATAAATTATATGACTTGATTTTCCATTAACAAATGAACCACTAACTACATCGCATTCGATCCGCACAATGGTAGTTGATAGAATGTTTACAGGATACTCTGAATTAGTACTTATATTAGCATTTATTGTTTTCGTGCCAAAAACCTAAAATTTTACCCAGTGACTTCCCTTTGTTGAAATGAACATCTTTGGAACAAAAAATACGTGTTTTCAATGTATTGTTATTGCAGGTAAGTTTAAGTACAGTGTTCTTGATGTTGCTTTTTAAATAATCACAAATATCTTGAAGCTCGTAAGAACCTTCAGGTATTTCGATTATTTCATTATCACCATAATAAAACTTATTGTTTCGTTCATCTATATTGGGAATTGAGTTAAACGTTGAAAAATATAAAAGACCGCACTCATAGTCTCCTTGAAGTTCCAAAGTTGGGGAATAGTTTGTTGTCAAGGAAGCTCCGCTTCCAGTTATGGACACAGTGAAAGACATTTTTATACTAACACATTTATTTCTTCTTTTCATTATATAAATGCATTTTCCAATAATTTCTTAAGAATTTCAGACATAAATGACCACAGTTAGTGGTACCAAAGGCTTGATGTCTCATATAATTATAGTTTATAAGTAAAGCATGCATATATTTTACAAATTCTTATGGTGCTTTCAAATTACCAAAACTATCATAATATTCTACGTAATTGTTATGCTTAACAAAGGCTACCGAATGCGTGCCAGGATTTTTGTTGCTATCCAAATTTAGTATTCCGCATTCTATCTTTTTAGGTCTTGATGGTAACGTATCTCTCATGTAAACACCTCGGAAGGGAGGATTATACTTCGGGTCTCAACCGAAGACGATTACGTTTTACTTGCAGCATTACATGAGATGTTGCTATCTTCCTCACACCTTTAGAGCTAGAATATCCTAAAAGGACAACTTTATTTCCTGTCTCACTCCCACCCTGCACCGGCAACCCAGCGTCACTAGATGTCATTACGTGTTTTTGTGTTATCGGAATCACACCAAATTTTCGTAACGGAACAAAAATTTTGCATTTAATAAATATGGGAAAACGGAAACGTTCAAGGTCAAGAGATAGTGACTACGACAGTATTTTGCGGAAAGTAAGGAAGTTAGAATCAAAGTTAAGAAAAAGACGGCGTTTATCATCTTCGGTATCGGTGGAAAGTGAAAGTGATCTATCGTACAAACGTTATTATGACACCCATGAATATGAACAATACTCGGATTTACCAGGTAAACAACAGTTTAATCAACCTGTTATTATTTTGTAGTAAAGATATTTAGTGAAATAATATACCGTTATGGAATACCTACCTTCATTTTTAAATATTTTTGAATAAATATTACTTTACATTAAGTGTTGAGGGCATTTTATATTATAATATTGTGGTTAGCTGGGTACATTCTCTCCACGCCGTGTTAAGGTTACAATTACACTCCACTTTAACAGTGTTGAGGCAATTTACTCCACGTTAACCGTGTCGAGGTTACACTCCACTAAAACAGTGTTGAGGCATTTTACTCCATGTACAGCGTGTCGAGGCTACACTCCACTTACATAGTGTTGAGGCATTTTTCTCCACGTAAAGCGTGTCGAGGTTACACACACTCCACTTACATTGTGTTGAGGCATTTTACTCCACGTAAACCGTGTCGAGGGCTCCACTTTTGACAGTGTCGAGGTTTTCTAATCCTTGTAGATCTAAATTACTCCACGATAAACGTGTTGAGGAATACAATTTATCAAATTGTTATTTTACCTCTGTATAGGAGAATGTATCTCGGATGACGTCATCGATATCTACGACGACTCCCAGCCAGAGACAGTAGAACCAATCGCTGGGCCATCCACGCGGATAGCAGCACCTGTACCTGCAACGCAGGCAGGCCCTACGCCCGCGCCGTCGGCAACGCTTACGCCTGCGCCAGTTGCGCCGTCCGGCGCCTCGAATGACAACACAGACCACGATCAGGCAATACCTTTTGCCGATGATAGTATGCTTTCGTTGGACCCAGAGATACTGCAACTGCTCGGCGAGGATCCTTCCTTTCCAGAATAATAACGGAGAGAATTTACATAAAGACATTGTCTCTAGATGGGGTCATATCTTGGCCAATGGTTTAGCTAAAGATACTCAATTGGAATTGATGAAATTATACTTACCACCGGAGAATTGCCCTAATATGAGAGCCCCAAAACTAAATTTAGAAATTAAAGCAGCTCTTCTAGAAATAAATATTAAAAAAGATTTGTACAGTCAAAGTAAGCAAAACCAACTTGCTTGTAGCCTTGCTGCTATCGGACGAGTTTTGAATTGGGCCCTGTCACCTAATAACACAGTACCTCAGGATATTGTAAAATATTTAAATGATGCTTGCAGACTTATATGTGACAACCATTATAAAGAGTCACAGTCCAGGCGGTATGCGGCCCTAAGCACTCTTAACAGAAATATTAGAGATACTGTTAAGAATACAAATATAGACGAGCATCTTTTTGGATCCGATTTAGCTGACCATATCAAATCTTCGAAAGCTATAACCAAGACCGGTTCGGAAATCAAACAAAAGTTCCAACGTCCTACATACAGGGCCCCGACAACAATACAACCTCGGGGCGCTTTAAACTCGAGGGGGGCGCCGCCGCGCGTAGCAGCAGCGGCCGAGCCGCGGCCGACCCCCGCACCACGCCGGCCGCCGAGGGACCGCCGTCTGGAGGCGCCGCGGGGTCGCCGTCCCGCCAACAACGTGCGCCATCAGACGAGGAGACGATAGGAGAAGAACTACAGGTACCGGTCGCTGGTCGACTAGCCTATTTTCATAATAAATGGTGTAAACTCACTAACGATCATACCATTTTAGATTGGGTTCAGGGTTATAAAATCCCCTTCATCGAGGAACCTGTGCAAACAAATGAACCACAAAACAATGCATGTAACTCAAAATCGCAAATTCAAATAATTGATGAATGTATTTCAGATATGTTACGTTTTGAGTTCATATCACCTTGCACATTTTATGAAGGACAGTTTGTTTCGCCAATTTTTACAGTGCCTAAGCCGAACGGAAACCATAGATTTATATTAAACTTAAAAGAACTCAATAAATTTGTTAAAGTTGAACATTTTAAGATGGAAGATTATCGCACTGCACTTAGATTATTACATCAAAACTGTTTTATGGCAACAATAGATATTAAAGACGCCTATTTTCTAATTTCTATAAATGAGGGTGACCGAAAAAAGTTACGGTTTCGTTGGAGGTCCCAGTTATATGAATTTAACGTTCTTCCTTTCGGCCTTTGTACGGCACCGTTCGTTTTCACAAAATTACTAAGACCTGTTCTAGAATTCTTGCGTTCATCAGGTTTATTATCAGTTAATTACCTCGACGATTTTTTATGTCTCGGCAGATCGTATTTCGAATGTTTGTCAAACGTTAACACTACTAGTAGCCTTTTAGAATCCTTAGGGTTTATTATAAACACTAAAAAAAGTGTCACGATACCAAGTCAGATTTGCAAGTTCTTAGGTTTTATATTTAATAGCACAGACATGATTATCACCCTCCCCGATGACAAGAAAGAACGCATAAAAAATCGAGTAACAGAGCTCATGTCCAAAAATAAATGTACTGTAAGGTTTTTTGCTGAATTCATAGGACTTTTGACCGCCGCCTGCCCAGCCGTCAGTTACGGCTGGATGTACACCAAGCTGTTTGAGCGGGAAAAATTTTTGGCTTTAAATTATTCTGATAATTATAATAAACAAATGAAATTAGAAAAAAATCTTGAGCATGATCTTATATGGTGGAAATATAATATAGTAACGTCATTCGCTCCCATTCGTAAAAACAACGATTATTTACTGGAAATTTTTACTGATGCTTCAAACACTGGCTGGGGTGCAGCATGCGGTGATCAACGTGCAAATGGCAACTGGACCGAGTCAGAAATGGTGCTTCATATAAATATACTTGAGCTAATCGCCGCATTTTATGGCCTAAAGATTTTTACTACTGACTTACGAAACTGTAATATTTTACTCCGTATTGATAACACCACTGCCATATCTTACATAAATCGAATGGGTGGTATTCAACATCCGCATTTAAATGAACTTGCACGAAAGATCTGGCAGTGGTGTGAGCTTAAAAACATCTACGTGTTTGCATCCTACGTTAAATCCTGTGATAATGTAGTAGCAGATCTGGAGTCTCGACGGATTAATATGGACACGGAGTGGGCAATTTCAGATTATGTGTTTTCGCAAATTATCGAATCATTTGGAATAGCCGAATTCGACCTATTCGCGAGCGCCCAAAACTATAAATGTAGTAGATATGCATCATGGAAACTGGATCCGCATTCAGAAGTTATTGATGCATTTACATTTTGCTGGCGTGATATTTACTTTTACGCCTTTCCCCCGTTCTGCTTAATTACTAGAGTCCTAGAAAAAATTATCTCAGACAAAGCAACAGGTATCGTAGTGATACCTTACTGGCCATCCCAGCCTTGGTATCCCTTGTGGTCTAGGCTTGTTGTATCAGAAAAAATGTTCTTTGGTCCTGACAAATCCCTACTGTATTCTCCTTTCAGAGTTTGCCATCCACTTCACGCGAGCCTTATCCTGGTGGCAGCCAAATTATCAGGGAATCAATGATCAAGCGCGGTGTACCACAAACATCTTTAAATATAATGATGGCCTCCCTTGCAACAAATACATTAAATCAGTACAATAGTTCTATAAAATCCTGGTGGCTTTACTGTAAAGAAAATAACTTAGATGTTTATGAGGCTGACAGTTCTAAAGTAATATCATTCCTAACTATAAAATTTGAGGAAGGAGCTAGCTACAGTAGTTTAAACACCCATAGATCTGCCTTATCTTTTATTCTAGGTACGAACGTTACTGTAAATGATTATATCAATCGTTTTCTTAAGGGTGTATACAGACTTGCTCCCCCAATTCCAAAATACAATTCAACGTGGGACACAAATATAGTGTTGAATCATCTTTCCAGTATTTATCCTTACGATAATATCACATTAGTTGATTTGTCACATAAAACTTGTACTCTTTTGGCAATTGCTTCTGCTCAGAGAATGCAAACTATTAGTTTAATCAAATTGAATAACATATCAAAACAGGGTAATGCAATTTTGATGAAAATTACCGACTTAATCAAAACATCGAGGCCCAAAGCCTGTCAACCACTCATCAGATTGCCCTATATTCGCGAGAATCCCAGTATTTGTCCAGCATTGGCTGTCGAAACCTACATAGACAGAACTAGAGAATTACGACGCACTACTTCCGAAGAACATCTTTTTATTGGAGTGCGAAAACCTCATAAAAATGTTGGTTCTCAAACATTAGCACACTGGGTAAAAAAGAAATTGCAGGATAGTGGGATTGACATTTCTATTTTTGGAGCTCACAGTACTCGCTCGGCGTCTACGTCTGCCGCTCACAGAGCTGGGGTTAATCTGGAGGTGGTCCGCAAGGCCGCGAGCTGGAGCAATTCCTCAAATGTATTTCTTAAGTACTATTGCAGAGACATTGTAGACACCAGCGATAATGATTTTGTTAATGCCATATTTGGCACATAATAAATTTAAACAAATTTAATGTAAAAGTTAATTACATTTATTTCATTAACATTGTTAAGAGAACGATAATTGTAAATTTGTCCTTAAATGATTCAAGGTTTATAGTTTGGTTTATAAATTAATTACAATAATAATTTAAATATGCACACAACTTTTATTTACTTTTTATTTTTGAACATTACATTGCTCTAAACATCTGCAAGTAAAACGTAATCGTCTTCGGTTGAGACCCGAAGTATAATTAAGAATCAAACGAACTTACCTGGTGAAGTTTGATTCCAATTATGCGAGGGTCTCAACCGAAGACGATTACGTCAACCCATCCCGCCCAACCCAAAAAATAATAATAATAAAAAATAAAAAGTCGAGTAACACAAAAAATACTCTGAAATAATGACATCTAGTGACGCTGGGTTGCCGGTGCAGGGTGGGAGTGAGACAGGAAATAAAGTTGTCCTTTTAGGATATTCTAGCTCTAAAGGTGTGAGGAAGATAGCAACATCTCATGTAATGCTGCAAGTAAAACGTAATCGTCTTCGGTTGAGACCCTCGCATAATTGGAATCAAACTTCACCAGGTAAGTTCGTTTGATTCTTAAATATCACTAGCATATTTTAAAATGTCAAGATTAGTAAGCGCACGTTTAGGTAACCTTTTTATTATTTTTTTACTGTACTGTATGCAGGCAATCAAAACTAACTCTTCCAGAGGTCACGCCCAGATTGACTCGACGTATACTCAGCCTCGAAAGACAAAACCTGCGAATAATCGTGGGCACAGTGACCGGTCACTGTCTCCTAAACAAACACCTCTACACTATAGGTAACACAGACAGCCCTCTCTGTAGGGCATGTCTCACTACAGACGAAACTGCCAACCACGTAGTCCTGGAATGTGAGGCGGTTGCGTCACAACGTAATGAAATCCTTGACAACCCAAGGTCGCTCCGCGAAGCCTGTGAAAGACCCAGGAAACTTCTGCGCTTCTGGGCGGAGCTAGGCTGGTTATATCCGTAACCATCATACCCCTACGCACAAAGGACCGAATTTGAGTCTAAGTGCGGAAAAGGGAGTCCATTCTCATACTCATACTCATATTAGTTTTTTGATGGGTTTAAATATAAACCTGCTCCCTTTTTATGAGATTTGATATATAATCCTTTTCCAAGAGCTACTGCTTCCATCATTCTGTTATGTCTTTCAGATTCCTGAAGACTCTTTTGTGCCGCCTTAGAATCATTTACGGCTTTGGCTATACCCGCTGCACCTCCGGCAAGCGAACCTAATGCTGACAATCCCGCAAAAATAGGTATAAGTGGTAAAAATCCACCACACTTAGGGAGAGGAATAAAACGTGGTAAACGTATTCCTTTCTTGTTATTGAATAGCTTCTTTGCCGCTGCATAAGCATACTTTATTGCAGAGGTATGGTCTTTGGATTTTAGTGTTTTTAGTTGAGTGTGTATTTTCTTAATTCCTTTCTTAAATGATTGAATACTACTGCCTCCTCGAATTTTTGCTTTCATGGCATTTTTTACTATCCACGATGCAAGTTTTTCTCCTTTGCTCGCATCTTTTGAAGTCGATCTCCTTTTGGCCATGTTTAAAAGTTCTAAGTCTGCTTTACGTCGAGTTTCTGAATCTTTATTAATATAAGCAATATCGTGGTGCATGCAAGCTTTGTCTAATTGATTTATACCGCGTTCACCTTTTAGTATACGTTTTCGAAGTTTTGTACCGGGACCACAAAATTGGTACCCAGGTAAATGTAACTCGAACGGTAAACGATCTATTAAGTTATTTATTATACCACTGCCTTCTTTCATTGATATTAATAAAGTGTGATAAACCAGTGATCATACGATATTTATATAAAAATCTAAACCAATTCGCTTTTGTTTACCCAACTATTTTCCTTATCACTTAATCCTAACCATTTGACAAACAATTTGTTTCCTTTTTTTCTGATAACTTTTTCAATTAGGTATAGGTCTGGAAACTTAGTTTTTAATAGTTCACACCCGTAAAAAGACCCGAGAATGTTTTGATTTTGTTTATCTGCTATTTGGTATGTTATGGGATTGGTTTTATTAATTTTTACGATGCGAAATATTTCTGTAGACCAATTAGGGGTATAGCCTTTATAGAAATCTCCTTTGTATTTACTTATACGCACAAAGTCGTCTACTCTGAATTTAGATTTTTGACAAATTTTTATTTTTGTTTGTTGGGTTTTGATAATGTTAGATCGTACTAAAATTTCATTCGAATGATTTACACTGATCGGCTTGAATTTAGTAATGCGATGCACAGTGTTGTTATAATGATTTACAACGGAATCCAAATTATTTTGACACCATTGATACTGTCCGCATAAACTAAATTTTTTGTAAAGGTTTAATTTAATGGTTCTTATAACTCTTTCTACTATAGATGCTTTTTTGACAGAGTAGGTGCAATAATGGTTTATTTTGTTACTTTTCATTAACTGATTGAAAGAATCGTTATAAAACTCTTTACCTAGATCTGTTTGTACATTTTTAGGCTTTCGTTTTGATTCAGATAATATACTATGCATTGCATTGGCAACACATGTTTTAGATTTTGACTTCAAAGGCTTGATCCAAACGTATTTAGAAAAAGTATCAATCACTACCAGGACATAATTATATCCTTTATTCAGCGATAAATATTTTTGAAAGTCCATAAGATCAGCTTGCCATAAATCATCTATTCCTTTAGTCAATGTATGCCGCCGAAAGAAATTTCTTCTCGCTGCTTTGTGCAACTCATCAACTATATCTTGCTTACTCATTTTTGGATGTTTTTGCTGCTAACATAAAATCAATTTCGTTTTTTGAATAATACACTGTACTTAAATTACTCGAAGTTATTTTTTCTAAATTATTAAGATATTTTTTTATATTGCTCTGAACCGTTTTTATTTCTTCTTTTAATTTTTGAACACAGTTATCAACATATTCTTTGTTCACAGCTTCACTGTCTTGTTCAGGAATTTGTAATCCTTTTAACCTTGATGATTTTAAATCAAATTCTCCTGCGTCTGTTCGTAATAATGCATCGGTAAAGATATCAGTGAATTCAGGTTAACGTAAACGCTTATGAACATGATGACCAAATTTATCTATATTCATCGCCGTCTTATCGGCTTCTGAAGCTCAATGATACTGCTCAATTTTCCTGATGGTAGCTTTATATATTTCATTTCTTTTATAATACCAGCTTCATACAATTCTTCAATTATTGCATAAATTTCATTTCGTACCCCATTATTACCAGCTGCCCATGATGCACACAGTAGTTTTAATCTTTCCACTAACTCGTTTGGATCATTCCAGTAAACCAAATCGGTATCCTTTTAAACAGCTTTTAAAATATCAACACCTTTACCTTGTGACAGACTTTCCATACTACTTGTGTGACTTCTAGAGAACTTAAACAGTGGTTTAATTATATGCATATATTTAAACCCTTTGTTACTGTTTATGTGTTTAGATGGATCATAGTTCCGTTTATGCGCATTAGTATCCATAAGTAATAGTTTATAATTTTGTAGGTCTTCTTCTGTTATAGAATCTAAGTCTGGTGTTTTTTTATATAATAATTCTTTTAAGCCCGGAGTCTTTTTCAAGCTACGGTTTCCAATTTTTAGAATTCGATTATCATCATTAACACGGGTATTGCCAAGCAAAAGTTTTCCCTTCACATGTCTAACACCATAAGGTATATCTTTCATAGCTTCAGATGATAAAGACCAGGATAAAGAATCATTGGCAATACTTGGCGATGACTGAAGAGATTTGAAGGAGTTGTCATTAACTTCATTATTCTCTGGGGAAGACGTAGTAAGAGTTTTATTAGGTGTTTTACAAACATTATTATCAGAGGTTTCACCATCATCCATATTTTTAAAATAGGAATAATCTTCATTTGAAGTACTTGATGCTTCGCTTTCCCTGCGCTTAATTATTTTCACTAATTGTGGCTGCTCCATTTCATCGTCTATTTGACGTTGATCTCCAGTTTTACTACTCAACTCTTTAAGTGGGTTTACAATAGGTTTAAACAAAGTTTCTAGAGCCTGGTCACTGGTATTTTTTAAATCTTTTATCAGTTCTACCTTTCTTTTTACAGCAGTTGCAGATTTTACAATTTGTTCTTTCAGATTTCGCTCCATTATTCAAGATTCCACTCTGTTGGACTTCTCAAATTCAACTGATTCAAGGAAACGTATGCTGCAGCTTTATAAAAAATATATTTAATCTACTACTATGAATGTATCGAACTTCATTCTGTAACAGCCTTTGTTTCGATCACAATCCTTATCAATGACAACATAACTGTACGGCTTACTCCACACAGTTGAATACATTTCACGAAACTGAGACCAAGTCATGTCTGAGCTGGCATGTTCATCGTAAACATGTTTTAAATTAATATCGTCTTGTTTGAACAATATAATAAGGTTAGCATTGTCTCTTACTAATTGTTTCGGAATTTTAGTATATGTTTGATTAATATAAAAACAGTCAATGTTTTTATGACGACCCATTGCGAAATAATCTCGTATATTGTTCTGATTTTCACATGCAACATCGTCAAATATTATAATTGATTCAGGTAAAGCTTCATGTAGACTTAGGACTTCACTGTTCTGATTATATTTGTTATAAGATATGTCAGCAACCTTCTCTAATACTTTTTCTAAAAACAAGTGTTTAGGTTGATACAGAGACTTAGAATACACATATAAGTTACGAAAACGTGGTCCATCTTGGTGTAACAACAAACTAATTACTAGATTGGTTTTTCCACAGTTTGAAGGACCGCAAACAATGCTGCGAATTGTGTTTGGTAGTAAGTTCCCATGTCGCTTAACGTTACTCGATGATACAGGACAAATACAGTCTAATTTTAATGATTCTTTCTGTTTTAGAAATTTCATAGCAGCGTCACAAACTCGTCCACTGTAGTGCGTAAATGTCAACAAACTGACTTCTATATTTTAGAGTCATTTCATTTATGTATGATCCACGAATGGTTAAACAATATATATATATATATGATGCGTTCAACTGAATCGTTAAACAGGTTCTAGATTCCAATTCACTTTTTTTTTGTTATAATTGTTCGTTCTAATTAACTTTCTTCGAATGAGCGGACGCAGGAAGCGAATGAGAAGAAAGTGAATTAGAACGAACAATTATAACCTACTTCTGTGAACACTTACTGTGGGGGGACAAAGTTAGAGATCATTGTCATATGACGGGACGATATCGTGAAGCCGCTCATCGTCACTGTAACCTTCAATATAAACAACCAAAATTTATTCCATTTTTTTCCCATAATCTATCTGGTTACGATTGTCACCTTTTTATTAAAGAACTGGGTGAAACTCCTGGAAAAATTAACATTTGACCTAAAACGAAAGAAAAATTTATTTATTTTTATAAATTTATACCTGTAAGTGATGCGTATGTGCAGTTACGCTTTTTAGATTCTTACCACTTTTTGGGAACAAGCTTAGACAAACTAGCTAAAACTATGGAACAAGATGATTTCATTAGTTTAAGGTCTCATTTTCCAGACGATACTCAGTTTCGTTTATTAACGCGAAAGGGTGTATATCCGTATGATTATATGACTGATTGGGAATGTTATGAGAAAACATTATTACCAAAGAAAGAAAACTTTTTTAATTCAATGACTGACGAAATTATAGAGATACTTTCGTCAATAGTGATTATGAACATGCACAGACTATTTGGTCAGAGTTAAATTTAAAAAATTTAGGTGAGTATAGTGATTTGTATTTAAAAACAGATGTTCTTTTGTTAACAGACATATTTGAAAGTTTTCGCAAAATTTGTAAAAAACATTACAAACTGGATCCAGCCTTTAAGACAGTTGCGCGCGGACGCTCAACGAGAGCGAACGTTTTACGCCTGTACGTACGCACTCAGTGTAAACAAGTTTTACATCTACCCTCATGTTAAGTGATATTTGTGACAATGGCTAGTTTTGGGAGATCATTAAGTGTTGCTTCTAATCACGATGAGGACATGGAATCTACTGAACAGCATGAACATACACAGGATGTTGAATGTGAAATGAATATTGACAAGGAATCTCAAGAAAATATATTTCAAAAGCGACTGAGATCAAATAGCGCAGGAAATACACCAGAAAATGATTTTATCAGCGTACAACGAAAAGCGAAACGCAGATTGACTAATCATTCAGCAAATTTGAATAAACAACTTGAATCTGAGAGCAATACTACTGAAATTTGTGTGACATCAAAACAAGTACTACCGAAACAGATTGGCCTGGCTAAACTATTACACTCCGAGGGCATAAACAACATACTTACCATTAAATTTAAGAGTCCGTACCGAGTGTTCCTTACTTTTAAGAGCGACCAGGACGCAGAAAAAATACTCACAAATGAGAAATTTACACAATTAGAAATTCAAATGTCAAAGAACAGATAAAACAAACTACTCTTATGGTATAGTAAAGAATATTGACATGGAGATCGAGGACAAGGAGATATTAGAGTCATTTTCTTGCGATTATGAGATATGTTCCATTATGAGACTTAAAAGACAAACATTGGATGGCCAATGGATTGACAGCGAAGCTGTACGTATGACTTTCAATAGCTCCTCTCTACCGACCTATGTTTACGGGTATGGATGCCGATTTAAAGTTGAACCGTATGTTTTCCCCGTTTCACAGTGTTCCATCTGCTGAAAATTTGGTCATATAAAAAAATTTTGCCCAACTAAAAAATTAAGATGCCCAAAATGTGCACAGGAACATCATAACTGTGAAACTAGAGATTATTCGTGCATTAACTGTAAGGGTTCTCACATGGCTCTCGATAAAAACTGTCCCATGTTTTTAAAAGAAAAGAAAATCAGGAAAATCATGAGTGAAAACAATTGTACTTAAAGATAGCCCTCAACAAACATGCTGCTATAAATAGACAACCAAATGTTCATAAGATAGTAGAAATCAATTTTGAAGAAGCTAGTAATAGACAGACACAAGGCAATTCATATAGAAATATATTAGTGAATAATAATGAAAAAAATCAGGAAACTGTTACCCTTTTACCTACTAACGAAAATAGTGAGATCGAAGAAGAAACAACGAGCCAAACAATTGCAACACAACCGCCAAAAAAAAAGAACAAGAAAAAGAAACAGGCCAAAAACGACAATGAAGAAATCAATACGAATAATGTGGAATTAGAAGACCAGACACGTACTGTCCCTACAAATGAACAACAATCAAAACAAACTTCAACTAAAAGAATTATGAGTAAAATAAAAGAAGTCATAACATCGGAAAATTCGTTTGAAAGAAAAATTGGTGCTGTTTTTAAACTAATATTGGAAGAAATAACATCATTGCTAGTAACATTATTTAAAGACTCTGATATTATAAGTAAATTGTTTATGTTAATTAATTATGGATAGATTACAACACAAAATAAATGCAAACTTAAGTATCTTACAGTGGAACGCACAAAGCCTCAGGCCGAAGTCTACTGATTTTGATATACTACTAAATCAAGAAACAGTACATATTGCTATCATTAGTGAAACATGGTTGGAACCTGAATCTTACATTAACTTTAGTGGTTATAACATTTATAGAAAAGACAGAAGTGACTCTTACGGTGGAGTAGCTATAATATGTCACAAATCCCTTAAAACTTATTTGGTTCCTCTAACGGTAAGTAATCCCGGTATTGAAGCTATTCAAATTAAAATCTTAAACCATAAACTTATTAATAGTATTATATCTCTCTATTGTCCTTCATCTATACGTACAACCGTAACTGACTGGGACTGTATTTTTGCGTCACTCCCAAACAAATCTTTGATTGCCGGAGATTTCAATGGCCACCACTCTAATTGGTCAAATCGGACAGACACGCGTGGTCAAAATCTATTAGATTCATCATCTGATAAGGGATATATTTCCATAAACAATGGTGATTCGACTAGAATTAAACTTGTTAACGGAATTCTTCAAAAATCGTCACCAGATGTAACCTTTTGCTCTACTGACCTAGCTGCTTATTTTGATTGGAAGGTATCAAATGAGTGTATTGGAAGTGACCATTTGATTATTCAAATGAAATTAAAACATCAAGACTATTTACAACTAAGACCAATTAGAAATTTTGCTGTGGCGGACTGGCCAAATTACAGATTCAGTATTCAGGAAACATTATCACACCATGACATTCCTGAACAAAATATTCAGAAAAGATATGACCTTTTAACCGAACAAATTATTAATGCCGCGGATAAAAACATCCCTCTTAAGAAAATATGCAATAATCCCTGCACCAAATTCATACCAAAAGTATATTGGAACCCAGTACTCTCAGAATCAGTAGCTCAACGTCGTCTAGCTTTAAAGAAATTCAGACAAAATCCTACTCCACAGAATCTGAGTCACTTGAATTGTAAAATCTCTGAAACCCAAAAACTAATAAGAAAGGCAAAAAGAGACAGCTGGCATAGATTCTGTGATAGTGTTGATGCGTCTACTACGTTATCTGATATGTGGCGGAAAATGAGATGGATGAAAGGAAATAGGCAGACCAAGGAATATTGCTCAGACCAAGAAAAGATTAATTTATTACAATCATTAGCACCCGATTTCGTGATACCCCATACTCCTACATTTTCTTCTGTAAACGTTGTTTTGGACGCCCCTTTCAAATTACAGGAAATGGAATCATGTTTTAAAAAAAAGGATACTGCACCCGGGATCGATGGCATATCATATTCAATGATCTCTAATTTACCCATGAATGCTATAGAATTTCTGCTCTCTTTGTACAACAACATATTTGAAACAGGATTCATTCCTAGTCAATGGAGATGCATCAGAATTGTACCTATCCCTAAAAGTGGTTTTAATTCAAATGCTAAACTCCGCCCGATTGCTCTAATGTGTTGCTTATGTAAGATATTTCACTCAATGATCTCGAAAAGACTGGAATAGTGGAGTATGAGTATGAGTATGAGAATGGACTCCCTTTTCCGCACTTAGACTCAAATTCGGTCCTTTGTGCGTAGGGGTATGATGGTTACGGATATAACCAGCCTAGCTCCGCCCAGAAGCGCAGAAGTTTCCTGGGTCTTTCACAGGCTTCGCGGAGCGACCTTGGGTTGTCAAGGATTTCATTACGTTGTGACGCAACCGCCTCACATTCCAGGACTACGTGGTTGGCAGTTTCGTCTGTAGTGAGACATGCCCTACAGAGAGGGCTGTCTGTGTTACCTATAGTGTAGAGGTGTTTGTTTAGGAGACAGTGACCGGTCACTGTGCCCACGATTATTCGCAGGTTTTGTCTTTCGAGGCTGAGTATACGTCGAGTCAATCTGGGCGTGACCTCTGGAAGAGTTAGTTTTGATTGCCTGCATGCAGTACTCAGTGCCCAACGTTTGTTTTGTTGTGATAGTGTGCGGTTTCTGATCCAGGTGCGCAGTTGGGAGTATGGTAGAGGGAGAATTGGGAGTGGCCCTTCAGTGACCATGTCCGAACCTCTCCTCGCCAACTCATCTGCGGCGTCGTTGCCTAAGGATTTACTATGACCTTTTATCCACTGCAGTGTTACCTTGTTGGCTGTAGCAATCTTTTGCAGGGATAGGTAGCATTCGTAAACGAGTTTTGAGTTGCTGGTGTAGCTGTCAAGGGCTTTTAGCACTGCCATGCTGTCAGAGAGTATCCGAATGTTAAGGTCGGTAATTTCTCGTCTGGCTATGGCGTTGGCAGCTTCGTTGATAGCTACACATTCGCATTGAAAGATGGAGCTTTGTGGGCCTAGTGTCATGCTTATGTTAATGTTGAGATCTAAAGAGTGTACTCCTGCGCCTGTGCCCTTCTCAGTTTTCGAGCCGTCAGTGTAAACACGGACTTCCGCGATGCCTGAGTGGTCCTTCTCAGTCTCAAATGGTTGTATCTTGTATAGTTTTTGTGTTAAGTATTTGCTAGGAGTCCTGTCGGTTGGTGCCATCAATAGCGGCTGGTCCGTTATTGCTTGGCTCAGGATAGATGTATGGTGGCTCCTGCAATTGCCCCATAGGCCTAGGTTTTGCAGCCTGATTGCACTCATTGCCGCTTCCTGCTGAATTAGAAGGTCGAGTGGGCGCAGATCAAGCAGTATCTCCAAGGCATCTGTGGGTGTACTTTTCATGCAGCCTGTGATTGCAGAGCAAGCCAGTCTTTGAAATCGTTGTAATTTGGTTTTTGTTGTTGTTAGTGTTGTTCTTGTCCACCATACGAGAGCTCCGTAGGTTAGTGTTGGTCTGATTACCGTTGTGTAGAGCCATCTAATGATTTTCGGGGAGAGGCCCCATGTTTTACCTAGCATTTTCTTGCACTGAAAGAATGCTGTGCAAGTTCTTTCTAGTTTATGGTCCAGGTGTTTATTCCATAAAAGTTTGCTGTCAAGTATTACACCTAGATACTTAACTTCCGTTGTGAGTGAGATGTCAGTATCAAACAACCTAGGCAGCGTTAGGTTGCTGATATTTCGTTTGTGTGTAAACATTATTAGTTCCGTTTTTGCTGGGTTAACCGAGAGACCGTGGTTGCTGCACCAGGACTCTATTGTTTTGAAAGCAGTTCTCATGAGGTCACACAGTGTGCTGTCCGAACATCCTGTGGCTAAAATAGCCAAGTCATCCGCGTAACCCACGGTGTGTAGGCCGCGCCCGTTGAGCCTGCGGATGAGTTCGTCTACCACGATGTTCCATAAAAGGGGTGATAGGACGCCGCCTTGAGGACAGCCTCTGGCAACGATACCTCTGGTCATGGTGTTGACGGTAAACCGGATTGCTCTCTGTGTTAGCATGTTGTTGATAGTTTCAGCGAGTGTGGGATTAACTCCGAAGTTCACCAGCGCCTGATTTATGCTGATAAAGTTGGTTTTATCGAAGGCACCTTCAATGTCAATGAAAGCGCCTAGTGTAGATTGTTTGTTAGTCAGTCCTTCGCCTATACGTGCTACAACGCTGTGAAGGGCTGATTCTGTGGATTTGCCTTGGCTGTAGGCATGTTGTTGTGGGTGTAGTGGTCTATGTGGAATAACGTTTTCACGAATTTCACGATCGCAAAGTCTTTCCAGTGTTTTGAGTAGGAAGGAAGTTAAACTTATGGGCCGAAATGACTTGGCACTGGTGTAGTCACTTCTTCCTGGTTTTGGTATAAATATTACTTTGACTTCCCTCCAGGCTTTGGGTATGTATCTGTGGGCGATGCATGATCTAAAGATGGTAACTAAATGGTCAACCAACAGATCCGCGCTCCACCTCAACAGGCCCGGGAAGATCCCATCTATACCTGGAGATTTATACGGTAGGAAGCTGTTAATTGCCCAGAGTACTTTGTCGTGATCAACAATGGACTTTGCTGTGTCCCAGTCTGGGCCATCGGGAGTCGGTGAAACTTGAGGTTCCCACTCCATATTGTCGGAGATCGAACATCCGGGAAAGTGGGTTGACAGAAGTAGTTCACTGGTTTCTGTGTCGTTGTTAGTGTAAGTGTTGTCAGTTTTCTTTAGGCGCCCTATCGTTTGTTGGGGTGCACTTGACAGAATGCCTTTAATTTTCATTGCCTGACTGGTATTTTCGATGTTGGTACAGAAGCGTCTCCAGCAGTCTGTTCTGCGTTGGCGGATCAGGCTTTTGAAGGTTTTCTTTTTAGTATGATAGTTGACCCAGTCAGTTGGTTGTCTGGTGTTCATTGCTCTGTTGAACAGTTTCCTCACTTGCCTTCGTAGCTCTTGTAGCTCTTTGTTCCACCAGTGACCTTTAGGTCCTACCAGTGGTGTAGTAAGGGGACAAGATTGTTCATAGCTGTTCATTAGAACGTTTGTTAGTTTGTTAACATGTTGTTCGATTTCATCGATTTTAGAGTCAGTTGTTAGTTTGCTAAAGCCAGCCAGCCAGAGCCGTCTTGACCATCCGCGCAAAGGAGCAACGGTCTGTTTTGCGCGGTAGGCGTTTAGGTTCTGGCGGTGGGAGGGTCATATTTAGGTTAAAGCGTATCCACCTGTGATCCGAGCACGAGGCTTCTTTTGATAAGTGCCAGTCCAAAATCAGGTGGGATATGGCTTCTGTGGAGAGTGTTAGATCAACGATGGTTTGAGCTCTTGAGTTGACGAATGTCGGCTCCGAGCTGTTGTTAATCAGGGTTAGTTTAGTAGAGATGAGATAATTTACCAGTTCAACTCCCCGGGTGTTATTTCCTACGCTGCTCCATAGGGTGTGGTGTGCATTGGAGTCGGTGCAGATAATAAGTTCGAGCTGTTCTTTGTCACAGTACTCGACGAGCGATTTGAGTTCCGGTGTTGGGATGTCTGCGTCGCCCGGGAGATACGCTGATGCGAGCATAAAGTTAGGGTGCTGTTGGTTGGGACCTGTTAGAAACCTAACGGCTGTCAGGTCTCTGGAACAGAAGTCTGTTATTAGATGTTTCGGTATGTGCTTGGGCATATATATGCAAGTTCTCGGGTTGCTTACATTGGTGTCAAGGAGGACGTCACCTCCGATGTTGCTTAAACCGCAGATAGAGTTCTTCCTGATCCACGGCTCCTGGATCAAGGCTATGGTCGCGGTGTCTGCCTCCAGCGCTCTGCGTAGGCAAGCCGTTGCAGTCTGGCTGTGCTGGAGGTTGGTTTGGATGATTCGGAGGGGTTTACTACTCCCTGAACGGAGAGGAGTCAAGGCAGCTTTCGCTGCACTCGCTCCCCTCGACGTCCCGAAAGCAGTCCTCCTCCGATCTGCTGCACGACGGAAGAGGCTCCTCCTCCATCGGAGCTGACTGTGCTGGGGTTGTCTCCTTGGTGCTGCTGGCTGGCGGCGGGAGGTCCTCAAGAATTTTGAGATAGATATTGCCGCACAGCCAGTACATTCTGCGTTCCTGTCGGCGCAGCAAGTCGACGTCGTTTTCCGGCACTCTTATGAGGAGGTGAACGCCAGGTATGTCCAGGTCGGGTTGCCTTTCAGCTCTGACCAGGGACCAGGAATTGACGCTCACTCCCTGGTTGTGCGCTGCTAGCAGCTTGCGCAGTGTGTTGATGTCGAGCCCGTTGTCGTCAGGAACGAACAGGCCGCAGAGGTATTTTCGACGGATTTCCGCCTGTGGTCTGACCACTAGCGCCGAGCCAGCGATAGGCGACGGGATGGAGTCCACCGTGCTACGCAGCCAGGCAAGGGCAAGGTCGTCCTCGCACCACATCTTTAGGACTCCGTCGCTAAAGTGTGCCTTGCCGCGGAATGGTGGATTGAAAAACACAAATTTTTATCACCTTACACTACGGGATTTAGGAGGTCCCAATCTACACATGATTGCTTAGCTCGTTTGGTATCAAACATTCAAATTGGCTTTACAAAAAACTTAAACACCTTAGCCGTTTTCTTAGACATTGAGGGTGCTTATAACAACGTCCTCATTGAGAAAGTTATCTCTGCACTAGATGGGTTTCGGGTGGGTGGTAGAATCTGTCGTTACTTGTGGGAATTCCTTAAAGAAAGACATTTATGTATTGAAAGTGACGAGGAGCGGAATGAAGTTTATACTAGGTGGACAAGCAAGGGATTGGCGCAGGGCGATCCGATATCGCCACTTCTGTTTAACATTGTTACGGCTGAAATATGTCGAACTATTCAAGACGTGTCTGTTTGCCAGTATGCTGACGATTTTGTAGTATTTATGAGTTCGAGTAGGCTAGAAAACAGCATCCTTAAGATTCAAAATGCAACAGATCTGCTTGTTAAACTTCTCGAAAATATTGGACTGAAACTCTCGAGCTCCAAAACCAAATTATGTTTGTTTGGTAGAGTTCGGAAAATTCAAACAATTAATGTTAGTGTAAATAACACCTCGCTTGAATTAGTACCCCATATTAAGTATCTCGGTATATGGCTAGACAAGTCGTTGTTGTGGAGCAAACATATTAACGAAATTCATGAAACCGCCCAAAAATATGTAGCTCTACTTAAAATGCTTTCGGGCCCCGGATGGGGCATGCACCCCTCACATCTCCGAAGACTATATCTCACATTAGTAAGAAGTAGAATAGAGTATGGATGTTTCCTCTTTGATAGCGCTGCCAACAGTCATACATACAAATTAGATAAAATACAAAATCAGTGTCTAAGAACTGTCGGCGGATTCATCAAGTCAACTCCTATACATGTCATGGAGAGTGAGATATGCGTGCCCCCTCTTGGGATAAGAAGACAATATCTAGCATATAAATTTTGTTTAAAGGCTAAATCTTGGTCTAATAACATTACCACTAATATTCTGATGACCTTAAGTCAAGCATGCCAACAAAGATATTGGAACAAAAAAAAGAAACCACTGCTGGCTACCACTTATATTGACACACAGAATGAAAATATTTCAGCTTCTGACCCGCTGGACATGTTTAAGCTCTCCACCTGGGTATCTAATATAAGCATACGTAAGTGTATCGAGATCGAACTAGATTGTGTTAAAAAGGCAAAAAGTTGTTATAATCCAACCATGTTAAGAACTAATGTTATTGAAGAGTTACACCGTAAATATAATGGATGGCACACACTATACACTGACGGCTCTAAAACAAAAACTGGTAGTGGTGCTGCTTTTTTTGACCCTACTAATAACTGTCATAAAATATTAAAAGTTAATAGAGGTTTATCTATTATGTCGATCGAACTGATTGCTTTGTCGGAGGCACTTCATTACTGCGGAAATTTAAGAGTTAACAATATTGTTATTCTAACTGATAGCAAGAGCTCGCTTCAACATATAGCTCGATGCGCTTCTAACATTAGAGGCACACCGATAGCATATCAAATTTTGGATTCAATCCACCAAATTATCAGTGGTGGTGTGACTTTGGCAATGCAATGGATTCCTTCTCATGTTGGAATATGGGGAAACCAAATAGTAGATAGCTTGGCTGGAAGGGCAGCGAATGAGGGTTCAACTTTTTCAACAGCTTTATATTATTCAGAACCATTACCTAAATTTAAGAAATTATGTTTTGCCAAATGGAAAGAATACTTCGATGAGCGATCCCTGAGCAAAGGAATTTGGTATCGAAGTATCCAAAGCGAACCGCCTCATATCCCATGGTTTTCTGTATCAGAACTAAGTCGACGACAAATAATGATTGCACACAGGTTGCGTTCTGGACATGTTCCACTCAACAAATTTGCTTACCTCATGAGGAAGGTTAACTCTCCTCACTGTGAAATGTGTGGTACAGAGGAAGACGTACAACATATGTTGACGGAATGTGTCCGTAACGCAGCTAAAAGAGAATGGCTGTTGCGAAAGTTGAACTTAAACCGATCTGATATAGGAATTTTTCACAGCGTTTTGGCTGAACCTACTTCGGTAGCAGCCAAAATGCTATATACCATATATTATACGAAATAAATATAAGTAGATAGTTTGTCATTTTTAGTATAAGATACGATGGGATTGTCATCGTCACATATGTGTACAAAAATCCTAAATAAATTCCATTCAGAAATTAAAATAAAAAAAAAGCCTTTTAAGAGTCAGCACCGAGCGTTCGGCACGAACGGTTGACAAAGCGAATTGTTGCTGTTGTTTGTAAAAAAAAAAAAAAATGTCGGTAGCAAGTGCACTCAAATGTAATAACTGTAATCTTGTGGTAAATGAATTGCTTACTTTTGTGCAGCATAAACATGAAGTGATGAATAGTGAAAGTTTAGTGAGGATGTGTACATCAGCCTTTTCTTCGGAGGATCTAATTATGATGATGATCTAATTATGCATGGCGTCATCCTCACTGCCCACAATACCTATCTTATTGTTGTGCCCTACAGGGTCTATAATGATCTATTTTATGTATCTAATTATAACACCTGTGTAACATTATAGAATGCAATAAATATATTGAATTGAATTGAATTGATATTGTTACAGCTAAGTCGTTGCTTTTTCAATCTATTCCGACGCAAATACGTAACGTTAAACGTCGTAAACCAAAGGATGGGAAACGCGATAAAGATTTATTTGACGTTATTGAAATATTCAAGTCAATAGATCCCGAAAATATTCCCGTTTTTGTAGCTCATGATTTAAATAAACTGCCACCAATAACATTTGATCATGTAGACGTAACTAGACTATTAAAAGACATTGTGAAGCTGCAAAATGAAGTTAAAGTGATAAAAAACACATACGCAACCTCTGAGCAGTTATTGAAAACTAGGCAAGATCTTTTGAAAATAAACAACGAATGTGAATTACTGGACAACAATATTTAAAAAAATTAAGCCCAATAGCACCTAATAACTCATGCATGACTACAAACTTTCGAAGAGGTGCCTGTTTAGGTAGTTTTGATTACGACAGTGGTCCAATCGGACTTCCTCACATGACCTTGCCCGAGGACGTTTCAAAAACCGTTATCTTGGACGGTGCTACCTCTACGATCAGCTGTGATCATCCGTCTCCCTCGCTCGCGCGCCTACACCCTATCCCTGTCGCGGCGCACTCGCCTGCAGGTGAGCGCGTGGAGGCCACTATATACGAGTCTGGTTGCGATTTGTTATAATCTGTCATATATTTATGATTCGCTTTTGCGTATCTATGTACGTATGGTACGGCCAACCTTCAGAATTGAAGAGGCACTCGAAGAAGAAGAAGTATCTATGTGAACACATACACACACCCCCTCTAATCCCATCTTGGATCATACGTATAATAGCTAAGTCGGTAATAAGTTCAAGCTGTACACCCGTTTCGAGTAACATTGCATCAAAAGACAAACTAGGAGCTGTTTAATTCAATTCAAATTCAAATTCAAAGCGTTTATTTCAGACAAACAGTGGTCCATAGTAGATTAGAATTACACAAGTCAGCTTAATACAGAAAATAATAATAATAATAATGCAACAGCTAGTAAATAAATAAAAGCATTTAGGTTACGACGTGTAGCCGAACCCAGTGCTTCATAAATGAGCAATCTACTTGCCCAGCCACAACACGCAGAATATTATTGGAGCTCCCACGAACACGGCTAAGCATCGAGGCGGCTCTTTTACGGAGGATGGCGTGGAAGCCATCGGTATGAGCATCCGCGAACATGCCTGATGCGCTGCAGTACCGCGGCAGCCCCAACAACATCCTGAACGCATTATTATACTGCACGCGCAGGGCGTTGATTGTTTTCAGCGTATAGCTGACCCACAGGTTACACGCATAAAAGGACTGGCAAAAAGCCTTAAAGAATATCACCTTTACGGGTTCTGTACAGCGTGCAAACCTGCGAGCCAGCATATTGCTTCTGACAGCCAACGCCCGTCGCTCTCTCTCGATGTCCTCATTATCCGAAAGATCCTCCGTCACCCAGTGACCCAGATACTTAAAACGCGAGACCTGTTTAAGTGCAAGACCGCCTAAATAGACGGGAGGTACTGACGTGATCTTGTGCCCTTGAGACTTAAACATCAGAAGTTCACTTTTTTTCGCGTTGTATCTGAGTCCATGAGCTCCAGCATATTCCTCACAGATTTTGAGGAGTTTTTGAATGGCGCTTATCGAGGGAGCCAGCAGCACCATGTCGTCTGCGTAACTAAGATTGTTTATGAATTTTCCATCTATGGAGCAGCCAACACCAGCGCCGCTGAGTTCCTTGATTAGTCCATTCATATATTATAGGTTAAAGAGACGCGGAGAGGTTAACCCGCCCTGTCTCACTCCACACTTTAGGCTATAAATATTTGAAACCTCTCCAGCCCATCGTACCACATTTGTTTGGTTTTTGTACCAATAGTAAAAAATATCGACTATTTCACTCGGGAGACCGGTATCAGTTCTCATTTTATTCCACAATAACTCATAGGATACCAAATCGAAGGCCTTCGATAGGTCCAGGAAACAGGCATAGACTGGTGTCTTCCTGTCGGTATAATACCGGACCGTATGCTTCATACACAATATCGCAGTCTCTGTCGACAGCCCGGACCTAAATCCGAACTGTGCATCATTCAACTGTAGATGACTGTTTAATATGCGATCAAGCAGACCGTCCAGGACCTTTGCCACAGTTGTGGCCAACGAAATGGGCCTATTGACTATTGGTGCAACTACCGTCTTCATACACTCCACAGGTAAGTATGAGTGACGCACACAGAACGTAAAAAACATAGAAAGAACCCTGGGCAACTGAACACCGGCATGCTGCAGATGCTCAATACTGAGTCCATCGTGTCCTGGGGACCTTCCTCTGTTCATACGTCTGATAACAAAAGCTACTTCTTTTGCTGTGAACTTAATTGGTGATCGAGACTTGAGGGACTCAGGACCAGGCGTCCGCAGCATATAGGACCGAGGTAATGGTTCCACCTGAAAGTGATCTTTAAAAAGGGTCGCAATCTCTACTGGCTTAGTCATCCCATTCACACTCAGAGGAATAGTTGGTCTAGGGTTTAGTCTCTTAGTGCATTCCCAGAAGCTCTTAAAATTATTATTAGTATGATGTGATGCCAAAATGTCCATCTTAAGCTTTTCTTGGTTATTTTGGCACCATCTATGTTTAGATTTAAATGCACGCCGAGACTCCACCATTTTATCATAGATAGGGCCATTCGATGGTCTACCCTGCAATCTCCAAGCCTGAAAAATTTGTGTTTAGGTACAAAAATCTTGTAGGCATCATAAACCTTCTGTTGCTTCATTTCAATCTTTTCCATTAAGACTGTTACTTGCGTTTTCTCCTTAATATATTCCGCAATGTCCGTAGGCGAAGTACCCTTGTCGACATTATTTATAAACAATGGTGCCTTTAAGTCGGCTGCCTTAAACTTACAATCGGATGCGGTAACAGCCATCCCCTTCTTTCCTATAAATCTATTCCTAAATCTTTTCCTTTGAACTTCAACCCACTCGCTACTCGTTTGCAAATCTTTCCAAACTCCCGCCGTACGCGCCACTTCAGCAAACGAGCGTGTAGGTACGTCGATATTAGCTGCAGTCTTCAAGATATTGCCGGGGACCGGGGTAGGCCTCACCGTTTCCGGCGCAGCTGAAGGACGCTCGGCTTCGCTCGGGCGTTTTCGTGCCGAAACCGCGGTAGTGGCCTCCGCGCGCTCACCTGCAGGCGAGTGCGCCGCGACAGGGATAGGGTGTAGGCGCGCGAGCGAGGGAGACGGATAATCACAGCTGATCGTAGAGGTAGCACCGTCCAAGATAACGGTTTTTGAAACGTCCTCGGGCAAGGTCATGTGAGTAAGTCCGATTGGACCACTGTCGTAATCAAAACTACCTAAACAGGCACCTCTTCAAAAGTTTGTATTCATGCATGAGTTATTAGGTGCTATTGGGCTTAATTTTTTTTAAATATTGTTGTCCAGTAATTCACATTCGTTGTTTATTTTCAAAAGATCTTGCCTAGTTTTCAATAACTGCTCAGAGGTTGCGTATGTGTTTTTTATCACTTTAACTTCATTTTGCAGCTTCACAATGTCTTATAATAGTCTAGTTACGTCTACATGATCAAATGTTATTGGTGGCAGTTTATTTAAATCATGAGCTACAAAAACGGGAATATTTTCGGGATCTATTGACTTGAATATTTCAATAACGTCAAATAAATCTTTATCGCGTTTCCCATCCTTTGGTTTACGACGTTTAACGTTACGTATTTGCGTCGGAATAGATTGAAAAAGCAACGACTTAGCTGTAACAATATCAATTCAATTCAATTCAATATATTTATTGCATTCTATAATGTTACACAGGTTGGTATGCTAACGAATTTTCTCCTGCGAAAAATAAAAATAAAAAAAAAAGGTCATTAGTATGGATTGTAACCCCTCATACCATTTTCTTGCATTCCCACCTAGCTTCGGCAATGCATAATGAGCAGTTTGTTCGTCTGACCAATGATAAATATGAGCACATTTTACCTTAGCTAACCAGTATTCTATTCTTTGATTTATCTGTGATGGGTCAAAAACAGGAATGATGTTCTTATCGTAATTAACAAGACTATTTGGTTTAGTAAAGTTTTGAAGTAACTGAGCAAAATCGTGTACATTGAATTTGAAAGATATATTAATATTAGGGTTTACATTACTTGCATGCTTCCTGTAATCGTCTTGATTACTTTGTGGCGTAGCTGGTGGCGCCGATACCTCAGGAATGCTGTGACGTGATGGCGCAGCTGGTGATGACTCGAACGATATTACTGGTAACGTGACAGGTGGCACTGGAGGTGCAGGTATTTCCGTCTCTCCAGTGTTATTCCTTCGTTCCTGGAATTGATAGGTTATACCGTATCATTTTCTAGATAAAAGGATTCGTATGTACATCGAATGAATGCGGAAAAGAAGCTATAATACTAATTCAACATTTCAACGTTATAATACTACATACATAACAATCAAATTGAATTGATTGATTGTCTTGTTTCCTATAACCCACTTACAAACCACAATACATTTACAAATGCAAACCAATGCAATAATCAAAACATCGCTAAAACTTAAAATTTTCATCTATAAAAAAAATATCGCTTGGAGGTAGATCAATTTATGAATACCTACATGAAAAGATTCCACAAAATTAACTTAATTTGAAGTATAGCTATATTAATTATTTAAACTAAATTGAAGCATAACAATAAAAAATAAAAAAAAACATAATTGACCCGTTTCCCACAAAAAAATGCAATTCTCTTCGTATTTTACAATTTAACTATTGACACCATTACACACTCTTATGCAATATAATAAGACTTCTGGCTTGTTTAATTCGTCCATTGTCGTTAAAATTTGTAATTAATCATTGGAGAAAAGAAAAGAGAAAATAAGTAAGAAAAAAAAACGCCATTAGATAAGTAATATCAAAAAGAACAATCGTCTATCTTTGTATTTTATTAAATTAAAGAACGTAGGTACTGTAAATTAACAGTTATTTCATAAAAAATATCTATAAGTTACAAAAATAGTACAAAATTTTAGTCAATGATCACTGAATTGTAAATTATTGGTACTCGCCTGATTTAACGTTCCACCATTGCAAGCCAAAGGCGGAGTCTTTTCTTGAGAACCGTAGTTTTCACGACGTCGACTTCGTCGTTTGGATTTAGTCGACCTTTTCTTATGGCGCCGTCGATGATCTCGATGGCGGTTCCGCTTCTTGTGGTTGTACCTTGTTGAATCCTCAGAAGAGGTATCACTATATGTTGAGCTCGCACTTGCACTTCTACGACGACTTCTCTTACGTTTGCGGGCAGATCGCTGCTGAATTTCAGCACTGTTGCGCAAATCTGAGTTCATCCCCACTTCGGATATAAGGGATCTGATGTTTAAATAAGTAAAGTTTCGTGATAGCAACAATTCTTTTATTCACCAGGTCAACAGTTGGACAGAGTTTTTCCTTATCTTCTCTCTAGTACCGAAAAAGTGCCACAAAATGCTAAAACCCCTCGTTATAAATGATTTCCCCTACCCTACTTATTTCGTTAGAAATCTTGTCTCACTCCGCAAGTCAAATACAATACTTAATTAAATTACAATTTCCGTTACTTAAATCAATCGTGTAAATGTTACAGATAATAAATGTACTTCCTTTTAACAAAACAATTTACCCTCAGTGTATTTATAACTATCTTTAAAAAAAACTAGCTAAATATGATTTGCTTAGTATACTTCTCGCTAGTAGTATTACAATATTATCAACAATTCTTACGGTAGTGAGATAAATAAAATCACGTTAAATTTACATTATTACTAGCTGTTGCCCGCGACTTCGTCTGCGTGGTCTTTAGGGGTATGAAACCGGAGAGAGCAGACCTACTCAATATGCTCACAAAATTTCATGAGAATCGGTCAAGCCGTTTCGGAGGAGTACGGGAACGAACATTGTGACACGAGAATTTTATATATAAGATTTATTTATTGTGAAACGTGTTAGTTACAAAAGTTTTATAGTAATATTAGTACTTAAATCTAGATATAATAACAATCCACTTATCGATAACATTAAAGATGTAGTTCTTATATGAGGTAAAATCCATGTCACTGTCTATTATTTTTAAAGAATGAAGCACTTCCCCATGCTTTGGTTTCAACATTATTAAATGAAATTAAACGTTTATCATCATTTGCAGATAGCGCAACTTTATTTACACTTTGCGTAAATATTTGATGCTTTATTGATTTAAAAAGCATATTTCTTTTTCGTATGATATTTTTATACAACAGAACATTCTCATAGTCTGATATTTTTAAATCACGAACTACACATGCTTTTACCCCTTTCGCCTTTTTAGTAACTTTGTCTTGGGATTTTATGCAGTACAATTTTGATCTCAATCCAACAAAATGTGTGATAATTTTTCCACCCATCTCATCCTTAAACAAACCTGGATTTTTTAAATTTTGTTGTGGAATATTGAACATGTTGTTGGTTTCGTAATTGCTACTGTCAAAATAACTTATGAAACGTTTTTTTTATCTAAATAGAAATCCTTCGTATTTATAACATAAATAAGTGAATCCGTATCTGTATAACACAACTGTACATTTTCTTCATAAAATAGTTTAACGATATTATAGTGAAAATTATACATGTGAGATTTAGATAGTTCTAAAACCGTAAAACCAATATAAATTGGTTTATCCAGAACTAGCTGGTTCAGTTTTAATTGTATTGCAACTAAATTTTCTGTAAACACCAAAGAACTATGGAAGTAAGGGTTAGCTATTAATCTCGCCGCTTGCGATGACTTTTGTTGTATTATTGAAATCTTCCCATTGATTTACTAACTAAACATGTACCCTTTTTTCAGTATTTTCTAAAGTTTTACCAAAAACGCTATTATTCAAGAGTTTAAAAAAGTCTTGTTCAAAAGCACTCTTTGCCTTTTGACGCAATTTTGTGTTAAGTTCAATATAGCGTTTCAAATATGGGCTTTGTCTAAATGTAATAACTCGATTAATAGTACGTAATAATAATCCATGCTCCATACACTTTTTTAAATGAACATAGTGAATCACGTACTTATATTTGTTATACAAGTTTGGAATAAGCTTTTTGCTCTTACCACCTGGTGGGATGCATTTTTCAGGACAAAATGGTAAATCGTTATGTTGACAATGCAATGCAGATCAACTCCAAGTATAAAGCCCCACTCCGCATTATCATCACTACTTTGTATATCTAACAAGGCTATTTCGTGCTCATCTAAAAATCTGAAGTTTGAAAAAGGTAAGTGAATAGTGCATAAGAGTGTGTAATGGTGTCAATAGTTAAATTGTAAAATACGAAGAGAATTGCATTTTTTTGTGGAAAACGGGTCAATTATGTTTTTTTTTATTTTTTATTGTTATGCTTCAATTTAGTTTAAATAATTAATATAGCTATACTTCAAATTAAGTTAATTTTGTGGAATCTTTTCATGTAGGTATTCATAAATTGATCTACCTCCAAGCGATATTTTTTTTATAGATGAAAATTTTAAGTTTTAGCGATGTTTTGATTATTGCATTGGTTTGCATTTGTAAATGTATTGTGGTTTGTAAGTGGGTTATAGGAAACAAGACAATCAATCAATTCAATTTGATTGTTATGTATGTAGTATTATAACGTTGAAATGTTGAATTAGTATTATAGCTTCTTTTCCGCATTCATTCGATGTACATACGAATCCTTTTATCTAGAAAATGATACGGTATAACCTATCAATTCCAGGAACGAAGGAATAACACTGGAGAGACGGAAATACCTGCAACTCCAGTGCCACCTGTCACGTTACCAGTAATATCGTTCGAGTCATCACCAGCTGCGCCATCACGTCACAGCATTCCTGAGGTATCGGCGCCACCAGCTACGCCACAAAGTAATCAAGACGATTACAGGAAGCATGCAAGTAATGTAAATCCTAATGTTAATATGTCTTTCAATGTACACGATTTTGCTCAGTTACTTCAAAACTTTACTAAACCAAATAGTCATGTTAATTACGATAAGAACATCATTCCTGTTTTTGACCCATCACAGAAAAATCGAAGAATAGAATACTGGTTAGCTAAGGTAAAATGTGCTCATATTTATCATTGGTCAGACGAACAAACTGCTCATTATGCATTGCCGAAGCTAGGTGGGAATGCAAGAAAATGGTATGAGGGGTTACAATCCATACTAATGACCTTTTTTTTTTATTTTTTTTTTTGCAGGAGAAAATTCGTTAGCATACCAACCGCGTCAGGGTAAGCGGGAGGTTATGTAGGACTCTCTTGCCGGGAGGCAACGCTAGTCGCTGTCTCTCGGCAAGCATTACCATACTAAAAAAACCTGCGGTGTACACCTCAACGTATGTTGGTGATGCATGGGGACCCAATGTATGACTTCCATGCATCACCCACGTACGGCTATGCCGGGCCTCAGGCATATGGAATAAGGTGATCCAGTACACACAGGATCACCCCAAGGCTGGCAGGCTGTGCAATGCGAGCATAGGGCCCCTTGACCCTTCACTCACTAGCCTGCTAGAGGGTTGAGATGACGGAAGGCGTAATGCCTCCGCCTTCTCCCCCTCCTTCGTCTTCGGATCGGATCAGCTTGAGGATCGTCCTCCCTGACCCGCTCCGCAGCCTCCTTTTGCGACACCACGTCCTCGCAAAAGGAGACCATACCCTCCCATGCCCTCTCACTTTCCAACATAGCTCGCACTATGCTGGGAAGAGAGAGGTTATCCCCAACCACTGAGGTCAGAATACGGCGCTGCTGGACCCATGCTGAGCACACCTGAAGGGTGTGGTCAACAGTGTCCTCCGCGGCACCGCATTCGTGACACTCAGGGGTCGGCTCTCTCCTCGCTATGTGATGCAGGTACCAACCAAAGCAACCATGCCCGGTTAGGACCTGCACCAGACGGAAAGTGAGAGCCATGACGCCTTGTCATCCAGTCCTCGAGCACCGGACGGATCGCACTAATCGTGCGGTCCGCAAGGCCCCCGAAGCGACCGGACTCCAATCTCAAGAGCCCAGCGCCGCATCAGATGCCGCTGGGCGCAGGTTCTGATGCGGGCTGACTCTTCCGGGGTAGGGCGTTCACCCGTCATCCTCACCTCCCTTCTCCAGAAGTATGTCGTGGCCAGAATTTCGGCCTCGAGATCCCACGGAGGAAGACCGGCAATGAGCAGGGCCGCATCGAGGGACACGGTGTGGTATGCCCTAATGGCACGCAGCGCAAGAGTGCGCTGCGGCCTGTTGAGCAGACCCCTCGCGTCCCCACGAAGCGGATGCCAGGCTGGGGCGCCGTATAAGGCCATGCTTTTTGTGACCCCAGCATACAGCCTGCGACAGCTGATGCTGGGGCCACCGACATTAGGCAGCAGGCGACTGAGGGCTGCTGCTGTTCGGGTCAGTCGGGGCTGCAGCTGCTCAAAGTGTGCAGCGAAATTCAATTTTCCGTTGAGAGTGAGACCCAGATATTTCATCTGGGTCCCAATCCCGACGGCAACTCCGTCTACCGAGATGCTGGCTCCAGGTGGCGGGCCCTGTCGTGGGCCGTGTATGAGCAGGGCCTCGGTTTTCCCCACGGCGACTGTAAGTCCAAGGCGTCGGGTGGCGTCCACCACTGCCGAGACAGCAGCCTCGCTACGACGACACACCTCGCCGAGGCTCCCCTGAGCCACGACGAGTGTGTCGTCAGCGTAGCAAAGTAAACGGGTGCGCGGGAGAGGCCGGTTCCGGAGAACGAAGTCCACAGGGTCGGTCCTAGGACCGAACCCTGTGGGACACCGCACCGCATTGCTCTCCGCCCCAGCATCCCCCCCGCAGCCGTGTACACCACTTCTCTCTGTGCCAGGTAGTCTGTCAACAGTCTCCCAAAGTACGGAGGCACTCCATGGAACCGGAGTGCCTCGACGACGGTGGAGAAGGGGAGACTGTTGAAAGCATTGGCTATGTCGATTGACACAGCCAGCACTCTGTCACCATTTTCAAGTACCTCTTCGGCAAAAGTTTTCAGGGCCAGTATAGTATAGTTCAGTCATTGCCGAACGCTCGCGCCGAATGCTCGCGTGCGGCCGTGTTCGTGTCAAGTAGGCATAGTTGTATGGCAAAAATGTCTAAACTTGTAAAGTGTTCAACATGCAATATCGTGATCAACGAGGTCCTTGCATTTATTTGCAACAAAATAGATGTAACACTATCCGTCGTCCGTGCGCGCGTTGATGGACCGCTGGGACTCTCCGGTACTGGCGCATTGGATAACACTGCGCCGGAGTGAATCCTGAGGTACTGCACCTCGATCTTATGAAATTTAATTTGATAATAATATGTTTTAATGTTTTCAAAACTATTATTTTATTATGTACTAACTCTAGCCTTAAGTTACTCTGTTACTAACAATTATGGATCTTAATGTCCGAAATAAATGATTATTTATTCATTTATTATTTATAATGGACGAGGAAAGCCTCAGTCGGATATGTGTCAGTGCTTTTTCGGAAAGTGACATCGTAACCGCCAAGAACTTACTGTTTGACTCAATAACTACTTTAAGCCGTAAGAAGATAAGAAAACGCCAAGGAAAGACACTGAGGGACATCGACAATATTATTTGTACGCTCAAGGAAACGGATCCCGAAACAATACCTATTTTTACTGCCAGAGACCTACAAAAACTACCACCTGTATTATTCGACCATGTCGATGTCACCCGCATTCTCAAGGATATTGTGAAAATGCGCAGCGAGATAGATAGAATGGCCAACGAATATGCTACAGTGAAACAGTTAGAAACACTGAGATCAGAATTGGAAATATTGAAAAAAAAAAAAATTCTTCCTGAGAATGATGGTTATCGTAAAGTCAATATGAAACGGGGCGCTTGTCTGTTGAGTAGCTTTGAATACAATAGTAGACCAATGGGATTGCCTCATACGCCGTTTGCTGATAACGAAAACCGATCGCAATCATCGATGCCACAAATTAATGAACAAAGTAACAAGTTGCCAGCGGAGGGTAGTGCCATAACAAGTCTCCAAACACAGGAGAACGTTTCACCCGCTGTTGATTTGACCTTATCGGCTGCCAGCGAGTGTGCCGAGTTCAAACGAACTACGACGATCGGCGCGCGGGAGATGACTCAGAGCTCGTCGCAGGTGCTGTCGCCGAGACACACTGCCGCCTCGCCCGATCCGCAGTGCGAATTAAATACGCAAGGAAAATCGTTTTTGGACGTGACTCGAGGGGGTGATTGGAAATCTCAGAACCCTGATGAAAACTGGATCCTGGTACAAAAAAAGAGGTTACGTAATCGCTTCATCGGAAACCGTGGGAAAGCGATAATTGATACGGATTCAAAATTCAAAGCGGCCGATGTAAAGGCACCCATCAATATTTATAATTTTTCTAAGGAGGTGACCGAAATTGACATAGTAAACTATATAACAAAACAAGTCTGATATTACAGTTACTTTGGAGAAAATGCCAATGAAATTAAATAAGGATTACACTGCTTATAAAGTTTATATTCCAAAATATAAACTGGACACATTTCTTCAGGATGACTTCTGGCCAGTCGGGATTGCTTATCGCCGCTTTGTGAACTTTAGACAAAGGTCAAGCTGAGGAAACCTAGACAAAACAAAATGAATAACGACAACACTACGAAAATTGCAAGTTTTAACTGCAAAAATATTTATCGTTCTGTCGAGTGCGTTAGAAAGCTGTGTTACAAAGTTGATGTAATAGCACTTCAGGAAACGTGGCTTTTACCTGACGATATCCCATACTTAGGCACCATTCATAGTGACTTTTCATTCACGGGTAAATCAGCGGTAGACACCTCAGCGGGAGTTCTCAGAGGTAGGCCGTATAGGGGTTTGGCCTTGCTATGGAAACGATCTTCATTTCCGTGTGTATCGGTGATATCGTGCAAAAGTGTTCGGCTCGCAGCTATTAAGACAGTACATAACAATTGCTCGATGTTAATCATATCAGTGTATATGCCCACTTGCTCTGTGGATAATCTAATTGAATTTACAGAGTGCCTCAGTGAGATTCACGCGATAATTGAAAGCAATAGTGTTGAAAGAGTGTTAGTGTTAGGAGACTTTAACGCGCACCCAGGTGAGTTTTTTGCGAATGAACTGTTGAATTTTTGTGATGATCAATCATGGTCGTGCATCGACATGGAACTGTTACCCTCGGATACATACACGTTTGTTAGTGAGGCTCATGGTTGCCGTCGATAGCTTGACCATTGTGTAGTAACAAAGGCCGCGCGATGTATAGTGACGAGTGCTTCAGTGTTATATGACGTTTATTGGTCTGACCATATGCCACTCATAGTTGAATGTAATTTAAATTTTATAAAACCTGTAATTCTTAACCAAAATGCCATGAGTAACAGAGTAGTTTGGGGTGAAAGAGATAGGCACCAAATAAACAAGTTTTTCGAATATTGCCACTCAAACCTACGGTGCTTGGATTTCCCTATTGAGTTTTGTGATTGTGATAGCAAGATCTACTATAGTGTAAACCATAGATTATTATTAGATAAAATGTATAAAAATATTGTAGACATTTTGACACAGGCTGCTGTCTTAAGTTTTAACAGAAAGAAGAAATATAAACAAGTTGTAGGTTGGAACAAATATGTCAGTGGTGCTCACAGGGAGGCAAGGCGTTGTTATGAAATGTGGTTATTACATGACAAACTCAATAATGGAAATATTTTCAAAAACATGTGTGAATCTAGACGCAATTTTAAATCTAAATTAAAATCTTGTCAAAATAATCAAAAACAGTTATAAATGGACATGATTGCTCAGCATCACTTAAATAATAATTTTTCTAAATTTTGGAAGTGCACAAATAAACTTAACCCCAAGATAAGCCTCCCTGCGAGTGTGGCTGGTGTCTGTGAACCGCGACATATTGCTAATGTGTTTTGGCGTCACTTCCAGGTAGCTTCTCCCCTGGCAGATGCATCTCCGATGCTCGATGCTGAGGACAGTGTCCGAGAACAAAGCGTTCTGTTCTCTGCCAAGGATGTGGCACGTGTGATTAGAAAACTGTCGAGAGGAAGGTCTCCTGGACATGATGGCTTGAGCATCGAGCATTTGAAGTATGCGGGTGTGCATTTGCCAAGGGTGTTATCTATGTTTTTTAATCTTTGTATGAAACACTGTTATCTGCCAGATGATTTAATGTATACGATTGTTGAACCGATAATAAAGAATAAGACCGGAGATGTATCTGACCTGTCGAACTATAGGCCTATTTCGTTGGCTACAATTATAGCTAAGGTGCTGGACAGTTTGCTAAATAACCAATTGAATCGGCACCTTGATCTCCACGACGCTCAATTTGGGTTTAGGCCGCGTTTGTCAACAGAGAGCGCCATTCTTTGTCTCAAGCAGACCGTCCAGTACTATACAGCCAGAAAAACGCCTGTTTACGCTTGCTATTTGAACCTATCAAAGGCATTCGATTTGGTATCATATAACGTACTGTGGGAAAAGCTTAGTAACGAGACAAACTTACCTTCTGAGATTGTGTCAATATTTAGGTATTGGTACAACAAACAAAAAAACAGTGTTAAGTGGGCTGGTGCGCTCTCGGATGTGTACAGGTTGGAGTGCGGGGTAAGGCAGGGGGGGTTGAGCTCGCCAAGCCTCTTCAATCTGTACATGAACCGGCTGATCGGTGAGCTCAGCGGCACCAAGGTCGGGTGTCATGTCGATGGCGTATGTATTAATAATATTAGTTATGCTGATGACATGGTTCTGCTGGCCCCATCAATTAGAGCTATGCGTGAACTGTTGAACATATGCGAAAAGTATGCGATAGCCCATGGACTCAAATATAACGTATCTAAAAGTCAGTTTATGGTTTTCAAAGCTGGGACTAAAACATACTCATCAGTTCCCCGCTTAACTCATCATTTAAATACCTTGGCCACTGGGTAACAGAAGATCTACATGACAATGTGGATATAGAGAGGGAGCGCAGGGCGCTGTCAGTGCGTTGTAATATGTTGGCACGTCGGTTTGCACGTTGTAACGACAAGGTGAAAATCACGCTTTTTAAAGCGTACTGCCAGTCTCTTTACACGTGCAGCCTAAAAACAAAAGGTTTGCGCGGAGGGCGGGGTCGCGTCCGAGGCATCGACGCGTCGCAGACTTGAGTCAGCGCAGCTTGGAAGCAGGTGACAGCCTCGTCGATGGTGTGTCCGGGGTCCGAGGGGTAGCTCCAGTCCTGGACTAGAGCCGCCTCCTCGGCCGCTTCCCTATCAAGCCCGGTAAGGGCCCAGCGTGGGGACCAACGGCGAGAAGCCTGGACCGGCGGAGTTTGGGAGGAGACAGACTCAAAACGGATGTAAGTATGATCCGAGAGTTTCTCCTCCTCCTCGAGGACCCTCCAATCCCCGAGCCTACGTGCGAGGGCAGGGGTAGCGAACGTTAAGTCCACCACAGATCCCTCCTGTCGGCGCACGCAGGTCAGTGCATTCCCCCGGTTTAGGAGGACCAAACCTTGTTCAGAGGCCCATTGCTCGAGGATGCCCCCGCGAGCATTCGGAGTTGGGCATCCCCAGGCTGGCGATTTGGCATTCAGGTCGCCCAGTAGTACGACCTGAAGGGGTGACAATCTGCCGACTACAGGACCCAGGGTCTCTAGAAAGGCCTCAAATTGTGGGAGAGGCAGGTTTGGGGAGAAGTAGACCCCGACAAAAGCAATGCCTCTCCATCTGGCCGCAACAAATCCCTGACCTCTCTCCAGGGTTATTAGGGGGGAGGATTGGGGGCCCGGTTGTGTGGCGATGGCCACGATCGCGTCTATAGATCCAGCCCAGTTGGGAGGGACATAGTACGGCCGTGCCGCGACTGCTAAGTCAATGTTCCACGCTACCAGGTTTGCCACGAACAAATCCTGGGCCCTGGTAGCGTGGTTGATGTTAGCCTGGAGGAGAGAGATGGGGGACCTACTTTGCATTGCTGTCTACCACCTGCATCTCTTCCTCCGGCTGCCTGGATTGGCTGTCGTTCTGTGTCCAAGTGATCGGGATCTGGACGATCATGGCCTTCCCCCTAACCTGGGGGGGTCTGCAAGATTTCCCCCCCATGATGTGGTCAGCCGCTCTGCCAGAGTCCGCGCAGACTGCGCATCTTGGCTTTGCGGAGCAGGCTGTTGATTTGTGGTCAGGTCGCCCACACCTGAAGCACAATTTGTTCCTGACCTTTGTTGCGGGGCACATCTGTTTAGCGTGTCCCAGACTCATACATTTGAAGCACCGCAGAGGCCGTGCTTCGAGGAGCGTGGTTTTGGCCGATGACCAGAACCAGTAGGCGGCCAGTGACAAGCACTTTGGCCGCAGCAACCGGGCAGGAGGCAATGGCCGCACCCACACCTCTCGGTCCAGGGCGGATTTCTTCAACCCGAATTGAGTCCGGAGAACACCCACATTTGGCCGCCATGGCCGCCGCGACTTCAGCGCTGGACACAGAGTCATCCAACTCGGTGACCCTGACGTCCGCGCGCTTCATGGGGCGGGCCACGCTGGCCACACCGTCCAGAACCTCCCTCATTCTTGCCGCCAGTTTGTCGGCTTTCTCGCTGTGCTCAGGGCCGCTGACCTCAAGCATCCTTGCACCCGTAGCGGTTTTGCTACACCTAACGCCCTCAAGTCCTAGGTCCGGGAGGGACAGAACTTCCTTTGCCTTTTTGAGGGCCTCGGTGTAGCTGATCCCTCTGTCAATCGCTTCAGGCTGCAGCGAGAGAACGACTGCAGAGGATCGAAGGGGGGTCAAGGAAGGTCCCTTGGGCTTGGGTTTAGGCCCCTAGGACGGCACATTCTTGGAGGGGTGACGAGGCTGTTTCCCCTTCTTGGGCCGTTTCCGCTTACGGCGGGTGACCTGGACCCAGTTGTCCTCGTTCGAGACAGGTGGTGGTACTGGGTCCTTCTGGATCTGGCTGGCGATTGCCTGATCTGCGGTGGGGCCGGCTGCTGTGGCCAGCCGAGTTCGCGGTGCGGTTGCCCTTGTCGCTGATTTAGGCTGCGGCCTGGCAGGTTTCTGCATGGCCGCAACAGCAGCAAAGGTTTCGGGAACCCTTGAAGGGCCGGGCACAGGTAATGGGTTGGGAATTCGCTGCGTCTTGGCTGTTTTCGCCTTCTTGGCTTTGCCTACCGCTCCGGATGTGCTCGGCATAGAAGCCGCCGTGCTGGGAGGGTTTGGGGCGGGGGCCAAGTTGGCACGATCCGACCTGAGAGGTGGACGCGGTGCTGGAAGTGGGTTGAGACGGTCAAGCCGTCCCTCGAGGCATGCAAATCGACTCTCGAGGCGGGAGTCGATAAGCGCCGCGATATACTGCAAGAGCGTCTCTTTCCCATGGGGATCCATGGTGGTCAGGTCCAGGGGGGGAGCAGGCACAACGCAGGATGCTCTCTCAGAGAATTCCCTCCGGAGGCTGCGGACCTCAGTTTTGAGGTTGGCGACCTCCTCTCTGAGATTCCTGTTTGCGGCTGCGATGCGCCTATGCTCTTCATTCATAGACCTGGTCGACATTTCGCCGATCAGGTCTTTCAGTGTTTTGGTCGCATCATTCAGGGCCTTCTGCATGCGGCCTTGCAGGTTGCCGGACTTGGACTTGACCGTCGAGACAGCGCCCAGGCACTGCTGGGCCATCTGCCTCATTTCCGCCATGTCCAGCCGGCTAAGGTCTTCTGGCAATTCTGGGCATTTCAGTGGTTCGGAGTCAGTAGGCTCAACGAAAAGAGTGGGGGACTTCGTCCTCCGCTCAAGGGCGCGATTGAAGCCCTCTTCGTAGGTCTCCTCCTCCCTGTCCCTCAGAAACTGTCTAGCAGTGGACGACACAGATTTGACGCCCCTGCTCCTTCCTCTAGCTGCTGAGCTGATTTTCCGAGACTGAGAGCCTTCACCCTCCGACTCGGAAAACCCGCCCCACGCAAACAATGACTCTTCCGATTCTCGACGGCTGTCTGGAAGGCGTTGCCTGGGGCTCCGAGAGCGCTTGCGGCTCTGAGAGCGACTGCGGTCGCCTTCCGATGCGGTGTTGTAGCCTGACTGGCGAAAGCTACCTGCTTCGTTGGCTAAATTCTCGACCGAATTGGCCTTGGAGCCAGTTTCGGTCCTGCTTCTCTTCGCCGAATTCATCAACTCTGCTGGTTCGGCTGTAGACGTTTGAGCGCCTCGTGCTCGGGGTTTGGTCGAAAATTTCAAGCTTAAGGAGTCCATATTTTATTCTTAGCCTCTAATGCGTCTTCATCCGGCGGGGTCTCCACCCTCCAAGGAGCCCACAATGGGGAGCCGCAGCCCAGAGCTGCCCGCCAGACATTGAGGGGATTCCACCCATACTCTCAGAGTGGAACTGCCGAACGGGATCTTTGGCGCAGACGGTTAGGGCAAGGTTGGCACTAGTCGACCAAAACTAGCGCTTCACCGAGCCCGCCGCTGGCCCTGTCCCCCGAACCCCCCTCTAACCTAGGGCGAAGGTTAAGCCGTTCGCCCAAAGCCGATTGATCCTGATGCGGCTACACCAGGACCGCCCGTGTTACCAGAATTAGGGGCCAAAGGAGTGTGTTGCCTTTGTATGTTTCCTTCCTCGCAGTCTGGGAAAATACCCTGACGACTCCCGGCCTGCCCCGGAGGGCAGGTAACGGTATGCGTGGGTTTTTTATTGAGGTAGTCCTTCCTCGCAGCCCGGGCAGATGCCCCGACGGCCCCCGGCCCCTCCGTTGGGGTAACGAGTTGCCCGACGACCCGCCAGTCAGCGGCGGCTGACTAAAGGCGGGCACTGCCGCGCGTGGTAGTTTTTATAGAGGCTTCCGCCTCGCGGCCCAGCTAAACTGGAACCCCGGTCCGCCCTGAAAAGAGCAGATTACGGTGTGCTTCGTGAAAATATCTTTGCGCCGCTATGCTAGCGACACTTGCAGAGTTTAGCCGTTGGCTACCAATCCCCGAAGGAAATTACTAACCGCCGTTGCCCGGGATGCACCAGGACAGGATGCTATTTCTTACATCCGATCGTAACCGGATGTAACCAATAACACCCCGTCGCTCTAGGAGGTGACTCCGCTGCATAACCCTTTTTTGTTATAGGGGGAAACTGCTCTGCAGTAAAAACCCCCGGGTCACCTCTCGCGCAGATGTCCCATTAGAACCCATAGGGGTCACCACCCCATGAGCCCCGATGGCAGCGCTTGACCGTCAAGACGGCAACCCGCTCGGTTCCAGTATCGGGGAAGCATCACGCGCCGTCACCCCTGGACACCTGGGAGACTTTGGACCTCTGCGTCCGGCCGCCGAAATCGGCTGCTCCCGTGGCATGATCCTCGTCTTTCTCAGCGCTATCGAGGATTGCTCTCTGGCGATCTTCGGTCGCGGACACGATGACGTGCCCAGGCGATGGTCTGCCTGGCGACCGGCCGCCGCACATAGGCAGCAGCTATACGCGGCCGCGCAACTGGCGGCCTTGTGGCCGGGCTGGCCGCATCGGATACAGATATTACTCCGATCCTCCGCAGCCTTGCAGACGGCCCGGCCGTGGCTCTCGCCTAGGCAGCGCGAACAGCGCAGTGCCCTGGGCGGCAGCAGCTGGACCCTTACAGAGAGCCAGCCGATACGAACGCGTTTCGTTTTGGCCAGTGTTTTGGCCGCCTGGACGGGGCAGCGGACGACTGTGGAGCCGCCCGATCCTCCTACTCCCATCCGGCCTACTTTAATGTGGGCTTTTTCGCAGCCACCCTGTTGCGCTATGGCCTCCGCTATGTCATCAGCGGTGGTGCACTCCTCCAGACCCATCAAGCGCAAGTCCGCGCTCTTGACGGGGTGACTCACAGAGACCGCACCAGGCGGAAACACAGAGATAAGGGCGGCCGCAAGTATGTCAGCCTTCTCGCCGGCCTCCCCGGGCGAGCTATCCTTGACAGCCCTAACCTCAAGGATGCTGTTGCCCGTCATCCGGGAGGGCCGGAGTTTCATTCGGTCGACGAGGGCTGTTTCTTGAGTCCAGTTTGGACCAAGGTCTTTTCGGGCGTCCCGGAAAAACACCGCAAGACTTTTGCCCGCTGATTTGGCTTCCGAGGTCAGCTCCAAGACGACCGCAGCCGACCTGGGAGGGCGGAGCCTAGGGGGCTTTTTCTTCGCCTTGGGGGCGGAATTACTCTCCTGGGCCTGTGCGGGCTTCCTCGGTCCGGGTTTGGTTTTGCCGGGTTTAGCCTGGGCGGAGGCGGTGTTTCCTTGGGCGGGCGGGGCAACTGGGGTTTTCCCCTTCTTTTCCTTTCTCCCGCGGACCACCTCAGACCAGGTGGAGGTACCTGGTTGGGCGGGGTCGTCAATCCGGGCCGTGGTCAGGGTGGGTGCCGGTTCGGAGGTCTTAGACCCCTTCCCCACTCCCTTCCCCTTCCACGGTTTGGCCGGAGCGCCATTTGGGCCGATCCTAGGAACCGGCGCGGCAGGCGCTTTCATGGCAATGTCAGCCCTAAGAGGCGGTCTCAGATGAGGTGCTGGCGGGAGGCGGGCCTTAAAATCCTCGAGTCTGGCCTCGAGTCTAGCACCCAGCGCGTCGCCGACTTGGCGGAGTATGCGGTCGGAGATGGCCTCTAGATCCGCGTTTGCGACTTGAGCCGATGGTTCGACAGTCGTCTCCATTAGTCGCGATGGTTGCGACTCGGTCTGGGTCTCGATGGAGACTCCTGGACTCTTGTGCGTTTCCAGCCTGCGCTTCGGAGGGCGCGAGAGTTGGGCCACATCCGTGCGCAATTTTTCCATGTCCTTGACGAAGCGTTCGTTTTGAGCCCGCACCAAGGACACCTCTTTTTGGAGGGTCGCGTTGAGCTTTAAGGTGGCTGTTGACAGGCGTCTCAGCTTTGACACCTCCTTCTCTTGGCTCTCAGTCGCTGCCAAACGGCCACAGAGTTCCTCTACCGTGCTTGAGATCGACTCGGCTATGCTCTTAATGGCCATCCTGACTCGAGGCCGTAGGTCTACGCTAGAGGAGGCGCCGATTTTAAAAATCTTTTCAACGTCCTCCTGGGCTTGGTTGGCCAAGCGGTCAGCCACGACATCGTGTGGGCTGTCCGGCTGGGCTTCGTCTTCGCTAATTGGTTCGACGACCAGCTGGTGTTCTGCTGAGTCGTCGATTGAGTCACGTCTTCCGCTTGGGTGTGGTCGAGACGGACCAGGTTGCGGACTGGATGTAGCCTGCCTAGGGGCAGGGTTGTTTCGTGTATGGGGCCTGTCTGAGACCGCCTCTGCCAGTGGTCAGTTTTGCCACTTTGGCAAGGCCAAACAAGTCCCCGTCGTCGTCGTTTCCCGATAAATCGCGCCTAAGCACGTTTGAGCCACTTGTGGTTCTTTCCACTCGCTCGTGCGAGGTACTGTCTACTCGATGAGTGCCGCGACTAGAAGCTGCAGCACTATCCACGTCCGTACGGACCCTATCGTCCACTTCCCCCCCCGAATCCCCAATGTTTTTCCTAAAATCCATTTGATTACCACGAGACCAGGTGAAATACGAGGTCCATCCGGCCAGAGAACCTGGAATACTCCTGTGTAATCCTCCTCTGTAACCCTAGATACTCCTGAGAGGTCGAGCTCCCCCCAGGGTGGCTGCTAGCCGGTTGATCCCACTAAGCCAACCACTCCGCTTTGCTCCGCGCAAGGTCAGAGACCCCGTCGCCGCGCGAGGCCCCGTAGGGCGCCCCAACGACGGGAATTGAAGGATTTTTAGGAACATTTGGGATCTAGGGCTGAAGGGGCACAGTGCGGTGATGAGTCCTGGGATGCTAAGCGACCGCGACAGTGTCGACAAGGGAGGGGCAGAACCTCTAAAACCATGTCAACACCGAAGAAGCCGCGCACATCCCATTTCCCACACCGAACTCCGCCGCAACAGACCCAGCCCCCAAACACTCTCTTTGGGGTTTACTCCCCGCAGCCCTGGCAAGCAGGGCCCCCGCCCTGCCCTGAAAAGGGCAGAACGGTATGGTGCAAGGAAATCGACCGGTATGTAACCCTACCAGTCATACGCCCTGGAGCCTCCTTGCAGACTCCAGAACTAGGGAAAAGTTTTATTGAGTTTACCATCCTCGCGGCCCCGAAAGGCCCCCGGCCCCGATTGGGGTTACGGTGTACAGGGGTTTTTTAGAGAGGTTTTCCTTCCTCGCGGTCCGGACAAAAGCCCCGCAACCCCCGGCCCATCCGTGAGGGCGGGTTACGGTAAGCCTGGGTTTTTTATTGAGGTTTTCCTTCCTCTCGGCCCGGACGAAGTGCCCCCGACAGCCCTCGGCCCCCACGGGGTAACGAGTTGCCCGGCGACCCGCCAGTCAGTGACGGCTGACTATGGTCGGGCTGAGCCGCGCGTGGTAGTTTTTAAAGAGGGTTCCACCTCGCAGTCCAGGTAAACTGGACCGCCGTCCCGCCGGTAGCCCGTTGCGGATTACGGTGTGCTTCGTGAACACATCCTTGCGCCGCTATGCTAGTCATAGCAGCACAAGGAGCGACACTGGCAGAGTTTAGCCGTCGGCTAGCAATCCCCGAAGGAAATTACTAACCGCCGTTGCCCGGGATGCACCAGGACAGGATGCTATTTCTTACATCCGATCGTAACCGGATGTAACCAATAACATCCCGTCGCTCTAGGAGGTGACTCCGCTGCATAACCCCATACTAATGACCTGGCCTGAGTGGCAGGAGAGGCTAACAAGGGCCTTTCCATCCGAAAGTAATTATGGTGCATTGTTGACCGATATGCTTGACCGACGTATGAGGGTAGGAGAGTCTATAGACGAATACTACTATGACAAAATGATACTTCTAAACGCTTGTGATATAAGTAAGAAAAGGGCAGTCGATTGCCTCATTCATGGCATAGACGATATAATGATAAGGGCAAGTGCATCCTCGGCGCGTTTTCAAGATCCTGAGGATCTTAAAATTCATGAAAGATTTGTGTAGAGAAACAAATGTTAAATTTAGGCCTAAGATAGTTCCAGCCACTTCCAATGACAACAAATCTGGATTTCGAGGTGTATCTAATCCCAACCGTCATTTAAATGATTTGATATGTTATAATTGTAAAGAAAAGGGCCACATTTCATCCAAGTGCCCGAAGCCAATAACAAAGTGCAATAATTGTAATCGTATAGGACACAATAGCACTGAATGTCGGCAATGTAGTAACAATAACAATAGTAATACTGAAAAACGAACATTTTTTACGGAAATTACTAAATCAGATGCAAAGTATTATCAAACGGTTATTATTAATAAAACTATTAGCGCCGATGCTTTTGTTGACTTTGGAAGTGACTGCACACTGATACGTAAAGATTTCGCAGAAAAATATTCATTAACAATAAACACAGATAATTTACCCAAACGAAACATTTAAATGGGACCATGTGCACTATTGAATACTGTTAACTACAGTTTGTTTTTTTTATGTGTTGGTCTATCCCTACGGTGCCGCACGCACTCACACACATGCATCTTCCTAATAGTTAAAAGTTATTTTGCGAACCCCGTGAGTCGATATCGAGACGTTCTCCTGACACCTGTACAAGACTGACCGAGCGCTTTCTCCACGTGTTTCTTTTGGGAGCTCCCTATAGACTGTCGCAGTGTATTGTGCCCTGTGAAGTGTTAACCTGGACCCTGAAATTTGTACCGGCAAGTACCTAGATATAAGTGCTCAGACCTGACCCCTTTGACCACCCTTTTTTCAATCTGTATTAGCCCCACGTGTTAATCCACTGCCGATCTTTCAAACATTCTGGTAGCAGAGCATAGTTTTTGTTAGGACCCTAAATTGATATTTAAATTAAATACGTAATTTGCTTATTTAAGATTAATTTCCTCCCTTAGATTTGAATAAAAACGTCTCATCGTAGTACCTAACCTTGTTGTTAAACCCTATAAAATAAAATAGCCTGTTGAATAATTTCATAAAACATTCCTAAATAATTATTCGTTTATAACGTAATTTACCTATCGAGTGCATCGAGTCGTGCGGCCGCATTGGAATGCTATTGTTTCCGCCCTTACCTATCACTGCATGTGCGAGTTGTTTACGAGTAACATAATTACCTACTGGCTGCATCTGTACCGTCCCCTACTATTTGTTCCTTACGCATCCTATTGAAACCTATAGTGAGTTTAGTTACCTACATTGTTTGTCGTGATTTAAAGTGAATAAAATGTCTGATACTGAGGCTGCCAACGAGACTATTAGGGCCGTACTTTACACGGATACGGCAGAATATCGTGAAGCTATAGGCCAAGTCCGTTTTATTGGTGAATGGGTTAGTGATTCCCACCAAGTCCTTGAGACATTTTCCCTTACTCGAATGCGTGCTCGTCTTTCAGACCTTTTACTTATGTACGATAAGTTTACAGCCGCTTGTTCTAAGCTCCTAGGTAATCTCGATCCGACAATTTATGAACAAGAATGTGTGCACGTTAAGAACGAGATGCGCGTAGTAAGGGACAAAGTCGACGATTTAAAAATTAAATTAGAGGAAATACGTCCTCACCACCTTGAGACCTCCCGTGCCAGTACTCCTTTTAAAGATAACAAATCATTTAGTGTTGACACCCCAGCTAGTAAATTACCTGATCTACCTATACCCAAGTTTGATGGTCGTCCTGATAGTTGGATCAGTTTCATGGATCAGTTTGACAGTGTTGTGGATAACCAACCTAGCTTGACCCCTACCTTAAAATTACATTACCTAGTAGGTGCCTTATCGGATGAACCCCGTCGACTGATCCAACACCTAAAAATTGAAGCAGGTAATTATACAATGGCCCGTGACCTTTTGAAACGTAGATATCATAACCTCCGTGTTTTAGCAGATACGCACATTGCACAAATAATGATGCTCCCTAATATAACACCTAAACTGGCCGGTTTACGCGTGTCGTTCCTCAACCCACTTCTTTCGACTTATCGGTGCTTAGAGAGACTGGACCTGCCCGTTAAGCATTGGTCATACCTACTAGTGCATTTATGCCTTACGAAATTACCTTCCGATTCCGAGTTAAAGTCGAGATTTGAACGTCGTTTCGGTGATGACCCTAATCGACTCCCTACCTTTGATCATCTTATTACTTTTCTTGAGGATGAATGTCGACATCACGACAATGTAGGTAGTGCCTCTGTCGTTGACACCACTACCCCTCCTACCATGAGCTCACCGCGGTTTCCTAAATCTAACGCGCGTTCCCCGCCTCCTCCTAGAGCATTTGTAACGTTCGCGACCTCACCTAAATGTCACTTGTGTAATAGTACCTCCCATTACATACGCGAATGTCCCGAATTTGCCCGTCTTCCTACGCGTCAACGCGTCGTGGTGAAAGAAGCTCGATTATGTTTTCGATGCCTAGATAAACATATCATATCTCAATGCAAGCGAGAATATCGTTGTCGTACGTGTCGTCGCTCGAGTCACCACACCTTATTGTGTTATGATGATGCCTCTCCCGTGAATTTTGATCGTGAGCGATCATATCAAGACCTTCCGCAACAAGCACCCTTGCGACGTCTGACTGATCTTCACCACCCCGTGACACCCACAAATCATCACCGCCGCGTCTGGGCGGGCGATCCCCCCCTGTATCTAGCGGCGACCGTGATTTTCACCCACCTTCGCAAGGCCAGAGATCCCAGGATGCACGTTCATTCCGTCCTAAGTATAATGAATCCTCACGATCTTGACTAGACAGCCCGCCCAAAACCCCCGCTTCTATATGTGTACCACGCAATTCCCTTGTTCTTTTGCCTACTGCTCTGATTCATGTTAAAGGCTCATCTGGATATTATGTAGAAGCACGTGCCTTATATGACACTGGGGCTCAGGGCTGCCTTCTTACTACTGAGCTTGTAGTCGACCGAATGAACTTACCTATCACCCCTTCCCTAGTGCCTGTACGTGGCATAGGTAATATTCAAGCGGTCCATTCCCATGGTACTGTACTTTTCTCATTTAAACCTGTAAATTCTACCTCCCCTGAGATATCGACTATCGCAATGGTTGTCGACGTGATTGCTGGTACTCTCCCTGAAGTAGATTTACCTAAAGGTGTTGTTTCCAGTACCAAAAACCTACTACTTGCTGATCCCTTGTTTTACAAGCCCGGTACTATTTGTGTACTCCTAGGAGCTGACGTCATTGGTCACCTCTTGAAACCCGAGTCGTTTGTGTTCCCTGATGGTTTAACTGCCATCTCAACTATTTTTGGTTACGTCCTGTCTGGTCCTATCTTGGGGTGTTTTTCTGATCTGGATCCACCTATGACTGGAGTTTCATTATCTCAAATTGTAGAGAAGTTTTGGAAAGTTGAAGAAGCCCTGCCAATTACCTGTCACTAACCCCTCAGACTTAGAGTGTGAAACCTTTTTCAAGACAACCATCACTCGTGAAAGCGATGGTCGATTTATGGCCAGACTCCCCTTTCTTAGTGATCGTCCTCCTCTTGGTGATTCTAAAACCAATGCCCTTCAACGATTTCGTAACCTTGAGAAGCGCTTGCAAGCTAATCCTGATTTTCGAGATAAATATATTTCCTTTATGCGCGAGTATCTCGACTTAAACCACATGTCTCTTTCCTCATATGATCCGACCCGTGAGCACTATTTTATAGCTCACCATGGGGTTTTTAAGTCTGCTGGTGACAAAATACGTGTTGTGTTCGACGGTAGTAGCCCTACATCTAATAGAGTATCCTTGAATCAATGTTTACATACAGGCCCTAAACTTCAGCGAGATATTTCTCACATTCTCCTAAACTTCCGCAGACACGAGGTAGTGTTTGTGACAGACATACGTATGATGTTTCGTATGACTTGGGTACATCCTGAAGATAGAAGGTACCAGCTTATACTGTGGCGTGAGGATCCTTCTCATCCCCTCCTTACTTATGAACTTAACACTATGGCAAACTTGTAACGGTTCCTATCAGGATTCTAATTAAAATGTCCGTTAATTTGCCACAAATAAATGTTTATTAAACTTTAAATATAATAATCGCGGTAGTTGCGTAGTTAGCGCGGATAGAAATTTGAGCGTGCATTCGCCGTTGTAGACCGATTCGCACTGGATCTGCCGAGCGGTCGATGGATGCGCTCGCGCTCTTCATTGTTCGCGTACAATGTGTGCGTGTACAACCGCGCGTTGAAGTTCAGCTTTAGCCGACTGCGTCTAAAGAGGGGTAATGCGATCGCGGTGGATTTGATGGTCACTACATCACTCCCCCACCGAGACCGTTGCTTGCTAAGGTCGATAGTGATTTGTAAAGCGAACTAATCGTCCACTTCTCGTTCTGTGCTCTGGAACGGGAGTTTGACTGCTACCACTCTTGGTTATTTCCTCTTTGGTGATGTATGCTGGTTTCAATCGGTCTATGGAAACTGTTTTATGCTCACCTCTGACGTCTAGCTTGAAAGTCTTATTTCCTCGCTCTAAAACTTTGTATGGACCTGTATACGGCGGTTCAAGAGATTTCTTAGCAGGACCCAGGCGTAGGAAGACATAATCTGCACTAGATAAGTCTTTTGGTACGAAGAACATCTTGTTTGAATGCCAATTTGCAGGTTCTGGCTTGAGACTCATCATGTGACGTCGAAGACGTGCTGAAAAATCGCTGTAGTCTATCGGGACTTCTTTGGAATGGTTAAAGAACTCTCCAGGTAAGCGCAATGATTCACCATATACTAGGTCTGCTGCGGATGCGTTCAAGTCTTCCTTCCAGGCGCAGCGAATTCCCAACAGGACTATGGGTAGTACTTCTGTCCAATTGATGTTGTTATGACACATTATAGATGCCTTGAGTTGTCGATGAAGACGTTCTACCATTCCATTACAGGCAGGATGGTAAGCGGTTGTTGGTCGATGTTCAGCACCCAATATGTTGGCGATGTTGTGGAATAACGCCGACTCAAACTGTTTGCCTCTGTCTGTGGTAATCGTGTGCGGGCAACCAAATCGTGCTACCCAGCCTGCGATAAAAGTTCGAGCGCAAGTCTCCGCAGTAATGTCTGGTAGCGGGTATGCCTCAGGCCAACGCGTGAAGCGATCGATGACTGTGAGGATGTATCTGAAACCAGATGAAATAGTTAGAGGCCCTACGATGTCCATGTGGACATGGGAAAAGCGTTGCGATGGGCTGGAAAAGGATGAGGTAGGAGAGGATGTATGGCGAAAGGTTTTACAGCGTTGGCAATCTGTGCATTCCTTTGTCCATTTACGGCAATCTTGCCTTATCCCAGGCCAAACGAATCTCTGTGCGATTAGTTTTATTGATGCTTTAGCACCTGGGTGGCTCAGTTTATGGAGAGCATCAAATACGGTGCGTCTGTAAGCTGTTGGTAAGTAAGGTCTTACTGTTGGCTGCGACACATCACAATATAGCTTGCGATTGGAGTCTGGTGTCGTAATTTTTTCTAATTTTAGAGAAGAACCTTTTTCCAGAAGCTCTTGCAGTTCAGGATCTGAATCTTGAGAGTGTGCAACAGCATCGTAATCTAGGTAAGATATGGACTCGATTCTTGAAAGTGCGTCTGCTACTACATTTTCAGCTCCAGCTACGTACCTTATATCTGTACTAAATTGGGAAATGTAGTCTAAATAGCGAAATTGTCTAGGCGAACAGTTGTCTCTTCTTGTGGTAAAAGCGAAGGTAAGTGGCTTATGGTCTGTGAATACGGCAAATAGTCTGCCTTCTACCATATGGCGAAAATGACGAATAGCATCATAAATTGCCAGCAGCTCCCTGTCGTATGGAATATATATTTCATCTGAGCAGGCTTGAGACGCGAAAAAAATGCGAGTGGCTCCCAGGAATCGTTGACACGTTGCTGGAGAACTGCACCTATTGCGGTGTCTGATGCATCGGTTTGTATTGCCCACTCGGAGTTTATTCTTGGATGTGCCAACATTGCAGCTTTAGATAAGGCTAACTTAGAAGCATTGAACGCTTCCATCAATTCTGTTGTCATTTCGATGGGCTGCGATGGTTTCTTCTTGGGGCCAGCTAGTGCTCTGTTCAATGGACCTTGTATCGACGACGCCATTGGTACAAATCTTCTATAAAAGTTTAACATGCCGAGATAACGTCTGAGTTCTTTTATGGTTTTCGGTACGGGGTAGTTCAATACAGCGTCTACCTTGCTTTCGAGAGGACGCAGACCTTCAGCTGACAACTCGTGGCTTAAAAAGGTTATCTTAGAGACGCCAAACTCACACTTGGCCGAATTGATAAGGATACCAAAGTCTGTAAGTCGCTGAAATAGTTCTCGTAGATGGCGCTGATGCTGTTCCTGACTTCTCGAAAAGACTAAAATATCGTCGATATATCCATACACAAAATCAAGTCCTCTAAGCGCTTCGTCGATAAATCTCTGAAATGTTTGTGCAGCATTTCTTAGACCGAACATCATGTAAGTGAACTCGAATAGTCCGAATGGGGTTGTAATAGCCGTTTTCGGAATATCGTCGCTAAATACCGGTATCTGATTATAAGCTTTTACGAGGTCGAGCTTGGAGAAGACTGTACTTCCTGCCACTAGATGAGTGAAGTCCTGGATATGTCGAATAGGGTACTTGTCGGGAATAGTGCGAGCATTAAGGGCCCGGTAATCACCACATGGCCTCCATCCATTCTCCTTCTTCGGGACTAAATGCAGCGGAGAAGACCATGGGCTCTCAGATCTGCGAGCTATACCTTGCTGGACCATGTCCTCAAACTCTTTCTGAGCAATTTTGAGTCGATCCGGTGGAAGACGGCGAGGACGACCGAAGACAGGAGGACCTGGAGTCGTTTTTATGTGATGCACAGTGTTGTGCTTTGGTTCTTTGTGGGTGCCTGCTGGACGAGTAATTTCTGGGTACTCACGTAAAAGCTGATGATAAACCGTATCTCCAGTTACGGCTTTGATTGACCCGATGGCTTTGGCACCGTCTTTTGCTGGCAGTGTAACAGACAAGCTTGTAAGTCCATCAATCAGTCGATGATTTCTGCAATCAACTAAAAGATTATAATGCGACAAAAAATCTACGCCAATTATCGGCTTGGTTACCTCAGCCACCACAAATCTCCAGGTAAATACTCGGCGCAGTCCCAAATTAATATTCAAATGTGCCCAACCAAATGTAGATATCACTGAACCATTAGCTGCGAATAATTCGTAATCAGTTTTGGTACGAGGTCCTCTTATAAGCGAACGAGGGTAGACGCACACGTCTGAGCCGGTGTCTATAAGAAATTTTTGCTTGGATTCTCGGTCTGTGATAAACAATCGGCCTGAAGGAGTTGGGCAGACGCTTTCGGCCACTAATGACTGCCTTTCCCTTTTCCCTGTTGTTGATGAGAGAAAGTACACGGCGATATGCATTTCTTTGCCTTGTTGCCGAACCTGTAGTGGTACCAACAATGTGGGTGGTTTTCGGGTGGTTGACGTGGTCGAGAATTTGACCGTTGGCGGTTGTTTGAATTATTTCTATTAAAATTGCCTTTAGAAACAGGCCTTGATTGGCGCTTCTGGTTCAGTACTAAAGCTTCTACCTGCCGCGTCAGATCTGCTACTTTTTGGCACATAGTATCAAAAGCAGTACCTGGCAGTCCGGATGATGTACTGGCTACCTGCGCTGCGCTGGATGGTGCGATGTCGTGGACGTGGTCCGCTAAGTCCGCTACGGTTTCCAACGGGCTATCTTTCTGCAATGCGATAATTGTTTGCAAATTATTAGGCAATCTACTCGACCATATTGTGCGCATTAGATCATCTGTGACCGTTGGGCCGGCAAGACTCTGAAGATGTCTCAAAAACTGAGAAGGCTTGCGATCTCCTAATTCTTCGTGCATTAAAAGTTGCTTAATCTTGCTTTCTTTAGAAGAGGTCAACCGTTTTATTAATTCTGACTTTAATTTTTCATACATATTATCTGCGGGTGGCGAAACAATTATGTCTTTTACTTCTGCGGCATATTGATGGTCCAACTGACTCACCACATAAAAAAATTTGGTTGAATCTACACTGATGCCAGATAGTATAAACTGACCTTCTACTTGGGCAAACCATACAGCCGGTTCTTCGGGCCAAAACGGTGGTACACGAACACCAACACGGTAGACTTCGGAACTGCTTCCAGCGGTAGCAACTGCTGCACCATTTACAGTTTCTTCGCGGGGCATAGCCATTATAACTGCACTCTTAAAATCTTCGGACTCCGTTGTAAGTCGATGGGTCACCAGATATGGCAAACTTGTAACGGTTCCTATCAGGATTCTAATTAAAATGTCCGTTAATTTGCCACAAATAAATGTTTATTAAACTTTAAATATAATAATCGCGGTAGTTGCGTAGTTAGCGCGGATAGAAATTTGAGCGTGCATTCGCCGTTGTAGACCGATTCGCACTGGATCTGCCGAGCGGTCGATGGATGCGCTCGCGCTCTTCATTGTTCGCGTACAATGTGTGCGTGTACAACCGCGCGTTGAAGTTCAGCTTTAGCCGACTGCGTCTAAAGAGGGGTAATGCGATCGCGGTGGATTTGATGGTCACTACAACACCAATACGTATTGTCTTCGCTCCAGTCCTTTTATTGCGATTCGAGCCCTTCTTGAGCTCGCTGAACAAGAGAGATTTACCTTCCCTCGAGCAGCAGAGGTCCTTGATAGTGATGTATATGTTGACGACTGTCTGACTGGTGCGGATTCTATCGAGTCTGCTTGGACCTTGAAATCTGAGCTAGAAGGCATTATGGCATCTAGTGGGTTTGAGTTTCGTAAGTGGATTAGTAATAGACCTGAGCTCCTAAATGACATGCCCTTAGACTATCTGCAACTCCCTCACTCATTTTCAGACCCAGACAGTCCTCAGACTATTGCTGTTTTAGGTGTGCAATATAATCCTGTGAGTGACTCATTTACCTATAACTACTCCTGTGAATCCCGTGACTCAGTAGTTACTAAGCGTAAAATCTTATCTTTGATTGCCCGTATCTATGATCCCTACGGTTGGATAGCTCCTGTCGTGTTTAAGGCCAAAGAATTTATACAGCGTCTATGGTTGTCTGGTTTTTCCTGGGATGAACCCTTAAATGAATCCCTGGCCTTAGAATGGACTACTTTTGTACAAGACCTAGCAAAGGTCAGTAGAGTAGATATTCCCCGTCATATTCTACCAAATGGTTTTTCCTCTTTGTCCCTTCATGGGTTCTGTGATGCCTCTGAGGTAGGCTTTGCTGCAGCTGTTTATTTACGTGCAGATCACCCTTCTGGAAATTGCTCCGTCCACCTTGTTATGGTCAAGTCAAAGGTTGCCCCTGTTCGGACCTGTTTAACAATTCCTAAGTTGGAATTGTTAGGAGCTACCCTCCTCTCTAAATTACTCCATCACGTCGCTCTTTGTCTGCAAAGATCGTCTGTGTTGACTTCAATCCATAGTTGGACGGATAGCAAAATCATTTTGTGTTGGTTAAAGACCCCTCCTCAGCTTCTTCAGACTTTTGAGGCGAATCGTGTCTCCCAAATAAATAGTTCCCCGACATCTTGTGAATGGAGGCACGTCCCAGGCTACATGAATCCTTCTGACTGTGCATCAAGAGGCTTAACAGTCTCCCGGCTGGTCAACCACTCTCTTTGGTTTTCTCCCTTGTGGTTGGCTCAATCTCCTGATCAATGGCCCGTAAATGCGAATTCTACCCAAAATGGTGATCTCCCAGGACTACGTTGTTTGGTAGTCTCTGCTGATGTTCCTACCCCTGATCCCTCTTTCTTGTTGGAGCGGTATAGTTCCTTGAACAAGTTAATAAATGTAACTTGTTACCTTAGGCGGTTTTTATTTCCTAAGTCTTATTTATCTTACCTGAGCCTTGAAGAACGTAGAGAGTCCCTGTGGTACCTAGTGAAAATTGTTCAATTTACCTCCTTTAATGATGAGTTGGATCGCTTACGACGAGGCGATACCATAACTAACTCCCTGAGGAAATTAAACTTTTTCTTAGATGACAAAGACCTTATTCGAGTTGGGGGTCGCTTGCGAAACTCCGATCTTCCTTATGATGCGCGTCATCCCCTTCTTTTACCTAAAAACGGAAATTTCGTGAATATCCTGATCTCCCATTACCATCATGAGAATGCTCATGCCGGTGCTAATGCCCTACTTGCTATATTAAATCGAGAGTTCTGGATCCTGTCTGCCCGCAGAGCCATACAACGTGTTATTTTCAAATGTCTTTCCTGTTATCGACTCAAAACTGCTGTCTCTCAACCTATGATGGGCGACTTACCCAAGAATCGTGTTACTGCTGCTAGGCCATTTGATGGCGTTGGTACCGACTTTGCTAGACCCTTTTACACTAAAGTTCAGGCCTATAGAAATAAAAGGTTAGTGAAAAGTTACCTGTGTGTCTTCGTGTGTCTCTCCACTAAAGCTGTCCACCTAGAAGTCGTGTCGGATTTGACTACTGAGGCCTTCATTGCAGCCTTTTCACGCTTTGTCTCGCGTCGTGGTATGCCTCGCCTAATCCGATACGATTGCGGTCGAAACTATATCGGTGCAAATAATTACCTGAAAGAGCTAGAATCCTTCTTGTCCCAACACCAAGCGGCTATCGGTTCTGAGCTTTCCAAGCGTAATATAAATTGGATCTTCGATCCACCAGTATGTCCTCACTGGGGTGGCCTATTTGAGGCGGCCGTTAAATCCGCGAAATCACACCTGAAACGTGTTATCGGAGAAACTCCTTTAACATTTGAGGAATTAACCACCGTTTTTGTAAAAATTGAGGCGGTTTTAAACTCACGATCCCTGTGTCCAATTTCTCCGGATCCTAATGATGTCGAAGTATTAACACCCGGCCATTTCTTAGTTGGTCAACCCTTGACAGCTCTCCCTGAGTATCCTTATAAGGACGTTAAATTACATCGCCTTACGCGGTTTCAGTTGATCCAACAAATAACCCAACACTTTTGGACTCGTTGGCACCTTGAGTACCTGAATACTTTACAAGTAAGAAATAAGTGGACGACTTCTTGTAATCCTCCCCAGGTAGGTGAACTAATCCTTATTAAAGATGACAACCTTCCCCCTTTGCAGTGGCGTCGTGAACGCATAACCCATTTATACCCTGGACAAGACCAAGTGGTGGTCGATGTCAAAACTCCTACCGGAACCCTTAAGAGATCCTTGACGAAATTAGTTCGTTTTCCTATCCAGTGAGTTTCCTTTATCATTGGTTCCCTTACCTTCTCGTAAACACTTTAACGTGTTTAGGGCGGGCGATATGTTAACTACAGTTTGATTTTTTTATGTGTTGGTCTATCCCTACGGTGCCGCACGCACTCACACACATGCATCTTCCTAATAGTTAAAAGTTACGTGTTCCTTTGGGAGCTCCCTATACACTGTCGCAGTGTATTGTGCCCTGTGAAGTGTTAACCTGGACCCTGAAATTTGTACCGGCAAGTACCTAGATATAAGTGCTCAGACCTGAACCCTTTGACCACCCTTTTTTCAATCTGTATTAGCCCCACATGTTAATCCACTGCCGATCTTTCAATAATACCTATGTTCTACTATTTGATACCATTCATAAAACATTTGCTACCTTTGTATTAATATCATTATTAAATAAATTAAATGGCCAGTCATTCTGACGTCAGGTTGACTGGCCACTGATGAGTTTTCATAGTATTAGCGTTGTATTTACCACTTTGTTAATGTAGATATTCACCACCTACGTGCTACTTTAACATATATTTTTTACACAATTTTGGGAAGCTTCTTTAAAAAGTGATCAATAAAATCCATTAAAAGGCCTGCACATAATTTACGAATTTTTGGCATAATAATTGCTAGTAATCTTTTTGCAGGCGCTTAGTGGTTTATGAACAAGTTATTGCTGAATAGCTATAGTGCTTCAGATATTTTGTATTTTTATAATTTCATTATTTAAGTGATTTAGAAAGTGCCTGCGTTTACTTTAAACTTTTGCATTTACTTTGTTCTTAGAATATCCAACAAAAAAATATCATCATAAATTAATTAAAGACTTATGGCTTCTTTATGTAAGTGTAACTTGTCATTTTAGCTCATGGGATTCACGTGACCCTAGATCAAAGTTTGTCCACACACGGTCATAAGATTAGGTGGCAAAAATTCAACTTGTCGTAACTCCTTTTTGAGTCTCACGAGATGCATAGGCTTGCTATACCCCGTAACCCTCAGTGATACGATAGCGATTGCAAGCAACAGGGGTGTGTCAGTGATCTTCGTTATCCAGCCAAAACGTTAGTAAACTGCCTGGTAGCGTTTTGTTCAACAGTTTTTAAGATGCGGTGGCTCGATTTCTGACTTTGTTATACAATTTGTGTACCATAACTATTTATCGATAAAAGTGCTTTGGTTTGTACTTTACAATGTCTTTGCATTGGAACAATATACAAGCTAATGTAATTTTGATGATTTTTTTAAATGATTTTTAAGATTTGGTGGCTCAATTTTGGTGGCTTAGGTGGCAAAAAATGCACCACCAAATCTTAAAAATTGCCACCAAATCCTAATTTGGTCTTTCTGTGCTCGTCGTAGGTATTATTTTATGAGCCAAATGCTACAAAAGTATCTGCTAAGGCTGAAAAAGATCAGAATATGTTTGCATTTTAAATAAAATACTAGAACACAAATTTTTCTCACAAATACAAGCATTATTAAACCACATTACAAAACACTCTTCAAACAAAAAAATAATTATTGCTGGTGACATAAATATAGACATAACACAAAATACAAAATTATCACAGAGATTTCTTAACCTGTTAAACTCGTTTGGATTACAATGCCTAATAGAGGAACCTACACGAGAGACACAAAATAGCTCATCCTGCATAGATCAGTTTATAGTTACTGCTAACGTGAACATGAAAGCAACTGTGGAAAAATATTATCTATCAGATCACCACACATTAATGGGGCAATTTCCCTTGCAAAAAAACCTGCATGATAGTACAAAATTTTCATACAAAATTAATAAACGGACATTTTATAAAAGAAATATGGACAAATTTAAAGAAAAAATAGGACAAATAAATTGGTTTAATATAATTACTTCAAAAAATGACGCAACACAAAATTATGACATATTTGTAAATACGATTCAGGACTTATTAGATGCATATATCCCACAAAAATCATTTTTAATTAATAATTTAAGACAAACTAAATGGATAACGAAAGGTTTAAAGAAATGCTGTTATCATAAACGTATATTGCGCTTACTTACACACACATATAAAAATGAAACTTTAAAAACTTACACTAAAATGTATAGTATGATACTAAAGAAAGTAATTGCAAAAGAAAAGAGAAAATTTTATATAAATAGGCTACAAAAAGCACGAAATAAATACAAAGAAATGTGGAGTATGATTAATGAAAAAATTAAACCAAATTACAATACCAAACATGAAAATATAAACATAAAGCATAATAATAAAAACGAAACGTCACCAACAAAAGTTGCTGAAATATTTAATAGTTACTATGTAAATATAAGTTCTCATAGAAGTAACACAGCCACATACCAAAAAAAATTGTCACCTATAACAAACTCAATTTATTTAAGAGAGGTAACGGAGTCTGACGTAAAAAAAGCAATTTTGAGCCTTAAACGTAATAATTCATGTGGTTATGACGAAATTCCAGGTACGCTTATAGTACACTGTGTTGAACAATTAGTAGAACCATTGACATTTTTAATAAATCAATCCTATAATGAAGGCATATTTCCAGATGCTTTAAAGTTAGCAATGGTAAAACCTATCTTTAAGAAAGGGGACAAGCTTAGTGTTACAAACTATCGTCCTATTGCCTTATTACCAGTTATATCTAAGATATTTGAAAAAGTCATATGCCAAAGAATTTATACATTTCTTGAAAAGTATAATGTCTTACATAATAATCAACATGGCTTTAGAAAAAATCATTCAACGGTATCAGCTGTATTTGAATGCAATCTCGAAATATTAAACGCACTTAATAAAAACCAGTGCGCTATAGCTGTTTTTATGGATATGACGAAAGCCTACGACTGTGTCTTACATGATATTTTGATACAAAAACTAGAAACACTTGGTATACGTGGAAAAGCGAAAAATTGGCTCTCCTCCTACCTATCCAATAGAAGGCAATTTGTTCAGCTAACTCATTTAAATTTCACAACCAGAAAACTGACACAAATTAGATCATCTACTCAAAATATAACTGGGTCTATACCCCAAGGCAGTGTGTTAGGTTGTTTGTTATTTTTAGCCTACATTAATGAATTGCCTTCAGTAGTCTCTCAAAAAATAGTTTTATTTGCAGATGACGCTACACTTATAGTCACTTGTGCACTTGATTGTATAAGCCAATTACAAGGTATTATTAGTGATTGTCTCCAAAAAATTATAACACATCTGAAAGATATTGGCCTCACACTTAATTTTGGGAAAACGAAAATGATGCAATTTAGACCATATCAGAGAACAGAGTTAATATATTCGATTTCATACCAGGGACAAAAAATTGAACAAGTGAATACATTCTCACTATTGGGTATCACGGTAGACTCGACACTTTCGTGGAAACCACATGTGGAAATAGTGGTGAGTAGGCTAAGTAGTTTTTCGTATGCACTACGGGAACTCAGAAAAAGTACAAATGAGGAGTGCGCTCTCACTGCGTATCACAGCCACGCCGCCGCCTGGATGCGTTACGGAATCATATTCTGGGGTAACTCGACCCATGCATCCGCGGTATCTATTTTGCAAAAGCGATGTCTCAGAATTATAACGTTTACAGCACCACGAGAGTCATGTAGAATCATATTTACACAATACAAACTACTTACGGTCACTTGCATATATACATATATTTGAATTGTGTCGTTTTATAAGAAAACATAGTAATTATTTCCAGCACTTTAATGACACGACGAGCCGTTATGCCTCGCGTCGAGCAAATGATTTTGTTTTACCCGCCGCCCGACTTGCGCTTTTTAAAAACGGTCCGTTCTATATGGCTGTCAAAGTATACAATCATTTGCCCAACTTGCTCAAAGCCCTTCAAGGTACTAAATTTGATAAAGAGTTAAAAAAATTATTACTTGCCAAGGCATATTATAATTTGAATGAATATTTCAGGGACAAATTTTAAATATCATAATTTCTTAACATCTATGACATAATTTTACAGTTAATGTTATTTTTCCCTACAATATAATGATAAACTGACTATGTATAAATTTGAATTTTTATTTTGACAATTGTAATTTAATTTTAAAATGTAAATTTTTACTTTTTTATTAATGACCAATTTATGAATCTAATATTGTATGAATGTAATATAATGATGACATGTAAATGTAATATAAATTTAATTTGTTTAAATAATTTTAATTCACGAATGCCTTATGAAGGTTGTAATGTTACAATTGACCATCTATAATGTACATTATGAAGTGATTAAATGAATAAATAAATGAAAAATAAATAAATAAATAAATGAACAATTATTTGGTTTCCAGTTATTTAGGTAAAAAAAATAAACTACAGAATTAATTTCTTCTTCTTGATTTCTCTCGCGCTTTTGATTCTATCAACATAGAGACCATCATAAACCTGCGAGGTCCTCGAGACCATCATATTGGCCACCACCGCTGAAGAACCGCAGCCGACATTAGACACGGTGAGCCATGACGGCAGGCTAACATGATTTTATAATCAATGGTCTTTGTTAACAAGCGATGCTACTGTATTATCGTGGATATCTGCTTATAAGACACCGTTTGCACGGCCTGTGATACAAACCTACCCTCCTAAATGTCAATCATACTCTAATTATGAAAAATCGTAAATTAAGGATTGCATTAATGAGCTTTTTTCTATGGGTGCCATTTCTTCTTGCCAGCTATGTCGGGATCAGTTTCTGTGCAGCTATTTTCTTGTGCCTAAGTCTAACGGAAAGAATAGGTTCATACTTAATTTGAGGCATTTAAATTAATTAATCGATCCAGAACACTTCAAATTAGAAGACTTGCGTACAGCTACAAAATTAGTGTCTGAAAATAGCCATATGTATACAGTCGACCTTAAAGATGCGTATTTCTTAATTTCCATACATAACGATCATAATCGTCACCCGATGGGTACCCGTCACCTATAGACGGCGGTCGTCGAAGAGGTAGACCCAAAAAAAGATGGGGTGACGACTTGGTTAACTTAACGAGGGATTGGGAGTCATTGGCGATAGATAGAGATCGATGGAAGAGTCTGGGGGAGACCTTTGCCCAGCAGTGGGATTGAAAAGGTTGATAAAAAAAAAAAAAAAAAAAACGATTATAAAAAATACCTTCGTTTTCAATTGGGTGACAATGAGGAGATGTACTAATTTAATGTGCTACCTTTTGGCCTTAACACAGCGCCTTTCGTGTTCACGAAAATAATGAAGCCGGTTGTTAGTCTGATAAGGATCAATATTAGGACCCCTGCTATTTCTAATTTATATAAATGACTTTCCTTACTTTGCAACCGACCTATGTGAGGTGGTATTATTTGCAGATGATACATCACTAATCTTTAAAATTAAAAGAGGTCAAGAATCTTTTGACGATGTAAATAATGCACTCTCGCGGGTTCTGCATTGGTTTAGTACCAACAATCTTTTGCTCAATGCAAGCAAAACGAAATGCATAAAATTTACAATGCCAAATTTAAGGCAGGTCTCAACAAATATCATTGTAAAAGATGAACGACTGGATACTAGTAATTCCACTACCTTTTTGAGAACAACTTTAGATTCCCGTCTGCAATGGGGTGCTCATATTGAGACTCTGTCAGGAAGACTTAGTTCAGCTGTTTATGCTGTGGGAAAGATAAGACAATTGACTGATGTTGGAACGGCAAGATTAGTGTATTTTAGCTACTTTCATAGTATAATGTCATACGGAATATTGTTATGGGGCTCAGCAGCCGATATTGAATCTATCTTTGTACTACAAAAGAGAGCTGTACGGACAATTTACAACCTTCGACCACGAGACTCATTAAAAGAACTGTTTAAGGAAATTAATATACTAACAGTGGCCTCTCAATTCATTTATGAAAATATTATGTACATTCGCAAAAACCTGCATCTTTTCCCTAAGAAAAGTGACAAACATAATTTTTATACCCGGAATAAAGATAAACTTGCTGTTTCAAATTTCAGACTGCATAAAGTGAGTGATTCGTTCATGGGGAAATGTATTCGCTTTTTTAACAAATTACCACAGTCTATTGTTGAACTACCCATGTTTGAGTTTAAATCGCATGTTAAGATTATTTTGATGAAAAAGGGTTATTATACTGTTAATGACTATTTAAATGACAAAAATGTCTGGAATTAAATACTGCCCTGCTCGCACAGGTATACATTATTTTCTTTTCCTTTTTTTTGTGGCAGCTAGTGGTGACTGAGTTTGTTCCGGCGTTTCTTCTCAGCACTTGCCAGATTGTCTGTGTCTTGTCTCGAAGCGCTAGTAGGGCCCAAAAAATAAGGAGACGTGTTCTGCCCCATATGGGCCAATAATGTTATTATTGACGTTCATAAGTGGCAGTTTTCTGCCCTAAACTGAATAAATGATTTTTGACTTTTGACTTTTGACTTAAGATCGTGTAGTTCTACATATCTCGATAATATTTTATTAATATCGGACAGTTACACCAATTGTTCTGAAAACTTAAATGCCACCAAAAACTTATTAACAGCTCTAGGCTTTATTATTAATTATCATAAAAGTGTCTTAGAACCTAAAACTACCTGTAAATTTCTAGGTTATATCATTGACACTTAATTCCATATCAGCCTACCACAAGAAAAAATTAATAAAATAAAAGATAAAGTAGATCTTTTCAAAAATAAATCTAGATGTAAAATTAAAGCGTTTGCTAGTTTTATTGGATTACTCAATTCTGCTTGTTTACCTGTTGATTATGGGTGGCTCTATACAAAAAGTTTTGAAAGTCAAGTTTTAAAATTTGAAAAATAATAATGACAATTATGATTTGTATATGAACATTCCTAAAAGCTTAAACTCTGAATTTGAATGGTGGAGAATAGCAATGGACAACCCAGTAAATAAAATAAAATATGTCGAATACTCTTTGGAAATTTTCAGTGACGCTTCTACTAAGGGATGGGGGGCTGCATGGTGGTATTTGGACTGAAAATGAACGTAATATGCACATAAATTATCTTGAAATACTTGCTGCCTTTTAAGTTCTTAAAATTTTTGCAAACAAACTAAACAACTGACAAAACACATTAGCCGATGCAGAATCTATTCTTCTAGGGTGCATCCTGACGTAGAATGGGAATTGGCTGATTTTGCTTTTCAAAAAATTCAAGATGCCTTTGGGACACCTGACATAGACCTTTTTGCAAGCAGAGTAAACAAAAAATTCCAAAAATATATTTTCTGGCACAGGGATCCAGATGCATTTGCCACTAATGCTTTCACAATACCCTGGACAAAAAAATTCTTATATGGCTTCCCGCCATTTAGTATGATACTTAAAGCTATTCGTAAAATAATAAAAGATAAAGCTAGAGGTATACTAGTAGTACCCTGGTGGCCAACACAACCCTAGTTTGCCGTTTTTAATAAATTGCTAGTCTCAAAACTATTAGTTTTTAAACCATCTCAGAACCTCATATTTTCTCAGTCCAGCAACCGCAACGTACACCAGCGACTTACCCTGGCTGCCGGAATCTTGTCACCAGTTCAATGATTAGGAAACAAGTTCCATTATCGTCAATTAATATAATTCTGGTCTCTTTGTCTGAAAATACGATTAAACAATAAGACACATGTTTGAAAAAGTGGTTCCAATTCTGTACTTCTCATGATTTTGGTCTGTTTGAGGAGTCTGTTCCAAATGTTTTCCTTTTTTTTTTAACAGCAATTTGACGCCGGTGCTCAGTACGGCACCCTTTACAGTTCTAAGTCCGAACTGTCTTTAATTCTTGGACCTCAGATTAGAAATTACAATAGAATAAAACGTTTATTCAGGGGCATATTTAGATTACGTCCGTCATTGCCAAAATATCATTTCACTCGGGATACCTCGTTAGTCTTAGATAATTTAGCTCAATGATATCCCAACCAATCATTAAGCTTGGAGAAAATATCAAAGAAGCTTTTTATTTTTTATTTATTTATTTTTCCAAATTTACAATTATCATTACAGGCTTAACCTAATGCGATAGAATAAAATACAATTATTTCTTAAAATTTAACTTACAAATAACAAATTACGATTAATGCAGCCCTTGTGAACTCATTCAGAGAACTTGTTGCTTGTTACTTAATTGGCCATAATCACTGCTCACAGAGTCCAAACTCTATCAAAAATTTACATTAATAATATTTAAAAACACTCAGACAAGATAGTTATCAAAATTCCAGATCTTATCAAAACTTCCCGCTTTGGGTCACAACAGCCTACTCTAATTTTACCTTATTTTAACAATAAAACTCAAATCTGTCCCGTCAACACTTTAAATGCATAGGTATCTAAATATCACTGAACCCTTACGCACTGACCATTCTAATCTCTTTATCAGTTTAAGAAAACCGCATTCAAAAATACATCTCAAACTCTTAGTCGTTGGGTTAAAAATACCCTCGAATAATGTGGTATAGATGTATCTGTCGTGGCCAGATCGTAAAATTGTTCATTTCATGATGTGACCGATCATATCATAAAATGGTGGTATTTCATGATATAGAACCGAACCCGCTGCCTACATCATGATGTGGTCTGGCCAGATCAATGAATGCTCAGCGTTTTACGATTTATACAGTTAAACGCACGACTACTCCATGAAAAGGTCAAACATTAGTGATCATATCGTAAAATTTTTACATTACCCACCGCTAGAGGCGCTAATGTTGCTTTGATTTTGTGATGAATAATGGCGGTGGACAAATATTTTATACTAAAAGTAAATGATAATGTATTAAATGAAGGTGAATGTTCTGTAATATATCGTTACGACACCAAGCTAGGCGACTTTTATTAAAGTCACTCAAAAAACAAGCACAACGTAAAAAAAATCAAGGAGTTCGGAACGTGATTTGAGAGGTTAGTTTGGTTATTTAGCTATTCAAGTCTTTTTATTTATTTGCTTTGTTTAAAAATAGTAACTATTTAAAATTTGTAATTCATCTATCGACCAAGATTACAAATATTCAACAAATTCACGTAACTTGTAAACGTATTTTTATTTTAATGATATGGCCAAACGTAGATTGACATTTCATCAAATGTTGACGTTTAAACGATATAGTCGGTTTTAGTTGGCCATATCATGAAATACCATCATTTTATGAAATGATCGGTCACATCATGAAGTGGTCAATTTTATGATCTGGCTACGACATATCCACTTTTACAGCGCACAGCACTCGACATGCTGTGACTTCTAAGGCGTATAAGCTAGGGGTCTACATTGATTTGATTAAGAAGACCGCAGGGTGGACTGGCAGCTCAAACATCTTTGGGCGTTTCTATCACAGAGAAGTTGCTAATAACATGGAACAGACTTCTTTTGCCAGATCTATTATGTTAGAGCAATTACAAGATGATTGATTATTAATTTTTCTAAGATATTTATTATTACTCAATGTAAAAGGAATATTTAAATCTGTATGATTATTAATCATACAAATGTCTTTTATTGCTAGGTGATGTGATATTTTACTTATTGTTATCTCTCAATGTCTACATGTGTATTACTTAATCTCGAAGGACGAAGCTTGAGTATAATTAATGATTAAACGAACTTACCTGTACGTGAAGTTCTATCATAATTATGCGAAAGCTTCGTCCGAAGAGATTAACAACCCTCCCACCCTATCCCTGTTGTAAAATATCACGAAAACTCTGAACAAAATGACGTCAAGTAGGCGAGACAACGATAACGTTAGGAGCTATAACGGTAACGGTATAACGGAAAGTGTTTTTTTTTGTTTTAAAATAGTGCTCTCAAATATCTGTGCTAACTGGCGATACGGTAGGTGTTACTACATGTGTATTACTTAATCTCTTCGGACGAAGCTTTCGCATAATTATGATAGAACTTCACGTACAGGTAAGTTCGTTTAATCATTAATTATGCTTGTGCATCGTCGAATAGATTCTGCAAATAATTATTATTTATTATAACAAATATGTAGTTATACGCAAGTGACTCCACTCAATTCACTGAATATTTTAGAGATTTAAATTAAAATAAAATAATTTTTCCTTTTTGTCGTATGGTATCATTTCCTTACTGGTCACCCCGTCGTCGAGGCAACGTCATTCACGTTTTAGTGCTTATCCGCTCAACACGTTTTTAATTCGTATTTTAGCATCAAATATTGTTTTTCTTCGACTTTTTTCATTAAACCATGCTTAAATAATGTCGCTCAGGCGTATTTGAGCCTATCAACTAAAAAATTGAAAACTCGGAACGCAAGCTGATACGTGCTCAATATCGTAACCGGAAAAGCAGTAATGGTAACTTCCATTATTTATTATTCATCATCTCAAAAGTCTGTTACCAACCGATCAGGTATGTACTTAACACGTACGTCGTATTGTACGAGTGCCGTGCGGTGACTCATTGCGGAGTATTTAATAATGTCTTCGAATACTGTGAAATGTGCAAATTGTGACGTCGTAATCAACGAATTACTGACATTTGTGCGCAATGTAATGGATTACATGGACGAGGAAAGCATACACCAGCTGTGCACCACATCTTTCTCAGTTGACGATATTGCGAAGGCGAAATCGTTACTTTTTGAATCGGTGCCGAACGCGAAGAAAATGCCATTACGTCGAAAAAAGGACAAAAAGAGAATGTCGAGAGACCTTGGTGATATAATAGGTCTGATGAAAAGTGCTGATCCTCAGATCTTTCCTATTTTCGTGGCTAGAGATTTGCATTTGGTACCACCAGTGACTTTCGATCATGTGGATGTAACCCGTCTGCTAAAGGATATCCTGTGGTTAAAAAATCGGCTCAGTGTTATTGAGGAGAAAGTAGTAATGTCTGAGCAATTTAATCTTCTCAGACAAGAGGTTGATCACCTGAAACATGCCTCAGTAATTGACGATTTCTCGCCCCGGGATAATGTCAATGTTAACAATAGAAGAGGGGCTTGTCTACAAAACAGCTTTGTTATGAATAGTGGACCTATTGGACTCCCTTATGTGCCTGAGTATGTGCCTATAAAAACATCACAAACATCAGCTGTTGTCGAAGTCAATAACCTACCTTCGCTAATGAGACATACGTCATCGCCGGGAGAAACGGCTGCGGGGGATACTGTCTCGTTTACCCACGCGCAAAACAAAGCGACAGAATATACACAGCAAGTTGAGGCTCGGGCGCATACTGCAGTTTCGGCGTTGGGAAACGAGAGCGTATATAGTGGCAATGCTAGTATAAGCGAGACAGGACATCGAGACGAGGCAACGGTGGTTACGGCGAAACCGGCTGTTTCGGAGAACAACGCGAACGCTTCCGAAGGATGTACCCCTACTACTGGAAATCGATCGACTGATATTGTCGCCGAGCGGACGTCAAACTCAAGTACAACTCGCATTGATGCGCGCGGCGGCCTCTCTGCGCCGGATCTCAGTGTGAAACGTAGACAAATGGTAGGGGACTCGGACTCGGAATGGCGTACGGTACAAAGGAAATCTGCAAAGCGATATAAACTAATTGGTCAGAAGGGCTGTGCTCCCACTGCCCCTGACGGTAAATTTAGGGCAGCTGATGTAAAAGTGCCACTTTTAATTTCAAATGTGAGTAAAGAAGCGAGTGTAAATGACATTATTGACTATATAAAAGAAAAGACTGATGAAAGTGTATCCTTGCAAAGGATTAATACGCAAAAAACTAAACCTTACAATTCCTATAAGTTATATGTGTCAAGGTGCAAATTGGATTTATTTTTAGATGATAATTTTTGGCCAAGTGGAATAACATTTAGGCGTTTTGTGAACTTCTTGTATAAAGCAAAGTCAGTAGTTAAAGTTAATCAAAATATTTCTTAAATATGAATCAAAGTCCTACTAAGCAGTTTACCTTGGCTAGTTTTAATTGTTTTTTTGTCACACGGTGAATAAATGACATACAAAAGATTTGTGGAATGTCAGATGTAGTAGCACTTCAGGAGACATGTCTGCTCCCCCATGATGTGCCGTTGCTAGGTAACATCTCTAGTAACTTCGAATATACAGGTAAATCTGCGGTAGATACATCTGTTGGCTTATTAAAAGGGAGGCCGTATGGGGGGGTTGCCATTCTCTGGCAGAGGGGCATTTTTGACAGTGTAGCAGTGTTAAACTGTAGTAGTGACCGACTGATAGGTATAAGAGCTACTATAAGGGAACGTACTATTATTATTTTTTCAGTATATATGCCTACTGACTCGCTGGACAATCTACCTATCTTCACGGAGGTATTAGGCGAACTGAGTGCTATTGTTGAAAGCGAAAGTGTTGAAAGTATATTTATCTTAGGTGATTTTAATGCACATCCACATGAATTGTTTTATCACGAATTAATTAACTTTTGTTCTGATCAGAGCTGGATGTGCGCTGATATACAAAAACTTGGTTTGCAGTCAAACGTGTATACCTACATTAGCGCAGCACATGGATGCAAACGATGGCTAGACCACTGTGTTGTCTCAAGCTTGGCTTGGCAAACCGTTGTGGAAGTGGAGGTTATAGAAGACGTATTTGTGTCAGATCATTTACCTCTAATAGTTAAATGTGACTTAAGTATTGTTAGGCCTAAAGTGCTGGCACGCGACTTGCATCCTAGCTCAGTAATATGGGGGGAAAGAGATCAAATACAAATATCTAAATACCAAGAACTTTGTCAAAATAAGCTAAGTGAAATAGATTTCCCTTCGGAGTTTATAGAATGCAGTCGCGGGTTATGCCATTTGGATAAACATGGGCAGGTGTTGGACCGGTTTTATGATACCATTGTACATGCTTTGAGTGATGCGGCTAGCAAAACTAAGAAAAACCCTGGTAACAAACCCAATAAAAACAGACACACCTCTGTGGTTGGAATAAATATGTTCACGAAGCGCATCGGGTGGCCAGGCTTAACTATAAGACATGGTTGTCATACAATCGGCCTTCATCGGGTATTATCTATGATCTAATGAATGAATCCCGTAAAGTTTTCAAGAGTCGCTTAAAATGGTGTCAACGTAACCAAGAACAACTTAAAATGGACATCCTAGCAAAACTTTAAACAGTTTTGGAAGGCTACTAAGAGATGTGACGTTAGGCCTGGCCTCCCGGTGAGTGTCGGTGGAAAGGTTGAGTCGGTGCATATTGCAAATATGTTTATGCAACATTTTAAAGTGCACTCTCCACTAGGCCCCTCAGTCTCCATGGATAGAGTTAGGGCCAGTTGTCAGGGAGACGTGCCACTGGTGCGCGTTACTGCTAAGCAGGTTAGAGACGCGCTAAAACGAATGAGCGGCGGCAAGTCCCCCGGACATGACGGTATTAGTGTTGAACACCTGAGGCATGCGGGGTTCCACCTACCCAGGGTGCTGGCCCTGTTCTTCTCGATGTGCATAAGTCACTCTTATTTACCACATGACCTCATGAAGACCATCATAGTGCCCATTGTGAAGGACAGGACCGGTGACATCTCGGGCGCGGGAAATTACCGTCCTATATCACTGGCAACAACAATAACTAAGGTGTTGGACAGTGTGTTTGACTCAGAATTAGAAAAATATGCAAACATACATGACGCGCAGTTCGGATTCCGATCCGGACTTTCTACTGAAAGCGCAATCTTGAGCCTAAAGCACACTGTGCAATACGACACGGATCGTAAGACGCCGGTGTACGCCTGCTTCCTCGACCTCTCCAAGGCTTTTGACTTAGTGTCATATGATGTCCTTTGGGGAAAGTTGAGGGGCAGGGGTGTACCGGTTGAAGTCCTGAGTGTATTGAAGTTTTGGTATGCCAACCAAACAAACCTTGTAAGGTGGGCTGACTCTCTCTCGGAACCGTATATGTTGGAGAGCGGAGTGAGGCAGGGTGGCTTAACATCCCCCAAACTCTTCAATGTATATGTTAACGATCTCATCGTGGAGCTAAGCAGCATGCGCGTCGGGTGTCGGATAGATGGCGTTAGTATCAACAATATTAGCTACGCGGACGATATGGTGCTGCTCAGCCCGACGGTGGGGGGACTTCGAGAGATGCTAAAGGTCTGTGAAACATACGCTGCTGAGCATGGACTTACATACAATGTGAAGAAAACTGAGTACATGGTCTTTGAGGCCGCTGGTAAATGTCCTGATAAAATACCTAATATTACCCTTAACGGAATGAACATCAAACGCGTCACACAATTTAAATATCTAGGGCATATCATTGCCAGCGACCTGAAGGACGATTGTGATGTAGAAAGGGAGCGTAGGGCTCTAGCGGTTAGAGGTAATATGTTGGCTCGCAGATTTTCTCGTTGTACAGAACAAGTAAAGGTCACGCTTTTTAAAGCATATTGCCAGAGTTTCTACACGGGAAATCTGTGGGTCAAGCACACCAAAAAAACGCTGGACACCCTGCGCATCCAATATAATAATATCTTCAGGATGCTGTTGAGACTGCCTCGTTTTTGCAGTGCGTCTGGTATGTTTGCGGAGTACCATACTGATGGATTTCACGCAATCATTCGCAAAAAAACAGCTTCGCTAATTAACAGAGTGCGGGACAGTCACAATAGCATTCTGAGGACCCTAGCGGACAGATATACGTCACCGCTGTGGAAGTGCCTTGTGCAGAGGCTAATCACGGGGCCGTATCCACCCTCCTAATCGCTTGGCACAGGGTACCTATTTTTGTGTTTTTGTTCTCACATGTATATACTAACCATAGTTTTTGTAAGGCAATATTACTTTTTCTCAAATAACACTAACCCGTCTATGGATTTCTAATTGTCCGAAATAAAGAATTTTAATTTTTATTTATTTTATTTAACACCCAACCTTCATAGTTTGCAATAGCGTCCTAGATTTTTTATGGAAAACGAGTCGGTTCAATGAAATCAAGCATTACTTACTTTATTATAACTAATGCTGACTACCCGCACTTACACAAAACGGCCATTCAAAGCAGTTTTTGGGTCTGTGTCGTGGCTCAAATAGTACGACATCAGGGCAGTTTATGGGACTGACCCGCGCTTACACAAAATAGCCATTCAGAGCAGTTTTTGGGACTGCGTTGCGGCTCAAATAGTACGACATCAGGGCAGTTTATGGGACTGACTCGCGGTTACACAAAACGGCCATTCAAAGCAATTTTAGGGACGGTCTCGCCGCTCAAATAGATAAGATAAGATTTTATTCATAATATTCATTACATCACATTAGACAAAACGGCCATACAGAGCAGTTTTTGAGACTGTGTCGCGGGTCAAATAGTACGACATCAGGACAGTTTATGGGACTGACCCGCGCTTACACAAAATGGCCATTCAAAGCAGTTTTTGGGACTGTGTCGCGGTCCAAATAGTACGGCATCAGGGCAGTTTATGGGACTGACCCGCGCCTACACAAAATAGCCATTCAGAGCAGTTTTTGGGACTGTATCGCGGCTAAAATAGTACGACATCGGGGCAGTTTATAGGACTGACCTGCGCTTACACAAAATGGCCACTCAAAGCAGTTTTTGGGACTGTGTCGCGGCCGAAATAGTACGGCATCAGGGCAGTTTATGGGACTGACCCGCGCCTACACAAAATAGCCATTCAGAGCAGTTTTTGGGATTGTCTCGCGGCTCAAATAGTGCGACATCAAGGCAGTTTTTGGGACTGACCCGAATAGCAAATGCCTTAAAGGGTTTAATTTGCGCATAGCCTGAGTTGTGAATCTCTTCACCTAACATCAGTCTTTTGACACTTGTACGACGAATTGGTGCACCTTTGATAAACCCTGAAGCAACTCATGGACATTTCTCGCATTTTGTGCGATGTTCAACACTCGAGAGTCCGTCACAAGACGGAATTTTGCTGCCATCTCTATTAAACAGGAGCTTAGAGATCACCCTTTTTGCACTTAAACCGACAAACCCTCTCTGGTGAGAATTTAGCCGAGACGCTAATATCTGCAAAGACAAAAACTGTACCAACACCGAAACCTTGTATTTTGCAACGATGCAAAACCGTCATCGCAACCTGGAGAACATTTGCCCACCGACAATGGCGCCGGGCTATACAGCAGCAATATACTCGCAATCAGACGCACGTCAACTCGTCAAAGACATCGCAGCTATCCAAATTTTATTATCAATGGTCACTTATTACATATTATACTGGATCGACGGTTATAAGCTCAGCTTTTTAGTCCCGTCAGCAAAAGTTGTCAAGCATTCAGACTCAGAGAGATTCCATTTTCACCAAGCATTTTAACAGCTACTTAAAACGGGCTGTTTCTGAATGTACTCCCTGCGAAGGGCAGTTTTTATCCAATTTTTACATGAACCCCAAATCGAACGATAAAATGCGTCTTATATTGAATCTAAAAAATCACAATTTTACAGATAAAAATCTTTTCAAGTTAGAAGATTTTCGCACAGCAACTAAGCTTGTTCTAAGGATGTTTTTATGGCAAATACTTACCTTAAATTTAATGAACGCTTACCTTTTACTTAAGATTCCCGAGGCTTCCAGAAAATATTTGAGGTTTATGCGGGAAGGCGTAACGTACGAGTCTTGCCGTTCGGTTTGAATACAGCACCATCTATTATACAGAAATTTTGAAGCCCATTGCTAAATTACTTAGAACATTTGGATATTTATCCTCAATTTATTTCGATGACTAACATTTGATTGACCAGTTTTATAAAAATTATTTAGATAATATTAACATCACCACAAAACCTCTTGAAAGCATAGCTTCATCATAAACCAAGGGAAAAGTAACTTATCACCGTCAAAGTTACGCAAGTTTCTTGGCCTAATCGTAGATACAAAAAACTTACAAGTTAAGTTATCAATTGAAATCATATTAAGTATATATATCTAGGTTTAAAGATGATTTATTCTCATAAGAAACAAAAAAAAATGCATTTCACTTACATGAGAACATAAATTAAACAATATTAAAATTAATAATTTCAACGCGCGAGCGAACAATGTAAACACGTTAAATATATATAACTGGATAAAACAATAAAACATAACATGTTATATCAGAATCTTTTTACCATTCGTGAGACTGGCCTCGGCTTGTCCGGCTACCGAGCACGGTATGTTACATACAAAAGAATTTGAGCGTTGTAAATTCAGAATAATGTATCTATTTGCCAGACTTACTACAAGCTCATTTCAAACTTCTGTTCGAATCGTAAAAACTAACGATAATTAGGTAGACATTTTCACCAATGCCTCCACCACTGGAAGTGGCACTGGTTGCAAAAATAAAACGGCCAACGGGAAATGGTCGCAAAATGAGTTTAATAAATATATCAGAAATAATAAATTGTTTTCACAATCACATCAATTATCTGGCCATAAACTAAGCAAACCTTGTACTAGGTATGGCGACTTAATGACTTACAAAAATATTTAAATGCTTTTATAAACATCCATGACTTGGGTGCGGGTGCTCGTGCTCATCACAATAATTTATGCTCCTTTTTAAACATGCGTTTAAAAAGCATATCAACTACTTGGAGTGGCTCGCAGCATATTTCGGTCAAAATATCCACTAAAGATCTGCCACTACTGCCAGATACTTAAATGCGTAATAGACAACTCCACAGCTGTTGCATATATTAACCATAATGGGTGGGACTCAGTTTCCACACCTTACAAAAATTACAAAAGTCATCTGGCACTGCTGCGAGAGCCGGTACCTATTTATTTTTGCCTCATACACAAAATCGTCGGATAATACAATAGCAGATGCCGAGACTCACCGCGTACACCCTGATACAGAGTGGAAATTGCAGGAAACAACTTGTCAGACTATCACTGAAAGATACGACCAACTGCAAATATACATATTGGCCACTCCTATCAATGCCAAATTCTAGACGAATGTATCCTGGCATCATATTAAAAAAAAAAAAAAAAAAAACGAAAATTATGTCTAACAAGAGCCAAGGTGTCATTGTTGTGCCTCAATGGCAGACACAATCGTGGTATCCAATATTACTAAGACTTCTTGTCTCAAAGATCACAGTTCTCAGACCTAATGAAAGTGTTGTTGCATCTAATTTCAGCAATCCGAACATTCACGGGAATCTTACCCCGGTGGCCGGAGTATCGTGCGCTACTGCGCCATAGAATTACACCGTCCGCAATAGACATCATGATGTCATCCCTCGCGAATAATTCATTTAAACAATATGATGTTGCGCTCTAGAAATTGTTTTTGTATTCCAAACAAAATTTTGTTAATATGTATGAGGCGTCCGTTTCTACTGTCTATCAGTTCTTTACCAAATCATACAACAATAGAATTCAATACGGCACTCTAAACTTATGGTATTGATTATTAATCGCATTAGCCCCAATATTAGGCCCACATATTATATATATCAAAAGTTAAAAGGATTTCAAGATTTTAAAAGGCGTATTTGGACTACGATCTCCGCAGTCGAAGTATAATATCACGTGGGATACTTTCTTAATCTTAAATTTATTATCCATTCAATTTCCAAATGGAAGTCTGCCACTTACGAAAATTGTGTCACGTTAGTTGCCCTAGCAACTGCTCATAGAGTTCAAACACTCGCGTCATTATAAATAACAATAAAAATATCAGACCTCATAAAAACTTCTAAAGTCGGTGTCAAACTGCCGGTACTTGTCTTACCATTCCTTGAAAAGCCAGAGATAATGCCCTTCTAAAACTGTACTTTCTTATTATGAGATAGCGAATGCTACCCGTAAGGATACAATCTTTTTTATTGGTTACAAAAAGCCACATAATCATGTAACATGTCAATCCTTGAGCCGCTGGATTAAAAACACTTTGAAGGACAGTGGTATTGATACCTCAATCTTCACTGCTCACAATGCGCGCCATACCGCCTCCTCTAAAACTTATAAATACTTATAACTTGTAAAGCTGCTGGCTGGAGCGGCAGTTCTTCTGCCTTTGGTAGATATTATAATCCTATGGTTACTGACGTTAATAATGAAACGTCACTAGCCACTGTTGAATTAAAAAATGATTAAAATTTAATATTACAATCATGTTAAAATCGTTATGTTGTTTTTAAATTAAGAGTTACAGAGTTAAATGAATCCTGCCGACTATCTTCAATAGTATCGAGTATTTCTCAAGGTTTTACATTAAGTCAATCTTGACTTAATGTAGTAATTGTTATGTTTATTACTCGCTAACATCAATTGTATTAACTTTTACAATCTTGTTTATTACAAAGAATACAATACAATACAATTTATGAGTAAGAATTATCTGGTGCTTATTGGAATTTCTTAGGCAGCTCTAAAAATCTACATATTTGTTATAATAATTAATAATTATTTGCAGAATCTATTCGGACGATGCACAAGCATAATTAATGATTAAACGAACTTACCTGTATGTGAAGTTCTATCATAATTATGCGAAGTGCATCGTCCGAATAGATTTATAACCCAGGGAGGGTTACCCTTAGGATCCCAAGGTATGCCACCGAAATGCCAACAACAGTCTTTAGCAGTGTGTGTGTGTGTGCCTCTAAACATATGACGTTGCCTCGACGACGGGGTGACCAGTAAAGAAATGATACCATACGGAAAAACGGACAAAAAGGAAAAAATATTTTTTACAGTAGGTGCCCCATGTTCTTACCGATCTCGTCACTAAACATAACTATATTATTTACCGATTCATAGGGAGTTTCATTAGACAGGGAACAGTTGTATTGTACAACGGATAGTTTGAGAGGGCTTGTTAATTAGTACAATCACAAGAGGTTATAATGTTAGTTAACATCTGGATGTGTTACCCACACTCTTTTTTGGTACATTTATATGTCTCGGTCATAATTTTTAATGAAAGTTTCAAATTCTCTAATTCACTTTCTAATTTCAATATGTCACTTTCATATTTTGTCACACTTGTTTCTAACAATGTAGAACATGACATGCATCTAGCTCATCACCAAGTTGCCTTCTCTCTTTTATATATTTAACCTTTGTAAATAAACAATTCTGTTTTTTAACTAATTTGTTTGATTTTTTAATAAACTTATTTAATCAAACATATTTCCTAAATTTGTTCTTACTGCACCTCGAAATCCCTGCAGAGGTTGAGTAAGGGGAATGATCACTAGTTAAATCTATGGTTACAATAGGTGGACTTCCAGGTGCAGCTTGTGTCAGGCTGGGCGCACTACCAACCAGCTTGTTGTATGAAAGGGTTGTTTGGCTGTCAATGTAGGCTTGCTTCTCCGTCTCCAGGTAGTTGATATGGTCTCGGGCCTCATCAAGGTCGTGTTGAAGGGCAGAAACACGACTGAGGTTTTGCTCGTATTCCTCACAGCATTTCCGAACCCACTTATAACAGATTGCAGCTTGTAACGTTCGTCAATTAATAAGCCGTAGTTGGTGTGCAGCTCAGCCATCTCCTTCTTTTATTTGCTATTACTATCCAGCACATCCAACAGTATCCTTTCATTGTCTTCACTTTCCCTATTCAGTTGCTCAATCCGTTCCTTGGCCGCCTGCAGTTCCCTCAAAGCCAGTAGGACTTTAGATTCCTCCTGGCGAGCATGGGCTTTGCGAGTAAGCATATTTGCACTGATTCAATATAGCAAACAAAACAACTTTAGCCAAAGAATCGTTTGATCAACAGGAGGTTAGATATTTGATAACGTAAACACGTAAACAATGTAACCTCAACGCGAAAAAAAAAATTGATCGTAAGATGGTGTTATTTATTCTTAATTATCTGTTAAATAGGTGTTATACGTAAAACAAGACGCATACACACCGTAATTAGAACACATATAAAGAGAAGACAATGATTAACAATAATTCACAAGTTCAATTTTGCAATGTCATTGACCTGTTAACCACTGCCACTAGCCTGCTAGAGGGTTGAGATGACGGAGGGCGTAATGCCTCCGCCTTCTCCCCCTCCTTCTTCTACGGATCGGATCAGCATGAGGATCGTCCTCCCTGACCCGCTCCGCAGCCTCCTTTTGCGACACCACGTCCTCGCAAAAGGAGACCATATCCTCCCATGCCCTCTCGCTTCCCAACATAGCTCGTACTATGCTGGGAAGGGAGACTCCTGACAGAGTCTCAATATGAGCACCCCATTGCAGACGGGAATCTAAAGTTATTCCCAAAAAGGTAGTGGAATTACTAGTATCCAGTCGTTCATCTTTTACAATGATATGTGTTGAGACCTGCCTTTGACATTGTAAATTTTATGCATTTCGTTTTGCTCGCATTGAGCAAAAGATTGTTGGTACTAAAACAATGCAGAACCCGCGAGAGTGCATTATTTACATCGTCAAAAGATTCTTGACCTCTTTTAATTTTAAAGATCAGTGATGTATCATCTGCAAATAATACCACCTCACATAGGTCGGTTGCAAAGTAAGGAAGGTCATTTATATAAATTAGAAATAGCAGGGGTCCGAATATTGATCCCTGCGGTACACCCATGGTAAGAGGTGACCCTGAAGATTCAGTTCCATTTATACATACTTTTTGAGTTCTGCCTGTGAGATAAGAGTTTAATAAATCTAAGGACTCTTTTGAAACCCCATAATGTCTCAACTTTTTTAGTAAAGTTTGATGATCTACACAATCAAAGGCCTTAGAAAGATCACAGAAGATACCTAAAGCATCTTGCTTACTCTCCCAAGCATCGAATACATGTTTTAGGAGTGCCGGAGTTCCGCCCGATGACCGCCCCATCACAGAAACTCTCGATCCCCCTGTCCTCGAGAGAGTGATCGATGGGCTCTTCCCGGACTGCGAGCCACACTCGCCGGAACGGATGAGGCCACCCCGAATTCCTGCCGAATCTCCCGTCCCCCCCATCACTGATAGAGAGATGGAGATGGCCAAGGAAAGGCTTAAGGGAAAGACCACAGCCCCTGGACCGGATGGCATCCCTGGCCGTGTCCTGCGCGTAGCCCTACACCACCTGGGCGACAGACTACGGGAACTATTTAATAGGTCCCTCCTGTCAGGAAGGTTTCCGAAGGCGTGGAAGGTGGGTCACCTCTGTCTGATCCCCAAGGAGGGGAGACCACCAGACTCACCTTCCGCCTGTGGGCAACACATTTATTACAACTCTCCAGTGACAAAAACTACTAGATCTGGAAGGAAAGTTCATTTTCCTGATTTTTATCGCCCTTAACCAGGTCTCTGGAGGGGAGTGATGTGGGCAACACATTTATTACAATAATTATTTACATTCATAATATTTATAACAGCATATTTACAATATTAAACATATTTATTTATTTATACAGGTGACTTTATAATAATAATCATCATCATTTCAGCCATCGGACGTCCACTGCTGAATATAGGTTTTCCTCAATGACATGCAGATTGGCCGGTTAGATTTTTAATGCGTATTCAATTTTTTATATTAATTCTTCATTTAAATTTTAAGCTACACGACCAAAATGCATGGAACAGCTTTTTATCTCAATTTCACTATCGGGAACCATACTAAAGTCACCATGTGTAGAGGCGAAATATATATAAAATCATGTACGTTCTTAAAACTGTAAAACTTAATCAGCTGCTAATATTTACAACTATTTTAAATATGAGAAGAACATCAAAATCGCCAGAAAAATGTCCGCCTCCATACAAATTTATCTTATACCAACGACAAATGTATGGAGCATTTAATTTTTTTACATGATCTTGATGTTGGCTGTAAAGTAAAAGTAGTTGTTTAATAACATGCAGGATCACGTACTTTTAACGAACGTCATGACTTCATATTTCACCCTGTATTAAATAGAAGTAATACGAGTGTTTGGAATCCAGTCACTCCTTTCACGACAAAGATACACCGCGACGTGTTGCTCAAAATAAATGAGTAGGATCTTACCATCTACGAAGCATTTTGTATGTTAAAATCACTTTGCCTCGGACCGCCATCACGCGCGCATCATTTTGTACTTAACTTATAATATTGGGTCATTATATACTTATTTCAAGTTTTGAGTTTGATTTCTTTAAAAGAACTCCAATATGTTCAAGTAGAAACATATGCATGAGGGGAACCGCGAATTTCAAGAAAGACGATACCATTTAGAAGAATTCAAGAAACGATAACGTGGTAGTGTCGGGTCATCGGGGCAAGGTCACCCGACTTAGGAAGAAGGCTTGAAGAGGATTCTCAGCTTTGAAGGCGGGCAGAGGAGCAGCTAAAGCTTCACACCGTCAGCGGATTCCTTGAGATAAGTGTCCAATTTCATTTTCCTTGTTACCCATACTTACCTATCCAGTCATTCCTAAATATTCATTACTACCTATTCCTACTTCCTATCGTCATTTTATATGGTCAAAACTAGTGTCACACATTGTTTTACAGGCATTATAGGTACGTGAATATCGTAATTTATGCACTTTGTAAGCACGAGGCGTAAATTATTGCATCACTCAGCGAAAATAATCTGCCTACATTTTGAAAATATTTAAGAAAAATTTAATATTTCATCTAGAAACCAGCTTAATTATATACTTGTTCTTAAACATTAAATTAAATCTAGATTTCTCATTCAAATATTTTGGCCTTTGTCATAGATTCGAAGTTTTAAGTAGATTTTAGCGACTTTAGTAACCAGCCAGTTAACGTATCTACAGATTTTATCGATATAAATAGTTACTTTTTAATTAACGTATTTACCGAACATTGCAGTTTGGCGCGATTTATCAAGTCACAATCAGAGGCTCGTCTGCTAGCAGTCCGTGGTGCTGTTGGTCAAGCATGCTGCTCCTGCCTGCGAGGGTCACTAAAGCGAGGAGCGTGAGATTTCGTTTTTTTACATTCTTAATACCAACCTACCTGCCTACTTGTTTACATTGAGCTTGCTTCTCGATAGTCATAATGACCAATACTAGTGCAGAATGTTCCGCTAAGGAATTAAGGGACTTAATCGTTCGCAGAAGCTCGGTAAAGGGACAAGTTACAAAATTTAAGAATTACCTTTCTAATGTAAGCAAGAAGGAAGAGCTCACAAGCATCGACTTAGCCGAGTTGACCTTAAAGCTTGGCAAATTCGAGGCATTGTTCTTAAGATTCGATGATTTGCAGGCTCAGATAGAGGTTTTGAATTCTGATAATTTGCTGAAGGAAATTGACGAGCGTGAGATTATCGAACATGATTTTGTAGTCCATATTGCGTCATCTAAGAAAATTATCGATGATTATAATAAATCCGATCTTCAGCAAAGACGCGAGTCATTTCATGATGCAAATGCACATTGTTCTTTTGAATGTAAAGACAGGGGTAATGAAATTGGTATCAAATTACTGCAAATCCAAATTTCTAAGTTCACTGGAGCGTATTTTAACTGGCTCGAATTTCACGATACTTTCGAAAGCTTAATACATAATAATAAACGTATATCTGACGTACACAAATTTCATTACCTTGCTTCTTATCTAGAGGGTGAGGCAGCCAGGATCATATCTAATCTCGAAATATCATCAGCAAATTATAATGAGGCATGGAAACTTCTCTGTGACCGCTATAACAATAAACGGTCGCTAACAAATCATCATTTAAATTCTCTTTTTAGTATGCAACAGATAACACGTGAATCTGAAAAGTCACTGCGTTACTTGGTAGATCAAATGACAAAAAAATTACGTGCATTGTCTAGTTTAGGTCACCCGACAGACAAGTGGGACATGTTGCTAATTTTCATGTTTTCATCTAAATTAGACAGTCGTACCTTAGTAAAATGGGAGGAGTTTCGCAATAGCCTAGCAGACATGCCGACACTCGATCAGTTTAAGAAGTTTTTAGTCAATCAGGCAGACGTCTTAGAATCCATAAATAAAAACAAATCCTACGAAAATAATATTATTCAATCTAAGAATGTACCTTTAGCATCCCGTAACAATAATTTGCCAAAGAACTTTAATAAATCTACGTCTTACACTAAGTCGTTCACTAGCGTAAATAGGCCTAACTCAAGTGGACTTCCTATATGCATAGTGTGTGGTTCAAATCATAGAATTTATGATTGCTTCACTTTTAAGGCGAAGAGTATGCAAGAGAAATTAGCTGACGTCAAAAAATATAAGCTATGTTCCAATTGCTTGCGACAAGGTCACGCGCTTAGTGAGTGTCGTATGGGGTCGTGCTGTGAATGCAAGGGTAGGCATAACACCTTGTTGCACGCACCTTCATCGTTAGTTAGTAGTACAGTCAGCGAGACAAACAACAATACTGTTGTCAACTATGGCACACAAGGCCAGCAGGTGTTATTATCTACGGCTTTGATTGAGGTCTGCAATCCTAGTACAAACAAAAAAACAAAAGTACGGGCATTATTAGATTGCGGAAGTCAGTCTTCATTCATTAGTAAATCGCTAAAGGACAAGTTGTGTCTAAAATCAACTCCTTAAGACAATCTTAAAGTAATAGGTATAGGCAATAATTACACCAATAGCGTAGTGGAAGCATGCACGACTCAAGTCAATTCACTAAATTCATCGTTCAGTGTAAAATTGACATGTTTTGTTTTGAACGAGCTAACAGCGGAGTTACCAAGGACTCGCATCGATATACAAACAATAAAATTACCTTCAAACATTATTCTAGCTGATCCAACCTTCCATCAGCCTTCTACAATTGACGTTTTAATTGGGGCAGACATATTTTGGGACATCATAGGGAGCGAACAACGTTCAATGGGTCCCAAGAATCCTAAATTGCACAATTCTAAGCTAGGTTGGTTAGTTTCAGGCCCTATATACACAAGAGGTTCAAAATCTATACAATGCAATCACACATCTATTTTACAAAATTCAAATCATGAGGTAGACAAGCTACTTCCTTCCTTTTGGAACCTTGAAGAGGTCCCGCAAAAACAAGTCATGAGCGAAAGTGACAAATATTGCGAACAGCATTTTTTATCAAACACAATTAGATTACCTAACGGCAAGTTCAGTGTGAAACTCCCCTTAAAGGATTCACCTGATTGTTTAGGTGATACGTATTCATTAGCAAAAAAACGTTTTATTAACATAGAAAAAAGGTTCAAGCGAAATCCAGCTCTAAAGGTCGCGTATTCTGAATTCATATCCGAATATCAGGAATTAGGCCATCTTTCTGAGACTCAAACAAGGCCAAATATTTGCTATTTTTTATGCCACCATCCTGTCATTAAAGAAACTAGCGAGTCTACTAAACTAAGAGTGGTGTTCGACGGATCGGCCCCATTGTCTTCCGGTTATTCGTTAAACGACGTATTGATGACCGGCCCTACCGTACAAGATAGTCTATTCTCCATATTATTAAGAGCCCGACAGTATAAATACCTACTAGTAGGCGACATCGAAAAAATGTACCGTCAGGTGGAAGTTGCCGAAAGTGACCGTGACTTACAACTTATATTATGGAGAAATGATGAATCGGAATCAATAAAAATGTTAAGGCTCAACACGCTCACTTACGGTACTGCTAGTGCTAGCTATTTGAGTACTAGGTGCATTTATCAACTAGGGGAGGAGTGCGAAGATGTATTAATTAAAAATATAATTCAACACGATTTTTACATCGACGATTTGATTACAGGGTGTGACAAAGAAAGCGTATTACGCGATATACAAAAGGGCGTCTCTGAGACACTAAGTTCAGGAGGATTTCATTTAAGAAAATATAAAAGTAATTTACCAAACCTTTTCCAAGACAATTTAACTTTCAGTGAATCCACCAGCACCCTTGGCCTGGGATGGAACCCAAGTACAGATACCTTACATTTTCCTACTAAAGATATTTTACACAATGTACCTATAACCAAAAGGCTCATTCTGTCTCATTCATTTCAAATATTCGATCCGTTAGGTATTTTAAGTCCGTTTATAATACAACCAAAAATCCTATTACAAAGATTATGGCTGCAGAAATTAGACTGGGATCAGCCTGTCCCACAGGATATCGAAAATAGTTGGATAACATTTCAACAAAACGTACCTTATCTACAAAATTTAAGCATACCTAGATTCGTCTTATGCAGCGAGCCTACCTACTTTGAAATGCATTCATTCAATGATGCGTCACAGCATGCCTACGGCGCTTGCGTTTACATTAGATCGGTTGACGCTAACGGCAACATTACGGTGAGGCTGCTGTGTGCCAAATCCAAGGTCGCTCCCGTGAAACCTACAACTATACCCCGTCTGGAGTTGTGTGCCGCGCTGTTAGCCGCTAGATTATCAAAGTCAGTGACAGGTGCGTTAAGAAATAAACCGGCGCATAGTATTCACTGGTGCGACTCGAGTATAGTGCTTGCTTGGCTGCGTAATGATCCTAAAAAACTAAAATCATTCGTTGCTAATAGGATAATGGAAATTACAGAACTATCGGATTCGTTATCTTGGCGTTACGTCCCCACGTCCGACAATCCAGCGGATTTAATTTCTCGAGGCGTAGACGCAAGTCAGTTAGTATCTCGAAAATTGTGGTGGTGTGGTCCAGATTTTTTCATAAAGACGAGTCCGAGTGGCCTATTTTAAATCAAAATAATAATGAAATTCTACCTGAAATTAGAACCCAGCATGGGTCACAATTTCCGAGCCAATAATAAATTTCGAGAAATATTCTAATCTAACTAAATTACAAAGAACACTTGCATACATGAAACGATTTATTCATAATATGAAAAACCCACAAAATAGACGTTCAGACAAGTTATCATTGGATGAATTAAATGATGCATTTTATTCATTATGCGAAATTGCACAAAGGCAATCATTCCCAAGTGAATATCAATTATTAGCCAAAAACAAAACATTGAATTCTAAATCTAAGATATTATCACTATCGCCATTTTTCGATAAAAATAATAACTTGTTACGAGTGGGCGGGAGGCTTGACGCATCTAGTTATGCGTACGAAAAAAAGCATCCTGTATTGCTTCACGCATCTCATCATTTGACCAAACTAGTTTTTCAGCGAGAGCATATACGCACTATGCATGCAGGACCACAGTTATTATTGGCAACAGTTAGAGAAACGATTTGGCCTGTAAATGGTAGGAGACTGGCCGCGCGAGTTGTTAACAAATGTGTGAGATGTAGGCGTATTGCAGGCAAAACATTATGTCCGAAAATGGGCAACCTCCCTTCTCAAAGAATTACACCAGACTATCCTTTTGTGTCCGTCGGTGTAGACTACCATTTCACATTTTAAATAGAAAATGACGTGGTTGCCGGTTGATTAAGTGTTATTTGTGTCTATTTGTTTGTTTACGTTATAAGTGCGTACATTTAGAACTGGTCAGTGATCTATCAAAGGACGCATTTTTGATGACACTTCGACGATTTATAGCCCGCAGGGGTAAGCCAGTTGAAATATTATCCGATAACGGGAGAAATTTTGTAGCAGCGTCTAAGGAGATTGGGGATTTTTTAAAATAAAATTCAAGGCCGATAGTTGACTTTGCAGATCGGGAAGGTATTAAGTTTATATTCAATCCAGTTTCTGCTCCTCACTTTGGAGGCATATTCGAATCAGGCATTAAATCTGCAAAACACCACTTAAAACGAGTGCTAGGAAACAGCCACCTGACATTTGAAGAAATGTCAACTCTGTGTGCACAAGTGGAGGCCATATTAAACTGCAGCCGTTCCTTGTGTCCTTTGTCATCCTCTCCTAACGACTTCCTTCCTCTATCTCCAGGACACTTCCTCATTGGAAGGACGCTGACTTCACTACCGTCACCAAGCCTGCTGGACTGCAGCGAAAGCAGACTGGAAAGATATGGGCGCCTAGAAAAAATACGACAACATTTTTGGAATAGATGGCAGAAGGAGTACATTACAAAACTGCAACAGAGAACCAAATGGAAAAGTAATTCTGCCAAACTCGATGTAGGTGATTTGGTGATTATACATGAAGATCACGTGCCTCCCATGAATTGGCGTCTAGGAAGAATCACGCGTTTGTTTCCCGGTCCAGACGGAATTTCAAGAGTCGCAGACATCAACACAGCGCAGAGGTGTATACGACGACCATTGACAAGGTTGTGCCCGCTGCCAAAGGATGAATGTTGAAAGTTTCCTTTCAACGAGGCCCGAGGATGTTTGGAATCCAGTCACTCCTTTCACGACAAAGATGCACCGCGACGTGTTGCTCAAAATAAATGAGTAGGATCTTATCATCTACGAAGCATTTTGTATGTTAAAATCACTTTGCCTCGGACCGCCATCACGCGCGCATCATTTTGTACTTAACTTATAATATTGGGTCATTATATAATTATTTCAAGTTTTGAGTTTGATTTCTTTAAAAGAACTCAAGTATGTTCAAGTAGAAACACGAGTGTGTTATAATTAGAAAAAAAAAAAAAACCTGCCATTATATTCTATTTAATACACGCAAGTTTATATCGGTAAGTCAAACAGTTTTTAGTATATTTATGTTTTATGGACACTTGATCACATAAAAATAATGAAGCTACAATCTACGTAATTATGTTTAGTTAAATAAACGAAAAGAATTAAATAACTATAGTAAATTAAGTACAGATCTTTTACATAAATACCAGGTTATACTATCGGTAAAATTGCAGATATTTAATGACAGAATTTATCAATTTTAAGTTATTTACAAAAAATATGATGAGGACTATAATTAAGTGAGTATTATTTACGTCCTATTTAAACAGTGTAATCATAAATAAAATACATATAGGGTGGTTAAACTTTCGTCATAATATAATTCCTCCTAATCTGTAGAACAGAGGTTATCCACCTGGTATCACGCTATATAGTTTGCGCATAAATCAAAAAAATATTCTAAGTGTTAATATACAAGACAATTGAATGGTTAACTTAACAGTTCCGATTGAACAAACGAAATTAAATTCTAACTTCTGTAACATTAACGTAAACTACAGCTACAGCGGCGAGTGTAACTGCCCCACGATTCCGTCAGACCACAACAACTGGCCCCGCCACAGAACAGGAGAGTACCACCCAGAACCGTAGTGACCCGGCACCACACTCGGTCCCGAACGAGGACAACTGGACCCGGGTGACCAGACGAAAACGGCCTAAGAAGGGAAAACGGTCCTGTAATCCCACTACTGCAGCCGGAAATAAAACCCTGTCTCAGGGCCCTAAGCCCAAGACCAAAGGTCCCTCCCTTACTCCCCCTCGATCCTCAGCAGTCGTCCTCTCGCTGCAGCCTGAGGCGATCGAGAAAGGAATAAGCTACACCGAGGCCCTCAAACAGGCAAAGGAGGTTTTGTCCCTCCCGGACCTAGGCCTAGAGGACGTTAGGTGTAGTAAAACTGCTACGGGAGCTAGGATGCTCGAGGTCTCCGGCCCTGAGCACGGTGATAAGGCCGACAAACTGGCGGCCAAAATTAGAGAGGTTCTGGACGGTGTGGTTAACGTAGCCCGCCCCATGAAGCGCGCGGATGTCAGGGTCCAGCGCTGAAGTTGCGGCGGCCATCGCGACCAAATGTGGATGTTCTCCGGACTTGATCCGGGTAGGAGAAATCCGCCCTAGACCGAGGGGCGTGGGTGCGGCTATTGCCTCCTGCCCAGTTGCTGCGGCTAAAGTGCTTGTCACTGGCCGCCTGCTGGTCGGTTGGTCTTCGGCCAAAGTCACACTCCTGGAAGCACGGCCTCTCCGGTGCTTCAGGTGCATGGGTCTAGGGCATGCCAGGCAGATGTGCCCGTCAATCAAGGTCCGAAGCGATTTGTGCTTCAGGTGTGGGCAACCTGACCACAGATCCACCGCCTGCTCCGCGAAGCCGAGATGCGCAATTTGCGCGGACTCCGGCCGAGCGTCGGATCACATCATGGGGGGGAAAACTTGCAGGCCCCCCCAGGTCAGAGGCAAGGCCATGGTTGTGCAGATCCCGACCGCCACCCAACCCAGAGCAGGAAGCCAACCCAGGCCGCTGGAGGAAGAGATGCAGGTGGTAGACAACAATGCAAAGTAGGTTCCCCATCTCTCTCCTCCAGAGGAACCTCAATCTCGCTGCCAGGGCCCAGGAATTGTTCAAGGCAAACCTGGCAGCGTGGAACATCGATTTGGCGGTCGCGGCGGAGCCTTATTATATCCCCTTCAACTGGGCTGGCTCCACCGTCGAGACCGTGGCCATCGCCACACAACCGGGCCCCCAATCCTCCCCCTTGGTATCCCTGGAGAGAGGACAAGGATTTATAGCGGCGAAGTGGAGGGGCATAGCATTTGTGGGGGTATACTTCTCTCCTAACCTGCCCCTCTCCCAGTTTGAGGCCTTTATGGCAACCCTAGGCCCTGTGGTTGGCCGACTTTCGCCTCTCCAGGTTGTTTTATTAGGCGACCTCAACGCGAAGTTGGCAGCCTGGGGGTGCCCACGACCAAACGCTGGCGGTTGTGCGCGCTCGCGGCCTCCGAGCAGGGACTAGTCCTCCTTAACCGAGGGAATGCGCCGACCTGCGTGCGTCGACAGGGGGGATCTGTGGTGGACATAACCTTCGCTACCCCTGCCTTCGCGCGTAGGCTCGGAGATTGGAGAGTGCTCGAAGGGGAGGAGACACTCTCGGACCACACCTACATTCGGTTCGAGAGTGTCTCCTCTCAAACCCAACCGGTTCAGGCTTCCCACCGCCAATTGCCACGCTGGGCCCTTACCCGATTCGATGGAGATGTAGCCGCGGAGGCGGCACCGGTCCAGGACTGGAGCTACCCCGCGGACCCCGGATCTGACTCAACTGGGTTGAGAACTTACCTCTCATTCTCCTCGGCATCAGGAGCGCCTTTAAAGAAGACCTCCAGTCCTCATCACTGACCTGATGTTCGGCGAGCCGCTTCGTTTACCTGGCGAATTTTTTGGCCACGATATCTCTGGTTACACTACCGACATCAACGATTTTACAGCTCGTATGAAATCTTTTGCCGAGAATATACGCCCAGTCCCAACTCAGCACCACACGAAAAATAAAATCTTTGTGTTTAAGGAACTTGCCACTTGCAGCCATGTATTTCTTAGGAAAGATGCGCTTCGTGGCTCACTCCAACCAGCCTATACAGGCCCACATGAAGTGCTAAAAAGAGGTGCTAAATACTTTAAAATTAGCGTCAAAAATAAAGACGTGACAGTAAGCATAGACCGCCTTAAACCAGCCTACTTACTGTCCGACGACACATCCACAGCATCAAAAGACGCATCATCATCATATGATCCACCTACAGTACAACCCAAAAATTACAACTCTCCAGTGACAAAAACTACTAGATCTGGAAGGAAAGTTCATTTTCCTGATTTTTATCGCCCTTAACCAGGTCTCTGGAGGGGAGTGATGTGGGCAACACATTTATTACAATAATTATTTACATTCATAATATTTATAACAGCATATTTACAATATTAAACATATTTATTTAAATAATATAACACTAAACACTGTAGCCGTTTTCGCGTCACTGTCTGTTAATAATTGTATTAGATTTTATTATAAAAACAACTTGTAGTATTTCGTAGCAGTTAGTAATTTAAACACCTTTTAAAATACTCTTTTGACTTCCGGTTGCAGCTTGGGCCAATCACAAACATTTCGACCCCTCTTTGTTCCGACACACAGCCCTCCAACCCCACCATAGGCTAGGCTGGCGCGCTGTGTTCGGTGGAGCGGCATTCGTTCGCTGACCACAACAGAGTGCACTAGTGCTAAGCTGAATTTATGTCAGAGGTGTTCATGATTATTAATTAAAATAATATAAGTGTCGAAGTGTTGTCATATTGCTGTGAATTACCGAATAAAACAGAAGTATACAGCAACACGCCGTTTTTATTGAAAAGTTCTTGCTTGGTGCCGACCTCCTGCTTCAGCTCAGAAGTGCGATTACCCACAAAAAGGTAGAGTGTTTTTTTTTCCCCTATTGTTTGTTTGCTTTTTGTTTTCAAATGAATCCTATCATTTCATTATTACTAGTTAAAATTGCTATATAGTTTTTAAAATGTCAAAAAAGTGAAAAGTAGTCACAAGTATTTAAAATTGATTATTGTCCTACCTGCAAAGCAACCACTATTTAGGTTAATAAAAAAAATAGCTATTTAGCAATACTTGTTGATCGAAAATACTACTCTGTCTAAAGGCTAGCTTTATCAATCAAACAGTTATGAAAGTTTTTTTTTTTAAATTGTTTTTGTATATTTTATGTAAAAAGATAACGTCTTTCAAAGTTTCTTATAATTTGTTAATTTGTAGCAGTTTATGGTCGACACACATAGATGCCTTGTCAGACTTACTGTACTGACAATCGATAGCACCGTCTCTTACTTTTGTTTTGTTGGGCCTATCCTTTTGATAATACTACAAATAGAACAGATTTGTAATCGATATATTAGTTTTTTTTTTCTTCCTGTAAAAGTACCAGAAATAGAAATTCTGCCTCTATTATTTCTCTTACAGATTAGTAAATGGCGGATATGTCACCTATACTGCCGGGCCTATCGAGTGGGCAACCACCAAGAAGCCGCAGCCGCCGCCTGTCAGAGAGTAGTACGAGTTGCAGTCCTGCCAGCGATCGTGAAAGGAGCAGACCGCGTTCCCGTCGGGCCTCTATGCGGAAGCGGATTACGGAGCAACAAGATCGAAGGAGTACCAGCCGCGGCCGGTCGCGTTCCCGTCTCAGCGCAGTTTCCTATCAACGCCGCCGTTCTAGAAGTGTACCGGATCGGGTGAGTTCGCGCAAAAATCGCAAATCGAGAAGTCGTTCTCGACAGCATTCACGTGATTCTCAACGACGTCGGCCTTGTGGACGTATGCCCGACCATGCGTCCGGTTTTGAGAATAGGCGTGTCCCGAGACAAAGCTGTCGTCTAAATGAACAAACTATCGCATTGAGATGTCGCCGTAGCAGCAGCAGCTACCGCTCTAGAAGTCCGATGCAAAATCATCGTAGTCAAGAACCACACGAAGGTCAGCCTCTTTCTAGTGTTACTGTCTCTCAATTAGTCGAAGCACTCCAGGTTATAAAGTTCGCCTCATGAAAATTTGCCTCTTAGTTCATTGCAAAATGTTATTCCAGAATTTGATCCCGCTCGTCAAGAGCAAACAGTTATTATGTGGTTACATAAGGTGAATGAGTGTGCCACGATTTATAACTGGAGCGAAAGACAAACCGTTCACTTTGCCTTGCCTAAGTTAAGTGGTGTAGCCAAAAAGTGGTACGAGGGCTTAGACACTCTTCTTTTTTCGTGGAGCGAATGGCAACAAAAACTTAAAGCTGCTTTTCCCAGTGATGAGAACTATGGTCAATTACTGACTACGATGTTAGCTAAACGAGCACGTTTTGGAGAAAACCTTGAAGACTACTTTCATGAGAAAGTTGTCTTGCTTAATAGGTGTAGTATAACTGGTAAGAGAGCTATAGATTGCATAATTTTTGGGATTGAAGACCGTGGCGTTAGGCTCGGAGCGGAGGCAGCTCAGTTTGATTCTAAAGAAAAATTGCTCTGCTATCTTAGAAATGCTAAAGGTGGTAGGGCGAATAATTTAGATAGGAAGAAAAATAGGAGCTATGAAACAAGATCCGATTATGCTGCTAGCAAAAGTTCTTTAGGGAATAGTAACTTAAAACGAGCCCCAATTAAATGTTACAATTGTAACGGGGAAGGACATTATAAGTCCGATTGTCCTAAGCCTATAATAAAATGTGATAAATGTCTTTTATTTGGTCATTTAGCTGAAAAGTGTCCTAACGGTAATAAACGAACAACAAGGGATAGGAATAAAACCGTTATGTCAGTGCTTTCAGATAAATCCCCTGATAGCAAGTATTTTAAGACTGCTTTTGTTAATGGTACTAGTAAACATTGCTTTATAGATTTTGGTAGTCATGCAACCTTATTAAAAGAATCTGAGACAAGCGATATCATATGTGATTGGAATACTGGAGACAGTCTCCCGATACTTAGAGGTTTTGGTAGAAGTACCGTTAGGGCTTTACGGAAAGCGACAGTTAGTATAATTATTAATGGCGTCGAAGCCATAGTTGAGATATTTGTAGTTCCAGACGATGTGATGAATTATCCCTTATTAATTGGACAATCTTATACGGAGCAACCTCATATAACATTTAGGAAAGACTCAGATAATCTTGAAATTCTACTTAAGCGGCCAAAATTTAATTTATTATGTGATGAAGATACAGTGGTGAAGGGTCTTACCGCTGTAAGGGTAAAATCAACTCCAATCTACACGGGTGCTATTTATCTTGATGAAAGCTTAAGGCTTAAAATAAATAACGAGCATTGTTTGGTTCAGGGGATATTTTATTTGAAAGGTGGTTTAGGAGAGGTGCTTGCGAAAGGGTCCTCTGTTAAGGAATTTATCTTAAAAAAGGGGACAGTAGTAGCTAGGTGTGTGCCCGCCAGATTTGATTTTGACTCCCTGTCCGAATTAGAGGTTAGATGCGTAACTGACAATGATTATTTACTCATAGACTCAAAAGACTTGGACGTTGATGCGAGCTTAGATACTGATGATATTTCCAGGTTAACAACACTTTTAAACCAATATAGGTCCTGTTTCGCATTTAGTTTGGGCGAATTAGGAAAAACGGATGCTGTTGAAATGTCTATTAAGTATTTAGGCCTTATAGATTATCGGGTCATGAAAGGTCGCAGGTGCGCGGTATGGTTGAAGATCTCATGAAACATGATATTATTCGACCTTGCACGTCATCTTACTCTAGTCCAATAGTTTTAGTCCGAAAAAAGAATGGAGAAGTCAGAATGTGTATAGATTATAGGGCTTTAAACAGTAAAACCATAAAAGAAAATTATCCATTACCTAGAGTGGATGATCAATTAGATGATTTAGCTGGTTTTAAGTACTATACTACGTTAGATTTGAAATCGGGTTATTACCAAATACAAATTAATGAAAGTGATCGGCATAAAACCGCTTTCATAACTCCGGATGGGCATTTCGAATTTAATCGAATGCCATTCGGGTTAGTAAATGCTCCATCTGTGTTTATGCGCATGATAAGTCAAGTGCTCGGTCAGGCTAGACATAGGATAGCTTCAGCTTATATGGACGATATAATTGTCCCCTCACATTCAGTTAGTGAAGGAATGTTACGCCTAGAATCTGTTTTAAAATTACTACAAGATTCCGGATTAACATTAAATTTATCAAAATGCTGTTTTTTTAGACAAAATGTCGAATATTTGGGATTTGAATTAAGCAAAGACGGAATAAAGCCTGGTTCAAAAAAAATCGAGCCTGTAGCTCAGTTTACTACTCCTAAAGATCAACATGCAATTAGACAATTTATTGGTTTGTGTAGCTTCTTTCACCGTTTTATTAGTAATTTTGCCACTATAGCTAGACCTCTAACGGCGCTGCTAAAAAAGGATTCTCAGTGGATTTGGGGGCAAGAACAAGCAGAAGCTTTTAGAGTTTTAAAGTCTGTACTTATTAAAAGACCTACATTAGCCCTTTATAGTCCCATAGCTGAAACCGAAGTCCATACAGATGCATGCAAGCTCGGTATTGCAGGCATTTTACTACAGCATGATGAAATTAATCGATTGCGTCCTGTAGCATATTTCAGCCGCCAAACCACATCTTATGAGCAGAATATGACTGCTTACGAACTAGAAACTTTGGCGGTAGTGGCATCATTACAACGATTTAGGGTGTACTTAATCGGTAGAGAATTTAAAGTTTTGACTGACTGTAATTCCCTACGTGCCACATTCTTGAAGCGTGATCTGATGCCTCGAGTTGCGAGATGGTGGATCGCACTTAATATAAGCCGGGCACAGCTATGAACCTTGTTGATGCGCTGAGCCGTAATGCAATACCAAATAATTGTACGGATAAGGAAATAAGTTACACTGTAATGGAAATTAATGAGGATTGGCTTGCGACTGCTCAACAAGCTGACCCTAATATTCAGCAAATTATTACTATTCTAAACGGGCCGAATCTCAAGGACTTGACTGACATTAAGGAAAATTACGTTTTGAAGGACTCTAAGCTTTCTAGGAAAACTAATTTAGGTGACAGATGGGTTGTACCCAAGGGATTCAGGTGGCAGATTTTGAAACAAAATCATAATGACATTGGTCATTTTGGTACAGACAAAACTTTAGCAAAAATTCAAACATTATACTGGTTCGTATGAGACATTTTGTTAAAAAGTATATTCGGTCTTGTATGGAATGCAGCTACGCTAAAGTCACGGCAAATGCTAGGCCACCATTATATCCAATACCAAAAATAAATTCTCCATTCGACACTGTAGATATCGACCATGTAGGACCGTTTGTTAAGAGTTCAAAAGGGAATACACACATTTTAACACAAGCATACACCAAGTTTATTTGCTTGAGACCTGTTTCAAGTACAAATTCTTCTGTCACTATTAATAAATTAAAAGAATACTTTAGCATATTTGGAGCACTCAAAAGACTAAGATCCGATCGTGGGTCTAGTTTCGCTAGTGCTAGCTTCAAAAAATTTGTTGATGAAACTGGTATCAAGCATGTCCTGAATGCAGTGGCAACTCCAAGAGCGAACGGCCAAGTCGAGCGCTACAACCGAACGCTATTGGAAGCGCTCACTGCTAAATGTATTGGTGAGGCTGAAAGCAAATGGGACACTCATGTACCGGAAATACAATGGGGGCTTAACAACACTCTTAATAGAGGAATTGGCTGTACACCTGCCGAGGCTCTGTTTGGTCTTCAGTTAAGTGGAATTAACGAAAATAAAGTTAAGGCGTATATTGATTCTGATTCCGTAGTACAGGATAGTAGTTTACAACAAGAAATTAGGGACAAAATTGACTCACACATAGAAAAATACCAGCAAAAACAAAAGATCTATTACGACAGTAAATCGAAACTTTCGAAGAAATTTAGTGTAGGGGATTTAGTAAGCATTGAAAGAGAAATTCCATCAACTGGGCAAAGTAGAAAATTGATTCCAAAATATCAAGGTCCATACAGAGTAACTAAGGTCTTGGATCACGATCGTTATATAGTTGAGGACACTCCCATTACAAGGAAAAATAACAGGAAATACATTGCAACGATATCAGTAGATAAGATGAAACCTTGGCTAGTCTTTGCACCACCACATGTCTCAGATGATGAAACTAGTACTTAGTTAGGTAATCTACAATTTACTGTTGATTGACAAGTGTCATTGAAAAGAGGTTGATTTTTAAACAGATAGTAGCGATCTGTGTTGTGATTATTATGGAAGTAGATAGAAGCGATCTACGACCAATAGGGATGTGAATAGAAGCGATTCACTCCTTTGCACGATTTATGTTATGAAATGTTTTTATAGTGAATAGAAGCGATTCACTCCTTTGAATGATTTGTTTTATAAAATGTTTTCGTAGTGAATAGGAGCAATTAATTTTGTTCTATTTATTATATTGATTTTATTTATGTTAAGTAAATAGAAGCAAAGCGAAGCAAACCTTTACAAAATTGTTTAGAGAAAAAGGTTTCATGATTATAATCAAGTTACGTAATAATTGTTTGTACTGTAAATATCCATGGAATAATAACATGTTACAAAAACTAATAATAATTATACTCTATAGTTTAATCAACTAGTTTCACTAAAAGACATTACTTGTGTTAATTTTCAGTTTCTTACATTTATTTAGGTGTATGTATAAAGAAATTATTAAATTACAGTACTAAATTATTAAATAAAATTGTTCTTACATAAATATTCAGTATTTAAATTAACTGCTCTCGTTGGATGGCCGAGCTGTAGCCGTTTTCGCGTCACTGTCTGTTAATAATTGTATTAGATTTTATTATAAAAACAACTTGTAGTATTTCGTAGCAGTTAGTAATTTAAACACCTTTTAAAATACTCTTTTGACTTCCGGTTGCAGCTTGGGCCAATCACAAACATTTCGACCCCTCTTTGTTCCGACACACAGCCCGCCAACCCCTAATTAAAATAATATAAGTGTCAACTTTCGACACTTATATTATTTTAATTAATAATCATGAACACCTCTGACATAAATTCAGCTTAGCACTAGTGCACTCTGTTGTGGTCAGCGAACGAGCCTATGGTGGGGTTGGCGGGCTGTGTGTCGGAACAAAGAGGGGTCGAAATGTTTGTGATTGGCCCAAGCTGCAACCGGAAGTCAAAAGAGTATTTTAAAAGGTGTTTAAATTACTAACTGCTACGAAATACTACAAGTTGTTTTTATAATAAAATCTAATACAATTATTAACAGACAGTGACGCGAAAACGGCTACAGCTCGGCCATCCAACGAGAGCAGTTAATTTAAATACTGAATATTTATGTAAGAACAATTTTATTTAATAATTTAGTACTGTAATTTAATAATTTCTTTATACATACACCTAAATAAATGTAAGAAACTGAAAATTAACACAAGTAATGTCTTTTAGTGAAACTAGTTGATTAAACTATAGAGTATAATTATTATTAGTTTTTGTAACATGTTATTATTCCATGGATATTTACAGTACAAACAATTATTACGTAACTTGATTATAATCATGAAACCTTTTTCTCTAAACAATTTTGTAAAGGTTTGCTTCGCTTTGCTTCTATTTACTTAACATAAATAAAATCAATATAATAAATAGAACAAAATTAATTGCTCCTATTCACTACGAAAACATTTTATAAAACAAATCATTCAAAGGAGTGAATCGCTTCTATTCACTATAAAAACATTTCATAACATAAATCGTGCAAAGGAGTGAATCGCTTCTATTCACATCCCTATTGGTCGTAGATCGCTTCTATCTACTTCCATAATAATCACAACACAGATCGCTACTATCTGTTTAAAAATCAACCTCTTTTCAATGACACTTGTCAATCAACAGTAAATTGTAGATTACCTAACTAAGTACTAGTTTCATCATCTGAGACATGTGGTGGTGCAAAGACTAGCCAAGGTTTCATCTTATCTACTGATATCGTTGCAATGTATTTCCTGTTATTTTTCCTTGTAATGGGAGTGTCCTCAACTATATAACGATCGTGATCCAAGACCTTAGTTACTCTGTATGGACCTTGATATTTTGGAATCAATTTTCTACTTTGCCCAGTTGATGGAATTTCTCTTTCAATGCTTACTAAATCCCCTACACTAAATTTCTTCGAAAGTTTCGATTTACTGTCGTAATAGATCTTTTGTTTTTGCTGGTATTTTTCTATGTGTGAGTCAATTTTGTCCCTAATTTCTTGTTGTAAACTACTATCCTGTACTACGGAATCAGAATCAATATACGCCTTAACTTTATTTTCGTTAATTCCACTTAACTGAAGACCAAACAGAGCCTCGGCAGGTGTACAGCCAATTCCTCTATTAAGAGTGTTGTTAAGCCCCCATTGTATTTCCGGTACATGAGTGTCCCATTTGCTTTCAGCCTCACCAATACATTTAGCAGTGAGCGCTTCCAATAGCGTTCGGTTGTAGCGCTCGACTTGGCCGTTCGCTCTTGGAGTTGCCACTGCATTCAGGACATGCTTGATACCAGTTTCATCAACAAATTTTTTGAAGCTAGCACTAGCGAAACTAGACCCACGATCGGATCTTAGTCTTTTGAGTGCTCCAAATATGCTAAAGTATTCTTTTAATTTATTAATAGTGACAGAAGAATTTGTACTTGAAACAGGTCTCAAGCAAATAAACTTGGTGTATGCTTGTGTTAAAATGTGTGTATTCCCTTTTGAACTCTTAACAAACGGTCCTACATGGTCGATATCTACCGTGTCGAATGGAGAATTTATTTTTGGTATTGGATATAATGGTGGCCTAGCATTTGCCGTGACTTTAGCGTAGCTGCATTCCATACAAGACCGAATATACTTTTTAACAAAATGTCTCATACGAACCAGTATAATGTTTGAATTTTTGCTAAAGTTTTGTCTGTACCAAAATGACCAATGTCATTATGATTTTGTTTCAAAATCTGCCACCTGAATCCCTTGGGTACAACCCATCTGTCACCTAAATTAGTTTTCCTAGAAAGCTTAGAGTCCTTCAAAACGTAATTTTCCTTAATGTCAGTCAAGTCCTTGAGATTCGGCCCGTTTAGAATAGTAATAATTTGCTGAATATTAGGGTCAGCTTGTTGAGCAGTCGCAAGCCAATCCTCATTAATTTCCATTACAGTGTAACTTATTTCCTTATCCGTACAATTATTTGGTATTGCATTACGGCTCAGCGCATCAACAAGGTTCATAGCTGTGCCCGGCTTATATTAAGTGCGATCCACCATCTCGCAACTCGAGGCATCAGATCACGCTTCAAGAATGTGGCACGTAGGGAATTACAGTCAGTCAAAACTTTAAATTCTCTACCGATTAAGTACACCCTAAATCGTTGTAATGATGCCACTACCGCCAAAGTTTCTAGTTCGTAAGCAGTCATATTCTGCTCATAAGATGTGGTTTGGCGGCTGAAATATGCTACAGGACGCAATCGATTAATTTCATCATGCTGTAGTAAAATGCCTGCAATACCGAGCTTGCATGCATCTGTATGGACTTCGGTTTCAGCTATGGGACTATAAAGGGCTAATGTAGGTCTTTTAATAAGTACAGACTTTAAAACTCTAAAAGCTTCTGCTTGTTCTTGCCCCCAAATCCACTGAGAATCCTTTTTTAGCAGCGCCGTTAGAGGTCTAGCTATAGTGGCAAAATTACTAATAAAACGGTGAAAGAAGCTACACAAACCAATAAATTGTCTAATTGCATGTTGATCTTTAGGAGTAGGAAACTGAGCTACAGGCTCGATTTTTTTTGAACCAGGCTTTATTCCGTCTTTGCTTAATTCAAATCCCAAATATTCGACATTTTGTCTAAAAAAACAGCATTTTGATAAATTTAATGTTAATCCGGAATCTTGTAGTAATTTTAAAACAGATTCTAGGCGTAACATTCCTTCACTAACTGAATGTGAGGGGACAATTATATCGTCCATATAAGCTGAAGCTATCCTATGTCTAGCCTGACCGAGCACTTGACTTATCATGCGCATAAACACAGATGGAGCATTTACTAACCCGAATGGCATTCGATTAAATTCGAAATGCCCATCCGGAGTTATGAAAGCGGTTTTATGCCGATCACTTTCATTAATTTGTATTTGGTAATAACCCGATTTCAAATCTAACGTAGTATAGTACTTAAAACCAGCTAAATCATCTAATTGATCATCCACTCTAGGTAATGGATAATTTTCTTTTATGGTTTTACTGTTTAAAGCCCTATAATCTATACACATTCTGACTTCTCCATTCTTTTTTCGGACTAAAACTATTGGACTAGAGTAAGATGACGTGCAAGGTCGAATAATATCATGTTTCATGAGATCTTCAACCATACCGCGCACCTGCGACCTTTCATGACCCGATAATCTATAAGGCCTAAATACTTAATAGACATTTCAACAGCATCCGTTTTTCCTAATTCGCCCAAACTAAATGCGAAACAGGACCTATATTGGTTTAAAAGTGTTGTTAACCTGGAAATATCATCAGTATCTAAGCTCGCATCAACGTCCAAGTCTTTTGAGTCTATGAGTAAATAATCATTGTCAGTTACGCATCTAACCTCTAATTCGGACAGGGAGTCAAAATCAAATCTGGCGGGCACACACCTAGCTACTACTGTCCCCTTTTTTAAGATAAATTCCTTAACAGAGGACCCTTTCGCAAGCACCTCTCCTAAACCACCTTTCAAATAAAATATCCCCTGAACCAAACAATGCTCGTTATTTATTTTAAGCCTTAAGCTTTCATCAAGATAAATAGCACCCGTGTAGATTGGAGTTGATTTTACCCTTACAGCGGTAAGACCCTTCACCACTGTATCTTCATCACATAATAAATTAAATTTTGGCCGCTTAAGTAGAATTTCAAGATTATCTGAGTCTTTCCTAAATGTTATATGAGGTTGCTCCGTATAAGATTGTCCAATTAATAAGGGATAATTCATCACATCGTCTGGAACTACAAATATCTCAACTATGGCTTCGACGCCATTAATAATTATACTAACTGTCGCTTTCCGTAAAGCCCTAACGGTACTTCTACCAAAACCTCTAAGTATCGGGAGACTGTCT